>OZ012549.1:5304091-6739933 GCA_963935595.1 Schoenobius gigantellus
CACACCTGGAATGGTCCGACGAGCACTACAGCACCCCGTCAACCGAAGAATGGGAGGCTAAAATAGAGAAGGCTATAAAGAGCTTCAAACCCTTTAAATCCGCAGGACTGGACGGAATATTCCCAGCGCTGCTACAATGGCAGCCTAACTTAGTAGTAAAACGATGATAAGATAAGATAAGATGGAGAGAGGCGAAGGTAGTATTCATACCCAAACCAGGGAAAGAAGACTACACAACCAATCCTCAACCCTAGGTGCCTTCATAGACATAGAAGGAGCCTTCGACAAAACAATGCACAATGGCATTAACCACGCCCTTCAAAAGTACGATATAGAACCAGCAGTAATAAAATGGATCACCGAGCTGGTAAGCAAGAAGGCAGTTCAGATAGTGGGGAATAACACCGTTAGAGCAAAAGTGGTTAAAGGATGTCCCCAAGGGGAAATAAGCAGTTGGTTATTTAATTTTTATAAAGCAGAAGGTGACAGAGGCCTTACATCTCTTTCATTATATTCGGACAACCGTTCTGGTCAGAACAGAAATAGATTTGTTTTTACTATGTACCTATACGTATCACGAACTTCAAACATAGAAATTGTTCATAGAGTTTTACAAACTGGTCATACGCAGAACGGGGGTGACTCTGTGCATGCTTGTGTAGAAAAAAATATGAAGAACAAAACAATTTACACACCTGACCAGTTATCTATCTATAAATAAAAATGGATCTTCGAAATGTATGTACGCCCATAACTTTCGAACGACTGCACCAAATTGCGTGATTCTTGGTTTTATGTATTCGTTATTGTTAGGACAAGGTTTGTATAATATAAAAATTACAATAATTTAAACAAACATTTGTAATTTAGTTAAAGAATATGGCGATACAAAGTACGCCGGGTCAGCTAGTATGAAATAATTATGAACTTTAAAGTTCACAATAAATTTATAATTAATGAAATGTCACAGGCAGATTTTTACAATTTTAAAACTCAAGTAGCGTCTAATAAAAATTGGTTGCAAGATACAAATGGAAATAAAATATTTTTTTTTTACAATTTACAAGCTTTTGCTTCTTCAGATAAAGATTAACTTTTCCCATTGTGATAGGAAGACAGATAAGTTTACATTATGTCAGGCAAATATAAGGCTTTCATAAGGTTTCTAAACTTTCATAAGGCTTCTAGCTTAAAACTAAATAATTACGTAGTTACTATTAAAGGGTAATTCTTCTGTGATGATGATAAAGAACTGCAATAATATATTGTAAAATTAAAGTTAAAATAATTGTTATTTTCTGTTCGTGTCTTTGTAAAATGTGTTTAATTGACTCGTATTAAATAACTTATTGAAGCAAAAGATAAAGAAGTTAAAAAAGATTACTTGTGAATTTCTAAAAAAGTATTAGTAGATTTTATGGAAAATTAATTTTGAGAATTAAGACTTACATTATTAGTAGAAGTATAAGAGTTTTTTTAACAGCGGTTTTCTTTTGACTATTTTTTTAAGATTGATTTTTAATTTTATCACAAATAATAATTATTAGGTATCTCATTAAAATAATAATTATAATAGAAAATGATTACAAGTAATGAAGATAACTAATGTTTTTATTTTTAAGATTGATACTTTTAAGTATAAGGACGTCTTAGAAGTTATTGAAGTGGAAAATATTGTTTCATTTTTAAACAGCTGTTAATTTTTTATTATTTTGTTTGACGATTTTTCTTGATTTTATTATGGAAGCTATAATTATCGTTATTGTATTGAAAATTTTGTAGAACAGAGTACAATCTTTGAATTTCATAATATTTGTTATAATGTTGATAATTAAGAAAAGAAATGATAACAAAATCTTTATGACTTTTTTTGCTGTGCCAAAAAAATATATCACTACAAAACAACTACAGATACACAAAAAATATATTTCTGGGACAAATAATAAAACATGGTTATATTGTTTACTAGAATGAATGTAAATAATGTACGAAGATAATAAAGTCATAAATTAGGGATACGAAGTCAAAACAAAAAAAAATTAAAGGCAAAAACGCAGTAATGCCATTTACTCTGTCCACAATTGTAGAGTAAAAAAACTGTAATAGATTTTACTTTAATTAGGTATTACATTTTTAGCGGAAAAGGAACATAAAGACTAATGATTGGGAAATCCTTTTTTTAACTTATTCGAAAAAGTAGCGTAAAAATTTAAACTTAATTTATTTCAATAATTATAAATGTTTACATTAATAAAAATTTGTGATAACCTGCATTAAATTTTTATCAATTTATTTATGTAAAAATCAGCTTCATATCTTGTTTGGAATTTTTTTTATAGACATTTAAACAGTTTTTTTGCTCTCCTGTAAAGTTAACATTTTCATCTTATGCTTTTCTTGCTCTGAGGGTGCGATATTTTTTGCAGTGTTTCTTAAATGAGAATTTCGTTTTTAGTTCGCATTGTATACTACAAAGATATATATGTACACACATATTACACACAAATACAAATAAATATCAATACACTGTAATTTTGTTAAACGCCTTCTGGGCTTCTGATATACTCGTACATTTTAACACATTATCTGTGAATCTAAGCGGATAGACCAAATACTATTTTAGTTAAGCACTCTTTGCACTTCAAATAAATAAGAAATCTTTTTATAGTGATAAGCGAGTAGTTGTAACATAGCTCCAGTTTTCACATGTCCACCGAATCGTGTCGCATTAGGTAAGTGGGGATGGCTTAGCGCGAGCATGATTGATCACCGCTCTCCACGACGTCGAACGCACGTGTCGTGTCTAGCCCGCTTTATCATACTCGGAGACAATGAAAATTCATTCATAGAGGCAGAAGCTAATCTTTTATTATACACTAGCTTTCCGCTCGCGACTTCGCCCGCGTTATTTTTGTTTTCCCGTAGGATTTTTTTTTCCGTAGGAAAATTACCCTATGTCCTTTCCCTGGTCTCGAACTATCCCTATACCAACTTTCATCAAAATCGGTTCAGTAGTTTCGAAGCCTATGCAATACAAACAAACAATTAAATCCTTCCTCTTTATAATATCTTCCGCTCGCGACTTCGTCCGCGTTATTTTTGTTTTCCCGTGGGAATTATATATTTTTCCGTAGGAAAATCACCCTATGTCCTTCCCCTGGTCTCTAACTATCCCTATACCGACTTTCATCAAAATCGGTTCAGTAGTTTCGAAGCGTATTCAATACAAACAAACAAACAATCAAATCTTTCCTCTTTATAATATTAGTATAGATTCTGTCAAGAATGTATTGGGAACACATTATTGGGAATCACTTATTAGTTTGTGTTGGGAATCAATGATTTGTTGATGGGTTAAAATTCTTTTTTTTTTTGGTTGTTGAATTGTCACAAATGTTTTCCATTTTGGCGCAGAGTTTGAGTTCCATCTGTTATTTAGATATATGTATAAAGTGCTGTTTTAGTTAGATCATATCTAGTGCGTGTTACGAATTTCATAATGGACAAAAACATCGAGCAAAGAGATTGTCTTAAATTTTTCATCGCAAATGAAATTTCGTGTTCGGAGTCACTGAAAATGTTACAGAAGGCTTACGGTGAATCAACTTTTTCATTCTATGCTTATGAGTGGTACAAAACGTTTAAAAGCGGTCGAGGTGCGATGAAAAATATGCCTCGCTCTGGTAAGATGTCAACGTCTGCAACTGAAGTTAACATCGCAAAAGTGAAGGAAATAGTGACTGAAATTCCTCATTCAAGTTTGAGAGAGATTACCGTTAAACTTTCTGTGTCTCACGAATCACTTGAGTAAGAAACACGTTACCGCTCGACTAATCCCGAAAGACCTGAATTTTCTCCAAAAACTCAAATGCATAAGAGTCGCTGAGGACATGCTAGATCTAGAACGAGTCAATGCCGACCCGAAATTCATGAAACGCATTGTTATTGGTGACGAGACGTGGATTTACGAGTTACCTGAATTTTCTCCAAAAACTCAAACGGATAATAGTCGCTGAGGACATGCTAGAAGAAGTCAATGCTGACCCAACATTCATCAAAAGCATTGTTACTGGTGACGAGACGTGGATTTACGAGTTTGACATGCAAATTAAGTTTTTTAGTCTATGAGCTTCAGAGTAGCGCCGTCCAACTGTACCGAAAGGAAAAAACCACGTCAAAGTAATCGCATTGCTGTGTTCCAGTTTGAAGGGTAAGACAGGCTGTCGTCTATTAAGGTGATACGAAGTTGATGCATAGTTTATGTAAATTATAATTACATAAATATGCATCGAGCTTCATCATCATCATCACAGCTCATAAACGTCCCTATCGAGGGGCACGAGTCTACCCTTACTAGTTATGTTAGGCCTTAGTCAAACCACGCTGGCCCAGTGCGGATTGGTTGACTTCACATACACCTTTGAATTACTTCGTAGGTGTGTGCAGGTTTCCTCACGATGATGATGATGATTCCTTCGCCGTAGGAGCGTCAGATAAATGTACTTATGAAATTCGTGAAACAAAAAAAAATACTTTGGTACATGGCAGGATCGATCGCGGGCCTCCCGATTCTACTCGAGGCATAGACCAGTCCTGAAACCACAGCTCTACCGACGCGCCACGCCACTGCATCGAGCTTGACACTTTCAAAAAGAAACTAAAGACTAAAGAGTCGATTGCGATAAAATTCGATATACAGGGTATAAAAAATGTTTTTATGTAAAATGGCTGTTTTCTTGCTAACTGTAAATTTTTTTGAAAATCTGTGAATGGGGATCAAAATTCCATAAAAATTATGGATAGTTTCATAAGATCATTTTCGTGTAGCTGCAACGGATAAGGTACTTCTCCTTACTGCCCCGCTGAAAGTTTCCACCCTGTATAACGGGTGTAAAAAAACCAATCACAAAGCCGAAGCCCACGTATTGAACCCATCGTTAATATCATTTTTGTCTTCTAGACCATACCTGGCAAATTAATAGTTACCGAGATATTTAAGTTCAAAGTTACAAATATTTTTTCGGGATTTTTATACCAGTATTTGGAACATTATTTGTTAATTTTCACCCAAAGAAACATCAAAGAAAAAATCAGTATTTGTTGACAAAAAGTTTTTAATTTACAACGCGCAATGTATTTGCAACGGACGCTGTCTATTGTAGCTCTATTGTAGCTCACGCAGAGACAAGAGACGATATCCGTAGCGTGCGAGCGCGCGTTACATTGCGTAGTACTTTTAGCAATTGTTTTTTAAAACCTAAAAATTAATTTCGTTTCCCATCAAACATATTTTTTATATAAGTAAATTTTAATGATCTGAATGCGTAGACACGGGCTTTGTTTTTAGTTCTTTTACACCCTGTATATTCCACAATTTACACGGGATCGCTGACGGGCGCAGCTGATTCATAGAGCCTTGTTTATCTTGGCAGTTGGCAGTGCACATTGCTGGCAGCAATAACAGCCATTGGGGCGGAAAGGTCCCCGAGTGGCGGCCGGGTATTAGATACCACGTTGGTGGGCCCCCCGCAAGAAGGACTCACAGTCCGTTGAAGGTAGCGGGAATGGGTGCGGGCAGCGCAGGATCGATAGGTTTGGAGGTTCTTAGAGGAGTCCTATGTCCAGCAGTGGGGTTCTCTCGGCTGATATGGTGATGATGGTTAACATGAAGGTTGATACAACTTTTCTTTTGCCTTGTTCCTAAAAGAGATCGTGTCAAATCGCTTACCTCTAGCTGTGCCTCTAGGATTGTTCCACGAATCTATGGAACGCACAGAACACAGGGCTCGTTCACGCGGCATATCAAAGCTTCGTCTCACAATATTAATAAGCAATCGGCTCCATTTCCGGCAACATATGAAGTGTTTTATAAATAATTACAATCGCCCTACATTTATGTGCGGTGCATTTATGAGACGCTACCGGTGAAGTAATGCCGCTCCGTTTCTGTGATTCTAAGAATAAACCATTGCAATACATAAACAAAACATTGTTGGCATTTTCAAATCAATATCTTTTTTTTCTTTTTTAGGTAATTTATTTTATAGACCATAAATGTAGCTTAAAGTTTTACGTTGTGTTATTTCTGGAGGGAGACTCTGTACCAGCGTCGTCTGCCTCCGTCTTATCTATTTCTGCCGCAAAGCAGCAGTGCTTGCATTGCTGTGTTCCGGTTTGAAGGGTAAGATATGGCAGTGAAGTTACTGAGTACCGTGACTTTACATCTGATGTCACAAGTTGGCAACGTACGCTATGGTTCTTGTGAGGGTTCTCCCAAGAGCCACATATTTTAGTTGATTGTTACCACTTACCAGTTGGTGGGTGGAAGGTGGGCAGTTTGCATGTTTGCCAACTTTTTGCAATAAAAAAATTGTTTGTAAAGTTTTGGTTTTAATATGTTAGGTATTAATTATGGAAGTAATTGTGGTCAAATCTTAGGATTTTCTGCAATAAAATTTATCTGGTAGGGCAGCAAAGCAATCGGGTGAATAGCAATAGCTTCTCTATTTATTAAAATATTTGAGGTAGTTTTATAATATTTAATAATACTAATTAAAATCATTATAATAAGCTTTAGAAGATATTGTGGTTTTCGTTGCTTTTTACAGCCTAGCCTAGTGTATTATAGGATCTCCATATATTTGTTTACTCTTACAATAAGCATTTATATTAATCTTGTTATTCAGCTGTCCGGACGTACGAAATTTCATAAAAATCCATCTAGAGTCGTAAACTGCCACCCAAGAAGATATAGAGCAAGGTGGAGTTAATATTAGTACTGTCTATAACAAAGGCCATCAAAAAAACGTCTGGAAATGAAACTTTAATTTACAGTCTATTTCTGGAGTCTGGAGACTGGAAAAAATTTAGATCTTTCGAGTTTCTTGCCTGTTCTTCTCGAGAAGGCTCTCCCAATTTCCGAACAGGTGTAGAGTCAACTTTTTTTTTTCATTCCTACTTGTATTTGCAGACATCTTGAGTATATTTAGGATGTATGCACATACAAGGTTAATATGATTTCTTTAAATTAGATTGTTTTGCTTTGTTTTCACGTCAATAAGTGCCTGTTAAGGCCTATGTTGAATAAAGATTTTTGAATTTGAATTTGAATTTGAGTCGTTTTTTGAAAACTATACAATCGTCGAGAACTGCTCTTGGTGAATAAAAAATTCTGCATTCTACATGGTAAAGCGGCGATTCTCGAAGTCTTTTATGCCCTGGCCATGTTATTTAGTGGCTCAACACAAATTCTTTTACCCCTAATGCATAAAGGAAACAAAATATTACCTTGTTTAGTGAGGGGAGAAAGTGACCAATTACCAACGAGGGCGTTACAAGTGAGAATCGCAATTTCTTCGGGGTATTTTAGACCTACGAGGAAAATTAATGGAGTTATTGGAGTAAAAAATCTTATACATAAAAATTAAACGCTGTGTGTTAGTCTCGCAAAAACTCTAAAACGGCTTGACCGATTCCTTAATTTTCTGTGTGTGTTTGTTGAATAGGTCCAGGGAAGATCTATATGTACAGTTGGACTCGATAGCCGGGCCCACTAGTAAGTAATAAAAGAAATGTAATAGTTATAAAAATTCGACACTTTTGCTTATTTTTGGTACTGCGTTCGAGGAAGGCTCTTCGGTGCCAAAAGGGCAACTGGCTCCTGTATACTGAACTGAGGTGCCACTCTGGGGAGGCCGTGCTCAAGTGCGTTATACCAAGGTTATACCAGAATCAAATGTGGAACTTATGATATAATCAAAGTGTATATGTATAGAGCTTAATTTACTGTTATAAAATCAAATTATTTTCACTAATAATTTACTTTTAGATCTAGTGATCTAAAAGTAAATTATTAGTGAAAATAATAGATATAGATAATTTATAGATTAACAATAACGTAATAATTTTTCTCAAAGGATATTTCTCATAAGATGTTTGGCTTATAAAATAAATGAGTTTTTAAAAAATTCAGCTCTACATTTACCATCAGATTCTGGTACCTATATATACACCTAACCAATGAATTTTCTGAAACTTTTTTCGCCCGCTCAGAACGATAACAATGGATTTTTTTTTCATATACTATTGTTGCCCGCATATTTCTACGATATTAATAGCCTACATTGTGCCTTATTTTTTAAAAAGCACTAAGGTACTTCCGAGCCGATGTAGTATACGAATAAAAGAGCATTTCAATGTGCAGATAATACGACTGCCCGCAACCTACCTTTATTGTAAACGTGGTAGAGTCATGAACTTGTTAAGGTAGAGTTTTGTGGGTAGAGTATTTTAGAAAATCTCAGAAGTAGCTCCCGATTGGAACAATTTCACGCTTATTCAAGTTTTTTTGAAGATGACAATTCATTTCCAAGCCACGGAGGTTTGGCCTGTCCTGTCACATCCCTCACATTGACATTCAAGCCGTGCTCAGGTGACCCGGAGGCGCGTCATCGGAACGGTTGTGTAACTGTTTCTCGAAACTGACTCACGACATGATCTCAACCCAAGCTCATTGTAGTTCGGCTCACATATCATAATATAGTTTCGCCGAGGAATCTTAATATCTCGCTTGGTTCCTATTCTGATGACAATTTGGGAATTTCGCTTTGTCCAATTACACATTGAAGCCGTGTGGTGTCGCCTTAAGAATAGCACCACTGTCGTAACAGGCAACTAAAGGAAAATTCTGCTGAGCGTGGTTGAAATAGTAATTAAAATCTTTATTTACCTAAATATGGTTTTGTTGGATTTTACAGTTTTATTAAGCCGACATAACTTGTTAACATTATCAACGTGCAAATATTGCGTCATCAGTTACAGAAGTTACAAAACTTCAAGGCTTCAAGGGCGGCGCCGACAAGGGACCGTCTGGTTAGGTATCGTCGGCTAGACAAAATAAGGATGCCCAGCAGGAATGACGTCAGGCAGGCGGCCAATCGTAAAAATTGAAGCCAAATATTTTAGCAACATGGACTACATGGAGTTGATATTTTGCTTTTTGGGCTTATTCACCAACTCGACACGAAAAACTGAACACACGTGTGCCCAGTTTTTGAAACTCAAAATTAGTATTACTTATTATTTCGTCATATGGACATTGAGTAGGTAACCCATGAAAACAATGTTGATGAATTGCTATAATGAATTCCATTGATAAGGCTGTATACGTCTTGTTGGTTAGAATGTGGCAAAGGACAAGAGCTCTTAAGAGCACGGTCCAAGATTCTGTGGAGATTTGTCATATTAAAAATGACTTAACTTGTCATTGTTTTTAAATGTCAAATCATACCAATACTTCATCTGAGCTTCATCTTCTTCGTCACCAGAGAGACTCAGACTATGCGAGCGGACAAAAATTACTTTAGTTTGTTTGAAACTGTAATACAAACAGCAAACACAATGCCTCACTTTTTAGGGTTCCGTAGCCAAATGGCAAAAAACGGAACCCTTATAGGTTCGTCATGTCTGTCTGTCTGTACGTCCGTATGTCACAGCCACTTTTCTCCGAAACTATAAGAACTACACTGTTGAAACTTGGTAAGTAGATGTATTCTGTGAACCGCATTAAGATTTTCACACAAAAATAGAAAAAAGCAATAAATTTTGGGGGTTTCCCATACATAGAACTGAAAATCAAATTTTTTTTTCATCAAACCCATACGTGTGGGGTCTCTATGGATAGTTCTTCAAAAATCATATTGAGGTTTCTAATATATTTTTTTTCTAAACTGAATAGTTTGTGCGAGAGGCACGTCCAAAGTGGTAAAATGTGTGTCTCCCCCCTCCCCCTGTAACTTCTAAAATAAGAGAATAATAAAACTAAAAAAAATATATGATGTACATTACCATGCAAACTTCCACCGAAAATTGGTTTGAACGAGATCTAGTAAGTAGTTTTTTTAATACGTCATAAATCCTACGGAACCCTTCATGGGCGAGTCCGATTCGCGCTTGGCCGGTTTTTTTTATGGAAATCTGCCCGCACGGCGTAATTACTCTCAAATTGAAAACGATAGACAAATTTTGAGTACAATAAAGGGGTTAGTGAGATGAAGGCATTTCCCCGTTGTAAAAAAACTAACGGTAGATTTAAATATGAACTGAAAACAATTATCATTATAACAATTTCAATGTTTGTTACTGACTCGCTGACTTTAGTTAGGCAAGGTTGAATACTTTTTCAACCTTATTCATAATAGCAGGCGAAGTTATTATAACAAGCTTATAAAGTGTTTTGTTTCTGTCACTCATGTGAAAAATGACAAAGATAAAACATATTAAAGCGTAATAGCTATCGAAGGTTTATTGTACGATTTCGAATAAGACCAATTTGTATGTACTTTAAAACGACAACTGTATTTTATTTTATCAGTCCCTTTTTCCGTGTGCTTCCCTCTACTAGTTATTTTGTTATTTCTTTTGCTTATTATTATTTGTTATTATATTTAAGTATGTTTTTGAATTTTTAATCTGTATTTTATAAAATATTTGGCAATTTTCTTTCTTTCTCTCAAGCATCTGTGCAGTTTTATTGCGTTTTCTTACAATTACTATTTCGATCCACATCACTGATAGAGGCAATCCGACGTGCCGTGAGAGTCATGCATAAATAAATATGCTACTACTTATGTTAATGTTGTCATAACATAACAAACAAAAAATCGTACGCTGTCACCAATTACGTTGTAATCACGGCACACGTACAGAATAATAATGAGTCGAGTACTCAGAACTTTCAATGTCTAGTGAATTAGTGATCACGACAGATCACCGAATCTTCTCATTTGTAATGCGTCCACGAAATCTTTTAAAAACAATTTTAAAGTGTAGAGTTGCCGCACGCTGGGAAACTAAACGCGGCCACCAATCACAGCTACTAGTTGCTGACTAGCGGTAGCTGGGCCACCACTTTTGTCAAACTCCATTCATTTTCCGTCAGAATCTGGCAAGGGTCCGAACGCGTTTGTGAAATGGATACTCTTTTGATTTTGTTATTGCGCAATGCCACACGAATGATTAAAAATCTACTTTATTTTACCTTTACACATTTGATACCCACGTACTGCGGGGGTTGTACAAAAATACTAATCCGCCATTTTGTTGCAGCAGCCATTTTGGATTTACAAGAATAATAATTATGAGTAATTGCATTGTCATCGGAGCTAAAGGTGTATTGTCAGCTTAATCGGCCACTGGCAAGTGGGTCAAATTTAACTTGCAAGATTTGACACAAACGAACAAATAAACAAACAGGGCAAGTTAAAAAGCTTGTAAAATAACGCCTCTGAAGTAGCAACCGGCGACCTACGGCTATGGTATGCCGTGTCGGTAGCGAAAAATGTCTACGTTTGCGCAGCGGCTTAGTTTGCACCAGTGCAATATAAAATGTATAAAATCTCTTGGCCGCAGCTTGTGGCGGCCACCACCACCAGTAGGCCACTAAGGCCTAGTTAGCGGCAGCACTAATCGTTTACTTATGTCCATTTGCTTGTCTATTTCGCATTTCCGCGAATCACAATGATCTGTCATTAAGTATATGACTTACGTTTGATGCTTGGAATGCGTAAGATTTATTATTCTCTTCACAAACACTTGCTATGACTGTACAATTTGGTAACAGGAGATAACGTGAGAATTAGGTCATATAGATAACATCAATTTCAGGTAGTCTTACGTAGGTGGAAGGCTTGCACAAAATGTAACTTATATGACAATTGGGATGATGACTGAATTCAAATTTTTACGTCTCGTCATTAAATATTAAAATAACGTGGAAAAAGATGTAGTCCTGTGAAATTAGAATTAAAATCGGCATAGAAATACATTAGATACAAGCATTTTAAGTTGTTAATTTGAAGGCGATTAGACAGAGAGATCCGACATCAACCGTGACGTCATTGTTGAGTACGGCCATATAAACTCCTTGTAAATTGCCGTTTTGCTAGAAAGAGATGGAGAAAAATCTTTGATACCTTATATCTTGGTTGTTTTTACAGTTATTCGAAAACCGATTTTTTCGTTTTGTTTATTATATGAATGAGATTCTATTAAAGCAAAAAAAATTTTTTTTGTCATCTAGCCAATTATGACTTTACTTAATTTCGCATTGTCCTAATCCAATGTAGTAGTAACCTTTTCTCCGCATTAACGATTATATTCGTGGAGGTAGTCTACGTAGAGGTAATCTACGAGCGTCGGTGGCGCTGTGGTCTCGGCACTGGACTGTGCCCCGAGTAGAATCGGGAGGCCCGCGATCGATCCTGCCATGTACCAATGTGTTTTTCGTTTCACGAATTTCATACGTACATTTATCTGACGCTCCTACTACGGTGAAGGAAAACATCGTGAGGAAACCTGCATACACCTGCGAAGTAAATCAAAGGTGTATGTGAAGTCAACCAATCCGCACTGGGCCAGCGAGGTTTGACTAAGGCCTAATCGCCCTAACATGTTAGGGTAGGCTTGTGCCCCTCGGTGGGGACGTATACGAGCTGTGGGGATGAATCTACTTGAATCTATGACAAGCTATTTATTGCTATAGGTACAGTTAAAATATGTCAGGCTGTACAAAACTGTCAAATTACTCCGATTGATTTTGAACCTTAAACTGTTTAATGTAAAGTTCAAGGTTGATTAAAAAAAAGTAATTTAGTGGTATGACGCCTTCAATTGTATGTATATCGTATACTTTATAACTACGAAACAAAATTTTTTTTCAATCTCATTTTGATCTTGAGACCATAATATCGCATATAGTAATGGCGATGATTTTTGTAGTGCATGTAAAGTTTGGCGAGTTGTCGGCTTCAGAAGTAGATGAAGATTGTAGTACTATGTCACACTAACTATTGCTTTTATTTAGTATGGTTACACCTATATTGCACTGTTAATAGTTGGTGTGACATGGTACTAAAACGTTTATCTACTTTTGAGGCCGACTGTACCCACTCAAGTTGAGCTCAATAGTTTTTTATTAATAAAAGTAAAATAACATGCTTGTGTTATATTTTGTCACTGCTTTTACAGCCTATTGTATTTTTATAATACAGTTTTTGCTATGCTTCATATAAAACCATGAATAAGCAAATACTTGTCAACAGCAAATGGATTCTGAGGCCACGGAAATTGATAAAAAGATTAGGTGCTTAAAGAGTACACAATTTACGCCTATGATTTTTAATAAGGCGTTCGATACTGCTTAAATAAAAAAATATTTTTTACTGAATGGTAACAATTCACTGGGCATTCATGCTTGCATAGTTAAATAAAGCCTGTTTCGGTGAAATAAGTCAGTCGCTGCTTTTATAACCATGACTAGTATTTATCTACTAGTTTAATATAACTCATGATTACTTGTATTTTAAAATTTTCAAAGATTCGATTTTCAAATAAGTATCCAGCGCGAATCTCGCGAGATCTCGAAATTGGCAAGATCTCGCAGTATTGTTATTCATAAACTCGCGGGATCTCGCTTGAGCCCCAATCTCGCGAGATCTCGCGCAGTGAAGCAAATGTGAAAGTTCTAAACTATATTACATAATAATTTAGCAAGTGTCAGGAGCGCAAACCACTGCCTAATATGGAGCTTCAAGAGCTCGAGCTTTGCTAGATGCCATGTTGATTCTGGCATTACTCGTGGCCATGTGTAAATGGTATGATTATTTGCAGTTCCAAACGTGATACAACGGTACATATTTACCGTGCTTTGTGATCTTACTTTCTACATAAAAATATGAGCGATTGCAACAAGCTTCTTTCGGGCATGTTATCTCTCGACAATAGCCTTTTTGAAGCCTGATTTCTTAATTCTTGAAATTAAGATTTTTGACCGCTGAAGATCTTTTATTACTGAACAAGGTAGGTAAAAAATAATAATTCGTAAAATAAAGAAAGGTTCTGTAGACTAGATGTGATAGCGATAATCGCGATGAAAACGCACGTGAATCGATCGATGCCGGTGCGTATCGCCACTGCACTGCGTTGGTATCACCGGTGTATGACTGCAAAAAATCAGTGTGTAGTACCTAAGGCGCATAACACATTGCACCGGACACCGCTCCGGTGTGCGGCGCTTCGGTTTTTAATTTTGACTGAAGAATCTTAATTTGTATACAAAAACCGCAGGGTATAACACACTCACACCGCATGCCCATGCGGTTGTGCGGCGCGCGCGACGGCACCGCACTCCCGGACGGTGATGCGGTGCGGTCCGCGGGGTAAGCCACACTGTGCCGCAGTATCGTACGGATTTTTGCGTAGAAAGGACGTGCATACGCGTATACCCTGCGGTTTTTGTATACAATTAAGATTCTTCAGTCAAAGTTAAAAACCGCAGCGCCGCACACCGGAGCGGTGTCCGGTGCAATGTGTTATGTGCCTTATACGCGTTTTATTAGTGCGCACACGACCGATTATTTATCGGTGACCGAATTTTTGACGGTGGAAAATGAATGGAGTTCTACGTGCGTTGCACACGAACTACAAGAAGTCAGACACCGACAAAGTGATAGATGTTGAGTCGGTCGGAAAAATCGGGCCAATTATCGGGCCGATTATCCGACCAATTATCGGACCAATTATCGGGCCGATTATCGAAATACCTACGAAAAGTCGCTCGTGTGTTTTGTCGTTACGTTTGCCGTTACGCAATAACGCGCGTCTGATTCCCGCCCGCACGATACACCTGGCGCGTTCAATAATTCATTAATTGCTGCAGTTCATCGTGATTAGGCGGCTGATTGATAGCTGCGCGTTTTTGCGGTTAAACCGATTGTAAACATTACTGCTCCGATGGTATTAGTTGACATTCTATTACGAACGATAGCTAAGATGGTTTCGTTGATTGATAGCTTTGTGGTTTAATGTCTCAAAGTACTAGATTGAATCAGATATCAATCTGATACAGACCCAGAGGTCCTAGATTGGGATTCTGTACCTGCAGATAAACTATAGAATAGAGAGGCTTCACAAATTGTTATCTTGAGCAGGTTTTGAACGTGCCATATACCGAGAACTTAGTAGCCAACCCTAGCGAAATTTACCTTTGTTCGCATAAGGACAGATTCTCATATGGACAGATTCTCAAAAAGTCACAAATGGTACAGTTGCACACACCCTCACACAATAGAAATTAGGGATGTAGATAGGTATTCATTTCTGTTTAACTTTTTCAGCGAAAGTAGAAGTTAATAACAATGTATTAATAATATAATTTAGGTATCGTTGCACATATCGTGATAAGGGTTAAGAATAAAGCAAATTTACAAATTTTATATTTGTTAAAAAGTCTATTTTTAAAATTCTCTATAAGTAATGAACCTTCAAATAAATCCATAGAACCTTTTTTTTATTTTTGATTTGATTTTGGTTATGAAACCTTAAGTGGCAGTGGGCAGGACACAGCACGCAGGACTGACGGCCGTTGGGGCGGAAAGGTCCTCAAGTGGCGGCCGCGTACCGGGAGACGCAGCGTTGGTAGGCCCCCCACAAGGTGGACCGACGATCTGGTGAAGGTCGCGGGAAGCCGCTGGATGCGGGAGGCGATGGACCGATCAGTTTGGATATCCCTGGGGGAGGCCTATGTCCAACAGTGGGCGTTTCTTGACTGAAATGATGATGATGAAATAAGTTACAGAAAACTTAATTTACATTTTCAAACAAATTGTTATTATAATAATTCAATATACTTAAAGTCAAATATTATTTGAATGATGCCAATGCCTGGTGTTAACCTGAAGATAAAGAATCATGTTGTTGTGTATAACTATTTATGCAAACAAATAATAAATTTGGTAACGACACAGTAAGAAGAGAACTGACACATCTAATCTTGTAATGGAAGTTGAGCTCAAACTTTTGCTTTGAGATCAGCTTTCAATTGACGACTCTAACAATACAGGGAGAAGAAAATAGCCCTTGCTGGTTTTCTTGCTTGTTCTTTCCAGTACAAGGTCTCCCGCCGTAGACTTGTGAACCATTTGCGTAGCTTCATTGATGTTCAAAAGCGATTATGTAATCCTACTTGAATAAAGTATATTGACTTTGACTTTGAATATTACAAAAAGAAGGGGTTTTTTGTGCCTGGTTTGGCTTTAACTTTCAGCTGAAACTACATGACTTACTGTAATTACTCCGCTAACCTTCTAAAAGATTTGGAAATTGCTATAAAGTGTCTGAAGTCTGAAATCTTACAGATGAGTAATATAAAAAAAACGTGAATAACAGAATCTAACGATGATCAAATCAAATCAATGAATCAAAGAAATCGACAAGTATAGTTACGTATTAACCATACATTTTTAAAGATTCACGTTTTACTAGTTATAATTTCAATTTGCTATTCTCAAGAACATGCAAATGTAAATGAAAATTTTACATACAATACAAGAAAAAAACAAAAAAATGACGTGAAAGAAGATATATGTGTTGTATAAACAGGTGTAACTGATTACTTGACCCAAACAAACAAAGACAAAAATACCGATTACGAATTCAATCAGAATAAATTGTAAGTTGCTGTGCTGCTGTGAAAATACGAGATTTATTTGAAGCTATCAAAGAGAAAAGTGACCGTGGACAAAATGCTTACGGGCGCGTTGCCGACTCGCGTCGTATCGACCAGTCGTTATTTTCCAAAGAATTATGGCGACAGATGTCAACGCGATTTCGTTAAGTGTGCGATAAAACTTTTACATAAATAAGATGTAGAAAAAGAAACGTGAGATTAGAGCTAAGCGTTTGTAACAAAAAATGTAGCCCTTGCTGGTTTTCTTGCTGGTTCTTTCCAGTACAAGGGCTGCCGCCGTAGACTTGTGAACACTTGTGACTTGTGACATTACCGTTGCCTCTTTGACGTGCAAAAGTGATTATGTAATAATCCAATTTAAATAAACTAATTTGAATTTAAACACGTTCGTTTGTCCAGAATATGTGAATTCTAAAGTAGCCCCAGCGAAATCTATAAAGGTAATAACGAATAGAACATAATCTTAATAGACGCAATATACACACGAGAGCAAACAATCTCGGTCATGTAAAGATGCATGAAACTAAGAATACTAATGGAGTGAATTTTTTTTGTGTTCAATAGAAAATTAAATTCTCTTTAAATGATTGTAACAACAGTAAAAGGCGTCTTTAATTCTAATTAAAATAAGTTATAGTATCGAATTAATGATATATGATGAATAACAAAAAAAAATTAGTCTGTTAAACACAAAAATATTTCACATAACTAGCAAGATTTTTGTGTTTCATAGCTCTTAAATGTATGTAATATACTTATATGAAATTACGTTCACATCAAATCTCTTATGTATATGTATACATCTAGGTAATCCCTTATTACCAGTAAGTTTCATGTATCTTTTTCTACGTGGAACTTGCAACCTCAAAAATGATTGTTTTGTACGATTAAGGGTTTGAGACCCTGATGGCCAATGCAAGTAGCAAATCATCACTTCGAAAGTTCTTTGATACAATGACACTGTCAGTAGTTTCAGCTTTATTTATGTATATTTTCATTTAAAAGTAAACTTGTTATGTGGGTACGAAGGAAAATGGCAAGGTTTACCGAACTACGGTAAATCTTAACAATTTCCGGTAAAACTTAAGATTTACCAACTGTTAATGGTAAAAGTCCGAACTGTTGTGTGATCAATGTCCATTTCGGACTTTTACCATCATATACTCGGTAAATCTTAGAACTTACCACCAAGACGCGGTAAATGTTGAAAATATTCTTAAGTTGTAATCATGCGGATAACTTATATGATCACACTGAAAACTGTAGGTTAGGTTAGATATTGTGACCACACACATGAAACTAAATGAAAACTGCATGTTTTCATGCTCCGGGTCCGAATAGCAATCGACTTCTATTAGGATCCGGGACCGAATAGACATAAGCTAATGGCAATTATAAATGTATTATCATAACGATAATTAATAATATGTAAGGTACTGACTGATAGGACTACGAAACATACATTGTTTTATTCCCAAAGTCAACATTTACGAACCGTCATTGGTAAATCCTAGCATCTCCCAAACTCTAATGGTAAAAGCCCGAAATATCGTATATTCTCCATAAACACCTAAAAAGTAAAAACCTAAGATTATATAGGTACTAGGTAGGCGGGTTAATGTTGGATTTTGTTACAAGTTTTCCATCATTTCAGACAGATGTAATTATCCCTCAGAATAACAACTAAAGTTGTTTGCTATTCTGAGAATTATCCCTTACTGGTTTCTTTTGACATACACCCAAAGACAAAGGTGCACCGACACACAGTTCTAAATTCATCGTCTCGTGAACATTTTACAACAAAAATAAATGCTCACTTACTCATATTAAATCGATACATAACCAATAACTATCTCAATGCTCATATCTTACTCAATAATAGCCACAAAATTTAAACCACACAGTGAAATGTCACGTTACCAAAATATTTATAGAACATGTTATGATATAATCAGAATTCCATTCGTCATAATTATGCCATTTAAGTTGTAAAACCGCATGGCGTCAGCAGTCAGTGACTTTGACCATTAATATGATTATGATAATGCGGCTAATATTATTCGTAACGCTTTAAAAAACTACTATACATTGTGCGCGGCCACTGACTGTAGTCGCAAAAACTGTCTAAGAAGGTTACCATCTATATTGTTTTTTTTTGCTACTGAATTTAGTACTACAATAATGCCAATAATGCCTATAGGAATGCTTTATCTATATATAGACGTTAAACGTGAATCATCTGCTTAAATGTCTCGCATATTTTTTTATTTTAATAGGTATCAATGTATATTCTTTGAAATGGATAGACACATAACATTACATACATTTTCCTATTAGGAAAACTTTTTGGTAATTTCTGCAATCCAGCATTAAATTGCGTTATTCTACGCATGGTGTTCAGGATGTCTTAAAATTATATTTTGATTTAAAAAAATTGTCTATTATATAGCTTTACCACCGACTCAATCCAGCTCGGTAAGTCCAACTTCAAGCGCGATTCGGCTGTGGAGCATTCGGAAAGCAACGCGGCATATTTCTGGCTCATCTACCACAGTGCTCAGGACGTAAGTCTAGAATTCATGCATGTCAGTGATGACTTACGGAATTGAGACGTGGCCGCTTACAATGGATATCGAAAGATGGCTCAAGGCTACTTAAAGATCAATGGAGAGAGCTATGCATGAGGTTTCTCTACGTGATCGAATCAGAAATGATGAAATTGTTAAAGGAACTAAAGTCACCAACATAGCTTTAAAAATTTTGAAACTGGTGGCAGTGGGCAGGGCACATAGCTCCCAGGACTGACGGCCGTTAGAGCGGAAAGGTCTTCGAGTGGCGGCCAGGGAGGCCAGGGCCAGCGTACCAGGGAGTCGAAGCTTTTGTAGACCCACCTCAAGGTGGATCGACGTTCTGGCGAAGGTCGCGGAAAGCCGCTGGATCCACGAAGCGCAGGATCGATCGGCTTGGAATCTATGGGGTAAGCCTATGGTGCAACAGTGGGTGGTTCATGGCTAAGGTCATAAGGTGATGATGATAATGGCTTTCCAATCCTCAGCAAATCAGAATTTAGTGCCAATCCGGCAAAAATTTTAAATTCCTGTAAAACAACTGACAATTTATCATAAAAGTTGTCTGCCTCGTATAAAGTTGCATGCATCGACGAATGAATAAGGTCATACCTTAGATATGAATCACGCTGTCGCCAGTCTGAAATATGAGGTAGAGAACAGACAAAAGCCCTCCTCCTTGAAAAATGACAAAAATTTAAAAGTTGAACAATAGGTTGCATTTAAATTGCATGTTATTAAAGATAATGATAAATCGTGAATAACCATGACTGGACTCGAACCGGCTACCCACGGCGGACCGTGACCCACTAACGGTGACGTCATCATGCGTTCATAGTACGCATGCCGCTCCCATTTATAAATCCATGAATATTGTGTAAATAAAAAGGTTGAGAGGTTTTGATTCTAAAAGTAGTAGATTATTATACACGGGGCTTAAATGATCCATTATAACGAAGGTCGGGAGTAAATAGAAACCGAGTTATAATGGGTTTTTATCACTGTGTGTTAGGGCTAATATACTGTCCCGCAGGTTTTCGCGTTGCACGAAAGATGTAAAGCTTACACTTTTCAAAGCTTATTGCAACTCCTTATACTCGCTGTGGACAAATTACACTCAAGGCGCGTACAGGGCCCTACGCACACAGTACAGTAATGCATTCAGGGGGCTGATGGGGTTGCCACAACACTGCAGTGCGTCAGGGATGCTAGCAGCAGTTGAACTCGACAGCTTTTCGGCCATCATTAGAAAGCGTATAGCGTCACTGATGCAACGGGTGCGGGGCAGCACCAACAGCCTCCTAAAGACGGTCGAGGCGAGACTGGATGTGGATAGTGTCATTATGCAGCACAGGACTCGCATCCAGCTCGCCACACTAAAATAAATTATAATAATTTTAATAATAATAAATGTTTATACTAACATAGTTTGTAAGATTAATTATTACTAACCCTATAGACCTTTGTATCCGAATTTAATGCATTTTATTTTATTTATTTATTTAGCGCCGTGTGTTACATTCTACTTTTCACTAGGTTTGCAAAAAAATAAAAAATCGAATAGAAACTAAATAAATTAATGTCACTTATTCAATTTGTAATAAATTCAAAAGATTTCGCAGCAATGTCTATTTTATAGCTGAGTCGCCACGCAATTCCCGCATTCTACAGAAAAGATAGACTCTTTTAGTTACATTTAAAAAAATTAAATGTTCTTTTATATGAAACAGTAAAAACTCGATCCTTAATTTACGATTCTATATTTTTATAAATACTTTTTCGTTTTTGTAGGCTCTGGTAAGAGACAAAAATATAAAATAAACTCATTCTATGAGTTACCTACTTGCAGTTAAAATAGTCCTTAGTCCTATATTTTTAAATCGTGAAAAAAAAAGCAAAGTTTAACATCCACTAAACCTAAACGCATTGAACAGCTGATTTTTTTAGATTTCAAAATTGGTCCTATAGTAAGTTGTTTATTTTGCTTGTCGGAACAAACACATAGACTTCTGCCTTAAAAGTAACCCTGTATACACGCTGACATATTGAAAAATAATTCTTAATAATTTTAAGCAGTGGGAAAGTTAAAACTGAACAATAAAGGCCCTTTACACACTGCGACTTTATCGTCACCAAAAGTCGCAGAACGTTGTCCTTTACACACTGCGACCTTGCAGCGACACAGTCGCGATGCAGTAACATGGCCTGCCTTCTCCTGCTTAAGCGTTTGCGTTGGAGTTGGAGATGCCCAGAAGAGTAGCTTCTGACATCCAAGCTAACGCTGACTGGTTAGAAGCTACTATATAGTATCTGCTACTGGTAAAAAAGAATTGTTCTCGTAAAACAGTAGAGTATTGAGTACTATTGACCACCTTCAGCGAAAAGCCCGAGAGGAAACACCAAGGTCGAGAGAATTCAAAAATAGGTATTTGTAAAATGTATTGCTGTCGCGCTGTGTGTCCCAACAACTGAACTGAGCGCGATAGGGACAACTGCAGCTGGGACCGAAAATACCAATGAAAAGTACACAAAATATACGTTTCGTAGTCCCCTGTTTTCTCCGCGAAAAATTGACCAATTTAATTACTTTTTGCGTTAAAAATTAAAGCAAGGCTTTCTCTGTGTTTCTATGTTTTGCTTTTTTCATATAATCTTCTTCAATTTGTTTGCTGGAAGTTTGAATACAGCAGAAAAATAGGACGATTTTGTAGGTTTTAATTAACTTAATAAAAAAAGGAAAACATAGGAACATGCTTATAGTGGCCATTGATTTTATTAGAAAAAAATAGAGCAACTAGTGCCATTATCCAGGAAGGAAACAGGGGACTACGTTTGTATGGAAAAACGGACTGTACGATATCCTCTTAAGCGCTCCACACACAAAGGCGGCAAGCGCAACGGTAGCGAAGCGGAATCTTTTGTAATGTTCGTGTTGCTATGGACGATGCCACACAGGTACTGCCCGCGGAAGCGGCGCGGTAAGTAATCGTTTACCGCAGTTCCGCTACCGTTCTGCTTCCGCCTCTGTGTGTGGAGCGCTTAAAAGTATACTTCAGCTGAAAAAGTGGAATTAATTTGCTTAAATTTTCCAATTTTGGTATCATTGGAGATATTAATTAAATAATGTTAAGATGTACCTAATACAAATTAGTATTCGCAATTTTATAATTCGTCAAAGAGTGTTTCATGCAAGTGGAATTAGTACACTAACATGTTCTTTGCTTGCTGCCACTTGACTTGTCGTAGCGTGTTTGTTTATTTGCTTCTGTGGGTGCCATATGCGTAGAAAGTTATTTGTGACTGAATTGTCAGAATTAGTGAAATCTCCCAATTCAATCGAGGGTCGAAATTTTTTAAAGAACTTTATTTTGATTATGCGAGTACAAAAATATCGTTTTGATACACGTGGTAGCAGAAATTCTGGCTAAGCAATAACGCCTCCAATAGTAAGTACTCCAAAAAGACTCCATTCCGACAAAAGTCTACAAATCACTTAAAATGTAAACCGCTTTAAATGCTTAGTATTTGCTCAACGCACAAATGAAATGTATACCTAATTCACGTAAACTTTGTAAATTTTTAATGTTGATTTTAGCGTATGCGATGACACCGAAACGTAACATTCCCTAAACGATTATTTAACTTTAACATTGTAGACGTAAGGTTCAAAATCATTCGTAAGACTAATAGAATTCACCATATTACAACATAATATCTGTAAAATAATCCAAGCACATAACTCATTGTTTGGAATGCGACATCTCGATGTTTATTTATGGGCGATTTGTTTATTCCTGTACCTGATTAAAAAATTCCCAAGTCTTGCTGACAGACCATCTCGTCGTCACGTGTCATTAGTCAACCGAAGACAAATGCCTGTTACTATGACATAATTGTCGCCGGCTTTGACAAGTTGACAGCTCCGTTTAAAAGAAACGGGATTAAGACAAGAGAAAGTCA
Source organism: Schoenobius gigantellus (assembly GCA_963935595.1). Taxonomy (NCBI): domain Eukaryota; kingdom Metazoa; phylum Arthropoda; class Insecta; order Lepidoptera; family Crambidae; genus Schoenobius; species Schoenobius gigantellus. The sequence goes on from OZ012549.1 coordinate 5,327,144, forward strand.
TTTGAATATTGTAATTTATTCGTATCGCGTACTATTGATTCTATTGTGTATTAAGACGCCGAAATTGAATTTAATCACCACTATAATTATATGTTAAGATCCGCGCGCACGATCGTTAGATCAAAAATTTAATTTATTACTAAATAGAAACATTGAGACATGGATAATGTACTAACGTACTAGGGAAGTCATTCTAAACAAAAGTCGTCTCTGTTTTAAAAAATCAAACTTTTACGGGGAGGAAATGGATTGTAAAATGGGTCAAATGGTTAAATTGCAAAATCTTACGTGATACTAAACCATTAAAGGCCTAGTATAGTATTAAATGTCTGGGCTTAAACCCAATAACACTGGAGCTCCTCGTGGTGGAATATTACGATTATTATTTGAAATATTTATTTAATGATCTTTCATGTGTTGTGAATCAAAATTTTATTTATATACATACCTACATATTATTCTCGATACTCGTACAACGTTTATAATAAATGTGATGATTAAACAGAATTTTGAAGAACTCGTAGATAAAGATTGCTTTTACCTAAAAAAACACTAAACTATAATATAAGTAATTCTATTTTTCCTAACTTAATATATAATATTTTTTTTTGAAATTATAATTGACGGATGCTAAAATAAGAAGGAACACTTGAATCAATTTGAAAAATACTTGATAGCTTTGACTTTGCATTAAAATTTACCTCTAAATAGTAACACAGATGAACCGCAGCAGCGATAGCAGCTTACACTTTCCGTTCCATCAGATCTCAACTATAGATTAATAATTGGGTGTAAGGTTTTGTTTCAAGTTTCTCGTCATCCTCCTCTTCGAGTTATCCTCATCAAAGACATAATTGTGATAAACTCCCTTACGGCCGCCTTCAATATTTCTTTCATCTGAGTATTTGGTTGGCGAAAGGTATTTGACGTAAGCTCCATACAAAATACGTCAAAACTGAATATCCAGTCAACAAATCCAGTGATAGATAGATAGTTAGATAAGTAATGAACTTTAATCCATCAAAATTCTATTCTCTACTAAAAAAATCCATACAAAGATAGGATATTGAAACCGGGCCATGTATTTTAAATCTGTCACCACGCCACACGGACACGTGGTTAACTTGTTGAATATCATTATAATAGTTATCAAACCCTTGAATTGTTTCATTCTTTAGACGTTGAAATGATTCAAGAGGATATTTTATGTTAACACGCTATAAAAGATTCCAAACGATTTAATATGGGCGATTTATCATCCAAACACTATACCAGCAAACCCAAGCGAGCCTAGAAGACGAAGTTCATTTATCATCAAATTACCACGAAGTCAAATCGAAATTAAACGTTATTGCTAAATTAAAAGTCATGCTATTAGGATGTGTGAATGAATTAGTATTTTTTCGCATTTTTTGATTTCGTTTTTGCCACCAACAAGAATATCAAATCTACTGACTTTTACAAACAAACATGTTTCGAAACGAAGCTCTGCTATGATATCACTCAGTGTAGTCAAAACTAATAAAGCGAACACATAAATTAATATTCATGAACTCTAATAAACAGTTCCACTATAAAATGGCACCAGTGTGCAAATTAATTCAACAAATGTAGTTACTCTAGCCCCGTTTGTGACATAATGGCCAACTTGCATCATACGTTTAAAATCGTCACTGACATCTGTATATTGACATGTGACAAAATGACAAATCTTTACTTTTCCGCATGGCCCTTTAGCCATTACCTAATCCGTCAAACATTTGCGGTTAGTTCTTGTAAATATGTATGAAATGGCAACTTTAAATAACAAAAGAATAAACAATTACATTTAACTAAATTTCAGTTACAATAGTAGTTATTTACTATCGTGCCAAATATAACAATTGCAAAAATAGAGGAAATTTGCGCTAACCTAATAAATTATTATGAGTGGCATGAATGTAAACAAAGCGTTTGACTCCATTGCAACTCATGCGGTAACAATTTTATTTCTCTCACATTATTATTCCATTAATCAAAGAAAAGATTTGTTAATTGAAAATACCTTGCTCAATGTTTTGAAGATATCCACAGTAATCCAAATAACGCAGTAGGTTTAAACGAAGCTATAATAATATAAATAATAATAAGTTAATTAGTCCAGAATTAATGTAAACTAGTTTGAGGTTCTTAGTTAATTTGCATGTGAAAAGGCTCAATAACAAAGGCGTGTCAGAAATAGCTCAGAGCTTTCATAATTTTTATAAGTATTTCTTGCATTGTAAGACTTAAAACAGAAAATTTGAAGATTTTTGATTCCTCGCCCTTAAATTGCATATAACGCAGCAGTACCCGGCGCCTCCACCATGTAGCACCCTAAACACGCTCCGGGATCGTAATGGGGGATTCCTGCTCAGGTAGTCTGCTATGACGTTCTACCTTCCGGAACAATGCACAATGTAAAAGTCCTGTATAGCCAATGCCCGTCTAGCCAACCTTCCTGCCATATCTCTTCTCTCCTTCAACCAGCAAAGTGCCTTGTGATCCGTTCTAAAACTTACGTGATGATTAAAAGGCACTAAAAAGTCTGTCTGTACCATTAAAAGTCTGGGATTAAACCCAATAACACTGGAGTTCCTCAAGGTTGAATGTTACCATTATTACTATTTGAAATATTTATTTAATGACCTTTCATATGTAATGTAGTGAATCAAAATTTTATTAATATATTATACTCCTACAACTCTTATAATAAATGTGAATAAAGAAAGTGAAAGTTTTTTTACATCGCCACAAATTTTTGATATAAAATCATATAATTATATTTTTTATAGTCTTAATTAAAAATAATTTTGAAATAATAATTGACGTAAACTAAAATTAGAAAGAACACGTGAATCAAAATAATACTTGATAGTTTTGATGTTTCATCAGATCACACTCAACTATGGATCAATAATTTGGGGTATTATTAGGTAAGGGATTATTTAACAAAACAATAACAACATTAGTTAATACAACATGAAATTCATTTGCTTCACTCATGAAATGATTATGACACAAATAAAATATAACATTTAAATTGGAGTTCTAATAATTCATAACGAATTTGTAATAAGAATAAAATTAAAAATATGTTGACTAAAGTATAATAATACATTTGGATTCTGCACGGTTAATAAACGCCAATTAGTCGTCACTTTGAATTTTGAAATGTTGTTCTCTCAGAATAATTATTATTGTTCTAGATGACGAAAAGTGTGGATGTCAAATGTCGTATTCTAATGACCTTGAAAATATCAATTTGCCTTGAGAGGTGCAAAGCGACGATTTGTAATTGAGTCAGCAATACGAAGAGCGCGTAGGCATCGGCGCGTCGCGTCGTGGAGCGAAGACGGTCAAATGTGGGAGAACGGCAATAAAGCGATTTTAGTAGGCTATTAGCTCATTAACACAATTATGCAATATTCCAAGTGTTATTGATTCTAAAACCGTCTGTATCTGGGGGCACAGTGAGCCTTTTTTGTAATAAACGGCGTTGGCAGACAAGCAGGTTGCCCGCCTGATTGACTTCAGTGGCTCTATAATACGTGTGGTTCCTGAAAAATTTGCAACCTACAACCCCCTACAAGGACCCCATAGTACGTTGCCAACTTGTGATGTATGTTGTCAAGACACAGTAAACAGTAACTCAGTGCCTGTATTCTCCTTCAAACTGGAACACAGCAATGCAAGCACCGCTTCATGGCGGCAGATATAGGTAAGACAGAGGTACCCATTCAAATGGCTCTGGTACAGAGTCTACCTCCCCTTCTTCCTCCTCCTCCTCCTTCTCCTCTATCGCAGCAATAGATAAGATAGAGGTACCAACGCAGACGACTCTAGTAGGTACAGTCTGCTTCACATGGACTTCGCTAAATCGAGCAAAAATGCGTTACATCATTACAATATTACATCATCATCAATTCAGCTAAGAGACGCCCCAGTTGAACACATTTGAACACAAGGATCTCTAAATCGGACCTGCGCTCCTACATCCTGCGTAATCTTTCTAAAAAAAGTAAATAAAACGTAGGAAAATAAAATTTCAGTCCAGTTTTGGATTTAACCTTCTAGAAGCATAGAAAACGTTTAAAAGTCTTTCGTAGAAGGCACTATAATGCGTTCTGGAATGTCATTCTTCACCTAGTGCTTTGCTGCTTTGGTGAATTTGGTCATAGTATTGTACATAATAATTGTACGTTTAAGGGCCTTTTCCTTTTTTAAATCTACAAACAGTTACAGCAATATTAAGCAGAAACATGATCTTATTGTATGGTAGTATTATTGTTATGACAAATAATTTGGAAGTTAGTGAAGCAATTTCAAAAGTAGTTAAAATGCGACTGCCTAGTTAATACTGTATATATGTAACAGATACTACAACCAAACAACAGTAATACACAATAGTAACAGTGAAATTATCTCAAGCACCACATAGGGTTGTCATTTTGTGATGTGCATTATCAGTGAGTTAAATCATCATCATGTCAGTCAAGTGTCGCCCACTGCTGATCATAGGGCTTCCGCAAGGATCTTTAAGCCCACATTCTGCGACTTTCCGTGACCCTCACCAGATTATCAGTCAACCTTGTGTGGGCCTACTTACACTACGTCTCCTGGTACGCGGCCGCCACTCAAGGGTCGAGGACCTTTAACGGACGTCAGTCCTGCTAGCAATATACCACTGCTACTTAAAGCATGCAAATCTTTAAGCATATAGCTCAAAGAATTGCGAGCAGTGACCTTGGTTCTCCTGCAGATTTCAAGATTTCTGATTCGTGCACGCAAAGTAACTGCGAGCGTAGCCCTCTTCATTTCCCTTTGGGTGACTTTTGTAAGTGGCTGCGTCTCGGTACCATAAGTGTAATTATACTACGTCGTTTTCATCTTGAGATACTAGGGTAGATGGTCCGAGTATATTCTGCATGATGTGAGTTAAGTAATAATTAGTCAGTTCAGTTCGAGCTTTCAATATTCAGCTTTGAGTGACAAAATTATTTTGTTGGATCTAACAGAATAAAATGGACATAGTGTTGAGCCCTGCGACACGCTTATACAATGACGTGACATGCATGTGTAATACAATCTTATCTTAATTTGACATCGATATATTTATATCACGATTTGCTGATTTATATCAATACAAATAGTGTATTTAAATTAGATCATCGTGTATTTTTTTATATATGACAAAACGTAATTGTAGAAGTTAGGTAAGATGTAGGAAATAAATTTTCGGTTAATTTTAGAAGACATGGCTTCTTTTACTATATCGTCTAATGGTTTAATTTCAAAGTAATTAAATAATATCAATTCGTTACAGTAAACCCTTAAAATAGAATTCATTGTACAACATGTGACAATTAGACGATAAAACTGAATCAATATTGTAAGAAATCAATATCCTCGTTTACTGAGAACCCTAAAATGGTGTCATTGTCAGCGTTGCACGCGTGGAGGACAATGTTGACACAGATGCATCGCAAAGGTTTTGTTATAGAAAGAACTTAAATAAAAATGTTACGGTAATACCTGCACTGCGACAATGGACTCCTGTTTCAATATTCATCGGAGGTTCTTCCTCAACCGTTTAGAATGAGGAATTTTCGGGACGAAAGCCGTTAAAGCCACACAACAGATAATGAAGACTGAAAAGGCCATTTAGGTGTGACGACCATATGTTCGATTCGAACTAATTGTACAATAAATAAAAATATCTTACTAATTTTATTTTTGGGTTGAGTTATAATTACCCAACCCAAAAATTCACTTGGAAACGTAGAATTAGTTTGGTCCTGCCACTCGCTTGGAATCTTAACCTCGCCGAGAGCGAACCAGCCCCCCTAGACAAGATGTCTTTCGATAAACGCTAACGCAATCGCTAAATGGACAATGTATGAGATTTGACAATTGCGCTCGGAGGCTAAGCGAGGGCTTATGTCAAATCGCATACATTTTCCTTCTAGCGATTGCATTAGCGATTATCGAAATGCGTCTTGTCTAGGGGGGCAGGCACGAGCCAAGAATATCAACAGTTTCATTGTATTTTTTAAGGGTTCACTGTTGGTCATTTACATCATCCAAAACTTTTAAAAAGGTGCTAAAAACTTTAAAAAAGGTGCTAAACTTGGAGTATTCTCGGAGGACAGAGATCACCGTGAAGAGTCGCTCACTACACCACAAATACGATTATGTCGTATTTTAATGCGGGCCGACGGTCTCTCCTATCAGAGAGTGGAGATGTAATGTGGTAAGCCCGTTGATAATACAATGTTTCAGTTCACCAGTACAATGGTGTATAAAGGCTTTATGAATATTACCATATTTTACCTTTACTTTGATAATTTACCATAGTTCAAATAGACCACAGCAGTCAGCACATACCTGTGAACAAAAAAGAATTAAAACGATTAGATACAAGATATAAATTATTCATTCAATTATCACATTTATATGATCGGATTTCTGAGTATGCTATTTTAAAGCTTTTTTATAATTTACTAGCTGTACCCGGCATGCGTTGCAATGCCACGTAAATGCTTTTTTTTTTGCTAGGAACCCTCACGGGCATCCCCAGAACACCCTACCAAAGTTTCATTACAATCTGATGAATGGTTTCGCAACGCATAGAGGACAAACAAACATAGTAGTACATTGATTTTAATTTATATAGAAGACTAGCTGTACCCGGCATGCGTTGCAATGCCACGTAAATGACTTTTTTTTTGCTCGGAACCCTCACGGGCATCCCCAGAACACCCTACCAAAGTTTCATTACAATCTGATGAATGGTTTCGGAACGCATAGAGGACAAACAAACATAGTAGTACATTGATTTTTATTTATATAGATTTGTTGTACTAAAAAATACTTTGGAATCTCCAAAAAATACTGGTTTTCATGTAAGTACCTACTTCGAGCGTCGGTCGGTGGCGCTGTGGACTCGGCACTTGCCTTCCAACCGGGAGGTCCGGGGTTTGAGACCGCCATGTACAGTCGACAAAGTTGCGGTTTACCAGTAGAGTTTTTTGGTCAGCGATATTTGAAAAAGTAAAAGCGTTAAAACAGATTTTAATATTATATAAAATAGAAGTATTTCAGGATTTTCATATATGATTTAAATGATTGCTTTATACCTCTTATTGTTTGAAATAATGCTTCCCAAAAAACTATACTGGTAGACCGCGAACTTTGTCGACTGTACATACCAATGTGTTTTTCGTTTTTGAATTTCATATTTACATTTGTCTGACGCTCCTACGGTGAAAGAAAATATCTTGAGGCAACCTACATAATATATCTGCGAAGAAATTCAAAGGTGTATGGTAGTCGACCAATCCGCACTGGGCTAGCGTGGTTGAATAAGGCCTAAGCACCCTAACTTAGGATACCTAGACTCGAGCTTTTCGGTGGGGACGTATATGAGCTGTTATGATGTCTACTTCGACTATTGTTACCTCAAACTGCAACATGTGTACTCGTCAATGATTAATATTCATACATGCATGTGATAGCATTTCGTACATTGCAACGTTTGCGTAATAAATGTATTGACAAAAAAACAACTTCTATTTTAAAAATCGTATGATGATGATGATGTTATTTATCTTTCTATGGACTCATTCATACACATTGCATATGTATTAATTCAACTTAGACACGCCTATTAAATCTATATAAATAACAATGAATCGTCGAAATGTATGTAGGCGAACACCTTCAAAACGACCAAAGTGGTTAACTCTTATTTTGTTGTGTTCGTTTTTAAACGATTTCTAAAAACATAAAAAAAAACAAAAAAAAGCATATATACGGTCGAATTGAGTAACCTCCTTTTTTCGAAGTCGGTTAAAAAGGAGGAGGTTCTCAATTCGACGCGTATATTTTTTTATGTATGACCACGCATAACTTTTTACAGAGTAGTCCGATTTTGATAAACCTTTTTTAATTGGTAATTGGTATACCCCTAAGTTGGTCCCATTGTCACCAAAGTCAGGATCAGATTTTTTTTATTGCAGAAAGTTGGCAAACAAGCAAACTGCCCACCTGATGGTAAGTGGTAACAGCAGGGACCGGACCCGGTTACCGTTATAGCCGGTAACCTTAGGGTTTTGATGGGGTATTTTATAATGCTGGGTTTTTAAACCCTTTGCCTTACGGTAAGCTTTCAAACGGCTTACCGGTTTACACATTAATCCCTTCGATTGAATTAATTCGGGTTACCGCTAACCGATATCAAAAACCCCCAAATGGGTTACCGTTCTAAACGCTGATTAATTGGTAAAATATATTTTAGACCTTAGGTATATCGCGTGTAGATTGCTTTTGCACCGCATATTTGCCGAAGGTCGCAACCGAACTCTGGCGTTATTGCGCCCGCAGTGCTATTTCAATCGCTCGGTGTGCGTGACGGAAAGGGTTACCCTAACCCGAACAGTAAGCGGTTAAGCGCATAAACACTAAAAACCTTTAAGATTGGGTAAGCAGTAAATTATTGTTGTGGGTGGGTAACCCCTATTTTACGGGTTATCGTTATTGTTGGGAAACCTGTTGAACGGCTTACCGAGCCCACTGGGTTACCATACGAATGGGTTACCCTTTCGAACGGCTTAAGCAAATGAACGGGTTTTCCGGTCCCTGGGTAACAGTCACCTATAATACTCGTACATGTGGCTCTTGTGAGATTCGCAGCAAAACTGCAACCCCCACAAGAACCACAGTGTACGTTGCCAACTTGTGACGCCAGATGTAAAGTCACAGTACCCAGTAATTTCACTGCCATATCTTACCCTTCAAACCGGAACACAGCAATGCAAGCACTGCTGCTCTGCGGCAGAAATAGGTAAGACGGAGGTACCTAAGCAGACGACCCTGGTACAGAGTCTCCCTCCAGTGAAATGATGATGATCCTGATGATGGGATCCCATGATAATAGAGGGAAACCCTTCAATTTTATAGCTACGTCTAACGTGTTTCGTGTTTTTTCCAAAGCTATTCACGTATTCGCGTCTAGTAGTCATGAACTGCTGATGATGGAAGGATCCTTAACTTTTAAGAGTTAGAGGTTAGTTTTTTAAGTACAATAGGCAAGTATTACCAACTGAATATACGAGTCATACCAGCTGGTATGAAATTGGCTTAAATGATTTCATTCGCTAAATGATAATTTTTTTTACAAACAATAACCCCGACCTCAAAAACACTAAAAAGTTACCAGTTGGTGCCAAACGAAGATCTAGAAAATCTTAAAAATTTGGCAGCAACTTCAATATGATGAGATGTGTGTGTGCCTATTCTTATATTATTTTTAACTTTCTAGTGTTTTCGAAGACGGTTTTATTTTTTGTAAAACAAAATGTCAGGACAAGTATAAAAGAAAATGTTAGAAAATTTAAAAAAAAGTAAAAATTATGAATTGAAAAGATATTCATATAAAAAGTGGCGAAATTGACAAATTGACATTCAGTTTATTCCAAAGCAACATTGTTGTATTGTCAAAAGGTTTTAAGCAAAGCCGTGCGAGGCCGGGGCGGGCAACTAGTATATGTATTATAAACATTGTGGCGACGACGCTGTGACATGCACGCTGCTAAGTAGTTTAAATTGTTCCGAAATATCGTTCTCAAGAATTGGCCAGTAGGTATCAAGCTGAAAATCACGGCTGTTAAATACTTGTTATTTTGGCTGATTTATATTTAGTTAAGATATTAAGTTATCGTTATAAATTTTGAAAATGTTTCTGTCAATACCAAAACCAAAGCAAGAAAATCTAAATTTTTTAACTCCTCCGTAAACCATCCCGAAAAAAACAAAACTAGTCATAACGCGCTCATTAGTTAATATTTAAACTTGGTTCCATAAATACAATAATTGTTATGGTTCAAATGAAATTATTATTACACATTGATATCATGTGTTTGCACAAATATTATTGTCACTTTCGTAAGAAATGATCTCACCTAGCCTTGAAGTGCAATTCGCGCGGGCGTTTTATAGTTACTACGTCACATACTGCGTGACAGTCGGATGTATCGCACAGCTTTCTAGGTGACAGACCGTGTGGTCTAGTACTGAGTTTAAAAATACCCCTTTTACTATGTAAATCTTTGTCGAAAATCTAGGCATTGAATTTTTCACCGCATTTCTAGGTGGACTCCAAACTGAGCCATTTCTTCAGCCGAACATCGAACATCAAGGATCGCCTTGAATTCGCTCGTGTGGGGTTAAGTGCCATTTGGTAATCTTTTGTGCAAATCTGGCACGTCGAAAAGACTCACGAGCAAAGGTTATCACAAAGTGAGTAATTATTTAAGTAATTATACGATACCCTTGAGAAAGTAGCTATTATTATTATTTAACTAAGTTAAATAATATTGTGTTTGGTAACGTAATTTATAGTAAAATGATTATAAGATTTTTGACATTCTTAGTGTATAAATGGAAAACATATAAATTGTATTATCTAACTTTTAATAATTAATCATGTATGTGAAATAAAAAACAATATTGTACCTATGGAAAGAACAGACGTCTTATGTTCTGTTGGTGTTTATATTCTGAATATATGCATGTTATTTTTCATACAGCTGTTATATCGTACCTTGGGTCTTCTTCTACCCTTCTACCCCTATTTTCCCTTTTTCACACACTTCACCCAAGTTCGATATCGTATTTTGGGTCTTGTTCCCCTATTTCACCATTTTCACACAGTTCATCCATGTTACCTACCATATCGTATCTTGGGTCTCTCTTTACCCTTATTTCTGCCCCCATTCATTACCAGTTGGTACCGAGACTCTCATCCTTTTTCATCCCGTGCCCATACCACGTCAACCTTTTGCTTTTTATTTTCTCTATCGCGGTGCTTTTTTCATATTTTCTCATATATATATTCATTATTATTCTTCTCAATCCTTACAGACCACACATCCAACGAACATTCTTATTACCGCCACTTAGACTCTATATTTAATATCTATCAATTCTAACATTTAACACACATAGATATAATTCAATTAATTAGATAGCCTTACACTGCATAGAACTCCTCTGAGTCGTCAGACAGGTGATTCTCTTTTATGTAACAGGAATATATCCGAAGCCGGATACAAGTATTGAACGCCTGCACAGTTTCGGAAATACGTCACTCTAAATGGGATTTATAATTACTATGGCTCCTTTGATCAACCGGAGCAGCAATGAGTTCCACCGGTAAGCTCGAAATAGACCGGTGTATTGCCGATGTAGCTAAACAGTCGCTCAGAGGCATACCACGGTCGCAAGCAAGTTTCAAACAATATTGAAACAGTGACGAGGTTATTACAGCGTGACAGCATCTCGCCTTCGCTGCAGTTTTATGACCGTTCTAAGCGATCGTAGTACAGGGGCAGGGTTCAGTTCTCACGTTCCAATTTTAAAATGCGATTGAGAATAAAATAACCCAGCTTTTATGGCAGTGATGGGTTTTGCTATTGATGCAGTAAGAGTCTTGCGAACCGAGACTCCTGTTTTTTTTAAAAAAAAAAAGTCGCCCCACACTAGGATTTTATCCTGTGTCGTGGGTGCAGTTACAAACATAGAATATCACATGAACATACGCCCAGACCGGAACAAATTTCTGTAGGCCATACAAAATATTTGTCCTGTACGGGAATCAAACCCGCGACCCGTTGCGCAGAAGGCGATCACTCGACTTCTGCGCTAACCGTGTACGTCAAGTGTACGTCAAGTCCTGTGTCAGGCTCTTAGCAGATTTTCGCACTATTCCTAAAAAAAATCGAGTTTTTCATCGACCGGTAATAACAGTTTAGCCAATCAGAACACAGGACATGTTGAGCTCTACCATTTTTTATGGAGAGTCGCATGTATTGTCTCAAGTGGTCGGGAATAGCCGAACGTCTTCTTCTTCTTCTTTTAATTTTGGCGTGAAAAGTCATACATTTGATATTTGTTGTAGACTTTAACATAGCACTCCATAATTATGTTTGTCTAAATTAAAACTTAAAATATTATATTATTCAAATAAAAATTATTTTGTTGAAATTTAGTTTATCTAAAATAAATAATTAATTCATAGAAATATAAAGAGTAAAAAAACGATTCTACTACTTGAACAAGCCAAGCGACGTTCCTTCAAAAAATGGCGGAGCTCGACATGTCCTGTGTTCTGATTGGCTGAGCTGTGATTACCGCTCGAGAAAAATTTAAATTCGAACTATTATCGAATCCGTGAGCACCCGGATCAACCGTCCCACCCTAATCGTTTGAGTGTCACTGAAAACGAAAGATTTATATGAAATAATTCGTGTTTAAGCGGAAATATTAAAATAAAGGAATACGAAAAATCTATACTTAAATGCTGTTTGTACTCAAAGGACATTGTTCTGCGTCCATACATTGTTCGCCCCAATACCAACAGCAGTGAAAAAATTATTTTCGTATAATTAGACATTAGTAAATACTGTACCTCCACATCAATTACTACGGACAAGCTCGAAATCGAATTAAATATCAAAATGAATCAGATTTTGAGGTTAGTTGAAGTAACACTTTAATTCGTTAGAGCAATACAAATAGTCCATACCTATACAATTATTAAAATAATAATTATTGCAATCTATCAAAGAACGATATTATAGCCACGTAGTAAAAAACAAGAAATCTCGAAATTATAAAAGCAAGTCAAAAACACGACGAACTAACAAGCCATAGTGCGTGAGTAGTCAATTGACGTATGTTTTAATTTAATTTACGTTGTATTTTATGAAAAACTTAATATATAGATATAAATAAATGGCCATACCTACATGAAATCAACTCAATTCTATTCAGTCGAGCAAAGGTAACAATAAACCATTCCTATATTTTACTTCATTCGGTTTAGTTTCTAAAAGTACTTTTATATATTTTTGATTTGTCCGTCGAATACATATATTTGTTATGAGTGTTATAAAATATGCATATAATTATGACGTAAATCAAATCTTTGTTGGTAATGGGGCGATTTTCGACATTGTCCTTTGTATATAAAAAATAACGTGCATATTTAATTCATAATGTGATTTGGTTGAAGGCAAAATTAGGACAATGTATACTTGGTATACTTTCCCATAAAGTGAATATTTACCTTAACATTAAATTAATTATATTAAAAAATATTACAACAACATCTGATCTGATATCTTGACGAATATACATTTTTTGATTTTTTGTAGATATACCTAAATAATTAGAATTTTAAAGGTTTACCACAAAAATAGGCAAGCTTACATAAAAGGAAGATATTCTGAACGTGCCGGCATCGTAGCCGCGTTCCAACATTTAATGATCAATATTTCAGTAATATTTCAAACGTACCAGATGCGCCGGCCGATGTCGCCCGTGAAATATGTTTTAAATTTTATTTGCATATTCGTGGCTAGCAAAATATCCGGCTGTTGTTGCCTCGACTGTCAATGCTGTCAGAATTACCTAACACAACTAAGCGAATCGGGTGATTTTTCCATAGGGGTCAAAGGAATTTGTGTTTTGTGGCTAAATGTAAATGTCGGGTATATTTGTGCGTTTATTTATAATCCCTACGAAGATTATAAATGCCAACGTAACTTTTCATTCCATCTATTCAGAAAGTAACGTTTTGTTCCACGATATCAGGGATTAGAGTATATCTTTTCCGATAAGCGTTTTAATAGGTAAGTGGGAATAAATGTGTTTTGAATTTGGATTTCAAAATATTCATCGACAATGGAAATCGGAAAATATTAATGAATATTAGGAAATGTAAATTAAGTTCACATCTAAGGGTAGCGCCACTATAGTTTTACATGTAATTAGTTCCATTTTTCGCCGACTAACTACACTGGGCCCTGCCGTGATCGCTTATAGCAAGGTGAAAATCATATTGAAAAAAAGAGACACACCCTTGCTGCGTAATAGCGCCATCCCGCTTTCAGTGCGGTTTTAATATTGTTTTGGGCGATCATGGTCAGTGGCGGGGTTGTACGTGTGGGTTGTACGTCGCTCAATGCCTGTTCTACACCCGGTGTACTTTCCTAGTTTTTTTTTTACATTTTATGCCAAATTTTCACAGCGAATTGTTTGTGTGTCATTACAACTCATATAAGTCCCCACCGAGGGGTTCGAGCCTATCCTATGTTAGGGTGGTTAGGCCTTAGTCAACCACGTTGACCCAGTGCGGATTGGTCGACTTCTTCGCAGGTGTATGCAGGTTGAATTTCTTCGCAGGTGTATGCAGGTTGAATTTCTTCGCAGATGTATGCAGGTTGCCTCACGATGTTTTCCTTCACCGTAGGAGCGTCAGACAAATGTGTTTGTGTGTAAAATTTATTATTATCCCTTATGAAAGGAAAGTGTACCTCTCGGGTCGCAAAATTATTCTTGCCTTGGGCGACGTACTTTAAATCCCTCACTTAGCTCAGGATTCTATGTTAACTAATCCATCACTAATCACTATGTTTGGGAATCTATTCTTGAATCTTTGGTAAAATTTTGGTTTTAAAGTAGTGCACTTCGACTCAAAATACTATTTCGCTTTCTTGTCATACAATCTACAATACCTGTCTGTCTGTTACGCCTTCACGATATCGTTGATGGAGACCGCTGCCGTAAAATTCTTATATTAAAAACTGTTAACACCGAGGGGACATTTTTGTCGTCTCCTTTGGTTTAATTAAGTAATAAAGCAAATTTTTTTTAGTAATAAAGCTAAACTAGTGGAATGTAGCGGTGTATGGAATGTAGTGTGTGTGTGTGACAAATAAAGATTTTTAGGCCCGAACGGTTGAAGCTATCCCTACGTCTGTTTTGCATCTGTTACAAAAGAAAATAAACGCAAAGTACAAAAGATACCTTCTTTTGTACTTGCTTGTTTCATATCCAACATGAGATCGATTCGTGCTCTCAGATAAACCTTCATTTCCGCCGCTGCGATGAGAAGTTCCTTAAACGTAAACAAGCTAACTCAGAACCCTAGCAGATTTGTTCCTTTTAGTACCGTCGAATAAACGCGATCCAAATCAGTATTCGTAAAAACAAAATACGGAATAAAATATATTAGGAGTTCTAAGCCTTCATTATTTTACTAACTGACCTGGCCACGCGATGCTGTGCTGTGGCTCAGTAGGAACAATGTTTTACTAAACTTCCTAATGTACTAGTCATAATAGAGGACTATTTCTGGACCCCGCAATTTTTTTTTCCAGTCATTCTATAGCGACAATACAATCAATTTATAAAATTAAAACTCTTTTTTACTTTTTTTGTTGTAACTTTTCCGTACGTAAACTAACATTATGGCCATTTGTTTGTTTATTGCGCACGACATTATCAATGTAAGGTATTCGTACACGTTAGAGGTTTTTCGCCAGTTCTAGGACCCGCAGGGCTATAATGACCGCACGCGCCTTAAAATTAAGGATCTCAAAAGTGGTCGTAATATGAGGATTTAATAAAAGAAAAATTTTACCTAGATCTTTTATATTACTTTATTTATCATATACTAGCTGTGCCCGCGAACAACGTTTCGCCATACATTTTTTCCCCGTTTTTGTAACATTTATCATTGATACTCAGCTCCTATTAGTCGCAGCGTGTATAGCCTAAAGCCTTACTCGATAAATGGACTATCCAACACAAAAAGAATTTTACAATTTGAATCAGTGGTTCCTGAGATTAGCGAGTTCAAACAAACAAACAAACTCTTCAGCTTTATAATATTAGTAAAGTAATAGTAAGTATAATATTATTATAGATTAATTTTTGCGGGGGGTCCAAAAATAACCCTGTATATAAAGTAATAAACACATATGACATCGAATAGACTATAGTCTATAACAAAAATATTTTACAAAAAATAAAAACCGACTTCAAAAACACTGAAAAGTTAAAAATAATACAGACAACATCACACTTTTATATTGAAGTCGGTGCCAAACGATGATCTCCTAGAAAGTCTTAAAATTTGTCATAAGCGTGTATTTAATTAGCGTTTCCCTCGATTTTCATGGGATCCCATCATCAGATCCTGGATCTTGGGACCACCCTAGGAGTATACACTATCGAATACAAAGAATTTTGAAAATCGGCCCACAATTGGCGGCGTAATCGCGTACCATACAGACAAAAAAACATACGCATCGAATTAAGAACCCCCTCCTTTTTGACGTCAGTTAAAAAGAAATCGAAACAAAACGCCATCTACTAGATTATCCAACCTAGATAGCCAAGTGTTGTGTCGATAAATTAACTCACACCGCCATTTTGGAACTATAACAAATTACGAGTATTACAAACAATTTAATATAATCGATCGAATCGGTGTGAAGTCGACCAATCCGCACTGGGCCAGCGTGGTTGACTAAGGCCTAATCACCCTAACATAGGGTAGGCTCGAGCCCCTCGGTGGGGACGTATATGAGCTGTGATGATGATCGAATCGGTCAATAATCGACATAAAAACAATCCCATCTTTTAAGTTGGTCTAAATTACATACATATATTTTGTTAAATTAAGGCGCCTCTTGTTTGAAACGTATTTGATTCGTTCATGTACCTAGTTACCGAGACTGGTTTTTGATTATTTCGTAGACGTAAGAATTTAGCGCTTTAGGTGGTGCAATTAACAACTCGGCTGGAAACTACAGAATAATACACTGTTCTGTACTTCCCAAAAATAGTCTTCGATGCTACTATAATACTGTAGCTAAGGAACATTACGTTTCTGCGTTTGTCTCGCCCAGAACTCGACCAAAAGACGCTACACAGTCATTTACTAGCAACGAATAATTGTGGTCGACAGCATGTTTACTGATTAAGCGTTAGAAACCGTTATCGCTTTAGATCAAGCGATCTTTGTCATTAAAGTATTCTATGCCCTACCGGGATCATATACTAAAATTATAAATCTTGTAACATCTTATTATACGTATTACGTACCTATATGATGGCAACTAAATAAATATATAAGAACAAATATGACAGATGAGCCAGAAATCGATCTAAGTAATAAAAATAATAATACTTAGCCTATCTAAACATCTATAGCCGGCGACTTCCTCTACTATCAGAGTAATGTTAACAACTAAACATTACTCTGATAGTAGAGGAACATACATCAGATCGCTTGGTAGCGGACACCGGCGTAATTGCACCCGCAGGGCGGAATGTTCGCAAGGGGTAGCTTAATAGACCAAAGTGGCATTCATCCTTCACAATCACAATCCACATCTCTCAAATCCTGGCAGCTGTTTTATTAAGTGCGGACTGCGGAACAACGAAAAGTCGTGACAACATTATCTACGCTTATAATGTAGGTAGGCAATGCAAACTCGGAGAATATGATAAAGGCTACTCCTTTAATGGAATTATTTTATGAAGCTTGAAGTTCTGTATTCAAGCTAATAGGAAATTAGAAATGATTGAACCCGTGTTTAATGTAAAAGAGGGGTTGAAATTTTGTTTTTTTTAATAAGTATATCTCTAATTGCTTAATTAAAATGTTTCAACGGGGCTTTTTTAAAAGCTTTTGCTTTATAGTTTGATATTTATACTACTGGTAAATATTGATTTCCTACGGGAAAACATTGGAATCCTACGGGAAGAAATTCCCACGGGAAAAACGTAAGTAACGCGGGTAAAGTTGCGGGGCGGCAAGCTAGTATAGTATTATCAAAGGCCAGGTGATGTCAGTTTACTAAGTTGAATGATACTTGGAATATTACTTGTTTCCTTTTATTGTTTTTTATTCGCAATCCAGAAACAATATTAATGGTAAATGATGATGAGTCAAAGATGCCATCTTCGCTTGAATTGTATTCCTCACTCACAAAGGAACTTTAAACATTTAAAGATTGATTTACAAACATATTTGATGTCGATAGTGCTCTATCAAAGGGGACATTGTGCACAATATCATAAAATATACGTTATTTGAGATCAAAAGTCAAATGCGCAGGCCGTAACTAAAAAGTCAATATTGGCCAATGAAGAGTCTTTAAATTTTATTATCTCCAAACAAACTTAACGACTGTGCGTCGTATAAATTGGCTGGACATTTAGTAGTTTGGATGTTTTGAAAGAGGCTAATAAAATCTCTTTAGTACAGTACTCACATATTCGCGGTTCATAACAGATGTCAGTACCTAATATCAAATAATAAAACAGTTTTATTTTGTGTTGTTACCTGAAGCATCTCATAACATTGTACGGCCCGTACTATGTATAATAAATATCAAAAGTTTGTTTATTCTTTCGTCACGCAAAATCCCTAAAATGACAAATCTTACTGTTGAGTATGCCAGTTCATAGATTTTTTAATTGCCGTAATTATCAAGTATGTTCACGCTTGTCAAGGAAAGTTTCGAAAAAACCTTCGAAAAGTTAAATTAGAGCGGGTTTTTTTTACTATATCTTAAAGTAATACACCTGGACTCTAGATTATTCTACGACAAATTAAAATTACATTGGCTTGCTTCTTCTGACATATTTTCTCAATTTTGTTGATTTTTTTTTTAATATTCTTTCTACATCACCATGTTGTATCTCCGGAACAAATCTGAGGTAGATGGCTAGTGCAAATTATTTGGGGTCCTAACAGAGGGAGAATCTGTGCCAGAATCGACTGCCTATTTCTGCCGTCAAGCGGCGGCGCAAGCATTGCTGTGTTCCGGTTTAGAGGGTAAGACAAGCAGTGATTACTGGATACTGTGACTTGACATTTTATGTCAAGTGTTACAAGAGCCACATGTACTATAGGCGACTGTAGCCACTTACCATCAGCAGGCGTAGCACAGGCTGCCAAGACTGGACTCGAGTCACGCATTATCTCACAATTTCAGTGACATAATCTCTATGTCTTAAAGAGTAGCACAGTGGCGCGTATTAAGTGGGTCTGACGTGATATAAATTTCTTGACGCTCCCAAGGGACACGTGTGACTGAGTTTTATCACAATGTTTTTGCTTTCCGACTGCTGCTACATCTTCTTAAGTATTGAAGCCCTTGCTACAACCACAGCAGTCGGCGCACAGGCACGCCAAAAAATTGTGATAAAACTCAGCACACTTGTTCCTTGACGAGCGTCAAGAAAATTTATCACGTCAGTCACACTTAATACGCGCCACCGTGCTACTCTTTAAGACGCGAGATTATGTCACTGAAATTGTGAGATAATGAGTCCAGTCTTGGCAGCTCGTACTACGCCTGCTGTTGGGCACCCTGTTTATTTGCCCAATAAAGGTTGGTCAGATTTTCAATCGTCACATTATAGAGCTTTTGCATAAAAAATCTGTCAAGCCATCATAGCAGATTACTTCTGCTAAATGTAGAAGTTACCGAGAGCCTTCTATGAGTCACATGTTCAGTTCAGTGTTTTGACTAGATTTAAACTTAAAGATAAGAGAATTGCTATCTTCAGGTCTTTTCAATAAAGGCAGATTTACATTGAGTCGGTGCTGAAACCGAAAACTGTGTTGTAGCGTTTTGTACCGTGTGACCGTATATCAGTCAAGTCAGTGCTACCGTGACAGTACTGTACTTTTTTAAAACCAGTTTACACGATGCCTAGTGTCCTTCCGTACCCGAATTTTGGGTTTCGGCTGTCATCCCGCCGAAATTACGGTGCAAACCGGAACTATATTTGGAAGATTTCGCGCTGCGTTTTGATGTGATATTGGGTATTGTGTACCTCTAAATAAATGATGTAAAAAGTGGGTTGTGTTTTGTATCTTTTTGTAAGTATCATTAAAATGAAATAATATGCAATACCTACAGTTTCTTATCAATATTACTGCAAAAACCACAAATTATTTATTTGATGGAAATAGAAAGCGACAATTATTTTATGATATCTTTATTATTAGCTCAAATAAAGACTAACTGAATATGTTTGCCTTTCTTTTAACAAACATAACCTTACATGAATGACTCGGCTTCGGCCGAACCTGACTAGATATTGACGTTGTCGGCCAGTATCGGGTCAACACATGTAAAGACGCCTTAATCCTAACAAAATATGAGTGTCAAAACGACAAAACAGATCACAATATAGCACATCAACCTACATTGAGGCGTAACTTAACACGCAGAGACAGCACAAACGTGCAATTTCACGGTAAAACGAGCCGCCATTGTAGTTTGTTTGGCCGGCAGCATTCGCCGCCCGCAAGCCCGCGACAGATGTGCGGCCAACTGATCGGACATCGTAAATCAATGACGCCTCCGCCATTCATGGACCGTTTCAATAATCCTAATGTAGGGCTGTCGCGAGTGTATTAAGGGCTTAACGGCCTGTTTTGGAGATTGCAATCACCTGGTGTTGGGTGCCCAGTTTTAACTCTTTTGGCCACTTATAGACGATCGAGGACTAATCCGATGATAATTTATTTCTCGTATTGATTTATATATTTATTTCTCGTATTGATTTATATATTTATTTCTCGTATTGATTTATATTTAGCAATTTTACAACAATAATGCAAAGTCACAAATATACAATTTTTAAGTTTGCTTTATTCGTAACCAATTTTTGCGCAATATCTAAAGGATTTCTATGTTTAATATACGTAGCTATTGATAGTGGGTCAAGTCTACTTTACATTAACAAAATATGATCAATACAGTTAAAAATTATTATCTTACTGTTGAAGTTTCCAACCTGGTCCTCCTTCCTTCTTAGGCAAAGTCCCAGCTTATTTACACTGCTGAGCCTGTCTCTAGGTGGTGCGTTTGGTGAATTGGCCTTCCGATCCCGTACGTATCCCGGATCCTGAACGTTCAGGATGCGGTTCCCGACGGTTGGCTTTGCCGGGTGTAGATTGGTACACCAGCGGATTAGTCGCTGGTGAACAGGAGTGCCGAAATATCCAAGTGGGGTATTCAGCTTAGCCCCCTGAAATCGTTAAGAGATTCCCTCGCCTCAAAAAAAAGGTGGCCTAATAGGTCATGGCGTCAACACGGTACGTTGAATACGCACATTAAATTAATGTCCGAGGTGATTTTTTTTCTATCCTTTATTTATTTATCTATTTATTTGGCATGTTTAAAAATGCAAAGTTATTGCTATCAGTGGCTCCTGGACATCTGCAATACCAGGGGCATAGCTCACTTCCTGCCTACCTGGAGAGAAGTGCTCTTTTTAAACCTCGTTTGAAGTTGGACACATTGTAGCGCTTGGGCAGGGTACACCGCAGCCGGGAGTTCATTCCAGAGTCTGAACGTACGTGGAAGAAATGCACGCTGAAACCGAACCGTTCTAGACCAGATCGGTTCCAGGTGATACGGATGAAATCTACTGCGACGGCGGGTGGTGTGATGGTAAAAAAGTGACGAAGGCACCATTGCAAAAAGTTCTTCATAGCACTCTCCGTTAAGGAGCCGATAGAGCACGCAGAGAGAACCAAAATCTCTCCTTTGCTCGAACGTCTCCATTGTGTAACATACTTAAGTAAACAAAAAGTAAAATTTATTGTGTATTGTTTGTATGGCATCTTATTTGTTTACTTATAATTTGCAAGACAACAGGCTAGAGGGCGTTATAAAAACCCTTTGGTTACGGGCGATTGTGCGCTAGTTCAAGGTAGTCACTAGAAGTACGAGCTATAATTTAAATTAAACTGAAAACTTTTTACACAGTTACTTTTCCAGCGGGAGCTTAATTTTGTGTGCTTGTTCAGACAAGCAACAGTAAACTATGCTAATGTAGAGGGCTGCTACATTAGCATAGTTTACAGTCAATACCAAACACAAATAGTAAAGTAACACGCACACTTACTCATACACACACACACACACACACGCACGCACGCTGCTATGTTTTCAAGTTTTTGTAAATTACACCAATAAAAATGTACCAACAAGGAAGGAACAGGCTTTTGACACACAAGTTACCTACTTATCTCATAAGTCAGGGTAACATTAATATTTTGTATATTGGTTATGTTGCAATAAATATATTTTTCATTTTTCAACAAAACTTGTTAAAAATTTTGTAAAGACGATAGAGGTGTCCACAACATCTCTGATAGCAGCCCTAGCGGCAATGCGCTGGGTGCAGCGACACAATTGTATTACGCGACACGGGGGCGATAATCGGATATAAAAATATAGCGATTGGCACGTGGACAGATACTGTTACTCTTTAAGACAGTCAAATATACGCGTAAAAAGATATTATTAAAAGAAAAGTATCCATTCAAGATACCATAATTTTGTTTGATGTCAAATCGTTCCATGGTTTAATTCATACTGTATACGTTGTAACTTGTGCATTCGCTCGAATACTCTATCGAACTTCACGCGAACTCAAACGAAACTAAATAATATGTTTAACCTCACCTCAGTCGAATTACTGTCTCTACTTGAGAACTTGAAATCCAATTTTAAGCAGATGCAGTACTTCGCTAACTTTATTCAAGTAGGAGTAAGAGGTTTCTATCTTTGAGCTTGCCGACAACAATTGTAGAGTCGTTTTCTTTTGAATTTTTATTTTTTGAAATGGTAGGTATTTTAGTTATTGAGAGAGAAAATAACAAACAACTCTTTAGCTAAAATACGTTTATCATTTTATTATTAAATTTGGGAATTATTATAGTAATGAACATAATAGTTATATAACAAATTCCAGTTATTCCTAGTAGTATCCATTAGTGTAAAAAATAATCTAAGGGTATAAGAAAGCATTGCAAATAAACAGAACCAATGAATTGCGATGTTATGTATTTGATTGTAGCGGTATTTGTTGTTTTGTGTACATAAATATGAAAATATATAAGATAAAAATAAATAGCTTTAAAAGAGCACCTAATAGATCAATTGTTCCTAAGTGGTACATACCAACGATTTGTTCCTGATTCGTCATATTTCTGATTGGTCATATTCCTTATTCGACACTTTCTAATCTGGTCATATTCCTAATTCGTCATATTCCTGATTCGTCATATTCCTATCTCGTCATTATACAGTTAAATGAAATCGCGAACACGTGTTCTACGGTTACTAGACAATAATTTACTTAAGGCGGAGTCACATGTAAATATATTTGTTTAACTTGACACATAAGCAAAATTATTTGTCAAATTCGTTATAACTCAAATACTGGAAATGTACCCAGAATGCAACAGTAACTTTTCTTCTTTTACTTTCGATAAAATGCATTTATTCTTCGTTGCACCATTATTACAAGTCTGCTAGGCCATCTTCTCAAAATTATACTACAATATCATTGACTCGATATAAATAATAAAATGATAATGACATTAGCTTCATGATAGACAAGTATAGGATTTCTATAATAAGTTTTTGTAGGCAAATGTACATGGTATGACGTGTGAGGAATATGACGAATCAGGAATCTGACGAATTAAGAATATGACCAGTTGGGAAAGTGTCGAATAAGGAATATGACCAATCAGGAATATGACGAATAAGGAATATGACCAATCAGGAATATGACGAATCAGGAACAAATCACTTACCTGGAAAGCATGACTTTAAGTAAGTTATCTAATTGAATTTATTTTTATGATTATGACATCGAGATATTATTGCTTTTACTTATACAAGATATTATTGCTTTGACATATAAAAATACAGACTATATTTCCAAATACGAATTCCTTATTTGATTCCAGCTTTGATTTTAATATACCTTGCTTTCAATGCTTTATAGAATAAGAGATATAAATCATATAAGTACTCGAAAAGGGATAATAAAATTTTGTAAGGAACTACCGGTGCGCGAGATAGACGCACATCACATTGGACAGTTCGATTGCAAATCACAATATAAATAATATAGATATGTGTATAGTAATATACCTCCTACACAAAGTAAAATCACTCAATATTTACATAGAGCGCATGTCCCTGATTGAAATAACGCACCAACGATATTCATGAATGTCCCAAAAGATGATTATATTACCTATCATTCTCATCATCCCTTTTTATCCAGAACTATAATAATATCGTCTCCTATGCTTTGTTTTCCTCATTACTTAATGAACCAGAAACTGCTTTATTTTAGAATTCCCGTGGGAACATTATTCTCGCGAGGTATAAAGTGCTTTTCTATCGATCTCCGGCCTCCCGGCTTTCTTCGCCAAAATGAAACTTTTAAAACACTTGTAAAAACATAATGTAATGTTTTTACAAGTTAAAAGGCACAATATCGATGTTGTATACAGGATTACTTTTGAAGCTGGGGGCTGATTCTCGGTCAATTCGTAATAATGGTGGAATTCGAATTTTTTCTCGAGCGGTCATTACAGCTCAGCCAATTAGAAAACAGGACATGTCGAGATCAGCCATTATGGAAAGTCGCTTGTATTATCTCGAGTGCTCGGGAGTAGTCGAGACGTAAAATTCAAAATTGAAGTTTGTTTATTTTTGAGTATTTTTTCTTTCATCATCACAGCCCATATACGTCCCCACTGAGGGGCTCGAGCCTACCCTATGTTAGGGTGATTAGGCCTTAGTCAACCACGCTGGCCCAGTGCGGATTGGTCGACGTCACATACATCATTGAATTTCTTCGCAGATGTATGCAGGTTGCCTCACGATGTTTTCCTTCACCGTAGGAGCGTCATTTTTTCATTATTGATATTTAATTAATTTTCAAATAAATTAGATATTTATTGTAGAATTTAACTTCCTATTTTCTTTGTCTAAATAAACACTTAAAAATACGATTTATTCAAATCAAAATTATTTTATTGATGCTTTATTTATCTAAAACATATAAACATTCCATAGAAAGGAAAAGAAGTGAAATACCTAAAAAGGCCGCATCGCAGAATCATAATACGAATCATATTATGATTCATTCATATTATGAAGGGAGTGCAACTCATCGTAAATAATTGTTCTATTTGACAGCTTTGTATGAATATTCGTAAGAAGTCCACAAATTAGGCATTGCTAAAGTGTCAATTGGGTCCATTTTACGAATATTCATACAAAGCAGTCAAATAGAGTTTGCTTATTATGAGTTGCACTCAATTCATAATATAAATGAATCATAATATGATTCGTATTATGATTCTACGATGCGGCCTTTTTAGGTCCGCTGTGCTCTGAATGGCTGAGCTGTGGCTACCGCTCGAGAAAAAATTCGAATACGAACTTTTTCGAATCCGTGAGAATCAGCCACCTGGAACTAAATTTTGTGTATGCTTTTTCCGACGACAAGCAAATTGAAAAATTTTTACTATGGGACCAATCTTGAAATCGCGAAAAAAACCGCTCTTCAATACATAGGTTCGATGGATGACAAACATTTAGTGACACTTTGAAACGCATACTGTTAAATGTCATAATTTCGATTGGCATACATCATATGGCATAAAAATCAAAAAGCATAATAATATTTGGCATAACCTATCAATAGGCATAAATACTAAAATGCAGAATTGTCGAAAGGCATAATATTAAAAATCATAATCTTTGAAAGGAATAATTTGGTTTGCCATAATTTTATTAAGCATACTTTAAAACGCATAATTTTACTACGCATAACTGTTATTATCCATAATTTTGTTTAACATAATTTAACTATGCATTACTCACTAATGACATAGTTTTATAAAGAATAATAACTGTATATACTATAGGTATCCATAAATCTTCTTTGACATAATCCGGAATGTATTTTTCTCCATACGAGGATTACTAAT
The DNA here is from genome assembly GCA_963935595.1 of Schoenobius gigantellus. Lineage (NCBI taxonomy): Eukaryota > Metazoa > Arthropoda > Insecta > Lepidoptera > Crambidae > Schoenobius > Schoenobius gigantellus. Next base: position 5,352,852 of record OZ012549.1, read on the forward strand.
TATTAAAAAACTAGTGCTATTTAAAACCGACTCAGTCAACCCCGACTCCACGTAGTCTTGCATTCGTTTTTCACCATTTCAAGATTGGTCCCATAGATAGTAAAAGTTGTTTAGTTTCCTTACATAAAATTTGGCTCCGGTGGCTCCGGCTTCAAAAGTAATCTTGTATAAGCGAAGTAAGCTTAGAATTTTTTGATGTTTTATTTTCATAGTATCCTTTAAGTAAGGATTTTGTACAAGCTGCGATCTAACAGTATAGGTAATCATTAATTCACTAAAATTACGAACTGAAATTACTTTTAACAATACGTTTTTAAGCGTAGAAACATTTATGTAAAAGAGCGACAACTGTAAAATAGCATTAATGCGTAGAAATAAGATTCCTTGATTGTTCTATTCCAACTGCCCCACACTAAAAGTCTTGTTACTATTCAGCTAAATACCAAGAAATAATATCTAAACTCAAACACGGCACATAATTACGTTAACGTAAACAAAGTATAGGATTACTTCACGTCGTGACCGCTGTTATCAAAAGTCCTAAGCACATTGAAGCCCTGAACAAGGTTAGCCGTTGTTTCATTTCTCGCGATAAATGCTCTGATTGCCAAATCTTAACAACGCACTGGGCCATCTTCCACAGCGGAAGCCCAGTATCAATTGGTGACTAATCATGTTATTTTCATGTCCGCCATAATACTCCAACTGTTGGCTGCCCTGGCAAGAATGGGACCCCCATTCTTTTCATTCCTAAGGTCATCCACCACCAGTCCAGTAAAAAATATATTAACCCGGTGTGGGTTGATGGGTCAAAGCCCCACCCGTTGAATAGTAGACTGTACTGCAAGTAAATGCTGGTTTGTGTACCGCCCTCACACGCATGAACTAGTACAATTATTAGTCTACGATGAATCCCAGGCGTCCAACCAACCATATTTTTATACGGATGATTCCACAAAAATAGGACAACATTATGTCCTCATGTGTTATTATTTTAGTTAATTGCGAAGTATATACATATAATAATTCCAAATGATTGGTATTCCATATTTACGCATATCTTGATCTTGTAGGATCAAGATATGTCATAAACCATAAACTATGTGAACCGACGTCGAGGAGGCTCAGTTATGAATTCGAGCATGGAATATAGCCAGGACGATGGTTGTGAAAATCGGCATGCCAAGGCACTTGAAGCCTTGACAGAGGAAATGAGACTGATGCGTAAGGAAATGCAAGAAACAAGATCTCGAGTTGAAGCGTTTAACGAGACATTGTCCAGTCTTGTATCACGGGTTGCGTCGAATGAGAGCGAGGTCGAGAAACTTACCAAACGCATCGCGAAACTGGAAAGCTGTATGGAAGAGTCTAGCGCTGATAACTCTCTTTGACAGGCGTAATTGAAAATTTAAAGGCAGAATTAAATGAAAGAGATCAGGAATTGCTTCTAAACGACTTGGAAATAACTTGCATACCGGAGCAGAAAGGCGAAAGTTCCTTGCATATCGTGCTGACCCTGGCAAGCAAGCTCGGTGTAAAGCTGGAGTCGCAAGATGTGGTTTGTGCGACGCGCGTTGGTCAATTGCAGGAAGTCGGTACCAGGACCCAACCGCGACCAATAGTCGTCCGCGTGGTACGACGCGCTGTGCGCGATGATCTACTGCGGGCTGCGCGTGTGCGTTGGAACATCACAACCGAGGGCATAGATTTGCCTGGCTCCCCTTGTCGATTTTATATCAACGAGCGGCTGACGCGCACTAATCGACTTCTGTTCCGTCGCGCACTAAAAATTGGCAAAGAATTAAACTGGCGCTATATCTGGACTAGGTACTAGCGCTATATCTGGACTAGGGACGGCAAGTTATACGCGCGACAGAGCTCTGGACAGGATAGCCCACGACATCGTTTGCGCACGTAGGCTGATCTTGTTAGGGTTTTTGGAGCGGATGCCGTTTGCTCCGCTGAAATCTGAAATATTGCTCATAGTCACTCATCTTTTAAACTTTTATTTACTTGCATTCATGAGTGTTCAGCTTAAATTCTATACATTTGTAATATTACATAAGTTTTATATAACCAAAGTTTCATATAGAAAATATTACTTTGATTTGCTTAATACCTACGTTGCTTGCTTGACAGTTATACATCTGTATTTTATGTGTGTATTTTCGCTTGGGCATGGGCTTGTATTTAATTTAGTTTTATTGCTAGTTATTTTTACAGATTATTATTCGGCTGTCATGGTCACTTTGTGTTGTAACTTTCATGAGTTTTATGTGTATTTAGGCGAAGAATTATATAGGAAATATTACCTCGCTTTTAATATTTACCATGCTTGCTTAGTAGTTGCATATCTGTATTTTTTATATATATTTTTGCTTAGGTTTGGATCAGTTATTTTAAATTTATATTTAATGGTTGTCATTTTCAAAGCTCATTATTCAACTGTCATGTTTGTTTTTTATTATAACTTTTATGTGCTTTATGTATATTCAAGTAAGGATTCATACAGAAAATATTACTATGCATTGCTTGATATTTACTGCGTTTCTTTGATGGTTGCTCATTTAGTTTTAATGTTGTATATACTTTCGCTTGAGCTAGATAATATGTGTTGTAGATTTTATGATTTTCTACAGTGTGCAGCAGCTACATATACTTATTTGAGCGGGGATGTTCTGAACAGAGACTATAGTTACGTATATTTTATCCATACATATATTCATATTTTAATTTTCAATTGCTCGTTTGAACTTATTCATATTCACTGCATATTTATGACACTGTTAATTTTGTTAAAACACTTGCTTTTGACAGCAAATTATACATATAATTATTTGCACTGTTACACTTATCAGTATTACTTATCAAAATATATTGTATTAAGGTCAAACAGATTAGTGGTGGATGCTATGTTGAATGGCGCTCTATTTTGCATCTACCACTCCCTTGTTTTTCATGTAAACTCAGACCTGCCGTGTGTATGTGCCGTTGTTCGCCATAATGATTATTCATTTGTAATCATACTTAATATACAGCTATGCCATCTTTAAAGAATTTTAAATTGGGTCTATTCAATGCAGGCTCGCTCAACACTAGTCACGAGGACTTTATAGTTGCTGTGACAAAAAGTGAACCTGACATTCTGGCGATTAACGAGACGTGGCTACGGGCTGGACAGGAGTCGCGAGCGCCAACTGTGCCCGGCTACAGACTGCGCTGCACCCCGCGACCGCCGCACATGCGCGGGGGGCGGGGTGGTGGTGTGGCGTTTTACATTAAACGGGGCGTACATGTTAAATATGAGAGACATCCTGACGCTGATGTAGAGCAGATGTGGCTAACTACCAAGATAAACGGACTTCGTTTTGCAATCGGGACGGCTTATAGGCCGCAATGGGTTGACGTTGATACGTTTTTGGATGCCCTAACGGAATCCGTCACCTACTTTGGACGATATGACCACGTTATCTTGTTAGGGGATTTTAATATAAATTTGCTGGATCAATCTAGTGGCAATTACTTGAGAATAATGGAATTCTTAGAGTATGTAGAACTTAAGCAGGTGGTGACTGAGCCTACTCATTTCACCTCCGAAACTGAAACGCTTATTGACCTAGTATGTACTGATTGTCGGGTGCATAACGTAAATGTGTCGCATTTTTCTGGCTTGCTTGGGCATAGTATGGTAAATGTGACTCTCAGTGTCAAGAGACCAAAATACCCTGCTCGTTGTTTAAGTTATAGGCCAATCAAGCAAATTAATGTTGAACGATTCAACAATGATTTATTATTACTAGATTGGGAGTCTGTCTCTACGGCGACTACGGTAGATGAGATGGTGGCTCGTTTTGAGGCCTTCCTTTTGATGCTGTATGACTGTCATGCTCCTCTTAAAATGGTTAAAGTTAAGACGGATAAATCGTATCCATGGATAACTGATAATTTGATTAATATTGTAATGTTGGCATTTTAAAAGAGGAGACAAAAAAAATACAAGACCTTCCGAGTTTCTTGCCTGTTCTTCTTGAGAAGGCTCTCCCAATTTCCGAACAGGTGTAGAGTCAATTTTTTTTTTTCATTTGACTTGTATTTGCACACATCTTAATAATGGTTGGGGTGTGTGTACATACAAGGATTAAATAATTTAGTTAATTAGATTCTTGGTTGAAGATTTTTATGTTTTTATTTTGACGTCAATAAGTGCCTGTAAAGGTCTATACTGAATAAAGATTTTTGAGTTTGAGTTTGAGTTTGAGGTATATGATGCATTTGCGTGATCAGGCTCTTCGTGCGTATCGTCAGACAAAGTCTGAGCAGGATAGAAATTCGTGGAAGAGCTTTAAGGAAATGGTAGTAACATGTATGGATACTGAAAAACGAGCTTTCTTTAATCACTATGTTAATTCACATGTGCACAACGGTAAATCATTTTGGAAAAATCTTAAGGACAAGGTTTTACTGAACCCAAGTAGTGAATCTGGAATTCTGTGGTAAAATTAGATAATATAGAGCTGAAGTATAGTAAAATATGAAATAAATATAAAATGTACGTGTAAACGGGAATGTTTTTATTGATATTATAAGTCAAAATTTTTACATCAAATATTTTCAAGTGCCAACGTCAAGTTTAAGTAGGTATAGAATTAAGATTGAACCAACCAGTATTACAACACGCCCCTTCAATCTAAATTCTACAGAATAATACATAAAGCAATGTTTCAAAATACTACAAATCCTCTCAAAAATAAATTACATTAAATTCATACCTTTTAAGCAATTTGAATGTTTCATTTTGACCAAAGGTTTTATTAACACATCAGCAGGTAACATATCAGAGCTTAAATATTTAAGTTCAATGGTTTTATCATTAACTTTTTCTCTTATAAAATGAAATCTAACATCGATATGTTTTGTCCTACTGTGGTGGATTGGATTCATAGCAAGTTTTTGCGCACTTTGACTATCCGAAAATATAGTAACAGTTGGAACCTTACCAGTTAACTCTGTAATAAGGCGTCTTAGGTAACAAGCTTCTTTTGCTGCGCTAGCTAGAGCCATATACTCTGCCTCAGCCGAAGATAATGCAACAGTCGGCTGCTTACGAGACTCCCAAGCTATTGGCCCTCCTGCCACTTCAAAGAAGTAGCCAGTATACGAGCGCCTGTCAATTGGAGAGTTACCCCAATCAGCGTCAGAGTAACCTTTCAATGATATATTTGTGCTCCTTTTCCTGTAACATATACCAACATCCATAGTGCCTTTTAAATATCTAAGGCATTGTTTAGCACAATTAAAATGCTCCAGAGTATAATTCGAATTGAATTGACTGAGGTAACTTACAGTAAATGCGATGTCTGGTCGAGTATTCACAGCTAAAAACATCAAGCAACCTACTAAAGCTTGATACGGGCAATCGACCTCACCAGTTTCATTTTTATTGGAAACTTCAATCCTCTTCGACAAGGGTACCGACGAAACTTTACACTCTGTCATTCCGAATTGTGCCAATATTTTTTTCAATGTAAGTTTTCTGATATACTTTAATATAGTCTTCAGTAACTTTTATGTTTAATCCGAGACAAAATTCAATAATTCCTAAATCTTTACAAGAAAAATATTTACTGATGTCAGACTTGAAGTTGTCAAATGTGATATCATTGTTATATAGACAAATCAAATCATCGACAAAAACTGCAATTAATAGAGTTTCCTCATTACCAAACTTTTTCTTAAATATGCAAGGTTCTGATGGAGTTTGCTCGAAGCCTATAACTGATAAAGTCTCTTTCAACTTTATATTCCATGCTCTAGGAGCCTGTTTGAGTCCATAAAGTGATCGTTTGAGCAAACACACTTTATTGGTTCCTTCCTTGGATACAAAGCCTTCAGGTTGACTCATAAAGACTTCTTCTTCCAAATTTCCATTTAAAAAGGCTGTATCAACATCCATGTGGCGAACCTTGAAGTTATGTTGAGCAGCTATCGCCAGTAATGTTCGTAAAGAAGAATTACGAACGGCTGGTGCAAATGTTTCATAATAGTCTACTCCATAAGTCTGCTTGAATCCTTTAGCGACTAAACGAGCCTTATATTTTACTACGTTGCCAAGGGCATCACGTTTTATTTTGTACACCCACTTGCAAGGGATACATGGTTTATTCTTTGGTAGATCAACCAGTTTCCATGTCTCTTTCTTCATTAAGGCATTATATTCCTCTTGCATCGCGGCCACCCACTCTTGTCTATCTTCTCTGCTGGTAGCCTCGGAATATGATAAAGGATCTTCACTGAGCATTGAACTAACGAACGCAGAACAAGAATAGAAATCGGGTGCTTTGCGTTCTCTCACCGGATAGCGACGAACTACAACATCATTTTCTGTAGTGGAGGACACTCGTACATTGTCTTCATTACTTCTTTCTGGTTCACTCCTTTCTGGTAGTTCATTAACTGAATTTTGACGCACTGTGGGGTCATAATTTTGAGGAGAACACAAATTAGGTGAACAAGCCGACGACGGTATATTAATAATGTCAACCATAACACTCTTAGTTTCTTCGTTATTTAAACTAATACCAGAAAAATTATTTTCGAAAAAAGTTACGTCCCTTTCTTTTACTATTTTACGTGGGCAATCGACGTGTCTAAAATAATCGCTTCTAGGATCATCAGAATATCCTACAAATACACATTCAGTCGTTTTCATGTCAAACTTTGTTCTATGACAAGCTGGAATATGAATAAGTGCCCTGCATCCAAATACTTTTAAATGGGATAAATCGGGTACCTTATTAAACCACAATTGATAAGGAGTTTTAGTAACAAGTGCCCTATGTGGTGATCGATTTTTCAAATAGACGGCTGTTTCCACAGCATCTTGCCAATAGGCCTTTGAAAGGTTACCAAGTGACAACATAGAACGCGCCTTCTCAACAATACTACGTATAGTACGTTCACTGACTCCATTCTGCTGTGGACTGTATGCCACTGTAGTCTGATGTAAAATTCCTTGTGAATTAAAATGATCAGACATCTGCTTATTAACAAATTCCGTCCCATTATCACTTCGGACACATTTGATTTTAGCGCCAGTTTGTCGTTCAACAAGAGATTGAAAATTACAAAATTTGTCAAAAACTTGAGTCTTAGAAGATATACAGTATACAAACGTCATGCGACTAAAATCGTCTATAAAAATAATAAAATATTTATTACCTTGAAAAGAAGAACATGTAAAAGGTCCACAGAGGTCTGTGTGTACCAGTTCTAAAATTGTAGTACCTCTCTTGTATTTCAGTTTCTTAAAAGGTTTTCTGGCTTTCTTACTTTGTATACAGGAAATACAGGGCTCCTTATCAACCTCCTTATATTCGATGCCGGTAGCTTGGCCTTTGTTAAGCTTGTCCATGCCAATACGACACAAGTGACCCAAACGCCTATGCCAAAGGTGATAACTTGTAAGGCCTCCGTTCACAAGTAAGGCTGAAGAATTATGTGGCTTAATAACATCACAATCTAATGAATATAATCCACCACAGTAAGACCCGTGTAATAAAGAATAACCTGTATAACAAAAATTCGCTGAATTATAAAAATTACAACCGTTTTTATCAAAAAGTACAGAAAAACCTCTATCAACTGCATTTTTTACTGAAAGTAAATTACAACTTAAATTAGGTACATAAAAAACATGTTTAATTTTACTAATATTAGAGTTACTACTAGATACAGAGATATCACCAACGCCAACTGATGGTAAATTCTCTCCATTTGCAATTGTAACTGTACCATCATGCAACCGAAAGTTTTCTAGTAGCTCGAAGTTTGAAGTCATATGACTTGTAGCTCCTGAATCAATAAACCATTTGTTACTTTTAGCGTGGGCAACATTGGTATGTAAAGCGGAAATAGAAAGTAAGGTAGTCTGTCTTACAGATTTCGAAGTAGTAGCTTCCTCGGATTGGTCTGTCACACATTTCGCCTTCATCCGTTTTTTATTAGGACACTGAGGACTCTTGTGACCAGGTTCACCGCATTTGTAGCATACTATAGGCTTATCTTTCTTTACTCCTCTTCTAAGTGATGATCGAAAAGCTGTCATTTCATTTTGTATGGAAATATCATTTTTCGACATCTCGTTCAAAAGTTTGGTTTTCACCAACTCACTCGTCACAACAACATTCGAATTCTCCAATGCCATAACAAGGGGTTCATATTTTGCAGTCAAACCTCCCAAAATAATAGCAGCAATTGAACAATCATCAATAACTTTCCCAATATCTGATAAGTCTTGCGCCGTACTCATAACTGCATTGAGATATGACTCAATATTGTCAAAATTAGATAAAGAGTACCTGTATAACTTGCGCTCCAAAGACAATCTCCGACCCAGACCTTTATCCTCGTAGACATTTGCGAGAGCATCCCAGGCATCCTTGGCATTTTTCGCCGTTCGAACATGAGTGATAGCCGAACCATCCAAAGTTAAGGATATTTTTGCCAAAGCCTTCTGATCTTTTGCATACCTGACGTCTTCAGGTGTTTGATCACTAACCTGGTATCCTGTTACTGCTTGCCAAAGGTCTTCATGGATCAACAACGCACGCATTTTAAATTTCCAAATAGAATAGCCATCCTTGTTATTTAACAGCTTAATTCCATTAAAATGATCACACATTTCACTAAAGCTTCACTTCGTGCTGATAACGAATGTGGTAAAATTAGATAATATAGAGCTGAAGTATAGTAAAATATGAAATAAATATAAAATGTACGTGTAAACGGGAATGTTTTTATTGATATTATAAGTCAAAATTTTTACATCAAATATTTTCAAGTGCCAACGTCAAGTTTAAGTAGGTATAGAATTAAGATTGAACCAACCAGTATTACAACAAATTCCCTCTAATTTTAATGATCCTAACCGTATCAACTCACATTTTCTGAACGCTCAGAGTAGTAATCACGTACCTCTGGAGAAACTTTCTTTTTATGACTCGTATCTACATGGTCAATCAACTTTCAAGCTGAGGACTGTCACTGAGAGAGAAGTTACCAATTTCATTACATCCATAAAATCAAACGCATCTGGTTCCGATGGTTTTAGCAGGGATATGATTCTCTTGTCTTTGCCTTACACTTTAACAGCTATTACCAATATTATTAACGCTTCTATTCTGTCTGGTGTTTTTCCTGTGCAGTGGAAGCACGCAATTGTAACACCTCTCCCAAAAATTGACCACCCCGTTGAACTCAAAGATCTGAGACCAATCAGCATTTTGACATTTCTGTCGAAAATTCTTGAGAGGGCCATTTATGTGCAGCTAATGGAATACATTGAATACAATAATATCCTACCCGTACGTCAGTCGGGTTTCCATAGGAATCGTGGTACTGCGACTGCTCTGCTAGACGTTGTTGATGATGTCTTGTCTGAGCAAGATGCTGGCTGTGGTACTATCTTAGCGTTGCTGGACTTTTCTCGTGCTTTTGACAGTATTAATATACCCCTTCTTTTGGCCAAACTTAAATATTATGGCTTGGATGACTTATCGCTGAAATGGTTTAATAGTTATTTGACTCATCGTTTTCAGTCGGTTAAGTTAATGAGTCGGGAGGATGGTAGTATTAAGTATTCTGATCCTAGCCCTGTGACATGTGGAGTGCCCCAGGGCTCTATTCTGGGACCCTTACTATTAATTTTGTATAGTGCAGACCTCCCTAGCGTTATAGATCACTGTAAGTACCATTGTTACGCTGATGATATACAACTATATATCTCTGTCTAGCCCGATGGCGTCCCCGATGCTATACGGAAGATTAATAGTGACCTACAAAAAATCGCCCAATGGTCGTATGATAACTGTCTTCTTCTTAATCCGCTGAAGTCGAAATTTATGGTGATGGGAACCAAGGCACAGACGGCTAAAATTGAAAGTTTTAATCCAACTCTCAGCGTTAATGGTCAAAAATTGGAAAAAATCGAGGAGGCTCGAAATTTGGGCATCATCTTTGATAAACATCTGCGATTCGAAACCCACATAATAAATTTGGTAAGAAATTGCATGTATCGTGAAAGTGCTTTATAAGATCCGGAACTTTCTCAGTGAAGAGACCCGCGTGATTTTGTGTGAGTCTCTGATTTTGTCTAGACTCAATTATGGCGATATTGTTTTTGGACCTCGTTTATTGTCGAGATCACAGAAGTTACTGCAACGGGTTCAGAATGCTTGTTGCAGGTTCTGTTTCAATATTCCACCTAGAACTCACGTCTCACCCTATCTGATTTCTGCTTCAATGTTAAGAATGAAATTGCGTAGGCGTATGCACCTTCTGTGTCTCGTATTTGATATCCTGAAGCATAAAAAACCAGAATACTTGTTTGCTAAACTCAAATTTTCATCTTTGCGGGACAGATATGGTGCTAGGTTCGCGAGGATACCTCTGGAGAACTATTCTCACCGCACTGCGGCTTTCCGAGGCAGCTTTCGCTTTCAAGCCACCAAGTGCTGGAATGATTTGCCACCACCTATCAGACACCTGACTTCTAAATACACGTTTAAGCTCAAAATACGATCACATATGCTGGAAGTACAGAAGTTAGGTAATCCAGTAACTTGGTAGGCCTTTTGCTAGTTTTTGGTGCTGGTGCTGTTGTACGAGTATATAGATCTTTTTTATTGGTTTATTGACCACTTTATGGCTATTTTAATTATTACTTTATTAATTTATTTTAACACATTTTATATATGTGTGATGTAGCAATAAACGAATTTATCTATCTATCTAAACAAATTTTTGAAATAGGTAATATTGATTAAGGCAATTGTCATTCCCTTGTCGTCTCTCCACATTTAAAATCAGTTTTTTAACTTACTACCTTCTTTATAATATACTAGCTGTGCCCGCGAACTACGTTTCGCCATCAAAATGCTTAACACAGTGTTTAGTTTTTCCTCCCTTTTATTCCATAATGATTCAACTTTATTCTGCCTTTCTTGAGCAGCGGCCATTTCGAAATTAGGACAATTTTCGTAGGTTCGTAATGCTCTAGGTACTCTTCAGGGCCTACTTTCATTCAATACCTATATTGCTGGGTTTGAAAAGGAACTTTTATCCGCCTTTTTTGAGCGGCGGCCATGTTGAATTTACGTCAATATTACTACGTTCATAGTACTCTACTGGTCAAGGCCTTTCATTTGATACCCATATTGCTGGGTTTGGAAACGAACTTCTATCCGTTTTTTTTTGATCGGCGGCCATATTGAATTTTGTGCGATTTTCCTAGGTTCATAGTGCTCTCTACTCTTCAAGGCCTTTCATTTAATACTTATATTGCTAGGTTTGGAAACGAACTTTATTCCACCTTTTTTGAGCGGTGGCCATGTCGAATTTACGTCAATATTGCTAGGTTCATAGTACTCTTTTCTACTCATCAAGGCCTTTCATTTGATACCCATATTGCTGGGTTTGGAAATGAAATTTTATCCACCTTTTTTGAACAGCGGCTATGTTGAATTTATGTCAATGTTGCTAGGTTCATAGTGCTCTACTCACCAAGGCCTTTCATTTGATACCCACATTGCTGGGTTTGAAAACGAACTTTTATCCTTTTTTTTGAGCGGCGGCCATGTTTAATTTAGGACAATTTTCCTAAGTTCATAATGCTCTACTCTTTGAGGCTTTTCATTTGATACCCATATTGCTAAGTTTGGAAACTAACTTTTATCCACCTCTTTTGAGCGGCGGCCATGTTGAATTTATGTCAATGTTGCTAGGTTCATAGTGCTCTACTCATCAAGGCCTTTCATTTGATACCCATATTGCTGGGTTTGAAAACGAACTTTTATCCATTTTTTTGATCGGCGGCCATATTGAATTTTGTGCGATTTTCCTAGGTTCATAGTGCTCTCTACTCTTCAAGGCCTTTCATTTAATACTTATATTGCTAGGTTTGGAAACGAACTTTATTCCACCTTTTTTGAGCGGTGGCCATGTCGAATTTACGTCAATATTGCTAGGTTCATAGTACTCTTTTCTACTCATCAAGGCCTTTCATTTGATACCCATATTGCTGGGTTTGGAAATGAAATTTTATCCACCTTTTTTGAGCAGCGGCTATGTTGAATTTATGTCAATGTTGCTAGGTTCATAGTGCTCTACTCACCAAGGCCTTTCATTTGATACCCACATTGCTGGGTTTGAAAACGAACTTTATCCTTTTTTTTGAGCGGCGGCCATGTTGAATTTAGGTCGATTTTCCTAGGCACCTAATGCTCTACTCTTCAAGGCCCTTTATTTGATACCCATATTGCTGGGTTAGAAAACGAACTTTTATCCATTTTTTTGAGCGGCGGCCATGTTTAATTTAGGACAATTTTCCTAAGTTCATAATGCTCTACTCTTTGAGGCTTTTCATTTGATACCCATATTGCTAAGTTTGGAAACTAACTTTTATCCACCTCTTTTGAGCGGCGGCCATGTTGAATTTATGTCAATGTTGCTAGGTTCATAGTGCTCTACTCATCAAGGCCTTTCATTTGATACCCATATTGCTGGGTTTGAAAACGAACTTTTATCCATTTTTTTGATCGGCGGCCATATTGAATTTTGTGCGATTTTCCTAGGTTCATAGTGCTCTCTACTCTTCAAGGCCTTTCATTTAATACTTATATTGCTAGGTTTGGAAACGAACTTTATTCCACCTTTTTTGAGCGGTGGCCATGTCGAATTTACGTCAATATTGCTAGGTTCATAGTACTCTTTTCCACTCATCAAGGCCTTTCATTTGATACCCATATTGCTGGGTTTGGAAATGAAATTTTATCCACCTTTTTTGAGCAGCGGCTATGTTGAATTTATGTCAATGTTGCTAGGTTCATAGTGCTCTACTCACCAAGGCCTTTCATTTGATACCCACATTGCTGGGTTTGAAAACGAACTTTATCCTTTTTTTTGAGCGGCGGCCATGTTGAATTTAGGTCGATTTTCCTAGGCACCTAATGCTCTACTCTTCAAGGCCCTTTATTTGATACCCATATTGCTGGGTTAGAAAACGAACTTTTATCCATTTTTTTGAGCGGCGGCCATGTTTAATTTAGGACAATTTTCCTAAGTTCATAATGCTCTACTCTTTGAGGCTTTTCATTTGATACCCATATTGCTATGTTTGGAAACTAACTTTTATCCACCTCTTTTGAGCGGCGGCCATGTTGAATTTATGTCAATGTTGCTAGGTTCATAGTGCTCTACTCATCAAGGCCTTTCATTTGATACCCATATTGCTGGGTTTGAAAACGAACTTTTATCCATTTTTTTGAGCGGTGGCCATGTTTAATTTAGGGTAATTTTCCTAAGTTCATAATGCTCTACTCTTTGAGGCCTTTCAGTTGTACCCATATTGCTAGGTTTGGAAACGAATTTTTATCCACCTTTTTTGAGCAGCGGCTATGTTGAATTTATGTCAATGTTACTAGGTACATAGTGTTCTACTCATCAAGGCCTTTCATATTTTGATATCCATATTGCTGGGTTTGGAAACGAACTTTATTGGCAGTCATATCGAATTAAGTCAACGTGGCTAGGTTCAATGTGTTCTACTATTTAGGTCCTTCGTTCAATATCCATGTTCCTTGGGTGGATCCAAAAAAATATGATCCGTCATTTTACACATTAGGATCAAGAGTCCCGTCGCGTCCCCCTACGCGTAACCCAGAATCATTGCAGTCAGATATTTTTTTTATTATCAATATTCATCTATTACTTTTAATAGTTTTAAATGGATGAAAGAGTTTGATTCCTCAGTCATAATGTAAAAACATATAACACCTTTCAAACCCTTTTACCCTTGAAAAGGGTATCTTCACTTTTCAACATTTCAAATATTTCAAAAATTGTACCTATTTTGTGAAAATTAGTCAAGAATTAAACCAACCTACAAATTTTATTGTGACGTGATATTGTCATAAAAAATGCTTTATACATTGGTTGTATGGCTTGATCCTTTTGCCTTACCACCACGGTACGACATAATAAAAAGACAATTTAAACTCTGAAATTTAAACTTCTAAACTTCTTGGTTGGCGAAATCCAGATGGGCACAGCTATTATCAGAAAATATTTAATTTTTCTTTGCACTATGTGAGAGACTTGTCATAATAATTTCACGTGGGCCATGGTGGCGCCATGTTGATTTTCTACATAAGCATTGTTCGAAAATTTTATATGGTATTTTTCAAACTATTTATTTAATATGAACTACTTCAACTCCATTGCACCCCATCCAGAGATGATGGTATGTGGTGTTGAAATCGATGTTATTTTCGTAATCTACGACCCGAAAAACCATGAAAACGGCATCAATGTCGATTTTGACATTTTATCAGTCTATCACCCCATCTCACCCTGTTTGGGGATGAATTTCAATAAAATACGAAACACGTCTTTCATTAATTCTGTTAAAGAAAGTTTATGCAAAATTTGAAGTAGATTCGAAAAAGGAATCACGATGTTCCATACAAACTTTTCCCCCCATTTTCACCCCCTTAGGGATAGAATTTCGGAATAGTACATTGTTACCCCAGGGGTGAAAGTAACTTATTTAGCCCCGAGACGGTGTTTGGCGCCCGAGCGTAGCGAGGGCACAAATAGTTCGAAGGACTAAATAAGTCTTTAACCCGAGGTAAACACTGTGCTTTTCATTACGAATACAAGGAAAGTAAAATAAAACAATGAAATAGCTAAAGAAAAAACGTGTAAATTTTAATTTATTTACATTATTTAACAACTTCTGATTTAGCCCGCTTTCTCTTATAAAATCAGGCGTTAACTTTAGCTGAATCAGATGAATTTATTGTGATGAATCTATTTACACAATGTTATATAAATATAATTAACAGTTAATACAAATCTCTGCTATACGGAAGTATTAACAAAACTCTACAAATGGAAAACAAATGAAGATCGCATTGCCGCTTTCTCGCTTATTTTGTTTTTTTTTTTTTCTGTGTTCGGCCAGCTATTCAACCAATATTTTTCATTTTCATAATTTAAAAATGGTAAATATTTTGCCCAAATCTATGTTATTTTAAAGAAATAGTCGAAAATAAATTATAATTAAGTAATTTAAAAATTATATTCTTTAAGTTTAAATACTTAATATTATGTTATTTCAATTTTACACCGCGCTGTAATTGAGTGGCTGTATAGAATGTCGAAACATGGTTCAATAAAAATGTGAAAAAGGAACTTGTTTCTTTTTTAAAATTTGACAGCAGCTGTCAGTTGAAAGTGTTTCTCCCTAGGGCTAAAAAGTATTACTTTCAACCTGCTCCTCGGGCAACTTCAGACCTACTTTCAGAGTATGAGTAATGAAAAATCCTTTCTTAACGGACGCCTACGTCATACAAAAAACACACCCTCCAAGTTTCAAGTCTCTACGATCAGCGGTTTAAGCTGTGCGTTGATCCGTCAGTCAGTCAGTCATTCAGGACAAAGCATTTTATAGGTATAGATAAAATAATGTTATCATTAATATTGGACAATCATGTTGCGAAATAATCAGTATTGTAAAAACATTTATGTTGCTGCGCTACTGTTCAATTCAGCATATATTTGAATAGGGGCTGACGAAAACCGTCGAAAGTAGTCCTAATTTCAGGGAATTACCCATACAACAAAATCGCCAATGCGCAAACTGCCCACGTGCACTAGGCACGTGTAGGTAATCGT
Organism: Schoenobius gigantellus; assembly: GCA_963935595.1. NCBI lineage: Eukaryota > Metazoa > Arthropoda > Insecta > Lepidoptera > Crambidae > Schoenobius > Schoenobius gigantellus. The sequence continues at coordinate 5,368,584 of OZ012549.1, forward strand.
GTATCTTGTGAAACTCGCAAATATGCTACCCCTGCACGAATCGCAGTAAACGTTGCCAACTTGTAATATGATGTATAGTAATTTCACTGTCTAACCCTTTAAATCGAACACAGCAATGCACTGCATTTTGCAGCAGAATCAGAAAATACATGAAGACGACAAAACGAGGCTTGAGAAGAGCATTTCTCTCCAGGTAGATAGTGACTGAACTGTGCCCTTGGCATTGCAGATGTCCATGAGCGGTGGTTACCACTTAACATCAGGTGGGCCACTGGCTCGTCTGCCAACGTTAGCAATAAAAAAAAGACAACTCAGGTACTTTCGTCCTTAAATTCATACACGCAGATGACTCAGGTACATTGGTCGTCTTTACATTCATCCATATAGTCATAAAAAATCCCAAAAAGACACATGCGCCGAATCGTCACATCATTTCCATATAAATTAACGTCTCGTCAGCAGTAAAGTGGCCGGACTATAAATCAGAATTAAGCACGGCAACATGCTGGGAATAAATCAATTATATTGACGGCTCAAATGTCCGACTTAAACGATTCCTGTTGGTATTGATCCCGCGAATTTTCGACAAATTTCATTCATGACTGTAAATATTTTTCTCAAACGGTTAGTTAATGTCGTAACATAATATTAATATCAATGTTTCCCTAACTAACTGCCACTAAAACTCGATTTAGTAAATTGCGACTTTCTGCTAGGTAGCCCTCAGTTTTTGATAAACTCATATATATGTAAATCTCGTGCCACAGTTTTTATTATCGAACTCTTCCAAAACAGCAAGACCGATTTTTACGAAATTTTTGTGTACATTTGGTAGATCTGAGAATAGGTCGAAGGCTATTTTTATACCCCTTTTTTTTGTCGGGGGGAAATGCTCAACCACACCGTACCCGCCGTTGGCTAGACGGCGGGCGTGTGTGGGGTTGGCCCGACAGAGTGCCAAGCCGACCCACTAAAACCCCCCGGTGTTCTCCCTGCCCTTGTGGGCGCGCATGGTAAGTCCACTGCGACTACTACTACCAGCGCGCCCGGACAAAACCGACCAAGTTGGTCGGGCTATTGCCAAGGGGGGATTGCCCGAGAATACCAGGGCAATCCCCAGACGGAGGGCCTTATGGCAGCGTGCACGGGGCCAACCATGCACGCCTCCACGGCAGGGTCATTAGACGGGCATTGCTTATATTTATACTTCTAGGTAATAAGGGCACAATATAGAGTTCTTTATATCGTGATAAGGGTGACCCTCTTTACAATTTTTTTTGGACAATTATTATGGCAAGCATAATTCGCGGGCACAGCTAGTATTTATATACTTTACACAAAAAGATTGATACGGTCAAACTTACAAAAATACATGACCTTCTGTCGGGGGTTAAAATGAACACAAAACATACGTTTCGTAGTCCCCAGTTTTCTCTGCTCAAACTTTGCTTGCTGAATGCTTAAATATAGCAGAAAATCAGGCCAATTTTATACGTTTATGAAGGTTTTAATCTCTTCTAATAATTAACCCAATAAGAAAAGGAAAAGATAAGAACATGCAAATAATAGCCCTTGATTTTATTGGCAAAAAATAGAGCAACTATTGTCATTATCCAGAAAAGAAACAGGGGACTATGTTTGTATGAAAAAAAAACGGCCCGTACGATTTCTTCTAAACATTAAAATAGAGTACCTACTTATTTTTGTAACTTGACCGTATCGATCTTTTTGTATTCGACTGTACAAACTGACTGTGGACACATAATTGGCAGCAATGGTTGGTACGAGTATATTATGAAAAATTGAAAATGCAATTCATTATTAGAGCGTCGGCGCTGCGGACTCGGCACTTGTCTTCCAATCGGGAGGTCCGGGGATCGAGATCGCCAAGTACCAATGTGTTTTTTCATATGTTTCATACGGTATGGTACTAAAATGATTGTCTTCTTTTGAAGCCGACTGTACATAATGTCTGATGCTCTTACGAGGAAGGAAAACATCGTTAGGCAACCTGCATACATCTGCGAAGAAATACGAGTGTGTATGTGGTCGACCAATCCGCACTGGGCCAGCGTGGTTGACTAAGGCCTAAACACCCTAACTTAGAGTAGGCTCTAGCCCCTCGGTGGGGACGTATATGAGCTGTTATGATGATAATGATAATGCCATTATGTGCGTTATTGTAACCTTTTTTAATTCTGGTTTCAAATCACTGAAATATACACAATTACAAGCCTAATAAAAATACTTCCATGGAATGCAGTGAACTCTTACAGTAGTATTCGATTTAGTCGATCCAATCAAAATTTATGCCTTGAGAATTTTAAAGTCACTTGTGCAGTAGTAAAAAGTGTGCAGGTTCCCATAAAGTGCACCAAAGTTTGTAAATATTTTCATGGAACTGTATAACGAAAGCTCTCGGCTCGCTGACCTGCTTCTGTGAAATACGGCACGAGCTACGTGGTGCGGACAAAAAGCATATAAAATATTGTTTGAATAATTCACCCGACCATTACACAGTGGAGTGCACTTGTGCAATAAATTCTTGTGTAACTGCCAGATAGTGACAGTGCGCCGAATCTCGCATTGGCCAGGGGAAGTGAACAGAGCGCGGCTTGTTTCAGGATTCCGCGATTTCTCCGGCAATTTTTTTTATTTGCAACGTACACTACACGTTTGAATACTGCGGCTATGTTTCATTCTTGATTCCGTGCAAGTATTGCTTTATTGTGCTTTTACCGCGATATATGGATATTTTTACTTAGTGCATACTTACAGCCGGTTGCACCAAGTTTTACGTTATACGATTTCGTAAAAAGTAACAACTTAATACCTAAAATGGGTCGTTTCACTCTTAAATATATGATTCGCGCCGTACATTTAACATTTTTAAACGTAAAGGATAAAATAAAACTACAATTGAAACTAGATTATGGCGCAATTCTTACGTATTTATATTGTTACTTTTACGAAATCGTAAAATGTAAATTTGGTGCAACCAGCCGATACAGTATAAGTGTATGAGGAAAATCCAATAACAACAAATTTCAGTTCAAATTACCTTATTATATCGACATCCCACCATTTGGTTATTTTATTTAAAAAGTATTATTGAAATTGATTTTGTTTAATATGTAGAATTCTCAACGTGAGATGTGTATAAAATCCTATAATTAGCATTCAATGGACTTTCCTTTAATGATGTTAACACTCAGTACATTCACAGACGTATTCGATCTATAGCATTGAGAAAATTATCTAGGTATGCTAGCTGTCACAAGTCCAGGAATGCAAACTTAGCATAACATTTGCATAGATAACCCTCCGACCTCCCACAGGAGTGAGAATGAACTTAAATCTTATGTGAGAACAACGCTAGAATCAAATGATTTTTGAACGTGCAAAAAATTGAACACAGTGTAAGATAGAGCAAAAGTTAGCGACGTTTAGGCTGAAAGTAAGAAGTAAACTTATTAAACGTAAAGTATTACGACAAACTTGAGTAAGACGGAGGTAGCCAGGTGGGCTTAGAACCCCTACAACCAACCAAAAATATTTTTGTTTAATTTTGATATATTAAAAGATTTTTCAGTTTCGAACAGGCAAAGGGATCTTGAGATCATAGTTTTAAGTAATGTTATTAAATTAATGGCAAACAATAACAAAAATATAGAGAAGAGAAGACATGAATATCGTAGATGTTAATAATATGTGTCATATTGTGGATATTCAGTCAATCAAAATTTAGAATTTTTTGTGAAACAATTACTTATTTCATTCGCCGTCCCAAAAATCCGAATGGCATCTGGATGTTAACTAGTGATTTACGACTGTGGAAATGTAACCCAATTTCTCGGAAGGCGCTGTGTTTGTATTTCGATCTGTTATTTAGGCCTACTTAATTAGTGTCGATTCGAATTCAAATTATGAAGTATTTCTCATAACCAAAACATGTCGGCATAACTACTATATTTATCAAAAATCTTAATTTATTATATTTATCACCAATGTTTACATGCACGATCTGTTCCAATCGATTTTGTCAAACCTTTTCGTTATAATAATAATATGAAATTTCCAAATTAAAACTTCAAACATTCAGTGACATTATAGGATCCCACTAGAAACATTACATGCAAAATGTCAAAATGTTATCAGATCTCATGTAGAGCCAAGCGTCTAACTCTACACGCATGCTCTAACTCTACGAGCCCTAACTTCATAAGCTCTACATCTTGGGCATGGGCGTAAGGTGTAAAACTTATTCACTGTTCATTACTTTTCTGTTATACCATAATATTATATTTTTGTAGTAGGTCGATCTCAGGTGGTCTAAATAGCACTAAGACTACACTACATACATACATAATGCCTTATTGCAAAGCACATAATTACGAAACATAGAGAAAAACATAACAAAGAAACAAAAGCAATAGGTGGCTTATTGCTGCGCAGCAATCTCTTTCAGGCAACCATAGAAAAGGGATAATAAAAAATAGAAAAACAGCAGAGAGGTGGAATAGTGCACAATTTCTTAAGATGGTAATAGAAGTTAGATAAAGACATTAAAATAAGCAATGTATAAGGAATCAATAATGAAATGAAGGATGTAGAATATACACGGTGTTTCATAATAACCAATAAATAATCAGTGCGTTATCTAAAACTAATTATTAAATTGTGTTTACCCGTAATGTCTTTCAACCCAAAATTTTCATGTAAATCATTGTCTATGGTATACATGAAAATTTTGGGTTGAATGACATTACGTGTAAACACATTTTAATAGATGATCAAACGAACTTCCCAAGTGAAGTTCGATCGCTATTATATGAATTCGCTTCATTCGAAGATATAACTAATTAGTTTTAGATAACGCATTGATTATTTATTGGTTATTATGAAACACCGTGTATAAATATCATTAGTGAGACATATAGTGCTTCTTCGCCAGTGCCTTGAAGGATAAGGTTAATGTACTCTACACTAATGACTACACCATAAAAATGACTAGGTATAATTTCGTAACCTTTTTTCCATATTTTTTGATATTTTTATTCGAAGAGAGGCCTAATTCTGAACTGTTAATAATACCATTAATAATGGGTATTTTCTGCAGAAAACGGGGAAGCTCTAGCCTTCATCTCATCTGATGGTAAGTGACGATAAGTTCGAACGTAGAAGCGGGCAATCTTATATCCTGAAGAATAACAGAGGACCTGACTATCTATCTTACCATTAATAATTTTGCTGACGAATTTAGGTAAGATAGTGTCAGGTGAGCTCAAAAGAACTACCACGAACCAAACCAAGTAGATAAAACTTCTGCCCCGATGGGGAATCGAGCCCCGGACCTCCAGACAGGCTGGCCTCAACCACTAGACCTCAGAGTCGATGAATTTGTCACTCACGCAAAAACTTCGGCGACATTTTGTCCATGATCGACACAGTCAGTATGGGATAAATAAACTCCTTTGTGTAGTACAGTGAAGACATAAACTCGCAAGTGAGATATCTCTCGTAAACGCGTAGTCTCCAATAAGCGGGCTGTACGCTTGAGTAAACTAGGAATTTCATATATGGCAATAAATTACGCTTGGTACCAATATCTAAGCTCCCCATTACATTATCATAGAAATATGATCATTGATATTACATACATTTTTATATGAATATCATATGACGGTGTAATATCTACATTACGATCGTGATGATGATATACCTATATACAGGGAGTTTCCGCAATGTACACATACCTATTAAACGACCATTTTAACGACGAAAAATATACTAAAAATTCAAGTTCAATTTCTTCACTGTGATCCCCGTGTAAGAAAATGGTGTAACTTTTAAACTTAACATTTTATCACGACGAAATAAACTCAATAATAATCGGAAGGACCTCTACATTTGCGTATAGTTAAAATTGAGGCATTTTTTACAAAAATCTGTTTCTTTTCGTAATTTTTACACATATTGTAAAATTTCTCAATAACATTAAAAAATCGATAACAGGGGTGTTATCGTTTTTTTTTTCATTATATTAAATCATATAACATGGTAAATAAATACCATGCCGTATAATTAATTTTTAATGGAAAATATTTCAAAAATAAAACGCCAATAAACCAGATGTATTTTTTGATTTAGAGAAATGGCTTTTTCGTCGATAAAATTAAGCATACCTACTTCCCTCATTTTAATATGTACAGCCAGCAACACATCGACAGTTACATTTGCATTGAAGAAATCCACATGTAACATAAAATTCTTATAAAAATACAGGTCGGTATTTATTAATTTTTTATTTTATACAGACATTAATATTAACTTTAATGCAATCAGTCAATCAACGCTAGTCTTTAAAATGAACGTATAACCTATTTAAGATCACTTTAAACGTAGCCTATAACATTTTGTAAGTAGAAGAATATTTATAACTTTTCTAAATTTAAATTTCTTATTTTAATCGTTTATAATGGCTTTATGATCATATTTCATATATGCATATCGTGTTATAAAATAACCGTAAGTAGGTATAATACCTACAGTATACCAACAGAACCGTATACATATATAAAATACTTAATTAATGTTAATAGCTCAAACCCGTTTATGCCAAATAGGTAGTCGAAATTAGACTAAAATCACGTTAATCTGCACGTAAAATTAATAATTTCTTCTTTTCTGTGGATTACAAATTCACAAGATTTTCAAAAAAGTATAAAATGTGTATCGTAAGTAAGCATACACTATATTTTTTAGTACTTTAGTAAAATTAACTACAACAAACATATAAATCACTAAATGACGTGAAACCATGTGAATTTCATAATTTATTCGCGGAGATGGAGATAGATTATCCGAACACCGTAATTCGGGGAAATATCACAATTCTCCGTAACATCTTGCGAACTGATATCGCGCCTACTTAACTGATAAGAAATGCCGGCACATTTACCTGTTTACGCGTATCCAGCGAACACAATTGCACCAAAATCACTGAACACGAACCAGGGACAGACAGAGCACGCAAGAACTATTTGTGATCTCAATAATTCGTATGGAGAGTTACTATTTAATTGAAGAAATGACTGCGATCGCGAACGTAGCGCGCGGCCGTGCTCACTCTGCGAGGTGTGATACGATACTACGACCTACGACGACTACTACGGGCCATGGAATGGAGCGGAAACCACTTTTCAGGCGGGTCATGAATCGGACACTGAGATCATTGAGAAAAATTGCAGTATAGAAGTTCGCGGTCATGATTGATTGGTAATTCGCACGACTTTGCGCCCGTCTTGAATTCCTCAAATAATCTGGCATGCAAAACTTTCGGGTCGCTTAGAAAAGCTTCGATTTTGCCGTAAGGCATACAAGGAATGGATTTGAAAAGGCAAAATATGTGTTGCGATTTTTTTATCACGCATTGAGTGGATATAATTGTGATTACTATGTCACATATAACTTATTTCAGATGTCTATGCTTCATAATGTCGATGATTTTGTTAGTGGCCCGGAGCTTTTGCTCGCCAGTGAGTTGTCTTTATGCTTATCATCAAGGGTACAGAGGATAGCGGGTGCATCGATGATGGTTAAGTCTTGAAACTTCGGTGATCGGTTATAGTAAACATTCAACATTGAAATTAAACATTCATCTTTACACGTAAACATTAAAATAATGTGTAGAGATATGGCATATAAAATAATCCGTACATTTAGCTTAAAACTTTCAAACCTTTTTAATTATTAATACTTATATTGCTGGTTTTTTGTAAGTGAATATTTTACGATAAATGAATCGATGTAATAAAAGATAAGGGATTAATTAAATTTGTTTCAGTTTCTAAATTTTTATTCAATACTTGGCTTTAATGCTAAATCAGCAGTTTTGGAAACTTTATCAGTTTTTAACCGACTTCACATAAAGGAGGCGGTTCTACTGTAGGTTTTTTATGCTTATTACCTCATCGCTCCGTCATTTATTAACCGATTTGAAAAAATCTTGTTTTGTTTGAGAGGGTATACTTTCCAATTGGTTCCTTGGTCACCAAGTGAGGATCTGGTGACGAGATCCAGGAAAATCGAGGGATTTTTTTTCAAATTTTATAGGCACGTCCACTGTGTTTCATGTTTTTTGCTGAAGTCATCCAGTTATTTGCGTCTGGTAGTTATGAGCCGAGCTGATGATGAAAGGATCCTTGAAAGGAGGCTTGAGGCAGAATGAGGGGCTGTCACCTTCTTCTGCGAGGACGAAATCTCGCAGAAGGAGGCCGCGGAGAGGGAGCGGGAGGCAGATCCTCAAGCCGCTCCCATCCGCCGCAGACGGAGAGGCAGGCGAAGGCGGGCATTCGCACAAGCGATGCCCGTCTAATGACCCTGCCCTGGTGTTCTCGGGCAATCCCCCCTTGGCGATAGCCCCACCAGTTGGTCGGGCTTGCCCGGGCGCGTGGGTAATGGAGTCGCAGTGTGGACCTTACCTGGCGCGCCCTTAAGGGCAGGGAGAACACCGGGGGGTTTTAGTGGGTAGGCCTGGCACCTGCCGGGAGAGTCCCACACACGCTCACTGCTTAGCCAACGGCAAGTACGATACAATTTCCCCCCGAGAAAAAAAAGGAGTAAAGGCTTAGTTTTTTAAATACAATAGGCATGTACTTACTCTATTTTATTTCTTTCAAGTTACTTCGGCGAGCTGGTATTAAATTCACTAAAAAGATTAAAATATTTTTTTTAAATTATTAAAATAAAAAATTGTTTCCAAATAATAAAAACCGAGCGACACACAACGGGAATATGGAAGGCTGTCGGTGTTGGGGGCTGTCCTTCTGCACAATCTAATCTTTGCAGAAGGAGGCCGCGGAGTAGCCGCAGGAAGAACCCTTTTACCGCACTGCTCCATCCCAAGCGAGGAGGTGAAACTACCCAAAGCAGCTGGCATTGACTCTGTCGGGCCGACATCTGACTGTGAGTTTTTTATAAGGCCCCAACCAGGGGCACAATTCTGTTAATATTTACACGTTTATGGCGTGTCAATAACGCTTCAATAACATTGCTTTTTGTCAAGATTATTCATCACTTTGACTAATCAAGAAACTGTATCTTGAATAAATTGGACCTCGAAAGTGTATCAAAATAACAAAAGCAATATTATCGATGCTTTATCGAGACACGATTAATCCCCTAATGTGAGCAGGATTTGTCACATAAGGTTACATCACATTAGCCCCCATCGCCCAAAACAATATTACAACCGCGAGAGCGGGAGGACGCTATACGCAGCAAGAGCAGTGTCCCTGTTTCAATATTGTCTTAATCTTGCTGTAAGTGATCATGGTAGGGCCCCTGGTCGCTCGTCTAGGGGTCAAAAACCTATTTTTAACCTAATGACCCCACCATAGAAGAAGTCCCCAGATTGTTTACACTGCTGGGCCTATCTTCGGGGAGGTATGTTCGGTGAATTGGCACTTCCTGATGCCGAACATGACATTCGTTGGGGACAGAAAGGTTCCGGAGGAGGTTGAGCCGGGTATGGGCACACCAGCGGATCTGCCACTGGTGGACCAGTCCTACCGCAAGCTATTGTGACAGATTATCCCGTTTTAAAAAAGGGATTTTTCTCGAGTTTTCCATTTTTACGCAGAAACATCATCATCTTTTACATACCGGGTGTAACGGAATACCGAAATAATATTTAAGGTTGTTGATTAACAAAAAAAATGCTTTATGACTATTCTTTGTATTTTTATTATATGCCTACTTTCGATTTAATACGCTTAACAGTTAAGCGTATTAAATCGAAAGTAAGATAAATAAAAATAAAAAACATTTTTTTTGTTAATCAACAACCTCAAATATTATTTCGGTATTTCGTTACACGCGGTATATCTACATGTCACGGTATTTGGGCGGAATAAGATAACCTCCGAAACTACTTAGCCCATTTTGATGAAATTTGACTTACTTACCTTCTTTATGATATTCGGTCCAAGTTAAAAGATAGGATAGGATAGGGAGGTTGCCCACCTCAATATGGTCTCGCGCCCACCCCAGGATGTTAAGCTACCGATTCAAAATACTATGATGAACGCCAAAATACAGATAACTACCCTAGAAGCTACGCCAATGATTATAGGACAATAATCTGTAATATATTTTAAGAAAGAAAATATTATGCTTATTTCAGTAAAATAAAAAAATTGATCTGTGCATTGTAACCTTGCTAATGTTTGGCAACTCTGACATAATCCTATGAAACTAGATAAAGTCACCTGGTGATTAACTTCGATATCCAATTCGTTGTGCGTATCTTATCTGGCCTAATGGTGACAAGGTCATAGCTATTGCCTATGATAACAACGCCCAAAGGTCGCCGGCGACGTATGAACAGCTGGTTTTCAGGTGGAACTCGATCGGGCTATGAAGCTTTTAATTAACATTACTTACATATTGGGTTTTCTTTAATCGACCTCAAGAAAGAAAAATTAGGTTTCATGTCCAACCGTAGCAACACAAAGGACTTTGTGGTAGAATTCTTTTATTTAAGCAAATTCTAGGCTTTTCTCGACTTTGGATGGCCTCGATATGAATGTTTGTTTTTGGTGATGTAAATCTCACCAGTAGACAGTTGGGAGTCTCACAGTCTGATCTAGTCACTCACGAGTATCGTATAGCCCATAAAAACATACCTTTCTTTCTTAAAAAAACATTATCTTCACAAATTATCTCAAGTTTACAATATTGTTGTCATGTGACCGGAGTAAAAAATTATTGGTGACTAAAGAATTTCGAGTGTTTTGGTGGACGTGCTAGGGGGGCTGGTTTGCTAATTTTCAACTAAGATATTCTCAGTAGCGATACAGAGTCGGAATTAGTACCCGGGCAGATGCAATACGATACGATAGCCTACTACTCGTATCCTAGTTACGGAACTCTGCATCAATTTCGCAGTCAGAAATTACATCTGTTATTATTTAAGAAAACACACCCAGTACTGAGGGCCAATTTCACAAATAAACCATAATCGAAACATAAACAAATATTATTAAATTCTCGATGTGTAGGTAATTGCGATTGGTCAGTTTTGTGGCCGTGAACGAATTTAATTGGAAAAGTATTATTGTGATCTGACTGGAACGACAAAACAAGCGTCATGAATTGTTATGGAAGACACAAAACATGTAGAATATACAGGATGTAACTGAACACCCCAATCACATTTAAGGGTATGTATCCATCAGAAGTAGAGATTCTATAGGAAAAATATTGTGTGGACCTTACCTAGCGCGCCCATAAGGGCAGGGAGAACACCGGGGGGTTTTAGTGGGTAGGCCTGGCACCTTGCCGGGAGAGCCTCACACACGCTCGCTGTCTAGCCAACGGTGGGTACGGTGCGGTTACGCATTTCCCCCCGAGAAAAAAAAAAAGGCTAACAAACCTACTTTTTTCCCCATACAAACTAAATATTTATTTTTTTGGTATTAAGTGCCGACAGCCCTACGTAAGCGTACGAGGAATACTACGCTCACGTCTGTCACGTGTCATTTTGGGTTTAAATTTCTTTTGTGTTAAGAGCTGATTATTGTTGTCACTTAAAAGTTTTTGATTTCAGTTTAAAATCAAATAACTCTGAAAGTATTTGATTTTAAATTTTTCAGGTTTTCAGGGGTTTCAGGTCTTAGACAAGCACTGAAGGTCCATTGAGTATCTAACTTATATGCCCCTTAAATGTTACACCCGGTATAGTCACTGCTTCACTGTGTCAGGTTTACTGCGTCGTAAGTATGATAAACAAAAATAACCAAAATAAGTTTAGTTTTATACAGCCACTAAAAACTTCCTGAGTGTTCTGTCAATCCAATCGTGAGGTGACCTTGGATCGTGAAAGCCAAGTCACCAGATCACCCCTGGACAGCCGTACAGTCAACTAGCCGAGCCAATGCCAAAGGAGGAGCACCTCGGACACTAGATGCTCCTCAGACGGGGGAACCAATGTCCGTGTTTCTCTTAGGAGAGCATGGGGCGGGCCAAGAAAACCCACCATCTGCCACCCAACCGGCTACGTCGGAGAGGGGTGGCAAAAGGGTCTTCATCCCGTGCAATTTCCGCGGCCTGCAAAGATGTAATTTCGCAGAAGGAGGCACTAGAAACAAAGCCTTTCATTTTTATTTACGCGGTAAGAAAAGATTTTAAATCTATCCAAACGATGAGGAGCTCGCTCTTGTGGTTATGTAGGACATCCCCGCTAATCGGATGTACCAACGAAAAACTCATCCAGGGTGTTCCGCCACTTTGGTCGTGGGGTGACCTGGGATCTGGGTGACCCATGTTACCAGCTCTGAACCTACGTCAAGCCGTCTGGAAGCAATCGAACCACGGCTGATCTGGCTAACGTGACGTTTAGGTCAAGTTCTCGTCATCCAGGGAGACACCAGGGGCCGGGAGTGGGACGTTTTTGAGTTGAAGAAATTAAAAATGTTCACATTATAATCCTTTCTTTGTGCTATCACTAAAATGACATAATTGTTATTAACCCCTATAATACTGCTCAATATAAGATAAGTAGCCAATAAAAATCAAGTGCTCATAATTGAAGAGTACTTCAAATCAATAGAGAAATAAAGAATTTATTTATTCAAAGAGCTTAACAGACCTACCTATAATAATAGGAGGTGTTATAATGCGATAAAGAATCACGACGGAATCCGAAGTAGGTAAATAAATTCCTTTCAATTGTTTTTGTCCTCTAAATTGTTTACATTTTCTATTTGTAACGCAATTGTTAGGTATAAATATTCGCACCAATATGGCATTTGTCGCATACTACTAGTAGTTTCATGTCGCAAGTAAATTACACACAAACGAAGACCAATTTATATACTTAACGTCCATTTTTTTAAGGAGGGGAATTCCTTCTTACGGATTCGACAAGGAGCCGACTGACGAGGCCACCCCAAGAATATCGGACTCGGGTAGAAGACCCCATACTCGGCTAAAACCCCTCCAGATACTTCTACCTCCGTAGAGACACAATCGGGATCGGCGTTAGCCATTCCCCGATTGTGCCCCCTGGAGGGTTGCCTGGCGCAAGCGCCAGGTTTACTTACTTCGCGCCCGCTCCGCAGCCTCCTTTTGCGAGATCACATCGTCACAGAAGGAGGCGACAGCCTCCCACGCCGCCGCGCTGGTCAGCATCTTACGTGCAACGCTGGCCAGCGCGACGGGCGCACCCCTACCTAGGCCCAGCGCGAGGGCTAATGCATCGCGCTGGAGTCGCCAGGCCGGGCACTCCGAGAGGGTGTGCCCGGCCGTGTCGTCGGGAGCGCCGCAATGGTGACACTGCGGCGTCTGCTCCCTCCGTGCGCTATGATGCAGATAATGGCCAAAGCACCCGTGCCCGGTCATCATCTGCACTAACTTCAATTCGATACATTCAGTCATTGCGTGTCGTAATACAAGACTCTAAGCCGACTTCCTTTTATAAAGTAGTAATGGATGCACCATGATTGGTCATAAAAAATATTTTACAAAAATAAAAACCGACTTCAAAACACTGAAAAGTTAAAAATAATATAAGAATAGGTACAGACAGCATCACACTTCTATATTGAAGTCGGTGCCAAGCGATGATCTCCTAGAAAGTGGCCCTACTTCAATATAGAAGTGTGATGCCGCCTGTAACTATTCTTTTATTAATTTTTACTTTTCAGTGTTTTTGAGTCGGTTTTTATTTTCATCTTTTTAGTGAATGGAATCTTCTGGAGGTGCAAGATCAGGTCAGGTCAGATCAAGTCCAAAAGTTAAAGATCCTTTCATCATCAGCTCGGTTCATGACTACCAGACGCAAATAGGTACGTGAATTACTTCGGAACAAACATGAAACACGTTGAAAATACCTATAAAATTTAAAGGATTCCCTCGATTTTCATGAGATCCCATCATCAGATCCTGACTTTGGTGACCTTGAAACCACTCCAGGAGTATACTCCATCGAATACAAAAAGAATTTTGAAAATCGGTCCACAACTGGCGGAGTAATCGCGTAACATACACACAAAAAAAACATATACGGCCTACGGGTCGAATTGATAACCTCCTCCTTTTATGAAGTCGGTTAAAAATTAAAAGCGATCGCTGTAGATTTTGAGTTATACAATGAATGGGCAGTTTAAGGACACTGTTAAGTTACTCGTGTCGAGATTGGCCCGATTTCTATACAACGATCGCCCAAATTATAATTATTCCACTGTGTTATTTTAGTGAAGTGAATTCATAAGTATATGTTTACTATGTAGATGCTATGTAGTAACAAACGATTATAAGCTCGACATATCAGGTACTCATATTTTATTTTTTGCACAATGCTCGTTATCTTATTAGTTAAAACTAATTTTTTTTTGCTACAAGTTGGCAAACAAGCAAACTGCCCACCTCATGGTAAGTGGTAACAGTCACATACATGTGGCTCCTGTGAGATTCGCAGTAAATCTGCAACCCTCACAAGAACCACAGTGTACGTTGGTACAGATTCTGGAGGGAGACTCTGTACCAGGGTTGTCTGCTTAGGTACCTCCGTCTTACCTATTTCTGCCGCAAAGCAGCAGTGCTTGCATTGCTGTGTTCCGGTTTGAAGGGTAAGATATGGCAGTAAAATTACTACGTACTGTGACTTTACATCTTGTGTCACAAGTTGGCAACGTACACTGTGGTTCTTGTGGGGGTTGCAGTTTTGTTGCGAATCTCACAAGAGCCACATGTATTATAGGTGACTGTTACCACTTACCATCAGGTGGGCAGTTTGCTTGTTTGCCAACTTTCTGCAATAAAAAAAACTTGTAACTCACGGTACCCAGTAATTTCAATGCCATATCTTACCCTTCGAACCGGAACACAGGTATTGCAAGCACTGCTGCTTTGCGGCAGAAACAGGTAAGACGGAGGTACCCAAGCACACGACCCTGGTACAGATTATCTTCTTCTAATAAGTATATAAAATTCTCGTGTCACAGTGTTTGTTACCAAACTCCTCCGAAACGGCTTGATCGATGTTTATGAAATTTTTTGTGTATATTCAGTAGGTCTGAGAATAAGTCGTAAACTATTTTTTATTGTGGCGAAACGTAGTTCGCCGGCACAGCTAGTCTTAATATATAAAATTGTCGTGTCACAGTGTTTGTAATCAAACTAATCCGAAACGGCTTGACTGATTTTAATGTTTTTTTTGTGTATATAGCAGATCCGAGAATAGCTCGTAAACTATTTTTTATACCCGTATCTAAGCGTAGGTATAACTTTTCGAAGAGAGGTGTCCAGGTGGAAGGCTTCAATTTGCCTAGTATACAGGTGTTCTACGGCGATACCATCTGGAGAAAAAGTTTTATTTAACGCCGTGAATTTTAATAAGAGAAAGAACAGACTTCTTTTTGATTTTTAAAACAATTCGAACTACATTTCCAAGAGTTTTAAATAACCACCCGTCTAAATCGAAAATCGATCCCGCCAAATTTAAGAAAATCACACCCAGTATTTATAATTATCCACTAATAGATAGAGTCGATCACGGAAAATTAATTCCTCTAACAAACATTACCTCTTTGAGGAAGACCATAAAAATGGTAGTCCCTTTCTTCTCCGAATATCGATCGTCCGAAAATCAACATCCCGAAAACGCTTGCTATAATCATCACTTTCCATAATGTTCGGGTATACGAAATTGTATATTACCTAATCGTCTTTAGTTCTACTGCTTTTGTGTCGGGTGCTATAATAATAAGATATCCTAATTTTACTTGCTATAAAGTAACATGTCCTAAGTGTTATATTGTAAGTATAATATTGTTAGTCCGAATGATGGTTTATAATAATATTCCTATTCCTAAAACATGTTTAAAAGTTCATTTATCTTGGTTATGTTATCAATATCATAAAGCTTAGACCTACTATCAATAATAACAAATTGAATTAAAATGTTATCTTATGAACCTTAACAACCGATACGTTTAAAAATTCAGTGACAGAAATATATCGCTGTAAAACCGACACCCGGTAGTCTTATCTGCCCTACCCCTAGAGTGTTTTTAAACCCGGAGCCGTGACAGAAGCCATGCATGCTGCATGCTGCTTGTTTGCATCCTTTAAGCTTGCTTGCATGCTGCATGCTTGCTTGCATTATATCAAGTGACTGTTTTAAACGTATGCATGGAGTTGGTAATACATATAATGAAATAACTTTATATTTGTGGTATTTCAATTTTAGGGCACGTTATATTATGAGATATTACGTAAGGACTTATGACTATTATAGAAACGTTTTTTAGGTATTGCAAATATTATAGATTGTGATATTTATAGCAAAAAAAATTGGTCATATTATATTTAGAGATTTCGGTTTTCGGGCAAGTCATATTATGAGAAATTAAGTTAGGAGTGCTTATCATTCGGACATATGATGACTATGTCAAAAAACATTATGACACGTTAGATTATGGATAAAAAATTATGAGACAAAATAGAGAACCCATAAAAATCTATCAGAGACTAACAAAAGATAAAAAGAATTTATTTATATAAGTTTCGCAACTTAAATTTATTTGAAACTCTTAAATAAGAGAAATTTTATAAAAATGTATTGTACCTACATGGTTTTATGGTCTTACATTATGTTTATACATAGTTTATGAAATTTTTTAGAGCAAGTGTATAAACGTTATTCTGTCTCCTATACTTAAACACTTTGTATTACATGAATCATAAAATGGCAGCAAATTTATATTTTCACTCCTTCATTTCGCTAAAATAAATCATTGAAAAATGCTGTGTCTATTGGGACCCGGGTCCCTATAGAAGTCGATTACTATTCGGACCTTTTTGAATTACGTATGCGACTTCGAAATCACCGATGTGACTAATAATCACCAATTTTCAATAATTCTTATTTTTGAATATCACTTAAGTGACTACCTTAGTGCCCTCACCCACTCGTAAACAAGTCAACTGTGGAAACGTTACCTGTGTTTTGTTTAGAGAACATATTGACAAGTTTGAAGTTGATGTGTGTTGATTTTTCAGTCAGTCTTCTTATATAGTTTTTTTCATCTTGAAATTAGTTAGTTGAGTAACTTTTGCGTTGGCAGCTCTGCGTTCGACTTTCAAAAATAGGATGTTTAGGAATTCGTGACCTCAAAGTCATCGCTGACTATTTAGTCAGCGGTGATTTCTAAATCGCATACGTAATTCAAAAATAGGTCTCCCAGGAGCATGAAACATGCAGTTTCATGCCTACAATATCTAATCTAACTTGATCTCCAGTTTTCAGTTTGATCCTAAGCATCCAAATAAGTTCTTTTCGATAACAATTCACTGTGGTACTTACACAAAACATTTGCGAACTATACGGACCTGTCCCTTTAGAAGTCGATATTGCTATTTCGACCCGGGCGAGAAAAAATGGCGACGAGGTGGATTTTATTTAATAATTGATTTTTGCGAGCGGAGCATGAAACATACAGTTTTATTTTTCGATAACGCTTCTATCAGGTCCGAATAGCAAGAGACTTCTATTGGGACCTGGGTCCGAAACTCCGAATAGCCACTCCGTTACTGCTCCGAAACTCCGAATAGCCACTGTTTTAAAGTATCGAGGTAACCAAAAAAAGTTTTAAACATAAATAACTTAAAATACATAAACGTAAATAACTTAAAATACATACCTTTGTAACATACGAAATATTTTTTATGAATTACCTACTAATTAAATGCCTATATTTTGAAAACAATGAGTTTGCTATCCTACTATATGTATATTCTTGTTTTTTTTTCTAAGAACTTTGCCTGATGTCCTTTAAGGTACATACTAGACTAAACTAGGACACATATATCAATATCTTCGAGAAGACTTCTCTTTTAATGGATACCTAACAAGGACATAAAAGCAGACTTTGTTTTTGACAAAATATGCTACTTATTTAATATAATATAAATAAAATACCTACTATGTAGTTTGTCAACAAAATTGTTAATCTCAAATTGGAAAAAATCATTCTATTGTATTTAAAATAAACGCTCGCTAAGTAACTGGCATTGCAACTATTTAAAGTGCTGCCATCTATTGGAACATAATATAATTTGTGTGAGCTATTGCACGCTAGATGGCGGTTTCATGATTTGTATATAGACTTCTCGCCAACAGATGGCGCTACAAGTTTTACATTGCTCATGGAATTATTACTTTCCATTACATTGCTACATTTATTTTGTTAAGACTATTTATTTTTCTATCACTGTTTTATTGCTGATTTGTTTAAATTAACAAAAAATTAATGACGTTCAATGATTATCATAAATAAGACAAATATTAGTGACAGAAATTTTAAAATATCTTCAATGCACAACTTAATTGAATCTTGCCTACTAGTACGTAGTACTATTATCTATTCTGTGCTACTAGCATAGTCCAACAATTTAGTGTTAAACTGTGCTTACTTATACATATTAAATTGTGTGATTTCTGCAAGGTTTGGTAGTTATTAGTTTTGAACGAGTGTCTAAAAACGTATAATATTTAATTATGCGCACTGTTTTGTTAATATTTTCTCAACGACAAACTTTAAAAGTTGTTGTTTAAACTGTTAACGATTTTTGTAGGTAATTGTGTAGTATTAAAATTAAAATAGTGCTTTCTTTCAGTGCTCTCCCAGAAGATTAAAGAAATGAAGTTAAATAAGCACACATTATTCATTAGCCATATTTCGAAATCTTAATTACCGGCCATAATGCTAAGGTGCTTCCTACTTATTGTCGCAGCTTTACGTGAATAAATGTTTTTCAAGTTAATAAGATTTATGTAACATCCATTAGGGGTCGATTACCCTGTCTGAAGTATTCCGAAACAAAATTAAAATAATCTTTATTCATAAAAAGGTACATAGCATAATTAGGTAACCTAACATCACCAAAAGTTTCATTGATTCGTTTAATTAATGAATGTGCTTATCTTCCTAAATAAATGGTGGGGAGGTAGTTCATAGTTAGTTACTAACGTCGTCCAATAAGAACGTATTTTGCGACAGGGCCGGCTTAAGGAGGTCTCTCGCAAGTTTGCATGAAAGTCCTTCATTTTTAGGGTTCCGTAGCCAAATGGCAAAAAACGGAACCCTTATAGATTCGTCATGTCTGTCTGTCTGTCCGTGTATGTCACAGCCACTTTTCTCCGAAACTATAAGAACTACACTGTTGAAACTTGGTAAGTAGATGTGTTCTGTGAACCGCATTAAGATTTTCACACAAAAATAGAAAAAAGCAATAAAATTTGGGGTTCCCCATACATAGAACTAAAACTCAAATTTTTTTTTCATCAAACCCATACTTGTGTGAAATCTATGGATAGGTCTTCAAAAATCATATTGAGGTTTCTAATATCATTTTCTTCTAAACTGAATAGTTTGCACGAGAGACACGTCCAAAGTGGTAAAATGTGTGGGGACACACATTTTACCACTTTGGACACCCCCCCTGTAACTTCTAAAATAAGAGAATGATAAAACTAAAAAAAATGTATGATGTAAGTACATACATACCTTTACCATGCAAACTTCCACTAAAAATTGGTTTGAACGAGATCAAGTAAGTAGTTTTTTTTAATACGTCATAAATCCTACGGAACCCTTCATGGGCGAGTCCGACTCGCGCTTGGCCGGTTTTTTTTTCTCTGCAAATTCGAAATTCGGCAGAGAGGTAGGAAGTTAATAGACGTTCGCTGAGAACGGATTTTGCTACAGGACCGGATTAAAAAGGTCTAAGCACTCTCAACAAGTTTAAGAGTTTTTTTTTCTCTTATGCTATGGCTTCGCATAAAGCATTTAGCCAGTGTCAAAGTGGTGTGGTGTTAGTTAGTATTTTTAATTTTAAAAGGTTTTAAAAGGTAGGGAAACCATTTTATTTATACAAACGAAAGGAATTTAGGATAAAGAGTAAGGAAAAGGATTTGGTTTCAGGAATTGGTAGCATTTTAGGATCATGTATATAATATGTATGTACACATAGTAAAAATAATATCAATAAGTATTAAAATAATATTTACACCTTAATGTCATTGTGTTCTATAAATACAGCTAATATACAATATACAATATACAATACAATACCAAGAATACCAACATGGCTTGGAATCCATGCAAAAGTGATATTATAGTTTTTGGTAAGACATTCATGTAGTAAATTCCTTATATCAAATATTATAGGCGACTGCTTATGTGATTTAAAAGGAAACCTTGATATTGCCTGTAATGCACTGAGTGAGTCACAAAAAACAATAGATTTCTTTAATTTAAACAGTACAATATATTCTAATGCTTTAAAAAGGGCATAACATTCTCCAGTATAAACTGAAGCTTCTGGAGGCAATTTAACTTTTTGCACTATTTGGTATTGTGAATGATAGACTCCTATCCCTACATTACTGCCTGAAGATTTTTTGGATGCATCTGTAAACACCAAGTGTCGGTCAGACCAATTATTATTGTTTATAATATTCTTAAACTTGGAATTTTGATTTGGACAAACTTTAGTTATTCCTATGTTATACTCAGTTTGAGGGCTTATTACAAGAGAGTTGTAATTGTGCTGATATAGAGGAATGCATGTAGATTGATATATAGGCGTCTGAATATTTTTAAATTTACTATAACTCTTGACTAGGCAAGGTGCCTCCTTATGATTCCAATAATTTGAAGTATTTACTTCCTCAGCTAGAAGACGCACTTTAGACAATATAGGATGACTTTTTAATTGAATACAGCGAAAGAAGTATCTATCTGTTAAATATTGTCTTCTCAGCTTTAAAGGTGGTTCGCAACATTCTACTTGTAAACAATTAATAGGACTTGATTTCATCGCTCCAGTTATTAAACGTAACGCTTTTGACTGTATTAGGTCTAGTTTTCTAAAAGCAGCAATATTTCCTGGCTGTAAAAATAAATGAAGTAAGTAAACGTGACCCCAAATAAATGAAGTAAGTAAACGTATGTACTTCTCGTTTCACTCTCTCAAGCGTCTCCAGTATTTACTTCCTTTCAAAACTAGATATATGCTCGCACAAGCTCTTTTGATTCCCATACTAGACTATGCAGATGTTTGTTATTTGGACTTAAACGAGGATCTGCTCGATAAACTTGAACGCCTTCAAAATCTGGCGATACGTTTCATTTTTGGACTAAAGAAATATGATCGCATTTCCCACTATCGGAATGAATTAAAATGGCTTCCAATACGTGAGCGTCGTAATGTCCACATCCTTACAACACTATTTAAAATCCTCAGAGATCCCAATACCCCGCCTTATCTCAGTTCCCGTTTCAACTTGTTAACTCTTCCCGCTCGTCCTATGCGCTCCAACTATACTAGAAAGCTCGATCTCCCCATATGCAACACCAACTTCCTTCTCCACTCCTTTTCCTTTCGTGCCGCCCAACTGTGGAATCATTTACCGGGTACTTTACATCTATGCTCTTCAGTGGAGTCATTTCGGCGTAAACTGAAGCAGCATTTTCTTTCGGAGCATAAAGTATGAACCTAATATGTTATCATCATCATTTCATTTTTATTTATTTAGTTATGTATGAATATATATCTATGGTGTATGTATATATATATATAATATATATTAGTTTATATATACCTATGTATATATTTATCTTTTTTAATATCAATAATAATGTTTATTTTATCTTGGTGTCTCCCATTAATAAAATGGAATCTCCCACACAATTTCAGGTTGGCTGGTAGAGATCTCTTTAGAGATAAGTCCACCATTGCATCATCTGTTTTTTACTTGTGTTTCCCCATGTGTGTATTTTTGCAATAAAGAGTATATAATAAAAGTGGGGTACCATAATCTATTACACTCCTTATAAGGGAGTTATATAAAAGCCTCATACTGGTTGGGTGAGCACCCCACCATACCCCAGAAAGGCATCTTAAAATATTCAAATTTTTTTCACATCTGTCAACTCACTCAACTCACAGTGAGGGACGCCAGTAAGCTTTGAGTCTAGTACCACTCCTAAAAATTTAATTGATTTTTTTGTGGAAGCTTGTTATTGTTGAAGTAAACATTTACTTGAGGCGGTGATCTTTTGCGTGAAAAAATTACAACATTACTCTTATTTTCGGAAAGATCTAAACAGTTACTATTTAGCCACCCTCCTAAAGATTGCAATGCTTTAGATAATATTTCGCTACTTGTTTGAGCCGAATGACCTGACACGTATAAAAGTAAATCATCTGCATACTGTAGAACACTAACCCTGTTGTTATCACACTCGTGAATGGTTGACTCTAAATCGATGGTGTATACATTATATAATAGAGGACTCAAAACAGAGCCTTGAGGTAGTCCTTTCCAAACAGTCCTATTTATAAAATCTTTATTGCTTAAATCCGTATAATATTTAATATATCTTTCTGATAAAATATTTATAATGAATCTTACTAAGATGGGTGGTGTATTTAGTTGCTCCAATTTACTTTTTAAAACAGAAATATTTACATTATCATAGGCGGAAGTAATATCTAAAAAGGCAGCTACCACTACGTCATTTCTAGAGAGAGCAAATTGTATATCTGTGGTGAAAATTGACAAACTGTCAAAAGTACTTCGACATTTTCTAAAACCATATTGACTGTTTGGTAATAATTTATTATGTTCTAGAAACCATTCTAATCTATTTTTAACTAAATGTTCAGCAATTTTAGCAATTACTGACGATAATGCTATTGGACGATAAGAAGATTGATCTGATTTTGATTTATGTGGCTTTAAAACAAATATCAGGGATTGAGTTCTCCATGATTTCGGAATCTCTCCTGTAAACATAGTAGAGTTAATCAAGTCAAGGTAATATTGAAGACTAGAGTTATCTAGGTTAGATATAAATGAATAAGGAATCCCATCATCGCCAGATGCTGAATCCTTGACAACAGAAAGAACTCCCTTTAATTCATCCATACTAAATGTAGAATCTATTGCAACAATTTTATTATTATTAGTTAAAGACCGTGTAAAAACAATTGGATAGTTAGTAAACAGCTCTGACTGTGGTACAGAGGCAGGTGCTAGACGATCCATAATTTGTTCCACAAGTGTAGTTGGAATTTTTAAGTGTTGGTTAACATTAAAAGCAGACCGGAATCTTCTTATATTTTGCCAAACAACCGAAGATTTAACTGTAGGAGATAATGACTTACAGAAACTTTGCCATCCCTCGCGCTTCTTTTGTTTAAGAAGTTTCTTGGTGTCATCTGCTATCTGTACATAATTATTAAAATTATCATCTGACATATTTAATTTGTATTTTATTTCTGCATTTTTCCTTTCCTTTACAGCTTTGGTGCATTCTTGATCCCACCATGGTGGAGAAGGGATAACATGAGAACCCCCTTGTTTTTTTTGGAATGTTTCATCAGCCGTCTCTATAAGAATTTTTGCAAACACACAGAGGTATTTGAAGTGTGTATATTAGGAAGATTGTGAAGTTTTTGTTCTACCTTATTTTTGTACATTAACCACTCAGCATTATTTAATCTATACTTTAAGCGTGGCTGTTTAGTTTCTCTAGGAGGTTGACTGAATGGAAATGTAATAATTATTGGATGATGATCACTGCCATATGAATAAAAATCACATTGCCAAGACAAACAGGAAGCTAGGTCAGGAGTGCAAATACTTAAGTCTGGGGCACTTATGTTCTCTCTAGGAGCTGTAAAGCGAGTGGGTTGGCCAGTATTTGGTAAACACAAATTATGATCATCCAGCAATTGCAGCAAGTGTTCACCATAATAATTAGAAGAACTACAACCCCATGATATATGATGTGAATTGAAATCACCGAGGCAAACAAATGGCTTTGGAAGGAAACTAAATAACCTACTAAGATCATTAAATATTACATTATTTGGGCGAGCATAATATATTGAAACAAAACATATATTATTTACAATGGCAGCTACTGCAGAAATATCGGAGTTTAAAGAAGGGAGAGATAAAGAAGTGAAAGAAAAAGAATTTTTGATGAGTAAGGCTACTCCACCATACCCATCTGTCCTATCAGCTCTAAGAGTGGTAAAACCAGGAATTTTAAAAATAAATTCCTGCTTTAACCAAGTCTCTTGAAGGCAAATAACAAAAGGTTGATATGAATTTACTAAATTAATTAATTCGTGTTTTTTATTAATTAGGCTGCGACAGTTCCATTGGATTACTGAGGCTTTGTGTTCCATTATTATAATTTAATTGATATAGTGCATGAATAACTGCAGCAACGTTGGACGGTGGTACTAAATTTGATTGTGATAACAACTGTGTTAGCGCGTTAATAATATCTGTGGTACTTATAATATTCTTTTTTAAAGGTGTTTGTGAATCCATTTTTGGCTCTTTAATAATTTCAGCATGTGCTATGCGATCGTAGCCTCTGGAGAAACTAGGTAATGTAATCTCTGGAGAAATAAGTTTTTTATAGATAGTTCTTTTATATGATTGAGGCATATTATTATTATTCACATAAGTACTAGAAGGATGTCTATACGTATTGTTAAAAGAAGAATGAGAAGGAGTGGTAAGTGTTTCAGCATATGACATTTTTGAAATTGGTGGATGTAATTTGACTGCTTCCATGTAAGATATTATGCTTTTGCTCATCGTTTCTTTAATTGCCTTTTGTCTGCTATATTCAAGACATTTTTTATTAATAGCCTGATGCAGACCTTTACATAAGCAGCACCAATATGCATCTTCATCTACATCACAACTGTCACCAGAATGCTCTTTGCCACATTTATAACACCGGGGTGTTGAGCAACACTGATTTTTAACATGCCCAAATCTACAGCAATTAAAACACTGTACTGTGGGATATATATACAATTCTACAGATAAAACAGTGTAGCACATGTACAAACGAGTTGGCAATATCTGCCCATCAAAAGTAACAACTACAGTGCCAGAGTTAACAAATTGCTTGCCATCATTAGTATTAATTTTACGTTTTAAACGCCTTACTTTGCGGATTGGTCCACAGCCTACAGGTACATTTATATTACTGACTATATCTTCTTCGTTCCAATCAATAGGAACCCCTCGGATGACACCCATGCGTGTGACATGAAAAGTAGGGATGAACGCTTTATACTTTTCATCTATAAGGTGTTTATTATTAAGGAATAGATTAGCATCAACATAATTTGCAAATCCTAAAGTTATTCTATTTCTTCCAATTTTTTTAAGGCTACCATTCACAATCCCTTTAATGCAATTTTTTTTGAGAAATCGGCCAAAAGTGATTGGGTGTAGAGAAGTGTCATCGTTATCTTTCAAAGTTTCCTTTTGAACATGAACAATAAATGGGGCAACATCCGATTCCTGGTAGTAAGAACGACCCACAGACTTGGGGTTTTTGTCATTGTCTTTGTCAACTACCAACTGCTTATCATGAAGTGGAACAGAACTGGATATGAGGTCATCTACTTTATTGTGTGTACACTGACAATCAGACGAATTAAAGATTTTTGTTCCAGTTTTTCTAGTTCTTTTATTACAAGCTGTACAGACACCGCGGAAAACCCGTTTACGTTTAAGCTTAGATGATTCAGAAATAGAACAATCGGTGTCAATAGAAGATTCTAACACGTTAATGAGAACATCCATCGGTGTTTGCACTGCTTGTGATGTTTCAGTAATTTCTTTCAGAGGAGGAAATGTCCCTCCAGGATCATCGGGCGGGTCGCACATTATTACGAGAAAAATTTAAAGACTTACCAATATGTACAGCTAAATACACACTAAAATATAATATATATACAATTAAAGTTAATATTTAAGAAAAATAATAATAAATAACCAAATCCTTTTAAGTAAAAAATATGAAATTTGTTGAAAATTAAGAAACCGCGACAACCCCGATCGAAGTCACCCGCGCTAATCTCAGTTTAAGAGTTTATGAGTAGGAAACATTAGCTAAGAAAGAATTTTGTGTCAGGGCTGAACTTAGGGCTTTTGCAAGTTTTCATAAAGTCCAAGGCTTTTTGTGGCTGAAAATTGGAAGAGAAACAGAATTACTCCGCCTGCAGACAACAGCTAGTTTTTTAACCGACTTCGAAAAAGGAGGAGGTTCTCAATTCGACGCGTACCTACCTACCTATATTTTTTTTTAATGTATGACAACGCATAACTTTTTACAGAGTAGGCCGATTTTGAAAATTCTTTTTGTTTTTGGAAAGAGTACTTATACCCCGAAGTTGGTCCCATTGTCACCAAAGTCAGAATCTGATGATGGGACCCATGAAAATAGAGAGAATCCCTTAAATACCTATATAGGTACCTACATCTAACGTGTTTCATGTTTCTTCCGAATTCATGACTACCAGATGCAAATACGTGAATAGCGTATTTGCATCAGTGGGGCTAGCACGCAGGAGAATCGAAAATCGAATCGAAATCCGAATCGAGGAGTTTGTATGGAAATTTTATTAGTTCCGCTACTCACCGCTGTGGCGCTAATAAAATTGCCATACAAACTCCTCGATTCGGATTTCGAATCGATTTTCGATTCTCCTGCGTGCTAGCCCTACTGGTAGTCATGAACAGAGATGATGATGGAAGGATCCTTAACTTTTAGGAGTTAAAGGTTAGTTCTTTTAATACAATAGGCACGTATTACCAAGTGAACATAATACCAGCTCACCGGTGAGCTGTTATTAAGTTCACTAAAAAGATAAAAATAAAAATGTTGTACAAATAATAAAACCGACTTCAAAAACACTGAACAGTTAAAAATAATAAAAAAAATAGGTGCAGACAACATCACATTTCTATTGAAGTCGGTGCAAAATTTTAAGACTAGGAGATCATTGTTTGGCACCGACTTCAATATAGAAATGTGATGTTGTCTATTATCTTTAACTGTTCAGTGTTTTTCAAGTTGGGTCTTATTTTATTATTCAACTAAACTATCAAACAAGCGGAATGCCCACGTGATGGCAAGTGGCTACATGTGTAGTTCCTGTAATATTTGCAAATCTACAACACCTACATGAACGCCAGTGTCTGTTGCCAACTTGTGACATAAGATGTCAAGTCACAGTACCCAGTAATTTTACTACTTGTATTACCCTTCAAACAGGAACACAGCAATGCAAGTATCTCTGCTTGGCGGCAGAAACAGGCAAGATAGAGGTACCTACCCATGGCAAACGACTCCGGTCCAAATTTTCCCTGTGGAAAAACACAACATGAATATATTAAATTTTTTATACAACTAAGTTGGCAAACAAGCGAAATGCCCACGTGGAGAGCTATTTTTGAATTACGTATGCGACTTCGAAATCACCGATGTGACTAATAATCACCGAATTTCAATAATTCTAATTTTTAAATATCACTTGTGACTACCTTAGTCACGGATGTGATTTCATTACGAGTGCCCTCACCCACTCGTAAACAAGTCATAACTGTGGAAACGTTATCTGTGTTCTGTTTAGAGAACATATTGACAAGTTTGAAGTTGATGTGTTGATTTTGAGTTGGATTTAAAATTTTTTAAATTTGTCAAATAAGTAAATATACACGTTTATTTTTTATCACCCTGGAAAATTTAAGGGGCGCTTCACGACATGGTATTAGAATGATTTAAATATAAATAAAAAAACAACACTTATTTTTTTAAAAATACAAAAAATGCTGCACTAGTTGAGAGCAGTATTTTTAGAGATTTTTTTAGTTTTTTTATATATATATTTTTTTTTTTCATTTTTTTAATATAATATTGGATGTGTCCTGAAGCGTCCCTAACATTTTCCAGGGTGATAAAACAATAACCGTGTATAAGTTTAAAATCTTTTAAATTTGTGTCACAAACAAACTTAGACCAGTATTTTCTTATATTTTGGCCTAGTTGCAATGAATTTTTAGCCGTATAATGATAGGATTAAACGAACTTACCTAAAGTGAAGTTCAATCCATATTATATGAAGTAATTAGTCCAAGGTATAACTATTGTAGTAACGCCTTCACCCGCTACTAAATACGCGAATTTTAAAGACACCATTAAAAATATAAAAGAAAAATACACCTGGCAACTCCACCGTCACCATAGCTCATTAGTTTAGAGTATTAGGTATATATAATTGGGTTAGTAATTTATTACTTCAAAAGGGAAGGGTGGGATGCTCCATACCTTGGACTAATTACTTCATATAATATGGATTGAACTTCACTTTAGGTAAGTTCGTTTAATCCTATCATTATATTCGTAATTAGTCCAAGGTATAACTATTGTAGATGTTTAGAGTTTTTGATAAATAGGTAAACATTAGTACCTATTTACTAACTATCAATAGGTATTCAATAACATTAAATATTTATTTCATAATGTAGATAACGTTTACTAGTGTGAACAGTTTCATGTTAACCATATAATAACTATAAATTTCAAGAACTACCAGCCGTGGCAAAAATGTTTGCCAATCTAACTAGCGTGGTATATTATAATATTTAGCAAATATTGATAATTTATTAGATCATCCAATAGTAGGGATATGTCACCCAATGTGTTATCTAACTCTTTGTAAGTTTCGGTTCCCTTTCCAGATTGAAACCTAATGGGATTTCAATGTACAGTACAGAGACTCAATTAATTTTGCCTCAGTGAAATATTTGTAAGTACAGAAGTTAATAATGAATATCAAATACATTAAAAATAATTTAGCCTTAGTCTGTTCCACAAACAAACTACATAATCGCCACGCGAAAATGTAATAGTAATAAAATCCTGAAATCAATCATTTACCTTTATAGGTACCTATTTGTACTTTGGAATGTCCCATGGACAGAGTACATAATCGCCACGCGAAAATGTAGAATTAACAATTCCTTAGGACTGTCCCACGGACAGAGTACATAATCGCCACGCGATAATGTAGAATTAACAATTCCTTAAAATCATTCATATGCCTGGACATATATTTGTCCTTTAACTTGTCCCACAGACAGAGTACCTACATCCTCTCCACGCGAAAATGTAGAATTAACGATTCCCTAAAAAAACATTAATGTGCTTTGAAAGATATATGTCCTTCAGCCTGTCCCACGGACAGAGGACATAATCGCCACGCGAAAATGTAAAATAGTGATTTACTGAAAATATTTATTCGCCTTTAGAATATTATAAACAGTTAATCCTGCCCTATATGCATGATAATTTGAAGCATATTGTTTGGAGGGTGATGAATAAATAGAATATTAATATGAAAGATGAACAATTAGATTAACTTTCCTCCATTGTTTGCTTTAGTCATCTACTAATGGATTGAGTAGTAGTATTTTAAAAGTCTAAAATAAATTTATCAAATGTTTATTTCAATGGTCCTTTATTATTTGTTACTTCTAAAGCAATAACAAAGTTCTCACAAGTAAAATATCTGGAATAATCTTTAAATAGAAAAGAGACAACTTGCTTAAGTGTCGCTGTCATAGAACTTTTAATATCTCTTAAAATAGCCATCTTAATTTGAGAAAACTATAATTAATACATAACTAATTATGTATAGGATTTGTGACTTTTTGGGCAGTGGTTTTGCTAATAATAGCAGTTTTTAATGTCAGTTTTCTTGAGTCTAGGTTATTTCAATGTCAGGTTTCTAGATGACCCATGCTTAAGGTAATATAAAACTATGGCAGGATTGCATATGCCATATTTCATTATGCTAACATACATTGGCTTTGCCAGACATAGCCTTTTAACTCGTTTTATCAATTTTTTAATGTTATCATCTGACCTTATTCTATTGCCTATAGTTAGATAATTGGTGTAAAAGCTGAACAGTGAAAATGCAATGATTGATGCGATGCTTCTGCTTTAAAAATAAACATAAGATTTGAAAAAAGAAACTTTTGGTA
Organism: Schoenobius gigantellus; assembly: GCA_963935595.1. NCBI lineage: Eukaryota > Metazoa > Arthropoda > Insecta > Lepidoptera > Crambidae > Schoenobius > Schoenobius gigantellus. Next base: position 5,398,531 of record OZ012549.1, read on the forward strand.
TTAAAACATTGGATAGATCTGAATGAAACATTATTTCTTTGTAGTAAGCCTGAGTGGTAATGGTCTAAAAAGGAAATACTTAGATTCCTTAAGCTCTGTCAGTTATAACTCTGCAAAAATTTCAAAATCAAAGAAAAGGAGTTTCTTCTTCTTTTATAAAAATATTAATCCTATGGTAAAAGTATCAACATTTGAAACATAAGACTATGCCATGATTACATGTATATTATAAAATATAATTTATTTATCATATAATCATATATATATATATATTTTTATTTTTTTTATTGAAATGAATCAATGCATCACAAATCTTAGAAGTACATTATGTCCTGCGACAGTTTCCAACTTACATCTGCATTGAGACTACAAGATTTAAAATCAGCTTTAATATTTTGAAATTTTATATATTAAGCAAAAAATCAGATGCTGCTAGTTTCACACCACCGCCAAATGTTTAGCAAGATCAATTTGATTGATATCAAACTGAGCTTTTTCTGTTAATATATGTATTGTAAGTGTGGTGTTATCTATTTCTAATAAAATATCACATCTACTTGAGAGGTCAGCAAAACATCTTAATGCATAATTATGTATCTAACAGTTCTAAGAAATTGATACTGTCTTGCTTTTACCATTTAATTACTGTCAGTTGATAATACACCTGAGAAAATTGCTAAAGAAAATGTTTAGGAAGTACTCCATATCGCAGAATCATTTTACAATACTTTAATACATAAGCATGTTGTAATTGCCCCCCAAACGTTCAAAGTCATAAACTTATATCTATCTGAGCTCTTAGTGTAAACAATTAAACTGCCATTCCTAATGAAATATTGAGCAAAATTACAAACCAAATTTATTTATAAGTGATGATGACTAATAGTGTGATACATTTCCTTTCTATTGCACTTAATCTTTAAGGTCATATCGAAGGAATATATTTTAAAACCTAAAAATTATTTTACATTGAATAAAATTAGTAACATCTTATTATTTAAAAAAAATAAAGCCTAGCTATTGTAAACCGTTATAAGTTATAGTTTAAAATTATAATAACTAACATTTCTTATTGATTTATCAATATTTTAATCAAGTCGTCAAACATTTATTAATTTTAATTATTATTATGTTCTTTATTCAGCTTTTTTATTAAATATATATATATATATATTACAATATAAAAATACACCTCTTTTTTTTTATATAAAAATACCTGAAATTGACTTGAGACAAATGGTTAAGGTATGTATGTACTGTATTTAACCCGCATGGTAAAAGCAATTGTATTCATACAATTATAAAAACAAACAATTCTCTTCGTTATGAATAATTTGGATGTAAATAGTGCATGCATTAATTTAATCAAATCTATAACATGAAATCTTCATTTGAAAGTGTAGATTTTCAATAAACTTATTATCAACTTATTTTAAGGAATCATTATTTTATTTTAAAATAAATCTATGGAACCATCCTTTTAGGAATAGTAAAACTCTAGAAATCTTTGCATGGGGCCAAGCATTTCTGCTACCTATGCAGTTGTTAATTTGTTTGTATAATTATCCATTTCACAATATTTATTATTGTCTAGTGGATAATAAAGTTGATTCAAAATAGTAACAAAATGTATTACATAGTCTCTTATCCACTTTTAAAATTAATTGACCTCGGTTATTTATTCCCACGATGGGTAAAAATATGGGGTCTATGGATAATTAGTTCGAGACTGGCTGCTGAAAACAGAGCATGTTCATTCGTGACCTGAATGATAGTTGAGGTTGGCCCTCTCTCTATGAGCCTCTCCGAGGAGGATATTGTTAGAAATTATTGCAGCACACAGGCTGCTGGTAGGTTTTCAAACTAGAAGCAAGTTTTTGAGGTTTTTATACATGGCTTATATTTTAGTTGTTTGTTTAGATGTTTATCATTCTTTTTATGACTGTAAATAATTTTACACTTTTATTGGAGTACAAGTATTCATCCCTCTTATTGTTTTTAATAGCTTCTATTAGGTCTTTTATAAAAGCATAGTCATGTTTCCTTCTGATCCTGCTGTACTGACATTGTAAACTTATTGCATTGTAATCTAAAGACATCACTCAGATATTTTAAGAAGATTGTTTGGAAATTGAAGTCAATACTTGTGATATTACAGTTATTGCAAAGCTCATTTCCTTTGACTTTATTTTTCGAGTAATTTATCTCAAGTTTTAGAAGGATATTAGGAATTTCCATGTTATGTTATGGACCATCTAACAGTTTGCAGTTTTCAAGAAACTTTATCTACATAGGCAACCTCAATTGAAATATTTTTCAATGCAATTCTTTGTAAACTTGGTCATAAATATAAACTACTCGTATATACCATAATTTCCTATATAGGTATTTGTGCTTTAGCGTATATCCAATGAATAGAGTTCATAATCGAGTAGGTACCCAGATACATCATCTAATTCATTTGCCTTGATAGGTAACGCTTTCCCACGGAAAGCAGGCAGTTTTAAAAAATATATTTCTTTTTATAAAATTTTATCTAAATTAATTGTATCTAGGTCCTCTTGCCAAGTTAAATCAAAATTACGACGCATCTTCAAAACAGGTAGGTACTTACTGTTTCGACATCTTGGGTTATTTTCTTTATGTTAAGATAACCATTTTACTTTCGAACAACTTTTGACATCTTTTCTCCATTTTTATCACTGCGTATCTGGATTTTAGTTTTATTTAGATAATCACTTTGAAAAACATCAACATGTAAAATACGTGTCAGCTGCGTAGAGCGCGAAAAAACGAATGAGCTATGGTGACGGTGGAGTTGCCAGGTGTATTTTTCTTTTATATTTTTAATGGTGTCTTTAAAATTCGCGTATTTAGTAGCGTGTGAAGGCGTTACTACAATAGTTATACCTTGGACTAATTACGAATATAATAACCGGTATATACCGAAAACGGCTACATTCTGCGTGAAACCGAACCCTTACGTATGTGTGTACTTTATCTATGTTGGCAGCTCTGCATTCGACTTTCAAAAATAGGATATTTAGGAATTCGTGACTTCAAAGTCATCGCTGACTATTTAGTCAGCCGTGATTTTTAAATCGCATACGTAATTCAAAAATAAGTCTCCTGATGGTAAGTTGTAACAGTCACATATAATACATGTGGCTCCTGTGAGAATCGCAACAAAAGTGCAACCCCCACAAGAACCACAGTGTACGTTGCCAATTTGTGACATCAGATGTAAAGTCACGGTACCCAGTAATTTCACTGCCATATCTACTTCAAACTGGAACACAGCTATGCCAGCACTGCTGCTTTGCGGCAGAAATGGTAAGACGGTACCCGGATGATACCCGAGCAGGCAACCCCGGTACAGAGTCTCTCTCCGGTAAAACGGGGGTTCTTCACGGAGTCGCTTATTGCATTGCAATATTTTATTTTATTTATTTGGTGAGTCTACAGTTTTATATATTTAAAACACAGATAATATTTAAACAATAAACACAGATAGCCAACTACATAACCAATTACAGATTCACACAGGTAGACATACAATAGTTATTAATGAAAGTTGAGCTTACAACAACTACCATATAATTACATGATTATACCATTGATTTACTACCAAACGTAGATAACGCATGAACGTTCGAAAAGTGGGCCGTCGAAGAACTGCCCAATCGGGCCTCGTGCAGTTCTTTTCCATGCGTTGGAGCGACAACGCGATGAGCAATTTTGAGCATTATGTTTGAGAGTATAAAGTTGATATTTTCTTGTAGCAAACAGCGTACAAATGTATAGTCGATTAGGTGACAGATTTCAAGCGCGTTTTTGTATGAAGTGCTCTATCTACGTTTGGTAGTAAATCAATGGATTATACATATAAACATAAAAACGCCATAGTTCAAAATACAGATTGAAAAGCTTGCGCCTTGCAGAAGTGTGATTTACATTGAATATGTCGATGTCGACAGTCGCACACAAATCATTGAAGAAACTGCCAGCTCTTAGTAAAAATGAATTTTGCCTATAATTACTTCCTGCCAAAGGAATGTAAATTAGTTTAAAATTGCGAAAGTTTCTAGTGGGAACATTAAATTGCAATAAAGACAGATATGGTTGAATATTTAGCTTTTATTGGCGCTTCGCCGGGTACATGAACATAGAAATTACTGAAATTGAAATAGGAAATACCACTAGAGGCAGTGGTATGGCCATGTATGTAGGTAACGGACGAAAGCACTTGTCATTTTGCCTATTTGAGGGTCTGAATGCTCTAAGATTTGGAGTCTTGATGACGTGCCGGCTCAAATTATCAAATGACAAACGTTGAGAGGGGTTACTCAATGGATGCTCGATGGCCGTTCGTATTGAATGACCTCTGACACGTCAATCGTGTGGAATACTCTATGGAAATGTTCTTAAACACGTTACATTTGAATAACGTTTTCAGCCCCCCTAGCATTACCACTGAAACACGATGATAAAACGATATATCGATATAAGCTGTTGAAAAATTTGAATTTTTTAGTTACGAGTATCTTGATGTGTTGAGTGTTTTGGATATTGGTATTGTTATTTTGGGCATTATTTATACAGGGTAAATTTTGAGGTACCGGCAACCTCGCAGGATTAGATAGCACATCATCAACTACAACGTTTCTTTTACGAGTTTTTAGATAACTCAATCCTACATGTAAAATCTAACGAATTATCAAAAGTCGTAGAACAAACGTTGTAGTTAATGATGCTTGCTATCTAATCCTGCGAGGTTGCCGGTACCTCAAAATTCACCCTGTACACAAGTTTATTTTTTAGTTACTAAAAAAATTTTGTGTGCTTGTTCAGACAAGCAAACTGAACAACTTTCACTATGGGATCAACTTTGAAATCGCAAAAATTCAGCTGTTCCATACATCTAGGTTCAGTGAATGTTGAACATTTGTATGGAACAGCTGATTTTTATTTTCGATTTCAAAGTTGTCCCATAGTGACTACATTATAAAAGTTTGTGTTCTCTTTTTATTTCACTGTACTTTATATCTGCACGCGAGTTGACCACAAAAAATAATAAAATCGGAAGGTACAAACGCAGACGCAATCGCGAGTTTAAACACTAACCAGTTGACGAAAATGTCCAATAACTGTGCGCTATTTACGTCACTGGTAAAAAAAACTGGTAAATTGTTAATTGTGGAATGTATAAGTAATGAGAAAATGGAAATGATTTTCAATCTTTACAATACAACCAGAAATTAATGAGGAAAGAACTATGGAGTACCTTGACTGCTCGTTCACCCAGGATAATGATCGACAACGCTCTGGCGGTCTTACGGCCAGGGTTATGACGTATGTGCACGAACAGGATCAAGGGCTTATGAAAACGTTTCACAGGAGTAAAGTTCAAAAGCACTGAAATAGCGAATAACACTTTAAAATAAATGTTTATGGTAAAAGTAGACTTCAATATAAAAATGTATTATTGTGTATCCTGTGAATGTTGGCTCTACGCTGGAAGTTGTTGACGAATATGTTTACCTGGGACAAATAGTCCAGCTCGGTAAGTACAACTTCCAGAAAGAGGTAAATCGACGAATCCAACTCGGCTGGGCAGCGTTCGGGAAGCTACGCAGAATATTCTCGGCCCATCCGCCGCAGTATCTCAAGACGAAAGTCTTCAAATTCGTGCATATTGCCAGTGATGTCATACGGAACGTTTGACTTTTTAGTGTTTTTATAGTGAATTTTAATTTTTTGTAATTTTTTTCCAATTTGTTTATGCTAATACGTAGGGGAAGGTAGCCTAAAACGGGTGGGCCGCCTAAAACGGGTAAGTACTCGTACACTGCTGTATCAAGCGTTAGGGTTATTGTGTTCGTATGCCGAGATTTCCCGAACGTCGACGAACTTCGATCAGTTTTGCTCGGACGCCGGAGTCGTGTAATAGCGTAGGTGTATGCAACGAAAGTTTTTTAGTGACTTTATTAAAAAAAATAAAGGTAAGTGTCTTACGATTAGTCAAAAATCTTTATACGAGTCATGCTATTTGTGTTACCATATTATTTTAGCACTGTTTAACTTTAAATTAAGGTAGAAAGTCTACCGGTATTACCTTCCAATTTGAGGTTATTGTAATTTTGCATAAACATGTGCACTTGGGCAAAACGGGTAGGGCAAAACGGGTACCTACTACCTACCCGTTATGATATAGAAAAGTGTTAAGTTCATCTTATTTTGATTTTTCTTTGTTAAAGATTTCAAATTATCTAAAAATGTTATGGTTAAAGACTGAATTTGTTATAAGTAGGTTAAACATTTGTTACATTTGTTTATATTTTTCTTTATTTAGAAAAATATAAAGTAAGTTATTTTTCAATGTAAAAAGATTTCTGAAGGAAGTTTCCTGCAAAAATATGTTACAGTTTTAGTTTTTTAATAATTATAATATAAACATGTTATAGCCTGTCCAAATATGACTCTATTCTAAGCATACCTGTTTTGCCCGAAGGGGGTTACCCGTTTTAGGCACACATGTGGGCAAAACGGGTTTTTAAAAGGGTTTTGTATTTATTTTATTAAATAAATATTTGATATATGGTGCCATCATATTATGTTTTATTTTGATGCTCGATAAATATTCTATCTTATAACGTAAAAAAAGTTATTCTTATAAAGGTAATTTATAGATTTTTCTATCCATTTCCTTAGCTTACCCGTTTTATGCCACCTTCCCCTACACTTTTCAAAACAAGCGGAGGTCAAATGACAATACACTTGTATCGGTGGGAAGAACTGACATGCGTTGATTCAGTAAAGGTATCTATATCTAACGACGATTGGTTTAAGCTATAACTGAAACTGTTATGTCGGATAGATGCATATGATCGCCGAGCATTCGAATACAGGGATAACTAAAATCTCAGGATTTTTGAGTTGACTCAATTTAGATCTAGGTGTGCGATATTATAGTATATATAAACTCTTTGTTGAACAATACAAATAAACGCAGTTTACCAAAATACGGGCTTGTAGTAACAAAACCTCACTCGTCTCCCTCTGTTCGTGAAGGTCTTACGTCATAAAGATACAAATAAGAATAATAAGTGAAGCCCCATAAACAAATGGTTGGATTCACAGTGCTGCTCTCATCGGAGATAACATTTTCCATCAAACCAAAATGGAACCTATATCGTAATGGCACAGGTGCATTCGGCTTAGCTTTGACTGACAACTTTGTTGCAAGTGTAACCAAAGCTGCTATTGACCACAATGGACGCGCTGATGCATCGCAACCTTGGCAGACTGGAGCGAGTGAATCGACATGCTTCATCTGAATGATGCAACCATGTGAAAAGCTTTACATTGATAGCGAAATAAAACAGCCTTTGTGCAAAACCTTATTTGAAAAATTAATTTATATTTCTATTGTATTATTGCCATTATTTTGAACATTATTTATCATTATATAATTAATACTAGACAAAGTTCCACAAAAGTGTTTATACGTACAGTGTCAGTCAGATCTTATTGCTTTTTATTACTACCTCCTTAATGAAATTTTCATTATCAACAAAATACATTATTACAAAAAAACTTTTTTAAATACCAGCTCTTAGTACTCGTCAATACGAATCAAACGAGCCCAAACTCGATGGGGTTGTGTCGTTTTATTGCGGAGTTCCTATAGCCATCTTCCAGCTCCAGCATTAGATCAGCTCCATGTCACCATAACATTGCATTGTCACGCGATATAGATATGCATGCAAAATTTCAGCTCAATCGGAATCCGGAAAGTGGGTCAAATTTAACTTGCAAGTTTTCATTACAGACAGGTGAAAGTAAAAATAAAAGCGTGTAATAAATAAAAGCCTGTAAAAAGAATTTCATTTCTTAAAAATAAAATTCATTTGAATTTAGAACTTATAACCGGATACTCTAGCTTACGCGAACATTAACAATCAACAAGAGTAGCCTAGCAACGGCACCAAAACTTGTACAGAGTTTTTACTTAGCACAAAACCTCAAAAGCTTACTTAATAATGATTTTTAAATATTCTTTTATTAGACTCCCATCGAATTGTGGGTAGTGGTATCGCATTGTGGACGCTAGCGTTGGGGCTGTTAAATCACCGGTGGGTTTAGTGGGTAGGCCTGGCAACCTTCTGAGAGAGCCCCACACACACTCGTCTAACCAACGGCGGGTACGGTGCAGACACGCATTCCTTTCGTAAAAAAGGCTCCCATCGAATATTCTTAGGTCTATTACAGCTTGGCAAAAAGGAGTTTAAAAAAATGAGGGCGCCACTAGTACAGTTTCGCATAACAAATACGAAAATAAAGACACAATTTAAAAAAAAAAGTAATTTTTAAATAACCCTTGGAAAATTAAATAACGAAAGTCTCATTAATACCCTATTTAGTTGTGAAACTAGTTTTACTACAGAAATCGCTTTTCAGTTCCAGCTGTCACCGCTTCAAACTCTTTTTCGCCAAGCTGTAAGTAGTATGGTAATTGTTATTTGAAGGTTCTATCGCCAAAATCGTTTTTCAACTCTTGGTGCCATGGTTATTTATAGCTAATTGACACTGAGACCGTACCAGCGTCGTCAGCTCTATCCTACCTATTTCTGCTGCCAAGCAGCAGTAGGCCCGCGGATCACAGCAATGCAAGCAACATTGCTGTGATCCGCGGGCCTACCGCCTAACTCACAACGATGCACTCGCTCTCACTATCGTTCTAATGTCACAGGCGATCGGAGGGAGACTCTGTACCAGGATCGTCTGCATGGGTATCTCCGTCTTACCTATTTCTGCCGCAAAGCAGCAGTGCTTGCATTGCTGTGTTCCGGCTTGAAGGGTAAGTTATGACAATGACATTACTGGGTACCGTGACTTTACATCTTATGTCACAAGTCGGCAACGTACACTGTGGTTCCTGTGGGGGTTGCAGTTTTGCTGCGAATCTCACAGGAGTCACGTGTATTATAGGTGACTGTTACCCTTACCATCAGGTGGGCAGTTTGCTTGTTTGCCAATTTACTTGCAATAAAAAAGGTGTTTACGAAATCACAAGATGACGATGACGTCATAAACGAGAGCTAAAACGATACCGCGGAAAAACGCCCAAGAAAGTTGCCGCAAACCTTTAAACTACACGCAGTAGCATTATTGCTCATAGTTAACGAGTACATATATATGTATAGCAAAACTTCCGATAAAAAACCGGCCAAGTGCGTGTTGGGCCACGCGTAGTGTAGGGTTCCGTGGTTGCAAATGCCAACTTTGAGTTCACACTCACACCTCACAACACGTTGCTATTAAATTAGGCATTATTATTATTATTAAAGCTGCAATGATTTTATATTTTCTTAAGAGGACTGTGAAGTGCCAATTCATGGCTCGAGTATGCACTTTGAAAAATGCAGCTTGTTGCACACCGCTTAGAGTTGAAAGTCCGAGGCAAGTGCCTACATTTCTTATTCAAATATTGTTTCGGGCGATAACTGTTTTACCCCCCTAAACCATTACGAAATGAGACACTTTTGATCTCAGTACATTGAGTATACCTTAATCTATGTTTGTACGTTTTGCTATTTTTGTAATTCAGTATAATTTAGTCAATAAAGATAAAAATGCTCGAGGTAGTTTTGAAGTCTAAAAAATGGATATTTAGATGCTAATGATTTATATTCTAAGCAATATTACTTCAAAATCAAAACGTACAAACCTAGATCTTCATTATATCTACAATATTTTCAAAACCTATGAAAATTGGACTATGTTAAGAGGGAGAAAAGCGTTATCGCTTTTAGTATGAAAACTTACAGCTTCACAATCCTCTTAACTTCGCGTAGTTCGTAAATTTATATTCTGTACTAATTTTCAATGAAATTTTACTTTTCCAAATACATTTTATAAGTTGATCGGCTATAACTTTTTAGTTTGTACTTAGTACTCAACTCTGATAGTTTTCCTTTAAACTTCGTTATATATACTACTGTGGATTTTTTTTTCACGTGTCCATATTATAACCGTTTAGCAGATAGAAGGGGGGGTGGACACTTACCTCGAACAAAAATTTGCACTTTAAACCACATATTTCAGAAACGGATTCCTAAATCGAAAAATGGTGTTCTCAAAAAAAATTTCGTTATTTTTTTCTACCACTTTTTTGGCATGATTAATATACATACCCATACCAAATTAGAGTTTTCTAGTACTAATAGTCTCTGAGTAAAATTGCGGACAGACAGACAGACAGACACACAGACATGGCGAAACTATAAAGGTTCCTTGTTTACTACGAAACCCTAAAAAGGACATATCATCCTTGCGTTTCTGAAACACATGAACAGAATGCCGGTACTTTCGTGGTAAAAATGAGTGCTAGAATCTCATTAGTTTAGTTACAAACTCTATTTTTATGCAGATTTATAAGTTATCTAAGAATTGAAAAATAATTTGAAGCTACTTTTTTCCTCTCTGAAGATGTCATATTGAATCTACAAGAACATCAGAGCCATGATTTTGGAATGTGAGCCGAAAGTGGCAAAGTAGAAAGAGGCATAAAAAGTTGATGTCGAGCGGCACCTTGTTTTTCATTCCATCAACGGGGTAAAAGGAAAATTAAGTTAATCTACTTAGCTTTAAGCTTAACTAACTTTACCGGCTACTTTAAAAAGGATATCCGTAAAATTTCCAATATAAACTTTATAAGGGGAAGGTCACTTGAAACTATTTCGATCCGACAAAATATTTTAATATCCTTCACTTATCGCAAGAGTAGTTTTTTTAAAGGAAAATTATATTTTCAATAAATCATTCCTGTTCTCGTTGCAATTTTTATACTTATACGATCATGGTAAAAGGGGTTTACATAGTGAATTTTCTAGTCTTGCCTGCAGGGGATTACCCTGGACATAAAGGTAATCCAGACGGGGAGGCCCATAACTGCATGCATCAGGAGTTACCCTAGCACGCAGGCCACACCAAGGGCGGTCATGGAAGGCGGGCTTAATAACTGAACCTAGATCAAATACTTAAAGAATTATTTCGCTAAGAGCTTTGAAGTAAAAATACTTTATATCAAATACCAACTTTTTTTAAAAAAAGAAACAAAACAATCAAAAATAATGTCAGTATTGCACTGATCGCGTCAATCTACTGGAAAGTCTGGAAAGTGGATTATTACATAATCACTTTTGCACGTCAAAGGAGCTACGCCAATGTAAAATCTATCTCGTACTCAGATAATTTACCACGGACAATATCGAAATCTGATGATTAAATTTTAATAAACATTTTTCATTTATTGGTTTTTTGAAGTTAGCTTAATTTTTTTCAATATTTACGCCTTAGTCCAACCACGCTGGCCCAGTGCGGATGGGTCGACTTCACATACACCTTTGAATTTCTTCCCAGATGTATTCTTTCACCATAGGAGCGTCAGATAAATGTACAGAGGTATGAAATTCGAAAACGAAAAACACATTGGTCGCGAACCTCGGACCTCCCGATTGGAGGGCAAGTGCCGAGTCCACAGCGTAACGAAGCTCTTCGATATCACCAAAATACAAATCGGTATGATTAAAGGCGCTGAAAACGTAAAGTTTATTTTTCGATGTGATCAAGAACTTTTTCCGCTCATTTCAACCTGTAACTCAATTACCGCCTCAATTTCAGGCTTTCCGTGATTAAAATAAACAATTTACGCTCAATTAAGGTTTTTGCGCTGCCTGCAACGTTGTTTTCTCATCAGTCGTGCGTTTTTCATATTTCTGAATCTTGTTACTGGAAAGGAATAGGTAGCGTTTTGCAGGAACTTCCAACCTTGCATCTGTTGGGTGGTTGTAGTAGAAAATAAAACTTTGCACTAGAGTTAATTAAATTCTTACTAAATAATATCCAATTCGATCGTCAAAATTGCAATTTTGCTGCGAATCTCACAGGAGCCACATGTATTATAGGTGAACACTTACCATCAGGTGGGCAGTTTGCTTGTTCGCCAACTTAATTGCAATAAAAAAAATATATGTGACGTGTTTGTCCACGTCAATATACAAGTCTGTGGTCACAGTGATAGATATATAGGTGGTGCCCCAGGTATCCATGAGATGCGTCAACGACCGACCTCGCCACGAGCCGCGGTCAATCGCCACATTCGTATGCGGCCGGCCAATTCCGCACATATGTCACATATCTTACACTATTCTAGATAGTCTATACTAATATTATAAAAAGGAAAGATTTGGTTGTTTGTTTGTATTGAATAGGCTTTGAAACTACTGAACCGATTTTGATGAAAGTTGGTATAGGGATAGTTCGAGACCAGGGGAAGGACATAGGGTACGTAATTTTCCTACGGGGAAAAAAAATCCCACGGGAAAACAAAAATAACGCGGGCGAAGTCGCGAGCGGAAAGCTAGTATTGGTATATAATCAATCATAGAGCGTTAGTGGCGCTATTGAAAAAAATGTGCTTGAAGACATTTGCCACGATTTTTGTAGCAAAAAATTTTTAACACTTTCTAAATTAAATTACTCACTCTTGTTTGCTATGTCGTATTACTTAAAGTTGTATAACAAATTTCTGCAACGGCTAACCTAGTAATCGAGGAAAAATTATCCGTTTTTTATTCCGCATTATTTCATTGTGTTATAATTTAAAAATAAGTCATGATTCAATTTAAAAAATCATTCCTTAACTTAAAAAATATGAAACACGTTATACCTGAGTGTTAATTTTGAGGTTTGTTTGATTGGACTAGTATCCCATTATCAGATCCTGGCTTGGTTATAATAGAACCATGTCAGAAGTATACTGTTTCGAATCCAAAAACAATTCTCACAATCGGCGAAAATACCAACATGGAAATCAATAAGTTGATTATAGACGCCCATTTTAAAGTCCTTCAAAGAGTAAATAATGAAAAAGTTAAGATCTTATCTCGTTGTAATTTCTATTTGGTATAATCAACAGTGTTTTGTTAATAACACAAATTAACCTTTAAGTATGGACGTGTAGCCTCACAGGCTCCGGGTGAATATTAGTTTCTAAGTTTTGTGTACTTCCCCCCGCTCCCCACACTTGAGTAGCTCAGTAGCTTCAGTTTTAGTATCAAAACGACCAGCGAAGGAGGAAATCACGTCATTCAATGAAAAATACTTGAGTAATACTTATCACATTGGTACATGGCGGGTCTCGAACCCCGACCCCCCGATTGGAAGGCAAGTGCCGAGTCCACTGCGCCACCGACGCTCTACATGTACATTTGTCTGACGCTCCTACGGTGAAGGAAAACATCGTGAGGCAACCTGCATACATCTGCGAAGAAATTCAATGATGTATGTGAAGTCGACCAATCCGCACTGGGCCAGCGTGGTTGACTAAGGCCTAATCACCCTAATATAGGGTAGGCTCGAGCCCCTCGGTGGGGACGTGTATGGGCTGTGATGATTGAATACTTATCTAAAAATCTTTTGGAGCCTGTCAGGCTACACGTCCATAGTTGTGTTATAAAAATATTTATAAGCAACTTTGTTCTCTTTTTAGATTTTCTTGTAAACTTTGACCATAGCAAAAAGTAGTTTATTTTTTATAATTTCTAGTTGATTTTACGGCTGAAAACGTAGTTGTACTTAAAATTACCCAAAATGTGCCATTATATTTTAATTTTGAATGTTTCTAGAATTATTATAAAAAAAGTGGCTTATATATTCACCTATTTTTACTATAACTAAACCATACTTTAAGTTAAATATAGTATTCAAGGTATTTAAAATAATTTTGTAAAAAAAACACTAGTTAATATAGGAGCCTGTGAGACTACACGTCCAGGATAGTGTTATGAAAAAATTACGTCCATACTTAAAGGTTAAATTATTGTTTCTCAATTAACGACATTGGGGTTGACCGGACGAATCTAATAAATCGAGTTTAACTTGTTTTATATGTGTTTACCTTAAGTTTATTTTACAAATGAAAGGGATGCACTTGGCCTTCATCTCACCTGGTAGTAAGTGACAATTAGGTCGAAGATAGAAACTTAGCTAGTTAGCAGAGCTTCGTCTAGATTCCCAGCAACTCAGGAACTGGCTATCTCACCTCTAATAAAATTGTCGGAACACAAAAATGCTATTAACCTTGTTACTAAGGCGAAGCTAGCCAGGCGGGCTCAGAAACCCTACCGCCAAACAAACCGAGCGGAAAAACTTCGGCCCCTGTGGGGAATCGAACCCTGGACCTCCCGATCACCGGTGGTCTTAACCATATCACGCGTTCCCTCGGGAACTCATTAATAATTCGGAATAAAAGGTAGCCTATGCCCTTATTCAGTGCATAAGCTACTTCTGTGACAAATTTCAATAAAATTGGTTAAGCAGTTTGGTCGTCAAAGCGCAACAAACATACAGAGCTACTTTCGTATTCACAATAATAGTAGGGATTGGATTGAGGCATTCAGTTGTTGTAAGTGGTCTGTTTAGACATAATAATATAATCACGCAATGGTGATCACACCAGCACATCCTCGGTTGATTAATGAATGGGCCAACGGAAAGCGGGGGCGATTTCTTTTGGTTATGTCGTAACAAATGGCACTGCAAAAACATCAACAACATGACCTCACGGCCCGAATGGTATTCGATTCCGTCACCACAATACACTGTACATCATCTGTTTTTCTTTCGCCATCTATGCCGATGCACGTTCAATACGTGCACGTTCAATACTCCTGCATCGATCTTTTTCCGGTGACGTACTGCGACTTTTTTGAAGATATCCGTTTATTTTATATGTATTTATGATTTTGCATTTTTATTGAAAATGGTTTATAAATTGAAAAATAAACAAATGACACTGCGCCGCCGCCGCAAAAGTATCCACACCTGGCCAATATACTGTTTAAAAAAAATACGTGCACCATGCAGTATATGAGAAGCTGACGCCGCTAGTGCCCAATTCATCAACACCATATAGACCAGTACAGATTGCGGCACATAAGTTGAACAAAAATGGCTGCCGTTTTCGCAGGTTCATAAAACTGAATGTTGTGTGAATGTGAAATCTACCTCATTGCTACGATTTTTGGATCTCAAACGAGGTGCAACACGCGAGGGCTTACGCTTGAAACAAACTATTGTGTCGTGTTGTGTTGTGACGCGTCAGAAGCGTATCGGTTTCATACATTTTATATGGCTAGAAACACATTAGCGCCACGACACAACACACTGTAATAATGTATTTCTTCTGACGCGTCACAACACAACACGACACAATAGTTTGTTTACCTTTACAAGTACACCTGCGCAGACGGCAGCCATTTTCAACTTATGTGCCTGCCGCGATCTGTAGTTCTTAATCAGTGGTCGCTCTTAGCACCTGAAGTGGTCCGCGAAACCATTTACAAAATAATATAGGTAGAACAATCCTTTATTTATTTATTTATTGTATGTATATTGGTCCAAACTGTTGGTGGCCCATGGCTAGCCAGATATTTTGTAGAATGGTCCTTCATCACTAAAAGGTTAAGAACAATGATTCACTGACAAAGATTTATCGTGTAGATTGTCCGGTGGCTGGCCGGCCGAAAGCGAGTGCTTCCTTCCACCGGCATGTGGTGATGTGGCTGCGAACCCATTGCATTTCTTCTGCCACAAGTCGCTCCTCACGATTCCTTACTGGGACCCGTACCTCTCACTGAATTTTTTTATCGTCACTCGATACGAAATTTCGTCTCGAAATACTTCGTGAGAACTGTCAAAACAGCAACATATACTGCCAAAATGCACCTTTGGAGCGCCAACGACAGACGATTTCGTAAATCTAGGCCTTGAATTGAATCGAGTACTATTATATATCGTTTATTTTTAAATCTTATAAAGATAAATCAGCTGACCACCTCAACAACCAATAAAAATCAAGAATCCTTAAAAGTTGATCTACTTGACAACAGATGGTGGTATGTGTATCCAACAATTACGCCATCTACAAACTTTCTCTGGAATTTTTCACTGCAAAAGTACAAGGTGGCTGCTCGTCACTAGGTGGAAGTATCTATCTACAAACTGTATGTTCAAAAGTTAGATCAATATTCATAAAATCTAACAACAAATATATAAATAAGAAAATAATAATAATAGAATACAGACATATATAACATTAAATTAAGAAATTTTAATATACAAACAAGAATAAGAGATAAGTCAAAAAAAAGCAAAGCAAGGATAAGAAAGCAAAGCCTTAAATTACAGTAAACACGAATTTAAACATAAGTAGGAAGATGTCGCCCAATTGTGCGAAATGCAAAAAGGCAATAACAAATAAACAAATGCTTACGTGCTGCAAATGCAAAAACAGCCATCATTTAGATTGTACTAAGGTCTCATTTCAGCGATTTCGCATAATGACTACTGCAAATAAAAAGGCATTTGTATGTGACAACTGCGTACGAAAATCAGATGCATCTTCTATTGCAACGCCAAAAACAAGTGAATCCGTCACACCGCCAGCAAGCAGCTCAATATATGACTATGACAATATTACTGTACGAAATAAACAAATAACAAATGTCCCAATCGAAAACTCTTCCGAAGATTTATCTGTCGAAGATATTGACTTTGCTTCAATTACCTCAACGCCATCTAGGGAGGTAAATAGAAGCTTTGCAGAAATACATTCACATAGAACTTATTTGCTTGATGAAATAAAAGAAAAAATAAAAAAAATTAAAACACTAGAAGAAAAATTAGAAATTGCCGAAAACGAAATAGAAAATTTGATACTAGCAAATAATGAATTAAAACGGCTAAATAGCAAATATGAATTAAAAATAAACCAGCTTTCGCTTGTATGCAAGTCAACTCCAAAAATGCCAAGTACAAGGAAAAATAAGCGAAAGGTTAGCTTATCAACTTCACTAACGGAAAATTTGGAAACTAACAAATTATCACAACAGCAGAATACATACAATAATGAAAAAAGTAGAACGCCATCTACTAAAAGAGCCGAACATCAACAGAGCAAATCGGCGAATATTATTAATGTTGATGTACCCTCCGAAAAAAAACAAAATGTCAACTCACTCTGCACGTCACCAATAGATGGAGTGACTGATTCTCTGAGAAGCGATAACACAAGGCGTATCTATATTATTGGTGATGAAGTTCTACGGGATCTTGCCGCCACTCTTTCTACTACAAGATTAGGAAAATGGAACGATAATTATAAGCCATATGCATTTATTATGTCCGGAGCCCCAAGTACGTTAATATTAAAACAATGTAGTGATATTTTACCTCAACTTAACTGTCATGACATAGTTATTTTAGGTTGTGGTGGTAATGATAACAATATAAATGAATTTCATTCCAATTTATGTATAGCTGTCAATATGTTATGTGCTAAAGCTCACGTTTTAATTGCTCCTGTAATAAAAAATCGTTATTTGAATGAAAAAATGTTGAATTATAATTTAAGGCTTTGGACGAAACATTTTGTGAATTGTACAACTATTGACATTAATAATTTTTTAAATAATGGACATGACATGAATTACATTAGATATCTAAGTTTAAAAATTAATTTGTACATAGATTATAGGCAATATGAAATAGATTTTTTATCAATAGACCAAATAAAAAGGCGCTTAAGGAATAACTGCGGAAAACAGACCGAAACTAAGAATAATGGACCCCTAGTAAAATGTAGTAGTAGTATATCATTAGATGAGGCATTACCACGAGATAATAATAATCAACAGACTCAATCCTCTCCGTCTACTCAGGAAAGTGAAAAGTTATTTCGGGAATAGTAATATTTTTACTATTTTTCACCAAAATATACACGGTCTATGTTCAAAAAAGGAACTTATAGAGGTAACAATGTTGGAAATTAGTGAAAGAATAAAACCAGATATTTTGTGTTTTACAGAAACTTTTATTAAACACAATGAGGAAAAATACATAAATATAAATAATTTTGAGCTAGCAGCACATTATTCAAGACAAAATAAAAGAGGAGGTTCTTGTATATTGGTAAAAAAAGGAATAGACTACAAAAAAATTACAATTTTTGATAATGTTACTGTGACATTTCACTTTGAATGCTGTGCAGTAAATATAGTTTCTAACAATATTATTATCATTTGTATCTATAGAATACCAACAAAATTGCAGAGACACATTACATATTTTCTGGAAAAACTTGATTTAATTTTATACAATTGTTTGAAAAAATATGGTAATAAAAAAATTATCATTACTGGCGACATGAACATAAATATTATTGACCACAAATGTAAACAGGCTCAACAATTAAAAGAAATATTAAATAAACATAACCTTAATATCCATATAAATGAGCCTACTCGAAAAAATTCTTGCATTGATCTTATAATCAGTAACATTACTGACGCAATAGGTTCAGTTCAGCCTTTGTATTTGTCTGATCATAACACTGCTCAAATTCTGAAATTTCCCTTAATACACAAAAAACAAAGTCACAAAATTGTGTTTATTAAGAGAAGAGACTACTCAGAAAAAAATTTTAAATTATTTAAACATCACCTTGAGTGTATGCCATTTAGAGACATTATCGAACTCCCAGAGACAAATCAAGCCTTTAGTGAGTTCCATGACAGATTTTCCTTATTATATAAGCTTTGCTTTCCCGAAATTAAAATAAGAAAAGTCTTATCTAGTAAACCTCGATGGATAACTAGAGGAATAAAAAAAAGTTGTATGACAAAGAGATTGTTACGTTATAAATATTACACAAATAAAACAAAATCTAATAGGGATAAGTACCTAAAATATAATAAGCAACTAAAAAAATGTATTAATGACGCTAAAAGAATAACTAACAAAACTTACGTTACAAATAGCAAAAATATAGGTAAAGCAACATGGACAGTTATAAAGATGGAGACTAGTGATCCGAACACAAGAAAGTACATCAATTATATAAAAACTAACGGCAAAGACGTTCTGCAGTCACCAGTAGAGATAGCTTCGACATTTAATAGATACTTTATTGACACAAGTAAAACCAATAATTGCACAAATAATATACGTACAAAGAGTAACTTAAATAACTCTATTTTCTTAAATCCCGTTAATGAAAATCAAATAGAAAAAATAATTTTGACTTTGAAAAATACTCCATCAGAAGGATATGATTCTATTAGTACAAAAATAATAAAATCATGCGGAAAAGAACTAGTTCCAATATTGACTCATTTAGTTAACATATCATTGGAAACTGGAACATTTCCAGAAAAACTGAAAATGTCCATCGTAAAACCGTTACATAAGAAGGGCAACACCACTGAAATTGATAATTATAGACCAGTGACATTATTACCTATTTTTTCAAAAATCTTTGAAAGGATAATGTATGACCAACTATCATCGTTTTTTCTGAAATACAATATAATTAGTCAAGATCAGTACGGATTTCAGAAAGAAAAATCAACAACACAAGCAATTTATAAGCTAGTAAATGAAGTCTTAAATAATGTAAATGACGAGAAATACACGTCTGTTATATTTGTTGACATGTCTAAGGCGTTCGACCGGGTATCGCACTTAAAACTATTACAAAAACTGGAACTCAACGGTATAAGAGGACAAGCACACGACTGGTTAAAATCTTATTTAGACAAACGACAACAATGTGTTGAGATAGAACAAGTAGATGCTCAACATAATATACAGATATATAGATCTAGTTTTGAACATAATGGAACCGGAGTACCACAAGGAAGCATATTAGGACCACTATTATTTCTTCTCTATATCAATGACATCACTGCTGATTCTACATATAAATTTACTTTATTTGCTGACGATATTGCAGTGCTTGTTTCTAGTGACAAGAAATGTACAATACAGCAACATAAAAATGACATTATGAATACTTTGACATATATAATAAATTGGCTTAATTATAATAATTTAAAAATAAATGTAAATAAAACTAATATAATAAATTTTAATAATTTAAAAAATCCTTTACCTTATATTGATATAATCGGAGAACAGCTTAAATGGGCTACTAAAGTAAAGTTTCTGGGTTTAATTATAGATACAAAATTTAACTGGAAGGATCAAATTGAAAAAGTTTGTGGTAAAATAAACAGTTTTGTATACGCTTTACACCGACTTACAAAAATAGCCAACAAAAAAACAGCCATTACAGCCTATTTTGCTTACATTGAATCAATATTAAGATATGGGCTCATAATCTGGGGTAACGGCACTGATAATCATAGATTATTTATAGCACAGAAAAGATGTATTAGAGCCATTTGCAATATTGCACCAGATGTTTCATGTAAGCCTTTCTTCAAGTCACTAAGCATATTGACCCTTCCGTCTTTGTATATTCTTGAAATAGGAAAATTTGTAAAACTGAACAGCCATCTCTTCCAAAAAGCAAAAGATAATACAACAAGAAATTTAAGAAATGTAGACAGGCTTATTCTAACTACAAATCCAAATACGACACGTTTTAATAAAAATGGTTATGCGATGGCCATTAGGATATTCAATAAAATACCCCAAGAAATAAAAGAGTTGCCATTCAATGGATTTAAAATTGTTTTAAGGAACTGGTTAATAGAACGGAGTTTTTATACAGTTGATGAATTTTTTAGATATAAGGCATGACATGTGAATAATTTAAAAGATTTTAATTATAATAGATTGATTTTTTAAGCGTAATTTTAATTTAATGATACGGTAAATTGTAGTTTGTTTGACTTTTGTTATTTTTGTTATTCAATAATTGTGTGACATACGATTTATAATTAAAGGAATTTCTAAAGTATTTGCATGCTATAACTCAATAGGCATTAAGTTCATCAACTTTTTATAACACCCACAAAATTGTGATATGTAACCCTATTTATAGCAAATAAATAATTTGAATTTGAATTTTGAATTTAGTTCCTGCTATTGGACGCTAGGGGCGCTACTAGTCAATGTATGAAGAGGAAACGATACGATTGATCGAGCTCGATGACGATGAATACTCATACTAGGGGTACCTACCGATGTCGATGCGCTTCTTTGAGGATACGTGCATTAATATCCAACTGGGGCGTAACCTGCTCCGGCTTCATAACATGACCTGCTATAATGCAGGTCAAAGCTGCATTTTGTGACTCTTTGTGCACATTTACACCATAAAGTGATTTCTATAAAATACAGTCCAATAATCACAATTCGACTTTATTCGACCATGTAAACCTCTAGCAGTAATGACCTTATTTGGTGTAGGTACGCGTGGTACTTGTTCTGCGAATAAGGCCTACATGATCCTGCGTG
This sequence comes from Schoenobius gigantellus, assembly GCA_963935595.1. Classification (NCBI taxonomy): domain Eukaryota; kingdom Metazoa; phylum Arthropoda; class Insecta; order Lepidoptera; family Crambidae; genus Schoenobius; species Schoenobius gigantellus. The sequence goes on from OZ012549.1 coordinate 5,419,861, forward strand.
GCATTTTTCCATGGGGCAAAAGCTAAAGGAAAGGATTTAATGACTAAACGACTTCTAGTAGCGTAGCCACTGGATGAGCCGGCATCCATCTACCCCACGATATATAAAAAATGTTTCTACATATAATTATTTTCTTATTTTTTAATAAAAACAAATTATTAAATTCGAAATACAAAACGCATGCATATAGAATTAAATGCCGAATTAATTAAATGTCAAATACCAACTATCTAATCAAATAACCCGTCCCGTATTGAACCCGGCGCAAAGGTGCCCGTGATGCTAGCAGCATTACCACGCTGAATAGCGATAGCCATCCTTTGTACCAGGAACGAGTCGGAGGGGGAGTCTCCGCCATTCTCCCTAATTCGGCGACCAATTTCTGCCATCAAAGTTTTGACCTCGGCTCCCTAGCTGCCCAGAGTTTCGACTGCAATGGGCACATAGTGGTAAAGCGGCTCCATTGTATATTTTGCCCGCTTTTTGCTAGCGCCATCTACAACCGTCGTTGAACCAAATCACGGATAATATGTATAATTAATTTACGATAATAGCCATCATATTTTTTATCAGGTACGTATGTCTAACGTAATAAATAAGTGTATTATTTCCGCGCCAGCGCCGCCGGCCGACATAACGGCACTGGCCGAGTCTGCGTCAGATGTGCTCCACTTGTTGCTTAAGATGAAACTCAGGGGCACGTGTTGTTTTGCGCTCATCTAAGCAACGTAAACTGGCATTATAACGTTGTTTTGGCTAGGCCAACTAAGGGATAGCAGGAGCGTCGGTGGCGCTGTAGACTCGGCACTTGCCTTCCCATCTGGAGGTCCGGGGTTCGAGACCGCCATGTACAAATGTGTTTTTCGAATTTCATATGTACATTTCGCTGACGCTCCCACGCTGAAGGAAAACATCGTGAGGCAACTTGCACACATCTGCGAAGAAATTCAAAGGTATATGTGAAGTCGACCAAGCCACATTGCGCCAGCGTGGTTGACTAACACTACTTAGGGTAGGCTCGAGCGAGCCCCTAGGCGGGGATGTATATGAGCTGGCGGGTTATTGTCTAAGAAAAATTCTATCACGGTCGCCTTCAATTTGATAGCCATTGCATCGTGAGCACAAGACTCTGCGCCGACATCCTTTTATAAAGGAGCGATGGATGGACGGCGACTGTCAAATTGTAAGCGACCGCGATAGATTTTTTCTTAGACAATAACCCTCCTGTTATGATGAACCAAGGAGCCTACTCCCCTATCCACAATTGTCAGATCGAGGATTCAATCCGGAAAATCACGTCCCGTCTCGCTTTGATGCATCGTAATAAAAAGTGGCAGTACAGAGACTCCGCGATTCGACCGATTTCCAACAGTTGTGAATAAGAGACAGGTCAGGGACATATCTCCCAATCGGATGTTGGACTGGGCTAACCCCTTCCAGCCACCTGCGGTGAAGTGGTGCGGTAAAAGGGGTCCTATCCATGCTGAGATATCATACACCAACCCGCTTGGCCGATGTGGTGAATAAGGCCCAATTCCTCCTTGAGACAGGAGAAACTCGTGCCCAGTGCGTACTAGTATATGGGTTGAGATGATGATAATGATGATGAAACGTCATAAACAGTATTGTAATCGAAATCGGAAACTGAAAGCAGTCGTAACGGTTATTTAAATGAAGATCACGCCTCCTTAGGGGACCTCTCATTGCATGCCAACCTCAAGTTAACAAGTCCAGGGATCTTACTATGATCGCTTAAAACAATATTAAAACCGCGCTGAGAGCGAGATGGCGCTATACGCAGCAAGGGCGGTGTCTCTTTTTCAATATTGTTTAACATTGCTATTTATAAGCGATCATGGTAGGGCCCCAGGTGCGACTGTTGAGTGCAGATCGTTTTTAGGGTTCCATAGCCAAATGGCGAAAAACGGAACCCTTATAGATTCGTCATGTCTGTCTGTCTGTCTGTCTGTCCGTCCGTATGTCACAGCCACTTTTCTCCGAAACTATAAGAACTACACTGTTGTAACTTGGTAAGTAGATGTATTCTGTGAACCGCATTAAGATTTTCACACAAAATTAGAAAAAAGCAATAAATTTTGGGGGTTCCCCATACATAGAACTGAAACTCAAATTTTTTTTTTCATCAAACCCATACGGGGTATCTATGGATAGGTCTTCAAAAATCATATTAAGGTTTCTAATATATTTTTTTTCTAAACTGAATAGTTTGCGCGAGAGACACGTCCAAAGTGGTAAAATATGTGGGGGACACATATTTTACCACTTTGGACGTGTCTCTCGTCCCCTGTAACTTCTAAAATATGAGAATGATAAAACTAAAAAAAGTATATGATTTACATTACCATGCAAACTTCCACCGAAAATTGGTTTGAATGAGATCTAGTAAGTAGTTTTTTTTTTATACGTCATAAATCCTACGAAACCCTTCATGGGCGAGTCCGACTCGCGCTTGGCCGGTTTTGATTAAATTAATAATATGTGAGAGCCGGGTATAGGTGTTTGCGGATTTAAAAAGATGAAGTCATAATTGCTGGCCTTAGTTGACCTTTGGATGGGAATCACAAAATAGCTATCGATTTATTTTTTCACTAATTAATATTTGACATTTAAAATTAACATTTGGATAATGTTTAAGCTTTTTGTTGTGATTTAAATATCTTAGTGTATTATTTTTTAAAAATGCTACAAGTATAATATACTATATTGCTAAAGTGTGTAAAGTCGAATTTCGATTGCAATGATTTCGATTATAGCCAATACTTCGGTCTGTGCTGACCCTAACCCCGGTGCCAATAACCCGGCCACACCGTTAGCCACTCGCGGGCCTTCAGGACACAAAACTCGTTTAATCGAGATATCGTAATTAATTTTATCGACACATTAAATAAACTGATGAGCTATTAATTATTGATTTTGTTTCTATTTTGCATATTCAATATTAATCTTAATCCAATAAGTCCTATCGAAGAATTTAATTTGCGACCCACCTTAAGCTGCATATCGTTAAGCAATATGGCACCTTAAGAGCTACGAAAGCTGCTATGAAAAATTTGCATACACTGTTTACATGTAACTAGGCATCATTTGACATAACAGAGGATTGCAAATTAATGACGATGTAAATAGTAATTATATCTCAAGAATTGTTCATTGGTTTAAAGTGAACAACCTGTCACTTAATGAAGGGAAAACAAAATGTGTAAAATTTGTTTTACCCAATGTGAAAGAGGTTCACATCACTGTAAGCATAAAAGATGTTGACCTTGTGGACACCACAGTATTTCTTGGGATCACACTTGATTCTAAGCTGCAATGCGGCCCACATATCGATAAATTGTCAAAGAGATTTAATTCTGCAGCTCACGCTGTATGGAAAATACGTCAGCTGACTGATGTTGAGTGCTGAGAGCAAGACTTGTATACTTTTCTTAATTCCATAGTGTCGTATGGTATTTTGTTGTGGGAAAATGCTGCCAACATTCAGATTGTTTTTGTGCAGAAAAGGGCTATTCGAGCAATCCTTAAAATGAGAGATTCTTTGAGAGAAAAGTTTAAAGAAATTGGTATTATGACAGTGTAGCGTCGCAATATATTTATGAGAATCTAATATATGTTCGTAAAAATATTCCGCTGCCGACAAACTGCTATGCAGTTTGGCAGTTTGGTAGAGTTAAACGTCTGTCAATGAATTGTAATTTTTTGTAACAAATAAAAAAAATGTTTCTACAATAAAATCCCAAGTTGTATACAAAAACTTAGCTTAAACAAATTTTAAGTTATAATCAAAGATATACTTATTAAAAAAGCATATTATAAAGTGACTGATTACATGGCGGACAAAAAAGCTTGGGTTTGAACTCCCAATTCTAATATTCAACAATGTACCTACAGCGTTTTGTTTCAAAGAAACGTTCAGTGAGAACAATTTATAAGCTAAGTTCTCTCAGAGATAGGATTAAAGAGATTGGTATTATTAATGATTATTTGGATAATAAAACTATTTGGACATAAGGTCAACTCTACACTTTCTATTGATTGATATGTTAATAAAGTCTTTATCTTATATAATGTGAACTGACACATTTAATCTTGTAATGAAAGTTGAGCTCAAACTTTTGCTTTGAGGTCAATTGACGACTCTGTAACAATACAGGCAGAAAAATAATAGCCCTTGCTGGTTTTCTTGCTGATTCTTTCCGATACAAGGTCTCCCGCCGTAGACTTGTGAACCAATGGCGCAGCTGCTGTGACGTGCAAAAGAGATTGTAACAATCCAACTGCCTTAAAAGCCTTCCAGTCAGCTTTTTGTCAGGCAGCGGATACAAAAGCCTATACAAAAATAAAATAAGGATCTTTCTGGTTAGTTGCTAGGGTGATTAAATTAACTCTTATTAGGTACTAGCTGCCCTGACTATTAATAAACACAAATATAAAAAAGGGTGTTATTTAAATGGTTAGCATAGTATTCGTACTTTTGTGAGCAGAAAAATATAATCTGTGAGCAGAAATAGCTAATTGATCAGCAACTCATGGCCAGCAAACATTCCAAAATCAATCAGCAATTTATGTCATTCTGGATGGCTGTAATTATTTTTGTACGGTACTGTATCTATACTAATATTATAAAGCTGAAGAGTTTGTTTGTTTGCTTGAACGCGCTAATCTCAGGCACTACTGATTCAAATTGAAAAATTATTTTTGTGTTGGATAGTCCATTTATCGAGGAAGGCTTTAGGCTACATAAGATCACGCTACGATTAATAGGAGCTAAGCATCAATGAAAAATATTTCAAAAAACGGGAAAAAATAGTATAGCGAAACGTAGTTCGCGGGCACAGCTAGTTAATTATATAAGCTGCAATGAGCTGCTCCTGTTTAATAAAATTTTGGTAAGCACTCAGAGGGTAAGCAAAATTCATTTTGAGCTGCATTTACTTAAAAGTAGCAAAAATACTTTACTTGTCATGCGCAAAATGGGCGCATTCCATATAAAGATTATTTAATTTATTTACTCTCTGCTTGGGTATGTATTATATACAGAAGTGTAAATTAATAAAATATTTTTTTTTATTCTTATAAAATATAATTGAGATAAATCAAAAAATATAAAACAATTAAGTAGGTACCTATAAGTACTTAAGCTACATCTTTATTCTTATAATAAAATTATAATCAATCAATTAGTTATTTTGTTCACCATGTTTTAAATATACATGTTACCGGCAATGTGTATAATTCAGGTATTGTATACAATCCCTAGGTAATGTATACAATCCCTGGGGCGTCCAGGCAATGTATGAAATATCATGAATATCATTGTCCATTTCATACTTTACCTAGGTATTGTATACAATTCCTAGGGATTGTATAGAATACCTGCTGGTTCACCGGTAATGTGTAAAATAAATAAATCTTAAGACTAAACTAATGTTAGGTAAGCCGGTTAATATCAATAAATCTTAACAGACTTACTTATCAAATAGCGGACAAATAAAACATGTTGTATTTACTTGAAATAAACTTTATTATCAACTTTAAAATCACAAAAAAATAACAGGAAACTTAAAATTCTTCTTGTTTGTAACATAACATTACAAGTATCTTTTAACATAATATAAGTAATTTTGTAATTGAACTTCACAAACAAAACAATTCTCTTTATAACAAAAAGTAGGTCTAATAGGCATTCACAATTTTAAGTAAAAGTAGGTTTTATTTATTCTTACACGACAAACTATTATGGCACTTTGAAGAGCACAGAGCCTTACTTTTGACACAGGAACACTTTTTAGAGTCACAGTTTTTTTTGCAGCTACATTTCACAAAGCCCTGTCCTGTCCCCGTAGATTGCAAAGTCGCAACTGTACGGAGTGTCGTTTCCAGATTGGGGACGTCTTCTTCTTGTAGTAATTTCTGATGGCAAACAGTGAACTGTTGTCTTGAATACAATGTCTTGACAACGCCTTGCTTTGTGCCTAGTTGATATAGATCGTCATCAGTTTTGTGTAATACTACAGCCAGTATATTGCGAGCATCACCACGACCTCTATCGACTTCTGGAACAGGAATGCGTACAGTGGTACCCAACGATACGGGAGGGAATTTTTTTTCAGAAGTTTTAAGCATTTTCTGAGCTTGTACTATCAAATTCTCTTTGGCTCTGATGCGGTTTTCTATCGAAAAGGCGTTTTTTGCGCATAAAGGACAAGCAACTTTGGATCCAAAACCTTCTGCAATATTTTCTTCCGGAGCAGCACAAATAGTATGAATAGGCCTATTGCACATTCTGCACGAATGACCACCTGTTGTCTCCTCGGAACAAACACAGTATATAAGTGCACAACTCAATGACTCCTCTCGTACTGATACCAAATTCGGATCATGTAACGCTTGATCATTTACCTCACAAGGAAGATTTTCGACATTCGTAGGCTCAACAACATTCTTAGTATTTGGGATAGCCATGTGTTCATCATGCGCACTTTGGACATTTGAAGCTTCCTTACCGATGTTAAAACTATCGAGTGCAGCGTTTTGTTGATCTGGTGCCTGTAGAGGTTGAGTGTCAGCTGTTTCAGTTTCTGATGTCTCAGCCGCATCTATTACAGATTCTGAAGATGACTTCATCACTTTTTCTAAATCTTCTTCGCTCTCCAGGTTGTGAGTATCCTCAAAAGGCAAAGATATGCCAACTTTTATTTTCGACCCAAAAAGAGCTTCATAAGGTGTTCTTTTGATTCCTGAGTGAAACGCCCTATTCTTTATGAGTTGTACAAATCGCAGACCATCACTCCAACGTTCGCTATCGTTATCTTGCATCCAAGTTGTAAGCATGTTTTCAATGTCCTGGTTAGCTCGTTCGACACTCCCTTGACTTTGGGAATGTCTAGGCTTGCCATGCACAATTTTTAAGTTCGGCCAGTATATTTTAAGATTACTGACCACTCGGTTTGCGAATTCTCGACCGTTGTAAGATGGCACCAATCAGTGTAAAAATATCCAGTAAATTGTACGCTACTTCCTCAGCGCGTTTTGTTTTCAGGGCTCTTAATATGACAAACTTTGTGAGATGATCCTGATAGACCATTATGAATTTATAATCCCGGTCTGATTGAGATTGATAGTCTATCAAATCTACTTGAAAGCGAGAATTAAATTCTGTTGAAAGTATGGGCTTCACGACAATCCCTTTTTTTATTCCTTTTTGTTTTTGCTGGCAGGGTTCGCAAAGTTGCAAAAATAGTTCAACATCGTGGCGAGTTATATTCTTATATCTTGAAGAAAGCTCCTTCAGCATTCTGTCTCGTCCTCCATGGCCGATACTCTGATGTGCGTCGTGAAGTACTTGAAATAATTCAGTATCAGCAACGTAGTATATAATATTGTTATTTGTAGTAGCATCCACAGGAAAAATCAACTTATCTTTCTGACCAACAGTTATAACATCATAATACTTCAATAACCAGTAATTCCGAGAAGCCTTTTTTTCAGCCGTTTTTGCATTTTTTGTTTCTTCTATCAATTGTTCATAACGATTTTTTTCAATAAACGTGCGATTTTTTGTATTTGCTGCTTCTCTTTTTATTTGTAATTGTGAATAAAATCTTTCTTTCATCTCAGCTATTCGTTGTTCGGCCGCCATTTTTTAATAAATTAAATTAATTTCCTACCTGACGAAAATTAGCAAAAATAATAACTATGACGCAAATAGCTCAATACACGTGTTAACAGTATCATCGCACGTCGCGAAATGAAATGGAGAAATGCGGCTGTTTGCTTAAATAGTGTCGCGGTATCCTTTTTCTCAAGCGGCGGCGGCGGCTCCTTTGACCTGACCGGCCGCCCGCCCGCCGCGCCCGCGCGCCGCTCTTAAGGCGGACACACACGGTTTATTGGCTAGATAAGTACTGTAATCAGGAAAACTTATTCTAGCTCCTAGTGTTACGGCAAGTAGGTATGTTTTGGCTTACTACTTGCCGCGGCGCAAAGTACTAACTACGTTGGCTACCCACCGCACACAAAAATGACAGTTTTTAGGGTTCCGTACCAAAAGGTAAAACGGGACTCGATTACTAAGACTTTGCTGTCGGTCTGTCTGTCTGTCCGTCCGTCCGTATGTCACAGAGCTGTTTACCTCATGAAAGGTGACACAGATTGTGTATATCTGTGGCCGTATATGTATGGGGAGCCCCCTCTATTATTTTTTTTTGTATAAAAATTGTAAAGCGGTTAACAGAATACATCAAACTACTAAGATTCAATGGCCTACACAAGGCCCAATTATTAATAGGTTGGGAATAAATTGGCAGTGACGTACGGACGGACGGGCGCACGAACGGACAGACAGACAGACATGAAGAATTTATAAGGGCTCCGTTTTTGTAATTCGGCTACGGAACCCTAATAAAAAACAGCTTGAAGTATTTAATTTTAATAAAATTATTACTAACTACTTTTTTACTACAATGAGTCGTAAAAAACAACAATAATAAATTGATTGTACAGTTTAATATTGAAATTTAGATTTATAAGTTTTTTTTGTTCATACAGTTTCCATTTCAAATCTTTCGCATTTCCTGTAAATCGGCTATATGCGCCTTAAGAGTCCGCTAGCTTAGATAATGCCGCTCTTTAGCGCACCCCGCATTGACGCCGCCCGCGCCGCGCCGCCTCTTGTCAAAGGATTTAATTTTATTTACAAAGGCTACCGCGTGCGGCGTACACCCGAAAGTGAAATTGACAGTTTTATATCGAAGCGCCTCCGTAGTGAAAGATTGTGTTTGTGAACTGTTGTACTACGAATTGAATTTATCCTCAAAAAATCCGACATTTGATAAGATTCTGGATAAATTACACCTATGTACTTACCTCCGTAGCAACCTACAGACGCTCCAGCCGTAAGTCAAACTAAAAGGAAGTATTAATAAAAAAGGTAATTCCACATTTATGTGGAACATAAGTATACGTAGTTCACGCAATTACAGAAGAAAATAAGTACCTAAATATTTTGTTTTGGATTCAGAGCGTGATAATGGCTCTCTTATTAAAAATACGGGTGGTAGTAACTCTGACAGTTCGAGTGATGAAGAATTGTGGTGTAATTTTACTTTGAATTTACCTAGTTTCGCATATTTTTGATTAAAATTATCTTTGCACCTAGCTTGTGTGTCCCGATAATTTTTATTCGTATTTTGTTTTATTAAACACAATTGCGTTCGGGTGTACCGACATTATCTAAGCGAACTTACTTTGATCGCGCCGCCTTGGCGCCGTGCCGTCTCTTGTCAAAGGATTTAATTTTATTTGCAAAGGATACCCGCGTGCGGCGTACACTCGCGAGTGAACGGTCATGCTAAAACGATGCTTGAAATGGCGCCTCTAGGAAGGGTGTCAGGGTTCTATGAAGCTAACCGTACTTATTTGTTTGTAATAACCACAATTGCGTTCAAGTGTTACATTACCTGCTGCAAGTTTGGCATTGTATAGAATACCTAGGTAAAGTGTAAAATAAATTCTATTTCATACTTTACCTGCCCGTTTTAGGTATTCTATACATTGCCTAGGTATTGTATACAATACCGGATTATACACATTGCCGGTAACATACATACCAATCAAATACACTGCTTATAGACATGTTTTCTCTACTGCAGGCCAATTATGGATCTTTCATCGTATGACATGGTATAAATTTGAGAAAAAGAAGTCATGAAATGCTGCATTTTGTATTACCGATCTCCAATGATATCATCACTATGGCATAATTTCAATGATGTCATCATTAAATAAATGAACAAATGATCAAAAATCTGATCGGAAATCGTATTTTTCGTTTTGCACTATGATATCATATGATATCATTTGCAAAACCATGAGATCGGTAATAGGCCCTCTGATCAATCATGAAATCGTGCTGATTAAGTAGGTAGTTATTTTGCGGACCAAGTAGTTATTTTGCGGACTGAATATTTATTATGCAAACTCATGTTATTGTAAGCTGCCTATTTATGATTTAATTTATGACCATTATCAAAATTATTTGCGGCACAAGGATTGCTGCTTGATTTTTTTAATTCTAACAAAATTTTCGTATGCCGACCAAATTATTTAAATGCTGTTTTTTTGTGGCTCACCAAATTTTATAACTGCTAAACATTTAGTTACTTCTCTAAAAAATATATATATAAATAATGCGTATAAATGCAAAAATAAAAAAATTGAAATCTCAAGGACAGTTATGACCATGATGATGTTTTTTCTTATTACAAGATATAAGAGACTGTTTGCGCCTGATGTTAAAAGACAGGCTACAACTGGAATTGGTTTCAAGTGAAAACCTACAAGATGGTGTTCACCTCAATCTGCGACCTGAAGGAAAAAACACACATTTTGAACATGTTATTTTTTAAGAATTCCCATCAGAGGAAATGGCCGCCTATGAAGCAACCTTATACACAGTATAGCCAACGCCAGAGGCTAGTTGTCTGTACCGTTAGTCTCTCCGGTGTACTCATTAGAATATCTCTACAACTGGTTTATTTAGAGCCACGCGGTTTCAATCACGCGAATTCATTGCACTCAGACCAATACAAGTTATAATGCTAGTTTTTGCAACTCACACATAAGGGTATCTGCAAAAAGAAATAAATTTACATGAAATTGGGATTAATCCATGCTATATTGTAATGTTGGCAATTTAAAAAAGGGGGCAGAGAAATAAAATCTTCCGAGCTTTTTGTCTGTTCTTCTCGAGAAGGTCTTCCTATTCAATTTCCGAACAGGTGTAGAGTCAATTTTTTTTCATTTTGTTATTACTTGTATTTGCATACATCTTAAATGTGATCGGGGTGTATAACAAATACCTACTCAAAGACAATAGAAAAGGTTTCCGGTACTTGTTGAACATATAGATATTAAAAGTGTTTTATTTAAAATTCGGGGAAAAAAATACTTCATAAGAATGAATTTAATCACCTTAACAATAAATTAGATTTTTTTAAAATTAAGTGATGAAGCTTTTTGAATCTGCTGCCCGACTTAGTAGGACTAAGTTGGTTGTGAGTATTTTTACAAGCTTTTTTTATTTATTTAACTTGCAATGTGTAACGTATTATATATTCAGGCAGTGTGGAGTGATTTATAATATTATGATTAGTCTATACTACAGGATATCTTTCATAAATCATCAGGCACACGGCACAACCGGGACAAAACGTACGGTCCGCCAGCTGCTGTGCCTCGCGCTTTTTAAATCTCTGCTATCTTCTTAAGATATACATTTTTACAAATATTTGAATTTTTCGGCTTTTCTGTACTATAATGTGTATGTTTTATACATATACCTAAACCTTCCTTTTGAATCACTCTATCTATTGCTGCAACTGCATTAAAATTCGTTGAGTAGTTTATAAGATCTAGCGAACAGAGAGAGGAAGCGACTTAATTTTATACTATGTAAAAATAAAGATAAGCGATAGTAAACTTGTTTTTACTTTGTTATTGAATTATTAAGAACAATTAATATGATAATAAAAAATCATATAAATATCAGAAAAAAAACATAAGTACACTACTTGTATTCTATAGTCTATAGACCATAGTTGCCTTGCGACAATTGAAGCACACGCATCACAAATGCGTAAGGAGCCGGAATATTTCTATCATGTTCGCTTAATGTAGAGTCATGTAGAAAAATGGGTTGTCTCTTTTTACTATCTTAATACGCAAACAAGGACATACTTTTACAAAGTGAAAGTACAGACAGGATATCATGTGAAATCAATAAAAAAATTAATCAGCATTTTTTCAAAGCACGAATATTATATCGATGTAGAACCGTTTCATAAAGGTGTGCAAATTAAAGATAAGGAGCAATCACGATACTTAATGAAATATCTGGATGAGTTTTTAGTCATTCCGATGACGTCACCAGCGCAAGCGCAGCTCAAGATTAACCGAACACTAAATATAGAGAGTAAACACCCTCTTAAGTGAATCATGGAAGCTTCAGTTGTGATAAGTAAACAGTAAGTGGCAATGAATACTCTCATTGAATAAGTTTCTGCTTCAACAGAAAATGTCTGCATTTACAATTGTTGTGATTCATTCTTACTTAATATTTAATTAAGGCCATGTCGTCATTCAAATCGAATATAGAGTCAATATGTAGTTGTGTGACAAAATTAATATTTAACTACTATCGCGTAGTGTAAGATCTCTATCAACATGGTGTCGTGTTGTTATTTGATATTCTAACACTATAAAGCTATACTTGTCAACGCTTTGATTAAAAAAATAATTTGTGAAAAAACAAAATGTAGAGTCTGAGGATCAGTAATCGAAAACAACAAAAAAGCGACAAAAAAGTCGGCGTGATCCATTCCTTTTCGGCGGCATGCATTCAAAACATAACCTCTAAATGTTATCCCATTGTCCGGCGGTAAAAAATGCAGGCATGTCGCTCTCCGATCGGAGACGCTGAGCCGAGCCAGTCACAAACCTACCGCGGGCCGCGCACCTCGCGCTCCATCGGCCCAGAGTTACCGCGATAACTTATCAACAAATAATTGCATGAAGTCATCGATTTAATTAAGTGGCGCACCAAAACAGACGCCTTGCAACCACGCTACCGAACATCCCGGAGATGCCACTAGCTCTAATAGTTGTATTAGTTTTGTGATCGTGTTTGACAGCTGTTGAACTCTACAAGTGTCCGTGAAAAAGTTTCGTGTTGCCGGCTGGATTTTGTTTTGTTTGTTGACCATCGAGATGAACGGGATGCCAGCTAGGAGGCCTAAAAGCGCCTTTTCTGAAACGGTAAGTCTTAAAGTTTCGTTCAACTTTGATATCTAAGTTAGAAAAGGAAACGCAACTATCGGAAGAGTGTGAGAGCGGACAGGAATTTCTAAATAGAGAGTGGTTTGACCGCGCAAAAGCTTTGCTTGTGTGCATCTGTGAACTATGTTGCTTAAATTGAACTATCTTAATGTCATTTGAATAGCATGCTATCGCGAATATAAGCAACGGGTAAGCTTAGTCCTTGTCTGGTAACCGCAAAAACATAATGCAATTAATAAATTGATCGTAGGTAGTAACTGGTTTTAGTTGTGTTTGGCATATTTATTGTTTGCTAGTTATAAAAATTCAACTTTAAATTTATTGAATTTTCTGATGTCATGCTGTTCAAACATAAATATAGAAAAAAGTTGTTGTACTGGTTTCCAATAATTCTTATTAATTTCCAATCAGATTGTAATTTTTTAAAATTGTTAATTTATAATCTGTAACTCAAAATATGTGGTAAGTAATCACATGGTGCAAAAATCAATCAAATATAGATAGACTAATAGGTATAGTACGCAATAAAGTTGTATACAATACTCAGAAGTATAACTAAAGCATTCTGTAGTCATTGTTCTGAGATAAAATAGCAGACTTACCTCGTTAATCCACCCAGCTCTACATTTGTCAGATGCGCTCTATGGAACTATGACTTAAATGTTAGTTTTGAAAACTTTTTGGAAATAACTCATTTTTAATTAGTGTTGAATATTCGCAAATACTTCTGTGATCGAATTGTGAATCTGATGGTTGCTTGGGCAATTTAAGAAAATTATTTAAACGTATCTCGTTACAATGAAATGTATTTAAATTATTACAAGGCCTCTCCGATAACCTGATTCCTCAAAAGTAGTAGTTTATACTATTACTTGTACTGAATTGTAATACATCACTAGTTATCTACAATTTGAGACACAATATTCGTAGAGCATATTCCATTGATCTCATTTTTATATCGTTTTAAGATATAAAAGATAATAGTTTTTTTCTCACTCTACTTTTTTTAACTTTCAATTCGCACATAATTTAAACTGCACTAGCATTGCAAACTGCTAAAATAATATTTTTTTTACTTTTTGAATGAGGTTGACTCTACCATAGTATTTGGAATTGAGATGACTTTTTTAGATTGATTTGACTCTACCTTTCTAAACAAATCAGTTAACTTTTCATGCGGTATATTTTTTTTATATTTATTTAAAATATAAAAAAAATCTCAACAACTTTTGATTTTACCTATCTGCAGGCAAAGCACGGGCTGCCAAGACTGGACTCAAGTCACGCATTATCTCACAATTTCAGTGACATAATCTCTATGTCTTAAAGAGTGGCACGGTGGCGCGTATTTAGTGTGACTGACGTGATAAAAATTTCTGTTACATCTTTCAAAGTATTAAAGCCCTTGCTACAACCACAGCAGTTGGAGCACAGGCACGCCAAGAAATTTGTGATAAAACTCAGTCACACGTGTTCCTTGACGAGCGTCAAGAAATTTTTATCACGCCAGTCACACTAAATACGAGCCACCGTGCTACTCTTTAAGACATAGAGATTATGTCACTGAAATTGTGAGATAATACGTGACTCGAGCGAGTCCAGTCTTGGCAGCCCGTGCTACGCCTGCTGCACGCGTTTTTTTTCACAAATATGACAATCTCATAAATTTATCAAAAACTTGTTTTTAATTCTTTAATGTAAATGCTCCTTGCTTTTGGTATCACTTATAATTTGTAGCAGAATAATTTTGTCACTATCACGAAAAGAACCATTGCAGCCTTGCTTTATCTCATCGGTGTTTCTATCTTATCAAACCACAATATTATGATCACATTGTAAATTATTAAGTAATAGTACATACCTACTAAGGCTATTTGTAGATAAAAGAGTTTTATTTAATCGTTTCGCAAGAATATATTAATAATATACTAAAAAAATGTGCATAGAAAAATAGAATATTCAATAATTAATTTGATATGTTTTTTTTACAAGAGATTTTCTTCACTACTTCTTCCAAAATTGTTATTTCTTCGTTTATAAATTATTGCATTAACCTATTTAATTTATGTTTGTTTTCGGTAGCTTATTAATCTCATCACTCATTATAGGTGCACACAGCAACACGCCAGACTTTACATGATAAAATCGAGACCGCTACTATGACGCTCGTAATAGAGACGACTTTCGTAATGCAAATGTAAAAATTCACGTGTTGCTGACTACTTACATATTAGTTACGAAATCATATAATTCACTCCTCTTCTTCAAAATTTGAGCTTAATTATTATGTATATACCTTGTAACTTTAAAAAACTCTTGCCATTAATAGTTTCTGTCGCTTGCTCTAAAATTTGCCGCAGCAGTGTCAATATCTACCTCTCAGTGTGATGATGATGATGAGGTCGACATACGCCGTTTATAATAATAATTTTATTTATCACACTGAAATTTGTACAAATCTAAAACTTAATGTACAAAAAAAAGTATAGAAATTCACAATTAGAAATTTTACTTCACTCTCATCGAAAAGGCTCTTCTTCCTATATTCAAAAAATATAGGAATTAATTTATTAATATTCAAATAATTTTAAAGTCTTTTTTATAAAGTTTATAGTTATTACTGAGGTAACTGCACACTAATTACATAAAAACTGGATATCCTTCGCGGATATACCTAATGAACTGCGAATTTTTAAAAGCAGACGCAAGACACTATTGTTGATTTCACCGTGCAGAATTATACTTTTATTGTTTTTTTTTGTACAACTAAGCTGGCAAACAAACAATCAAACTGCCCACCTGATGGTAAGTGATAACAGTCACCTGTTATAGTACCTGCATGTGGTTCATGTGAGATTCGTAGCAAATCGGCAACCCCCACAAGAACCACAGTGTACGTTGCCAACTTGTGAATCAGATGTAAAATCACGGTACCCAGTGATTTCACTGCCATATCTTACCCTTCAAACTGGAACACAGCAATTCAAGCACTGCTGCTTTGCGGCAAAAATAGGTAAGACAGGTACCCAAGCACTCTGGTACAGCGTCTCCCTCCGGTAGTTGTATTGTTTGCAATATTCGCTAAACAGTCTCTACAATCTCTACATAAAAATCTTCTTTTTTACGCAACAGGCAAGTCAAATATAACTACGACCACTGCCAATAAATAGATTATTATTTGAAAGAGAAAAAAAACATTCAAACTCTTTTACGGTCACTTCTCCCGAAATCGAAATACAGTCAAAATCTCGTTTTACGGACCTGAAAAGGCCGCATGGGCAGAATCATTATATGCTCATTATATGATTGGTATTATGAACGGAGTGCAATTCATCATAAATCGAATGAGAATAATTGTTTATTTATTCTATTTGCCAGCTTTGTATAAATATTCGTAAACTAGTCGCTTAACGTTCGTAAACTATTGCTTAAGTGTCAATTGGGACCATTGAGTGCAATTCATAATACGAATCATTTATGATCATATAATGATTCTGCCCATGCGGCCTTTTTACGAGTAGGTCCACTGGTCATTTGTAGAGCGAACTGTAGGGTCATCATTATAAAGATAATATTATGCGCAAATACATTCACGGCACATGAACGAGGAATTTTGTTTCGTTCAGTTCAGTTTCATTTATTTATTCTATTATTTTAAATAAGTTCATTAATAATCCATTGAAACATCCGATGCGGACTGTACTTTTTAGCCTGTGACTGTACTATTATACTAAAAAAAAATATTGTCATTCATCTGAGATCAAACTTCGAAAACCAAATTTTTCGAAATATTTGGAACAAAAACTATTACGCTATAGTGGCCCGCAAATATTCTCTAATACGTAAAGCTTCACGCTGCAGTAAACAATAAAACAATAATGATTTAATCCAAAGTTTACTTTTTATGCAGTCGGGTATTTTACTTTTTTCTTTACATATTTTAATCGCTTAATACATTTATAACGATTTTATAAAAACTATAACATTACGATTGTTAAGCGTTGTAGGTTGTTGGTAACTAACACGTTAGTTCAAATTAAAAAGAGAGAATGCACTAAGGTTTCGAATGCTCCAGCCGTAGCTTACGTAGTAGTGCTTAGTGCTCAATTTAACTCAGCTGTTTCTTGGTAGCCGCAAGAAGCCTGTATGTGATAGTGTATGTGGTTGTTTGTGGAGTGTGCCCAAAAACTCAAGGGAACCAAAGTTCAATTACTGAGCTTTGAACCATCGTGGTCTAGAGGAGAGGGAGCGCTCCTCCCGTCTCCGTTGTCCAGAGGCTGTTGATGGGACACTTACCAGTAAGCCTTGAAACAATCTTTAAATGGGTTAAGGCATTCAAAGAGCGTCGGTGGCGCAGTGGACTCGGCACTTGCCTTCCAATCGGGGGGTTGGGGTTCGAAACCCGCCATGTACCAATGTGTTTTTCATTTCAAATTTCATATGTACATTTGTCTGACGCTCCTACGGTGAAGGAAAACATCGTGAGGCAACCTGCATACATCTGCGAAGAAATTCAATGATGTATGTGAAGTCGACCAATCCGCACTGGGCCAGCGTGGTTGACTAAGGCCTAATCACCCTAATATAGGGTAGGCTCGAGCCCCTCGGTGGGGACGTATATGGGCTGTGATGATGATTCAACGTGCCATCCTAAGAGCCGTGTATCGCGGACAGATTTATGCCCCGGTGTGTTTGTTTGAGATTAGGATAAGGTGGTTTCTGCCCTACATACGACCTGCTGCGTATGCGTGTACCTACTGAACACATACTTTGATTTTGAAATACCTATTCAATGATACCTCACATAACATAGAGAATTAATTAACATGAGTAATAAATAGGAATTAACACTATAGATGACCTTTTTTGAAATATCCTGAAGTTTATAAAAACTTAGCCTAAGAGTGTTAATTTTATATTTTTATTTAATTTTTCAAATTATGGAGTCTAGTTGTCGCGATATTGAATTTTTATTACTGTCATGTCCTTAGTGACACTTGCGAGATTAAGACAAATCGATTGACGTATGAACATGGATTTATTAATTGAATAAAAAGAGAATTAAAAACCAAAAAAGATAATTGAACTATGATTTCTTTTTTTGCACAACATAGTTGGCAAGTAGGCAGGCTGCCCACCTGATGGTTAGTGGAATATTAGCTAATCTATCACCAAGGACTATAACGAGGACCCCAATGTACGTTGCCAACTTGTGACATAAGATGTCAATATCAAGTCACTGGGTACCGTGACTTGACATTGAAGTCTTAGGTATGGGCCTGCCACACACTCGACGAGTGGTATGGGAAGTAGCGAGGAAAGGAGGCAGAGACGTAGTGTGGCAGCATTACTCGTGCTGCATGCTCCTCGTCATGCCCACCGCTCCCTATTTTGTCGGTTTTTGGACGCGAGTCAAAGGACCGACGATACGATATGAGCGCAGATGGCTGGCCACATAATCGCGCGAACGCAGTCCGCATCGAGCGGTTAAATACATAAAAATTAAATGACGGGAAATATACCACAGATTTTTAAACCCTCTAATGTGATAACTTGTACTTTATCGATCTATTGCGATTAATAGATCTCATCCAGCCATCTCCGTTGGGGTGGATGACGACGACGATTCATATTTATTTATAGGACATTCATATAATTAGCTATAAACAGTTTCGACGTTTATTGTAAAGCGGAGGCAAATAACCAAGTGCGGAGTGTCGCGATTGATTGCGCGAGCAGAGCAGTGTGTGGGCGGAGAGGGCAACATCGCGGCAGTTCGAGGAGCAAAGCGATGAGCAGCGCGAGGAGCATAGTGTGGCGGGCCTATTATGTCACTGCCTATCTTACCCTTCAAACCGGAACACAGCAATGCAAGCACTGCTGCTTTGCGGCAGAAATAGGTTAGACGGAGGTACCTAAGCAGACGACCCTTTTCATCCCATCTATTCGAAAAAACGCGATAAGTGTGACTAAAATGGATCATTCCGGCGCACTTAATAACAGTGACGGAATACAATTTTAATTTGATTCCCACATATTAAATAAAAGATGAGTTCTAGCAGCGAAAGTGAAATATTAATAGGTAGTGTAAAATTAAAAACATAGAATATTAATTGTATGCTTTAGGTATGGAGTATGAGAAGTAAGTGTCACTTTTGATCAACACTTGACTATAATTAATAATTTCCAAGCAAATACATATGAAAAGCACCGCTCAGTTAATCGCGAGATCACAGATGCATGCGCGGGCGATAAGGACGCGTTCCGTTATACAGGCGTACGATAAGTAGCGTTCGTAATCCCTGACACCCCCCTTCTTCACCGAAAACGCTTGGGCGGCACCACGACGCGACCACTGCGCGTTGTGCGTGTAGCTGGCACTGAGGGCATCTCTGGAGGCGGGCTCTGCGGACGTAGGTCAATCGTCGTAGGCTCTATGTCTTTGTCAGGAGTCGCTGGCAGCAGCTCGGGTATTGAAGGAATCTGTGAATCAGTAGAAACACATCTAGGATGTTCTATAAGGGAGAGCTGTTCAGGCGCTTGATTGACAGCAGGTTTCATAAACCAAGCAATGCGCCTATAGGTAGAACCATCATTGGTTTTTACAATATATGAGCGAGGTCCCTTTGATGAAGGTGTGACAACTTGAGCTGGCACCCATTGTTTATGTTGCTGCCTTAATAATATCTTTTCACCAGCTTGATACTCTTTGTTGTCCTGTTTCCCTCTATCTGCATATTTATTTTCTTTCTCCTTAATATTTTTAAGCTGTTTACTTATATTCTTTATTATTTTAGGTTTAAGTTTTTGTGGCTTTATAGGTAATATAGTTTTGGTTCTTCTGTCCATTAAACGCTGTACTGGAGAACCTAGGTCATCTCTTGGAGTGTTTCTGTGCATTAATAAAGCTAAGTAAATATCAGATTGTTCATCTAAGCATTTTTTTATTAAATTTTTTGCTTCCTGTACATAACGTTCTGCGAGTCCATTGGAACGAGCAAAGTGTGGGCTGGACAGTCTGTGATCAAAATTCCACTCTTTGGAGATCTTCTTGAAATCAGATGAATGTCTGCCGTTATCTGTTTGTAGCACATCTGGTATACCAAAGATAGAAAACCACAACTTTAGCTCTTTGATGACATTCAAGCTGCTAGTTTTAGACAGCTCCTTAAAATCAAAATAACCAGAGTAGGCATCTGCAATGACTAAATAATCTTTACCATTTAGCTGAAATAGGTCAGAAGCTACAATGCTCCATGGTCGATCAGGAACATTCTGTTGTAGAATTGTTTCCATAGGATTGTCTTTCTGAAATTTTTGACATATCCTACAATTCTTCACATAATCTGTCAAGTCTTTTGTCATGGTGGGCCAGTATACATAATCTCTAGCTAATTGTAATGTACCACGTATGCCTTTATGACTCAAGTGACATTGTTTTATTACCAGTGGTACCATTGATTGAGGTACTAATACACGGTCATTTTTAAATATCATATTGTTATACACGCTGAGGGTTTCTCTATAATACCAATATTTTTTTAAGCAATCATTCAATTCTTTTATGTTATCAGGCCATCCTTTCAATATAGTATTTTTCAATTCTTGATTTTTATATATTTCTTGTACTATCTCTTCTCTTCTATTCTTTGAGAATGGACATATAGCACAAATTTCCAAAGTATAATCATTTATCTCTTCTGAACTTAAATTTCTACAAACTCTGGATAATGTGTCTGCAACATAGAGCTCTTTTCCTTTTTTGTAGGTTATCTTGGCATTATAAGGCAATATTTGGTAGAACATTCTTTGAAGTCTAGGTGGCGCTTCGGTCAATGGTTTTTTTAAAATAGTGTCAAGGGGTTTGTGATCAGTTTCGATTGTCAAGTCTTTACAACCCCATATATAACTGTGAAACTTTTTGCACGCTACCAGTATTGCATTTGCTTCTTTTTCCAACTGGCTGTAGTTCTGTTCAGTTTTTGTGAAAGACTTCGCACAGTAAGCAATAGGCCTCTCGTTTTGTATTAGTACTCCTCCACAAGCATAACTGCTTGCATCGACAGATAACAATATTGGGGCCTTAGGGTCATAATAGCCTAGTACAGGAGGATTCTTCAGTAATCTCTTTAGTTCTAAGAAGGCATTCTCTTGATCTATGTCCCAATACCAGTCTACATCCTTTTGAAGTAAAACTCTTCGAGGTGCTGTTATATCTGCCAAGTTTTTAATAAACTTTGAAAGGTAAGTTATTAATCCGAGGAATCGTTGCAGTTCTTTCATATTTTCAGGCTTTTTTAATTTGTCAATGGTTTCTAGCTTCTCAGGATCTGGCATCAGTCCATTTTTTGTTACTATATGGCCCAGAAACTTAACTTCTTGCGTAAAGAAATTGCATTTTTCTTTATTGAGTTTCAGTTCTGCGTGTTTACATTTTTTCAATACTGTATTTGTGATTTTTTCTAACTCTTGTTTAGAAGCGGCGTGAAGGAGCACGTCATCCATTGACACTTCAGCATTTTTCACGTCCGCTAGTAATGAGCTCATGACTTGCTGAAAAACTTCTGGCTCAGACGCTAAACCAAAAGGCATTCTTAAGCAAGAGTATCTGCCGAATGGTGTGCTAAAGGTTAGATACTCTGAAGTGCGTGGCGTGACTTTTTAGCTGCCAAAATCCTTTTTTACAGTCGAGCAGAGTAAACCATGATGACCCTGATAGCCTACTTGATATTTCTTCAATTGTGTTCAAAGGATAAAAGCGTCTCTTTAAGTTTTTATTTATCTCTGATGGGTCTATACATAGCCTTATTTTGTTGTTTATTCTCACAACAACCATAGGAGAAACAGCAGGTGTAGGCTCTGTAACAGGTTTTATAATTTTTTCTTTTACCATACTATCAAGCTCTTTTTTTACCTCTTCCCTTATAATATGTGGGACTTTTCTTGCTGGACAGATTGGCAATTTTGGATCATCAACCAGATCTATATCATATTTAAATTGTTTTAAACAGCCTATGCCTTCAAAAAGCTCATCATTTTTAGAAATAATGTCTATTCTTTTCATAAAATTTAATTTTACACAAGTTATTTTTCCCAATATAGGTGTGACTTCAGAATCAACAACAATGAACTTTATTTCCTTGCAAGAATTCTTAATTTTTGTCTGTATTTTACATTCGCCGAGAACAGGAATTTTATGATTAGAAAATGACATCAAATACTTTGTACTAGATGGGTACAGTAAACATTTCACTTTGTCAGAAATTTTTTTTGTTATAACATAACATTGACTGCCTGAGACTAGTTTGAATTTTACTTTAATTTTTTGCTCTAATAAGGCAGTTTCGTACCAATCCTCTGTATCTATATATGTATTTATCGCTGAGACATACAGTTCTGATTCACTATCTTCACTCATACTATCTGTGTAACAGTTTTTTTCCAATGCCTGTACTTTCTTAGTTTTGCAACATTTGGTAAAGTGGTTTTTCTTCTTGCAGTGTTTGCACTCTTTTCCAAAGGCAGGGCATGACCTCTGTCCATGTCTTGTGTCACATCTTTTGCAATGATATGTTTCATCTTTTTCTTTATTCTTGTAAGGCCTTTTGCTTTTACCACTATTTGTGACCGTCTCTACTATTGCCGCTTGTTTCATATTGGTAACTTGCATTTTGACCTGTTCTGTTGAACGACATATATCTATTGTTTTTTGCAGTGTGAGATCATTTTCAGCAAGCAATTTCTCTCTTGTGGAGTCGCTTTTAATGCCGAGTACTATTCGATCTCTCAATATGCTGCTTTCTAAGCTGCCATATGCACAATTTTTAATTTTCCTTTTGAGATTAGTCAAGAACTCATCAAATTGTTGATCTTCTTTTTGTGTAATTTGGTTAAATACATACCTCTTATATGTTTCGTTAGCTTTTGGTGTAAAGTGCTGTGTAAATCTACATTTGATTGCGTCGAGCGATTTCTCTTCAACATTAGTTAGGTTGAATGTATTGAAAATCACTGCGGCATCGGGTCCAATTGCGGACATGAACACAGCAACTTGCACTTCGGGTGGCTTATTTTTGAGATTTGATGCAACCGCATACCATGTAAATTGTTGTAACCACAACTTTCAGGCAGCCAAATCATTTTTCCCACATATCGCAAACGAACATTTGAGTCGACATTACACTCCACACTCTTTTCCGTCATGTTATTTCGGCACATTTCGGCACCATGTATGCTTTAGGTATGGAGTATGAGAAATAAGTATCACTTTTGATCAACACTTGACTATAATTAGTAATTTCCAAGCAAATACATATGAAAAGCACAGCTCAGTTAATCGCGGGATCACAAATGCATGCGCGGGCGGTAAGGACGCGTTCCGTTATACAGGCGTACGATAAGTAGCGTTCGTAATCCCTGACACCCCCCTTCTTCACCGAAAACGCTTGGGCGGTGCAATTTGATTATAATAAATATAAATATTTCTCACTACTAAAAGCATCTCTTATTAAATTTTTTTATAGAGGGAGATGAAAACACGGTACCAAAATTATTTAACCTCGAGCGACGTACTCTCAGTCCCTCGCTACGCTTAGGATTCTATTCTAGAATCCTTCGCTACACTTTGGATTCAAACAATCGCTCTCTCCCTCCTTACATTATTTTGGTCCCTTGTGATACAATCTACTATTTTATGTGTACATATTCCTCGAACACTCGAAGGCGCCTGATTTGGAAATTTCTTTTTTCGTTTGAAAGGGTATACATACTTCCCAGGTGGTTCCATGGTGATCAGGTCAAGATCTGATGATGGAGCCCTGGAGAGATCGAGGGCTTTTTTTTAAAACATGAAAACACGAGCCTATAAGGTTCGTGTTTTCATGTTTTTTCTGAAGCTATTCAAGTTTTACGTCTGGTTTTCATGAGCCGAGCTGATGATGGAAGAATCCTTGACTTCTAGGAGTCAGAGGTTAGTTTTTTTAAATAAAATAGGCGCATATAGACCCTTAGTTATATTCTTTCAAGTGACTTCGGTACATTGAATTATTGGGGCAACCTATAATCCAATGTTGGGTTAATCGTGTAATTTTACCCTTCCTAAGCATTATCGCTTTGTGATAAGAGTTATAAACGCAATACTTGTTTGTCGACGGCATTCCTAAACGGGCATTCCAGTACTACGAGTATATTCCCGGGGCGACCAAACACCTGCATGGCTTTTGCGGCAGAGGGAGTCACGCTCCACATGCATTAAGTATTTCCGTGATATTTTTGTAAATTAACAATTCACGAGCTAAAGGAATATTTTTATCAAGTCGGTTGAAGTACGGTATTATGATTTTTATACACAATTGGCTTTATTATAAAGGAAATACTACTTCGATTAGATATTCCGTGTAATGCCTAGTTCTGTCACAGTTCGACTGTCGCAGGTAAAAATTTGATAGAACACGAAATAATCCAAGCAGTAAATGTTTTATTAAAAAGGGTCTATACACGTATAACGTGTATTGTTCGAACTTTAAATATACCGCATTCGTTAGATAAAGTGGAAATATTTATCTATGGATTTAATTTAATTGCGCTATGAATGCGTCTTCAATTCGTGCGTGTTGCCAGTGATGACGTACGGAACTGAGACGTGGCCGTTTACAATGAATCTCATCAGAAGGCTCAATGTCACTCAAAGGGCAATGGAGAGGGCTATGCTCGGGGTTTCTCTACGCGATCGCATCAGAAATGAAGAGATCCGTAGAAGAACTAGAGTCGCCGACATAGCCCAAAGAATTGCAAACCTTAAGTGGCAGTGGGCAGGACACATAGCTCGCAGGACTGACGGCCGTTGGGGCGGAAAGGTCCTCGAGTGGCGGCCGCGTACCGGGAGACGCAGCGTTGGTACGCCCCCCACAAGGTGGACCGACGATCTGGTGAAGGTCGCGGGAAGCCGCTGGATGCGGGAGGCGCAGGACCGATCGGTTTGGAGATCCCTGGGGGAGGCCTATGTCCAGCAGTGGGCGTCTCTTGGCTGAAATGATGATGATGATGATGATGATGAATGCAGTACATTTTTTTGTTGTTATTTTAAGGTTTTGTTTCAATTTTCTTGGTACACACATGGAGAACTGAACGGGCGTAGAGAAAGAGCGATGGGAGACAAGGGGAGGGGGGAGTCTATGCAGCAGTGGGACACAAAAAAGGCTATATAAAAAAATATTTCTAGATATCATGTTTCATAGTAAAATTCAATGCTTATGACCTGCACAACCGATATCCAAATAGAAATACTCGTAGTTTTATTTTTCAATATGTATGCAGTTTTTCTTGTCATTAAAATCGATCACATGGTTTCTAAAAACAGATCTTTGTGTGTCTTATACGAGTAGTCATAGACTTGCCCCTACTGATCGATCAAAGTGTGTGATCGAAAAAAATGTGTTTGTATATACAGGATATACAAACACATTTTTTAAACAACAAAGTGGGCAAACAAGCAGATTCCCACTTGATGGTAACTGGCTACAGTCGCCTAATAGTACAGTACAATGATATTTTGTGGTAAATTGTGGCACAGAGACTTTCATATCTTGATGTTGGCCATAGTATGAGGGACGGGAGAAAAGGATCAAAGACATGACAGGAATAACATTTGAAAAATAGGGAATCCATCGAGTCGCTGTATCTTAAGAGTGCTATTACACCGCATTATACCCTTTTCGTCTGCGGAGAGACCCGTGTCCAGCAGTGGCCGTTGAAAAGAATCATCATCATCACAGCTCATATTCGTCCCCATCGAGGGACGAGCCTACCCTAAGTAAGGGTGATTAGGCTTTAGTCAACCACGCTGGCCCACTGCGGATTGGTCGACTTCACAATTCACATTCACACCATTGAATTTCTTCGCAGATGAATGCAGGTTGCCTCGTGATGTTTTCCTTCACCGTAGGAGCGTCAGAGAAATGTACATACATATGAAATTCGAAAAATCGAAACACGTTCTGGTACATGGCGGTCTCGAGCCCCGGACCTCCCGATTGGAAGGCAAGTGCCGAGTCCACAGCGCCACCGACGCGACCAGAATGAATGAATAAAATAGTGTTTCTTTGAAACAAGAGCCAAATTGTGTGTGCTTGTTCAGACAAGCAGACTGAACAACTTTGACTGTGGGACCGAGCTTGAAATCGCAAAAAAATTCAGCTGTTCCATACAAATGTCCAACATCCACTGAACCTAAATGTATAGAACAGCTGATAATTTTTTGCGATTTCAAAATTGGTCCCATAGTAAAAGTTGATCAGTTTGCTTGTCTAAGCAAGCACACAAATTTGGCTCCTGCTTTAAAAGTGACCCTGTATATACAAAAAATATAAAGAAATAGGACACAAGTCATATCAGAGGAAGACTCAGTACGAGAGTGATTGGCTCGGGTACTTGAATTTTAGCTATTTCTGTTACCAAGCAGCGGTGCTTGCATTGCTATGTTCCGGTGTGAAGGGTAAGACAAGCACTGAAATTACTGGGTACTGTGACTAAACATCTTATGTCACAAGTAAGCGACGTACATTGGGTACTTTGTAGAGGCTGTATACTTGCAAATCTTACAGAAACTAAATGGGTTCATTTAGTTTCTGTAAGATTTGATTTGATTTTTTATAGGCTACTTACCGAGCTGCACTTACCATGTGGGCAGCCAGCTTGTTTGCCAACTTTGTTATATAAAGAAGTCAATATAAACCTTCCCTTTCACAGACATATAAAGGGAAGATATAAACGCATCTGTTTAAAACTCGGACTAAAGAAACCAATGGCCTGGCGATATATTAATGGTATGAATAAATTTGCGGCCGGTCCGCCACTACAAAGCACCATATTGTTGTGGTAGGAAAACTGCCAGTGAGCGTTGTGAGTACGTTTTACAGTTCTGTTATTCTTTGATTTAAAAAATCGTATAAAGAAGTATGTGGATTATTGGATGTGTCCCTAGTTTTTCCGCCATCTCAGAACACCACTACAAACTATTGGCACGTTTTTTTGTAGGTATTTCATGTCATTTGGTTTCTTAGATTGTCTAGAAGACAAGAAGATATTGTTTGCGTTTTCACCACGTTCGATTGAAATGAACTATTTACAGTTTGACGTTAAAAGCCAGCCAGTCTCTAGATCGTCATCTTAATGGACTTAGTGGAATCGCCAGCAGGTAATTATGGCGTCGATTGCTTTAGACGGGGCCCGTCAAGCTGCGCTGCCTTACCACGATCGCCTATATCAAAGCCGCAGTGAAAGCAAGACGGTGCTATCCTACTGCAATAGCTGTGTCTTTGATTCTATATTGTTAAAACATTGCTTTAAGTGATCATGGTATAGCTCCTGAGTCCTAATTGATTAATATCTAATGAGCACAAATCTGCCGCCAGAGTCTTAAGAGCCTTTGCTGGTCAAACGTGAAATTTGTTAGAATTGTGGTTGTAAATTTGACGTTTGGCTTACAGGCCCACAATAATGGATCGTTTCATATGAAATCTTCATCGTCTCAGTCTCATCCACAATTCACATACTACTGTATGTAATGAGTTCCACGAATATTTGAATATGACACATTGATCATGGGTGTTTACTATAAGTAAGTGAATTGCAAATTGACATCATGTGTATTTTTCATCATTATAAATATTCTAATAACATCATAAGCGGTTATGACTGTACCTTATAACCTGCATCGTCATCCACTAACAAGTCTGTTGCGTTGCGTATATCACACTGTCTTACAAATGTTTAAGCTCTCACGCACCTCCCCCTCGCATGTGTTCATCCTACAAATAATATTTACAAGATTCTTCCAGATCTTGACATTCAAGATCTGGCAGAATCTTCCAAATCTGAGCATTAGGTGGAGTATAGCAAGTGTTATAATTAATTAGTTTAATTCTATAAATATTATTTTACTTATATTAAACAAAAAATCCATATGATATATTAGAACGAATCTTTAAAAGAGATTATAACCTTTTATATGAAATAGAAAATTAAATAAAACTAAATTTTATTTAAAATAGAATGCTTTTTAAAACCGACGTAGTCAACCCCGACTTTACATAGTCTTGTCTGTCCTACCCCTAGACTAGAGTGGTAAATTAAACCGCGTAGGCAGCCCGCGAGCTGAGGAGCAAGCGTGAGTGTGCGTGAGCAATTGTGAGTGAGCAACCAACAATCCGAAGCCACGGTAATTGGTAAATGGAAGCCATCTACGACGAATCAGAACGCGTGTGTCCCCAGCAGCGCCGGAGCCGTGAGAAATGCCATGCATGCTGTATGCTTGATTGCTTGTATTCTGCATTCTCGCTTGCTTGCTACATGCACGCTTGTATGCTGCATGCTTGCTTGCATGCATGCTCCATGATTTGTATTGTGAGTGAAAGTTGCTCAATAAATTATTAAGATGTGTACCGTTAAATGTTTATTTATGTTACTATTTTAGTGAAATAAGATAAAAATTCAATGGATCGATCGATACTCGGGTAACTAGAGCAAATATGAATCATTTTTAATGATATTTTTTCCATTGAATGAAATGGTAATGATTAGTATTAGGTTAATAAAGAAATACCTATAGATATTGAAAATAGTGGAAAAGCTTTCTGCGAAATAAATTTCGATAGTATTAAACAATTCTGTGTTTTAATAGCTACCTATAAGTTTCGTGAAAGTGGAAATGAACAAAGTACCTAAACCATCAAACTTGTTATTTTTTTCTTGTTTTTCAATTTATTTTGCATTTGTAAAGAAATTGCTAAGACAAAAATATAAAATTCAGCTTATTTCGCTAAGGTACAACTATTAAGTTTCTCTTGCTTCGTCGAAATATTCCATCCATAAGTTATATGTAGTTCTTGACTCAGCTCCTTAGTTGAAAGAGTGGTTGCGGCGCTAAAGTATTAACAGTAGGTATACCTATATGCTTTAATATGTATTTACTAGACCTAACTTAAACATATAAAACTAATTTTCTTTATTTCAATATTCAAAATGAGAGTGTCTCTTAAAACTACAAAGTTTAGGTATTCCTTAATAGAAAACTTGAATTAATGGAAACTACAAAACTTAAGATTTCCTTTGTAGAAAACACTCTGTAACTTTTTTTTGAACATCTAAATAATTATTAAACAATAGTTCATGTGTTTAGTTTAGGTTTTGTAAATAGACATCAAAGAATACATACTGTTAATTAGATAAATGTTGAATGTGAGACTTCATGATTTAGTTTAGAATATCGAATAAGGGGAACGGAATTCTGCATAACCTTACAATCAATTTTATTTCCAGATAAAGCAATAAATAATGCACAAGTTGTCAATATTCCGCGGCGGCGTCTCACCTCCTATGAAATCCGGGTTCAAATTCCGAATACCTACGTATAACTTGAATTTATAATATTGGCAGACTGTTTGTTACACAGGTAGAAAAGCTACCTCTAAGTATTTTTTAGTTATAGTTATTCCTAGTTATACCTGTTGGTGTTGAAAGATTAGTATAAATAAAACTGATGCCAAAATTCTGTCTGAATAGCGGAAGTAATGCGGACGAGGTGTTCTGTGGACGAGGTAATGGGCTTGGGCAGTCGAACATACCCGACAAGCCGCGGCGAGGCGCACCCCAACTTCATTAATTAATTACATTTCGGCCACAGCCTTAATAAGTGTGATGAACGTGTATGTATACAACTTGTGGAATTGATGTTTGATTAGAAATAAGCTGCATTGCATAAAAGTGAATTTATTTTGATTTATTTGACGGCACATTAAACAGTGTTTATAGGATGTCATGTCATTGTCAATGTCATTCTAACGAAGCGTCATAGTCTGTGGTAGCGGGGCGGCCATCTTGTTCGAGTTCGAGAGTTGTTCTGAGACCAACCAAATTAAGGCGCATAGTAAGGTCAAACATAAAAAATCACTGCAGAAAGAACCGGTTCTCTTCAAAAATATTGAATAAAAAAATCTTTAAATAAGATATGTTATTATTCAACGCATTCTTTAGAGGATGGTCTTTTTAATTTTTTGATAAATTAATTAAAACTTGGTTAAAATGTGACCCAAACATGCCTCGATTTTAAAACTTTAAACCTAATCGCGTCGTAAATATTAGGTTAAATCATATACTTTCGATTTCAATAAATAAAGTGAACAATATTCTAGGGGATGGTCTTTTTAGATTTTTCTTATTCGCCTTAATTAATTTTTTATTGAAATAATTCATCTTACGCGTATAGGTTTGCTTAAATATTCCCCTCACTCTCACTCACTCACTCCTATGTAATCAGTGCGGGACGATCGACGCAAGGTCATTGGGACCACTATGCGCCTTAAGGACCCTAACTGTAACTTGAATACTTTACAAGTATATGACAATTTTTCAGTAGGTACATATTTTCGGGATAAATATGGCGATAAATTCCCATTAATCGACTTAACATAAAGGTCAAGCCTTAAATTGGCGTGGATTAGCGCGTGCGAGTGACGAAATAAAGAAGAAATATCACTGAGCAATTAGCGATAACCCGTGACGCGCTCAAAGGGCCCGCTCGACCGACAGCGCCGGCCTAATGGACCGCGCACTTGTAACCTAATTTTTATTCAGCTCATTTATATAACGAACATTAGGGTGCTGATTTCGTACGATTTGATATTGTCAGTAATTGATATAATAAGTACCTATAATGAGAAGTGTTATAGAGGACTAGCTGTGCCCGCGAACTAATACGTTTCGCCTTAATAATTTCTTCCCAGTTTTTGCGAACAAGGAACTCTCGATAAACAAAATTTGACAGCCAAGATCGACATACTCGACAAAAATCGATAAATTTTACAGATATTCCTAAGGAGTGAGAAGGACAGATGCTTTTGTCGATCGATATATGTCGATCGACAAGTCAATGCTCGCAGGGCAGAGTCGTTAAATATTCGACATCCACTAAACCCAGTTGTATGCAACAGCTGATTTTTTCGCCATTTCAGCTCAGTTTGTTTGTCTGAACAAGAACACAAAAGTTAGCTCCTGCTTCAAAAGTAGCCCTGTATTAGTTCAATAAAGATTGATTATAAATAAACAAATCGGTATCGGAAGGTCTCCCTTCAGTCTGAGATAGGTATGCACAATGCATTGTCCCGTTGATAAAAAAAAACGTTTAAAATGGCACCTCCAGGGACTAATATTACATAAACATTCTTTTCTATGCGTTTATTGGGAACAATATGACTATCTGTGAAGTGTGAATACACTGGTAAAAGTAGTTTAACAAAATTACTTAAACAAAGGTATATCGATCAAAGCTTTATGATAAACTTCACTGCGAAACATTTTCTAGAAATTCACGATTGCAGAAGTTGGTAACAAGTTGCTGTGTTAAAAAATACACTGTTGAACAAAACGGAATCAAGTAATCTCGATCAAAGTTAAATTTAAAATAATACTCGTAACCCGAAAAGTCTTTTTCAAGACAGCAATTTTATTTTTAATTTTAAGAGTTAAATTGAGATCATTGATTTAGTTTTGTAACAACTTTCACCTGTTTTCACTTGGGTTTGTCACCTTATGCACAAAAAATTTGTATTATAGAATATTTTAAATATCATTAATTGTAACTTATTGCTCTATTGGCTGTACTGTAACGTCATCTTTGTCAGTCATCGAAAAAGTGGCGCGATGTGTTTGATACTTGATACTGTAGTTATTCGATATTTCCATTACACTCTTGCGTCAACAGCACAAAAAGTCTTCTATTGAAATGAGAGAGAAGCAATAAATCGCGCAACTGAACGACTCATTATGGCTAAAGAGTGTATTTATTGATCTGATCTGATACGAATTATGGTTTAAAAATTATGAGGTAAGTAGTCATTTCCTTTTTTAGGTAGACACGTCGGGCAATAACCTAAACCAATATTTTGCCTCATATTTCGACATCTATTTTAAATGACATTAATAAACCTATTTCCTTTTACAGCCGGTAATTTTTAGGGTTTCGTACCTCAAAAGGTCCCTTACCTTACCCTTGTCCGTCTGTCTGCCAAGATCTTTTTCTCAGGAACGCGTAATTAGATATCAACTGAAGTTTATATCAAATATATACTCAGGTCTACGGTCTATATCAGCAGTGAAAAGAATCATACTTTTCAGTCCATATGATCGAAAGGTAGGACCGTTTTAGTCACATATTTTCGCAAATTTCGCGGTTTCACAAGGGAATCAAAATCTATAGGGTATTTCCCATTGAACTAGGGTTATAAAATGTGCCAAGAAATAGGGTCTTATATAGTACATGTTAAGAAAACAAAATG
This sequence comes from Schoenobius gigantellus, assembly GCA_963935595.1. Classification (NCBI taxonomy): domain Eukaryota; kingdom Metazoa; phylum Arthropoda; class Insecta; order Lepidoptera; family Crambidae; genus Schoenobius; species Schoenobius gigantellus. Next base: position 5,452,050 of record OZ012549.1, read on the forward strand.
AAACCGTATTTATATACTTAGATAAGTTGTACGGAACACTCGATGCGCCAGCACAACTCGCTCGCCAGTTTTTTAAAAATATACTATGTGAAGCTGGGTGGCTACCGCCTAACTCATAGCAATCACTCTCTATCGCCTCCGTGACATTAGAACTATAATAATTATTCAAATGTGACATTAAAACTATTGTTCTAATGTCACGATAACGATAGCGAGTAATCGCTTTGAGTTAGGCGGTACGGTCTTTGGTTTCAAAAAGTAATGAATGGTGTGGTTTTACTAGAACTTATTTTAATCTTTGTGTTGTAATTTCTTGGTGGAATTCCATGGTACCTATCTTGTTATTAAAACACTAATTTCACTAGTTCCACTTGATTCTTTGATGAAGAAATTTCACTCGATGAAGTAAAGAATCAAGTGGATCTGGTAAAAAAGTGTTTAATTAACAAGAAAACTTATATTGACCATATTGACTTAAGAAAAAAGCTTATTCGTGCTTAGGCAACCACCGTCTTCTTCAAATTATATTGATGGGAAACGACACATCGGGAGACCGAAAAAGTTAAGAACATCCGGGAGAGGTTTGGGCCGAGTCGAAGATCTTTTGGCACGAGATACGAAAGTGTACGCTGAGGGCATTCTCCAAAAGTGAAGAAACACTAAGGTCCTTAAGTTACCAGAGTTCTTGTTGCACTATTGACGGTCGATTTCAATATGCCAGGGATTTGGTTAAAGTGATAATTATTTGACATTAGTTCCGTACAAAATTCGTCAATATTCTATCTCCAGAGATAGATAGGATATTCAAACCGGTCGTGAGTATACAAAGTAATTTTTCTGACAACGGAAATTCTAACAAGTACTTATAGAGAAATTGTAATTCAACCTATTAGCTTAATAAAATACTCACTACTTATTTTTTCTGATTTGTGGATGAGACAACGCAAGTCTTAGGTATAGTAGAAATTAATAGGTCCATGGAAAGATAAAACTAAAGTTAGTCTTTAGGAGGTTTAGTCAGTCTATAAATCTCAATAAGAGACAACTAGAACACTGGAATATTGCCTCTAAAGTAGTAGCATTATATTACCTGTGATAGTAGTATGATCTACGCAGTATAATCCAAAACGTGTACTCGTTCAGGTGCAGGAATACATTCAAAAGACTATTAATCTAGCATCAATATGGGTAAGCTTGCTACAGATTTCCAAGCAGAATGTCATCATCATCATCATAACAGCTCATATACATATGTCCCCACCGAGGGGCTCGAGCCTACCCTATGTTAGGGTGTGTAGGTCTTAGTAAACCACGCTGGCCCAGTGCGGATTGGTCGACTTCACATACACTATTGAATTTCTTCGTATGATGTATGCAGGTTGGCGCACGATATTTTCCTTCACCGTAGGAGCGTCAGACAAATGTATATAAGAAATTGGAAAACGAAAAACACTTTGGTCCATGGCTGTCTTGAACCTCGGATTCGAAGGCAAGTGCCGAGTCCACAGCGCCACCGACACTCCAGCAGCTTAGAGCATTTAATGCTCTAAGTCCAGCAGAATGTACCAGTATATTAACAGACACACTACTAGTGTTGTCTGAGATTTGTAGTCACTTACCACTTATCAGCTGGGCAGCCTGTTTCTTTGCCAATATTGCTGTGTAAAAAAAGTTGAAACCGCTACCTACATCCTTAAAGCACCGCTCAATATGTCGTTGTAATATTTAGTACTATCGACGGAGGTCGCGCGAAGGCTGGGGGCCGGAATGTGTCTGACTCACTGATATTTAAACCAGGCTGACTTGAAGGGTAATTGTTACGAAACACTTAGTCCACTGGACACTTAATGCGCCGAAAGCGTCTGAGGTAGTATGTACGTGAGACAGAATTTATCGAGTTATGGAGTTTTTAACCGACTTCTAAAAGAGGAGGTCCATGTTCAACTGTATCTACATATTTTTATGTATGTTCACCAATTACTCGGCCATTTGTGGGTCGATTTTCAAAATTCTTTTTGGAATCGAACGAGTATACTACCGAGGTGGTTCCATTGTCACCAAGTCATGATCTGATGATGGGATCCCAGTAAAAGAAACCGCTAAATTTAGTCCAACGTGTTTCATGTTTTAACTGAAGATATTCAGGTATTTGCATCTGGTAGTCATCATATCATGTTACTGAGCTGATTATGGAAGGTTTTTGGTAGGTTAGGAGTTCGGAAATAATTTAATCAATATTGTTAAGAGCGTAGACGTTTTATTTTAAGTTATTCTGGTGTTTGCCTTGACTTAAATTCTAATACGCATGTATTAAATTTACTAAAAAGATTGAAATACATTTTTTGTAAAAAATAAAACCTACTTCAAAAACAGCAAAAGTCATAAATGATTTAAAAATGTGATTTATTCTTATATTATTTACTTCTGACTTTTTGGTGTTTTTGACATAGGTTTTATTTATATTCATTACCGATTACATAAGCTTGATGATTACTCTTTAAATTTTACATCTAGAGCATTACATTCTATTCTGCGTAGATACATAATATATTGGTTGGTGGTAGGGCTTCTGAGCTTGCCTAGCTGACACCTTCTTACCTAAGTTTGTCGCCATAATGACAATGTTAATAGCATTGTTGTGTTCCGACAATTAGAGGTAAGATAGCCAGTTCCTCAGTTGTTGAGAGTGGTGAAGCTGCTTTTATCATCAGGTAAAATGAAGGCCATGAGCTTCTCTGTTGTGTACAAAAAAATGTGTACAAAAGACTTTTTTTTCGCGGGGAAATGCGCAACTGCACCATACCCACCGCTGGCTAGACGGCGAGTGTTTGTGGGGTTCACCCCGCAGAGTGCCAGGCCTACCCACTAAAACCCCTCGGTGTTCTCTCTGCCCTTTTGGGCGCGTGTGGTAGGGTCCACAATGCGCCACCACTACTCACTCGTTCGGGCTAGCCCGAACAGTTGGACTATCTATCGCCAAGGGGGGATTGTCCGAGAACACCAGGACAATCCCCAGACGGAGAAGCCTTACGGGGCGGCGTGCACGGAAACCGACCGTGCACGCAGGCCTCACGGCAGGGTCATCAGTCAGGCATTGCTTGAGCGAATGCCCGTCTTCTACTGCCTATCCGTCTGCGGCAGAGGGGAGCGGCCTGAGGATCTACCTCCCGCTCCCTATCCACAGCCTCCTTCTGCGAGATCCAAGACAAAAACCTACCATCATCATCATTACATCCCACAAACGTTGCTTATCTTTTACGTTTACTTTGGTTATTTTCCAGCTTGCAACATTACGACAAACTTTCTTAGTCGGCCTTTACGACATCCACGGAAATAAAGGTAGCAAAACGTGTATTCTAAATCCATTACCACGGATCCAATAAGACTCTGACGCTACTCCGTGGTATTAGTGGCCTGATAGGGCTTGTGTATTTTTGTTTGTTCCTACGGTTATTGGTCGGTGGATTATTGACAGCAGCCCTTCAAGAAACTCGACCTTCTACGAGGTAGCTCATAGGGTCCACCGCGGCTACATAGTACTGATCCACCTGACCTGATTTGGTATGTACATATTTTATTAGCATAGGGAGATTCAGTCAGATTTGGAGTAAGCAATAAACAATCGGTGAAACGCCGAATTGGTTGCGTCGACTTGGGCGCAATCATCTTTTGGTCGAAAGAGCCGGCGACCGAAACACGTAGACTGTGCCACGAAATCCACCATGGAATGATTGGCTTCACACCCAACAAGTCACCGACATTCCTCCGGTAGCAGTCTCCTTGTGCATTCATGGGCTGCTCATACTCTTTGGTAATGTTTGACCGGCGATAAGACACGTCTGTAGAAGGCACGGGATAACTACATACTGGTCTAACCTAATGAGGTTCGCATTATCATTGATAATATAATACTACAGTTAGTAACATTTTTGCACTTATCTTGGCGTCAATAAACACAGTACCATTAATTTTTTACTTAAAAGACAAATAATATTTATTAAAATACGACTTACGATAAAAAGCTCTATGGAATCGACTAATTTTTCTCCTACCATCATTTAGGACATCCTCCAGCTGATAAGAATAATAGGCGCAAGATAACTTTCGGTTTTCTAGAACTTCTATCGAAATATTTAGGATAATTGTATGTCGATTTGAATTTCGAAAAGTTTTCAAAGTACTTACTTCAAGTGGGCGTAAGTGTACCATTACTAAGTTGGTGTCAATGCTCTACATGCTGCGGTTGTGGTGTTAGTGGATCGATCAAACCGATCGGCGACCTTGGAATTGCGAGCAGTGCCATGCGCCCACCACTGTAGTCCAATATTACATTCCCTCTGTTGTTTACGCGCTGACCGCAGTTTCACTGGATTTTATAATGAGAGCCGTTTTCAACAACTATGCAGCATTATAGTTTATTTTCAACCCTTTTCTTCCTTAGAGATAACTCCTAGGCGTTGAAAAGTGTGATTATTTTTTTTTTCAGAGCTTAGTTGACGAATACATCAATGCTTCCTGCAAATAAGTCCATTACGTCGGGAACAATACGTCTGTCTACTGCTTTAACTAATCTCCCACGTATGATGATGGGGATATGGTATGATGGGGATTGCATACCTCAAAAACATTACATAAGCTATATTTCAAGTGTTGATTCGCAACCAAAAGTTGCGGATATTATGCATGCCACTTCTGTCTCTATATCGAAATTCAAGTATCAAAAACTAATCTTTTTACTAGCGAATTCTATGTACGCTAACGCTAAACGCTAATCTAACATAGAATTATTCTACGAGATCAAAGGGAATTACGCGCTTCCTAAACCCTTCCTTTCATAATTTTATTACATGTTCTTACTCTTTTATAATTGAGGAACTCATCCATCATTCCATAGATATTAATGAAGAGGCTATAATAAGGGTTTTATTGAAAGCTGTATAGAAAATTCTAAAGAATTCATCTTCAAATTATGCTAGTCTATTCAAACGACCGGTGTCTCCCCTGTAAACCCTTTCAAATGCAGTCAATTGATTGTAGATCTCGTTAAAAAAGGATTTCTATTAGTATTTCTTTATTTATACATATGTAGCCTTAGTTTAAAATCTATTACAAGACCCTACGCTTTGAGTAAGTGTACAAATAAATATTTAAATACAAATACATGCAGTATGAGAACTTCCGAGTTTCTTGCCTGTTCTTCGAAGGCTCTCCCAATCTCCAAATAAGTAGTAAAAGTTAACCTTTTGTGTTTGACGTCAATCAACACCTATGACGGTATATAAGATTTTTTAATTTGAATACGAGTGTTTATTTGTTCTTTTATCGTCAACCGATAACTTTATAAATACAGTTGCAACAAGACCCAGTAAAACAGGCAATGGATTTTTATTTTATTTTTAAGTAAATGAGGTTTACATGATAAATCCAATTTTTGCGCTGGGAAATGCGTTACCTGAGTGCCTTGTGCGAGTTTTACCAATGTGTATCGGCATCGGGTTGCCGTTCGAGAACGGGGGGACTATCCGCTCCACGGGGTACCCAGGCACAGAGAGAGGCTCTGCACCGCTGGGGTGGGGCAAGCCACAGGACCGCGTGGCCCGCTCAGCTAGTAGAATTATAAAATAGACAACACACAATAAAAACTAAAAACTAAAACATATACCTCAAATATAAATACGAATGTATGTTTGATCTAAAAATGATACCGAACTAGACCCTCACGGGCCAACTGCTGTCTATCCATCAGAGGCACGAGTGCCCTAAATGTTTGTCGATTTGTAACGCGGCTCGTGTAATCTACTTGCATGGCAAACACTGCACCTATACTGCACTGCGCCGCGCTGACCACCCTCGTTGGAATAACGGAATAGGGCTGGCAGTTAACGAAAATAAGCCAATCACATCGAAACTACAATCAGGGTGAAAAACAAAGTCTCTCATTCGCTGACTAAATAATAACGAATTTTCGATAACTAAACTTATAGTGATGAACGGTATAAAATGTAAAATCGTCAAATTGAACTTCGTTCGTTGACGAAAGTTCGTTTCGGAGAAACAAAGTAGATCTCCTGCTCCATTTGGTTGCAAGATGAAATGCTTTTAGTCAACTGCTTACGAATGGTATACAGATAGTTTAGGTCCCGGGAGGCCGGAAAGGGACATTGGATAGTTTTGAAATCACCTTTAAGGGGGTGTGAAGAATGGTGGAAGTTTGTATGGGGAATCAACAATCGCTGAACCAGATAGTTTGAGTTGTGGAAAAGATATAAACAGATTGGATAAAAAATAAGCTACCCTAATTACAAATTCCACGCGGATTAGTTTCGTTAGTTTAGTTGGTATAATTTCATGCTTTTTTAACATTTTATTTTATTATTTAAATACAACTTTAAACCGATATATATTTGATATGCTAGTTCCATCAGTACATTCTAAATGTCAATTTCAAAGTATAAATTATGCTTTAAAAAAATTCTTAAGAAACACTTCACAATGTTTTTTTTTATATTCTGTTAATTTTTTTCTTATTAAATACTTACTATCTTTATTTTACGTACACCATTTGTAAAAAGCACAATACAGCATATCAACAACAGGGTAATGGGTGTTATTTGGTTATATTTTGTGAGGTACAAGGTCTAAGTCGGGATACTCATTGGAGCGTAAAACACTGCGCCGTCCTCTTGTCTAAAAATAGGTATTATATTATGGTAATCATTACTTTGTCTAAGCTTTACAATATAAAAAAACAGAGAAAAATATATAATTCTTTTGAAAGCGAACAAAAACTTGTCTGATCAAGTCCACGTACCAAGAAAGTAATTCATTAGTTTCGAGAAAAGATCCCATATCATTAAAATATCACTTAAACTGCATTGGGACCTGGTAAAAAATATTGCACTCGGGTTGTTTGATGACACGAAACTTAATTTCAAGAGTAATTCCCTTTTTTCTCTGACTGTACAGGCGTTCATTAGTATTGACAGTAATACCTTCCTCTTAATTTGTTTACTGGACTCGAACTAATATGACGTTGTCCGCGGGGAGAGTCTTAGCTGGGCTCACGCTGTGAGGAAAGCAGCCCTCGGCCTATTTCTCTTATTATATATCCATTTCCAATTTGAAATATACATGCACCGCAATTAGCACTCAATGGTTGTGCTGTTTTGTGCAATCTGTATGAACATTGTGCAAATAACTTGCGCATGTTTTGCACGTAACTTGCGTATGTATGCATGTAACTTGCCCAAGTTAGGCATTTGCGATCCATGTAATTTGCGCAACATACACAGGTTTTTTATGCCATCAAAGGCAGTGAACGAGCAGACGGGCCTGATGATAAGTGGTCAGCGCCGCCCATGGACATCTGCGACACCACGGGTGCCGCTTATGCGTCGCCTGCCTTGAGTTGGACTCCATTTACTAGCCGCTTGAATGATGCCATGTTGTAGCGCATTGGAAACACCTCCATCTCATTCCATATTTTACATATTCATAGGAGAAACGAACGGAACGCCCACAAGATATGCTGATGTCAGGCGTCCAATATGTGGGGGTGTTTGGGGTAAATTCTACTTCCCAAGCGCGCGCAGCAGTGGCGAAAGAGCGTTGGGAGTGAGTTTGAAGGGTTCCTCAGAACACTCCCCATAGAACACTCTCTATTGCATAGGCGGTAGAACACACACCGAAACCCAACGTACGTCTCTTCGGCGGTTAAGAGGCTGTAGTCCGTCTATGTGAGCCGGATCGCCGACGATACGAACAGCCCTGCGTTAAATCGTTAAATGGAGTTAAGAGGAAGAAGTTGGTATTTTGGAGCATCGGACCGTAAGTGCAAGCAATACTCCATGTGAGGTAGTACCTACTTGAGCTAATAAGAAAAATTGGTTGAGACTATTTCAATAAGAATATTTATCAGTCCGTAACCCGCTCATGTAGGTAGTTCGCAACTATGTTGGGGAACTGTTGTGTTGCTTTCATCGCTGAAAACGTACAATAGAGCCGTTACAGTTTCAAAATTCTACTTATGTCCTTCCGTGATATATAAGAACACTTGATTTTTGATGCTGCTAGTTTTGGCACTGTACTTATTGGGAAGAAATAACTAAAGTGCTTATAAATTCAAGAAAATATACGATTACCATTTACAGAAAAATATTTCTGATACCTATTAACTTGTTTTTTATTGTTTCAGGTACATAAACATTTTATTTCAATTTATGAGATCATCTTCGACCTCGTCGGTGTAAGTTTTTTGAAATTTATACTGATCGTCCCGTCATTATATAACACACAAAAGCCAGCTAGATTAAGATAAAAACAACTTTACAAACACTAGCCACCTCACTATAGTGTGGGCGGCGTGTAGGAGTCAGTCATGCCATTTGCATAGCACCAACATCAATGTAAACTCATCCGCTTAATCGCGCATATAAATTCAAAACGTACAATCTTGGTCGACTGCTTAATTTGGTTTATTTCTTCCAAATCGGGATCCTCGTCTCGTCGTATGATCTAATAGGTCTCACGTGATGTATGCTTGGCCTTTTGGTGTATCTCTTTATTATACAACTTTACAAATATAGTGGATTTTTTGTTTTATATGTGTATTGAAATCTAAACACCATTGACTAATTCATTTCGAAACTGACGATATGTCAATCGCGTATGATGATGTTATTATTGAATGAGAATGAAAAGATTTATGGATTTTGTAAGTTATCTAAGGAGTTGAATGATGGAAAAAACTCTCATACAGACTTTGTAATGAGGATACGATTTAATGAAATGCTAGCTTATCTGGAAGATGAGGAACAGGTGGAACGAAGAAGTCGCGTGGAAGTTCTTTTTTATAGATTCCCTATACAACCCCCCCCCCCCCCCCTTTACATCCGTAAGAAATGATTTCAGGAATAAAAACCATTCTTTATCCTTCCCCACTCCACCAACTATCTCCATACCAAAATCTTAATCGGTTATCATTATCGATTCAGTGGTTATTGATGCTTCATACAAACTTCCATCCCCTTTTTCTCCCCCTTAAGGGGTGATTTCTGCAATAAAAGCTATTCTATGTTCTTCCCTGGGACTGAAACTGTATCTATACCACATTTCATCTAAACCGTTCAGTAGTTTAGGCGTGATTACGTAACACACAGACAGACAGAGTTACTTTCGCATTTATAATATTAATATAATTATATGATGTAAATGACAAGACAACAGAAGCACACAATAGAAAGAATAACTGAAAATTACAAATATTTGTTAACAACTGCAGCAATTAAAAAAATACGCAATCTCAAGTATTTAACAAAACGTATAACTCTAAATAAGTACGGAATTGAACGCCAACCATCTTCGTTTAACAGTGCGTTGTAGGTTCCTAGAAACGGTACAGTAATTAGTATGAAAAAATATCACAAAATGTTCGTAGAACTAATATTACGCATACCAATACGAAGATCCGCATATGTCATAGCAAAACAATAACTTGACCTTATTTAGATTCACAAATTTTAGAACTAGAATCGATCCATTGTTCTAGATACCTCTGGTTGTGGTTTTTAATCGACTGCAAAAAAGGAGGAGGTTTTAAACGTATGCAACTGTATTCGTCTTCTTCATCTATGTATGTTCACAGATTTCTTCATCAAACAGAGTTCTTTTTTTTAAAAGAGTATATTTCAGAGGTGGTACCATTATTGTCGATTTCAGTATGATGGGACCATAGTTTAGTCGAGCAAAACTCTCACGTACAGCTTTACTCTTTCTGCGTATTTCTCTTAAAGCTTACACCGTTATAACATCCACGGGAAGAAAGGAATCTTAGATAGAAAAAAGGAAACCTAAAAATTAATTAGGAGTAACAATGTTAAGCGGTACTAAGTGTACCTAATTCAACATAATTGCATATTTGTAGTGTTTGTATGCGAACCTATTTCAATATGCTAAAGTTCAAACAATATTGGCACGTCGACAACCTTGCGTGACTCCCACGAACGAAGAGACGATATTTCTATGCGCAGTCAAATAACCAGATAGGCTTTATTCTACAGATAACAAGATTTGCAATTTTTCAATTACCTGATAAGCTCTAACGGACAGTTGATCTAAGTATCTGGCGGAAAAACTTAACTGCCCGTTTGAGCCTCAGTTAGTTAGTAGTGATCAGGGGCCTGGATAAGAGGCAATCGTTTTATAGCGAAACGATAACTAAATTAGTCATCGACTTGAGATAACGAAAACAAATTCCTCGCCAAAACGTGAGGATGAGCGATCGCTGTGTCGAATTGTTCTTTCTGTAGGAAAACGACATATTGGTTATCTTAATGCTCAAAACTGAGAAATAGAAAAGAAATGGTAAAATAAATGATTAAGATATAGTTACCTACAATGCCACCAGACGTAGCTTCTAGATAGACACATAGAAAGATAGTTGCCTAATAGATACCCTTCTTCTGCACAATATTTCTAATTCTTCAAATGAAAAAAAAAATATGGCAAGTTTAGTTGTTATTGGGTATATATTCAGACGGTCTCGTCCTTCTTATGTAAAACATATTCTCCTGACGAAAATAGCCAAGTTTCAATAGCCTGGCAATTGTGTAAGGGTATTTGATTAAAATGACACAGTTGATATCAAGATATAATATAATGGCATACTCGTATTCTGAGAGCGGACTTGAAGCCCTAGGGCATCATTGTTAGGTAACCAAATTGATTCATGGGAAGCTTTTGATTTCATTATAATGAAACTTGCTTAAAATGTTTTTTCTTTAATTTATTAACAACAATGCGATTCGTTTTAATAATGTGTAACATAATAATATAATGCCTTCATCTCACTAGACCAGTGGTTCTAACCGGACCACTGGTGGTCCCTGAAGTTGCCGAAGTGGTCAGCGAAGCCATCCGAAAAACAATATTATAGATATAACAAACAACCTTTTATTCATATGCTCTATTTGGTCTAGAGTTGGTGGTCCATGACTAGACAGATAATTGTAGAATGGTCCCTTTTCACTAAAAGTTTAAGAACCACCGCACTAGATGGACAAAGATGACATATCGATATTGAAATTGGAAGCATCCGGTCTGGTCGTGTGACTGGTCATTAAACCACGGTCCGATCTACCTACACCATCTACACTCTCACCAAACTACGCTGGGCCATCATAATGGGAAAGAACACGAATCCCATCTTCACAGGGAGGCCTACGCCCAACAGTGAGTGGACGTGTTACGCCTGACATGATCTTCCACCAGCGAGGCTTACCTTCCCCTGCAGTAAAGCTCGCTCGCTATTTACAACATTAGGCAGCCATTTAATGAAAAGTTCACTGTGAGCATTCGCCTGTAATGAAACGCTACAGATTCGATTTTGAGCATTACGTTAGAATACTGTCTTTCTAGCTAACGAGCATTCACCTATAATGAAACATTTGAGATTCGATTTCCACGTCCGCGTCTATTACAAGTAGTAAGCATTGATGTTAGTGTTACAAGTTATATTACAGACTAGCTGTGCCCGCGACTTCGTCCGCGTGGAATAGTAACTTTTGGCAGCATTTTGATTTTTGTGGGCAATTTTTTAAAGATCTTGATAAAAAGCCTATGTTATACCTTATATAATTGGCTATCTATTAATGAAAGTCCCGTCAAAATCGGCCCAGCCGTTCTGGAGACTGGGACAAACAGACAGACAGACAAAAAAATTTTAAATTGTGTTTTTGTTAATGGTTCCCGATATAGATTCATACCCATTTAGTAAAAACTTGTTATTTTGACATTACAAACAGACACTTCAATTTTATTTATTTGTATAGATTGCACACTGTAATGCTGTCGTAATGCTCGAATCTATAACGGTACATTACCGCCGTATGCTCCCGGTGAGGGAGCACCTTAATATAATATTAACACTAATTTACCGTGCGAAATGGTCTTCAATTTAATTTCCTGTTCTCGGATAAACAATAGTCCTTATTAATAGGCTGCTTTGTTGGCTACACCCGATTTGGTGTTTTCATCGAGCCGCCATAATTACGTCGCACACAAAATAGCTGCGGTCAGCGGTCGTACCATGATAGCTTATAGCAATGTTAAAACAGAGACACTAATATTCAGTGTATAAGCCATCTTGCTCTCACGCCGATTGTAATACAAGGACTGTGAAGTGCTAATTCATGAATTTGTTGCACAAAGCTTAGAGTTGAAAGTCCGAGGCTAGTGTCTATATTTCCTATTGAAATATTGTTTTGGGCATTGATTTACTACCAAACGTAGATAACGCATGAACGTTCGAAAAGTGGGCCGGTGAAGAACTGCCCCATCGGGCCTCGTGCAGTTCTTTTCCATGCGTTGGCTAGGTATGAAATAATGTAACTGCGCACGGTTGTACTTCAAATAGTTGCCGTAATAATAAAGAATAAGGTTGAATTCGATAAATACGGTACATTCTTTATGGTAATTTTAATTCGGGTGTGCATATTCAACTACCTATTTAACAGCGTACAAATGTATAGTCGATTAGGTGACAGATTTCAAGCGCGTTTTGGTATGAAGTGCTCTATCTACGTTTGGTAGTAAATCAATGGTTTTGGGTGATAACGTTTTCACTCACCGTAACCTTCACGAAATAAGACAATTTTGGTCTCATTAGTTTCAATACACCTTAATCTATGTCTGTACGTCATTGTTTTTCAGTATTTCAGTTTAGTTTATTTTAAAAAACATAAATACTCTAGGAAGTTTTAACTCAAAAATACGAATATTTTGATGCTAATAACTTTTATCTTAAGCAATATTTACTTGAAATAAAAACTTACAGACCTAGTTTTTCATTATATCTGCAACATTTCCAAAAATTCCAGAAATCGGACTTTTGTTTCAAGGGAGAAAAACGTTATCGCTTTTCGTATGAAAACTAACGGCTTCATAATCCTCTTATGCGATAATTTTTTCGAATTTCTTGCCTGTTCTTCTCGAGAAGGCTCTCACAATTTCCGAATAGGTGGAGATAAAACTTTTTTTTCATTCCTACTTGTATTTGCAGACATCTTGATTATATTCAGGATGTATGCACATACAAGGTTAACATTTTTTCTTTAAATTAGAATGTTTTGCTTTGTTTTGACGTCAATAAGTGCCTGTAAAGTCCAATGTTTAATAAAGATTTTTGAATTTGAAATTAGAATTTAATGGTAACCGAGCCACATGCTAGTGGGCATCCCACTGCTGTAATGAATAGTTTTTGCTTACGGCGAACCAATTTGCTCTTACGATTTCTTCGCACATTGCCGACTATCGCCTTTTGTTCAATTTAAAAAAAAATCAAGTAATCGGTAGCACATCACCAACTTTTTGATATCATACATACACGGAGGCGGTTTACAAAAAATAAACTGACTTCAAAAACACAATAAAGTCAAAAATAATATATCAATGTACACAACATCACAAGTTTAATTTGAAGTTGGTGCTGATGATTGATAAAAATGAGATACTTACTTATAATTTAGTACCCACTTCAAAATAAAAATATGTTGTTGTGTGTATTCTTATTACTATTTTTGTGTTTTTGAAGTCGGTTTTTATCTTCTGTAAAATATTTATAAGTATTTTTAATTAATACCAGCTCGCCGAAGCAGCTTAAAAGAATACAACTAAGGGTCAACACGTGCCTATTGTACTTAAAAAGTTAACCTAGAACTCCCTTAAAGTCCAAGGATGCTTCCATCATCAGCCTGACTACTACTCGCAAATACCTAAATAGTTACTATTATATATTCTGTGGTTTCGGTTAAAATATGCAGCACGTTGGACGTGCCTATGTAATTTATGGGATTCCCTCGTTTTTCCTGGAATACCATCACCAGATTCTGACTTAGTGACTAGAACTAGAAAATAATTTCCCAAATCGGTTAAGAAATGACGGAGTTATGAGGTAGAGTGCGCGCCAAACTTTTAGTCCGCTCTAAAGTTGTTTCACGCCTTTTTCTCACGCACATAAAATATACTAAGTTTATTCTTATTGTGATAAAAGTTATTTAGTGATGTAATATTCATCTTTCACTTATAACTTATGTAGACAGACAATACATATAATTTAATTTAATGATACCTATATAACAACGGAGCAACGCGAATTGTGCTGTGTTCAGTAGGCTAACTCTCAAACCAATTCCGATCGATCGACATTGAGATTGATGTTTCGTAGGTTTACTCGTATTTGGCAACACTAGCGACGAATGGGATCCGTCCGTATAGTGAAAAAAATAAATAGAACTGTGTTTGGTCCGCTCAAAATCTGCGCAATACGGGTCCAATTTGGGGCCAATATAAAAACTCAACCTTGCAAAAAATCACAATCTCAATGTCGATCGAGTGGAATTGGTTTAAGAGTAAGCCTACAGAGCGGACTAGAAGTTTGGCGCGCACTGTAACCATGCGTCAAATTAAGAACCTACCTTCTTTTTTAAGTCAATTAAAATAAATAAATAAGCGTAGATAATATTAAATGATGGTGCGATTGCGCATGCGAGAGAATGCCAAATTTCTTTGGAGGAGCTACGCTGTTAAGAACTTTTGACAACAAAGTTCCACAAAGTGTTACGATTTGCCTTTTTATAAGTTTAAAGCGTATGTAAAAAATACTCTTTTAGGTAAAGGTTATTATTAAGTCAACGATTATTTGAATGATGTCAATGCTTTTTTAACTAGTACTAAAACACTCGAATACCAAAATATATACTCGGCAAAACACCTATCTGATTAAAATTTGCCTCGTCACTTAACACAGACCCCCAAAATTAATAGACATCGACGTGTATTGCATGACATTTGTTAACAAGTCGTCTGTGCTTATTTTAAAAAGCGCGCCGACCTTCGCAATTATTACGTGACGCAACACACGTGAGCGCTGATATGATTCCGCATATCGCATAAGTGAATGCATCGTGGTATAAACGACAGAAGACTGCGATTAAAAAAAGGGTGTTATTTAAATGGTTAGCATACCTAGTATTCGTACTTTTGTGAGCAGAAAAATATAATCTGTGAGCAGAAATAGCTAATTGATCAGCAACTCACGGCCAGCAAACATTCCAAAATCAATCAGCAATTTATGTCATTCTGGATGGCTGTAATTATTTTTGTACAGCATATTAATTATATAAGCTGCAATGAGCTGCTCCTGTTTAATAAAATTTTGGTTAGCACTCAAATAGTAAGCAAAAAAATTCATTTTGAGCTGCATATAAAAGTAGCAAAAATACTTGTAATGCGCAAAATGGGCGCATTCCTTATAAAGATTATTTAATTTATTTACTCGAGTGTTATACTTAAAACCTAAACACAAATTGCCTAATAACGTTTGGCCCAAAATACATAAATCACCTAAAAACGAAATGCCTAATAACGTTTAGCCTACCTAGAATCATGGAATTTGGCAAGAGAAAAGGAAGTACATACTTCCAGAGATATGAGCATATATATTCTTTATTGTACACACATTTTTCAGATAGAAACATATTATACAACAAACATGTACAAGGGCGAGCTTATCTCTTGAAGAGATCTCTTCCAGCCAACCCTAGCGGAAGTGAAAATTAAGTAGATGCGGGACGAGGTGTACATTTATAAAACCTTACTACTATTATAAGTAACATACACAAACACACACACACACACATGTATATATACATCACTATAACAAATTCGAGAGCAGATGAGCTTTTAGCTGCTTCTTAAATGACACTATGCAAGTGTTTTTACGGATATCAACCGGCAGAGCATTCCACAGTTGAGCAGCATGCACTGTAAAGGATTTGTGGAAGAACTTTGAGTGATATTTAGGGATATTAAGTGGTTTTGGTATAACACAGGAACGCTTAGGACGGGGATCGGGAGGGAGAAGGTGAAATCGGGACCGCAAATAATGAGGGATCTCAGGATAGTTAAGTATTTTGAATGTGAGGTTAAGGATGTGCATATCTCTGCGTTGACGGATAGGGAGCCACTGAAGTTTGGAACGAAAGTCTGAAACATGATCATATTTACGCAATGAAAATATGAAACGGATCGCTAGATTTTGAAGGCGTTCCAGTTTATTGAGTAAATCTTCAGTGGCGTCCAAGTAACAGACATCAGCATAGTCGAGAAGAGGGAGCAAAAGTGACTGAGCAAGCATAACTTTAGTTTGGAATGGCAAAAAATACTGTAGCCGCTTGAGGGAATGATAAGTAAAATGCATACGACGACTTAAATCATTAATATGAGCTGACCACGATAGCGTTTTGTCCATGATTATGCCTAAATCTTTAGCTTTTGTAGAAAAAGGAATATGGACACCATTAAATAGGACCTTAGGAAGCACATCAAGGTCAAGCTTTCCATATAACCGGTTACTACCAATTATCATAGCCTGCGACTTGCTTGGGTTGACTAGAAGTCCAAATGAATCCGCCCAAGTTTTAATATTGCAGAGATCGTTATTGATTAATTCCAACGTAGAAACAATATTTGCTAAATCAGAGTGTCTATAAATTTGCAAATCATCTGCATACAGGTGATAGGGAGACGTGATGGTTTTAGTGAGTTCGTTTATAAAAACAGAGAATAACAATGGGGATAGTACACCGCCTTGCGGAACACCAGCTGTAAGTTCAGACCAGTCAGAACATTGATCATCGTGTTTGATGCACTGCTGGCGACCGCGAAGATAATTGTCGAACCAAGCGATGGCAGGAGGTGATATGTTAATTGAGCGCAGGATGGACAAAAGGATGTCATGGTCTACAGCATTGAAAGCGTTGCTAAAATCTAATAGCGTGATGATTGTAAACTCCTTGTTATCCATTGCTTTACGGATATCATCAGTAACATTCAGGAGTGCCGTAACAGTGCTGTGAGAGGGCCGAAAACCTGATTGAAATTCCGAAATTAAATTGTTTCGGTACAAATACGATAGCAGCTGCTTATGCACAACGCCTTCAAGTACTTTAGACAGAAAAGGAAGAATGGAAATAGGACGGAAATGTGAACAAGTGGTGGGATTTGGTGACTTAGGAAGAGGAATTACATTAGCGCGCTTCCAAGCATTTGGAAAGACGCAATTCTTCAAAGAGAAATTTACCAAATGAGTAATAATAGGAACTACGTCTTCCAAAATTGGCACTATCATGTCACGGCCAATGCAGTCGGTACCTACAGCTTTGGAAGTGGAGGAAAGGATACTCTTCTTAACCATACTCTCCGTAACCTCGCGAAAATGGAATGGATCACAGTCAGGTGGGGTTACATTTGTGAGAAATCTGAGCGTGGATGATTTAGTACTATCTGTTAACGGAGAGGACGAGCTAGAAAAATGCGTGTTAAGAGTGTTGAGATTTGGTAAATCTGTCACATCAGGAGTCTTACCCACACCAAGTGATCTTAGAAACCTCCAAATTTGTGAGGATGAAGCATTTTCAATAGAGGAATGTATATAGCGGCGTTTGGCATCCCTACACAACCTGTTGCAGCGATTACGCAGCTCTTTATAGAGACGAAGATTCTGCTCATTTGGTAGGCGTTTCAAGACTGACTTAGCCTTGTCCCTGCGGTGCATAATCTTTTTTATGTCATCTGTAAGCCATGGAGCAGGTTGACGCTTCACTCGTACAGGTCTAATGGGAGCATGTTTATCGTAAAGGCTTAGCAAGGCGTCGTTAAAATATTTTAACTTCTCATTGAGATTAGTCGAGTCAAAGAGATAAGACAGGTCAGCACTACGAAAATCATCCCTCAAGCTATCAATATTAATGCCTCTAAAATTACGCTGAAAGATAATTTTAGACTTACTTTTAGGTGATCGGACTGAATAGGACAAATATAAAAGATCGTGATATGAAAAGGGGGCCGTTAACTGACCATAAGATAAAGCCAATTCAGGTTTTGACAGGATTTGTAAGTCTAAAAGAGATGGAGTACAATTAGGTGAATGATGGGTGGGAGACAAAGGCAGCAACTCAAAGTTGACAGAGGATATAAGGGACTTAAGTTTACTAGATCTGATGTTGTTTTTAAGCAAGCAAGTATTAAAATCACCCATCAATATTACATGACTGTAAGAAGAACTGAGGGATTCCAGCGTGGATTCAAAAGATTTAAAATAATTTACTTTGTCATTGGGGCTATAAACCACACCTAGCAAAATATTAGTATGGTGAGTACGTACTTCTAAGAAGAGATATTCAAGTGAACCAGTATACTCACTATTAGATTTATCAACGACTGAGCAAGGGATGTTGTCACGCATATAAATGCAAACACCCCCACCACCCGCTCCAATCCTATCATTTCGGTATAGCTTATAGCCACAAAGTGAGCAAATTGACGTGGGTAAAGACGGCTTTAGCCAGGATTCGGAAACTAGAATTCCGTCGACTATGCCACTGTTGAAGGATGTAATCATGTCATTAATGTGAGCAGCAACACTTTGAGCATTAATATGCACGAGATTGAGATAGGAGGTTCTTCCGCCAAATACCCTCTCTAGGTTGACATCCAAGGACACAGGATCATTACAAGAAGAAGCAGAATCATAACTACAAGCACTCTCGAATTCGTCGGAACTAATAGAACAGAACTCATCATCAGTTACAGACATAAATATATGCTTAAAAATATATATATATATATATATAACAAAAATACAAGCTCTACAAATACAAATATCCACCTACAAGAGTTGGCCGAGCAATAAAACACCACAAGATAACATAAAACTGTGCGACTGTGTCACACACACTGACAAGTTAACGTAAATGAAATAACAGTGATAACTAAAGTCTAAGCTGTATGGACAAATACACTTGTCCATCACAGTATAACGCATATTAAAAAAAAAAAAAAAAAAAAAAAAAAAACACGTCAGTGTCATTAATGTTTTGACAAAAAACAACAATCAATCAGTGTCAGTGTAATGTAAAATATTGCAAATGCCTACAATTGTTCTAACAATAATTTAACAACTGAAATGATTGTTTACTATATTCACAACAACCAAAGGGAACAAATATTTGTTCGTACCTATATAGATAGTTACATTATAGATAAGTTACGAACGAGAGTAATGCACAAAATGCCCCAATTATATCGGCACTGTGGGGAACGAAGACTGAAGACTGCGCAGTTCTTCCATGGTTGCAATTTTCTTTTTACTATTGTCTGACAGCAAAATTACGATAGCACCATCCGTTGACCAACAATTTCGTATGCCAAAGTGTTTTCGAGCAGCCGTAAGAATGAGTTGACGGGTCTTCGTGAGAAACTCTGAGACAGAGGTTCCGCAGCCCTTGAGCCGCGATTTTGCATTCCAAACAGAAGAACGTACCTTGATGTTAGTGAATCTCACCAGCACAGGCCGCGGACGATCGCCTCTAACACCACCAAGACGATGACAGGCGTCAATACTATGTGCATCTATATTAGGCACCATCATTTTCTGAGTTATCACCTCCAGAATTTTGGCATCAACAGCTTCCTTAGGTTCTTCTGGAAGGCCATGAAATAGGAGCACCTTGCGTCGCATATGTGTCTCCATTTTATCAAGCCCAGCATTGAGAAATTCTATTTGCAATCGGAGTGTTTGAAAAGCAGTTATTACAAAGGCTTTAAATTGCTGATATTCGGTAGATAAAGCCTTCACAGTTGGTTGCTGTGTTACAGGAATGGTACATGCTGCTTGTTGTTGCTGAAGTGCCCGTTCAAAGTGCTCCATTCTGTCGTTGAACATTAATTCCAAGCTTTGTATGTTTTGATTCATCTGTGCAGAGTCCATAGTGAATTGTCGAAGAATGAAGACAGCTATATCAAAGTAGTGTAGTGTGAAACTTATTATTGCCAACACCTGCAGGTAAAGAACTAATACATTTATACAAATTCTATCGAAAATATACACAAAATACAATTATTTGCAAAATTATTACAAGGAGCGAAAATTTAGTAGTATTCACACTTGGAAGGTACCCGCAAAAAAAAAAGCATTTGAAATTTCAAAAAAACTAGCCTCAAAATTAGCAGTTTCCACAAGCAATAAGTATGCATAATGTCGAGAATACACATAAAGTCGTTTTTAGCGCTTCGCCGGCCGCTGCCGCGGCACGCTCGCTTCGCTTACTTGGCTCGCGCGCTAGGTTCATGTTCAAACCTACGCTCGTCGCTTCGCTCCTCGCTACCTATTTTTGAGCCGCCTACAGTTTTTACATACGCTTTGACGTTTCTAAGCTTTTTATTTTCAAAAAGAGGCTAAACGTATTAGGTATTAATAAAATATTTTTTTTATTGTTATAATATATAATTAGTAGTTATTTTGTGCAATCCAATTAGTTATTTTGCTCACCATGTTTTAACTAAGCAAACCAATCAAATACACTGCTTATAGACATGTTTTCTCTGCTGATCAATCATGAAATCTTACTGATCGGTTATTTTGCGGACTTACGGCCTTACTTATAAAAATCTGCTAATTAAAATCTTAGTAACTAATTAACTAATCACTCAATAACTGCTTAATTACTGCTTAAATATTTCTCACTCATAAACGCTAATTAAGCGTTAGTTAGTTAAGCAATGGTTAATTGGCGTTATTTTAAATATTCAGATAAATAACGGTTATTTATAGCATTATTTTGACCAAAATGCTGTTACCCAATACGAAAATTTAAAAAATGTTAGCCATTATGGGACGCCTGGCAGATGTGAAACATCAAAATTATTCAGTCTTCGCCACTGGTACAGTAAGCTCCCATTCAAGCTATACACTTACACTACGAAAACCGCCACTATTACGAGCGACATAAGAACTGTCCAAAGGTCAAACACTATAGCTTGATAAGGTACA
Organism: Schoenobius gigantellus; assembly: GCA_963935595.1. Classification (NCBI taxonomy): domain Eukaryota; kingdom Metazoa; phylum Arthropoda; class Insecta; order Lepidoptera; family Crambidae; genus Schoenobius; species Schoenobius gigantellus. The sequence goes on from OZ012549.1 coordinate 5,472,937, forward strand.
TACTGTACATACATAGTACATACTATCATTAAGCGTGGCGACCCGTCGCCACGGCATGCGTCGCCACTCGAACAGTCGGCCTGACCCGCCGCTATAGATCTTTCACATCAAAAACCTATCCAAGTAATGTCAAACTTGTCAAATCCAAATTGTGGTGTTATGGTAGATACTTCTAAATTCTATATATTCTATATCGATACTTCTAAAGTTTCTTATTTCTTCTAGGTCTTTTCGAAATGTAGGTAGATACGTTAGTAACACATTATCGATTTCAAAAATATCCATTATTATAATTCACTACGCTACGTCACCAAATGTACGCAAATGCAAACTACAAAATACTAACAAATGCGCTGCGGTGTGCCCAACGCTTCGTATTTTGTATATGATAACGGTGCCCATGAGGATACCAGTTGAGAATTTTTCGAATTTGATCCGCCATTTTGGTAATTACGGCTCTAAACAAGGGTTCGACCTCAGAATAACAACTAAAGCATAGAATGAACATTAAAATAAGAATTCATTATGTGTTATTTGTCTCTTTCTATCATACGGCACAAAACTGTGTAAGTGTCACTGACTGTGAATTGTCATTTTGGTTAAAAATTGAAATTGGTTAAAAATATATAACACGGCTAAATTCTATAGTACCTTGTATCGAAGATAGACCATCCGAGTTTGAACTATTTGAATTGTTCGTATAATATTTGTTTGTGCGTCCCGTGGCTAGTAATACTTTGATGATATTTTATTAATATTTAAGTGATTAGAAAGCAAGAATTCTTTAGGTATTTACGAATAGTGTGTGTTTGTGCACTCCGTAACACAATGTCTTGTGTAGTTTGGGGCTGCAAGTCTCATTCGTCGCGAAAGGAAAATAATCAAAATTTATTGACCTTAAACTGGCATGTTTTCTCATATTATTACTTGAATGTGAGCTAATAAGTACACTTATATACATATGAAATATCGCTAAATCATTTTGTAGAAAAACAATACGTAATATTAACTTCACTTTTATGTTTTAGCGATTTTTAGAAAATTACTTTGAGGTTTTCTTGATCATGCGTAGTGTTGTAAAATTTTGTCGATATTTTTATTTTACAGATTTCCTAAAGACAATGTATAAAAAACATATGGATAAAGTGTATTGTCAGACGAAATTGGAGTCCAAGAAAGCATAGTCTTTGCTCCAGATATTTTCCATCAGATTAATTTTGTATGTACTTAGTAGTAAAACTATGAAATGGAGACGTCATGACGTAAGTCAAGTTATTTAATGAAAGGAAATCTTTAAACTAAAATATTATTTATGAAAATAAAAACGTATTTAATTTCTTAACTATTTCTTCAAAATACTAACAGGAATCATTAACACGGATGCCAAAAACAACCAGTTCAGATGATTTTTTTCTAAGAATTAAAATATTAGATCAAGAAAAGAACTTGAAAGAGTCAAAAAGGTAAAATATCAAAACGCCGCCTTCGGAAAATTTACATTCTAAGCCCGGCCGCACATCAAGCGTAATAAATCTATCGAAAAATGTCTTAACAATAAATTATGGTCAAATGTTAATGTTTTTAGTTTAATTTCCAAGCATATGTACAAATAGTAGTTTTAGCATTCACGAATTTATCCCAGGTTCAAAATCCATGAGGGTTAAATTTTCGGGTAAGTAAATTAAATATGAGAGTAACCTCAAGTACCTCTAAGCGATGCGATAAAAAATGAATAAAATCTAAGCGATGAAATAAAAGCAGTGTGTCTTCGATTTCCTTCCCATAGAATTTGTGAATCTCTGCAATAGAAAAATTTTAGGGTTCCATACCTCAAAAGAAACACTGAGCCATTATAGGATCACTTTATTGTCCGTTTGTCTGTCAAGACTATCTTGGAAACGCGTGAAGGTATCGAGTTGAAATTAAAACCATATAATTACTCAGTTCTACACTAACAAGTTCTAGTCCCTTGAAGATGTGAAAAAATCAAACTTCTAAGTTAACAAGAAAAGGTACGGCCGTTTATGTCGCCAAAAACGTATATTTCGACATTCTCACGGGCATCAAAGTGTATAGAGTACTTTTCGTTGATCTAGCTAGAACTATGAAATTTGTGAAGTTATATAGTCTTACACTACAAGTCAGGGAAAATCTCAAACTCCACATTTGTAATTAAATCATAAATAAATTAGTCTCTATTTAAAGTATAACCTACAATTTTATACGGGACCCTCGGTGGGCGAGTCCGACTCGCACTTCCCGCTTTTAGTCTCATGAACGGCCAGCCTGACCATACCAAAGAGACACAGCAGCTATTAGCTGGATAAGTTACATAAGAAAATCTACCCTTAATTATTTATGTTATATTTTTCGTAATAAAGACATTTTAGTATTAGGGATCTATTAAATACCTACATAATATAATTATCGACGTTGAAACTAGGTGAGTGATGAGCACGACATCACTGGGAGAAGAACTGACAAGCGAAAATTAGTGACGACCTACAAAATTTCGAAACATCTTGCATATACGTGTCTCTGTCTAACTTCTATTAGCAGCGCCTAATGTCAAAGTGAGTCAAATATATTAAGTTCAGTAGCTATTTTTGCTAGGTTTCTATGCTTTAGTTATTCTTCTGAGGGTTCGACGCTGTTTAATTTGACAGCTATTTAAGTAGTCACTAAGACGTTGGTTAACACTAATTCATGTTTATAGGTAAACATTTTTATTAATTAACTGTTAAACTGTCATTTAATTTTAATCAACGTTTATAAGTAAGGCCGTTAATGTTTATTATGCAAACTCATGTTATTGTAAGCTGCCCATTTATGATTTAATTTTTGACCACTGTTTTTTTTAATTGCAAACAAAATCTTTGTATGCCGACCAAATTATTTAAATGTTGTTTTTTTGTGGCTCACCAAATTTTATCATTGCTAACCATTGAATACTTCTCTTAAAAAAATAAGCTTGAGTATGTACGAAAGCAACCGTCGCGCGTCGCGGCCAAAAACTGAACTACCGTTGACACCTAAAATCTATATTACCTATGACGTTAGAGACTCAATTTTTAACGACTATACATTCTGCATGTATTCAAAAAAAGTAGTTATAGATAATTGGTTTGGTAGACCAAGCAAAACTTGTCCCCATGGGGAATTGAACCGCGGACCTATTGTTCAGAACACGGTAGTCTCAATCTCAACCTCAAAACCACGGAAGTTGTTAAGCTTGGGTCAAAGAGGGGTGCACTAACTTAGCACAGCTTTCAGTGATTTAAAAGTTTAAATGATTTAAAAGTTGGATATTTGGAGACAGATAGAGATTCTGGAAATGATGCGCTAGACTAAAAATTATGTTTCACCTGCTTATCTTAAAATGACGTTACATGAGGTTTTTAATAAAATCCTAACGTGTTAAGTGAATAAAAAATATCATCGGAGTGATTAAAAAGTATCATGAGAATTGATGTGTATGTTACAAAATGTAATACAAAAATCTACTCACCTAGTTTTTCACAACAAAATAAAAACACCTGAAAATAATTAAGAAAAAGGAATTACTAATGGAGCTGATTTGCCTTCATGCCTTCACTACTTACTATCATTATTAAGAGATATTTATTATTGTTTTTTTTTAAATAAAATATAGAATTAATAATAAATAAGTATGTAGCCAAAACCGCAACTCTTCTATAACTTGCGCCAAACAATGATTCAGTTGACGTTATTCCAAGTAGTGTCTCGATGCGTCGGAATCATCATAACACTTGTTTGCAAATCAGCCATTGTCTCGTCGGCGGGCACTGGGTACACCTCGGTTTGAAAGCTGCTCTTAATTATGCTAATCATATGCTGTATTGTTTACTAATTACTAGTTCTTGTCGTTAGCTGTTCGAGTGTTAAAAGCTTGTAACGCTTGCGTGTGTACAGTGCTATGCAAACTGTACCAGCTTATTCATCATCATCATCATCATTTCAGCCAACCAGCTTATTCAAGAAGTTTTAATTATCATGCACAGGATCATTGCTGATCGTTTAGTCCCGCGGCAGGATGGCCTGGTACACGAAACATTGCTGTGGGACCAGCTCTGAAATTTCAAAAGTACCTATTTGAAAACTTACAATAAAATATTTTATAAGTTTTAAATGTTGTTTGTAAGTTAGCTCTATTCTTAATAGGGTTTGGAAATGTATGTATTTTCAGTAAGTACCGGAAAATCTAAACTAGACCATTTCGCGGGAGTTCTCCGATAAATAAAGTCCACCACTTACAATATTTTGATTTTTTAAGTTCTACATTCACGGTCCGTCAAACCGATCAGTTGAACTGATGTGCACACTGAAACTGACCGTGAGTGTGAAATCTCCATCTTCTCCAATTATTAAAAACTAGCTTTCCGCTCGCGACTTCGCCCGCGTTATTTTTGTTTTCCCGTGGGATTTTTTTCCCTGTAGGAAAATTACCCTATGTCCTTCCCCTGATCTCGAACTATCCTTATACTAACTTTTTTTTATTTTTTTTATGGATGGCCCGGCAAATGACCTCCTCCCGCCTGATGTTAAGCGGTAAAAGAGGCCCAAATGAGTTGACAGATAGAGTAGGGACGACATCCACTCTCCTACCTGCCCGCCCCTTGCCGGCCCAAAAGATGCTTTTTCACGCCTCTTTTGAAGGAACCCATGTTGTAGGATGGGGGAAACATGTGCGCAGGTAGAGAATTCCAAGTGTGGGATGAACGACAGAAGAAGGAATCTTGGAATTTCTTGGTACGGTGTGAAAAGGAGGACACAGTGTACGGATGACTCCGAAGGCCCTTACGCGTGTTTCTGTTAAGGAATGGAGAGGGAGGGATAAGGTTAAAGAGCTCCTCAGAGCATTCCCCATGGAACTTTCGGTAAAAGGCGCTAAGAGAGGCGATGTCACGACGAAGTTGTAGAGGCTGGAGGGTGTTAGTTGCCTCTACATCGCCAATTATGCGAATAGCGCGACGCTGCAATCTGTCCAGAGCATGGAGGAGGTACTGAGCGGAGCCGTCCCAAAGGTGCGAGCAATATTCCACGCAAGACCTAACCTGAGTTTTATACAACAAGCATAGTTGGTCCGGCGCAAAATACCTACGCACCTTGTTCAGGACACCGAGTTTCCGTGAGGCAGTAGTTATGACGGATTCGATGTAGTCTCTGGGGTTCAGATCGCAGCGAATGTTCATTCCGAGCAAGGTGATGTTGCTCTGTGTGTGAAGGGTTGTGCCCTGAAGAGAAGGAAGGGGGAGGAAAGGTGACCTTTTCGCCGAGAACACGCACACCTGTGTTTTCTTAGCATTGAACTCAACAAGATTGTTGGAGCCCCATTCGGAGACGAGGTGCAGCGTCCTGTTGAGCTCAATGATAAGATTCTGCCTTTCCCTACCAATATCACCACGAGCAGCCCCCGAGGTTCCGTGATATCCCCCATGCACTGTATTGTCGTCCGCATAGCAATGTATAGCTCCCAAGGAAAGCATATCATTGATATGAAGAAGAAACAATGTGGGGGATAGAACGGAGCCTTGCGGAACACCAGCGTTCACTGCCACGAACCGCGAAGCGCAGCCGTCAACGACAACGCGAATTCTACGCTCGTGGAGGAAGCTGGCAATCCACGTACAGAACGGCGCGGGTAATCCGTATGCCGGAAGCTTGGAAAGAAGAGCCTTGTGCCAGACTCTATCAAAAGCTTTGGCGATGTCGAGACTAATAGCCACCGATTCGCCGCGCTTATCGATAGATTCACCCCATTTGTGCAAAAGGAACGCTAGAAGGTCACCTGTTGACCGTTTAGGACGAAACCCATACTGTCGGTCATTAAGTAACGAGTGACCTTCCAGGTAACGGATCAGCTGTGTATTAAGGATCCTCTCCATGATTTTACACAAAATGGAAGTGACGGCTATAGGACGATAGTTAGCCGGATCAGAACGATCTCCCTTTTTGGGAACCGGCTGAACATTGGCCTCTTTCCAAGATTTCGGCACACAACCAGCAGAGAACGACAGACGGTATAGACGCGTAAGGACCGGAGTCAACTCCGCTGCACACTTCTTAAGAACAATCGCAGGAATGCCGTCTGGTCCACTTGCTTTTCGAGTATCGATCGACTGGAGCTCCGCCCGCACATCACGCTGTCTGATACGGATATCGGGCATGGTGCTGCCACAATGGGACAGTTTCGGAGGTTGTGTACCACAGTCATCGACACGGGAATGAGCCGCAAAGAGTTTTGCCAGGAGGTCGGCTTTCTCCTGCGGCTGATGAGCAAGTGAGCCATCGGCAAGTCTCAGCGGTGGCAGCGAGGGTTGGCAGAAGTTTGATTGCACACTTTCATCAAAATCGGTTCAGTAGTTTCGAAGCCTATTCAATACAAACAAACAAACAATCAAATCTTTCCTCTTCATAATATTAGTATACTCGTAGATGAATCTTAAATTTGAACATGAATACAAATAATGTGCGTAATTATTTTCTATTGTTCCCAATTTTTTAGATTTTAGAATCACTCGAACTACTGAATTGGTGCTAAATTTTAAGACTTTCAATACGATCATCGTTTGGCACCGACTTCAATATAGAAACGTAATGTTGTCTGTAGTCTTAATTTATTTTTAACTTTTAAGTGTTTTTGAAGTGGGTTTTATTTTTTTGTATTGTTTTTTTTTCTTTTTAGTGAATTTAATACCAGCTCACCAAAGTGGCTCGAAAGATTACGACAAAGGGTCAATACCTACCTGTGCCTACCGTGCCTTCACATCTGATGTCACAAGTTGGCAACGTACACTGTGGTTCTTGTGGGGGTTGTAGTTTTGCTGCAAATCTGACAAGAGCCATATTGTATTATGATGATGATTCTAAATAAAACACTCATAATTGCTGCCCCTAACCTACTCTTATGCGAGTTCGACGTAGAGGGGTTACTTCACTCATTCGGTAAAGTTATGATATAAAGAATTATGGCCAGTGACGATTATGGCTATTAACATTATGCATTTTTAGTTTATGACAAAAACGTTATGCGTTTCAATAGGTAACCATTGTTGTGTTCCGATAATTGCCAGTTCCACAGTTGTTGAGAAGTTTAGGTGAAGCTCGCTACCACCTTCGGCCTTATCGTCACTTACTATCAGGTAAGATGAAGACCAAGAGCTCCCCTATCGTATGTAAAAAAAAGGATGTCCACCTAGAACGGTTTTCCCGTTACAAACCTTTCCGATCCGTCCTCGTCACCCTAGATAAGAAGGGATAGTAACAAAGCCTTCAAAACCTGTTTCATGCTCTCAAAACTTGTTTCATGCACAACAGTGTTCATTTTATATTTAGTATGCTTCATTGCAATGGGTTTTTACAAATTGCCAAAGAACTTAAGCGCTCCCACCCAGCAGCACCGGCTAACAATTGGTTGGTGACCTAATTACCAATGACTCTGGCACCCACTCCAATTATGTTTACCAAACATTCAATTCACGAGATATTAGTTTAGTCCACTTGTTGACAAACTTCTATCTCTTTTTAAACTATTGTGAATTGAACCCGCCAGCCACCTTCGTGGTGTTATGTAGACCATCTGTACTGATCTAGAGTTCGATTGCCCACGTAGATAGAGGCATTTTTGTTTACCTAAATTTAAAAACAATGTTAATAGTTATTGTGTACACTTTTAAACTTTAGCGTTTTTTCATTGTATATTGCGATTATTTTTATTGCAACTAAGTTGGCAAACAAGCAAACTGCCCACCTGATGGTAAGTGGTAACAGTCGCCTATAATACATGTGGCTCCTGTGAGATTCGCAGCAAAACTGCAACCCCCACAAGAACCACCGTGTACGTTGCCAACTTGTGACATCTGATGTAAAGTCACGGTACCCAATAATCACTTCAAATCCGAACACAGCAATGCAAGCACTGCTGCTTTGTGATAGAAATAGGTAAGACGGAGGTACCCAAGCATATGACCTGGGTTCCCTCTTTGTTGAGTCTCCCTTAGGACTATTTACGGGATTTTAAAAAACCGGCCAAGTGCAAGTTGGACTCGTGCTCCGAGGGTTCCGTACAAACTTATTTAATTACACATACAGAGTTAATTTTCAAGCAGGAGCCAAATTTTGTGTGCTTGTTCAGACAAGAAATCAAAAAAAATCGGCTCAATCGACTGTTCAATACATTTAGGTTCAGTGAATGTAGAAGATTTGTATGGAACAGCTGACTCTTTTTCGACATTTCAAGATTGGTCCCATTGTAAAAATTGTTCATTGTACTTGTCTGAACAAGCCACAAAATTTGGCTCCTGCTTGTAAAGTAATCCTGCTTATAAAGTTCTTTACTATGTACGGTGGACATCACAAGTAGATGGATATTTTAGTACCATGTCACACCAGCTATTCCATTTATTTGGTATGGTATTTCATTATGGTATAATATTATAGTATTCCATATGGTATTCCATTTATTGTATATTACATTGTTAATAGTTGGTATGACATGGTACTCAAATGTTTATCTACTTTTGAGGCCTCCTGTACATATTTACGGTTCTCAGAATTTTTCCTTAACATGTTGGTTATTGCCATTTAAATCTCAGATTTGCGTAAATATGCGACATAAACTTTCAAACCTTTTGAAAAATGAGGGGTAAGGGTTCCGTTTTTTCTTATAGAGGTAGGGAACCCTAAAAATGTTTTCTAATCCATATCATGGATGTTGGTGCCTAATTAACCCATTGTTTCGGATCAGTGTACAGATCCAGATACGATTAAGAGGCTAGATGACTAAACATTTTTTTTTGCTTTAATAGAAGCTCATTCATATAATAATCAGAAAGAAAAAAACGAATTTCGAATAACTATAAAAACAACCAAGATATAAGGTATTAAAGATTTTTCTCCATCTCTTTCTAGCAAAACGGCAATTTACAAGGAGTTTATATGGCCGTACTCAACAATGACGTCACGGTTGATGTCAGATCTCTCTGTCTAATCGCCTTCAAATTAACAACTTAAAATGCTTGTATCTAATGTATTTCTAAGCCGAATTTAATTCTAATTTCACGGGACTGCATCTTTTTCCACGGTATTTTGATATTTAATGACAAGACGTAAAAATTAGAAATCAGTCATCATCCCAATTGGGAAACCTAGTAGTGTTTAGACCCTAGCTGGCATGACCCTAGGGTTGGACCTAATTAGGCAGGCGAAGGCGGGCATTCGCACAAGCGATGCCCGTCTAATCATAATGACCCTGCCGTAGAGCCCTGCGTGCACGGTTGGCCCCCTGCACGCCGCCGTAAGGCCACCAGTTGGTCGGGCTTGCCCGGGCGTGTTAGTAGTGGCGTCGTGACGTCACAGTCTCGAGTCTGGACCTTACCATGCGCGCCCATAAGGTCAGGGAGAACACCGGGGGTTTTTAGTGGGTAGGCCTGGCAGTCTGCCGGGAGAGCCCTACACACGCTCGCCGTCTAGCCAACGGCGGGTACGGTACGGTTACGCATTTCCCCCCGAAAAGAAGGGTTAAACCTAAAATAACTACATAGAGTTCATACCTTATCATTTAGTGAAAGCCCGAAGTGTCTAGGTGGGCCAGGGGCTGAGATTTCGATAGAACAGACATACCGACACTGATGGACTACCGAAAAGCACATAAGAAAAATAAACAATTTCATTTCGTTTCGTTTCATTTCACTTCACTTCACTTTAAATGTCAATGTGGTTCACTCTAAAAAGTAAAGTAAGTTCCATCCAATCCAGAGAGGCGGTATGCAAAACACACTCGGTCCGGGGACAGGAAGTGTCGTACACCCAAACTAGTCTCTGAAGCACGGCTACATACCTTAACAATTTACTCTACCTACATAATAGCCCTCTTATATGGAAAACTACGTATAACATGAAAAAGCGACGCGCAATTTGCATTATGCGCAGCACATTAAATGCAAGTTCGTATTGAATTCAACCATTGAACAACTGGTTATGTGGCAATCTTTCAAAATACTTTTTTTATTTATATGACATTTGCAGATCAACGGACAAGGCTCTCCATACTTGAGCTAACTCGCACAGGGCCAGCGTGTTGGGAGAAATCCCCTTTTTGAGGGAGGCCTAAGCCCTGCAATGGGCTTATTATCTATATATATATAAGGAGATGTTCCCATCTATAGACGCACGCACAACCGTAACCGCTAATGCTAATGGTAGAAACGTGAAATTTGGACAGTTGTTTTTTTAATTCAAAATGCGGACGCACACTAAGAAGGGATTTTAAAAAAATTGAAACCTAAAGGGAAGAAATGGAAAAATCTTTAAATTAGCAACGATTTTGATAAAACTTGAGATTCATGCTCTTAAAAATATTTCATTGAACTCGTGTTTCATGGTTTATTGGAATTCACCCCCTTAGAGTGCAAATTGGGGTTGAAAGTTTCTATGGAAAATATTTAAAATCTGCTCCAATTTCTATGAAATTTATTATCCGGGCTTAAATAGGCTACAAAATTCGTTTTCCTAAGGGCAGGCGAAGCCGCGGGCGTACAGCTAGTAGCTAATAAGGACAGCAGCAAGCGCCTATCCGCACATAACTTTACTACTGTCGTATTTGTCATCTCACATTCAGCTAACGATTGCTAAAGTTGAGGAACGTTGGCCGTGATTAAAATGTTGATGGGTAACCAAAAATGTGAAACATCTCGATCTCCGTGCATCGGAAGGCACACTAAAAAGTGGGTCCACTTATCGAACGATGAGAGTGAAGGAGAGTGCTCTCTTGTTGCATATGTATCTCCCATGCAGATCTCTGACGAAATTGGCCGACATGACTTACATTGAGACTGCCACTAAAAGAGCTAGTTCATCACAAACAATTTTCGGGAACACAAACAAATTGTTCTCTCAATTCAAAACACTAAAGCATCCGGCGGAAGTCCAGTGATTTCGAATATCCAGTTGGGCTCGGAATGCCGTCAAACAATGCCAGGCCCGTATTTGGCCGGGACACGGCAAGGCCGCCCGCCTGTCTGACGGGCGACTGACTGATTTTTGTGCACAAATATTAACTGGCAGTAGGTGTATCAGCTACGATACCGCGACACTACCAACACGGTAATAGTACTGTGTACCTATTACCGTGCTGCCATGAACTTTCGATGGACGTGCATTTGTTTCGTCTGTCCCAATCCCACAGATGCTTAGCTATGAATTTTTCAAGTTGCTTGGATGGCCAATCCCGAAACTATTATAGATAGCGAAAAATACTCAGAGGTCTCGGGAAGCTTGACTTACTATCTGTGGATGTACTAAAGCTGGTCCTACAGAATTTATCCGTCGTATATAGAAAGACATTATCGTACGTAGAAGTCATATTTTTTGTCAAAATGAGCCCTTTCCGTCAGTTTGAAAATGTCATTACTTCCCAGTACATATAAGCCATAATATGGGTTAGTGTCAGCGTTGCCAGACGTCCCGATTTTGGCGGGACGTTCCGATTTTTAAATCAAAATTAAATGTCCCGCGCGGGTTTGGCCATCCAGGCGCATTTGAAAAATTCCCTGTATAAAGTCAGTGTGTAACTTTCTTTCCTAATAACATCGATAAAGTCGCTTCGGCCGCCATAGCAACTGAATTTCGCAACCAATTTCCAAAAATATTTTTTGAATCTGTTTCTTTTGAAACAAATGAATGTTTTATTTAGCATAGTGCAATGCGAAACGTTGAAGTAACAGCTGTAAGGGTACTCTCTAAAGCGCGCATCTGGTTACGTCGTTGACAGCACGCAAAATGAACACCGATTTCGATACTCAAAACATTGATTACGGACTTAGGCCCGTATCATAGGACGATTCTCAGCAATGAAACTATTTTTAAAACTAATTCTAAGATGAGCTCTAATTTTGTTATGTTTCTTAAAACGAGATTGATTGATTGTTGCTCAGCTGAGCAATTGCTTATTAAAGAACATTAACGACGAAATCTACGCTCAGGTTCTTTCACAACTAATATGCCACTCATTTAATTTAAAACGGTATATGCTTTGAAAGGAATGCATTTGACAATGTAAAATGTGAATGAGAAAGATGTTCGATCCATAGACAGATGCAAATCTGTTCTTGAGTCAAGTTTCAGCCGAACGTTACTTATAGTAAAATGAGCACTCAAGTAATGATCTCCACTCAAAACTATCTTTGCGTGATTGAAATTGGTATGATGACTGAATTCTAATTTTCACGTCTCGTCATAAAATATTAAAATACCGTAGAAAAAGCAAAGCAAATGCAATTATGTGAAATTAGATTTAAAATCGACTTAAAAATACATTAGATAGCATTTTAAGCTGTTAATTTGGAAGCGATTAGACAGAGAGATCCGACATCAACCGTGACGTCATTGTTGAGTACGGTCATATGAGTATAAACTCCACGTAAATTGCCGTTTTGCTAGAAAGAGATAGAGAAAAACTTTAATACCTTATATCTTGTTTGTTTTTATAGTTATTCTAAAACCGATTTATTCTTTCTGTTTATTATATGAATGAGCTACTATTAAAGCAATATTTTTTTTATTCATCTAGCCTCTTTGGCTACGTTCATACGGACTTAGAGAGTAGCACTTCTGCACCGAGCTCCCCGCATTATCTCAACTCACCTTTCGATCTTGCTCAAACGGGATGATGTCATTGCGATACTGCGCCGGAGTCGCTAGTTAATCAATAAATAAGGTCGCAGTTTGGCACATTGGAATGTTCAACGTCCATTTTAGGTTTTGCTGTTATTCAATATCCTATTTCATTATACTGCTCATAGTCCGGTAAACTGAGCTCTTGATTATGGATGAGGCTCACACGTCCTCTTTAACTCATATTCGCCTCCTGCTGAGGTACAATTTTTGAAACAACATAATTCAAATTCGCATTCGAAATTGTAAGATTGAATACGAATTTCCAAATTCACTATTTTTGAATATTCATTGCGTGAATTCCGCAACGAGTATTCCGACCCTCACGTTTTTTATTTCTACTAGTAGAATATACGCAACGTTCTCTGTTTTAAGGCGCATAATGGTCCCAATGATCTTGCGAATTGCATAGGAGTGAGTGAGTGAGAGTGAGGGGAATATTTAAGCAAACCTTTACGCGTAAGATGAATTATTTCAATAAAAAATGAATTAAGGCGAATAAGAAAAATCTAAAAAGACCATCCCCTAGAATATTGTTCACTTTATTTATTGAAATCGAAAGTATATGATTTAACCTAATATTTACGACGCGATTAGGTTTAAAGTTTTAAAATCGAGGCATGTTTGGGTCACATTTTAACCAAGTTTTAATTAATTTATCAAAAAATTAAAAAGACCATCCTCTAAAGAATACGTTGAGTAATAACATATCTTTTTTAAATATTTTTTTATTCAATATTTATGAAGAAACCCGGTTTTTTCTGCAGTGATTTTTTATGTTTGACCTTACTATGCGCCTTAAGTGCGATTCACCGTCAGTTTTTTTAAATATCTAATGAGTTATTTCGTACCGGCTTTAATTTTTTCCTCGTGAAACGGAATTTAATATAGAATTCGTTTTTAATGACAAATCGGGGTCATGTTTTCCAGTCAGATGTCAGTGCTACTATAGTTTACCCTTTCCAGATGCTTAGGGTTACTGAAGAGAGAAAGTAACTGCAGGCTACCCATCTGCTGGTAAGTGACTAAAGTCTCGCCTATAGTACATCTGGCTCCTGTAAGACTTACAAATCTACAACATACTAACAAGACCATAGCAACTGAGTTTCGCAACCAGTTGCGAGAAAATATTTTTTGAATCTTTCTTTTGAAACAAATCAAACAATGTTGAACGTTTTATTCAACAAAGTGCAATGCGAAAATAAATTCCATTAATCAATCCAGTAATTTTCTACATTAACTGCATATCTTACCTCTACATCGCTGCGCTGCGTGGCGGCAGCGATAGATGTGATAGAGGTACCGTGCAGACGACTCCAGATCTATTTTTAATATTGGGCCTAACAAATGACTCCATCCCACCTGGTGGTAAGTGGAAGTAATGTCCAAATGGAAAGGTTACTAGTGCAGGAGAGAGAATAAACACTGCACTAGCCTTCCCGCTAGCACTACTCTCGCCTTGCCGGCATGCCAAGTGCTTCCTTCTGCCTCTCTAAAAGGATCCGGATTGTAAGGAGGAAGCAGGCGTGCTGACGGAGAGTTTAATGCGACATAGAAATAGGTTGGCAAACTTCTTGATTCGCGTTGGAATAATCGGTAGTCACAGTAAGACGATGGCAACGCAGACTCACACCCAGTTTCTGAAAGGCTGTTCAGCGATAAAATTAACTAACAAGCTGTCAATCTCATGCTAACTATGAATTGAGTTGCTGAAAGCTAAATCAAGTCATCACTGTGTTAGTTGACACAGCTGTCAAATTTATTTCAAAATTATTAAGGAAAACCCCATTTTGGGTTTCCAAAATACATATGAATAAAACAAAATATATGATTTCAGCAATGTGACAGTGTCTAAAAATATTTCTCATGAGAAATCAAATTATTGAGGATAAGTAAATTTTGGCTAACCAACGTTTCGGAAACTCAAATTGATTTGGCACTGCTGTTAAGATGACATGGATGTTAGTTGAACAATATTTTGATCAGCCTTTCAGAAACTGGGGGTTAGGCTCGTATTAATGAACGCGTCTCAAAGTTGAGATCAATCTTAAGCTGCAGTTTTGCAGTTTAATGTATGGAACATCTGTCAAAAACAGTATCATAAGATCGACCTCATTCTTGAGTTGCAACTATTAATACGAGCCTTACTCTTGAACTACATCCAATCGATCGACATTGAGATTGTGATTTTTTGTACGCTCGTATTTCCACATTGGCGCCAAATTGGACCCGTATCGCGCAGATTTTGAGTGAACCAAACTCAGTGCTATTGAATTTTTTCAAGATACGGATCCAATTTGTCGCTATAGTGTTGCTAAATAAGCGCACGAAAAATCACAATCTCAATGCCGATCGATCGGAATTGGTTCAAAAATAAGCCTACTGTACCTATGTGTTGTCGTTAAAAGGAAAGTAGAAGTTGGGATTAGTGAAGAAAGCTGTTCAGAACACTAGCAATGGTATAGGTGAACGCGCTGAGTGACGCGATGCATCTCCAGTTCTGAGTTTAATTAATTATCTGTAGAGTTGATAATCCGAACTTTAAAGCCGTGTAACCCACAAATTTAAATACAACAAAAGTTGCTTACATTTCAGCACTTATAATTGCAATGAACTATAGAGGTGTAATGAAGACTATAAACTCTTTAATGATTCAGTTATATTTTGCGCAACACGGACGCAACCTTCCTGTGTAAAACGACGATGCCGGCTGCCGTGTCATTAGCAGTGATAAGTTTTAATGGTGTAACGGTAGATTCAGTGCAATTAGTAGACACAGGGGCAGTCGGCTCTATTTCACACGATCTCACCACCAACTTTTAGTTGGTGACCACAAAGAAAGTGGAAACTTTGCTCTTTGATAGCGAAACAGGTTTCGTTTAAGCAAACGAATAAAAATCTGCTAAATCTAATCCACAATTAGTGCTAAGTTTATTAATAGCTAACTGACCCGTGGCCACATCGCTGGGACAGACATTTTCACTTGTTTATTGTTATTTCACATTAAAAAATGTATTGCATGTCACAGGAATAATGTAGCTTACTACTGGTAAAAGAAGTTTGAAAATCGGTTGAATGGTTCCAGAGATTACTTGCTACAAACAAAATCACAAACTTTGCCTCTTTGTAATATTAGTATAGATAGTTCCAGCATTAATACATACATCAAACAAGTTTACCGGGACGATATAGTAGATTCTATGACGAAAGAGTGACTGCAGCCACCATCCGGACAGGACAGTTTACTTGCCATATAAAAAAAAACTTTCTGTACCTGAATATAGGAAACATAAATGCACTGGTAATAATTTAGGGTGCTGTGAATCAGAAATAGGTTAGACTACGTCAAGAATTAATGTATACATTTTGGGAGTACGAGAATAGGAGCTATTTATTCAGCAATAAAAGTTTAAGGTGAATAATTGACTATCAAAGTTTTTTGTTGATATAGGTATTTGATCTCGTTTCTCAATTGAACTTCTCCCAATCAATTAACATACTGAAAATTTAGAACGCTGCTATCTTTAATTATCTTTTTTGTATATCAGCATATTGTGCCATTCTAGCTTTTCCTGTGAATTGACAATTCACTTCAAGCTGGGCCCTAGGTTAGAAGATGATAATGTAGATGAAAATATGTAAAGTAGGTAAGTTTATTTTTTGACCGCGAACTGTTGCCTATTCCTACCGACTCCATGAACAGCTTATTAATGCACAGTGCACAATGCACATAATGCACGTTAACCAATACATGCATGCCAAACGGTGATCTTTCAATCTGTTCACAAGCTAAAACCACCACAATGTACGAACACTAGAGAAAATCCAGAAAGTTAACTACATTGAAACGCAAAACTGGAGCAGAAAAAATATAAATAGATAAATATAAATAAATCAATAAAATCTTGTTAAAACCTAACAAATTGAATAACGAAAAAGAAGAGCTGCTCCGCATATTTCGGTAGAGTTTCTCTTCAACTTTTGTATGAAGTAGCTATGAACCTGAAACCGTTTCAGGTTAAGTTCAAAGTAGATTGAAAAAAATGACATTTTATGGTAGCTTTGACTGTACACATTTTGACGCTGCAGTTTGTATGAAAAAATACCATGGTTTGCCTTAATATATATTTTTTTATGGGATAGGGGGCAAACGAGCAAACGTATCACCTGATGGTAAGTGATTACCGTCGCCCATGGACACCCGCAACCCCAGAGGAGTTACAAGTGCGTTGCCGGCCTTTAAGGTAGGAATACGCTCTTTTCTTGAAAGTTTGAAGGTCGTATCGGTCCGGAAATACCGAAGGCGACAATTCATTCCAAAGTTTGACTGTACTGTAAAAACGCACAGTTGTGGACTGCCAACCATCTAAGTGATGGGCATGGATTTTTTGTCGCGTGGAACGATGGCGGAAAGAGGCGGCAGGTATGAGACCGAACAATTCCTCGGAGCATTCCCCGTAATATATGCGATAGAAGATGCATAGTGGAGCGACATCTCTACGCAGCGCCAAGGTATTAAGCCGATTAGAAATTTCCTGGCAGTCGACGATTCGAGTCGCTCTCCGTTAAATGCGGTCCAGTGGGAGAAGCTGGTATTGGGGCGCCGCTGCCCAAAGATGAGAACAGTATTCCATATGAGGCCGAACCTGCGCCTTGTAAAGCTGTAGGCGGTGCGCTGGACTGAAATATTTTAATTTTCTACAGAATCATTACTTTGAATGAATACATACCGTTTCATATTATTTTGATTTTTTGTTACATTCTATAAATTACAACGTTAATTACCAGCTAAAGGATGAGACAGTTGCCCCCTGATTGGTTAGCACGAGCGCTTTTTCTTTGGCCCTTTTTTAGCGTTAGATATCACCTTAAGTGGCCTTACCATGATCGCTTATAGCAAGGTTAAAACAATATTGAAACAGAGACACCGCTCTTGCTGCTTATAGCGCCATCCCGCTCTCAGTGCGGTTTCAATATTGATTTGAGCGATCATGGTAAGGGGGCTGGACATTGGAGATAGTGTGACACGTCACTTCCGATGATAGATTTATGGACGATATGTGTACGTTTATGCGATCCCTTCGCTGGGGAATATTGGAATAACTAATGAGGCAGGTAACATGTATGCATGAATAATTGTCACTATCCTCTAGAGATGCCTTCACTTTCACAAATTTTTCCTTTATTGAATGGAATGGGAAAATATCCGCTATTCCTCCTCGTCTGAGGGGAGATTAGAACACAGTATTGGAACATAATATGGATTAAAGTCAGTCATTACATCATTACATACATTATTCATAATTGATGATAGTTTTTAACGGGGAAATAGACGCACAAAATTATGTTTAGGTTTCCATTGATAATTTCAAAGTGCACTCTCATATATGTAAATTATTTACAAACAGAACAAAAGAACAACTTAGACAAGTAACAATCGTTTCATAGCGAAACGATAACTAAATTCATCATTTTCACTGAGATATCGAAAACAAATTCCTAGCCAACGTATGGATTAGCGATCGCTGTCGAATTGTTCTTTCTGTACAAAAACAACATATTGGTTATCTTGAAAACTAAGAAATGGAAAAGAAATTGTAAAATAAATGATCAAAATTAATATTTTCATTTCATTTCAATGAAAAATCAGGTGGGTTATTGTCTAAGAAAAAATCTATCACGATCGCCTATACTTTGACAGCCCCGCTGTGAGCCAAGACTCTGCGCCGACTTCCTTCTATAAAGGGACTGCGACAGTCAAATTGTAAGCGAACGCGATAGATTTTTTCTTAGACAATAACCCCCCAGTTGTTGTGAATAGTAAATGAAAGTAACGAAAAAACAATTCGCTACTTCATCGATTCCTTGCGAATCAATTGGTCTACCGACCTATGTAAGTTGGTAGATCTCTTTTATTTGCACGAATAGGTAAGTACATGGTAAGTACTACACATTTATATGAAACTACTTTTCAGATTACTTTCAGATATCGTATATTCGGTTTGAGTAAATCTGAATACCAATCGGGAGGTCCGGGGCTCGGGCTACGGCCTGGATCCCGCCATGTACCAATGTGTTATGCGTTTTTCGAATTTTATAATGTACACTTCTGCATACATCTGCGATGAAATTCAATGGCGTATGTGAAGTCGACCAATCCGCACTAGGCCAGCATAGTTGACTAAGGCCTGAACACTCTAACTTAGCGTAGGCTCGCTCTGTGGGGACATATATGAGCTGTGGTGAAATTTGAAAACGTATTGCATTTAAATGAAACTACTTTTTAGACTTCACCACAGTTCATAGCACAGTTCACAGCTCGGGGTTTCTCTACGCGATCGCATCAGAAATGAGATCCGTAGAAGAACTAGAGTCGCCGACATAGCCCGAAGAATTGCAAACCTTAAGTGGCAGTGGGCTGGACACATAGCTCGCAGGACTGACGACCGTTGGGGCGGAAAGGTCCTTGAGTGGCGGCCGCGTACCGGGAGACGCAGCGTTGGTAGGCCCCCCACAAGGTGGACCGACGGTCTGGTGAAGGTCGCGGGAAGCCGCTGGATGCGGGAGGCGCAGGATCGATCGGTTTGGAGATCCCTGGGAGAGGCCTATGTCCAGCAGTGGGCGTCTCTTGGCTGAAATTATGATGATGATGATGATGACAGTTCATAAGCGTCCCCACCGAGACTTGACAAGAGACTGACTTTCAAATGTTCGACGACGCGATAATGTAGAGTTTGATGGGTCAAACGCAGTGATTAAATTTTCAGCGGTAGCTAATTGGCCCGCAGTTCGTTTTCCGAGAACCCACTACACAGTTTGTTACTATAATTATACTTAAAACCAAACGTTGGTCAAATTGCGTGTTGCGGACTTTTGAGCACCCATTCTCGGTAAGGATTATGAAGTCATTCCTATCCCTGAATTTGACTTTAGTATAGATGCTTTTAGTTAAATTGTTAGCGTGACTGGGTACGTCGGCATGAAGATACTTTGCTATATTAGTGTCATTGACCTATCAAAAAAAACCGCTGAGTGTGAGTTGGACTTGTGCATCGGAGGCTCCGTACAAATTTATCTAAGTATACAAGTTCTACAACTACTACTTTACATATTTTACAACTTCTTACATATTTACGGTTTTCATATTTTTCCCTTAATATGTGCTGTAGGACATTCGCCTAAAATTAATTGTTTGCTCCCTTGGTAAACAATCTAC
The DNA here is from genome assembly GCA_963935595.1 of Schoenobius gigantellus. NCBI lineage: Eukaryota > Metazoa > Arthropoda > Insecta > Lepidoptera > Crambidae > Schoenobius > Schoenobius gigantellus. The sequence goes on from OZ012549.1 coordinate 5,492,846, forward strand.
TATTTCGCTGGTTTTGGGCAAGTTATCTCTAGGCTCTCTTGATAGGGGGTAAAAGGAGACAATATAGCATTGGAGAGCAAAATACATCGCGAACGGACAAAACCATTCAAAGAAATTCAAAGATGTTTGTGTTAAACTTAACGGGAATATAGCTTTGTATTTGTGAATCACTAGTACCTATTATATGTGGAGATATGCAAGATAGATTTCACTTCTTTGCCTTGCACAATATTCGCCAGATCTGTTTTTGTTCTCAGCAAAGATGTCAGAAGCCTGAACATTTTATTTCTTAACTGTTTTTGTTAACAGAAGCAGGTATCAAAATCTATATTACTGGTTCATTGCGTACTTCACTTAAGCATCTCACAACTCTACTCTCTGACACATTATTGTATATTTTAATTTAAGCAATCATCATCATCATCATCATTTCAGCCAAGAGACGCACACTGTTGGACAATGGGCGTCGGCCCCCCTTTTAATAACAAAAATATCTGAAATCTTGTACAGATTGATTACAAATAAAAGCAAAAGGTTATAATACTATCATGTAGTAATAACTGACATCATTTTTGTTTAATTTACGATTGTTGGTGACATAAATTCGATGAAAGCGTTATTTTTCCTAGATTATGCTCAAAGTTAACCTCGAAAAACATATTCTAATAAAACCATAATTTGCATGCCACCCCACAGGTATTCATGCTAGGTGGGGCGACGGAGACGGAACGAAGCACGGGTCAGTAACCCACTTCCACCGCGGGTGTACTCAAAATAATGAATAAAATCCCATAGTGACTAACTATCGTGTTTAACTAAATTAAAGTGCTAATAACCATTTCAGCGGAAATTACTCATCATTATATTCTTCGAAGAACGTTAAAAGAGGTTTAAAGGATTGCGGGGTATAAGTATCTGATAACGAAAGAGCTTGAGAAGTCAACCCTAGCGGTCACTGTGACCTTATTCTGGCAAGACCTTCATGTATAGATCACTTATCAGAAAGAACAAAAATAATTTATTTTGGCCACACAATAAATTAAAATACGCAAAAAAGAATAATGTGGTGCAAATATTGTGCGAGGCCAAAAAAGGTCTGGAGCCTCAGCATAATATATGCTTCCGCTACAAACAAGTGCAGCGAAGGCGTTGGTATTCTGGCAGAACCTTGTAAAGAAAGACCCAAGAGATGTCAAACTACTTCATACTTCAAAATCTTTTAAATTAATAAATAATTTTAAAAAAGATAAAAGATCTTGTCAGGCCCGTGGCGTTGAAATAGCAAAAAACTTTTTGGATAAAGCTGTCATGGAACAGCAGACTTGCCGTGACCTAGAGCCCTTTCGTAAATGCATGAAAGCACAGCGCAGCAGGGTAACAAGTCATGGTAGCGGTGACAAGCGGTGAAATACAAAAAAAGTATTTAAAAAAAAATAAACCGACTACAAAAACACAAAAAGACAAAAACTACTAAGTAAGTATATAAGAATACACGCATCGAAACATCACATTTTTATTTTGGAGTCGGTGTCGAATTTTAACAAACTACATAAGTGAGTTTTGTAATTTTTTTAAACTATCCAGGAGATCATCGCTGTTGATCAGACACCGGATGTTGTGTGAATTGTTATATTATTTTTAGACTTTTTAGAAGTCTTGTAAAATATTTTTATTTCAATCTCTAGTGCATTCAGCTCATACATTTAAGAATTTGACCCGAGGCAAACACCAGAATAACTTAAAATAAAACGTCTTAAGCTCGGCAATAAAAGAATTGTTTTCTGACTTCCAACAGTTCCTTGTTTAGTTACACTTTCCATTGGTAACTTAACGAAGCAACTTGAAAAAATACAACTTGAGGTCAATACGTATCATATTTTAAAAAACTGGCTAAGTGCAAGTTGCACTCACGCACCAAGAATTATGTAGAAACATATCTAAGTACCTATCTTTGATTTTGACATATGACAGCCGACATGTGCGGAAACAAGACAAAACACGGAGTAACTTATCCGAGAATGATCCAAGGAGTAACATTTTTATTAATAAGGCCGCACCATAATCAAAGCTAAGTATTTAAGTTCTTAACTATGTACATTTTACGGTTGTCTGATTTTTCCTTAACATGTTTTTAAGACCTTGCTTCATGCCAATTTCATGATGCTAGGTCAACGGGAGCCCTTTAGGTTTTGATTCCCTCGTGAAAAAGTAAATTTTGCGAAAATATGTGACATTAACGGGCATATTTTTTGATTGCGTCGACTTTCAAGCATAGATTTTCACAGCTGAAAGAGACCATTGACCCAAATATTTGATATAAATTTCAGTTTTACATCTATCTCTATACGTTCCCAAAGAAAGGGCTCTTGACAGACAGATGAACAGACGGAAAACCAACAACGTAGTGATTCTATTAGGGTTCCATGTTTTTTCCTTTTCAGGTACGTAACTCTAAAAACTTAACTCTGACTGCCTCAAGTTCAAGGAGCTTTCCATCATCAGCTCAGCATGATGAAAGAATGCTTGAGATGATGACTTCCAGACGTACGAGTCAATACCGAAATAGCATCAAAAACTTGAAACACGGACGTGCCTATGTAAGAGTTTCCCTGTATTTCCCTGGGGTCATATCACCATGACTTGACATGATCTTGACAATGGGATATATACTCTTTCGAATAGAAAATCGGTTCATAATTGACTGAATAATCACGTAACAAACATGCAAAAACATACAGTTGCATTGAGAACCTCCGTATTTTGTGAAGTCAGTCAGTCAGTCAGTATAAAAATATATTGCACTCAAAACAAACTCTTTACGTTGGAAATGTAAGACCTACCTCGTTGATTTATTTTTAACATATATAAAGAAGCAAATTAAAGATATACATTACCATGTAAGTAAATTATATGCTGTGCGTATAAATATAGACATACTATCACACCAATATGAAGCTAGTTGTATTATCAGCTGTAAACGGTGACCTGATATGTGAGTCATCTGTAAGCAAACTGTCTAAACGCCTAAGGTCATAACATCTCTCTATAAACTGGAAACATATGTTTCCTTACAATACGATTTTGTAAACAAAAAATTATTCATTCATTTTATAAGAAAATTTATCGTTGACAGCGCAAATTATAGGCGACAGCGTGCTGCATTGTTTGCACGATAAATAAATTTTGTTCTTAATTATTTTGATGATTTATTTAATATTTCGATGATATTATTGTCTCCGATTCCTAGCAAATATTTTAAATGCCTGTCTGTCTATTACGATTCCACACTTAAACTGTTGAACCAGTCTTAATATCGAGTGTAAGTGACGGTGTCCCTTTTATTTAGCAGTGAGCTTAGACCAATTTTAATAAAATTTGGTAAAGAAAGGCATAGTAATAATAAGCTCTGCGAAAGGGCATAGTCTACTTTTCACCCCTAATTTTAATGAGTTCCGTAGGTTAAAAACTCTCGTTTTAATAGTTTAGTTTCCCGCTATCTCTCGCAACTTGCAGCAACCGCGCCGGCGGCTAATGTCTATGCCCTATTTGGCGACCAAGGCCACGGTTGCGCAATAATATATTTTGAGGTGTGATCTGATGCCTATTGATGATGGCAACTGCTCAGTTACCTAGCCAATGTCATGTGTCAAAATTAAATAAACATCGTTATTACTCTGAGTTTATTCATACGAGCCAAGCAGAGAGAATCCGTTAAAGCCTGTTATATTATCGTGAACGGTAGTATGCAGGCGCCTAGTCGACTCAATCACTGTACATCTCTCGAGAAGATACCGTTCTTTAAAATATAGGGGAACCAGTTAAGTCGCAGCCACAGAAGATAATTGTGCAGCATTATATGTCGGGTTGGTACATGATAATATATATTATCTATAGGACAACTTTGATCTTTTGAGTTCTTCTGCAATACCGTTAATAAATTTATTTCAACTTCACTCAAACATGCCTCGTGTTAATATTGATATCAAATATATCGCTTCATGCAATGACACCGGAGGGAGACTCTGTACCAGGGTCGTGTGCTTGGGTACCTCCGTCTTACCTATTTCTGCCGCAAAGCAGCAGTGCTTGCATTGCTGTGCTCCGGTTTGAAGGGTAGGATATGGCAGTGAAATTACTGGGTACCGTGATTTTACATCTTAAGTCACAAGTTGGCAACGTACACTGTGGCCCTTGTGGGGGTTGCAGTTTTACTGCGAATCTCACAGGAGCCACATGTATTATTATAGGTGACTGTTACCACTCACCATCAGGTGGGCAGTTGGCTTGTTTGCCAACTTAGTAGCAATAAAAAAAATGCAATGACAATGTATACTCTGGTCCTTGTGATATTTGCAAATTATACAGGAAACACAAATTATACTATTTTTTACTCTAGTTACTTACTATCAGTGCCCCAAGTACGAACCTCTATAGTTATCGTAATCGTATTATTTGCATGAAAACTATAGCAGCGCGGCTACGGTCGTTTAAGGAACTAAATGGTATCGTAATGGTAATGGTATATTTAACGAGAGTTAAGAATGAGAATCGTCAGCACGAACTCAATTTTTGACACGTTGTATCGTTTTATCCGACAGCTATCATAATAACTCTCACCGAGTACCTATTTATTTATTGTTCATGTACAAAAGAAGTACAAAGGCGGACTTAATGCCTTAGGCATTCTCTACCAGCCAACCTTAGGGTGGTTGAGGGCCTGTTGTGGTAGATGCACATTTTGTAGATTTTTTTTGACAAAGTGATTACAATTGATCATAGTCAAACGATGATCCCTAGAAAGTCTTAAAATTTGTCACCGACTTCAGTATAGAGGTGTGATGTTGTCTGTACGTATTCTTATATTAGTTTAAACTTTTCAGTGTTTTTGAAGTCGGTTTTTATTTTTTGTAAAATATTTTCTATTTTTAACTTTTTAGTGAATGAAATCTTTTTTTTAGTGAAAGGAACCCTAATTTAATACCAGCTCAACTTCGGTGAACTGGTATTAAATTAGGGTTTCCCTCGATTTTCATCCCATGATCGATTTTCATGAGATCCCATCATCAGATCCTGACTTTAGTACCACCCTTGGAGTATCCTCTATCGAATACAAAAAGAATCATCAAAATCGGTCCATTAGCGACGAAGTTATCCGCGAACAAACATAAAAAAAAAAAACAAAAAAAGAATATCGAATTTAGAAACCTCCTTTTTAGAAGTCGGTTAAAAAGGGCATATGCTGACGCTACATAGCCACAGTCTAAGCCGGGCTGCTGGTCCCCTTTTAGCAACAAATTCTAATTTTTTTTGGTTAGATCCCGTAAATACTACACTGTTGAATGCAGGTAGCTATTTAGTAGAACTTTGTACTAAATATAAGTGCTACTGGCTTTTTATTATGATCGACTATGATATGGCCTCACTCCTCGCAGTCAATAATAATAAAAGTATTCAAACTTTTTTTCCATACTAGAAAATCCAGAATACTATAAATTTTATAATAAAGCGCTTATAAAGATAAATAAAAACATCTTTTAAAAGAACGAGTTACCTTAATTCACGATTTACTTGAGCATTGTTTGTTTCCGCACAGTAGCGTACTCCGCGGATCGGTAATGAAATGAAACTACATATTTGACAAGGTTACTCTGCTACTCGACGGAAGATGTCGCTAGCATACAGGCGTAAGGTAAGCTACGCGGATGCGCTAAGCTGCTGTAGTTAGTACCTTCAAGCGGCACAAGATGGCATTACTAGACACAATGTGTGAAACGGATACATCTATTCTTTTTATACTTATATATTTATTAATTATCTACTCACAATAATGGCACACAGTAAAAACTATAAATGTTATGTAAATAAGCGAAATGATTTTTCTTTGCATAGATATAATATAGTCAAAATGAAAGAAGCAGAGCTTAACTCTTGTTATTTTTAAATTCTTAAGAACAATCTTTCCAATGATATTGAACATTCCCTCTGAATTACTTCCAAAATATTTTTAATTAACACGATAAAAAATGCGATAGCATTTTTAAAGTTTGAATACGGTAAATCAAAATAAACACTTTTTATTGCACACAAAGAAACAAATTACAACAGCGGCCTTATCAAACGCAATCTTTTCCAGGCATCCTCGGGATATGGAAATAGAAAAAAACAACTCAAAGGGAAGAGTGCAGAAAGAGGAATAAAGAAAGTTTGTGGGATAGGAAAAGGAATCAAATAAAATTAGCTAAGTATATAAAGAAAATGTACAGTCAGAAACAACTGTAAATAAATGTTGTTCAAGCCTTCATCGACACATCCAATAATAATCTATTGTTGATGATTTTTATTTTAACAAACACTAAGATGATTTTTATTTTAACAAACACTAAGCTATTTTTAAAGGGAGTAATTTCGCGATAAAGCGGCCTAAATCATCATAAGACAACCATCATAGTGTGAAATTGTCTGTACAATAACGGACAGGAGTGACGGACTTTAACTGGCTATTCTGACTAAGGGTGTTGCAATTTGCCCTCGCAATTGCCGTGAACACATTTTTAGCCCTGTTTGCATGGTGCTAAAGAGTTCACACCTTATGGCTCCACGTAACCACCCACCTTCACACCATTTTATGCTGAGCCTCGCCTCTTTCGATTCCGTCGAGCTGTTTGAACTAAACGCGGGTTAAGTACGACCACTGATGGGTCTCTGAGTATTGGCTCTGCATTTCCCGTCTACCCACGACCACGATCACGTCACCTTTGCAATTGTATCACAGCCGTAAAACTTAGCCCAGTATTCCACCGACCCCTAACAGAGAACAACCTCTTTTATAAAAACATATTGAGCGCATATGAAATGGCGTGATTCAAAATATGCATTGGAGGTCGTGGAAATTTCTGTGGGTCGCAAGAAACTCGCTTATCATTAAGTTTATATCGCAAAAAATAAGAAACATGCACAACATACGGAGAAAGAGAGAATCTGTTGCGTCTGTGTATAGAAAAACTACAAAATTTTTGAGTTCCAACTCTGGAATTATATTGAAAATAAAACCTCACACGAAGAAATACCGTTTATTGACCAGAGTCATGGAAGGTAATGACGATGAATGCAGCCACAGCGCGAATCTAAAGATTGCAAATGATGTAGAAAGTGATGATGATTTAGGAGACAGAGAGCTTCATTATTATTTAGGGGTTCACACAAGGGAAGTATACTGGCGAGACCCAGAAGGAAAAGAGCAGATAAGAAAGGACTTTCTTATCAACCACTGTGGAATATCCGAAGAAGACTACAATAAGAACTACAAGAATATTAAAACCGAAGAGCCTTACGCTATCCAGCCCAAATTAAAACAGGTCCCGTTCAAAATTCACAAGAAAAGGGGTAGAAAAGATCATCACTTGAAAGATATGGAATCCTGGTGCGAAAAGACAGGTATTTTCAAACTTTTCACCAACAGACGTGACAGCGAGTACTCAACGTCAGATAGTTACAGCGAGTACGATACAGATGATGAGAACAGAACTTCTGATGATGACAAGGAAAATATAAATGCGTACGACAAACAGGGGTGCGATCTTATTATGGACATGACTAATCACTTCCACTACTTGAGCATGTGCGACAGTATAGAAGATATGTTATCCTTAGAGGTCCGTGTGATATTTATTAAATAAGATCAAGAAGAGAATCAATCAATCTCGTTCCTAATTCAGACTTTTCTTTTATTACAGGGTGTTCGAATCAAAGAAGTCTCCGAAGGAAGATCTTGCGACCGCTGCACAGAACTATGTCCCGGTTTCACACCACATTCATGGAGGTAAGCTTCGTACAACTTTCAACCCACAATACTGCCCCAGCGTTTACCTCAACTACCTATTTTATCTCTAGGCAACGTGCATGTAAGGTCGCTGACTCCTCGCTTTACTCTTAGTTAGACTACCACACTACCTGCTCATTGTAACGTACTCAGAAATCCATCTAGGACACCATATAGTCAAACCGATCCCAATTAGTGCGATTTTTGACTTTGTTCTGTTCTGTTAAAACCGTTATCACTGTTTGTCTCACTTTGCTAATCTATGGGTCTTGTAACTAATCAGGTGTGTACCTACGTAATTTATTCGTATTTAGCAAAGCAAACGATCTCATCACCCATTCATTAGCAAATTATTCCATTACAAAAACACTATTTAAAAACACTAATAAGATAAAAGTGCAATCAGGCTGAACGAAAACGAATTAATACAATCGTTAGCACTCCCATTTGTTATCTAGTTGAAGCCGAGCTCGTTGACCGGGTCACAGATAAGCTATCGGCTCGCTTTGCTTTCATTCAATTCTTAAACATTGTTGTGTTTAAACGCGAGTGGTCAGTGAGGATAATAGGCAGCCTTGCACTCTTCTAGAAGGTCGCCGACGCAACGCTTGTCAGCCATAACATTTGCGATACGATACGCCACTGTCGTCCGATCATTCTGCGCGCGCGGTTGTTTACAAGCCAACGAGTAAACGTGACCTCATTTATTATGTGTCTCTCGTTAAAACAATTGGAATGGGCGGAAATGTGCCGGCGGATAATTGGCGGCGAAAACACGGCCAACGCCGACGTTGGACAGCGGAAGATACAGAAGTTCCCTTCGAGGGAGAGGAACTTCGCCGTGAGGAGACGTAAGACCAATAACAACAATGTTCGCCCCCACGCTAACTGTGCCAACTGCGCCAGGATTGCTGAGGAGGAGAGCAAGAGGTGATGATACACTTCTCACTGGAGATGGAGATCTTGAAGGCGTAGCTCGCTGGGACCTTACTGACTTTATTAAAATAGCGAATATCAATAACACTAAAGTAGCTCAAACACACAATGAACAAGATTGTAAACAAGTGTCTTGTGAGTGCGATTAGATAATAACAAGATAGAGAAGTCGTCAAACCCGGATATTAGGAGACCATAACGCATGTTTCAATGAATATTCAATCCTAAGTGATATAACAAAAGATGCCGTTTCAGGTAAACTGGTGTTTCGGCTAAAGCATTTTTTGTGCGAATTTAAGCGAGACGAGTAGTATAATGGGTCGGATGAAGAAACCAAAACAAACGTCCCAACATAATACATAAATCATAAGTGGTTAGCTATTATTAATGAACATTTTTTCCGAAGTTGTATTTTATCGTATTTACTGATTGTATTTTTTTGTGTAGAGCATTTTCACATGCGAATCAGTGCGGGAAGAGAACCAAAATCAAACAATTTTAATTAACTGAAATATATTTCATATTCCAATTTGCTAAATTGTAACGATGGCGATTCAAAAGAGGTGCCAAAAAAAATTTGACCTTCCGCATTTATCTGCTGCTCTCCTAATTTGGGAATACGTGAAGACTCTACTTATAATCTCTCCTCGTTGATTAATTAGAAATTTGCATTGTTTTAAAAGATCCACGCTGAATAGAGTTTTGAGTTTGAAGCATCTTGTGTGAATGAAAAAATGTATGGAAATGACATTAGCACGTGACAAACTCTAGCTATTTTTTCCGTAGCTAAGGTCATCTCCATACATTTTTTCTGCGGAATGACTGCGACAAAATAAGCGAGTGGCTTTTGTCTAAGGGGGCTGTGTTGTCAAATGCATCATTTTGATTCCTTTGACAACAACTTTGCATTTTCTTTCTCCTGGGACGAGTCGACACTCCTCCCTACATTCCTTTCTCTTGATTCCCCTAATAGACATGATACCTATATTTTCCTTTACCTGCTGCATGAAAGAATTGTGTGGTCTAGGTAGGGTGATGGTAAAAGGAAGAACTTTTCGTTCTGTTAAATTATTTCTTTTGTGTTTAACTTTCACCAGGCTCATTGTCGTTTTGCAGAGACATTTACAGTACCTATAAAAACGTTATATAAAAATTGGAAAAAAAATTTAACTTAGCCCTACATTCACCTAATTTTATTATTCTTTTCATGTACTATCTTGTTCCCATATGGTATTTTCCTGATGGTTTCCTCAAACATTATTTTATTTTATTAGAATACAATAAGGTGCAATGTGTTTGGGTGTGTTTCAATGTTTTCCTATTTTCTATAAGTTACAATAAATATTAAATCTAGACTTAAAGTAAACTTAATTTTAACGTTAAGCAATTTTGACTGATATTGAACTGTTTACAATATTCCTTGTAGGTATAAGATTAGTTAGGCTAGTACAAGTACTATTACTTTATTTTGTGGTTAAGCCCTAATTCCATAATTTCCATATTCGTTTTGTATTTTTAAGTTTGCATGTATAATATTCTATTCGTTTTAGAAATTCTTTTTGCGTCACTCATTTTGATGCAATATAATTTAAAACTATGATACAATATTTAACCCTACTAAAATTATGTTTACCAAGAAAGTTTTTAATTAAAAAATAATTGTTTTTCTTTCATATTTTATATTGACGTTGTATATATCAATATTTATCGTAAACTTCTATAAGATCTTCTATTTTATCCATCGTACGTTAAACTAAAACCTACATGACAAAACTAAGTAGTTACTTAAAAAAATATGTTGATTTTCATTTAAAATACTACGGTGACGGTTATGTTAAAAAATTAAAAATGTTACTTCATATCAGGTATTATACCATTTTAACATTTGTATTAATCAGTAAATATAACTTTCATAGTATACAAAAAGGATTAGATATGGCTGTTCTTATGAAATCTCTGTCAAGTCATATTGTAAGTATATCATACTATTTGCCATTTTCACTGACTACTTTGGTGGTTTTCACGGTTTGACGGTAACAGAAGTGTTTCAAAATTTATTGATACTATTAAACCATCACTGGCGATCAATAGGTTTCGAAAAATATTAATCGATTTCGATACTACTAAATGCATATTAGTCACATTACATAAGTAACTTATGTAATGTCATAATAAATCTTTATTATTATTTCCTAACAAAAATGATAAATCAGTGTTATGTAACAGAAGTTCTGTTAACATAGTGTTGTTTTTATTAGTCTGATATAGCGTTGTGATATTATTAGAGTCACAAGTATGTACATAAATATACCTTTTAGTTAATAAAGTGAGTTTTATTTTTATACTCCTATCACAGTCACCTTAATGTCTGATTTTGATATATTATTTATTAATTTAAAGGCACTATTATTTGGATTGTCGCTTGGGGTTTTTTCAGCAGAACTAGTTTTCAATTTTTCCTTATCACCGGTTACTATCAGGTTAATTGAAAGTGCTTCCAAGGTCTGGATAAAAAAATACAATTGCAAACAAAAAGTGAGCATGACACATAGCTCGCACGACTGACGGTCGATGGAGCGGAAAGATCCTCGAGTGGCGGCCGCGTACCGGGAGACGCAACGCTGGTGGTAATACAAGGTGGACCTACGATCTTGTGAAGGTCGCGGAAAGCCGCTGGATGAGGCAGCCGCAGGATGCCGCATCTTAATGTCGTTGTCGAGTCGAGATAGCGTTTCAATAAAACTGCTTTTGTCGCTTTTATGCGAAATTTCTGGTGAAATTTATTTGTACTACAATTTCTCGATAAGTCAATAGTGACTTATGTTTTAGTTAGTATTCGGTTAACCAACAAAAACTGTCTCAAAAAGCGATGCTATTGAAGCGTTATTGACACGCCACAAATGCGTTAACGCTAGCAGAATAAGACCTCTGTTTGGAGATCCCTGGGAGAGGCCTATGTCCAGTAGTGGGCGTCTCTTGGCTGAAATTATGCCGATGATGCTCTGTTCGCAGCGATACCTTGAAACGGAGCGGTGCACGTTTTCGAAATCCGTCGCCACGAGGAGCAGACAGAAACCTCTTGCGACAGAAAACTATTAATATACATGCTTACCCCATTTAACACACATAATGTGTTATTGATATTTGCATTGCACGTGTTTGCAACACCTGTATTAATAAGCAATCGTATTTCGATGTAACAGAGGGAGAATTTGTTTGTCCCTCTATCGACTGAGCGGGCACCCCCACCTCACTTGATTTTGTCGCAAAGGAGAAGTGCATTACAGTATACAGGACTATTTTTAGATACGAGCCAAAATTATTTGTGGTTGCCCAGTCGATCAAACTGAACAACTTTTACTTTCGAAATATTTTGAAATCGCAAATAAAAATTTGTTGTTCTATACGCCGATTATATTCACGATTTCAGGGTTGATCCCAAAGTAAAATTTCTTCAGTTTACTTGTCTGAACAAGCACACAGTAAAATTCTTATCGTCACTAAAAAATAACCTTATACATATATCGCAATTTTACACGATCGCAACGTACCTACACAGCCTACACTACGTTTCTTAAGGAGGTTGCATATTTGCGAATATTATTAGAAAACACATTAAATATATCAAAGGTCGTAAATGAAGGTATTATACGTAAATGAAGGTGAGACCTTCATTGCTCTGGTTGAAGAAACTGACCTACCTTGCGAAATTTAAAGGCAAAAATGTTGATTAAAACAACAGATAAAATCAGACCACAAACTATTAAGTGAACAAGAATCAAACGTGCAAGACGTCACTATAAAACGACATGGAAATAAAATTTACATTCAAACCTTGTTTTGGATTACAAAATACATGATGTAAAACCCTAATGAGCTACATAAACAGCCATTTACTAGCGACTTGTACGTCATTGATCATGTACACGACTCATTATCGATTGTGTTAACGTTTTAAAGGTAGAAAGGAATATATAAATCTGTAAATATATCATACTAGCTTCCCGCACGGTCTTCGCATTATAATTATCCTTCACGCATTCCATCCATACTTCCTTGAGACTCCCACCCCTACGCTTATGTCTGACCACAATCATGTCCATGACTCTTCTGGTAATATGACTAATCCCGCCCCATCACATGGCCATACACCTCTAACCTATTACTTCTTATCTTCATTGTCGATGCTACCTTCAAACCCTTTCATACATCCAGCTTAACATTCCCATCTCCGCCACGAGAAGCCTTCCTTTCTTTGACAATTTTGTACGATCATATCGTCTCGATACTGTGAGACATTTTCTTTACCAACTCTACGAGGTTAATATTAGGTCTTAGGTACAATAAACCTACTACTGGGCATAAGGCCCTAATTCTTTAGGATGCAATCGCATTCTTATGCTCCAATCTGCCGGTAGGTACAGACAAGAGTGTGTGGGTTATATATATATGCCTTTTTGGCTGGCCTAGCCAAGTGTGTATTGGTGAAAATTGGCGTCCCGCCCATCAACGGAGACTCTGGAGCTGTTTAACCCACATGGTGGAAGATGCTCTAACACACCCATCTTCTTTTTCTTGAGAATTTATGCAGGTACTTTATAGAGCCAGATAGATGGCGAACCTTTATATCATTATCAAAAATAATGATTCAAAGTACTCTTGATGGACCATCATAAAGCTTCTAGTGAGTAAAAAAAATAAACTCAATCCACAAATCAGATTCTTATGTTTTAGTTCTTAACTTTTTAGTTCGTTTTATCAACAAGTAATAATAAAAGCTTCTTTTTTTAAAAAGTTTTTTTTTTAATTCTACTTGTATTCCGTTGCGTGCCACCAATGACACGCGTGCCGAATAGGCGCCATATCTAGAACCATCCAGGACTGTCCTGCAGTCAGCATGTTGGGCATATGGGCATGACATGATGGAAGGTCAGCCGAAAAATATGTATGCAGAAATGGTTAGAATACTTACATGGATACGATCATCACACTGTTGAGTAAACATGCGAACGTGACTGGCTTGTCATTATCAATTTAAATTGTGTTATTTTGTGTCGTCCTGCCTAACCTGCGCATGAAGTGATAAATTGTTTACGGACTGTGAAAAATATAGATTGCACTGATTTATCTATTCAGTAGGTATATCGTATGAAGAATTAATAATAATAATAATAATATTTATTTCTCACCATAAACTATAAAACATTTGTTCCATACATTAAGAGTAGGTAACCTATTTTAACACTGTTTTAACACTGCACTATTTGATAGTCCCCTTTATAATATTACAATGTAAATCGTTTAATTCTTTATTCATAGTTACTAGTTGAAATATTAAACTATTTGTTCCTATTCTATTTGGGAATCTTTGATTATCCGATTCCATTTTAATACCAAAAGAACCGACGAGATTCCCAGTATTTACGACACCAGGATTTGCTGGTTCTTAACCCTGATCACCTTGTGTTATGTGACTGTGATTAATTTCAGTTATTTATTTTTTATTTCAAGATTACTTATTTTTACTTATATCAAATTAAAAGCAAACGTGATACTAGTAGACAGTTGTTAGACAGAATTTGACAGAAAGTAGAGTCATTGTCATCATGATATCCACAAGAGTTTGGTCTCCCACCAATGGCCCAGTGTGGGTTAGTGAGGAACGCCAGAACCTTCTCCTTTATGATACAGAGTGATATTTGGAGCAGCTCTCATAACCCTAGCATATTTTCTCTAGAGCACCACTAAGAAAAAGTAAGATACCTATACAAATAATACACACGACGTATCGTTCGTCACACCCTTAGCCCCTGTACTCGTAAGAGGTGACGTTAAGATAAGAGCAAAACCGTTCACCAATCAGTCTGGCCAGGGTGGTGTACTGGGCCAATTACCCCACACATTCAGCAGCATTACATTCAGCAGTGGGACGTATATGAAGTGAAGTGACTACTACGAACTACTCAATTCTAACTCCTTAGCATCTTCGGGCATCGTCATCGTTAATTTTTCCACTCACTAGCCAACACTGCTAACTGTTTACAGACATACTAAATTGACAGCCACGTGCCGGCCCAGTGCCCACAACAAAAGATCATATGAAATATGACCACAAATATTCACTTAAATTGAAAAAATATTACCTATTATCCATTAACTTATTATGATGAAGCTATGATATGAGCTAACGTGTGAGTCATACAAGTAGCTGCAGAAAATTGTTTTTAAAGCGTTGTCGGTTTCCTGTGCTGTTTTTGCCTGGCCAAACATAAATCATGTATGTGGAATATCAAATTGTTACGAATGGCGATTTAAAAGGAGACTGAAAATTTGTCCTTCCGAGTTTTTTTGCCTGTTTTTCTCAAGAAGTCTGATGTAAACTGTATTTGTGTAAACATAAGTATCTCTTTTTGTTATAAGCTTATTTTTGTACAAAGGTATAGATGTACGCACATTCGGGGATTAAAAGAAAATCATTATGTTTGATGTCATTATGTGCCTGTTAAATTAAATTGGATAAAAATGAGGTTGTTGTTCCTTTTCAGAAACTGCTGCTTATCATGCATGATCGAAAATACATAGTCTTATTACTATGTTTCTAAGTAGTTGTAAGTTCCGCGTGGAACTTAGTCTTAATAATTAACTAAAAAAGCTTAATCCGTGCAACCGAGTGATTTATATAATTAAGTAAATAATCTGTTAAAACATATGAAATTAGTACAAAGCTCTGAAATGCAAGTAACAAAGAAATCGTGTTTGATAATAAAGAAGCCAACAAGACGTTATTTAGTTGAGTCACAAAACAAACAAAGCAATGTAAAATTATGACAAATTGCACATTAATGCATAAACACGTCGCAAAATCAGCCGCATTTAAATATTATAGGTACTGTTGAGGTGAAGTCAAATAAAGATTATCAAAATAAATAGAATATGTTGGAGTTTTGTAAATAATTACGTTTTGTTGTTTGTAAACTTGTCAGTATAGTGCCATTTTTATTAATTTTTAATCTATTTTAGTGTAGGTAATTATAATCATATTGACTTGACATAATAACTTACGTAGTATAAATAAAATAGACCAGCAACAAACATTTGTATTTTCTTTTACAAAATACCCACAGAAAAGCGTTGCTCTGTTAGCTAGTAGCTCTCTCGATTCGGTTTGTATTAATTCAAGAGTAACTTTGGAGATAATAATATGTAAAGCATTGTGAAGGCAAAATTCTTAAAAAGTTAAATAAAAGTACTTTGTGAATTTTCCATTCAATGACGTAATTGTTTATTATATTATTATTATTTTCTTCGATTAGTCGCTCAATGTGGAAGTTCCTCATCTGGATACTTCCACACAATCCAATTAATTCCACAGTGTGCATTTTCGATTTCGATTCGATAGAACGACATAATTTCAAGATCCTCGTTCGATCAACCTACTAACAAGTTCAATTATTGAACTTGTAAGTAGGTAATTCGAGCAAGTCAGCCTAAAAAACTCGAAGAACAGGGTCAAGCAATATGAGAGACCATCTCACACATAAAAACAACTTCAAGAACTAAAAACAAAAACTGAATATTCTAAATTTGGTAAGGCAGTGTTATTTTTACGTAACCACAGAAGATAATAACTTAACCTCTTACTGCATGAATTATTAAAGAGATGGAATAAAAAATCTTTTTATACGAAATAATATATTACTAGGCTTACATAATTAAATGAAATTAAAATAAAAAATTATAAACTTATATATTAGAAGTTATTACACGACTCCATATATGGCTTCGTATGCATTCTAGTCAACTAATATGAATCCATATATGGCTTCGTATGCATTCTAGTCAACTAATGTGACTTATTATATTATTTTAGTCACTTGTCAATCTGTGCGAACACAAAAAGCAATTCATTGGCTTTGATTAGTGTTAGCAGCAGATCCAATGATCAGTTCTTTTCATAATTTTTGGTCCAGGTTGGTTACTCTGGGCGTTTTATTCTGGAATCTCTCAAAAATCTCTGTTACTGTTACTAGTAGGCAGTAGGTACATGGACCTCATTTTTGTGTTAAATTGTTTGATGAGCCTGTATAAAGCAGATGCAATCGTAGGATCCTCGTGTACCGAGAGTAAGACGATGTCGTCCGCATAGTAAAAGTATCTGTGTGCAAAGGCATATCAGCAGTGAATATGAAGTACAGTATGGAGTCCAGCAAATTTCCCTGCGTTACTCCTGAGGATATTAAGTTCATCTGAGATATTTCGTAAAAATCATCACCCTAACTGCCATGACCAACCACCATATTAACTTGGAGGTTCCACAAAAGCGCGAAGGATCCATTTTTGACATAAGCAAACAGCAACCGTGAACGCATACAAAGCCAAATATGACTGCAGTATGTTTTACTGTAACGCATACGAAGCCAAATATGGCAGACAGATAAAAGGCATAAAATAAATATGAAAAAAGCTCAGTATTGAAATTAACAAACCGTTTTCGTATTTTAGAGGGTATAAAGGATATAGCTATATTTTTTCTATACTTATTTCATACCGTATTGTATTTTATTTTGAATTCCAAAAACTTGCACCTTTTGTCTGTCATCGGCCGATCACACGTGTTGCAAATAAGCTCAAATATTGCTGCCAACAATTGTCATTGACTTTAGACGAACTAAACCTTCCGTTTAGTGATAAAACGCTTATTTTAATTGATTTTCTTTTTTAAAGATTGAGTTTTTCATTAGGTTGAAAAAAAATCGTGAACTTTTGAGTCCATAAATGGCTTGGTATGCGGTTAGGGTTGCCAGTTCGCCAAACCTAATAGCCGGACAGACCAGCCAGTTTGGCCGGACATTTGGGTAGAAAGGCCGGACACCCTATATTATTAAGGGATTTTGTCTCAATATTAATAGGTACGACAAAAAAAATTAATGAATTGAAAAAGCTTGATTTTACATACAATCAAGCTTTTTTTATTATTATCATAAATCTTGTTAAATTCTAGTGAAATAATAAACAAAATCGAATGCCAAATCAATCTTAGGTACCTATGTACTTTATTATTAATCAGTCAAATAGCCATCAGTCAAAATTAAATTCTAGATACTTAAACATTTATCAACATATTTAAATTCTTCTTGAATACTAATGAAAGTCACAAATAAGCTTTTGAACTAAAAAAAATAATCAAAAACTTCTCTTTATGTTAAACAATGAAACAAAACAAAAATTCTTCTCTTAAATTAAAACAATAAAACAAAACTTCTTCTCTTTAAGTTAAACAATAAAACATAAAAAAACTTCTCTTTGAGTTACACAATAAAAATAATTATTCATATTTTTGGTTTGCCGAAACCTGTTTTAAGAGCTCAGTTTCTTTCAAAATGTAGTTGTAAAAATCCTTACATGTCAAATTTTTAAAATTAAATTCTACAACCAACATTTTGGCAACAGTGTTAACATGTAATCTGTTGCGTTCTTTCGTCCATTGCTGACCTATCAAGGAAAAAGCTCTTTCAACGTTTGCGTTATGTCCTGTACTCCTGTCGCCTGCGCTCGGCCACGCTCGGTGCTCGCTCGTTTGCGAAATATAGAAAGCCTAACAAAAGCCGGACGGGCCGGACGCAGTCAAATTTGGCCGGACAAGAGGTCAAAAAGCCTAACCCTGTCCGGCTTTATCCGGACGCCTGGCAACGCTATATGCGGTAAGGGATCATTGACTTCTTCATATTAATTAAATATAAAATAATGAATAGCTGCCATCTAGCGGCTGGTAGCGGTAACGTCAAAGCTAGGCAGCGATATCTGCTTAGTCATATCTGCATAGTCTTAGGATCTCACCAATAGATGGCTGTACTTATACATACATCAAAAATTTTTCAGACTGAATCAACTTGGAAGTTGGAATATATAACCATAAAACATGTTAAATGAATACATAATTATAAGACTAGGCTATATCGGAGTTGAATCAAAGTTAAAATCTTCTTCTTCTGACTGTGCTTTTTTTACTGACCCGACTTGAAAGTGTTTTATCCCGATTTTTATAAGCTTCTGTCCCGAAATTTCACTTTTACACCTGGAAACTCTAGTGAAAAACCATCCATGCTTCTGAATTTAGGTTCCTATCTTGCTGAATGTGATTGAATGTAGGTACTTGACTAAATTTAGTAACAATTGAATTACTGCCGTGATTGAATTAAGACGACATCGACAATATCGACATAGCGTGTTTTAAAATTTAAATATACTTAATTACATACTTTATATTTTTATTAAATAAAAAATTAAAATTTTAACTATATGTCTATGCATATAAGTTTCGGTCGGATGCTAATTGTTTGCTTTGTTTAATAAAAGGAAATATATTTCTGGTTTTATAGGTACCTATTTGAAAGAGAAACGATCTCTTATTTAATATCGGCTACAGTTTTCATTTAGGAATGCCCACGGAATAAGTATTCATATTATTTTTTGAATTGTCTGTACCTAAAGCCCTCCTAGACAAATCCCACACGCTAACTCTTTCGCAGTGGATCCGCAGAAAATATGTATGGAAATGACATTAGCCTGTGACAACCTCATGCAATTTTTTCCGCAGCTAATGTCATCTCCATACATTTTTTTTCTGCGGAACGACTGCAAAAAAGCTAGCTTATGGGATTTGTCTACGGGGGTAGGCGTGCAATAGATAGCCTGTCTGTACACAGTCAGTGTGAGGAAAAGACGAAAACTGGTAGTTACAGGTAAACCTGTCATCTGTCATACACCCTAGGCCCTAGCGCGTGTACACCTTAAAAAAACACCAGATGGATAAGGTAGGTAGTAATCTATACAATAGGCTAGATGACTAAAAAAAATTTCTTGCTTTCATAGAAGCTCATTCATATAATAAACAGAAAGAAAAAACTGTTTTCGAATAACTATAAAAACAACCAAGATATAAGGTATTAAAGATTTTTCTCCATCTCTTTCTAGCAAAACGGCAATTTACAAGGAGTTTATATGGCCGTACTCAACTATGACGTCACGGTTGATGTCGGATCTCTCTTTCTAATCGCTTTCAAATTAACAACTTAAAATGCTTGTATCTAATGTATTTCTAAGCCGATTTTAATTCTGATTTCACAGGACTGCATCTTTTTCCACGGTATTTTAATATTTAATGACGAGACGTAAAAATTAGAATTCAGTCATCATCCCAATTGGGGAATGGCTAACGCCGATTGTGTCTCTACGGAGGTAGAAGTATCTGGAGGTTTTTAGCCGGTATTGGGAATTCTACCCGAGTCCTTGGGGTGGCCTAGTCAGCTCAAGTCCCTTTTTTTTACATTTTTTATATAATAATGGATGTGTCCTGAAGCGTCCCTTAAATTTTCCGGGGTGATGAAAATAACCCTGTATATTTTTATGAAGCTCAAATGTCAACAGAAACATAAATACCGGCATTCATTTCCTAGCAAAATATACTTTAGATAATATTAGCGATAAACGATAAGATAACAGTGTACGTTTAGTGCCTTTATGGTAGCTGAATCATGCTATCATGACATTATAGCGATAAAGTAATAGTATGAGTAATAGTTTTACATTGAGTAAAATGTTTAGTACGATGAAGTAAGTCTTTGGTACTACGTTTATATTTCATGTTATTGTACTAGTTATTTTTTATTTATTTCACATTAAAAATTATATAAATATATTTACACTTTTGAGTATCAATAAACCCTACCGGGTTTGTCTTTGCATAGACTAGTTTGCTATGACGAAGTACTAAAGTACAGTTGTACCGACGCATAAACATTAATTCATCAATGTGATCGATATTTCAACAATTATCATTTTTATTAACATTTACTGTGAATCTATAAATCTAACACATAAGTATGGTCACTTTTTGGATTTGATTGACGAATCAATTACGTGAGTAGACCTCTGGACTATTTCGAGGAGCTTGCTTAGGTAGGTACCTATCTAATGTACGCCGTTTTGCCGCCTCCGTGGTCTAGTGGTTGAGTGAAACCACCGAGTATTGATCGGAAGGTCGGGGGTTCGATGCCCCATGGGGGCAGAAATTCTTATGCTCGGTTTGGTCGGTTGGTGGTAGCGCTTCTCAGCCCGCCTGGCTAGCTACCACCGTATTACTTAAGCTTGTCGCCATAATAACAATATTAATATCGTTCGACAGTTCCTCAGTTGTTGAGGAGTCCTTATCGTCACTTACCATAAGGTGAGATCAAGGCCTAGCTAGAGCTTCCCTGTCGTATGTAAAAAATACCTGCTTTGTCGATTATTTGAAATGACAATAAATCTACAGGTCTTCAAGTTGTGTAGGTACCTCATACCTCCCTATTAGTACTCTTTTATTTAACTATGAAATAACTTGTGAAAATAAGCGAACGTGGCGTGGTGGCAAATCTATTAAAGTAAGACGAAAGATTATCTTGTATGGAATGTTTTCATACCACTCTTCACGTCCCTACG
The DNA here is from genome assembly GCA_963935595.1 of Schoenobius gigantellus. NCBI lineage: Eukaryota > Metazoa > Arthropoda > Insecta > Lepidoptera > Crambidae > Schoenobius > Schoenobius gigantellus. Next base: position 5,514,081 of record OZ012549.1, read on the forward strand.
AAGGCAAGCAATGTCTTCATCTAAGGCAGTGGTTCGGTGGTCTGCTGTGTGGTAAGTTTGGTGGTCTGCGGACCACTGGTGGTCCCTGGAAGCAGCCAAAGTGGTCCGCAAAGCCGTCCGAAAAATAATATTAGAGATAACAAACAACCAACCCTCTATTCATATCCAGACAGATATTTGTAAAATGGCCCCTCGAATTCGAAAGCACAATACCTATAGAGTATCGTTCTCTATATTGTGCTAAAAGGTTAAGAACCGCTGACCTAAGATCTTCGCAAAAATAAATGGGCAACATTTTTAATTAACTGGAAACATCCAATCAATCCCTTTGTTTGACAAAGGGTTCCAAATCAATACCTTAGTAGAATAATAAATAACGCACTTTGATTTCCTTTCCATGAACTTGGCAGTTCGCGCGCTCTCGTGTCGCGCCGTTTGTAAACACACGTGCATCAAAGCAAGCAGCTGATTCGTTGTTGGGCCGCCCGCTGGGCCATTGTGTTGTGTTGTCTGTCGCGCCAATCGCGGAATCGCTTGTTTGTTGTCATTTGTGATTTGGATTTTGGAGCGTGAGCGTGTCGCTGGAGCGCTCGGCGCACCGCGCGCTCATGCCTGTGTTGTGTTCGCGAAGTTGAAAAATAAACTTAATTTCAAGTCTTTTCTTTTGCACTAAGTGAAAACTAGTGGCAAGTGCCGTTTGTTGGTTAAAACAATGTTGTGCCATATAAAATTTTGAGTGTACAGTGATATTGTGTTCGTAATGGTATGTCACCTATTTTCTGTTATTGAAGGAAATGACGGCGAATTAGTAACTGATAGTGCGTTTGATGACCTACTGCGAAGCGAAACGAACGTTATTTAATTTTATTGAAATATCTGTTTTTGTTACAATCGGTTTGTTGATAGTGAAAATCATAATACCTACCCAATAGGTAGGTATTTTAATTGTTTCGGCATTTAGGTACCTTCTGTTGGACAGAGGTAGGCACCTACCCTACCTAATTGCCTAACCTAGCCTATAGCACGGTAATAATATAGGATACTAGCTGTGCCCGCGAACTACGCTTCGCCTTAATTTATTTTTTCCCGACATCTTCAACAAATATCTTTAATGTACCCAGAAATAAATAAAAACTTAACAAATTATATAGGTACTAAAACCTTCCTCGAGAATCACGCTATCGAGTGGTGTAAACCGCTTGAAAATCGGTGCAGGAGTTTTTGAGTTTATCGCGAACAGACAGACAGACAGACGCGGCGTGGGACTTTGTTTTATAATATGTAAGGATTGTGATTACCTAAACCATTTAATTTTGTTAGGTAGGTACCTATTTTAGTGAAAAATATTCCACAAAATGTAAGGTTACTTACTTATATTCGCAGACACTTAATGCACAATATAGATCGTTCTCTTATATTGTGCTTAATGTATGAATAGGTACCTACTAGGCCCTTATTTATATTGACCTTCCACCTGTCAAGAGCCGGAGAACCCGCCGCCGTCCGTTTCTCTACTCATGTGCCCGCAGTGCAGAGGACTCAAAACTTTTGGGAGTTAGTGACTTTTCTAAATTTGCCCATTTTTTAGCCAATAAGTTTTGATCTCACTCATGTAAATTAATAGAAAAACTAAGTTTATTGTTACACTTTCCGTATACAAATTCCGGATATCCGGCTGCTACCGAGAATCTCCTGCAAATCTCAAACATTTTATCTCCCTATTTACTTTTTTGTAGACCTACCCTATCGGGCTACGGCAATGATCGAACCGGTGCTCCAGATGGGATCAAACTCGCGGCCTCGCGATTAGCACTTGTTTGCACATGTGAGCTAGGTAGGTAGGTACTACACTACACTTCGCCTACAGTTAGTCATTCATAAATACATAAAATAATCATCGCTACCATAATGCCACTGATGGGTACCTATATACGTAGTACTATTAAATATTCTGTGCCTATAGGCCTCTTTTAAAGCGAGGCATTGGGCCATACTACCTATCCCAAAACGCTGATGCGGGCTGACTGATGGAGAGCGACCTAGGTAGGTACTACGTACTAACCATAATTTGTGAGCTGAGAGCGCCCGAGCATATCATGATGAGTACAAAAAGATGTAGTGCGTATCCATTGGATGTGGATAATTAAAATTTTATTTTCTCAAACATGCTCGGAAATGTAGGCATTATTGTAGTAAAAAAAATACACGAAGTTTGTAATTCTTGGCCCATGCATTATTTTACCGGCCTAGGCCAGGAAAGTATTAAAACTCATTTCTGCCCGTTGCTCAAATATTTTTTAATTCATCTATAAGTTTAATTATGTAACTTGTCATACAGCCAATTGCTACCATATTATAAAAATGCACTCTTCGAGCATATGAATATGACAACAATTTTATTAAATGTTGGTAGGTATAAAATCACACGAAAATATGCTTAATTTTCGTTGCAAGAGAATCTACATTCTTATACAGTATCACATTTTTTTGCGTAAAATGTTGACTGGGCCGTATGGGCTTTGCTTCCTTTGCACTAATTGAAAATTAAAAAAATATCAGTTACTAAATGTTAGGCTACATACTACAATTATTTAATAAATTAATTGCTTTTTTTTGTACAACCACCACAATAATTCACAAATGGGTATCAAATGAAAGGATTTGACTCGTAAAATACAGTAGGTAAACCATGAACAAATTTTTGAATCCAAGATGATGACATCACAAAATGAAAAAATAATTACGTAGTAAATGTTTGTTTTTAATTTTTTTTACTATTAATTTTTTCATAATCAACATTACAATACTCGTTTCACTGCTTGGCCGTCTTGACGCAATGACACCAACTTAAGAAAAACGGATGTTAGGACATTCTCATGACTTCACTACGCTACTATGGTTAATACCTATCATTGTTAAAACTTTAATTTAAAAATAACATGATGTTTGCTAATCGGCAAAGTTGTAGGTTGTAGGTATTGTGATAAGAGCCCTTTTGCATGGCGTATTTTTTACGCGCCGATAAATGGGCATGCGATAAGACGCAACTGGCTATCAAATTCCAATTCAAAAATCTTATTCAACCTTTATTCAACATAGCCCTCACAGGCACTTATTGACGTCAAAATAAAGCAAAATATTATAATTTAAAGGTATGACACATATTTTTATTTAACTTTGTATGTGCATATATATCTTCGCTTCTACACTATTATTATAAAGAGGAAAGATTTGTATGTATGTACGTAACGAATAAACTCAAAAACTACTGGACCTATTTCAATAATTCTTTCACCATTAGAATGCTACATTATCCCTGATTAACATAGGCTACAACATTATTTTTTCTACTTAAAAATATAAAATTCCCATGGGAAAACAAAAACAACGCGGGCGAAGCTGCGTAAAGCTAGTCGTATAGTAGCTAGTAATATAATCAAGATGTCTGCAAACTGCAAATACAAGTAAGAAAGTAAGAAGTAGACTCTACAACTGCCCATCAATAATAAACCTTTTGCCTCTTAAAACTTTTACTTGAAACTGTCTCGGAATAGCCTGTATATACTTTCATGATAAGTGACACAGTAGATCCGATAATTATCACATGGCTTACTCTTCCAATTCCGCTTAAATTTCATCAAATTTTTCGATCTTTACTGTGCAGGAGCTCGTCTTTGGAATAGTTTGTCTTTTGCTACGAGTATTAGGCGCAAACAGACCCTTACATCTCCCAATATACGCGTAAAGCAATATTTTCTTCAGCTCCTGATCTGTAGTTGAATATTAATTCATATTATTTTGTTCATAATTATATAGTATTATTAGTTTGTTTTTCTCTTTTTTGAGTTTTCATTTGTGCTACGTTTATTAATATTCTGACCAAGAACATAATTAAGTATGTTGTCCTACCTCCTGGCAGAAATCGCCTTTTGTGTATATAATGTTACCGTTAGAATACGGAATACGTTAATATACATTGTCAAAATTTCTATAATTGGTTGTGCAAAATAGTGTTTACTTATGCCTATCTATTAAGACCTCCATATCTTGATAATTTTGAGACCTGCTTGAAATCAGAAAAAAATCATTGCTATAAGTCATATAACCTGATGCGCATTAAGATTTAAGATTCATAAGTACTTAATTTTTAAACATACCCTGGAATACATACGTACTCACACAATGAGTCATACTTTCGCTTTCTGAGTCAACAGCTCGTTGCTTGCACCTTGGGGAATCTTTCGGAAGTTAATTTATGGATTCGAATAAATGTTAGAGAACATTATCTTTGTTGAGGAGGGGAGGGGGCTTGCGGATCCTAAACTTCGACTTCATTGTATCTATCTTGTTCTATTGTACTGCCCTTTTTCTCTTGAATTCACTTAGTCCCACAATTGGTTCGGGTGGAAAAGCCCTAAAGCCTTCATGCAGGTTTTGGGTATTCAATCGCAAAGAGAAGAGACTCGTTCTCTTGCTAGCTAAAGAATCGCATTATCACAGTGTTCCATGGTTTAGTTAGGTTTCTTTACTTCTCATGCGATTAGTACCAAAGTCGCCTGTCAAAACTACAACAGGCGTCGGGTTTACGTTATACCGGCAATATTTAAATCTCTGCCAGCAATCATTGCAAATTTCAGGCCTATTAATAATTTGGTGTGCGTTTTTTGCCACTCGTTTGCCATCTCCGTGCTTGATTTCTGAGTTGATTGATTGCCAGACCAGTAAGATTCCAACTCATAAAGACGGTTTCCAAATTTCAGATCCTTTTTTAACCGACTTCAAAAAAGGAGGAGGTTCTCAATTCGATGCGTATGTTTTTTTTTGTATTAAATTAGGGTTTCTTTCACTAAAAAGATTTCATTCACTAAAAAGTTAAAAATAAAAAATATTTTACAAAAAATAAAAACCGACTTCTAAAACACTGAAAAGTTAAAAATAATATAAGAATAGGTACAGACATCACACTTTTATATTGAAGTCGGTGCCAAACGATGATCTCCTAGAAAGTCTTAAAATTTGGCACCGACTTCAATATAGAAGTGTGATGTCTGTACCTATTCTTATATTATTTTTAACTTTTCAGTGTTTTTGAAGTCAGTTTTAATTTTTTGTAAAATATTTTTTTTTGGGAGTCTTGGCTTTCTCTTTTCCATCAAAACCTTTATGTCCTAGAATCCATATCAAATGTAATGTATTTTTTTGTATGTTCAGTACATTGATGCAAATTATGCAAGTATGTCCAGGAGGTTTTTGGAGTCCAATACATATGACTTTATGCCTTTAGAGCCGCTTGGCTATTATTTAGTATACGTAGATGTTCAATGTAATGCGTTGTAACGTTGGGGAAGTTGACTCAGCAAATATCGCATCAATGATATTTCTAAAACTACTGAACCAAATGAGATTTTAAATACGAATGTATAATCTTTACTTAAATGTAGTAACGGAGTAAATTACGCCCAGAATATAGATGGATGAAAATATGCTATTCATTTCATTTATTTTGCTTTCCACAATGGTATTCTTAGGTATTACAGATAAATTATGTACCTTATGGACCCTGTCGGGCACAGCAAAAGTAGGAGAGAGGATGACTTACTCGTATAATAATAAATCAAAACTCAGTACTTACGTTTACATACCTATTCTCTGTCATACTCGTTTTATTTAATATTTCGCATTGTGATGTATCCTTTAAAAATAAAATCCGTTTCCTAATTATATATTTCAGCTTAAGCGCTAATATTTTCCCACAAATTCCCTTCATGCACTCTTTCTCACTATCAAATGATTAGTGCGGGACGAGCTTTATTGGTATTACTAAATCCCTCAATATATTTCAAGATCGACACATATATGAACAGCAAGATTCAATCACAGAACACAATGACGATGCTGTATGTCAGCTGTATGGGTCCATTGTTCTGTCATATCTCGCGCGAAGCAAGTGTCGCCGAATGACTGGCTTCCTGTTTCATGACAAGGTGATTGTACGAAATTCAAATCAAAGACGCTGTGAGTGATATAGTTGCTGGAACTTTGTACTCGAGCTTCGTGAATGAATTTGAGGATTTCATGACAAAGGAACCTTTAGGTTTAAGTTTGATGACATTTTCTGTAGCATAACGATGTGATTTTAAGGGGGAAACGGTTTTCGGGGCTTTAAGGGGGACAGGGGGGTGACTCATTCCAAACTAAACTGCTCGCGGTGCAAGAATGCAAGCTGCCCAAAGTGCTTTTCCAAACTAAGCTGCTCGCGATGCAAGAATGCAAGCTGCCCAAAGTGCTTGTCAATAAATGAGGCTTTGGCCGAACCCATGCTCTAAGCAAGCTGGGTGGGAGACTCCTTGAGACTCCTTTCATAGTGTCGTGGTTGGGGTCACATTGAGGCATTGATCTAGAGATCCAGGGTTGGATTCGCCATGCGACAGAAGTTTCTGCTTGGTTTGGTTGTTATAGTTAGTCGGATCTTGTACCCACTGGACCTTAAAGATTCGACCCCAAAGCAAAAAGTGCTAGTTGTACTTCTGACCCCACCTGGCTAGCTATCGCCGTCTTGCCAAAATTTGTCGCAATAATAACAATTTTAATAACATTGTTGTGCTTCGACAAAAAAGTGATGATAGCTAGTTCCTGTTTATTTATTTTTTGATTTACTAAGAAAACAAACAGTAGGTACCTGTTTAATCTAATTAAAAACTATAAATTAATAACTCCTATAAGTTGATGAGGAGTCCAGGTGAAGCTCACTTTTATCGTCGGCGTTATCGATTTACGGCTCGTTTCAAAATTCTATCTGTGGATTTGGCTACTAGCGTTAGGTTTTGATATTAACTTCATACAAAATATGTCAAAATTGTATCTCCACCAAACAAATCCACAGATAGATATATATTGAAACCGCTCGTTGTAAGGTAAATAAACATCACCTCTATATTATAGTCAGTTACGTGTGGTTTAGGCAGTGCGATTATTTCATAGATTTACGGGTCAAGGTTACCCCTCCCAGGTGCGGGCATGAAATAATTTTAATGTAACTTTTGTGATATACCGACGCGTGTTTGTCCATTTAAGTTGCGCGTCTATTCCTACCTACCTTTGAATAAATATTCAACTGTGTACCTATTTCTCTAAAAGCTAGCAAGCTTTTATAAGGTATATGTGATATTTTTTTTCGCACTACCTACTCAAAAATGACATTCTAGGTCATGTAAACCACGTGTAAACCCAACATAAAGTAACTCATTTAAAGCCTCTAAAAACAGGGATAAAATATTGTAATGAATTCAATTATTTCCCTATTCCTTAGTTATTAAATCTATTTGTATTTAAAACACCAAAATTGCAAAAATTTTGATAGAAACCCATTTTATATTACTTATTAATAAACAAAAAATAATGATTCTTAATCTACATCATATGCTCAAAAATTCGTGAAGACACTAATATAATAAAAAATCAAACAAAAGTTCAATCTCGCCATCAGTGTTGCCAAAGCACACCAGCCAAAAGTTACCATAAGTCGGTAGAAAAGAAACCTTATTCTTGGAAAAGTACCCTTTTTAATTTTTATATCAGTGACAACTTACAAAAAAACGTTCATAAAAATGAGATAATTTAGCCCATAACTCAAATTTTTTTCGTACACCTGAAATCGCCTCTTTCCTTTGGTAACATATTTATTAATATTTTCTTTCTAATCTGCGATAAAATAATTATACTTTTTGCACTTCACGTGAAACAATGCGGTTCATTTTACATGATCTTTGTACCTATATACGAAAGAAATGAAAGCTAGAAAAGTAACCTTTAGTTAGTCTCAAGTAACTTCGAGTTAACCTTAAGTGCTCAAAAGTAACCTAAAAGGTTACAAAAGTAACCTTCTGGCAACGCTGCTCGCCATGTTGTTTACATTTGTGGGTTTTAGTTTTTCAAGTAAGCAAATGGATTTAAGCACATACAGCCATTACTTCGGTATAGTTTTTTCAATACAGAAGCGCGCTTTTTCAACTAATATAATAATTTATGATTTAATATTAAAAATAATATGATTTTGAATAAATATTTTATTTCTTAAGTATATTTTGTTTCTATTTTACCGCAGGTGGTGCGAAAAGTAGAGCATAATAAATAGTAGGGGATAAAACAGTCTTAATCTTGGGAGAGCTGAAAACTCAGGACGTTTATGCAGGGTCCTTCGTTTCGCTCTCGATTCAAGTCTACACTCGTGACATAAGACACTGCTCAACAATCAACTAATATTGTATAATTATTTTCGTGTTATTTCCTTAATAATATTATAATGAAAAATAATTAAGTATTACCTTATTATCATAATCTGTATTAGATTTCTGACGCCTGGGGACAAGGCGAAACTGCTTCGGAGTTTGTGGGTCTCTGGTCTACCAGTGGATAATGGCTCCGTCCACCCAGGACGCCTGTGTCCCTACATGGCTATTGAGCGAAGGATTAGAATTAAAATTTAGGATACCCCACTAACTAGACGTTTTGCTATACCTGTTTTGCTACCTGAAACCTTTAATAAGTAGGTTTTTTTTAGGTTGCCAATTTTGGGCAAAGTCGTTCTTTCTTACTTAAGGTATATATTTTTTAATTCACACCACTTGAACATAGTATAATGATATATTTATAATACTACAACAAGACTATTATGTCAAACTCACACTAGGCTAGTATAGATCTTTGAGACCTACGTAAGTAAATGCGAATAATCATTTGTTCACTTGCGCTTGCGCATGCCTTGTTTAAATCAACTTGACGTTTACAGTTTTGTTGTCAAACACGCTCACTATGGTGAGGTCGTGACATGAGGCAGTACTCTAAGCAGGTAATGAGTGAAACACTGATAATAATAAATAAGGACAGAATTGTTATATTCCGAAAATTTGAGTTTTAAATTGAGAAGAAAGAATAATTCCAATAACATAGATATTGTTATGTTAAAATTAAGTATGATCGTTAGACGATTACACGTAGGGATATCAATTAAAAAGAACAAGTTCAAAGAAAAAACTGAAAATCTACTTTCCCGTGGAAACTACTTACTTTTACGGGATAAAAAGTAGCCTATATGTTAATCCATGTCGTAATCCGTCTACGTACAAAATTTCATCCAAATCCATTCAGTAGTTTTTGCGTGAAAGGGTAACAAACATCCATACTTACAAACTTTCGCGTTTATTATGTAAGGATATTCGGTTCAGGGTTTACGGTTCCTTTCAACAATCAAACTTGTAAGTCAATACGATTGCGAATGCGATATGACCGTTATGTCGTATATTTTCGCATATTTAGCGATTTCACAAGGGAATCAAAACCTAAGGGTACTTCCCGTTAACATAGAATGTTGAAATTTGGCAAGAAGCAAAATCCAACATCGCATATTTGAAAACCGTAAATATGTTGTATGTAACACTAAGAGCGAAGCGAGCGAGAATCGAGCTTTATATAGGACTAGCTTTCCGCTCGCGGCTTCGCCTGCGTTATTATTGTTTTCCCGTGGGAATTTTATATTTTCCCGTAAAATAATTTGGTAGCCTATTATATAGAAGACTGTTATTTATATTTAGGAGCTCGAATAATAAATTTCATAGAAATTGAAGCAGATTTTTAATATTTTCCATAGAAACTTTCAACCCCCATTTTGCACCCTAAGGGGGTGAATTCCAATAAACCATGAAACACGTGTTCAATGAAATATTTTTAAGAGCATGAATCTCAAGTTTTATCAAAATCGTTGCTAATTTAAAGATTTTTCCATACAAATTTGCAACCCCTATTTCATCCCTTTAAGGTTAAATTTTTTTAAATCCCTTCTTAGTGTGCATCCGCATTTTGAATTAAAACAACTGTCCAAATTTCACGTTTCTACCATTAGCGATTACGGCTGTGCGTGCGTCTATAGACGGGAACATCTCCTTTTAGGTTTTATTACACGACTTTTGTCGGGTTTATAATAAATACCCCGTCCCAATCCCTTTGGGAAAAAAGGTAAATATTCCCACTGAACATTAAAATGCAATTTTGTATCTAACTATTAATTTTATGAATGTGGTGTTTGTGGCGTGGTTGTGAATGTCTGCGTGTTTGGTGTATGATCGTCTTGTGTGTTATGAACAAAAACGGTATCTCCGAGTACTTTACTGAGGATGATGGATGTGTGTATTGCTGCTTGTTTCTGTAGTATGGTAATGTCTATGAATGAGTCTAATTTATCTATATATCTATGAAGGCTTTTGGCAACTACTCCTGTAGCGCCAATAACAATTGGGATGATAGTCGCTTGTGTATTCCACAGGCGATTTACTTCAGATTTTAAAAGGTGGTACTTGCTTAGTTTTTCTATTTCTTTTGCTCCTATATTGTAGTCTGATGGTACTGTTACGTCTATTAAGTATGTTTTATTACTAGCTTTATCTATGTAAATTAAATCTGGTCTATTGTGAGTGACAGTGATATCGGTGTGTACGGGCATTTCCCATAGTATTTTTGCCGTGTCATTTTCTTTTACGCACGGTTGGGTAAGGGTTTCCTTCCACCAGAGTTTGGAGACTTCTATTTTGTGTTTTCTGGCCAGACACCAGTAGATGTACTGAACAAGGTTATTATGTCTTTTGACATAATAAGTTCCCGCCAGTTTTTCACAGCCCGATATTATGTGTTGCGTTGTTTCGTCTTTACTGGCACAGATACGGCATTTCCCATCTACAGGCTCTTTGAGTATGTCTCGTTGATGTTGACGGGTCATGATGGCTTGGTCTTGTATAGCAAATATAGACGATTCTGTACTTGGAGATAACTGCTGCTTATTGATCCATTTAAATGACAATTCTGTATCTACGTTAGCTTGATCTAATACTTTATTTGGAAATTGTCCATGTAGCTGCTTACCTCGCCATATGCCTTTGTTGCGTCTTATTATTGCTTCCTTTATTTCTTTATCTGTATATGTATTACCCTGCCTCAAATGTAGCTGATTTTCTATTTCTTGTGCTTCTTTTATTAATGAATACTTATCCCTTTTTATATCATGCTCACATATTGCTTTTATTAGATGATCGGATTCTTCTTTTAGGTATTGTTTATATTTAACTATCTGCGCGTTATATGTGTATTCTATATTTAATAATCCCCTTCCTCCTTCTGTTGTTGGTAAGTATAATCTTTCAACATCTGCTTTTTGTTGGTGTGCTTTTTTTATTGCTAATAGTTTTCTTGTCTTTGTATCTATTTTCTTCAAATCACTGTTTTTATAGTTTATTATACCAAATGAGTATAGAAGTACCGGAACTGCATACGTATTAATACCCCTAATGAGATATCTCGAGTTAAGATGACTGTTGAGTAATTTCTTTACACGTTTAAAATATTCTTTATTTACTTGATCTCTTATTATACTGTGTTCTATTTTCCCCGATTCGTGTACTCCTAAATATTTATACGTTCTTCCTATGGCTAACTGTTTGATCGTCTCCCCGCTTAATAGTACATGTCCTTCCCCTGTTACATTACTCCTATGTCCTGAACTTAAGTGAATTGTGTTACATTCATCTAAACCAAAACTCATTCCTATATCTTTAGTGAAAATTTCAATGCTATCTAGTAATACTTTTAAATTGTGCTTATTATTAGCGTAAATTTTAAGGTCGTCCATATATAACAAGTGGTTGATCCAGAAACTATCTTTAAGTTTGTAGCCCTTTAATTCGTACTTATTTAATATAAATGAAATGGGATTTATTGCTAAGCAAAATAATAATGGTGAGAGGGAGTCGCCCTAAAATATACCGCGCCTAACTGAGATTGGTTTAGTAGTAAGTGAGTTTTGGGATCCACGGGCTGTCATGACCACTCTCCATGATGGCATAACGCGCTGCAAGAATCCTTTGATCATGGGTGGACATTTGTAGACATCGAGAACTTTTAGTATCCAGTCATGTGACACACTATCAAATGCCTTCTGGTAGTCAATCCACGCCATGCTCAAATTCTTCTGGGACTGGTGTGCGTCCTCTAATATTGCCTTGTTCACCATGAGGTGATCCTTACAGCCCCTAGAACCCTTGCGACATCCACGTTGTTCTACTGCTATTATATTGTTGTATGAGCAATGGTCATACAGTATATTGGTTAATACAGAGGTGAGTAACTTATACATAGTAGGTAAGCATGATATAGGTCTCCAACTTCTGGGGTCTTCCGTATTTTCACTTTTTGGGATTAATATAACCTGACTAGTAGTGAACCATTCCTCCAAAACTTCTGTATTTTTGAGTATTCTTGTAAATAAAAAGGCCAAGTACCTATGCACAGAAGTCAAATATTTCAAATAGTAATTTTGTATCTTATCTAAACCAGGTGACTTCCAGTTAAGTAATTTCTTTACAGCTAATTTTATTTGTTCCGTAGTAATTTCTTCTACGTCTGTCGTATTGAATTCATGTGTTGTCAACTCTATCTCTTTTATCCAATTTGCTTGTTTGTTGTATTGTATGGGATTAGAAAATATTTGCTCCCAAAATTCTTCTACTCTCTCCTTTTCAGGTAATTTAATATCTCCTATACTATTGTTTCCTAAACTCCTATATAATTTATGTTGATTTTCCTTGAATAATTTATTTTGCTCTTTTTTACTATTGATGTTTTCATACCTTTTTATTCTAGCAGCTAATGCTTTCACCTTTTGTTTTATTATTTCTATTAAATTTCTATGATCATTTTCAGATTGAATATTATACTTCCTATATAGTTTATCTTTAATTTTTATCATTCTACGTGTATGAGCTCCTCTCTCTATCTCAATTAATTGCCCTAATTCTTTTCTAAGAAGTTCTATCCTACCTTGAATTCTTTTCTTCCACGGTGGGTCAGATTTCGGTTTAATAGTATTGTTAGGTGTGTACGGTGTCTGGTTATTGTTTAATATAAGAGTTTTAGCAGCTGCATAAATTATATCATTTACGTCTCGTAGTGAATTATTGACAATTAAAATATTAGGTAAGTACTTGTTTAGTGTATTAAGGTTTTCAATGAAGTGTTTATTAATTTTGGCTTTAGGTAGAAAAGCTCGTTCTGAAATTGAAAGTTCTTTTGTTTCAGCTAGTGTCTGTAAAAAGTGCAATATTAATGGATCCTGATCTTCATTAACTTCTATATTCTGTGTCACCTGGTCTATGGCTTCTAACTGTTCTGTTGTCTGTTCTGTGTTGAGTTATTTCCTGGTTTGTATCGGTGTCATGTGCTGGTAATGTGCTTAGTTGTATTTCTTGAGCTTGATTTTGAGTAGGGTTAATATTGTTTCCTATTACTAGAATACCCTCTGCCTGTTTCTGTATTTGATTAAGCAGTTCCTGAGATATGACATTTTGTTTTAGAATTCTACGTGCTTGATTTGATAAGGTGTTACCGTTAAATTTGCTAATTTTTGGGTTATTAGGATTTCTTTCTGAGAAAAGTTTATATAGTCTACTTATATATCCGGGTCCGTCTAATCTAGCTTTAAAATAACAAAACATTAACTCCTTCATTTCTTCAGTTGACCACTTTCTTCTCCTATCATCGCTTATTGTATTATGTGTGGTCGATGACACAGATGAGCCGACAGAGTCTGTGGGCGAAGCCCTACCCCGCAAAGCATCATCCGTTACCCCCCAACCCCGTTCGGCTGTGATATCTTCGGGTTCCCCGACTCCTGCCCGCCTGTTCAGCAAGGAGCCACTGGCGGTTTGCATACTGCCACGTCCAGCACCAGCTCCAGATGTGCCCCAGCGATCCCCGGGCAGCGGTCCTATACGTTCATTACTTAATTGCCTCTCCATATTGAAGGTTTGCTATTGCTCCGTTGGCCATCATTAAGTTTTCGCCTATGGCTGTGATGTTCCACCCCTCACGTGGCATAGATGTTATTGCCGGACGTGGTTAAAGATTTTTCCATACAAATTTGCAACCCCTATTTCATCCCTTTAAGGTTAAATTTTTTTAAATCCCTTCTTAGTGTGCATCCGCATTTTGAATTAAAACAACTGTCCAAATTTCACGTTTCTACCATTAGCGATTACGGCTGTGCGTGCGTCTATAGACGGGAACATCTCCTTTTATATAATAGATTATTAAATTAATTATTATATTATTATTATTTATTATTATAGATAAGTTTGTACGATACCCTCGGTGTGCGAGTCCACTCGCATTTAGGACGGTTTTTTTAAACTCATTAACTCATTTAAAATGTTGTGACCACAGAACCCAGTGAAAGAAATAGTGATAAGACGCGATTTTTTACAAGATGTCGCCGGCCCGTCGCCACTACATCCATCTTTTCTTAAACTAAACTGTCCACCTTTACTCTGCAAGTAATAGTGCACAAGAAGGCATTTTTTTATATTTTTATGAAGCAATTTACAGCGTCGTGTTCGACGATCGTGAAGCACTGATCGGTGTGATCACTGTACGCAGGGCACAAGGCCTTCTTTCTAACCTTTTTCACCGTGTTCTGTGGTCGTGACGTCACGCCTGTGTACATTTTGTAACGAGTTATGACGTAGCAGTCCCCACCTTAAATAGCTTTATCAAAAAAAAATAGATGCCACAAGCCACTGTACACTGTGTTCAGCCGAAAAATGTTCCGGACAGCGAAAGCACAATACACAGTTACATGTAATATAAGATCCCTTGTGACTTATTTACTTTTGGGTTATAATTAGAATACCGTTTTTTGTAATAAAGCATTAGTAGTCTTTTTCACTATTCTCTTCTCTTTTTAAAAGTTTCCCTATTTCTGAGGATCGCGAATCCATAAGTGCTCAATGGTCCAAGTGTTTGGTCCCGTGTACCTTCAGTTTTCTACCTCTGGGTCTCTTACCTGTTACCTTTCCCGTCCAGTTTCTCTAGATTGTCCTATAGCAGCAGTGCTTGCATTGCTGTGTTCCGGTAAGATATGGCACTGAAATTACTGGGGACCGTGACTTTACATCTTATGTCACAAGTTAAGGACGCACACTAGGGTTCTTGTGGAGGTTGCAGATTTGCTGCGAATCTCACAACAGCCCCATGTAATATAGGTGACTGTCACCACTTACCATCAGGTGGACAGTTTACTTGTTTGCCAACGTAGTTGTATAAAAAAATTACGGTGCAGACAAAGAGGAGCAGACGTCACGTCACTGGAGGGAGACTCTGTACCACGGTCGTCTGCTTAGGTACCTCCGTCTTACCTATTTCTACCGCAAAGCAGCAGTGCTTGCATTGCTGTGTTCCGGTTTGAAGGGTAAGATATGGCAGTGAAATTACTGGGTACCGTGACTTTACATCTGGTGTCACAAGTTGGCAACGTACACTGTGGTAGTTGTGGGGGTGGCAGTTTTGCTGCGAATCTCACAGGAGCCGCATGTGTTATAGGTGACTGTTACCACTTACCATCAGGTGGGCAGTTTGCTTGTTTGCCAACTTTATGCAATAAAAAAAACGTTGGGTGTCTTCTTTTTTGAGTACCGACATATTTGTACGGTCGGCTCTTTATATATTTTTACCAATACCAGAATACTCTCGTCTCACTGCAGCGTATTTAAGAAAAAACGTCCTTTTATGTCTTCACTGCGCGCGCGCTTCTGACCTATCTATTATTTTTTAAAGTATAATGTCATTGGCTTTATGTCATATTTTTTTGGTTTGTTATTTTGACACAGCAATAATTTTATATCTATCGACAGGCAAAATAGTCCTTATATTCCTTATTGAGCTGCGATGCGAATTTTGCATGCGTCCTACAAGCTTGTATGTTGTTAGAAACCTTACATTACTCGCGCTGATCTTCTTATGCTTGTATTGGCCCATATTCAGTGCTGGTTTGCATTCAGACTATAGTCCACTCCACAGGTTAGTGACATAACTACACCTTTGTTTTTTTTTCATTATTAAATACTAATATGATTTAATGCTCCATTTTTACAATAAGATTTTATGTTTCATTACCATTGACCTGTATGAGGTCAATACATTACCTATCAATTCGTTGATTTATCTTTGATTAAATATATTTTTTTGTTTTAATTTGAATTGATGTAAATAAAAGTAATGAGCTACAACAATGTACTGGAGACATCTTGTAGAATGTAGATTATGGTAAACAAAAAAATGTGATAAAACCATTAGGGGAAAATTACAAATACATTTTTTCAGGAAACTGGCCCTACTGCTTAAAACTCGCAGCAAAAGTGAATTTTGCTGCGACTTTGCCTTTTGTAATTATATCTTACCTACAATCTTCAATACAATTGTCATCTTTTTTGCCTCATACCTTTAAATCACTAACACACTCAGTATACCCTACACTATTGACATTAGAATGTGATATTAGAATTAAACTACTGATATTAGATGCAAAAGTTAGAATACTTTGGTGGTTCATGATTTTGTGATAATGATTTAATGATAATACTCGCAAGAAGAGCGTCGGTGGCGCTGTGGACTCGGCACTTGCCTTCCAATCGGGGGGTCGGGGTTCGAGAGCCGCCATGTACCAATGTGTTTTTCGTTTCGAATTTCATATGTACATTTGTCTGACGCTCCTACGGTGAAGGAAAACATCGTGAGGCAACCTGCATACATCTGCGAAGAAATTCAATGATGTATGTGAAGTCGACCAATCCGCACTGGGCCAGCGTGGTTGACTAAGGCCTAATCGCCCTAACATAGGGTAGGCTCGAACCCCTCGGTGGGGACGTATATGAGCTGTGATGATGATGATGACTCGCAAGAAGACCTCACTTTGCTCTCTTGAACAAATAACTATATCTCCTTAGAACTCGCAGAAGTTACATACTCAACCAAGTGAGTTATACTCGTATGCATTATGCATATAATGTCTTATTTTAGATTTATGTTAATAATGAATCGCCTCAAAAATTAACAACCGTAATGACTGATGTATCCATCCCGAGAACTTATTTTGGGCTTGAGCTCGCTGACGATGAGACCTTGTGGACACTTTTATTGCCACGCGGTCATAACTACGGCGGGTTCAACGGCTTAGCTCATTTTGAATGAATTCATAAAATACGACACGCGCCTACACCTACGCGTCATTTTCACACATACTGTAGGAATGCGCACGAAAAATAGTTCGAACATTAATCTTTTCACGAAATATTTTCGGTGTCATCGAAGGAAAAAAAAACTGTGAAAATAGGTGACAGTATACCTATTCGTCAATGTCGAAAGGTTGCAGCGAGCGACTTTATTTTAAATTGATATACTGCTGATATACTGATTATGTACACTTGTGAAAGTTTTGAAGAAAAAGAAAATGGCTTTAAAGATGAAGCATTTGACTGTCATTCTTAAAATGTCGACCTTATAGTTCAACATGAAAATATAATTTTAGTACTTACCCCAAGCTGTCGCGAGCTTAATTATCAACTTAATTTACTTGGTGCTATGTAGATCTGCAATCGCATTTGTTTTTGTGTGGGAAATGAGTAAGTACTTACTTATTATTAATTGTGTTAAAAAACATTTTGAGATACTATGTTTTTGAAACGTGCAACATTATTAAAAATGATAGGTTAATATAACGTTATTGTAGGCACAATAAAATTGACTTGCATAATTTTATTTACATAGTTTTATTGTTATTTTTGTAACGGAATGTAGCTAATTAGGTAAATCCACAGCCTCACAAGCAACCGTCGTGAGTGACTCACATTATAGCATTTAATTTTATGCAAATATGGTGGATGATATTCAGACGCGTACTACAGTGATAAAAATAAGGTCATCCAAGCGGAAACAAACTAATGCAAATATATTCGCGGCTAACGAATTGCGCACGCGCACTGCACTGCACCTAGGTACGAGTAAGTAGCATAGATAAAAGTTTTGACCAAATTTTTTTACTATCATTAGAATCGGGCTGAAAATAAAGGAAATAACGCAAAATATATCTACGTATTACTATAAAAGTGTCACTAGTGCGACCAAGATAGCGGCTGATCCAGATCCCTTCTTTGTTTTTGTTGAAAACATTGGTACGCTACTTATAGACAGTTTGCAACACTTAAGGCGCATAGTGGTCCCAATGACCTTGCGTCGATCGTCCCGCACTGATTACATAGGAGTGAGTGAGTGAGTGAGAGTGAGGGGAATATTTAAGCAAACCTTTACGCGTAAGATGAATTATTTCAATAAAAAATTAATTAAGGCGAATAAGAAAAATCTAAAAAGACCATCCCCTAGAATATTGTTCACTTTATTTATTGAAATCGAAAGTATATGATTTAGCCTAATATTTACGACGCGATTAGGTTTAAAGTTTTAAAATCGAGGCATGTTTGGGTCACATTTTAACCAAGTTTTAATTAATTTATCAAAAAATTAAAAAGACCATCCTCTAAAGAATGCGTTGAATAATAACATATCTTATTTAAAGATTTTTTTATTCAATATTTATGAAGAGAACCGGTTCTTTCTGCAGTGATTTTTTATGTTTGACCTTACTATGCGCCTTAAGAGGATTGTGAAGTAATCGCGCGCGGCGCGAGTAGGTATTTTCTAAAATGCTATCTGTTTCACACCGCTCGGCCTCCCGTCTGGCGTTTACACCCATTGATTTACTACCAAACAAAAACGCCCTTGAAATCTGTCACCTAATCGACTATACATTTGTACGCTGTTAAATAGGTAGTTGAATATGCACACCCGAATTAAAATTACCATAAAGAAAGTACCGTATTTATCGAATTCAACCTTATTCTTTATTATTACGGCAACTATTTGAAGTACAACCGTGTGCAGTTACATCATTTCATACCTAGCCACATTAAATTTGACGTTTTAATAATTGCTACAAGAAAATATCTACTTTATACTCTTAAACATAATGCTCAAAATTGCTTATCCAACGCATGGAAAAGAACTGCTCGAGGCCCGATTTGCGTTGCTTAGGTATTCCTGACTGCCTTTCCGCTCGCAACTTTGCCTTCGTTATTTTCGTTTTTCGTGAGGGAATTTGGTTTTCCCGTATTTTATAACCTTATATTACTCAGTGATTATGTAGCATTCTATTAGTCAAAAAATTTTTTAAATCAGCCTTGTAGTTTTTAAAAATAAAAAATATAATAAATAAAAATAGCTTTATTTCTAAAAATCATTTTAACAATAATTACGCCGAGACTTCCCAGTGAGCTAGTTTTTGAGCTTATTCATTACAAACAAAAATACAAATCTTCTTTCTTTATAATATTTTAGTAGATAAGTTTCGTAAATTATTTCAGTATTCCTTTGAAATTTATAGTGTAGGCACTTACTTGGTATCCCTACCAAGTCCTACTTTATAGGACTGAGCTGTTATTTGTTATGAAAGTACCTATCTATCGTACATTTACCTGTCTAAAGAAAATTACTTTTTGTAAGATGAGTGTTATACTGAATTAAAATGATTTTCATTTGAGATGTGAATCAATAATGGATCCTTTTATGAAAAAAATAAACACTAAACATAAAATGACATTTACAATTGTTTAAACAAGAACAGACCTCTTGTTAACTTAAAAATAAATAACAAAAAGTCTATTATTTTAGGTAGATAAATTAATACTTTTACATACAAACTAAATAGGAGCAGGGATTTAAAAAATATAAAGTAATAATTATGCATCAAATAAAAAATACCTCATTTTTATACACTAACCTTGGGTAGTTATTCTAATAGTCATAGAATTCAAATTTTTACCACCTCCGTGGTCTAGTGGTTGAGGCCACCGGATGTTGATCGGGAGGTCCGTCCGGCGGGGTTCGATTCGTCGGGTTCGTCCGAACTACAAAAACACTGAAAAGTTAGAAATAATATAAGAATAGGTACAGACAACATCACACATCATTATTGAAGACGGTGCCAAATTTTAAGACTTTCTAGGAGATCATCGTTTGGCACCGACTTCAATATAGAAATGTAATGTTGTCTGTACCTATTCTTACACTATTTTTAACTTTTCAGTGTTTTTGAAGTCAGTTTTTATTTTTTGTAAAATATTTTTTTTGTTTAACTTTTTAGTGAAAGAAACCCTAATTAAATTAGGGTATCCCTCGATTTTCATAGGATCCCATCATCAGAATCTGACTTTGGTGACCTAGGGACCACCCTAGGAGTATACTCTACCGAATACAAAAATAATTTTGAAAATCGGTCCACAATCGGCGGAGTAATCGCGTAACATACACACAAAGCGGTTGACATGGTTAGCGCAGAGGTCGAGCGATCGCCTACTGCGCAACAGGTCGCGGGTTCGATTCCTGCACGGGACAGATGTTTTGTATGGCCTACAGAAATTTGTTCCGGTCTGGGCGTATGTGCATGTGATATTCTATGTTTGTAACTGCACCCACGACACAGGAGAAATTCCTAGTGTGGGGCGAAGTTTTTATTAAAAAAAAAAAACACGTTGGACACACCTAAAAATTTAAGGATTTCCCTCCATTTTTATGGGATCCTATCATCAGATCCTAACTTTGGTAACCGTGGGACCACCATTGGAGTATAATCTTGAGAATACCAAAAAGAATTTTGAAAATCGGTCTGCAATTGGCGGCGTAATCACGTAACATACACAAAAAAAAACATACGCATCGAATTGAGAAACTCCTTTTTTGAAGTCGGTTAAAAAATACCTATTAGTATATGTAATCAGCTGCTTTAAATTTTATAATTAAAATGAAAAAAAAACTTCAAAACCGTACGAAGGGTGCCTTCTTCCCATATATGCCTACCCTGCTTACCCTACATACTCGTATATTATTTAGGTACTTTGTCGTTTGTATTTTTATTACAATCGTAGATTCCATAACGCGAGTAAAACCTTAGAGCCCAGCTTTAGAAGAATAAAATTCAAATAAAATAATATTAAAAATAACGCTACTTGCATAGTCTATTACACGTTTCTCCTCCCTAGGCGACAATAACTACGATAACATTATGTCACATCACTATCACTACATTGTACCCCTGCCCCCGACCCGTATCGTGCGATAGAGAGAGTTGCAAGAAATGGTCGAAATTGCCTACAATTCCTGTTTGAAATATTGTTTCGGGCGATAACTGTTTTACCCCCCTAAACCTTTATGAAATTAGACGCTTTTGGTCTCATTAGATTTAGTATACCTTAATCTATGTTTGTACGTTTTGCTTGTTTTGGAATTCAGTATAATTTAGTCAAAAAAAGACAAAAATGCTCAAGGTAGTTTTTAAGTCGAAAATATAGATATTTAGATGCTAATAACTTATATTCTGAGCAATATTTCTTCAAAAGCAAAACGTACAAACCTAGTTTTTCATTATATCTACAAGATTTCCAAAAATTATGAAAATTGGACTATGTTTAGAGGGAGAAAAGCGTTATCGCTTTTTGTATGAAAATTTACAGCTTCACAATCCTCTTAAGGCGCGTTCCATTTGAGCGCAGATTCGCAGCATTTTCAATATTTTTAGCATCATTGCGTTTCATTAGCTTTTGACGCTAGCAGGGCTAGCATCGTATGTTAACGTAATGCCAATGCGTTCCATTTAAACAATATCTTGATGTTTAGGTTAGGTTTCCTTTGTGAAAAATAGCGCGGTTAAAAACGTTAACATTTCTTATAGGAAACGCAAAACATGGTTAGCATTTGATGTTACCGTGATAAAAAAACGGGGTTACACACTGTTTGTGACCAATTTAAAGCAAAAAATTCAGATTTTTTTACAATGCAACCAGCATTGCACTAGTCATATTTATCATATAACTAGCTGTGCCGGCGAACTACGTTTCGCCATAATAAAAAATAGGTAAAAAATAGTTTACGACCTATTCTCACACCTACCGAATGTACACAAAAAAAATCATAAAGATCGGTCAAGCCGTTTCGGAGGAGTTCGGTAACAAACACTGTGACACGAGAATTTTATATATTAGACTAGCTGTGCCGGCGAACTACGTTTCGCCATAATAACGGCAAACTTACGTTTCGCCATAACAAAAAATTGTTTACGACCTATTCTCAGACCTACCGAACATACACAAAAAATTTCATAAAGATCGGTCAAGCCGTTTCGGAGGAGTTTGGCAACAAACACTTTGACACGAGAATTTTATATATTAGATTAGACCTTGGTTTTGAAATGTTCATTCATTCATTACCTAAGAGTTGCTAAGTTTCTGTAGATTAATCGGTGTTTGGTGTTAATTTTAAGACCTATTTTACTCTAAGCAACTTACTCTTCATCCCAGAGTACAGAGAGTGACTGAAAAACAGGTAATACATTACCCAACACAGGCTGCGCCGCCTCCTTTTGTCTTTTGTTTCTCAATATTAATGTCTAGTTTTTTTTATATGTGCGTGTTTAAAACAGGCAATAAATTTATGTTATTAAATGTTCACATTTTTATAAACATGCTTGGACTGTGGCAGTAGGCAGTAGTAATAATCATTATTCCATTCGAATATTCATTGACATAGATTTCGTCTATCTTATATGCGGTGCAAGGTTAGAATCTCATGCAGAGCTAATTACCAATCTGAATTGACAGTTTCGACATTCACCACTGCTTACCATATTAGAATCGAACACCCAATAAGGCGATCTTTATCAATTTGCATCAATCATCGACTTAGTGGCACCATGGCGCTAAGGGTTATGGAGTTTAGAATGCTGTGTTTAATTCAGTTTTACTTTTTGTATAAAAACCCACTAAAATAATTCTCATTTATAAAAGTGTTCAAATCATTTGTAGGCTAACTAACCTAACTACATACATACAAGTTTATAAGACTCAATAGGCTAGATTTTTTTATCAGTGTCGCATCCAGTCTTAGTGATATTCTGTTAATCTAATTATGATAATAATAATAAATTTCAAGATAATGCAACAATTAAGCTAACACTATTTCAAACAACTCCAAGGCACGCTCGCTTCACTCGCTAGATTTCCTGAGCAACATGTCATATTGTTATTTCAGGATCGAGCTTCTACCATAGTTACTACTAAAGGTATGCTACTTAACATGCATGACTTATCAAAAATCAGGAGTGGACAAACCTTTTAAGTTGTGTTTTAAGATAAACATAAAACAATGCGCTTAGATAACTTCGAGACTATTACACTGTGTTGCATAGATAGAATGGGTCGTTGTCGGCGCTCCACAGTACTTAATATGTAGTAACATAACGATCTTTCGAAATGAGGGGTATTGTTTTTGCAACAGTGTAGTTTACTCACAGTTTTAAGATTCTATAGTTTAGATTCATATCTATGCTTGTGATTCTAAGCGTGAGCTTCTGATTTCAAGCACTATTAAAATCAATACAAATTTCACCGCGGGGCAGGATTTGAACCTGCGTCTTCAACATATCGTGTTGACGCCATTACCGACCACATAAGCCACCTATACTATGACTTATCGAACCTGAAAGAAATTTCATTTTATGGTCTAACTAAAGTATATGTTATTTACTGTTAATGACAACATATCAACGTCCAATTTAGAAATATCTATAATTTTATTGACAATTCGTTAAGTACAAAGCAAACTCACAAATTTTATTTAGCAGCTGGTAAAAAAAACCTTGTATTGATTTAATGTTGTTGGAAAATTATTTAGTATTTGGCAAACTCTGATGTAGGTATAATTATGAATTCTAAATACACAACCAAATTGACCAAGCCAATGTGTGATGCTGTTCGTTGGTTCAATCAATTTATGGTATAATTAGTACTTCCTCAAGTGTAGCTGTAATCTGACTGGACGACAAACAATGTGCAAGTTTCCCGTTCACGCTGTTGTTATGTTAATGCACTTAATGTTAATGAGTGTAAACATTAGATGACAAGTCTATTGTGATGCTCTGATAAACGTCAAGTAGTGTCATACATTCTTAATAATTATTTACATTTGTAGATTTGCTCTTCTATTGTTATTGTGTGCGATCTTCGAAAATATTCTTCAAGTTTATTGTGATGCTCTGATTAACGTAACCAAATAATGAATAATCACATAATAATTATTTACATTTAAAAAAGTAACGTTTTAGTTCGGTCACAGCGTGTAAGCGGCATTAGAAGCTATCCAATTATAAACTATACTACCTTGCAATAAAGCAGTCTGGGAAACCTCGTCTTAAGCTACTAAGTAGCCGCCATTTCCTTCATAGACTGATTTAAAACGAAAGCTATCTATTAAGTGCATACCAAAAAATAGGCAAGTGCGTCTACATCGCCGATGTAACGAGACAGTGCATTAGTTACAAAGACTAAATCAAAAGCATAGATTAATTAAATGCCTCCCACGGAGACCGGTCCCGACGGCATGCTGTGCCTGTCGAGACACGAGAACTGCCTGTGGGATGAAGCCCTCAAGTCGGCCCAGCTGTCCTGGTCGGGCCTGCAGTACTCCTGTCTCAAGATTCTCCACTTGTACTGCAAAGTCTTCGATAGAGAGGATGTGCTGGATATGGTCATCAGGTATTTATGAGTAAAAAATATTGTTGCGTTTTCAGGTGACATGGACTTTTGTGCTAGTTTTAAAAACTGTCTCCGTGTTCTAGTGGTTGAGATTGAGACCACCTGCTAACGATTCAAAGGTACGGTTCGATAATGGGTGCAGAAGTTCTTCTGGTCTGTTTGGTTAGTGGTAGGGCTTCTGAGCCCACCTGGCTCGCTCCCACCATCTTACCTATGTTTGTCGCCATAATAACAACGTTAATAACATTGCAGGTGAGATCGTTGAGGAGTCCAATTCTACTCAGAAGCCGAATCGAAACTAAGCCGTTGCGAACGGCCAATCAGAGGGCATATATTGACTTGACTCTGATTGGTCGAACGCAACGGCTTAACTTCGATTCAACGGTGGCTCATTAGGAGAATTGGGCCACAGGTAAAGCTCGCTTCCATTTGCAGTATCCTATTAACGTCTCTTACCATCAGGTAACATGAAAGCCCAAGAGCTTGCATGTGAAAAATACAAAAAAGTTAGTAAGCAAACTGCCCACACATAGTACACAATGGAACCGAAGTTATGTTGTGAAATCAATGGACACAAATATGATAATTATGCGCATTAGCAGAAAGTGTGAATGACAAACATCATACTATTAGCGCAGTGGTGAGGCTTGCGCATTAGGTACTTATTTCATCATCGTTGTCTTTTACGTCTGATTATAATTAGCTAATTGAGCTATGCAACTCTTAACAGGACGGAAGAGGCTACCATTGAATGCTCCGGATCCGCAGATTTGCGGATTACAGGAAACAATATTATGTAATTACTTAGTGCCTTACAAACCGCTTTACAGTTTATAGTGCCATCCATCTCACTCTCCGTGTGGTTCATGGTAAGGGGCAAATAGGCCAGTTTCAGCTGTCAATTTCGTCGTTGAAGTTCTAACACCCACCACGTACGTCATTTTTGTCGGAAAATAGACCACACGACGTTTTTCGAAAAATTTGTTTTAACACCTAATGGTTTTATTTTTTACTAGCTTTCCGCTCGCAGTTTCGCCCGCGTTATTTTTATTTTCCCGTGAGAATTTTATAGCCTATATTCATCAGGGTTAACGTAGGATTCTCAATATGAATTTTTTTTTCAAATCGGTCCAGTAGTTTCGGAGTCTATTCAATACAAACAAACAAACAATCATATCTTTCCTCTTTATAATATTAGTATAGATTAATGGATCTAATGACGTGTATGTAGGTACAAATCATGGAATGACATTGTGACACAGTTATGTAAAATTGTGCAGTTTTTTCACTTATCGAAAAGTTGCCTATTTTGACATATTATTGTGGTAAAACTTAATGTCGATTTGTCAACTTTGTTTTGTCAAAAAGGATTATTCGTTTTATTTATTTGACGATTCGCAATTTTTTCTCGCTAGCTACGTGAAACTCAAGAACATCGTAATTTACTGGTTGTCCAAATGTGCGACGCAGATTTCAGTAAAAGGTTTAACCTATAACCATGGCCAAACTGAAGGGCTACTCTCCGAGTTCATAATGAAAGTTTTTATCTCGAAATTAGCTGTACAACGCAGCAAACGCGGTCATGTTTTGTTGACGACGATGTCAGCACGCAGAAATGAACAGCAATATTGATGTTCAAAACTTTAATTACGGACGAGACTTCTGTCACTGGTGGTAGGTATCCCTAGATAAAATCTAAATGCAAAGCAAGGGCAAACGGACTCACGCTCATTCTCATAAACGCTGGTGCCAAATATGTTTGAGAAACTAATTATAAATTAGGTAAAAAGGTCACGACAGAATTAAAATACAGACCTACGTAAAGCTCTGTATTTTAACGCGATATTATCAGTTGTGGATTTTTAATGTTTAATGAGTGTCTCACGGCTAATCCATTCACAGAACTGATATTTGAGTAAAGAAAAGTATGATCAAAATAAAGATTGCGAAAATTAGCTCGAATTACCCATTTCAATTCCAGTCTCTTTTAATGTGTTTAACTCGTCTCCTCATTCTCAAATAACACTAACCATAAAAACAACATTAAAACCCTAAATAAAAGTGATAGTTCCCGAACGCATCGGAACGCCCATTCTGTTGGTTGATGTTCCCCTGGAATCAGCGAATGCCGGCTCATTAGGTCGGCTATTAAGTCTTTTACGACCGCTCATGAACACAATCTAAAATTTAATGCGGTGAAAATGTTCGAGGGATTGAAAGAAACGGCAATCAGAAGATTCGGGATCGAAATGGCGCTGATGCATTGGTATTTCACGCGTTCCGAGATTTCGTTCGTGCAAATAGATTTACTGCCAGCAAAGGTCATTATGCAATACGATGGTGACTTATTCCAATGTAGTGTATTTTTAGTCGCAACTTAAACGCATGGAAAATCAAGTAATCATAATTATATATTTATGATAACGTTATACATTAAGGGACTGACTGTATACCAGGGTTGATAAAAATCATGATTTTTTTGTTTTTGACAGATTTTTTTGATTTTTTACAAATAAATCAAAAAAATCATGATTTTTTGATTTTTTTTTAACTTCAAGGAAAAATCATGATTTCTTATATTTATTTTTTTAACGTCATTTGGTAAGTTTTTATAATTTATTTTTGGCAACTTTAATAGAAATCAGGCCAAAAAAAAAATAACATCCACCCAGGTCACGTCAATCAAGTAAATAGAAAACACAGGGAATTCCCCAAATCGTGCGGGTTAAGATAAAAATCGTTTCGTTTTGATATTGATTTGGAGTTATGGTGTAAAGTAAATATCATTACAATATTTTAAATGTCTACCTAATACTAAAAAAATAATGTTTGATTTAAATCATTGATTTTTTAAAATAAATCATGATATAAATCATTTGATTTAAATCAATCAACCCTGCTGTATACTGACAAATAAATACTAGTTATATCTAAAAAAAAAAAATTTTAATGCTTGTCTACAACTGGTGATCGCAAAGATCTCAAAATGCTGACAGTATTTTGTCTCTGTATTCCAATGCTTGCAGCCAGCTCTTGGGTTCCTGGTCACCTCGATTAGGGCGCTTTCTAATCTCTCAGTAAAGCTGATGAGCACGAGGTCCCCACGGTCCGAGGCCCGATTGACATAACAAAAATTCGGTACTGATACCCTCGTACTCTCCCGCTTTTAATTTTTAATTCCAAATTTTAATATCAATTTTTAATTTGGAATATTAACCTACATGATTGTGCTGTCTTATTTATTTGAAATTTGTTATTTGTAGTTCATTATTGTATTCTTTGATATTTATAAGTTTTCTTTTTAGTTTTGACATAATAAATAATGTAATTAATTTTATTATGGAACAATATGATATTTGAGATGCTGAATTAAATTTATTATAAAAAAAGTGATCCTAAAATTTTAATACCTATCTTTCTTCCACGGAACCAGTGACATACCTGTGCTGACTCTAATTTTGACGTTTTTTGTCACATCAGACTCAAACTTTGGTAACGGTGCTACCTTTTCGCGCGCAGTTTGTCTGTCTGTCCGTTTCATGAATATCTCGACCTCGATTTTTTGGAGAAACGTATTTTCATCATAATTAATAAAAATCTAATGGCGGCGCTAGTGGACTGACTGTGCCCCCTTTAGCAACTGGTAGCTAATTACCATCAGATGGGCAGCCTGCTTTGTTTGCCTTTGTTGTATAATAAAACTGCTTTTACACATCTAATCCAACGTAGAATACTATAGATTCATCTTAAGCTGGATCTTCTGTCTCAGTTAGATTTACTAAAGGTAATCCGCATTGTCTAATTTTGGCAGCGTTGCTTAATCCAATGGATTTAAGAACAGCTTGCGAGACGGGCTTTGTTCCATGTTAATGTAACGCTATCTACCTCGGGCTAATATATCTCGAGTCTAGATTTAGAACTGATCATTATGAATGAACGTTATTAATTTATGTCAAGTTTTGACGTAACCCACTCCGGCAACGTCGTCGCCTTCATAACTATGAAGACGGGGAAACCTCAGTGGATAAATATTTACAATGAATCCGTTGTTAGTCGATACCTAGCTGCGTTAATGCAAACCGCAGATGGCGACTGAAATAATCTCAATACTCAAAGAAACTGGGAGGAAAACATCAGTTTTATTGGTCTGTGGGAGTTCGTTACCTTGGCTCTAGCAATGCGTCAGTCCATTGGGTGAAACATTACTAATTACTGTCCGGTTTTGGGTTTTGTTGTGTTTCGCTGTTGAAAAAAATAATTATAAAATCTTAATTTCAATAACTTATAACATAATGATTTTTTATGATTTTTCAATGTTAGAAATTGAAGTATAATAATAAAAATATCACAAACATATAATAACACTTTAATATAACAATTCTGACAAATCAATAAAAGCACTATAGCGTGAGCCTCAACTAGTATTAACCTGTGTTTCAGGCAATTAAAGTATGCGCAATCAAATTCGAAACGCAATCAAAAAAAAATGAGGAAATTAATAATCAAGCAAAACAATTTTTATAGGCAGTATTAAAAATGTCTCTTATTCATTTATTATTTTGATGTCCTTTTTGGAGTAGTCTCTTGGTTGGTTTTATTATAGATATACAAGCATATATTCAAAGTTTGGGGATGATCTGTTATAGAGATGGATGATGAAATGTATGAGAGAATGGACCCAAAAACACGAAAAAAATATGGGTTCGTAGAAAGCATGTTTACTATCAATTTTTTGGTTACATAGGGTAAAGAAAGTAACGGAATGTAATTGGTAGGTAGGTACCGCTCATTGTGCTCTCTTCACTTTTAGTAATCATGTTTTGACTGTGACTAATTATGAAATACCAAAGTAAAATATCACTTTATAGTCAAAATCAAAAACATTAATGTCTTTGGTAAAAATACATATAAGTATCTCTTTGATGACGGAACCTCGTGTCATTTATGGCAAAGTTTTGGAACAATTTAGACGTGCCGTCAAATTGTGATATTGGTTGCCTAAACAAAAAGTGGCCACTTTTAGCAATAATTCGATTTATGATTATTCCTATACATTTCATCTATGCCTGAATAGCTCAAAAAATCTGAAATATCTGTATTGAGTTCTTGACTGATCTATTTTTTGTAGAAACGTCTTTAATTTATCATAATTAATAAAAAACGAATGGCGGCGCTAGTAGTAGGTACTGTGCCCTCTTAAGTAGCGCTAGCTTTCTATCCGCAAATTCGATATTTTCCCGTGGTAAACACAATCCAAACTATAAAGCAGGCGCTTTTTGAAAAAGGGCCCTTTAAACTCATTTAGAAATGACTACTTCTAAACCAGTTTTAGTGTGATATTATAACGAAGTAATTATTTCAGTTTACCCCTTCAAGAGTGGAATTTTCAATAAGCAAATAAGTACACCTGTTTACTCATTTCTATTTATTAGCCTTAATAAAATATTTATGCTATTAGCTTCGAAAAAAACAATACAAATTATTAATCCCTATTTTACCCTATTAGTGGTTGAATTTTCGGAAAATTTTTCTTAGTAAATATTAACGTTATAAAAGAAATCTGCTGCACAAACTTTTGCAAACTTTGCGCTTCAATGAGCATCACAAGGGCGACTTAGGGCGACCCTAAATTCCGATGAATTGGCCTTACTGATTCCAAAGTGTCCTCCATAAGAGGCGTAAAGATTTTGGAAGGAGATTACCTATGCATGACAAAACCAGCGGAATATCCGCTGGCTGACTATGGCATACCCAAATGCTTACCAAAAGCTTTTCTCCTTGGCATCGTATTAATCCACCTCAAAAAATGTCTTGCGTTCAGTACTTTGTAAAGTCTAGCTTGATGTCCTGTGTATCGTATATTACAAAATAAATAAAACATCAAAATGCTTATGTTTGGAGCGTGAGTTGCCTTGTCCAGAGCTCCGTATATGAATCTACTAATGCTGACTAATTAGTGAGGGAGTTTGCCAAGCATTATCTGGAAGCAGATGCCGGCGAGCGGCCTTTGGCACGCGTCTAATGGACTGGACTACATTTACTCTGCATCAGTGGCAAAGTAAATAATTTAAAAGGGGAAGGGCGATAAAAACAGTATCAGTTCCCTACCGTGTCAGTTTAACTGTAGGTATACGTAGGAAATGATTTTTTGCGTTCACGTGATAACGCCGATTTAAAATATTTGTATTATGTAGTGCTTAAAAGTGAACTTATTGCCGGAGGCATATCTACTAGTCGAACTTAGGATGATCTAATTTGCATATTTATTTCTTGTTCTTCGTTATAATTTTTTCCTCCCTATTATCCTCTTCTGAAAAGTTCTGAATAGTGCAAGTATTGTCAATTCATTTTAAACAGGCGTTAACATCCGGCTCGTAGCTTTTGAATTGGTTCGAAGAATTGGGACAATAGAACTTTCTTAAATTATAGATTTGAGAAAGTTCAATTCCCCGACAAAAAGGACGTGGAGGTTGGTTTAGTTAGAGGGTATGCAATACACTCTACGGGGCGAGTCCCACGCAGGCTTGCCGTCAAGCTATCGGCACTAATCGGCAGTACCATTCCACCTCGAATAAAAAAGGTAAGTAATAAGTATTGTGAATGGCCAATGAATGAGCACGGCTGAGAAGGCTCACCAAACAATCGGACGGTGAGCGCTTGTTATTCAAACATACACGCAAACAAACAGCGCTGAGATATTAACATTACTAATCACTCGTGATAATAGCGACAATGAGTCAGACGTTTCTGGGAACATTGTCGGCAGAAATCCGGTAGCGGCGGTCAGACACTGCATAATAATACGTTATTGATAAGAAAAAACTCATTTTTATTTCGGTGATGATGGCACTGTAACCTGTAACTGAATTTAATTTGGATATGTTTTTACAAATTACTTCTTTTCAATTTAAACGGGGAATCTCTTGGCTTTACCCGATAAGGCCGAAGGTTGAAGCGGGTTTCACCTTGAGTCGGAACACATCAATGATATTAACATTATTATGGCGACAAACGTAGGTAAGACGGTGGTAGCTAGCCAAGCGGGCTCAGAAACTTCACCACTAATCAAGCCAAGCAAATAAACCTCTGCCCCCATGGGAAACCCAACCCCGGCCTATTAGATTAGTACCAGATGGTCTCCCTTAGCCACTAGACCAGACCACGGTCGTGGTTACTCTACACATCCGCCGTTCCTTAGCATTGTTCCTATTATTTATATGCCAGACGGTCACTACCACTAGGTACTGATAACTGAGTTGTCTGTGGGATATTTCTGTCTTACCTATTACATAGCTGTGTAAACTGTGTTCCGGGGGGTTATTGTCTAGGAAAAAATCTATCGCGAGCGCTTACAATTTGACAGTCGCATAACATGCAACATCCTTTGTAAAATTAAAAGTAAAAAACTTGTTTAAATAAACAAGCTTTTATTTAAATGCCCTAAAAAGAATAAAATAAATTTTTCGTTTAAAACTTTTACTATTATTTAAAAGAGTTTTTTTACTTTTAATTTATTTTTTACTTTTTAGTCTGTCTTCAGACTTTTTTTTTTGTTTATATTTAAGGGTATGTTAGAACTGTAGCCACGTGTAAAAAAAATCAAGTCCGTACTGTTAACTATTGAGGAGTTCTTTCGTTGGGAGCCGATCCTGGGTATACCATCAGGTCATTTCAATCATAATACTGCATTGCCATTAGCAGTGTAGCCACGTGTAAAATTTCAAGTCCATATTGTTAACTATTGAGGAGTTCTTTCGTTGGGAGCCGATCCTGGGTGCACCATCAAGTCATGCTGAACATTATAATGTGTTGTTTAAAATTGGTTAGCAAGATTTAAAAAAATGAGTTACTTACATACGAACATGGCAAGGTAAATAAAAGCTTGTAATAAGTACATTGCAAGTTAAATAAAAGCTTGTAAAAAGGAAGTCGACGCAGTCTTGTGTTCACGGCGCACTGGCTGTCTGTCAAATTATAATAATAAGAAATAATAATAATAAATTTATGTTTGTCAAATAAAAATAATAATAACAAAGACTTAAATTTAAGATACTGTTTGAAATAAATGTATAATAATAATCCGATGTGTGAGTGAACGGTGAAGTAAACTAGTAAAACTGGGTACTGTGACTTGCCTAGTCACTGTACCTTTTATCACAAATTATGAACGTACACTTGTAGGTAAAGTCGACCACATATCAAGCTTTACATTTGCACTGCGAAAATCGCTGCTATTATATAAAGGCGATCTCAAGGTCAACATGACTTACGTGTTGCCGACCAGATAGCAATGCGTCTACACACACTTGAGGCAAGTTTGAATCAAACTTTCTAGTTTCCCATCAACAAGCTTGCATTATGTTTGTTTTAAGCTTGCATGATATTTGTTTGTTTATTGCAAAATTGTATACAGCCTGAAAAAACAAACATCATGCAAGCTTGTTTCAGGAAAACTAGAAAGTTTGATGCCTGACTTGCATTGCTATCTGTGCTTGCGTTCTTCGTATTCTCACAAGAACCACATGTAGGTGCCTGTTACTTACTTCTAGAAGGGCTGTCTCCTTGTTTGTTTACTTTGCTCCATAAAAAAGTGACAATTCTTCTAAAAAATATGTAGCCTAATAGTACCGATATCGTGACAGTATGACATGGCGTAGTACTGGAATGGTGTCATCCTTTTGAAACGCTAATTACGTGTTGATACGTAACTGGAGGACCATGAAGCAAATACAAATACTTTGTATTTGCTTCATGTGGAGGACTGGCGAACAACAATGCTGCCATTGTTGCTGTGGCGAAGCCGTACACCAAATATCTCGTTGAATTTTGTCGAATTCCAGAACATGTTGTGCTGTCAGTCTGTACTGTTCAGACTAGTTTATGCCATAACTTCTTAAGGAGTAAAATTCTTAATAAAAATAGATCCCTGATATAGATTAATGTGTTGCCAAGGATAAATTTTGAGAGCGGGTTCGACCAATTCGATAAATTTAGTTATCAAGTATTTACTGAATAATTTTTAAGAGAAAAGGAAGAAACTGAGAAAGCCGTAAAACACTTTATTTTCAAGCTGTTCCATCCAGTTGTGTTCCA
Source organism: Schoenobius gigantellus (assembly GCA_963935595.1). NCBI lineage: Eukaryota > Metazoa > Arthropoda > Insecta > Lepidoptera > Crambidae > Schoenobius > Schoenobius gigantellus. The sequence continues at coordinate 5,547,683 of OZ012549.1, forward strand.
GTTGGAATGTTGAACCGGACTCACTTTCAATTTCTTTATTAACAAGTTTTACTATTTACTATTAAACTAACTTTCTAGGTTACTCTGGAATGCTTCATTAATTGTAAATAAATCAATTTATTTACACGATGCCACTGATTTTAATAAAGTAATGATTGCATGAGATGGAATATTTGTCCGATTGCAAACATTTTCTTCACCGGACAAACGTAAAGAAAACCGTAATGTCCGGTCGAAAACTGGACATCTGGTATTTGTCAAACACGTCAATTGAAAACCAAAGCAGAGTCCCTTAGCACTAGCCGTCAGTAGAAAGTTTGCCGATGTCCACCCCTCCCGCCTCCGGCGACCACGTCCCGGAGTTAGTACCGCAACCATATTAATTACTAGCTGTGCCAGCGAACTACGTTTCGCCGTATATTTTTTACCCGTTTTTGCAACATTTGTCATTGATGCTCAGCTCCTATTAGTCGTAGCGTGATGTTATATAGCCTAAAGCCTTCCTCGATAAATGGACTATCCAACACAAAAAGAATTTTTCAATTTGAATCAGTAGTTCCTGAGATTAGCGCGTTCAAGCAAACAAACAAACAAACTCTTCAGCTTTATAATATTAGTATAGATTAACCATCGACACGTGGCGCCATGACGTCATCGGCAAACTTTCTACGCGCGGATAATACTGAGGGAGTCTGGTCTGGGTCTGTCGACTGTGTTAACTAAACCTTGAACCCGTAAACTGGATTACATAAAGTCGAAACGACGTTTTTACCGGTATGACAAAAGTGTGTCGGATGCATTATATATTACTGTCGAGCCGATAGTATTATCGGTATCGGCTGTAAAAGTGTCGGTAGGTATATCAATATGCCGACACTTATCGTACCGGTAAAATTGTCGAGATCAGTCCAACCTAATGTGAACCAACTCTTAAGTTCTCTATCTTTATGACTTAAAACTCAGTTGTAACACCAATTGATAATTTCTTACCAAGTCCACTGGACTTCGTATGCTATCCCGATTTACATCACTCCGCCTCCCATCTAGTCTAGCGCCTAACAAATCGTAGTACAGAGTGGATAATAAGTTTCATCAATTTTTAGCCGCTGCTCGACAATGACTTTATAATCAAGGTCTGGTCTTTGATCGCACCACGGACAAACTCCTTGAAGCGCCCGTCTAGACAAAGCGGATTGGCGGAACAAGTCAACGTTCCGCCTTTTATCCCATGCCAAGATTGCCTCGCGAGACGCGATGACACTCTAATTGACGCTGCTGTCCAAAATTTTATTGAAGTATAGAATTAATTTATTTTTAAAATAACTTTATCCAGGTGCTGAGTAACAGGCCTTACCAACATGTTTGAGATGAGAACGTTGAGATGAATATGTGGTGTGCTTAGGTGGTGTGATTAGTATGGATAAGATTAAGAATCAATATACTGGATGTACTTGACTGAACGCTGAAATAATATTGCTAGGTGCTTGTCTCAGATCTGGAAACCTAATACTTTCCGAGTTAATCGACTTTTAAACTGAAAGAGGCAGGGTGATAAGGATGATAATGAGTCGGCTTGAGTTCACCGTATCACACCATCCTTGACAAATTGCAAACATAATACTAGGTGTAGCATAGAATAAGAATGTCGAGTAGTATTGTTCCAGCTCAGACTAGATACGAAAAGCAAGCTTACAAAATTAGCTCTTTCACGGAGTTTGCTTATTGCATTTGTAGTGCTTTTTCTTGCTAAATGGTAGAAATATAGGGAAATCTTAAAGTTGAAAGAAAAAAAACAAACTTATTCCTTTAGTCCGATACAAAATGAAAAGCTTTATTCTGGTAGGTACATGGTTGTAATTCACTTATGCATAATGTTACTGAAGTTAACAAAATTCCCTCAATGCAAAGCACTTAACTAAATGTTTAATTAATACAAGCCAAAGGCAGGATGGTTCAGGTTTGTTTGATCAATCTCGGCAGGTAAAAATCAGGTACAAATTGGGTACAAAACTACAAAATGGGGGGCAATAAAGTACACGAACAAATAGTTATAGGTTTCTTTTATTTAAATTAGTAGCTTTCCCCGGAGCGGTTGTTAGTAGAGCGTACCTTCGATGCTAAGTTTCCGCGACCACGGGTCAGAGATATAAAATTCCCGTTCCTTAGATTATTCTCTCTATATATGTACAATTCCACAGAATTCCTCCTTGTGTTAGGTTATTAGGTAGGTTAGTTGCAGCGGAGCCCTACGGCCTCCGGGAACTGCCCTGGAGATTCATAGCACAGTGTTATGTTAAAAATATAATTAAATATGCCTATAATCTTAGGGTCAGTGGGTCTAACACTGAGTTCTGAAGGAATCCCAGTCAATACATTTGAATTTCATGTAATAAACATTGCAAGTTAATTCCAAACATAATTTTCAATGAATTGTCAAAGTTTCTTATTGGGTAGTTAATAAAAAGGACATATGGAGGGGAGAGCACCTATTTTGTGTATAATTACTGCTATTAATAAAAAGAAAACAGCTTAATTTGTGAGTTATTTGCCAAAGAAGGATGTGAAACTTAATATTGTGAAAATTTAGAATTTAACAGGAAATTCGCAAGTGTTACTCAATATATGCCTTAATCCCACTAAGATGCCGCTTACTATCAGGTTTTTTTAATGAAATAGGGGATGAAGAAAGCGAATTTTGGAAATGTAATATGTTTGGTTTAATATTCAATTTACCCTCTAATAAAAATAAAATTAACAAAATCTGTTTTAAATCATGAAATATAATAAGTTAATTAGATACCTTAGTGTGGGCGGAGTATTATACACGGTTATTTTTTTATCACCCTGGAAAATTTAAGGGACGCTTCACGGCATGGTATTAGAATAATTTAAATATAAATAAAAAAAATAACCCCCCTCCTTAATTTTATATTAATTTTTAAAAAAATACAAAAAATGCTGCACTAGTTGAGAGCAGCATTTTTAGAGATTTTTTTTTTTTTTTTTTTTAATTTTTAATTTAATTTTTTTTATTTTTTATATAATATTGGATGTGTCCTGAGGCGTCCCTAAAATTTTCCAGGGTGATAAAAAAATAACCGTGTATATTGATAAAATTTACTTCTTTCTATTAATTTAATGAATCGCGCGCCGGCGATTAAAAATATGATTGAGCTTTTACTCTTCAAGCTGAAAACAAAAATAACTGACTTGACTTTTATAGTCTTACTGTACTTTTCAAATTAAATTCACACGGAAAACGGGAGAAATACCTATGGATTTTATTCGCAGAAATTAAGATTTAAAATGCTGTTCGCAAATCATAGGTACCTAATCAATAACAAAATAATTCGGTCGATGTCTCACAGACTAGTTATCCAGTTCCGAGATCATAGCATAGACGCGTTCACAGACTACGGTGAGATAGGGCGCGTTCCATTCACGCACAGATTTGCATTTATGCAGCTACTAGAACCGAGGTCCGTTTGCCGAATGTTAAGCGTCGTATTGGCGACGAAACCAAATTCATTTCATAACACTCGTAAGATTCTTAACTTGTTTCAAGATGTGTCGAGTCAACATACGGATCTTTCGAAATTCTACAACCTGCAATAAGTATTTCCAGCCAAGGTTATAAGTTTGGTTGAAAAACAAAACGTAATGTAAAATTAACCATAAACAAACTGTGAATGCTTTCCAAATTCTATTCGACGAAACCATAATTATATGATCTATAAGTTTAAGTGTATTTTATTAAAATATGTCTATAGAAATGATCAAAACAAACGGTCTAAATGTCAAATTCCGAATTTTGAGAAAATCAACCCACCTAAATGGAAGCACGGGATTTTGGGCGAAAAAAAACTATCTTTGTAAATAAGGCCAGGATAAACGCGAGATTTATTTTGTTTATGCAAAAATTGAATAATGACCAAAGATAATTGCAAATGTCACTGACGTGACGTGAAACGACGTTGACGTTGACACTTGACATTGATATTGTGAAATTAATTGACAAAGTTATTGTAATTATGATTTTAGTTGTGAAATTTGTGTTAAAACTACAGTGAAACCAAAATGTTTTTGCAATATGGATGGATATATCATAGCTTTCATGGTCGATTCGCCAAATTCACAAACTAAAACCTTACAATTAGTTTATTTCAATAAATTTTTGAGATAAGTAATGAATAATGTATCAACAATCTAACCGGTTACCTATCCGGTGTGTTTGAACGATTACGCAATCCCATTAGTAAAAAATATATCGCTGCCATTGAAAATAACAAATGTCAACATGGATGTTTATTTTTGTGATAAAGGATTCACACACACACACACACACAGCTCATATACGTCCCCACCGAGGGGTTCGAGCCTACCCTATGTTAGGGTGATTAGGCCTTAGTCAACCACGCTGGCCCAGTGCGGATTGGTCGACTTCACATACAACATTGAATTTTTTCGCAGATGTATGCAGGTTGCCTCACGATGTTTTCCTTCACCGTAGGAGCGTCAGACAAATATGTACATATGAAATTCGAAACGAAAAACACATTGGTACATGGCGGGTCTCGAACCCCGACCTCCCGATTGGAAGGCAAGTGCCGAGTCCACAGCGCCACCGACACTCCCTATCCCGATAAAGGATTATTACAACGTAATCAAGGCATTTTTAAATATTATTTTATTTAGTTATTTTTTTTCACCTGAAACATCGAATCGTTTCGTAAGATTCTAAGGCTCGTACTATTAATGCGTCTCAAAGTTGAGAGCGATCTTGAGCTGCAGTTTTGGGTTCAAATTCCCCGATTATTAGAATGTTCAAACTCATAAACGGCGTTAGCGACAGGGTCGATTTGCACTTCCCTCAACACATAAGCTGGCTACTTTATTGTCCAAAACCTTGGATTGAATTCCAACGCGATCCTTTAGTGCTGGTGTGCTATTTTTACTGTTATTCTGAATGTTGTTTTTATTCCAATCATTTTTTATCTGTTTCCATGTTCATAGAATTTATATCATTTTGAGTCGGTTAATTAAGGAGTGCATGTGGTGCCTACCTATAAGTGATTGTTACACTCATGTTACTATTTTATTGTCTTCGTAATTGTGATTGTAATAGTGTACTTAATCGTTGGTAAGCCAAATAAATAAATAAATGTATGGAACATCTATCAAAAACAGTATCTCAACATCAATCTCATACAGATACAATTACGAGCCTTAGTTGTCAAGGATGCTCAGATTTGTCAGCCCATGTATTACAGCTTAGTACCTGTACCTGAAATGTTCTGTACCTGAATTGCACCGCTTCTGTGGTCTAGCTAGTGGTTGATTGAGGCAATGGTAATGGTGACGGTGTCACAACGGTAACGTATCAGCCATAAATATTATAGCATAAGTTGCATGTAGCGTACATAGTCGTGAACGTAGGCCTAGAAGTGTGAAACTAATATCATTATGTACCGTAACTTAAGACGAAAGTGGAATTACGAAATGAGCATTGCGGATTGCGGTCTGATAACCACAAGATTAGGCAATTACACAAATAGCTTGTTACTTTGTTTTAAACAATAGATATTTATTAAGACACTGTGTCAGATTTGGCAGGCTGTCGTCACAAAGAAAGAGCATTCTTGTATTCACTTCCGGACCGAATTTATATGAGGACAAGGGTACTGGAGAAGTGGAGACTTATTATTTGAATTACTAGAAGTGAATTTTGAATTCGCGCACGAATTCTACTATTCCCAGTTTTAAAGATTTTTGAATCACTTGTATTCAGTGCCGTTATTAATAACAAATTCTATATCTATAAGATTCTACGCAGAAAAATTAAAAACCGGTGCGTTATAATGAAAGTAATAATTACTTTGATATAATCAAAGTAAATGAGTTATTATAACGCACATGTATACATGTATATAATCAAAGCTCATTTATTTAAAAACCGGCGATGAATCGCACGTAAAACTGAACGGATATACGTTGCGTATACTTATTCTGCTAGTAGAAATAAAAAAAATGGTAGAACCACTCGTTGCAGAATTCACGAAATGAATATTAAAAAATAGTGTCGTAGTCGAAATTTTCGATTACGAATGCGAATTTAAATTATTGTTTCAGAAATGCGTCTCCAGATGAGCAAGAGACGTGTCATTTTTGAGCTTCCATTTTTCTATACTAACCACCGAGAGCGAGATGGCGCTTTACGCTGCAAAGGCGGTGTCTTAGTTAGTATTGTTTTTACCCTGCTCTAAAGCATCGTGGTATGACCGCAAGATTAACTATAGTTACCCCTGTGAATGAATTTCATAGCAACGAATTCTTTCTGACACGCGTAGGTACGCGTGATTCTGCGTGCATATTTCTTTAGGCATAAGACGGACAGCTGATGAGATAAGGCGCAGTACCCACTCCTATACGTTCCTACCTAAACGTGGAGGAACTCAAAATGTTTTTACATTTTGGTCATCCATCAGTACCAAACAAATTTATTTGGCGAGGATGAAAAAAAAGAAACATCAAAACGTCGATCAATGCAATACGAAGGCAATGAAATGTTTACTAATATTGTCGGCCTGGAATGAATAATAGAGTCAAGCATCAGACGACAGATAGTGGACTGGATATCGTCAGAAATCTCTGGAATGCCGCCAATTGTTGCCAAACAATCAGATGTTATTAGATTGTTTGATTGAATACTGTTTGTTTTCATTATGACGCGTACTATAAGCAGCATATTGAATAGCAATTAAGCCATATTTAATACAATAACCGCAGTACTGGTACAGCAAAGGTAAATAACGCAGAAAGTTGCCCTTTACCCCACAGAACACACGTCTTTCTGTGTTGTGCTTTTTTTTTATTCTTTACTACAGTACAATACAATTTTGTTTATAAAGGTACAACATAAACTCCTTCGAGATTTTCTGTGTACCAGTGAGCCGTTATTATGAATATGAAAAATAATATTACTTTTTGCAAACATACAACATAAGCTTACAAGTAATCAATTTTACGTCTATAATTATAATAAAAAAATACAAAATATATAGTGGCGATGTCGACGCGAGACATGAGCACATCAGCTTGCTATCTGATTCGTTTGGTTTAAATGCACCAGTTTCAGATTTTTATGTGCTGTAATGTAAGACATTGCTTCATGCCAAATTTCATGATTCTAGGTCAACGAGCAGTATAGGTTTTGATTTCCTTGTGAAATCGCTAATATATGCCACATATATTTTAGCGCAGAGGTCGAGTGATCACCTACTGCGCAACGGGTCGCGGGTTCGATTCCCGTACGGGACAAATGTTTTGTATGGCCTACAGAAATTTGTTCCGGTCTGGGCGTATTTGCATGTGATATTCTATGTTTGTAACTGCACGCACGACACAGGAGAAAATCCTAGTGTGGGGCGACGTTTTTAAAAAAAAAATCAGTCATATCCTTTATCGCGTTGACTTACTCGTACAAGTATGATTTCTTCGCAGGTGAAAGAGACTGTAAACCTGAGTATTTGATATAAATTTCAGTGTGATTGATTGATATCTCTACGCTTTCCTAAGAAAAGGGGTCTTGACAGACAAGAAAACTAAGTGATCCTATAAGGGGGTTTCGTTTTCCCTTTAGAGGTACGGAAACCTTTAAATAGTAACATATATTTTCGATCAGGCCTGTCAAGAAAAGATGTTAATTTTTTTTATTTTTTTACATACGACAGGAAAGCTCTTGGCCTTCATCTCACTAGATGGGTTCCTCAACAGTTGAGGAATTGGCTTTCTTACCTCTAATTGTCGGAACACCACAATGCTATCAACATTGTTTTTATGGCGACAAACTTAGGTGAGAAGTCGGGCTCAGAAGCCCTACCATCAAACAATCCAAGCGGAAAACCTTCTGCCCCCATGGGGAATTGAACCCCGGACCTCCCGATCAACATCCGGTGGTCTCAACCACTAGACCACGGAGGCGGTCAGATTTAAAATCTATGTGAGCGAACCTGGCGTCGCCGCTCACCTAAACGGCATCATCCAAGGAAATCAATTGGCAATGATCCGGTCTCGTGCGAAGAAACATATCGGTCAAGTAATCAGCGCGCTCGCAGTTTCCAAAGAAAACACGCATAAATCTATTCTTAATTTACACTCGTCATTTATTGCATAGCAGTAAATGTTTACCGTTAATGTTCGGTTAATAAATCACGGATATCTTTTATGTTTTGGGGGCGAATGTATCGGATTTCTGTGGATTTTCGCGCACTCCTTTGTTTGTTTACCCGCTTATTTTACTCACAAGAATAGTATAACTATTAAAGTTAGTGATGTTTTTTAAGAAAGGTACGAGTAGAAGTTACGTTCCAAACACATCCAAAATAAGCGCGAACGCACACGACCGACTATCATGTAATGGCTCTTATTCATTATCGGCGATTACAGACAATTATGCGCGAGCACGATTGTGTAGAAGGCATACTCGGCTGTACTCGGCTGTACCCGCCGATCATCGTCTATGATCTGCGACCCGTGAATTGTTGGTTTTTCGGGCACGCATCAAAGGGAATCGCCGGGTGGTTGCTTTGAGGTGTCCACATAATCGCCGCTCATGTTCTATGCTCATGCTCAATTGCTCGTGTTCACTTTGTTCTATCAAGATGAATGATCAAACACCACGATCTTATTTTTCTACTTTTTTTCACAATTTTTCGTTGAATCACATTAACGAAATGGTTGTGCACCGCAACCATTCAGGTTGCAGCAGCCACACACTCCACGTCCATCTTGACGCTTGCCGTTCGACAAACTACTACAGACGATCGTGTGGATGCTTGCACGATGATCGTGCCGATTATAGACGATCACACAATCAACGATCATCGCCGATAATGTAGTGCAGACATAACATATATGGAGTTCTACGGGCGCGAACTGCAAAAAGGCGGTCAAAAAAATATCGGTATATCCTGGCCAACTCGATTATCGGTGAAAAATGGAACGTTCGTAAATGTAAATGGAACGTTCGTAGGTATATGTAAACGTAAATGGAACGATCGTAAATGTGAGTAACTTTCACAAAAAATCGGTCTAAAAATCGGTCGTATGCGCTCGCGCTAAGGCGGACGAAGGCTTGCTAGATGAATGAAAAAAAAATGTAATAGAAGCTAATAAAAGCTCAGTCATATTGGCTGTGTGCACGACTTCAGCGCCACCTAGCGTCCGCAACTCGGTTGGCTGTCACTTTAAAATATAATGGCGGCATTGTGAGAAAATGTTTAAATTAGAAACTATCTTTTAATTTATAGCCAAAATTAGCCAAATACTAGTGCAGCGGGATACTAAAGCCAACCCATAATGTGCGCATAATATCAACTACAGGATTGATGTTACTTATTTTTTTCTCTTGACGGCAGCTATCCATTTCTTGCGTTGTTCAAGTTTCCAAGTAGCTTTCGGGAATCAGTAAAAGTTACATTTACTATTTCTGCCAGTATTCTTGCAATTTACAACACAACAACTGCTGTGATTCAATTTTGTTGGCGTAATAATGCGATTATTAAAATAAGGTAGTTAAGTCTACATAGATTGCTTTGACATTGACAAATATGACAGATAACAGATCTAACATTATTTCTACTTTTGGCCTCCATGGGCGCTGCGATAGATGTCGTTACCCCCACCTAGTACTTCGCACCCAGCGAATAATAAACAGAAAGAAAAAATCGGTTTTAGAATAACCATAAAAACAACCAAGATATAAGGTATTAAAGATTTTTCTCCATCGCTTTCTAGATCTCTCTGTCTAATCGCTTCCAAATTAACAGCTTAAAATGCTTGTATCTTACGTATTTCTATTTCTAATTTCACATGATTGTAGGATGTCGATTCTGTAAAATTCGAACAATAGCTCGCATCTCACTTCGATATTCACGCTCACTTCGCATAAGATACAAGATACCCTTACATAGTCATTATCACGAGTTAGTAGCGATAAAATTCTAATAAATACCTCAGAACTATTTTTTATCGCCTTCAGAAATAATTTGAAATGTATTTTTAAACTATGATAATAAATTTTGCCTGTTTTCACTCACAAAATAGCAACGTTTTATTTGACACTTTGTTTCGAGTTCGTGTGCGAAGTGAGCTTCGAAGTGATAAAGGAATTCCCTTTACGGAATGCCACTTCATACGTCATCCCATACTTATAATGTCAAAATCTCACGGTCACTCTAGTTCCACTCGCTGCCACGCTCGCAAGTGTAGCGCTGTAGCACAGATTACTTAATAGTTTCTAGTAACTTCGAATCTACATTCGAATTTTGAGAATGCCAATCTAAGAACTCACTGCGGAATCAGATTCGAAGTTTAAAGTGAGGTTTTACAGAATCACACTACTTTTTGTCCGTCATGTAGATTAATTAAATAACTGTTACGGAAGCGGATTCAGGCATTGGAAGAAAACACTCGTTCTTGTCGAAAATAGATTTCATTCTGCGACTGCAGTTCTGGAAACTCTACGGGAACGGTGTGGGTTCTCGACGTTGTTGTACTAAAGAGCAAGCACTTGGTCACTCACTTCACTGCACTGATTTCCACTCTTCACTGCGCTATTTACTTCGCCACTTTTTACTTTTCTTTCTTTTTCTTCTTGTCCTCTTCCTTTCCTCCAATTTTCTTTTAATTGAACTAGATTGAAGCGCGCTTGGTTGGTTCTTTATTTACTCCGATGATTTTTCTAGACTTTAACACAAATGCACGAAATTAATTTAGTCAACTATTTTTTCTAGAGCTTCCGTTTTGCTCAAAACTTCTTCCTTGACCCACTATTTTCTCTTTCTTCCCGCACTACAATGTTCTATAAAAAATTCCGTAATTAATAATTACAAAACAATGTCGTACCGGGGCTCGAAATATAGCCCATTGATTTCCATATGCGCAAGTCATCGACTCCCTTACTTGCGCCTTATATTTTTAAGTGTCTTATATTTTTTAGTATCCATCTGACACCTGATGATTAGATTTTCATTTTTCATGCCCTATCCATTATCCTTATTGAAAATTTCTGCCGACTAGCCATGTTCTATTAGATATGATGTTAGAACGTTTAATGAATAATGCCATACGCTTAGAATAAATTATTTTTGATCCCCAGTCTCCTACTTATTTAAAAAGTCGATTTCAGTTTGTGGAGGATATAACCCAACGCAACCTTCGCTCTTCTAGACGTCATATTATTGATATACCTCTATTTCGCACTGGCTTTATGTCCGATTCCTTCACTCTACAAGCAATAAGGCTGTGGAATTCCCTACCGATTGATTTGAGATGTTTGACATCAAAGCCCCTCTTTAAGAAGAGAGTTCGAGAGCTTTTCTTGAAAATTGCAAATAAATAACTTTTTCTTTTCTCTGACAACTCATAAATATCGTTCGTGGACACCATCATTCATCATCTGTATTAATATTTATATTATTTTATAGTTATAATATATGCTTTGTTTTAGTGCCTATAAAGGCCTACTTATATAGAATTAAGAGTTTTGAATTTAGAATTACTTTTTTGTTTATTTTATTAATTTAAACATACTAATAATAATCTTAAAAAATATACGTATCCTAAAAAACTAAATCTAAACAAAACTAATCATAACACTAAAAACTTAATCTAAAATCTTAATCTAGGCACTCGCCGCTGTCAGTAGGCAACGTTCCCAGAATGCTGGCAGCATTGCCACGTTGTATGGCAATGCTTATTCTTTGGTCTTGATAAGAACCCGAATTCTGGTCGCGAGTTGCGTCTCGAAGACGTGCAGAGAGATCATTAAATAATTTGTGGGCACTCGGCCCCCACGGTCCCAGTGTTTCAACCCCAAAAGGCTCAAATATGTAACTACTGTCCAGAGTACTATATTTTCGCCTTTTGAGGTTTTCAGCAGTTTCAGTTATATTTATTTTATTATATATTATATTATTCAGTTATAATATATATTTTATGTATCTGTATATATATATTTTGTATGTGTGAGTGTGTGAGTATGTGCTTGTATGTAAGTATTTTCTTGTAATATCACAATATTTTAATATTTCAATTTTTTTGTTTTATGCCGCCATCTATTTTCTCTGCTTGGCCCAATGGTTGACTGGTAGAGAGCGATGTTCATCGCTAAGTCCGCCATATGTACAAACCTATTGTAACATGGAAGTATAAATAAATAAATAAAAATGTGCCATGATTATCTAGATGATGTGATGCTATCCGGCTCATGCCGCCAAGCTCATAAACATTCTGCCTTCTCTGTAAATAAAAATCATCCTTTTCTGTTTCGTGAGCATACAACGTACCTGTAGTCTATACCTAAAACGTCATTGGCTAGATTTAGTTCAGTTGCTTACGACATTGTCACACATGAGCAGCAACTACTAAAGTGAACCGGAGCGGATGAGGTCGTTTAAATCTTTGATGTCGCTCCTCTACTCGGCATCTACGCGCAGTCATTGCTTTAGTGCGCGAATTATTGCCCAATATTCATAATATTCGTCTTTAACCATGACGTCTGTTCATGTCCATGAATATTTTGATTTTATGAAGCCAAATAATTTCTGATCGTTTTGCCTCCTTTATTATCCTTTATCTTACACTACCAAACAAAATAACAAATTATTTTAAAAAATCCGACCAAGTGCGAGTTGAACTCCGTTATCGAGGGTTCCTTCTACACAAACGTACGAGTATATATGCATTAATTCTTAACTAAGTACATATTTACGATTTTCAGATTTTTTTAACATCTGCCGTAAGATTGATCTAGGTCACATTACAACCATCTTATAGGTTGACTGACTCATCCGTGCATTGTTGTGCCAAAATAATTACTCGTCAGCTTCCTCTTCAGGTATGCAGTTGAAGCTTGCTTCCATACTAAACCTTATCGTGATTTGCGATCAGGTGAGACGAAGATGAAGAGTTTACTTCACTAAGTCAAAGTTATAGTTTCCATTATATTTACCACAAGGCAAGAGGCCTTTAACGTTAACGGCAGCGAATTTCGAATCTCAAATCCGATTCTCGCAACGGACTTCGGGTTATCATGCAGTGTCCTATGGATTAGTAAGTATCGATGTCTGCTAACTCGACGGCCCCGGTTGCATTACCACCAAAAAATTAAATATGATAAAGCGGTTTCTAACAAGTGTCTACTCACAGGTCGACAGAGCTTCATCCGTTGCGAAAATCCTAGATTCTGGAAGCCTAACAGGCAATCATAGGATACGGAACATACAGGTTTATGCCTAGGAAGAACCTGGAAGTTGAATTATAAAGAATTGGCATAACATCTCAGGGCGCCGAGTATAACTGAATGGTTCTTTAATTCTAGTCTAGCTGCAGCTTCGGCATTCGTCACGAGAAGAATGCCCAGCTGTAGTGTAACGTATTGTGATGCAAACAAGAGTCGTCGACCCCGCGCTGAGCGCATTACGCATACTAATTACGCGTGTTACGCTGGTCAGGGCATGGGAAGCGTTTAACTTAACTCTTAATCTGCTCTAACCTAGGGTTGTCAACCAGCGATAGCATTGGGAACGATTGTCAAACAAACCTCTATGGCTTAAATTAAACCAATTTATTGCACACTAATGGCCTTATTCATAAAAATATTTAAGCAATGTTTAAATTAAATAATGTCGCTGTCACTTTCAATCTCATTACAAAAGAAAGGACATCAAAAGAGACAGCAACATTTCATAACCTAAACATTGCTTAAATATTTTTTTTTTAATAAGGCCATAAATGTTTGTTGTGCGTTGGGGACGCAAGTAGGCAAATGTAACCGCAAGGTGTGGCAGTACAACGATAAAACAAGGCATGATACGCGTTTTGTTTAGTTCATCATCATCACAGTTCATATATGTCCCCACCGAGGGGCACGAGCCTACCCTAACTAGTTAGGGCGATTAGGCCTTAGTCAAACCCCGCTGGCCCAATGCGGATTGGTTGACTGCACATACACCTTTGAACTACTTCGCAGGTGAATGCAAGTTTCCTCACGATGTTTTCCTTCACCGGAGGAGCGTCAGATAAATGTACATATGAAATTCGTGAAACGAAAAACACATTGGTACATGACAGGATCGATCGCAGGCCTCCCGATCCTAACACTGGTTTAATGTTACCTAATTACATTAATTCATGCCGCTTTCAAGCCCACGTGGATGTGACATCATTTTGCCATCGTTGTATTTAGCCCAGTGGTAACCTTTTAGTGATGAGGGACCATTTACAAAATGTTTGTCTAGCCATGGATCACCAACTGTTTCGACCAAATACAGTAAATTAATACATGCCTGCTCTTTTTACACTTACTATTTTTGGAATGGCTACTCGAACCACTACTGGTACTAACAGGGACCACCAGTGGACCGCGGACCATCGGTTAAGAACCACTGCTTTAGTCAAACTAACTACAGTTGTGCGTCGTAGAATAAGAAAAGTCTTACAGAGATTACGCGCCGCAGTTACACGGCACGATCTGTGGTGATGAATCAAAACACGCAGCACAAAAAAACATACGCATCGAATTGAGGACCTCCTCCTTTTGAACCGACTTCAAAAAAGGAGGAGGTTCTCAATTCGACGCGTATGTTTTTTTTGTGTGTATGTTACGCGATTACGCCGCCAATTGTGGACCGATTTTCAACATTATTTTTGTATTCGATAGAGTATAGTCCTGGAGTGGTCCCAACTTCCAAGGTCACCAAAGTCAGGATCTGATGAGGGTATCCCATGAAAACCGAGCGATCGATTCACTAAAAAGATAAAAATAAAAAATATTTTAGTAATAGTCGGTGCCAAATTTTAAGACTTTCTAGGAGATCATCGTTTGGCATCGACTTCAATATAGAAGTGTGATAGATGTTGTCTGTACCTATTCTTATATTATTTTTAACTTTTCGGTGTTTTTGCAGTCGTTTTATATTTTTTGTAAAATATTTTTTATTTTTATCTTATTAGTGAATGAATTTTTTTTAGTGAACTTAATACCAGCTCAGCTTTATACCAGCTAGGGTTTCCCTCGATTTTCATGGAATCCCGACATCACATCCTGATTTTGGTGACCTTGGGATCACCCCAGGAGTATACTCTATCGAAAACAAAAAGAATTTTGAAAATCGGTCCACAATTGACGGCGTAATCGCGTCACATACACACAAAAAAGCATACTTTTTTGAAGTCGGTTAAAAGTAAAGTTTAATTCGGGGTAGTTATTCGGAGCTCTGCGTATCTGTGGCACGCATGACATGGCCACATTGCCACTTTCACTGTTTATGTCTGATCTATTCTGTGTGACAATCACAGTCTATGCGGATTCTTAAGCTTTATGTGTAATCACAAAGTTACATATAATTAGTGCATTACTATTTGTTTTCCGAGAAGTTGACAACCCTGATTTGATTGACAATAAAAAGAGTTCAATCTTCTGAATAATTAAAACAATAGCGTTCACGATCTCTTAACAGCATTCGAATCAATGAGTAGCTTAAAACCGTTTAACTATCTTTTGAGAATATAAATAACTACTGAACTTTCATAAACCCTTCAAATAAAAGTTACATATTGTACTACATTACAAGAAACTGATGGTTACAAATAACTTTGCCTACGAACTACGTTTCGCTCAACACTGAAAATTTTCTGGAGAGTTCCACCCTTATCACCTACCTAGGGGTTTAAAAAGCCTACGACCTATTCTCAGACCTACCAAATATACACAAAAAATTCCATAATAATGGGTCAAGTCGTTTCGGGGGATTTCGATAACAAGCACTGTGACAAGAGATTTTTATATACTCGTATTAGATGTATAAGAAAACTTAATGTGGCTCAATTTTTAATGTTTAAATATTAGATATATTAAAATTTATCGCAATGGATACATAAATTGCCAGCTCGTACGCCATTCTGCGACAAAGTTTAATACTGCCCGCCGCTATAAAACATGTGAGCGAACCCACCCTTGTCCGCGGTCACGGCTAAGGCTGCTTGTACTTTCTCTGATTAGGTCCACCTTACGATGATGTAACCCTTTGCGAACACGCTGATAGGTTTTATTCCCTCACCAATATTGGCTTCGATCTTTAATCTCGCATGCTTTAGTTGTAATAATCAAGCATCTTTCTATTTGAGTTTTGTTAAATTTATGAGAAAATTTTAAACTTGTTGTGAACTGTAACAATGGTAACATTACTTAAGCTAACTTTTTTCTACCTTTAGCAATAAGAAGTGGATATATTAATAACGAATACAATATGAATTGATATTTGATAACAGAAAATTCTAGTTTCCTGTACTATCTATGATCCACAATCAACAAATTACTTGTTTTACTATCTGCAATTTTCTGATACACAAACTAACATACTTACAATGTATATACTGTATTTTCGCCCTAAATGTGATTGCCCTAGAATCCCTTACTCGGAATGTGCGGCCGACTCAATTTTATTACTACAATACCTCCCGACCCTTTTGTCTACACAATTACAACAGATTTACTTAACCGGTGTTGTATATAACCAAAGTGTAGTCTGTTCTATATAGATATAGTCATCATGAAAGATACAGTCTTTATAAAGACTTGAAAGGTGCTATTAATAGTTTGTCAATTTGTATGCAAAAGACGAGGTTGGTATTGTCGCAATTGTTAGTGGATGCATGCAACTAAACTAGCATTGCCATCTCTAAAAATCAAAAAGCCGGACTTACCCGTCAAAAAAGCCGGACTTTTGGGTCCCAAAGCCGGACATTAAGAAAAATTTAAAAAAAAACAAAAATATCGAATTAATCACATATTTAAAAGCCGGACGCTAAAAAGGGATTAATGATAAAAAAAATTAATGAAACACAGTTGCGAGCGAGTCAGCCAATCTTGTCTCGCTCGCTCGTTCGCTACTGACTGAATTGATTGAACGATAGTATAAAAAGCCTAAGAAAAGCCGGACGGGCCGGACGCAGTCAAATTTGGCCGGACAAGAGGTCGAAAAGCCTAACACTGTCCGGATTTATCCAGACGGATGGCAACACTAAACGCAACATAATCCTAATTGTCTAGTAGAAATAAATGATATGCAATGCGACTTTCTACACCAGTGAAGATCACGATATAAACTTATTTACGAACCTATATACTTAGAAAGGAGTAGTGACATCTAAGTAGTCTGTTTTTGTACGTATCTAGAGCAACAAATGCTCGAGACTTATGCACGTAAGCTATGCACGAATTAATTTGTATGAAACAACGAATATGCTCCAAATTCTATTGTTCTTGTTACTTATATCCATACATACAATACAAGGTCTGGATGTAACGTAAAAGTTGTCCTCCGTACTTTGAAGCCTTTGTGCAGAAAAAAAACGCCTGCCGATTAACTGCGAAATATGTACAGTTAAGCAAAATGTAGAAATTGTTAAATGTTTTATATATTAAATAAATTTAAAAAAACACAAGCACTATCCCGTCTCTTAACTATTACAGGAACTTTCCTTAAAGGTCACCCAAGGTTGCCTAGTAGAAATTGCTGCCTTTGCAATAACGCCTATTGCTACTAGTCTGTTTCATGTCCTGTTTATGTATGTTTCATTATCAATAAAATGTATAATCAATCAATCAATATTTAAAAACGAATGACCTCTATCTACTCCTTTCGGAACAGCCTGCGCAGTTAGATATACTGTTTCTGATATGCGAACCTAGCATATCAAAACAGTGTCTAGCTGCAAGCTGTTCCGAAAGAGGTAGATTGTACAGCCATTAAAAAAATTATCGATACAGTGAAAGTTACAAAAATTTGAATACGTGACTTCGGTGGAGGCGAATTATAGTTAATAGTAGAAATTTGAAATGATTAAAGGTAACCTGTCATCTAAAGTTAAAAATCAAACGAAACTAACGAAAATGGAAACAAAGTAACACACTCACACACACACACACACGACACTTTATAAAGTGTTTCCCTGTCCAGCTGCAGTGTCTATTAGTGATATCTACGATGTAAACATGAGCCAACAAAACTAATCACCCCATTTTCTTTTTACCCTGATACAGAGTCTATGCATGCCTCTGTAAGTGACAGTCAAGAAGGTTATGAGTTAATTGTGTAAAAAATATTAAAAAATAAAAAGTTATGTCCTCTCAACTAGACGGCTAGGTGTTATTGTTAGATTTTTGTATTCGGGATTTTGAAGTCGTAAGGTGAAGGTATATAAGTAAATTTACTGTCGTATCGACATCGTCACCTGTATATTTCTCCGACGTCATGCTGATTTAAGGAAGGCTGATTCATGCGAGTGCAAGAAGTATTTCGTATAAAACTGTTACTCATATCTCCTCCACCAAACATTCTATGAAATAATTTACTCATAACAAACGAACTTGAAACATCTATATGCGACTACATTCGAGCAGAAACTATCAATAGAGTCATCGGTTTAGAACGACCGCGTAAAACGAAATTCTTTCCAGTGTTGACCTGGTGATGACTATTGTCTTGTAATTAATTTTATACCAAATATCAATTTATTATAATTATCCCAATTCCATTAGCTGATTATGCTTGAATATAAAAGCCCGCAAAAATAAAGCTCCTTTAGTCCATTTGATCCACTCTGAATTGGACCTATGGGATAATTTGACGACTGATTGTGTGATAATACTAATAAAATCTTCCAACCACCATAATGCACCAGAGAGAGACTCAGTACCAAGTCGTCTGTGAAGGTTAAATACCGCCAGGCATCTGCAGGCGGTAAAATTACTAGGTAGTGTGACTTGACATCTTAAGTTACAGACGAGACGTACATTGGTGCCCTTGTAGGGGTTGCAGATTTCGTTCCGTGCACCCCACCGTAAGGCCCTCTGTCTGGGGATTGCCCTGGTGGGATTGTCTCGGGCAATCCCCCCTTGACGATAGCCCGTCCATGGTCGGGCCTCCCCGGACGCGCTGGTAGTGGTAGTCGCATTGTGGACCCTACCATGCGCGCCCACAAGGGCAGGGAGAACACAGGGGGGTTTTAGTGGGTCGGCCTGGCACTCTGCCGGGCCAACCCCACACACGTTCGCCGTCTAGCCAACGGCGGGGCGTTTGCGCATTTCCTCCCTAATAAAAAAGGGGTTGCAGATTTCAGGCGAATGGGTAGGAGAAGGCGCGCCTTCTTGAGTGCGCACCAACTACCCTAAGCAGCCAGGGAGGAATCTGGCTCGGCCGACCGACTACCGGTCGGGAGAGATTACGTTTACCTTCCTCGTCGCCCGTCTGGGGGGTCACAGCGTGGTAACCTGGCGACCCCTCCCGTGGCGCTAGTCCCAGCTCGTTGTGTCAGTATCATAACACACCGCTGAGCCTGTTTCCAGATCCCGATCGTGCCTCAACCAGGGGCCGAGAGGTTACTAGAAGGTGGTTTAGCCGGATATGGGGTTTTTACACGAGTCCTACGGCATATCCAAGGGACAGCCGTGTCAGCTTTCAGTCCCTTGTAGAATCGTTAAGAGATCCCTCCTCCCATCCCCTAAAAAGCGGGTTGTAGATTTGCAAATATTACAGGAACCACACGTACTATATGCGACTGTAGCCATCAGGTAGGCAGCCTGCTTGCTTTCGCCCACTTAGTAGTGTAAAAAAAACCTTTTAAATGTCAATGTTTCATGTGGTAAGCACACACAGCAACACGCCAGACCTTACATGGTGACCCTGAGACCGCTCTTATTGCATTCGTAATAGCGACGGCTTTCGTAATGCAAATGTAGTTAGACTTGACGTGTAGCTTCTGTACCCAATTTTGTTTAAATTAACAAATCCAGAGCTCTTGCACGCTGGGTCTTATTCCTCAACTTCAGGTGTCAGTTCTGTGGTTCTCATAAATCGCACATCATTTTAACTGAGTTTATTTTCATTTCGTTCCGGCTACCTTTGGGGATAAGTTGTTTTTGAATTGATTCTCCGAAGCGCGAGTCGAAGCATTAAGGAGACAAATGACGCGCGACGATGCGACGCGCGGGCGCATGTCTTATTGAAATTCTAACTGGCGCACAATAGTCGGTAATCGCTGACTCAGGGAGGCTATTATTGTAAGCAATAAACGAGCTTTCGTGTATGTCGCGTACCGTACATTTCTTCTTAATATTCCCGAGTCATGAAAAAGCATGGGGCCTCGCAGCATTGTAACGAGAAAGATGGATAGAATGTCGATTACGAGAAGACAAGCCATCATGGCTGACACAGTAACAGGAATCGGCCATGACACAACACAATAGAGATGTTTTAAGACGCATGGAATAAATTATGTGGATGTTTAAATGTCAAATAGCAAATAAATATAATGTCTTTTGCGTTGTCTAATAATGTAAAGCAAACGTAGAACTCGTTAAATACACAAAATTTGTAATGAAACATTTATTTTGCTTAATCTATTTCACTACAAAAATACACAAGTAAGTAAGTAAGTACATTGTTCACCTAACTTTTCACAATTACTTTCAATTTAAAGAACTTAATGTGGCAGTTGCCAGTTATTCATACAATATGTGTATCGATCTATATCGTTCATGTTCTTACTGCATAGGACAGGTAGGTACTGCGAAACATTAAAGAACGAAGATAATTCAGTACACAGTTATTAAAACGGTAAAACGAGTGGCAACGTATTACTTATTTCGACGTCGTCCTGTTTAGCTGGTCGCACATCAGCTGGCCACATCTTTGTCTCATTAGCCCTACCCTTGAAGTTCAAGGTATTTTTAGCCAAGACCACGTCAGGAGCGTTAATGTATCCGTGATGGTCTTATTCCACTTGTATTGAACCTTTTTTCATGCGGATTTCAGAATTGTGGAATTTAAGATAATTAGCATTTTGAGGTTGAAACTAACAGCTTTTTAAACTGTAATTAAAATTTTACCACCTTTTTGTTGACCGATTAATCTGAAATTTGGTGCACACCTTTAGTTTTGATGACAATACTGATATGTATTCTCAGTATCATTGTAAATGCAAGATGGTCGCCACCACAAAAAGGCTCTTGGTAACTAACCCCCTCAATATGGTGAGTTTGGGCTGTCTTACCACGCTCGCCCGGTGCGGGTTCTGAGTTAAGTTTAAAATAAAGATTTTCTTTAATTTCTAACAGAAAAATTAAAATTAATATGTATAAACTATCTACCTAATAAATGGTTTCTTCTTGTATAAAACGAATGCTTTTTTACTTCATCGATTATTAAAGAGACCACTTGAAAAGCACATAAAACAATAAAAACTATAAAATACGGCAGATATGACAAATACTAAATTACTTTTAATATACATCGATTGCAAAATACTCGTAATTTTGTATTTGTTTGCCATTTCGAAACTAATGAAATGGCTCGTATTGTCTTTTTTCGGTTTTTTATGAGCTTTCAGTCTAAATATAATCTATTCTCAAATATGCTCCTTGTTTGTTTCCAGAAAGACGTGCAAGGCGTGCGGCTGCGACCGGCTCACTCACTCGGTGTACCACGAGGAGCTGGGCTCGGTGCGCGAGCGGCTGGGGCTGAGGGAGGCCCGCGTCAACCACCACTCGTACGACAGCCCGCCGGGACTCACCGCCAAGCAGGTACCTATCACAGATAAAGGGCCAGTGATGGGCACCCTCTAACGTCACATCTTTCTGTGTTTGATTAGCGATTGGGCCTGCGGGATGACTGCGTCAACCACTACTCGTATGACATCCCGCCGGGGCTCACCGCCAAGCAGGTACCCCTGATAGATACAGGGCGAATGATGGGCGGCCACTGCCACGCCTTCCTCACTGCAGACAGCGCCAGGAGCCATGATCGCTTGGAGCAGCGTTTCTTAACCTGTGGTCCGCATATTTCGGGAGATCCGAGAGTAAATGTATGGGGAACCTGATACCATCTTTGGATCATTTAACAAACACTTTTAGACGTCATCGACGAAATTTTATCTAATTAATAGAGAGCACATTTCACCTTGTAACATCACATCTCAAAAACATAATCAAGACCTGCCAATCAAGCAGAACAAAGAAAAAGTTGATTCAACATCTGTTCTGAAAATTAGGAGCGCTTTATGTCGACTTTTTTGTCTCTTTTAAATCGCCGTAATATATTGGCTTTTTTACATATATAATTATTGAAATATTTTTACCAGCTATAACGCAGGTATGACCGTAGCGTAAAGTCGATGAGTGTCGGTGTCGATTTCATGTACATTTGTACAACGCTCCCACGGTGAAGGAAAACATCGTGAGGCAAATACGTCTGCGAAGAAATTCAAAGGTGTATGTGAACCAATGTGCACTGGGCCAGCGTGGTTGACTAAGAAATCCACACCCTAACTTAGGGTAGGCTCGAACCCCTCGGCGGGGACGTATATGAGCTGTCATCATCATCATCATCACAGCTCATATACGTCCCCACCGAGGGGCACAAGCCTACCCTAACCAGTTACGGTAGGGCGATTAGGCCTTAGTCAAACCAGGCTGGCCCAGTGCGGATTGGTTGACTTCACAGTTCACATACACCTTTGAATTACTTCGCAGATGTATGCAGGTTGTCTCACGATGTTTTCGTTCACCGTAGGAGCGTCAGATAAATGTACAGTACATATGGCATTCGTGAAACGAAAAACACATTGGTACATGGCAGGATCAATCGCGGCCACAGTGCCACCGACGCTCGTATAGTATATGAGCTGTGATGATGCTTAAAGTTAACTTATTTGGTATCCTCCACAGACGGAGCTATACTGGCAGTCGCTGGCGGAGCGCGAGCCGACGCACGTGGGCGGCGCGAGCGGCGCGGCGGCGTGGCGCGCGTGGCGGCCGCGGGCGCTCGCCGCGCAGCTCCCCAAGCAGGACCTCTCGCTGGCGCACTGTCGCCACATAGAGGACGTGCACCGCAAGCAGTTCGAGGACTTCGTGGCCGCCCGCAATGAAATCGCCCTCGACATAGGTACGCCTTGAATCCCAGCTAACCGAAATCTGTATCCTTAGGCGCTCCGCCCACTGCAAAAGTCGAGGCGGCGTCGAGGCAACGTCGCGTCGCCTTTGCGGCGCGAGAAAAAATAACGGCAAGTCGCCTCGCGTCGAGCACGAGACGCACCCCATGCCCTCGCCTCGACTTCTCTGCGCCCCCGCCTCGACTCCACTGCGCCCGCGCCTCGCCTGACCGCGCTCGCTTTCCGACGAAACCTCGACTCCCGCAGTGAGCAGAGTTGCATATATTTTCATATAAAACATAGAAGAGGCGCGCCCTTTGGTTGCCCGCGACGCGACGCCACCTCGACTCTCCTCCAGTGAGCGGAGCGCCTTACATATTATAACACAAAGTCCCCTGACTGCCGCGTCTGACTGTCTGTTCTGCACCGATTTTCAAGCGGTTTTCACCACTCGTCAGCGTGATTCTCGAGGATGGTTTTAGTATATAATTTGTTAAGTTTTTGTATTTATTTCTGTGTACATTAACGATATTTGTTGAAGATGTCGGGAAAAAATAAATTAAGGCGAAACGTACCTAGTTCGCGGGCACAGCTAGTAGTATACCTATAAAAGGCAACCGTTACTGACCGATTGATCTATCAACGCACAGCTCAAACCACTGAACGGATTGCGCTGAGATTTAGCACACGTATAGCTATTATTATGATGTAGGTGTGCGCTAACAAAGAATTTTCCAAAACTCACCCCCTAAAGGGGTAAGACGGTTTTTCATAGTTTGTGTGGAGCACCAAGACCGCGAGGTTACTCCTTTAACTAAGTAAGCAAATAACTGTTTCAGGGTTTTCAAAAATCAAACCTTATTTATTTACTGAGTTTACTGAGTTTGACATTCATTTTTATTTATTTACTGAGTTTGACATTCATTCATTTACTCAAAATCAAATCTAACGCGAGCGAAGCCGCGGGCAAAAGCTAGTGCAAGTAGCTAATTTGCAATGTTAAACTACATTTCCAATTTGTAACATACTTGTATGTGGGAAACGGAACGTGAGGAGTGTGCGAGTGAGTGCAAATTAGTTTTCGAAAATCAATCGTTTTTGCATCTCCCTCGCCTACATGTATATATTACATAGATTGCCCTCGACAAGGGTGAGACTTGACTGTGGATTCGGCAGAACCTTCCCAATCCCAGTTAACCGGGATACATTATACTCTAGGAATGTGGCTGCCGCTCACCGATTGTACCTTTTACCTTTTTATTTCCATTCTGCATGTAATTTTTATAGGTACTGCTAAGTTGCAAACAACCGAGCGCCCGTCTGAGTAGCTTTGCAAATCTACAACTCTACAAAAACCCCAATGTACATTGCCAATTTGTGAGATAAGGTGTCAGTCAAGTCACAATATCCAATAATTTCACAGCCTCTTACCTACTACCCTTTAAACTGGAACAACAATACAAGCTGCGTGGTGATCATTGACCTATACGTTACCTAATAAGTCAACGGGTAAGATAGATGTAACCGAGCAGACTACCCTGGTAGTGAGTCTTCCTTTGGTTATACAAAAGAATACATTTTCATGCCATTTCACACGGTCTGCTACTGCTCAATAGATGGCGCCACACATCAGTCCTGTTATGTATTTAAATCTCGGTCTATGGGGTTCTTGATTGAGGATTTGCCCTACATTTAGGACAAATCCTAAATCAAGAACCCATGGACCGAGTCCGAACTGATTTGTCCTAAATTTAGGACAAAAACTAAATCAAGATCCCCATAGACCTGGATTCAAATAGTTAACTGGCCTAAGCGCCATCTATTGAGCAGTAGCAGACCGTGTGAATGACGAACAATTTAGGTATTTAGACCCCGTGAATTCTTGATAAACCTTCATAATTTTATTTTATTATTATTAGATTTTATAAACTATAAAGTACTGTTTTTTATTCCCTAGAAACAATATTATGTCTAGTCAATATATTGAATAAGAATTGTTTATTGTTTACAGGTGTGGCCCGGCAAAATCATGGCCCGGCAGAATGCATGGGGTGCAGCAAACCTATACGAACCGGGAGTATTGTGGTAGACGCACCGCGACTCGGCGAAGAGGTAAAGGTTTGCTTTTGTTCAGTAGAACACCATCTATGTTTGAGATGATTTGATTTTGTTTGATACAACGCCATCTGTTGTCTGCTGAGTGAACTACTTAAACTTCTTTTCTGAAAAGTTCTGTCTTACGACGCTAGATGGCGTTAAGCAATTTTATGTTCTAGGACATCGTTTCAATGTAATGTTAGTTTATCAGAAAGCAAAAAAAAGTGTAAATAGTCGATATAACGGGAAATTTACGTCTCTATGATGTTACACAATGACGCGCCTCGCTTTGCTTGCTTACTGGTTCAGAAGTTTGTTCACGAATATGTTTCACTTTAAAGTGACATTTTTACAGCATTTGACAGATTTTTATATGACGAAAGGTGGTGCATTGGATCATACAAGATTTTTTTAGATTATTAGCAATGACACCGTAATGGTTAGACGGATAAAAAACATCCTTTGTAGTCGGTAATGACTTGGTCCTTAGAATAGTAATGGTCACATAGTTAACTTGTATTCTATTCTATTCTCGATTCTTCTCACTTCGAGTATTTTGTGCTGAGCCGCATTGCCGTACTACTATAGTAATTGTTTCTGAATTCACCGTGCTTTATATAACAATTATAAACTAGGGGTTAAACGACATTCAAGTATTACGTAACAAAATTTTTGAAGATTATTGAACCCCTCCTCCGTAACGCGCCTTAACATTTTGAACAGCTAGTAATGATGCAAATCTCCCTTTTAGGGACATTACAGCATGAACTCACTCTCACTCACCGAAATACTACAACTACTGAGATAAAGCGAACTCAAAGTTGCGAGAGTCGGGGATCTCGACGTCACAACTTAGGAGACAATATTTCTACGTATGACGTCATGCGACATTTCAAATCAATGTAGCGTCGCATATTGTTCATTACGTAAAAAAAGAAGAAAGTGTATTATATTTTTTTAAATCTGTCAGACGGACATTTTAAAAGATGCCCGCTTGCCTATTGATAACTTCTTTGTTTGATGTCGGTTAAATGAAGTTGTCAATCTTGTCAAATAATCTAAAGTACTAATATTATAAAGAGGAAAGATTTGATTGTTTGTTTGTATTGAATAGGCTTCGAAACTACTGAACCGATTTTGATGAAAGTTGGTATAGGGATAGTTCCAGACCAAGGGAAGGACATAGGGTAATTTTCCTACGCAAAGTATCTGACGGCAAAAGTTAGTTATAATGCAAACAAAGTTGCATACGGTCAGCTAGTAGTATTAATAAAAATTTGTATGACGTCAGGCGCCGTTCCACCCAGCGTGCTTCTGCTGTGCGGATTGCGGCGAAGTACTCGTGGAGCTAGCGTACTGTGCGCTGGAGGGTCGGCTTTACTGCGTGCGGCACTACGACGAACGGCTCAAGCCACGCTGTCACGCCTGCGACGAAGTATGTTCTGTTGTTTATTGTACTGCGACTGTACGGTGGGGCGGCTTTACTGCGTGCAGCACTACGACGAGCGGCTCAAGCCACGCTGTCACGCCTGCGACGAGGTATGTTCTGTTGTTTATTGTACTGCGACTGTACGGTGGGGCGGCTTTACTGCGTGCAGCACTACGACGAGCGGCTCAAGCCACGCTGTCACGCCTGCGACGAAGTATGTTCTGTTGTTTATTGTACTGCGACTGTACGGTGGGGCGGCTTTACTGCGTGCAGCACTACGACGAGCCGCTCAAGCCACGCTGTCACGCCTGCGACGAGGTATGTTCTGTTGTTTATTGTACTGCGACTGTACGGTGGGGCGGCTTTACTGCGTGCAGCACTACGACGAGCGGCTCAAGCCACGCTGTCACGCCTGCGACGAAGTATGTTCTGTTGTTTATTGTACTGCGACTGTACGGTGGGGCGGCTTTACTGCGTGCAGCACTACGACGAGCGGCTCAAGCCACGCTGTCACGCCTGCGACGAGGTATGTTCTGTTGTTTATTGTACTGCGACTGTACGGTGGGGCGGCTTTACTGCGTGCAGCACTACGACGAGCGGCTCAAGCCATGCTGTCACGCCTGCGACGAAGTATGTTCTGTTGTTTATTGTACTGCGACTGTACGGTGGGGCGGCTTTACTGCGTGCAGCACTACGACGAGCGGCTCAAGCCACGCTGTCTCGCCTGCGACGAGGTATGTTCTGTTGTTTATTGTACTGCGACTGTACGGTGGGGCTGTAATATGTGCAATACTACGACGAGCGCCTCGAGCCACGCTGAATCTTGCCAGGATCGTATCAGGAGGGCCAGCAAGTCCCGCTTAACCTCGCCTAACCTCGTCACTTGATCGTCCCAGGTGCCTATGCTCTTCACGGCTCAGTCATCATCCATACTCTCTCTAGGTAGGTGACCAAAACAGCGAAGTCATCCTCTCTCTAGGTGACCAAACCAGCGACTCCTTCGGGTTTTTGTCTCGCCTATGATATTGGTTTCATTTTGGGAAGTTGTCGTTTTGGAAAC
This sequence comes from Schoenobius gigantellus, assembly GCA_963935595.1. Lineage (NCBI taxonomy): Eukaryota > Metazoa > Arthropoda > Insecta > Lepidoptera > Crambidae > Schoenobius > Schoenobius gigantellus. The sequence continues at coordinate 5,575,261 of OZ012549.1, forward strand.
TTGATTTGAAAAGTTGGCCATTTGGGAAAATGACGTTTTGACAAAGTTGTCGATTTCAACCTGAACCTGAAGGGTTTCAGCCATTAGCTCTAGAGTACCTACTCGATTCCTTCGGACTCTTCCCGACTTATTACAAAACATGGTCTACACTTAGTCCTGGTGCTCTATGTTTAATTAACACAAGTGAAAGCTCACTAAATTTAAACCAAGACTAAGTCATGACTTAGTTTAGACCAGGTTTTGTAATAAGACCATTCAGCAGGCCTATTATCGATCTTTCATCGTATGACATGGTATTAATTTTGAGAAAAAGAAGTCATGAAATTACCGATCTCCAATGATATCATCACTTTGGCATAATTTCAATGTTGTCATCATGATATAATGAACGAATGATCAAAAATCTGACCGAAAGTCTCAATTCTCGTTTTGCAAAATGATTTCATATGATATCATTTGAAAACCATGAGATCGGTAATAGGCCTGCTGGTCCCATCTGCGCTACTAAACAGCCCAAAAATCTTAGGGAGCACTCTGCATTCCGTTATAAGAAGTTTATGTTCTTCCTTCTGTGTGAACGTCCAGGTACACAGGTCTGTGTGAATATCCATACGTAAGTATAGATTTGACGATTGTTTTATATTCGTATCTCGGTGTTTTTACTCAGAAGCCTGGACACAAGAACTTTGTACAGGGCTGCACTGCAACGTAGAGTGCTTTGAATACGCAAGTCTATCTCCTCTTCCCTTGTGTTAGTGTCAGCTATAGCGCAACCCAGATATTTAAAATGGGAGTAAATATAATGACCACCAAAAAATACAATGATACCCTAAACACTCTTACCAAAATAAAAATCAACTAGGTAAGCACGAAAAAAATAAAGTCTAAAATTACAAAAGTTCTAGCTGTTTTAAACCAAATGTAGTAAATGATCACCAAAACTTAACGAGCAAATTAATGCGCTATTTCTTTCTAAATAAATTCGTATGATGCACGCAAGCCTGCATGAGCGTATAGGTACAAGAGGCGCAGTCCCCTTGCAAGGAAAAAACTTATAGAACAAAACTGAAAACTGTAGATTAGGTTAGACATTGTAACCACACACCTCAAACTGCATGTTGCAAGCTTGCTTGTCCTTGCCTGCAGCAAACGATTGATATATTAAATAACATTATATTTTTTGACATTATATGATAGACTATTATACTAATAGGCTAGATGAATAAAAAAAATATTGCTTTAATAGAATCTCATTCATATAATAAAATCAGAAACAAAAAATCGGTTTTCGACTAATTATAAAAACAACCAAGATATAAGGTATTAAATATTTTTCTCCATCTCTTTCTAGCAAAACAGAAATTTACATGGAGTTTATATGGCCGTACTCAACAATGACGTCACGGTTGATGTCGGATCTCTCTGTCTAATCGCATTCAAATTAACAGCTTAAAATGCTTGTATCTTATGTATTTCTAAGCCGATTTTTATACTTATTTTACATAATTACATCTTTTTCTACAGTATTTTAATATTTTATGACGAGACGTGAAAATTAGAATTCAGTCATCATCCCAATTGTTGTCTCTAAATAAACAGTTTAATAAACTTACTATTGGTAAGTATAGGGTCAAACTTTAGGAGTTTATTTACTCTTTTTTGGGTAAATAATTATTTACCTAGCGTAATTTACTTTAATAGGATAAGATAGTATTATTTATTGGCCATAGATATACACAAGATATACACGATAATACGATATACACAAAAATAAAAAAACAGGGATGGCCAAATGGTCCTCTCTCAGCTAAATGCTCCTGTTACATAATGTAACAGAAACGCTGGTTTTCAGAAAGGACCATTGTGGACGACGTAAATACAATAACATATCTCTAGCTTTATAACCACTTACTTACTTTATAACGAGATGTTAAATATTTGCCTGGCTGTTAAATTAAAATGTAACTAAAATGTTGGTGGTAATAACTTTATTTGGGTTAACAATGATTAATTTGGAGTCATTTGCTTGAATAGGATAGAAAGATGTAAAAACTTTGGTTATAATTTCACAATAAAATTGAGTTTTAATATTGTCGCAATTCTCATGATAATCACTAGAAATCCAGCGCTTGACACAGACGAATAAATGAAAAAATAGAGCCCCTGCCCCCCTAGCAAGGCCACCAAAACACGATATGATAAAGCTGTTTATCGCGATGAACTGTCAAACAAAATACAATAGGTTTTCATCGTTTTTTGACAGTTCACCGCGATTAATCGCTTTATCATGTCGTGTTTTGATGGTCGTGCTACGGGAGCTGGTGTCGTTCCGTAGATTGTGTCAGCTAACTGTCCCATCGGACTATGCGAGTGAAGGAACAGAGTGCACTACATAATTTGCACAGACACGTGTGCACTATATATCTCCTGCGCAGACGGCTTATCTCGAACGCCGTGAGCATATATTATTTAACCGGGTATGTCATTTAATTGTTTAGTTTTATTTCCATTGCAAAATCTTTTTTTTGTGTGTAATTTAAAAGTCGTTTTTAAGGAACATTATGTGTACATTGTTTGGGTTGCATCCTAGACCAGCACCCTTTCAATAATATTTAGTTTTATTTCGGATGTAAGCTGTGTATGTACCTAAATAGATAAATAAATAAATAAATAACAGTACATTATACAAGTTTATTTTTTAAATATCACAAAAAATTTCTGTGCTTGTTCAGACAAGCAAACTGAACAACTTTCACTATGGGACCAACTTTGAAATCGCAAATAAAATCAGCTGTTCCATACAAATTCACTGTACCTAGATGTATGGAAAATCTGATGAGTGAAAGTTGTTCAGTTTGCTTGTCTGAACATGCACACAATTGTTTTGTGATAATTAAAAAATAACCTTGTATATAATCATGACTTCGAAAAGCAAATACTGTGTTACCTTCAGTCACAACTCATAAACCAGTCCAACCACTTTGACTGATAAAATTTTTGACTAACCTAACCGAAAACAGTTTTGATTGATTAAGAAGTCAGAAATGATTCTCACCGCTAATGATTCTAGTCAAATGTGGATTTGACCGGTTATGACTTTTGACTGTAACATATCCACATAAAATGAAAAAGTAATTTTATTACCACACTATCGAAACACAATTATTGCGTTCAGATTAGATTAGAGGAATCGCGGCCCAGGTAGTAGGCATACCGAGCCGTACATTATTATTGGACCTGGAATCAGCTCCGAACAAAACGACTACAGCCCGTCTATTTTGGCGCGCGCATAGCCAATCTGACAGTTTGACATTTGCCAGCACGCAAATTTAAATACAGTGAAATATCCAGAGATAATTCCTACCTGTCGGACTGTCGGTGTAGGGAGGGAAATCTTGTCAGTGCCTTGTTTTTGCTAGTTTATTCTAGTAACTAACAAACTCATCCAATAAAATTTCTATTGGATGAGTTTGTGCTTTCAACACAACCTTAACCTCAATTTTTTATCCTCTGTCTTACTATTCTTGCCGTAAAGCAGCGGTGTCTGCTTTGGTGTCTCTGGTTAGGTTACACAGTCAAGTTCGGTCGTAAGTTGGTGACGTATAGTAAGCTCCCATTTAATCTATACATTTACACTACGAAAACCGCCACTAGTACGAGCGACATAAGAATGAAGGTCAAGCAGTATAGCTTGACAAGGAGCTTACTGTACTCTGTGGTACTTGTAGGCGTTGCAGATCTACAAATCTTACAATAACACATGTAATATAGGTGACTAGCCACTTGCTATCGGGTGTGCAGTTGCTTGTTTACCAACTTCATCATCACAGTTAATATATGTCCCCATCGAAGGGGTCAACCCTATCCTAAGTTAGGGTTTTTAGACAACCACGCTTAGTCCAGTGCGGATTGGACGACTTCACGTGCACCTTTGAATTTCTTTGCATGCAGATGTATGCAGGTTGCCTCATGATGTTTTCCTTCACCGTAGGAGCATCTGACAAATGTACATATGAAATTAGACAAACGAAATACACATTGGTACATGACTGGATTGAACCCCGAACCTCCCGATTAGAAGGCCAGCGCCGAGTTCACAACGCCAACAACGCTCTTTTGCCCCCTTTGTCGTATAAAAAAGTTTTTATTTTCGCTGTTGTTGAAAGAATCGCAACGCATACAGCCATTGTCCTATGTATCTTATATTCATTACACTTTAAAATACGAGTGCCACAGATAAACTGGCGAGGTAATCCGATGAATCCAGTTATACGAATATTCACACGTTTTTTAACGTGTATAGCAATAAACAGTGACAAAATAATCTCCTCTTTTTACGTACTTAGATCACTTTTGTTTTACTGACACCAAGTCGCTGTAAAGTTGGCTTCTGATTGAAACAGAATAATATAAAAATCAATCTACTGATTGGTTAATGATGCACACCCGCGAAGTAACACAACACTAATTTATGTCAAACCCATGACGACTGTAATCAATTTATCACAGATATGTCCGCAAATCGAATCTACGAGTATTAATCAATTAGTCTTTATCTGTATCAATTGACCCACAACACTACAATTACAGCGTTGATTGATGCCTTAATCAGTCTCTGTTCGTCCCGAGACGATTATTTTGATTCTGCAGTTCGTTGATTGTGGCAAGGAAATTGGCGGCGAACGCTGCTCGATGTCCGTGACGAATAGGACTTTTAAGGAGGGTTACCGGGCATAGACAAAGCAGTAGCAGTTTGCTGAAAACATCATAGTCAAAATCGTATTCATTTTTGGTCCATGTTCATGCATTACATAGGATAAAAGGTGGGTTCTAAATTTAAAAAACATACTAAGTATGTAAATAAAGTGACAGCTTTTATATTCTTTTGCACGTATTCCTATGGCCATTGGAGGGGAAAGATGAAGATGAAATTTTTAATGGATTGGGTGAGTCATGGTTGAGTCTGAGAGTGGTGGAAGACGTCTCCGTGAAAGTGTAGTTGCTAAGAATGAGGAAAGAATAATAAAAAAATTATTCAAAACGTTTATATTAGCTTTATAGGTGTTGAGGCGAGGTTTCCCAGGAAATCTACACGTGCAAGCGACTGCTTTATTGCAAGGAAATATAGTTGATAATTGTATAGCTTCTAATGTCGCTTACGCGCTATGGCCAAGCAAAAACGTTACTTTTTACACGTTTTTTGGAAAACTGGCGTACAAAATAAAAAATGTATTTTTGCAATTTTCTTAAAGATAGAAACATTCTTAAGTATGGAGTACTGCTGCCACTTGTGGGATGGGTCTGCCAAATATCAACTACCGGCCCTTGATTCTATTGATAAGCGTGCTAAGACATTTTCAGAGCTTCAGAGCCTCGAACATCGTCGTAAGGTGGCATGTTTATCGGTATTTTATAGGATATATCACGGAGAGTGTGCGTTGGAATTACATGAAATAATTCCGGCTTCTCCTTACCATCTCAGGGGAACCAGACGGCGGCTGGGGTTCCACCCTTTTGTCATTGATATTCCAATTAAACGCACGAAGCGATGCGCTTCCTCATTCTTATGGCGAACGGCAAGGGAGTGGATCTCTTTGCCCGCAGATTTGTTCCCTGAGCAATATAACTTGGAGTTATTCAAGATGAGAGTGAATAGGCACCTTCTGGCTAGGCGTGTCCCATCTTCGGCCTCATCATCACTTTCCATCAGGTGAGATGGAGGCCAAAGGCTTATCCAGCATTCATAAAAAAAAAAAGATAAAAATGCACATCTATTCGTAAACACTTTTACGTCATTTATTGTATTTTATAGTATTTTCTTATTGACAACTGTTTTAAAATATTGAACAGACTGAATTTTTATAAGCTTTTATTGTCAAGCTATACCTGTCCGGTGTCTCTAATGAAATCTTGCAAGTTAAATTTGAATTTGATTTGTAATTATCCATAATTAAACTAAATTCTAATCAAAAAAAGAGTTTGATTCAAGCTCCACTGTGTCTACTAAAGACAATATACATGTCGATGAGTTAATGATTTTGTTGAGTAAATGATGTTACAAGCTTACTAAAGTGATTTTTACAGTGGACATATTACATGCCCGCCATTAATGTCGATACAAACCAAACACCACGGTACTCATAATCTTCCGCGGATGCAAGTGAGAATTTCAAATTGAAATACGTTCATTACAAATTATCAGCAGTTGCAGTGCTGTACTGTTGTTCAATAGGGGCTAATATTAACCGTTGTATTATTAATATGAATGGAACTGTGTCACTGAGCTTGCGAAGATGGGTTTCGTCTCTCACGCAATATTATATGCGGTCTCGACGAGGAAATTGATAGAGTTTACACTTCATCTATTTCTGTTCCTTGTACATTCTATGCAGAATACAGAAAATAAAAAATAAAGCGATTGTTGAATGTTTCAAAATACAGCTTATACTGCCGTATCATCCACACAACACTTTATTGCTCAAAGTATAACATTAGACAAAAAAATAAGGAGATTACGCTTTCAGGAGATTATCATACCTACAGAAGGCACGTGGGATAGTGGAACATATTTATTTACGAGTATCTTATATGTTTAAACATATCATTATTACTGTAAACGCTTTATTGCACATAAAACATAACAAAAAAGTTAGGTATAAGTTAGATGTTTCTACTATTGCTACCATCATGAGACATAACATATTGCATACTTGATTAGGTTATTAAAATTCAAAAATCTTCATTTAAAAATGACCTTTGCAGTTACTGTAAATGTCAAACAAATCATTAAAAAAATCAAGTTGACCAAGAATCTAATCAAGTAAATACCTACTTAGCAATTGACTATTTAATATTTGTACGTTACACTGGTCTTACCTATTTCTGCCGCAAAACAGCAGTGCTTGCATTGCTGTGTTCCGGTTTTAAGGGTAAGATATGGCAATGAAATTACTGGGTACCGTGACTTTACATCTGATGTCACAAGTTGGCAACGTACACTGTGGTTCTTGTGGGGGTTGCAGTTTTGCTGCGAATCTCATAAGAGCCACATATATTATAGATGACTGTTACCACTTACCATCAGGTGGGCAGTTTGCTTGCTTGCCAACTTAGTTGCAATAAAAAAAAACATACACAAGTCCATACACACCAACCATAATTGAGATCTATGCAAATACAAATAAAATAAACAAAATTAGACACCTGTTAATAATTTGGGAGAGCCTTCTCGAGAAGAACAGGGAAGATACTCTAAAATCTTAAAATTATTCCTAGATAGATTTAGAAATCTATAATAGATTTCTAAATCAACCACGATCTTTGATTTTGCATATACCTAGTGTTGCTTCAAGAGCCACAAGCTATACTACTTCCCAGCTGCTACTATGTATGACAATTATTTGATACGTATGCTATTGATAATACCGGCTAATAAGTAGGTATAAACGCAGTTTTCTCTACTGATATCGGAATAGGTGCATTTTCCGCAACTGTTAGCACTATTTATCTTCAAAGGATGAGACGAACAAATTTGAATTGCATCATGACATTGTATTGTATGTTGTACTTTCGTAAACACCTATTTATTAACCGCTGACATATCTAGGCTGGTTAGCAATAACATAATTATTCCTCCCTACTTATATTATAATACAAGGAAGATATGCTAACTATTACGACTAACATATAAGTATAAATCTGTTATCCCACAAAATATAAATATGAAAATGGGAGCGAAGTTAATACTATGATATGGTGTGATTGTCAACTTTACAGACAAAAGAATTGAGATCTAAATGGGTGCTATGTTATGTGGACAGTCCTGAAATGACCTGAAAACACAAAGCAAATAATATCTTTTGACGTTCAATATTTAACCAGACTTAATAATTAAGAAGTTTATTTATAAAGATTAATTATATATAATTAAACTTTTAGCCTTTTAACTTTTGCTCCAAAAACAAAGATCTTTTGCAGCATACCGAAAATAATAACAACTTCCTTGTACGAAGTTATTTTACTTTAAAAAGTTTTTGCAAACAAGAAAAACACAAAATCATATGAAGCAAAATAAACGCCACAACTTTGGCACACTTATACTTGATAATCTGTACGTGTACATTATTTATTTACTAATTACTTATTTGATTTTATTAAATTAAATAAAAGACAACCAAAAAAATTCCGGATCACTTACAAAATCTTCGATATCAGTCTCTGAAGTTATTATGAGACAAGCATCTGAAATAAATTAAATGTGAAATAGTAATATTTAATATTTTAATTGTAATAAAATTTATTTCAATTTATGCGTGATAAAAATCGTTACATATATTTTGACTTTTCAAATCTAAATACTACATAGTAGTACTCGGCTCTATTACGCCCTCGCCTTCGGGTCGGGCTGAAATTCCGCCTCGTGAGTTATAACCAACATACCGCACTTATATCGTACGACGTTTTTCAACACACTTGTCTTGTGAGGAAAAATACTTAATAAACATAATATTTGGATTAACATAAAACATTGTTAATTTGTAGACAAAACTAAATAATGGTATGAAAATAATCCTTTGAAAAATCTATGTATTTCGGTGCGGTCTTTTGTATTACCTCTAGCTTTAAAAAAATATAGTATATTATTGTCGCGGCCGGCAAGTGCAGTATTGCCGGACTCTGTGATGCATGCCTCGGCTATAAAACAGGCGTGTTTTATAATCAATTTTATTTCAATTTATGCGGTAAAAAAATATATATTTTGCCTTTTCAAATCTACAGATATCTTTTCAACACACTTGCTCGTAAAGTGGATCTAATTAAACCGGTTTAAGATACATAAAGCAGCTCATAAAATACGCAGAGTTTGCATTACAGAGTCCGGCAATGCTGCACTGCCCGCCGCGACAATATACCGCACTTATATCGTAATGTACTATTGCGAGATATCAAGTTTTTCAAACTTTTGCTCGCCAGTTTATTATTATTCTGCCTAGAAAGAAAAAGCAAATAATTCGTCCACAAAACCTTTTTTTAAGAATATTTTTTTCATGATTTCACATTTTATTGTGCATTTTAAATACCAGCGTACACTGACGCTGGTATGATTGCAAATATGTTTTCCTGATATTTAATTACAGACACATTCCCACAGTAATTTAATAAAAAAGTACTCGTAAAACAAAAAAAGCTCTTCGTTTCCTTAGCAACAATGTCTGGCCGCCGTAATTGGTTATTGGAATAGTTTGGTATGTGTTTAGTGAACAGAAATAAACTGTTAACATGTAGGCAACAGTTGCAGAATCACGGCTAAACACTTACAAGCCAGTTGTAATAAGCACATCGGCTAAGACCGCTTCATTCTTCGAAATTTTGGGTGAGTAAAGAACCTTTGCCAATTATTTTCAGTCTTTTTGGTCTGTTATTTTTTAATTACTGTAAAGTGGTTAGGCGGTGTTTATTACTTGTTAATTGTTATTTACTTTTTTTGTCATTGTGCTATTTGAAAAATGTTGTATCTAATTTTTTAATTTTATCAAATTTTGTCTCATTTTACTCACTAAGCTTGTAAAATGACACAAAATGCGATAACATTGAAAAATTTAAACCAATGAATACTACTCACTTAGTTATAATTTTTCATTTTGATTTAAACTACATTTGTCACAAATAAAATTTAATTAAAAATTAATAATTACCTATAACGGCTGAAAGTTGAAAATTTTGCGCCATAACATTAGCGTCGTTTTTTTTCTGGTACTCGTATCTATTGGTATCATATCAGTAGCTTAGAACCATACTTATTTACTTATTACCTATTAGTCTTATTGCGTTATTAAACTGAATTCGTGGTAAAAGGCTGCCAAAGGTCAGCTCTTTGCTTCGCGATAAACATTTTTCATTTGCAAGTGTTGCAGCAAAGTGTGTTTTAATGCATACCCTTGTGAGTTTGAAGTGGCGGCCTATTTTAATATTAACGAATTATTGCATATTATGTTGCTCCATCGCGTTAATGGTGTTGTGTTGGATCAGAATATAAAACACACTGATGTGTGTTTGTGTGGAGAACTGGGATATACCGTACTTTATTGCGTGCTCGTATATAAAGATTGTGATCACAGTTCTTGTATTATCAATTTTAGTCGTGTGTCGTACATCATCGGCACCGAAAATTCTGTATGGCTATTTTACTTGTGACGGGGGAACTCTTCAAATTCATCTCATCCGATGGAAAGTGACGATAGGCGTTAGCAGCGAGCTTCACCTGGACTCCTCACCAACTGAGGGACTGGCTATTATTATTATGACCTATATGATTGCCGGAACACAATAATGTTCACATTGTTATTATGAGGATAATCTCGGGCAAGAAAGTAGTGGGTAGCCACGCGAGCTCATAAGCTCTATCACCAACCAAACCAATCAGATGATAATCTTCTGCCACCGATGAGCATTCGAACCTCTGACCTCTAGATCAGAACCTACTAGACCACTACTAGACCACGGAGGTCTAAACTACGGAGGCGGTCTACTTAAAGGTAAACTATTTGAATCTTTTAATTGAATTTAAGAGATTCAAGGTAACCGGTGGCAGGTATTTTTTTTTAGGTGCGGTGAGCGATTGACGTAGGATAGTAGGAGGTTTTAGTATAGCTTCCTCACGACACCTCTTTTTGCATTAAATTTTATTTATTATTTCAGCTATAGTTTTTTTGTTTATCACATTATTGAGGCATTCACATCCAGATACTCATAAGACCAAAAAATTATCTCATCATAACAAATTATCTATGTGAGCACTTGTTTTTTTTAATCGGTTACGCGGAACCGTGCCGTAAGATCAGATTACAATCATCGCAAGCAGATTTAGCAAAGTTACTCTTGTGATACAGTTCTTGTCACAATTGAACTAATTGGTAACCATTTTATTTTTATTGGTTGCGTGCGTTACATTTTTAAGCATTTCAATTAAAGTTGCTATGAATTTTGCGCTCTATTCGGAGTTTTGGCTTATTCAATGGAAAATGTACATTTACTCGTTTAAAAATAAACGAATTCACAGCACGTAGAAAATACTGAAATACTTTTATTTTATATAAAAAAAAAACTATTTCACATTGAACATCATTAATTAATTTAAACTTGCCCTTCGCATACACAAGATAGTTTCCCTAAAACAAGACATTCCTAATTATCGCGAACCTCCATCGATCTCGCAAACGGCTATCGATCTCTTTGATGTCCCTGTCTTGTTTATAGTCGCCGGTTCGATGCAATAAATATAATTGACGCACACACGCTCGACAAGGAAAGGAACACATCTTAACCGGATCGTTCGCCAACTCAATACTCTTGCGACAGTTACCGTGGACGTACCTCTTCCAGTGTGACTCCAGCGTATTAAAAAGTTATTGAAAAATATCGATCCGTTCGAAATTTGAATCTCGCGCCTCCCGCCGCCTTTGTGATTTTGTGCGCGTTCGGAAACGAGCGTTCCGGGAAACGAGATTGTGAGTGGGATTTTAGATGGAAAAAGCATGCTTTTGGTCCCGTTTGGTTTTCCTGTTCCTTCCGTTTAATTTATTCACTTCCATATTTTACTCGCAATGAATCTGCAAATCGAGTAGTCGGCCAATGTCATATTTAATTTTCTCAAATTGACCACTACTTATAAAATGAGTATTTGAAAAAGGAATACAAAACAATACTGATTCCTTACTATCTCTACCGTCCTTTTTATTTCCAAGGAATTATCAAATAAATTTTACTGTCCAATAATGTTGACTGAACCACAAATATAAATTCAACTTATTACAGATACGTTTCCATCCAACGTATTGGTTTTTTGTCCCCTTCCTTATATAGAAATAAAAATATAAATAATTCACGGAGTGCAGAAAAATAAGCTACTTATATAAATATGTATTATCGTGATTATAAATAGAAATTGCAAAAATTGCGATTACTCTAGATTCTATACTTGTATTACTATATTATTCTCTAGGTACTAATGGATCTTGATTGAAACTTAACACTGAATCACGAAAGCTATCCCCACAGAATACCATAAAGAGTCTCATTATGTCACAGATGAAACTGCTGGAGTTTCATAAAAAAATCTGGTAATTTGACGTTCACACCTTGTGAATGGATAAATGTATTTGATTTGGGTAGCTGTTCCAATCACTCCGACATGTATTTGTTTATATTTTCATAAAATCAAAATCATTTGTGTGAAGTACACTTTTTTTTATACGTTGTAATAGTAATAAAATTCGAGGACCCTAGCAACTAGACAGACCACAACGAGGATTTTTGTTGTTATGTGATAATTGTTATGATGAAAATATATAATAAATAAAAAAAAAGAGTACTGTTACTGTAATTTTGGTAATTTCAAAAGAAGAGACACAAAATTGGACCTTCCGAGATTCTTACTTGTTCTTCTCGAGAAGGCTTTTCCACTTTCCGAGTGTCGTGCTTTTTCTTGCTGAATTGTTGAAATATTGGGAAATCTTAGTTGAAAGAAAAAAAACAAACTTATTCCTTTAGTCCGATACAAAATGAAAAGCTTTATTGTTGTAGGTACATAATTATAATACACATATGCATATGTTACTGAAGTACACAAAATCCCTCAATGCAAAGCACTTAACATAATGTTTAATTAATACAAGCCAAGGGCAGGATGGTTCAGGTCTGTTTGATCAATCTCGGCAGGTAAAAATCAGGTACAAATTGGGTACAAAACTACAAAATGAGGGGCAATAAAGTACACCAACAAATAGTTATAGGTTTCCTTTTTTTTTTAAAAAGAAATTAGTAGCCTTCCCCGGAGCGGTTGTTAGTAGAGCGTACCTTCGATGCTAAGTTTCCGCGATCACGGGTCAGTGATATAATTTTCCAGCTCCTTAGATTATTCTCTCTATATATGTACAATTCCACAGAATTCCTCCTTGTGTTAGGTTAGTTTGTTATGGTTTCTAGCTGTAAGGTCAAGCAGCGGAGCCCTACGGCCTCCGGTAACTGCCCTGGAGATTCATAGCACAGTGTTAGGTTAAAAATATAATTAAATATGCCTATGATCTTAGGGTCAGTGGGTCTAACACTGAGTTCTGAAGGAATCCCAGTCAATACATTTGAACCTCATGTAATAAGCATAGCAAATGAATTCCAAAACATAATTTTTAATAAATTGACAAATTGTCTTATTGGTTAGTTAATAAAAAGGACATATGGAGGGGAGAGCACCTACTTTGTGTATAATTACTGCTATTAATAAAAAGAAAACAGCTTAATTTGTGAGTTATTTGCCAAAGAAGGATGTGAAACTTAATATTGTAAAAATTTAGAATTTAACAGGAAATTCGCAAGTGTTACTCAATATATGCCTTAATCCCACTAAGATGCCGCTTACTATCAGGTTTTTTTAATGAAATAGGGGATGGAAAAGGCGAATTTTGGAAATGTAACATGTTTGATTTAATAATCAATTTACCCACAAATAAAAATAAAATTAACAAAATCTGCTTTAAATCATGAAATATAATAAGTTAATTAGATACCTTATTGATTTTTTGCACTTATTGATACAATAAATCCATTTAATTTAATGAATCGCGTGCCGGCGAGTAAATATAGTATTTTTTTCCCTTAGCTTTACTCTTCAAGCTGAAAACAAAAAGAACTGAATTTTGTAGTTTCACTGTGGTTTTTCAAATCAAATTCACACGGAAAACGAGAGAAATACCTATGGATTTTATTCGCAGAAATGAATTTAAATACTTTATGATCTTCGAATCAATAACAAATTTCTTCGGTCGATGTCTCATAGACTAACCAGTTCGGAGATCATAACATAGACGAAAGACGCGTTCAAAGACTAGGGCGAAAAATGGGCGCGTTCTATTTACGCACATACTAGAATCGAGGTCCGTTCACCGAATGTTAAGCGTCGTATTGGCGACGGAACCTTCCCTAAAACCAAATTCATTTCACAACATGTGTGTCATGATGTGTTAAGTCAACATACGGATCTTTCGAAATTCTACAATATACAATAAGTATTTCCAGCCAAAGTTATAAGTTTGGTTGGAAAACAAAACGCAATGTAAATTAACCATAAACAAACTGTGAATGCTTTCCGAATTCTATTCGACGAAACCATAATTATATGATCTATAGGTTTAAGTGTATTTTATTAAAATATGTCTATAGAAATGATCAAAACAAACGCTCTAAATGTCACATTCCGAATTTTGAGAAAATCAACCCACCTAAATGGAAGCACGGGATTTTGGGCGAAAAAAAAACTATCTTTGTAAATAAGGCCAGGATAAACGCGAGATTTATTTTGTTTATGCAAAAATTTAATAATGACCAAAGATAATTGCAAATGTCACTGACGTGACGTGAAACGACGTTGACGTTGACACTTGACATTGATATTGAGAAATTAATTGACAAAGTTGTTGTAATTATGATTTTAGTCGTGCAATTTGTGTTAAAACTACAGTGAAACCAAAGTGTTTTTGCAAAATTAGTGTTTTATGAAATTTTAAGAAAAAACGGTGTTACACGAGGGATGGTAGAGTCGTAGTCATGTTTTTTAAAATGTGTTTGACGTCAGTAGTGCTTGTAAAGGTCTAATTAAATTAAAAAAACTACGACGTAAGTGAAACTATTTTTCGAATAGTAGGCATTTAACTAAAACAAAAAAAAACTACGATGTAAGTGAATTTTTTTTCGAATAGTAGGCATTTAACTAAAAACTCGAAAAATTATTTGATTAATGGTATTAAAATCGCATTTTTAATTTTTTTAAAGAAAATTATACATAAAAAACTAATTAATAAAAAACCAAAAGTAATAAAAAAAAACAGTGAGCTCTAAACCGGGATCCAAACACTGCCACACTAATTTAAATCTCGACTTATTAGTAGTGACATTTAAGGTCTCATGTTGTTGTATAATGCGATATGCGATAGACGAAGGAAAAATTTTGAGGCAATGTAAAAAAGACTCACTTTAAAAAATTATATGTGATAATAACATAAAGATTTATGAATTTGAAAAATCTGGATTTGAATACCAAACGTTTAGTGGGGGCTTTGAATACCCAAACTAACAGGGTCCAACTGCAAAGCAAAGGGCTTCAATTTTTTATCATAAATCATCAGAAAAAATCTTAAATCCCAGCATTCCACTAAGGATAAGTTTCATAAAATGTTAACGTGAACATTATAAGCATGATATAGTTTCCACTTACTACATTTCATTATTTGCAGTACCACAGCGCAAGGAGTTCTTTAGATTGTTGTTGTACGCATGGATTTAATAATCAAAACAGTCCATGGTTGTACCATAATGTAACTATTATCTAATCTGTGCCATAATAGAATTCGTTTTCATTTCGTAGCAAGAAAATCTGTAGCGCACCGTAGCGGTTCGTCGCGTATCGTAGCGTTAACAAATAGTTCGTGTGCTCTCTGCCAGATGGCACTAACTGGAAAATACCGAATTTAATCTGCCATTAATTGGTATTATTAGATTTATAATAATTATCTACAAATATAGTATTCATAAATCATCTCTGTATAGCTACAGCTATACAATGTAAAAACAAACAGAGAAACTTATTTATTCCTTAACTGTCGTATAACACGTTGACATAGTTGCTGTGTATGTAACGTCGCGGACGGTCCTGCAAAAAGTTTAATAAAATATTATTCTTGTATTAAATACCTTAAAATAACTTTACGTTTGAGACGGATAGAAACGAAAACCCGCGTATAAGGATTTCTGTTGGCGGGTACTGCTAGTAGCACGTACACCTGTTTTGCAAAGGTGACGTTACAAACTAAATAACAACTGATAAAATAAAAAAAATACTTTTACGGCCTTATTAATAAAAATTTTACTTCTTGGATCATCCTCGGATTAGTGACTCCGCGTTTCGTCTTGTTTCCGCACATGTCGTCAGTCATATGTCAAAATAAGACAAAACACGGAGCAACTAATACAAAGATGATTCAAGGAGTAAATTTTTTTATTAATAAGGCCGTTAAAGTCGAAGAAATAAGTGGCAAATACGTCACCAGATGGCACGCATCACCATTTTGGCGTGTCAATCTCCACAGCCGCTAATTAGTCCTTTTTGACAAGGCGGCGTTGTTTACCATCTTCCGACGAGTGTTCACCTTATTCTGAATATTTAGAGTTCAAGTTTGCATGGAATTTGGCCGCGAGCCAAACGTTCGACGCCCGAATAAAATTCCACTAGACTTAATAAATTTAATTTGAATTTCAAAAATAGAATGTAGACAGATACCAACACATAAATACAATTTTTTTAAATAACAAGGTTAAATGTCTTTGAATCACATCAATCAGTCGGTAGTTACATTTGGTTATTTATTTACGTTTATAAATAATTTAATTTGTTGAACACGGTCAATAACTCCAGAACAGTGTTTCAGGCGGCAAAAACGTCGTTATGATCTAATTGATACGAGTATCTATCTATTTAATGTTACTTTTATAAACATTAAAAAAACGACTTAATCCATTTTCGGAAATGGGATGAACTTGCCAGATCTATATTTCCTCCTTAATCTTATTAAATTCATTTTAAAAATGAGCTCATACATGATTAATTAATTTGTAATTTCAATTGACATTTTTAAATTACTTTTTTCATTATTTTAAGTAACGCTTACGAAATAAGGTGCTTTGTTAAAATACCAAAAAATTTCATTAGAAATAAAGCGAATTCACTCGATTTCTCTTATGTTTTTCCTACCTACCCTGATAAAAATAGCTATTGTGATTTTTTATAACAAGGATTTCAGTTATTAATAAATACGAGTAGCTTTTTGGCCGAGGCTTTGACCATTTAGCTACATAGTACTTAACCGACGTCATGTTATGTTTTTTACAAATGTTCATACGTTTTGGCCAAATTTCGTCCTCGATTTTACCCCTTCAGGAACTCCGAAAAATCCTTGACAAACAATATACTTACTTGACACAGGTTAAATTTTTTTAACTTATATATTTATTGATAAGTTGAAATAGATGACTGAATCATAAAATCACACGACCTTCAAACAAGAATTGGCTAGATGACTAAAAAAATTTTTTTGCTTTAATAGAAGCTCATTCATATTATAAACAGAAAGAAAAAAATCGGTTTTCGAATAACTATAAAAACAACCAAGATATATGGTATTAAAGATTTTTCTCCATCTCTTTCTAGCAAAACGGCAATTTACAAGGAGTTTATATGGCCGTACTCAACAATGACATCACGATTGATGTCGGATCTCTCTGTCTAATCGCCTTCAAATTAACAACTTAAAATGCTTGTATCTAATGTATTTCTAAACCGATTTTAATTCTAATTTCACAGGACTGCATATTTTTCCACGGTATTTTAATATTTAATGACGAGACGTAAAAATTAGAATTCAGTCATCATCCCAATTAAGCAATCGTAAATTAGAAGGGCACCCATAATATTCACACACAATCACAATATTTCGCTCCACGCCGCCGCAATGAAAAAGTGCGACGAGTTCATGCGAAAATAACCAGCGCGCTCATTCACTATGTCGGTCTAAGTTTAGGTGCTTCATTCATTCGGTCCCAGCTTACCGTACGTGCGTGCTTTGCGTGCGCGCTTGCGTACGTGTTTCCTTGAGGTTCGCTGAACTTGTTGAATGCCAATCCAGAATGAGCCGCGCAATAATAACATTTTCATGTGCAGAACATTCGCAAATCGCAGATCATCCTATGCAAAATCAAAAGGCCTTGTCCACTGAATTTAGATAATTTTGTAGTTGAGTGTGGACCGTTATCAATGGAAAATTGTTACAATTAATAACTTCTATCGATAGATTTACATATAAACGTAAACTACGTATAGTAGTGCCACGTTTATAAGGTACACCTTGGTACCTGCGCAGGTGCGCAGTCTCATTTTCTGATTCTGAGCGAGATAGAATGAAATTCTTATTTTGGTGACTTGAAATCTTAACGTACGCAATAAAGTCTGTATTTTAACGGTGTCGGCATTCGTATTTAATCGGTTTTAGGTTGCTCTCCTTTGCGCAACCGAATTTTGCCGATGCTACTTATAAAAGTGGTCGTACTGTACCTATGTGTTTCTTATTGTATAATGTTATTTATGATGATCGCTGAAAGCTGAAAACTAACCAGTTTTTCCAGTTAATTCTTTACCTTCGAGTTCGACTATTTGTAGGTTTTGTTTTCAACGTTAACTTTATTGAATGTTACCATAAAAGAACAATATATGATTTAAGTACCAAAAGTCTTATAATGAAGGCTCAATCAATTTTAAGGTACAGTAAGCTCTCATTCAAGCTATACATTTACGCTGCGAAAACCGCAACTATTACGAGCGAAATAAGAACGGTCCTAAGGTCAAACAGTATAGCTTGATAAGGAGCTTACTGTATCGACTTTTCCCTAAAAAATACCGTCCTTTTTCCAAACAAGAACCAATTTCAAACATTCACAACCATATTGTAGCTTAAAGTACCAACCGTATCAACAACCCGACGATATTGTTTACCACTGTTATTTTATGTAGCCATGCCTTAGGCGCTTAACACATTGCCGCCGCATCCCGCTGCGGTGTACGGAGGGACGAAAACCGCATGCGGCTGCGGCGGCACGGAACCGTGCCATCGTACGGTTTGCCCTGTATTTCCGTCCGGAGCTGCGATGCACGACGCACCGCATCACCGCATTATATATGTCGAGATTTATTACGAGTATGCACGTCCTTTCTACGCAAAAATCCGTACGATAATGCGGCACAGTGTGGCATACCCCACGGACTGCACCGCATCACCGTCCGGGAGTGCGGTGCCGTCGCGCGCGTCGCATAACCGCACGGACATGCGGTGTGAGTGTGTTATACCCTGCGGTTTTTGTATACAAATTAAGGTTCTTCAGTCAAAATTAAAAACCGCAGCGCCGCACACGGAAGCGGTGTCCGATGCAATGTGTTATGCGTCTTAACTGGAAGAAGCTACTGCTCCGTGGTCTATTTCAAGTGACATTTTTGGGGTTCAAAAAACGCATGTGCAAATATTAGTTGTGGCTCGCTTGCGAGTAGTGCGGTCCACTCGTGCGCACGGCCCGCGGGTGACGTCATCCGGTGTCGGGTTTCGCCGCCCGCCCAGCGCCGGCTCCGTACTGAGCACACTACTTTCACTTGGCCTTGCCTTTGAATCGCTTTTAGACTCGCTTAGGGCAATGAAGGGCCTGTTGCGCTGTCTATCGCTGATGGCCTGAGTGGTACCTCGTTTAGCTCTTTTTTTCACACGCCTTAATTAAAATCCTTAACTATATTTTGATGAATTATGAAATGAAAACAGGTAAATATGGTTGTTTATCAATTTGTATTTGGTTAAGGCAATGCAGGGCGAGCTTGCTGTGGGTGACTTATCTCGATAGATTGTTTTTTTTTGTGAAGTTTTGTGTTTATCGACCTATTTAGAATTCATAATTGCATTAGGAGTAGCGAGGCAACCAAAACTTATTCGCCTTATTACGCCTGTTTCAGATTTAGGCTAATGCAAGGCCTTAGTTTTAGTTAGGACAATGCAAGGTTTGTTAACGGACCTCAATCATCTCGTCTTTTGTGTACTGACTTTACAAAAAGAAAGAGGTTCTCACTTCAAGTGTATGTATTTTTTTTTTGTGTTTGTTACATCATAACTCCGGCACTATTAACCGATTTGGAAAATTATTTTATGTTTGAGAGGGTATATTGTCACCAAGTCAGGATCTGGTGATAGCATCCCAGGAATATCGAGGAGAACCCTTAAATTTTATAGCCACGTCCAGCGGGTTTCATGTTTTTTCTGAAGCTATTTATGTATTTGCGTCTGGTGGTCTTGATCCGAGCTGATGGTAGAAGGATCCTTGCAATTAGGAGTTAAAGGTGTTTTTTTTTAAATAAAATAGGCACGTATTCTTCCATGAAATATGATTGTTAAGATAATTCGTTTCTTTATATTTAACACAATTTTTGTTATTTTTTTATTTGTTAAGAGGTTAGTTATGAATATTATAATTTTCCTGACAATGACGTGTATTACGTTCTGTGTTTTACTTAGAGTAAGCGTTGGGGATTTACTGCTTGTTTTGGTTGATGGTAGGACGCTCAGATGCTTGCTACTATCTTGGTTCGTCGCCCGAATACAGGATTTCAGGAAGAACAGTTCATAGGATTATTGTGTTCGGTCGTATCCTTACCTTGAGTGTCATCCTCGCGCCCCCTCTCCGCGGCCTCCTGCGAGATGACGTCCTTGCAAAAAAGAGGCGAAAGCCCCCCATTCCGCCTTGCCGCGGAGCATAGCCACGACCATGCTCGGTAGTATCTTGGTTCGTCGCCAGAATACAGGATTTCAGGAAAAACCGTTCATAGGATTATTGTGTTCGGTCGTATCCTTACCTCAAACCACTCCTCTCCGTCTGCGACGGATGGGAGTGGCTTGAGGATCTTCCTCGCGCCCCCTCTCCGCGGCCTCCTGCGAGATGAAAAAGAGGCGAAAGCCCCCCATTCCGCCTTGCCGCGGAGCATAGCCGCGACCATGCTCGGCCGCGAGAGGTTTTCGCCTCCCAGCGCGGCGATAAGCTCACCCCGCTGGCGTCTCCAGGCCGGGCACACCAATAGTGTGTTCTCGGCAGTGTCGTCAGGAGTGTCGCAGTGCTGACACTGCGGCGTTTCCTCCCGACGGGCAACCCGGTGCAATTAGTGACCGAAGCAGCCATGCCCGGTCAGTACCTGCACCATGCAAAAGGTGAGGCTAACCTGCCGGCGCCCAACCCACTCCTCCAACACCGGACTAATCGCCTCGATCGATCAGGGAACAGAGTTTCCAACACCCGGTCCAGCAGCATAGCCGAGGTGGGGGGAGCGAAAGCTTTAAACTTTCCCCTCACCACTCGATACGGACGCCCCCACGGTTCATCATCCAGGAGCTGGATGAACCACGCCCTGGACTTCTCCTTGGCGTGGCAGATGTCATTCCGCAGGGCCTTCTTGGCTGCCGCATACACCCCACGAAGCTCAGCTTGCTCGTCGGGTGAAATTCTGGCGCGCCTACGACAACACACGTGGGCGCGCTTGGCTCTCATACTGGTGGCACGCAAGTGCGCTATCTTCTGCGTCCACCAGTACGCCGGCCCCTTTCAGGGCATGTCTACGCCCTTGGAAACCATTAGGTTCTGCACTTTTTACATCCAGCAGCTTACCGCGACCTTTGCGAGAACGTCAGTCCACCTTGTGGGGGGCCTACCACGCTGCATCTCCCGGTAAGCGACCGCCACTCGAGGATCTTTCGGTCCTAACCGTCGTCAGTCCTAAGAGCGCTGTGTCCTGCCCACTGCCACTTAGGCTATGCCGGTGACAAGTTCTTCTGCTGGTTATTTTCTTTCAAATGTAACTTTAAAATAAACCTTTTCATATCATTTTTACAACCTAATTCGAACTTTAGAGAAAGCTTAACATTTGTGAATTCCCTGCCTGTTAAATAATAACCACATTATGCCAAATTTCACACGGGCCATTCAGCGCGGCCGCACGCTCACGTCACTGTGACGTCACGCCGCACAATTAGCCCGGTAAACATTCGGGATCTAACTGGTTCCGCTCGCCTCGTTGACTGGATCTGGGCTAATTCACCAGTTATATATATCTATTGTCTTAGGAAGTAAACGTTCCTTAATATCATGTTCCGATGTAGGTGGTGGAGCTTCGGACGTTCTTAGTAAGTACTCAGATATACGAGTATATCAAAAATATTTGTCATTTTGACAATGTTTAAATAGAAGATTATTTTCATTCATTATTTATATAAACAGAATCTTTTGAAAATGTCATCATGCACATAGCATGATTTTGGATTGACAAAATGTGTCTATTTGCTTTCCACTCGCGGCTTCGCCCGCGTTATTATTGTTTTCCCGTGGGAATCGTATATTTTCCCGTCAGCAAAATAATTTTGTAGCCTACTATATAGAAGACTTATTTATATTTAGGAGCTCGGATAATAAATTTAATAGAAATTGAAGCAGATTTTTAATATTTTCCATACAAACTTTCAACCCCTATTTTGCACCCTAAGGGGGTGAGTTCCAATAAACCATGAAATACACATACACGTATTCAATGAAATGTTTTTAATGAATGAATCTCCAGTTGTATCAAAATCGTTGCTAATTTAAAGATTTTTCCATACAAACCTGCAACCCCTATTTCATCCCTTCAGGACTTAGCTTCAGAATTATAATTTTTTTAATCCCTTCTTAGTGTGCGTCCGCATGTTGAATTAAAACAACTGTCCAAATTTCACGTTTCTACCATTAGCGGTTATGGCTGTGCGTGCGTCTATATATAGATGGGAACTTCTCCTTTTATAGATTTTATATAGATTGTTCTATGAATTAGGGCATTCTGCGTCGAGTTCAAATTTTTTTATTGGGACAAATGTTCCTGTAATAAAAAATGTTTCAATACATAAAATGTAGAAAATGCAACTTTCAAGTAAATAAATCCTAAATAAACCTATAACTTACAAATAAATACAATGAAGGAGAAACAAGGTCTTTGGTATACCTACAGCCTATTAAGCCGAAACCTACCAATGTTAACATAGTTAGTCATATAAGTGTTATGGCGTGAAAATTCAAAATTTTAAAATTAATATAGAAATTCTGCATACAAATAGGTGGGTCTGTGAAAAAAAATGTATGAGAATAAGAAAAAAAATACAGTTTCGAATTTTTAACGACAATCAAGCACCTTGCATAAAATCCTACTAAAATTGACATCATACTCGTGTCTGTATTAGACATGTCAGGTTGGTAGTGAGCTGAGGATGTTAAGAGGAAACACTATAGTCGAGAGAATTCAGAAATAGGTATTTGTAAAATGTATTGCTGTCGCGCTGTGTGCCCGAACAATCGTACTGAGCGCGACAGAGACAAATGCAGCTCGAACCGAAAATACCTATAAAAAGCAGACAAAATATACGTTTCGTAGTCCCCTGTTTTCTCCGCTAAGACTAGACCGAATTAATTACTTTTTGCGTCAAAAATTAAAGAAAGGCTTGGACTGTGTTTCTATGTTTTGCTTTTTCCATACAATCTCGTCAAATCTGTTCGCTGGATGTTTCAATATACCTAGCAGAAAATCAGGGCAATTTTTCAGGTTTTTTCAGATTTTTGGAAAAAATAAAGCAACTATTATCATTATCCAGGAAGGAAACAGAGGACAACGTCTGTATGGAAAAACGACCCGTACGAATTCCTTTTAACCGTGTTATCTCTAAGAAATAATTGCGAAAATATGCGACAAAAAAAAGAAAAGGGTCTTGACAAACAAACAGACGGACCACGAAATGATCCTAATGGCAGCACCTCTTTATATTCCTACTACGGTTCTCCTAGGGCTCCTACCTACGACATTTTTTTTATTGCAGAAAGTTGGCAAACAGGCAAACTGCCCACCTGATGGTAAGTGGTAACAGTCACCTATAGTACATGTGGCTCCTGTGAGATTCCCAGCAAAACTGCAACCCCCACAAGAACCACTGTACCAGTACCCAGAATGTCAGTGCCATATCTTACCCTTCAAACCGGAACACAGCAATGCAAGCACTGCTGCTTTGCGGCAGAAATAGGTAAGACGGAGGTACCCAAGCACACGGCCCTGGTACAGAGTCTCCGTCCGGTAGAAGTTAAGTCACTCCAGTGACAAGCTAAAAATATTTCGTTAATCGTCCAGCATACCATAGTCAATCAGCAGATATCTCTTCATTTTTAAAACTACTTTCGATACGCATATATAAATCATCATATAAGATCGTGCTACGTTGCTCGTAATTAGGCGCGTGCGCACAATGCTTTTGTAGCTTAGATTGAGGTCGATGACTCACGTTATGTCAGATTCGATCGCCTGAACACTATTTTCAGCTTCGCGACTCGATTCAATGTCAAGATTATACGTTATTTTACGGTTTTTTTTCATTGCACGTTTCAAGCGCAATTTTTATTAATAACTTCATTATAATTGTAATATATTAACTGAAAAAAATTTTATGTACTCGAAGGTGATTAGTTCATCTGAGAGAAGCATACCTGCATATTGTATTCAATCTGTAAATACAATTAGCAATAACATAAAACGTTTACCTAATGTGTTTAAAATCTATGTTTAAAACACAGATTTAGATTGTTTCACTGTTAATAATTAAATTAAATATCAGCAAACTGAACCTAGTAAATTGCCTCTATTGTTAGGGACATAAATTGTTTGATAACACTTATGACTTGGAACGCCTTCAGAATGGAAGATATGTAGAACTCACATTATATTTTATACGATTGCTCATTCAACGTTACATTATATATTTAAGTAGCGTTTTGCACGCGAGTCAACTGCTTAAACATATTTATTTGCGCTTTTGGCGACATAAAGTCGTCGTTTATTCTCACTACAGAACTTCCAGCGATAAATTGGAAATTAAATCCACAAATAAGCAGTTCACAATGCAGTTCTCGCACTAGTTCTCATTGCAGCCAAACCTGGGGCAATTAATGTCAAGAAGCGTACATAATTAGTAGAATTCAACTGTTATAAAAGTCACAACCAATGAATTCGATGATGACGTTAGGAAACACTGTTCAACCTTAGACTCTTAATTTAAATAAATAATCAAAATCAATCAGCAGATAAATTATGTGTATTGTATTCCTATAAAACACACACGGCCACCTTGAACACGATAGACATAAAAATAATGATGTCTGGCCACTCCGCCAAACCTTAATCTAAATGTGGACGCTAAACATTGGCAATCATTACTCTTCAATTTCAGTTGTTCAAATCTTGTCCCGGCGTTACATCGCTGCAACCACCCTGCTCCCTGCTACCCTGCGTTCTGTGACTTACCCGCCCTTCCCATTCCATATTAAGTAAACGTGATAAAAGTGTCGAAATGGGACTATTGTTGTCCGTCGTGATTTCGTATGCTGGTGTCCGCGATGCCATGGAGACCATCAGTCACATTCTAAGCGGAATCATACCAGACACCGATCCAGATTTCCAAGAACTCGTCGAGTACTACACAAAACTGCTCCAAAAGTCGGCCAATCCATCCACGGCGGCCGATTGGACTAGAGAATGCGGTCAAGGATACCTGTGCTTGACAGAAGATAAAAATGGAAAGCTAAAATCGGCTACAGTCAAATATTACGACGGTCAACCAAACTCTACTGCCATATTGTTTTCGACGAAAATTTCTAGCTTCGGACAAGAATCCGTCGAGGACAATAGTGACTGCCACTCCAACGGTGACTACAGAACTGCAAGGTACACGCCGACAAAGACGAAAACCATTATAGCTAACACATCCGAATCCTTCAGTATTGGGTCACGAAACAGATCACCCACGTCTATTGAAAATATTTCAGATTGCAATCGTATTTCTCCAAATTGTTTCGAGCGTGACGAAAGTGCCGACACCCTCGAGGAGAACGAAGCCAAAGAGAGATTAACATGGCATTACCGCCCTTTGAGCCCCACCCCACAAACGACACTGCCCGAGATACATTTACAATCTGACGACGACAAAAAAGGAGTGTACAGCGAGGACTTTCTAAGGTTATTAATATCCCTAAATATCGAAGTGCACCACTCATCTGCACATCACCCACTCAGATCTGTAGTGACCTAGAATCCATGCATAACCATGCGGCATGAGAACTCATAGTCATGAATGCACGAGTAGAAAGCTAATTCCGAATGCGAATCATTAGCTCATCTGTACTATAAACGACTCATATTTGTGTCAATTTGTTTAAGATCACTTGATGGAATTAAGTTCCGACCGTTGCAACGAAGCGACCCGAGTGGCCGTCGCAGGAGTTTCAAAAAGCGTCACTCTTCATCGTCGAACTCTTCTAAAGAGTCGCGAGCGTCGCGCGAGGAAGAGCTTCAGTTGTTTACGTCACTCGAGGAAGCTGAGTTCGAACGTATGAATAAGGATGAGAATGTCGATGGGTTCGGAAGCACTCCTAATCTAGTGGCGCGTTCTCATTCCAGAAGTCATTCGCGAGAAAATTCCAGGGAGAGAAGAAACGAGTCATGGAGCGTCGAAGCGTCAGTAGACAGCATACCCGATGATGAAGTTACAGAGAAAGCGCCACGAATTAAGGACTTGCCGAAACTGGACTCCTTCGCGGAAGAAAACGGTGACACCAATGAGAAAGAGGTAATAGAAGATGAGGAAGACATTGATGATTTTTGGGGTAACTCTGGAGACTAGTGTTTGCCTTTGGACATTAACGTAGCACGTTGCAGTGTACATTGAAGCTTCGACACGAGCATGACTGAATTTAAAAATATTAAAATTTTCTGAATCCCCGTTTGCGTTTGTTTTCTCTCTGCAACTTTCAATAGTACAAATCCTTATACAACTGGAACGAATGATGTTAAAGCTCTAATTGGTTTGGCTTATTTAGAACTAGAAGGAGATATAAAGTAGTATTATTTAAATAATACTTCTGCTGAGTTGAACATTGAAATAGTTGAACCGTTCAAGGACTGAGATTTAGTTTGTTACATTTGGTGAAACTATGTTGTACTAGATAGCTGAAGAACTAGCTAATTATTATAATAAATCTGATTATCAAAAGCTGATTCATAATCGTAACACTTGCACAATGCGTCCAAAAATACATGAACATGGTTTATAGACCTCGACCTACTTCTGTCGCGAGATGACGCGACATCGCGGCCTTACGCCCAGCCAACGACGTTAAGGTTAATATATAAAATATAAAGCCAACGGTTAATATATAAAATATAAGCAAACAGGCAACAACAGTCCAAACTTGGTAATAATTCAATGTAATGAAAATTTTACAAAGTACATATAATTTTAGAGGTTTCTATGAAACTGCAAAAGTTCAAAACACTGCCTAACAGAAAAGTGAATGAAACAATTTTCATACAATTATGCAGGGTAGCCATAATGGAGTTGAGTTAATTTTTGTTCTATCTAATTAAAAACTCCTTAAATTTGACAAAAAATAAGGTTGCAACCCTAATTATGCCTCTAAGAAAATTCAAAACAAAACCTGCCAACAACAAAGCTAGCGTCTGATCAATGAAAAGTAGGCAAATTTCTTCTCGTCTAAAAAGAGATCCATGTCCAGCAATGGGGTTAAAGTTATATTGATGCTGTGATGATGTGATATCTTAAGATATATTTTTTCAGCCTATTTATTTCTCTTCCAGTGCTGAATTTTATTTATGTTTTTAATTTAAATTGTCTTTGATTTTTTTATACAACTAAGTTGGCAAGCAAGCATACCGCCCACCTGATGGTAAGTAATGAGAAGACACCTATAAGTACACGTGGCACAGTATACGTTGCCAACTTATGACATAAGATGTAAAGTGACGGTATCCAGTAATTTCTCTGCCATATACCGTCCAAACCGGAACACAGCAATGCAAGCACTGCTGCTTTGCGGCAGAAATAGGTAAGACGGAGGTACCCAAGCAGACGAGCCTGGTACAGTGTTCCTCCGGTGTCATTTTTTTAATCAATGTTATACCTATTTAACATCACTCATATTTTAACTTTAGGGCAAGATAAGCGAAACAATCATTAAGGAATAAAATTCATATTGTATGGATATTGCACCATTGTAGCATAACCTTCGTATTTTAAGTACCAAATTTCTTGATAACGTACAATGTAATGTTATTCAATTTTATTTCCCCTTGTTTAAATAACATCCACTTTAATGCTTTCAATTACATCTTGACATAGTTATAGTATTTATCGCTTTTGCTTACCCGAAAGTCGTTAACGTAATGACGAAAACTTATGATTGTAGGTATTCTGTCAGTACCTTTAAGAGAGGCCCCTTCTTATAACTTTTATTCAAGATTATGTTTTCCTGACACGTAATGCAAAAGATTTGTCCCTTTGATGGACTCATTATTTATCTGGTAACTCGTAATAATAGTTGGTAATAAATAGTTTTATACTACTGTGCTGTTGATCTACTTTAACATTATTTAGGGTGTTAATAGTATTGTTTATGTAGACATAAACTATTAAGAAAGTCCACGGGCCTTATTCTGTAAGCGTTGATGCATTTATGACGTGTTAATAACGCTTCGCTTAACCGATAGCAACCTAACTAAAACATTTGTCACGAAATTGTAGTACGAATACGGAATAAATAGCATCACATATTTTCTAATATATGAAATTTTTTGTGTATATTCAGTAGGTCTGAGAATAGGTCGTAAACTATTTTTAATATTATGGCGAAACGTAGTTCGCGGACACAGCTAGTCTATACTTATAAGTATTATAAAGAGGAAAGATTTGATTGTTTGTTTGTTTGTATTAGGCTTCGAATATAGGAATAGGCTTCGAAACTACTGGACCGACTGGATTTGAAACATTCTTTAACATTGAGAATCCTACGTTATCCCTGTTGAACATAGGCTATAAAATTATTTTTCCTACGGGAAAATAGAAAATTCCCACGGGAAAACAAAAATAACGCGGGCGAAGCTGCGAGCGGAAAGCTAGTACTGTATAAAAGTCAACAATAGCAGTTTTATTGAAATGCTATCAAGGCTAACAACGTTAAAATTATCAGAATTAGGCCCCAGGGTTTCGCCATCTCTGTCAGAGATGGAGAAATGGCAGCTTGAAGGAGCCTCGGTACTAGAGACCAGGGCTTGGGAACGGTTCGAAAAATACCGCTTAATTGTGGTTTTAAACCAGGTTTTTCGTAAATGCTCGCTCGGAGCGAAATATATTCGCGAGCGGTATATTGCTGGGATTAACCTGGAGAGCTATTTTTGAATTACGTATGCGACTTCGAAATCACCGATGTGACTAATAATCACCGATTTTCAATAATTCTTATTTTTGAATATCACTTGTGACTACCTTAGTCATGGATGTGATTTCATTACGAGTGCCCTCACCCACTCGTAAACAAGTCGTACATAACTGTGGAAACGTTATCTGTGTTTTGTTTAGAGAACATATTAACAAGTTTGAAGTTGATGTGTGTTACTTTGAGTTGGATTTAAAATTTTTAAAATTTGTCAAATAAGTAAATATAGGTACACGGTTATTTTTTATCACCCTGGAAAATTTAAGGGACGCTTCACGACATGGTATTAGAATGATTTAAATATAAATAAAAAAATAACTCACTTATTTTATTTTTTTTTAATACAAAAAATGCTGCACTAGTTGAGAGCAGCATTTTTAGAGATTTTTTTAGTTTTTTTATATATTTTTTTTATTTTATATTTCATTTTTCTTTATATATAATATTGGATGTGTCCTGAAGCGTCCCTAACATTTTCCAGGGTGATAAAAAAATAACCGTGTAAGTATAAGTTTAAAATCTTTTAAATTTGTGTCACAAACTTAGACCAGTATTTTCTTATATTTTGGCCTAGTTGCAATGAATTTTTAGCCGTATAATAACCGGTATATACCGAAAACGGCTACATTCTGCGTGAAACCGAACCCTTACGTATGTGTGTACTTTATCTATGTTGGCAGCTCTGCGTTCGACTTTCAAAAATAGGATATTTAGGAATTCGTGACTTCAAAGTCATCGCTGACTATTTAGTCAGCGGTGACTTCTAAATCGCATACGTAATTCAAAAATAGGTCTCCTGGTCAGAACAAAACGATACGGCGGCGATAAGAGGGCGGGGCTTCTATGGCATTGGGTTGGGACCAAAGTGTTAGGTAGGTATTTGTTTTAGGTCCAACATTCGCGCGTGTCAATATTTTGTTTATTTACGTTCCGCCACGCATTTTCTTTCTTCTGTCTGCCTGTATCATCATCACAGCTCATATACGTCCCCACGAGCCTACCCTAACTAGTCTGCCTGTATAACAAACAAAAATTATAAAACTTATATTATCTAAACTTTAAAGATTGGGACGTAAAAATGTGATTCACGGCTACTTTACGTATATTTCACATAATAGAATATCTACATGTGTCAAGTTTAATAAAGTTCTCCTGGTAAGCATACTACTTATTTTTAGCAAGATGTTATTTTTATAGATTTTTATCACTGTTCATAATAGGATATAGTTACTGACGAGGAATTTTAAGCGGTATTCAGGATCTAAAAAAAATATTTTACAAAACATACTTAAAAACCGACTTCAAAAACACTGAAAAGTTAAAAATAATATAAGAATAGGTACAGACAACATCACACTTCTATATTAAAGTCGGTGCCAAACGATGATCTCCTAGAAAGTCTAAAAATTGTCACCGAATTCAATATATAAGTGTGATGTTGTCTGTACCTATTCTTATATTATTTTTAACTTTTCAGTGATTTTGAAGTCGGTTTTTATTTTTTGTAAAATATTTTTTATTTTTAACTTTTTAGTGAATGAAATCTTTTTAGTGAAAGAAATCCTAATTTAAGACTAGCTCACCTTCGGTGAGCTGGTATTAAATTAGCGTTTCCCTCGATTTTTATAGGATCCCATCATCAGATCCTGACTTTGGTGACCTTAGAACCCCAGGAGTACATTCTATCAAATACAAAAAGACTTTTGAAAATTGGTCCACAATTGACGGAGTAATTGCGTAACATACACATAAAACACGTTGGACACACCTTAAAATTTAACGGCCTTATTAATAAAAATTTTACTCCTTGGATCATCCTCGGATTAGTTACTCCGTGTTTTGTTTTGTTTTGACATAATATGACAACCGACATGTGCGAAAACAAGACAAAGCACGGAGAAACTAATCCGAGGATGATCCAAGGAGTAAAATTTTTATTAATAAGGCCGTAATGGTTTTCCTCGATTTTCATGGGATCCCATCATCAGATCTTAACTTTGGTGACCATGGGACTACCCTTGGAGTATACTCTATCGAATAAAAGAATTTTGTAAATCGGTCCACAATTGGCGGCGTAATCACGTTACACAAAAAAAATATACGCATCGAATTGAGAACCTCCTCCTTTTTTGAAGTCAGTTAAAAAAGAGCAAAATACAGGCTTACTTTTGAAACAGGAGACAAATTTTGTGTGCTTGTATAGACAAGCAAACTGAACACCTTATAGGACAGGTGTGCTTGTTCAGGGGTGCGATGTCAAACGCCGTGGGATGTCGATGCACGCGTCCAGTCGGAGGTGTATCGGCATCGGGTTGCCGTCCGAGAACGGCCGCACAGGAGGTGGAAGTAATTCGTACCCAGGCGCAGAGGGAGGCTGCCATTTGGTGACCATGGGACTACCCTTGGAGTATACTCTATCGAATAAAAGAATTTTGTAAATCGGTCCACAATTGGCGGCGTAATCACGTTACACAAAAAAAATATACGCATCGAATTGAGAACCTCCTCCTTTTTTGAAGTCAGTTAAAAAAGAGCAAAATACAGGCTTACTTTTGAAACAGGAGACAAATTTTGTGTGCTTGTATAGACAAGCAAACTGAACACCTTATAGGACAGGTGTGCTTGTTCAGGGGTGCGATGTCAAACGCCGTGGGATGTCGATGCACGCGTCCAGTCGGAGGTGTATCGGCATCGGGTTGCCGTCCGAGAACGGCCGCACAGGAGGTGGAGGTAATTCGTACCCAGGCGCAGAGGGAGGCTGCCGGCCACCGGATTTGAAGAAGTGGGTTGGGCGCCGGCAGGGCAGCCTTTCATTCCGCATGGTGCAGGTACTGACCGGACATGGTTGTTTCGGTCACTACCTGTACCGAGTTGCACGTCGGGAGGAAACGCCGCAGTGCCATCACTGCGACGCTACCGACGACACGGCCGAGCACACCTTGTTGGTGTGCCCGGCTTGGCGACGCCAGCGCAGCGTTAAGTTCGCAGAGACCTTTCGCTGCCGAGCACGGTCGGCTCCCGTGCACGCCGCCGTATGACTTCTCCGTCTGGGAATTGTCCTGGTGTTCTCGGACAATCCCTCCTTGGCGATATAGCCCGACCGACCGGTCGGGCGTGTGAGTAGTGGTGTCGTATTGTGGACCCTACCACACGCACCCTAAAGGGCAGGGAGAACACCGAGGAGTTTTAGTGGGTTAGGCCTGGCACTCTGCCGGGTGAACCCCACACACGCTCGCCGTCTAGCTAACGGTGGGTACGATGCGGTTGCGCATTTCCCCGCGAGAAAAAGAAAAAAGGGGTGCGATGTCAGACAACCTGAAATTATTGGGTACGTGACTTTACGTCTTAAGTCACAAGTTGGCAGCATACACTGTGGTTCTTGTAAGGGTTTCAGTTAGCTGCGAATCTCACAGGAACCATATGTATTATAGGTGACTGTTACCACTTACCATCAGATGGGCAGTTTGCTTGTTTGCCAACTGATTGCAATAAAAAAAACCTCCTCGTGGTGCACCCTGGGCAACCCGGCAGAGTCTCTGCCGCGTTCTAATAGTCTGACGAGTGGCCCCCATAGAGGGGGGCGGTGGATGGCCGGGTCCAACCTGGCGGGGCCACCTCGAGTGTTCTTCCGCTTTTGCGGCTAAGGGTGAAGTCCCCTCTTCTTGTCATAAGAAACGGTGAGACTTTCGCCGTGGGACCTGCTTGCGGGTCGTGGAGTGGCTGGGTGTTACCTGGCAGACCACATTTTGTGGCCACCTGTGGCCGCTTTGTGGTGGGAGTGGTGATTTGTATCGCCACGGCGCTTTGCGCCCTTGGAGCTTCAGCTCGTTGGCGCGGTGGGGACCCCTGTGTGACAGGACTTCGTTGGGCAACCCGTTATCCCGTTACGGCGCACTGAGCGTCGGCCCGCGTGGAACAAAACCACATCAAAAATTACCGCAACACCAAGGTGGTATCGTTCGTTCCGATGGGTTAAGTGGCTGTTGGGAAACCAGTCCCAAGCGGGCAGAGCAAGATAGCGGAACCAATACCCACTCCGCTCGTCAGAAGAGGGCCTGCGAAGACTCCGGAGACAGCAATGGGCCTTTTTTGAAGATGTCCCGCTGTCTTCCCTTTGAGCGCCAAAGCCGGCAAAAGAGGCAGAGACAGCTCGCCACCACGGGCGAGTACTTGGGGTTGGCCAAGGTGAAGGTGGAGTATCTGCGGCAGGAGCACCTAGAACTCCAACTAGAGGTGAAGAGGGAACTCCTGGAGATACCTATGGCACCCCGGTGCACTCGACGATCAATTCCTGCTCCAACACCAGCGTCGGAGGTGCTATCAGCCCTGGACGAGAGCGGGAGGGACGACCCTACACTCACTGTCACTAAGCGTATGGGTCGCGCAATAGAAGTCATTAACTTGATGGAATGGTACTCTAATCTAAAAGGGACCTTTGTAAAAAAACTAAAGAAGTCGGCGGGTTACCTCCGGGAGAACGCCAACTTGCTAGCAGCGCGCACCATCTTGGACGAGACGGAGGATTTACAGCGGGCGAACCGCCGCCTGGAAGAAGCCGCCGCGAACGTGAAGGAACTGCTGAGGAGGAGCCCACCACCACCTCCTTCTCCCCCAGCGAGCACGGACGGGACCCTAGCTCCCCATAACATCGAGGAGCTAGAAAACAGGTAGATGAGGCGCATGGTTGCGCGACTCAACGCTAAGCTCGAAGGGTTAGAGCCTAGGCTGTCGTTGCAACCAGATGCCGTGGAGAAGGGCCACCTTACGCCCAGGTGAGTGCGGCCGCCAGGGCCAAGGTAAGTCTCGCGGAGTTGGACATAGAGGGAGTCCAGTTCCGCAGGTCTTTGACTGGGGCGGCCATAATTCTCGTTAGGGGTGAGGAGAGGGAGGCAAGTGCGGCAGACTTAGCCGTCGTGCTGAGGAGGGTATCGCATGGGTCACTGCACCCACCAGGATGGTGGAATTGTTAGTCCGTTCAGCCGGAAGAATTGAAGGAGGCACTCGCTAAAACCGGCGAGTGCCGGGTCGAGGAGTTCTGGGGAGATCCGCCAGGACCGCTACACCCTGGGCATGGCGTGAGTCTGCTGCCCGATGGCAGCGGCCAAGAAGATATCCTCCGCCAAAAGGCTGCTGGTGGGATGGTCCGCCGCTAAAGTGAAGCTTCTCCAGCCCCGCGTATTGCGGTGTTTTAGGTGCCTCGAATCGGGGCACCTAAGGTTGGACTGTAAGGCGGAAGAGGACCGGAGCACATTATGCTACCAGTGCGGAGAGGCAGGGCACAAGGCGTTGACGTGTACATTGAAGCCCAGATGCCCTTTGTGTGCGGCATCTGGGAAAACGGTGGACCACCGCCTTGGGGGGTAAGACCTGCTCTGCCCCCAAAACGCCCTTAAATAGGAGGAGGAGAAGGCCGGCGCGAAGTCACCATTCCGAACTCCCTAGAGCAGACGCAGAGATGGAGGTCACAGAGGACATCGTCGGGGCCCCCATCATCCAAATGGAGGCGACCGCGGGAGGGCAAGTGCCCCGCGTAATAAATAGCCCCCAGCCCCAGAGCACCTAGTGTCGGAACTCTTCAGGGGTGTAATGCGGCGCACAACACTTGAGCCGCTCACAAAGCAGCAGAACCACGCGCCTTTTGGCGTAGCGCGAGTCCGGCAAAGGACAACTCACAGGCAGGGGGTCAGCGGGAAAGGTCTCGCTGTTGTCCCCTTCTCCCTGTCTTGTGACCGACGGGGGAGCTGCTGGGGGTTTGTTAGTGGGTAGGATCGATATGGCTCGGGGAGTCCCTCGTGGTTTGGCTCGGCCACGAGGAATGCGTAATAGCATTTTCCCCCTTTCCAAAAAAATGGTATGCTTGTTCAGACAAGCAAACTGAACAACTTATTATGGGAATAATCTTGAAATTGCAAGAAAATCTGCTGTTCCATACAAATGTTTTATATCCACTTAGTGATTTCAACATTGTTCTCATAGAAAAAGTTGTTCAGTTTTTTTATGTTCTTATAAAATGATTACGATCACATTTGTTTGCATAATTTATTCAACGATATCAAAAATGACATTGTCATAGGAATCCATACTAATATTATAAATGGGAAAGTGTGTGTGTGTGTGTGTTTGTTTGTCCGTCTTTCACGGCAAAACGGAGCGACGGATTGAAGTGATTTTTTAAGTGGAGATAGTTGAACGGATGGAGAGTAACATAGGCTACTTTTTGTCTCTTTCTAACCCCCCACTTCCCTAAAATGGGGGTGGAAGTTTGTATGGAGCATTCCGCAATTTTCAAGGTAGAAAGCTAAAAATTGGTATGCAAACTATTTGTGACTACCAAAAAAATCGTGATCCATTTTTTTTTGGAAATCTGCCCCCAACCCCTTAAAAGAGGGGGTGAAATTTTATATGGGACTTTTTGCAGTTTTCAAGGTAGGAAGCTAAAAATCGGTACACAGACTCTTTGTTACCAACGAAAAATACCTGCCATATTTTTTTTTAATCTTCGGTGTTACCCCAAATATACGCGAGCGAAGCCGCGGGCAAAAGCTAGTCTTTTATATTTCTTTGTAAGTATGAATCTGACATAATATTCTTCCAAGCCATAGACATATCAAGTTTGCTTGTCTGATCAAACACTTGTAAATCTTTGTAAATTTACTTACCCTCATATATTTCATTTGAAATCCGATAATTCTTTTTGCACTTGGATAACCTGACGATTATGATAAGCTGAGGCCGAATTCATGCTAAGCGGATGAAAGAATACGCCTATATTCTTATTGCAACTTGTAACTGAATGTTGTAAGGTGTGCGGGTGTTTAGAATCGGTGGGCGGAGAGAACGAAATTAGCGAGCGTAATTAACCGGTATTTCGAGCAGGAACAGTTTTATTATGCTCTTTGATTAGAACCGAAATAATATCGATTCTGATCGAGCGGAATTTAAATGAAAATGCTCTTTTTAAAATGTATGGCGTTTTTTACGAGCTGGTTAAAAATATAAACCAGGTTTCCGAGCCCTGCTAGAGACCTACCTCCATCTTACCTATATCCGCTGCCAAGCATACCGCTGCTTCGCATTGCTGTGTTCCGGTTTGAAGGGTGAGACAAGTAGTTATTTAAATTACCTAGTACTGGCTATTCTGTGGTGCCTACTTTGACTTGACGTGTTATATTACAAGTTGGCATCGTATATTCCAGTTGTAGATCTGCAAGTCTTACAGTAGCTACATGTACTATAGGTTACTGTTCCACTTACCATCAGGTGGGCAGCCAGCTTGTATGACAACTTTGTTGTATAAAAAATCTCTGGATTGTATCAGTGTCGTAATGCTATTCGATTTTTTATCCTACAAAATTGCGTCGCAATGTCTGTATGGTTGAACTATGCTAACCGCACCGAGGTTCCTGTTACAACCGCAATATCAGTCAAGGATCAGATTCCATCTTTGTGCCAGTTTGGTAGCTGTCAACTTATTAAATTGATTCCGCCTCAGTTTCGGAGACGACATAATTCTATAATAAGAAGTGGTAATTGAAAATAAACATTATTTGCTTTGGCGACATTTCAAGTTACTTTTCTTTGTAAAGTCCTATAATAATCGAAAATTACTATTCATCTCCACTAGAGAATGAAAATTTCGTACATACAATAGAGGGCAGAAAAATTTTGTACAAACGATCTAAACACCGTTCTTAATAAAATGTAATAAATGAAAATATTGTACATACTTATAGGTAGATCATTGAAAGTTTTTTTACTGATCACCATTGGAAACGAATTTTGAAAATATTAAACGTCAAGGGTCATAAAACAGTTATAAGCTATAGCCAACCAAGCTTTGTCATATAGCAATTATATAGCAAAGTTTTGTCAGGAAAATCACACATATATTTTCAATAATATTCGCTATTATGAAATAATATTATTGACTAGCTGTGCCCGCGACTTCGTCCGCGTGGAATAGTCACTTTTGGCAGCATTTTGATTTTTGTAGGCAATTTTTTTTAAGATCTTGATAAAGCCTATGTTATTATACCATATATACCTAATTAGATATCTATTAGTGAAAGTCCCGTCAAAATCGGTCCAGCCGTTCCGGAGATTAGAGGGAACAAACAGACAATTTTTTTTTTAAATTGTGTTTTTGTTATTGGTACCCGATATACATTCATACCCATTTAGTAAAAACTTGTTATTTTGACATTACAAACAGACACTTCAATTTTATTTATTTGTATGTATAGATCATAGAAATGCAGCGTTATAATGCAACAGGCAGGCACCTATGATGTATTTGACCGATCCATCGCACTTTTCATTTCTGCGCGTTGTGTAACATTGAAATCTTGCCAATTTCGATTTGATCGAAAGTTTGTAATTATTTTAATCTACGATTCCTATCTTAACTGACCAAGAACCAAGAAATATTAAAAACGTTACCAAAGTCTTTCTTCAATCATTTCACTCGATTTTGCTTTTGGTCTTAACGATCTATAGGTAAACTGCAAATTTCTCGAAGGGTCAAATATAGGTTTATTCACTCTGCTTACAGAATCTGTAGTGAACTTTCGTGATAAACTTCTATTCTGTATATTATCAATATACTCGTACTTTTAAAATAGACAAGTTTAACTTCATGAATTACTTTTGATCATTTCAAGCAAGCCGAAGTAATAAAAGTATTTATTACTTAAATGCAAAAAAAAAACAATCAAAAATAGTTCTAAACTTAATCGTAAAGTACTCACATTTTCGTTTGTTATAATTACTCTGATTCTATAGAAACGTAATCTTTTGCTCGACTGACGTGACGAAACACAGTTACCAAGAGCTGTCCGCATACAAACCGAGACTATTCTAACTCCAGAGTATCTAGAAGAAATAGCGTTCCGTTCCCCTTTCTAAACTATTCCCGGCCGTATAACATTCGTCAACAGTTTAAAATTAGAACGTATATAGTGCCAACGTTAAGTCAACTTATTACACCGTGCAATCTTTTCTTTTGGGATTCGATATTTGGACGAAAGAATAGGATGTTGTGGATGTTGTCAGTTTAATACTTTTACTTTTAAGGAGGCAAAGGAATCAAATGCCGTACAGCTTCTTCTTGTAAAATTACTGTATTCTACATAAAATAAGTACTAAACAGTAATCAAAGATAGCCTTAATTGTATGAAAGAACTCTTCCAATCAGCCCGTGATTATGTTATAATTTCTGTGTGAATGCCGTCTTTTCTATTTCAAATATATAAGTATACCTTATGCTATCGTTGTAAGTACATATGAGAAGTTGTTCTTCACCTGTAGAATATTTGCCTACTCTGAGTATTCAATGGAGTAATGTGGCAAATAGGTACGTTGTATTGCAAAAGCATTTTAACAAAATGTTTGTCCTCGCATAACTTTTATGATGTTAAGTCGTCAAAGTTTGTTATTTAGAGACGTGAATAGATTTGTTCGGTTCAAAAAACAAAAATTGCGCATTGCATTAAGGTTTTTTTATCTGTATCCTATAATTGAACGTAAAATCAAGAATCAAAAACAAAGAGCACCGGTGCCTCTATATTTCTACAATATAATGGTGAATTCAGATTTTAAATGTAATTAATAATGGCCCATGGACACAAAGGGTGAGAGATCTAATTACATTTCGCTTCTTTGCGATTGTAAAGAAAAGAAAGAATATATCCTGTGTCTCATTTTGTTTAAGTCCCGCGCTTCGCCTGTTTGAGAAAAAATCCTGAGATGCCATGCATAAAATTTTACCCTACTAATACAGTTTAGATAACTACCCACTATGGTATGATAGTGAAGCGTTGGTGGCGCTGTGGACTCGGCACTTGCCTTCCAATCGGGAGATCCGGAGTTCGAGACAGCCATGTTCGTTTTCGAATTATGTACATTTGTCTGACGCTCCTACGGGGCAACCCGCATACATCTGCGAAGAAATTCAAAGGTGTATGTGAAGTCGACCAATCCGCACTGGGCCAGCGTGGTTGACTAGGCCTAAACACCCGAACCTAGGGTGGGCTCGAGGCCCTCGGTGGGGACGTTATGAGCTGTTATGATGATGATGATCATACCAACTAATATTCACCCTAGCTTGGCTATTAGCAGCCGTTGACATACGTCAATGTTCGCAGCGCGTAATTTTCACATATTTTATAAATAGTTCATCCGGTGTATTTGTAACTGTCAATCACACATGCTCTATTAAATTTGGCAACATCACTGAGACTTCGGAAAGCCATTCAGTTGAAAAAGCAACATCTGTATATCTGTTACAAAAAAGCTTCGTGTATATCACTTAAGTTCAGAATGTCTCGTTTTTTCTCTATGAGGTACAGTCGCGCTTAGAAAGTGGTTATCATAAAGTGTTTTAAAGCAAACAGAACCTGCGTTGAGTAACCATGTTATTGTATCAAAATATTTCGCCTTAAGCAGTTTCGTGGATTTTCTTCTACAATTTGACATTGTCAAATTGTATTTGTATATGTGTTGAATGAACGTGTTAAAACATGCATCAACGAACATCAATGAAGATAATTATGATCTGTTAATCCAAATTGGGTTCAATTTGGTTTAGCAGATCTTAACTAACTTCGTTGATATGGCATGTTTTAACACGTTCATTCAACACATTAATCAATACGGAATATGCACACTTTGTTTTTATTATATTAGCAAAAACGTTTTTACTAGACAAACAACTCAGTGAAGCTATATTTCAAATAATTAAAAACCGTGAAGCTATAAAGCTTTTAAATTGCCGACCTGAGAGTGAGATACGACATAGACGTCATTGTCGTCATACACGTCTGCCGTACGAAAAAAAAATATCTCGGGCGGGAGTCAAACCCACGTCTTAAACATGCTGTTTTGACGCCTCTACCACTGGGGCACTGAGCTCTAATAACTACATATTAAGTCAACATTAAATTATGAAATCTCAACAGATTTTTCGAAAATTTGTAAAGAACAAAACAATTTAAAAAAAAATGCTAAATGAATTGAAAATAAATCAATCGAAACAAGAAAAAAATTCGTCTTCGGCGGAAATCGAACCTACGTCTTCAACATACCGTTTTTCTTATATTTACTTATTTATTCATTTTTCAATTTATTTAGCAGTTTTTAATAAAATGCAATTACTTATTGCCATTTATTGACAACAAACAAAACACCTAACCTAATAAAAAACTACGAATGTAACATAAAATATAAACTAATATATTTAACAACTAATTATTAAATCTTTGTAGGTATGCACGTACACATGCAAATACAATTAAAATGAGAAAAAAAGTTCCACTCTACACCCGTTCGGAAATTGATCCGCCTTTTAGACAAGAACAGACAAGAAACTCGAAAGTTCGGTTGGACTGTTTTCTTTATCACTGTACAGCACAAACACCTCTACTACGACTAGTGATTCTTAAACAAAGTGCCTTTGTCCTTTTTTTATTTTGGAGAACCTTGTTTAAATTGTAACCTGTGTTATGTTTAAGTTAACAATTTTAAAGGCAATAAATAATTTTTATTATTATTATTAAATTCCTTATTCGGTCAATGGCATATTTTGTATACGACAGACTCTATGTCGCAGATTCTATATACGGCAGAAATATAGACCGAATCAGTAATTAAAATTGCTTCGATTCTTGATAGAACAAAGTAAGCAAATAAATACAGCGCCCACCTGATAAGTGGCTTAATCACCTAAATCATTTACAATAGATGTGGTTTCTGTAAGATTTGTAAATATGGAACCCCGTAAAGAAGGAAGGAGGAAGGGAGTTACCGGAGGGAGACTGTACCACCTTGGTACAGAGTCTTTCTCCGCCTGCTTGGGTATCTCCGTCTTTCCTATTTCTGCCGCAAAGCAGCAGTGCTTACATTGCAGAATCCGGTTTGAAAGGTAAGATATGGCAGCGAAATTACTGGGTACCGTGACTTTACATCTGCTGTCACAAGTTCTTGTGGTACACTGTGCTTCTTGTGGGGGTTGGCAGTTTTGTTGCGAATCTCACAGGAGCCACATGTATTATAGTTGATTGTTACCGCTTACCATCAGGTTGCCAGTTTGCTTGTTTGCCAACTTAATAGCAATAAAAAAGGTACAGTCTCCCTCAGGTACTACTTTGGTAGTACTCAAACAAGGTTTTGCTATACGTCTGGTTTCTATACTGTTTGTCAGGCCGTCACTCAATAAAACCCACGTTCGTTCGAAACTCGATAATTTGTACACCGATCGATAGGCGAAGGGAGCTAGCAGGTGTTTGGATAGCGGAATAGTGCGGCTTAAAAATAAACCAATGGATGAATGGGCATCGGCCGAGACCTTGCAGCGGGCAAGGTCTGCAGAGACACTGCGTTTATTTGTCTAGACGGCTCTGGAGGCTGCGAGTCTGTCGTGGAACATTTTGTTGCGGCTCTATTCCCATATAAATATACACTTCATTGAAAGATATACCTACATCTAGATATCTATACTAATACTATAAAGCTACTTGTATGTGTTTTTTAGTATCTTCCACCAATAGAATGCACAATCTCCTATGTAGTGACAGGTAGACTGGAATCTCTATTAGAAATGAGACCAATTATCATATAATGTTATTTTATACTAATCTGTTTCCCAAATTCTTATAAAATAAAGATTATAACAATACGGAATTAGCTTCGAATATGGCTGGCAACACCTTTGTAGACTTTGGTGTTATATGAAAGTATGTACTTACTGTATGTGATGTACATACGGATATTCTCGTACTCTTTGAAACTTTTCTCGCTTTTTGAAATGTATTAAATCGGAAAATAAATCGAAAAACAAACATGACGTATCTATAACGTTATCTCGTCGAAAGCAACATAATGTCTCGCATTGTTAGGTCTTTTTGTAAAACTTACCTTTCCGAGGTATATACAAGATATGCCTAAACTGTAAACTCCTTATAATAAATTTTCCGAGAATAGCGCATATCGATCATCGAAAAAATTCAAAGATGCTATTCGTTTTTGAGTCGACGTTGAAAGTAAGGTCCTTAATTATTTAAATCGAACTACCATGATATTGTAA
Organism: Schoenobius gigantellus; assembly: GCA_963935595.1. Classification (NCBI taxonomy): domain Eukaryota; kingdom Metazoa; phylum Arthropoda; class Insecta; order Lepidoptera; family Crambidae; genus Schoenobius; species Schoenobius gigantellus. The sequence goes on from OZ012549.1 coordinate 5,617,310, forward strand.
CAAGCATTACCTAAAATTGTGCTTTGCGAACTGCTTACAAGAATTTAAGTCTCTATTTAACTTAGTATCCATTATGCGATGGCATTGATATTATCTCGATATAAAAGTATCCATTTTCAGCATCACACAAACACATTAGTTTTGGACCATTTTTAGCCGGTTTATTAGGCATGTAAATCATTAAAAACGAACGGCCTCTGAAATGTACTAGCATCTCATCTACAGTGGCATATTGACTTATGTTGTAGACTCTTTGGCAGTTTGATACAAATCGGTTAAAAATGTAAGATATCGCAGCTAATTTATCTCTCCTTTCTTTGTGCCCTATCAGCCGCATTATCGAAACGAGACAATGTAACAAACATAAAAATCTATTTTTATTTTTTAATAATTGGGCTATGGAGATCCTTAGCCCAATTAAGTATTATAAAATTTAGTCTACAATAATCCTTTTGCAAGTTACTGTGCTATTATTTTCACTGAGCGCTTCAGTTTTTTGGCTAGTTCAGGTATCAAACTAACGAATCAAAATAAGATGACTGTTTCATCATCTTGTCCTCTGGAGGATTTAAGTATATAACACCATTTTTGGGACTTACTAAAACTCTAATGCACTACTATCGTATTTTTGCATTAAAGTGGACCTTCAAATGATTTCCGTTCATCTAAACCGCAGCCTTTAGTTATTATAAAACTGTGACATTGTTCATTTAGTTTTTTTTTTTTTAGATAATAGAAGTCTGTATTATTCCATGTGCAGCAAATCCAATGTACCTACTGAGGATGATGCAAAATTTGTGATGAACCCAACTACCCACTTGGTGCCGAATTGATATCAAACCAGTCATACCGGTGTATTTTAACAGTATTTGAGAAGAATGTGACGCATAAATGGATCAAATTAACGTGGTGTAGGTGTTTATTATGCGCTTGCGTATTATTATTTATACTTCAATAAAGTGTACATTGTGATATATTTATGTTAAGCCAATTTGTAGAATGATATTAACGTTCGAAGCTCAGACAGAACCAAATCATCTCCGTGGTGAAAACAAAATTCAAAGCTATTCGTTATTTAAATTGTATAAAAAATCCAATTTCAAAACAATGAAAGAGGGATTATCCATTATTTTAATTACAAAATTCGTGTTTGCCGTCTGTTTGGCACGCTCCTATTCGTGTGAAATTTGGCATGAAATCTTCCGACGTAGGTAATCCACGAGGGCTCGGTTGCGCGTTCGCGATCGAACATCATGCGCAAATCGTCGATTGTTCACCAATAATAAACCATTTGAACGGCAGCCAAGTGATAGGGCATTGCTTAAAGTTTCTTGCACTGTTCGTAAAATCATTACCCCTAAGCGTCTGTCCTAAATATCGAGTTCTCGATCGCGGATCGTTGGCAGCGGAGCTCGGATAGTCGATCCTGCGGGAAACACGGGTTCGCACGCTCTCGGAAAGCGACGCCCGCGCACCTGCCCCTCCGTCACTCTTCCAAATTTAAATCCCAAACTCCCCCCACCGTCGGAGCGCGGTGCGTCGCTAAGCATTCTGGAATAATTCCTGCGATTCGGCAACCGTAGCTCGCCATTCGAATTCGGGTCGCGACCGCGTCCGGTGATATCGTGAAGAACAATCGGAGCCATGGCCGACGTCGACGTCCAAGTCCAGTATACCACCACCGAGCGAAAGACCAGGAAGGTCAAAAAGACCTCCAAGCGTAGGGAGTCGAAGGATGGCGAGGTCACCGTCACCGAGGTCGACCAGACCAACACCACCACCAACGACGACGGGTATGTGTAGCGGTGGCCACCCTTGACCCGTGCGCAGTGCGAGTGACGCCAGTGTCTGTTTCCAAGTGTCTAATCCGTGTTCTAAGTGACATGAACAACATAGCATCATGTTTGATGTCAATCGCATACAGTTGGCCACCCTCACATACCCGACCTAATTTAAGGTATTTATAGGTTTATTCCGTGTGTCCTCTTCAAATAACAATCCTAATTATTTTATACTTAACAATAATCCTACATTATAGAATCGATTGATCAATCACAAATTATTGATGTAGTTTACTTAAATTTTGATAGCAGTTTACGTGAGTCAAATAAAGTTTGTTGAACAAAAGAAAGAAAACTCCAAAACTAAGCTTGGAATTTCCACTTAAAGCTTACATAGACCCCGGTCGTTTGCATTAAGCTCGTGTCTCGTTGTCCGCAGCTCATTTTCAGTGGCGAGTACACCAAGGCGATGAGCAAGGACTGGCACAGCGGTCACTTCTGCTGCTGGCAATGCGACGAGTCCCTCACGGGCCAGCGCTATGTGCTACGCGACGAGCACCCCTACTGCATCAAGTGCTACGAGAGCGTTTTCGCCAACGGCTGCGAGGAGTGCAACAAGATCATCGGCATTGACTCCAAGGTGTGTATCTCTAGTCTTAAAATCCATGAGTCCAAAAGGAATTTGAGTTGCTTTGTACGAGACTGTTGAAACCAGCAGAGGGTTTGCTGTTTTTTTATAATTTTCAGCTGTTTAGAGTACGTCAACACCCCTTATCCCTTACAGAGATCACAATTATCTTGGAATAACAAGCGCAAATTATTTAGGACTCAATTGATTGAAAGTTTCTTTTAGATCAATTATCCTTTTTAATATTTCTTTATAATGGATAAAACAATTAAAAGTCAATACAATAAGGATCCCATTCAGAAATTGTAAACTGTAACTTAAATGAGGAGCCAATAATAACTACAACATGTTTACATTCCCCACACTGAGACTAAAATCACTCAAACATTCTTGCAGTGTATGAAATCAACTAACTCGCACAACATCGTTGTAGCTACTTCCATGTGAAATTAACAAAACAAGATATTTTCATATTGGCAATAGTTCAACATGTTAATGAATTGTTGTTAAAACAAACCGATTATGATATTTTAGCTTCACTTGAGTCTTAAACGGTAAGGTATCTAGATCACAGCCCGAAATAGCTGGTAGACTGAAATAGCACGGTTTTAGTGATAAATGTTAGTGCGGCGATAGAATCGCCGGCATCCAGCTTTGTTACACCGATCAAATTTAGTTGTCTCTCCAGGCGGCCCAGATTCTCGGGCAACTGCACACGGCCCCAGAACGCGATGCCAAGGAGCGTGCCCGCGGATACTACATTATACTCGTACATGTACTACTACCTACAGATGACTTTTCGTGGCTCACAAAACAGCTGCCTAGCGTTACATGTCTACACCTCGCAATTGGTCCTCAGTGTTCCTTTAGTGTGCAACTGCTATACCTTATTAATGAGAAAACATAATATGAAAACTAAAAATTATAGAAACAACGTAATCAGTATCATTCCTGTTGACTATAATCAGCATCTGAACGTGAATAACACATCTTACTTTTATAATATATGTGAATAATTACAAATCAAGTCGACGTCATTTTAAAAAATGTTGAGGATTATAACATCTTGTTTGTTTATATTATCTATTATCTCGTCATTTCATTCTTAACCTGATGACACCAGTGGTATTTTTCATAGACTTCACATATGACCCGAATGTTTTTGAAAACAAAACCGGCCACTTACCTAGTTGCGTGTCTATTTCTAGGACGGATACAGCATTATTTTAATGTTTTCGGCGCGGGCAACCTTGAAGCATGGGTGGATCCGTCAGCCGATTCTTTCGAGATTTATGCGCGATACAAGTCCCACTAAGTATTTCGTAATCGGCCGAAATAAACGTTCATATTTTATTGACGACATTCAGCTTTAGGTGGCGGTTGTTTGGCGGTTCACGCGAGACGGGAATAGATTTCATAGTGAGGGGAGCTTTATTTTGAAACTTGAATAGTGCACACATCTGTGTCGGTGTACAGCGGGAGAGTTACGATATTTACATGATATGAATGATGCAGACAAATGGGATGCATAATGTCGCCTTAACTAAGTCTGGAGCTTGTAAATGATTCAGATGTTCGAGGAGACAACACATTACGATTTATATTCACGTTTTGCGTCCCAAACTTCGATTGTGTAAACTTTAGTTTCAAGAAAGGCGTCACATTCTCTGCGATTTCACTCTATTATATTATAGTTGGTTATAAGGCTGTATCAAGCATTACGAGTAAAGATAAAGCATATGTTACTATCTTTTGGAGCGTCGGTGGCGCTGTGGACTCGGCACTTGCCTTCCAATCGGAAGGTCCGGGGCTCGAGACCGCCGTATACCAATGTGTTTTTCGTTTATCGAATTTCATAATGTACATTTATCTGACGCTCCCACGGTGAAAGAAAACATCGTGAGGCAACCTGCATACATCTGCGAAGAGATTCAAAGGTGTATGTGAAGTCGAACAACCGCACTTGGCCAGCGTGATTGACTAAAGCCTAAACACCTTAGGGTAGACTCGAGCCTCTCGGTGGGGACGTATATGAGCTATGATGATTATTATCTTTTGAATCCATCTAAAAACTGTAAAAAAACAACAAGGATGGTTTTGAAGAGCTTAACATTAGAATAACCTTATACTAGATTGAGCACAAGTCCTTTCTAATATCAGAAAGTAGTTGACATATGCACAATTTACCTAACCGTAGCGTGGTTACAAAAAATGTACACAATGATGCTAAAGTATAATTACGTCAACCTCTTGCAAGAAATAGCGGCACGTTGCTTAATCCGCATGTACACAGATAAAATCAATATAATTCAAGTAATACTCTGTAGCCTTTTCATTTTCCATATTTGTTTATGAAAGTTGCCACACGGCCCTTGAACTATAGTATTTATTCGATAGTTGTGTCTGCAGCACTTACCTTTGATCACAGGTTGCTGAATCACCGTTTAAAATAGATGATGACGATCATATTGTAACCATATCATATAATATACAACATATTAAAAGTTTTCAAGATAAAATTATTAATGTTGTCAACCCTACGTGCCATAATGTTGAGACAGTGATTGATAATTATGAGTTTATAGTTTGAGATAATATTGATACTGAAACTACAAAAAATGTTTCAAGAGCAGTTAATAAGAAAGAACTTCACAAATTGTAGTTAATAAGACTGATATTCACAAATTGTGATACACCTTGTAATTGGTGTAGGTAATTGAAAGCCTCAAATTTTAGATTACAGATTATTAGTAATTACATGGCCAATTAACCTTGGTTTGCAATAGTGTACCGAATACGAACGATTGATGACACCACAGATCATTGATGCGGTCTCAGATTATAATTAAAGCCCACGCCTTGTTCAATCCACAAATGGAAAATATAGGCTAATTTGTTCTCATGTGGTTCTTGGGGAGTTACGACCATTTGTTGTATGATGTAATTACGTGGACCCAAATTAGAAAATAGACCCAATAAATGCAGGAACAACGTGGTTCTAGTTTGCTAGCAGATGAGGAAATCGATAATTCTAGGAGTATAAACACTGCCTTGACTGTTAACGTTCGTTGAAAATGGTTTTAGGGCTATTTATGATATCAATATCGTTGTTTATTACGAAATAGTCAATGTGACACTTATGTTGTGGTGGTATTTAGTATTTTACAAGGTTACCAAGCCATTTTTGAATATTCTATTAAGTTATTGTGTTCTGTATTTCTTTTTCAATCTTAAGTAATGTTTGTAAAGTAATATTCTTGATTGCATCATCAACAGCTCATTACGTCCCCACCGAGGGGCTCGTACCCTAAACTAGGGCGATTAGACCCTAGTCAACCACGCTGGCCAAGTGCGGGTTGAACGACTTCACAGACGACCTGTAAAGAAATTTCCTTCTTCACAGTTGTGTGCACGTTTCCCCACAATGTTTTCCTTTCTTCGCCGTAGGAGCCTTGGACAAATGTACGAGTACATATGAAATTCTAAAAATGAAAAACTCAGGACATGACAGGATCGAATCTCGGACCTCCCGATTAGTAGGCCAGTGCCGAGTCCACAGCGTAACCGACGCTCTACAATGCTTCATATGAGCAGAACGTCAGCACGTTCACAGAATGTCACGTCAGCAGAACATCACTTTAGCAAAATCCCTCTTGTCTCGTCGATAGTGCAAAATTCATTTCATTACTCTGGAAGCTGTATCGTTTCGTTAGTTCACTGGCATCAGCATATCAAGCTATGCTGATGCCAGTGGAATTTCGACGTCAGTGCTGGCAATGCTAGCGTCTTATATGTTCGCCAGCGCTGGCTGACTCTTGACAACAGTGCAAATCAGTTTTCGGTACTAGCACTGATACCTGCTACTGACGTATTGTAAATCTGCCTTTCCTTTATATTTGTAACTTAGTTAGCAGTTCCTTTTAAAATGTTAAATAAATAAATATAAAACAAGAAAAAATTCATCTCGGGCGGAAATCACACCCGCGTCTTTAACTAAACTGGATGTTGATATACAGAGTTGCTTTTTATAACCCTGGAAAATTCATGGGACGTATCAGGCCACGGTAGTAGAATGATAGCTCAACAATAGCTCAAATACGTTTTAATCAGGGTTTTGACTATGACATAAACAAGTTGTGGTAAATTAATAATAAAATCAACAACAAGTTTTAATATCACCTGTGATATTAAAGCTAATGTTCTAATGTCACGAAAGCGATAGCGAGTGATCGCTGAGTTAGGCGGTACGGCGGCGGGTCTACAGCGCGGTAAACAATCTTACTAATATTATAAATGTGAAAGTGTGGATGTTTGGATGTTTAGATGTTTCAATGTTTGTTACTCAATCACGCAAACACGGCTGAACGAATTTGCATGAAATTTGGCATGCATGTAGCCTTTGATATGGAAAAGAACATAGGCTACCTTTTATCCCGATTCCTTAAGTAGTTCCCGAGGGAAAATTGAAAATTGTTTACGAGCTAAGCCGCTGGCAGACAGCTTTGAAGTATGCATGTCACCTATGCTATGGAAAAGGACATGTACTTTATATTCTTTAATGATCTCTCAAATAGTTCCCGTGGGAAGATTAAAAATTGTTAACGAGCATAGCTTTAGACCCAATTCTGAAGTCCACGCAGACGAAGTCGCGGGCAGAAGCTAGTAACTAATATGACTTACTGTTTCCCGACGTTTCGGCCGAATTGCATCAGGCCGTGGTCACGAGATGACCCGGATATAGACCCGGGTCTAAAAACTTTAATAAGTCATCTATTTAATTTTATATAAATTTTCTAAAATATCCAAAAATACTGTACTAGTTTAGTGCAGTATTTTTAAAGATATTTTTATTTTTTAGTTCTGAATTTTTTTGTCCTAAATAAATCGTCCCTTAAATTTTCCGGGGTGATAAAAAGTAACTCTGTAGGATATATAGTTATTAACAGTAAACAATATTTTCTTTGGCTTAACAAGGTACAAAAGAGATCAATGCAGTTGAAATTTTGTTGGGGTGGCTCGGTGGCCCTGTGGTAAAGGGTATATTGAAGACGCGGGTTCGTTTCCCGTCCGAGGCGATTTTTTTCTTGTATTGATATACCGGGTGTAAGTGACGGTGTCCCGTTTTTTTACAGTGAGTTCAGACCATGATTCTTAATTGAAAATCACTGAAATTTTCTCCCGGTAAATACATAAATGTTACGGAATTTTTATTATTTTTTCCTAAATTTTCTGGTGTAATAATAATAATAACTAAGTTAACGTTTACAAATCATATTCTGTAGAAACAATAATTACACAAAAAATGAACTTCGCAATGTAAATCGTATTACATTTCCATCATACTGCGCGCGGAATCAGCTGTTTGGGTCTTGTTTGGGTCATCGAACGTCAGCGCACCGGTGTGAGCGGAACAAAAATGATGCTGGCGCGCCAACATTAATAAAAATTAAAACTCCTTTTCTTGCTTTTCCGGAAAAAATAAACATCGGTAAACAAATAATAACGCTGGTCTGAACTCACTGTTGAAAGAAATGGGACACCGTCACTTACACTCGGTATGCAATCTCCATTTGTCGGAGCCTTTAGCAATAAGGCGCTTAACACATTGCCGCCGCATCCCGCTGTGGTGTACGGAGGGACGAAATCCGCATGCGGCTGCGGGGACACAGAACTGTGCCACCGTACGGTTTGCTCCGTATCTCCGTCCGGAGCTGCGATGCACGACGCACCGCATCACCGCACTAACTATGTCGAGATCTATTACGCGTACGCACGTCCTTTCTACGCAAAAATCCGTACGTTACTGCGGCACAGTGTGGCATACCCCGCGGACCGCACCGCATCACCGTCCGGGAGTGCGGTGCCGTCGCGCGCGCCGCACAACCGCACGGACATGCGGTGTGAGTGTTATACCCTGCGGTTTTTCTATACAAATTAAGATTCTTCAGTCAAAATTAACAACCGCAGCGCCGCACACCGGAGCGGTATCCGGTGCAATGTGTTATGCGCCTAACAAGGGCTCCTCGCTTGTCGCAGGATCTGTCGTACAAGGACAAGCACTGGCACGAGGCGTGCTTCCTCTGCGCCAAGTGCCGCGTGTCGCTCGTGGACAAGCAGTTCGGCTCCAAGCTCGACAAGATCTACTGCGGCAACTGCTACGACGCGCAGTTCGCGAGCCGCTGCGATGGCTGCGGCGAGGTGTTCCGCGCTGGTGAGTTGCGCTTTTTTTATGACCTTGCGATTTTTCCATATACAGGATGGGTTGGCGACGTCGATAAATGAAAAACACGGTCAATACTAGGTAATAGTAACTTGTCATCCAAGTTATAAAAACAACATTTTCAAACTCAAAAAAAAATTAAAATAAAATTAAAACACCATTTATAATATATTTCTCCGTCTGAAAAGGTAACGACGGCAAAGTTGCAGTATCTGCTAGCAATACCTATTAGATGAGATGAGATAAGAACATGATTTAGGAGCCAACAAGAAAACTAACAATTCACACCGAACAGTCTGTTTACGCCGATACGAGGTCTATGACCAGTAGTAGGTGACAGCCTACGAAGTTAAGACTACAGTATTTGCGTATTCGTTTTCACATCCGTTTTTATTCCGAACGGAGTGGAACATTTTCGTACGTTTAGATAGAATGGTAGAAATCCCGAATGAAAAAAAACGAACGTCTGCGCTGGGTTCACGGAGTTCCGTTTCTGTATTCCGTGTTCGAACATCGAATGCGGAAAACGTATGTGTGCGGCCAGTCTAAACATCGTGTAGAAAATATTAAAAATAAAAATTGTTGTCCTGTAACTTAACGGCAGTATATTTGTTTGATGTTTTGTACGCAGGCTTTGGAAGTTATTAGGCGTACACAATTTAATTTTTGTCGTATCGACGACGTCTTCGCCTTGCATATCCATCCGCTTTTTATCCGTTTTGAATGGGAAGAACACCTGCGTGTTGATTAATACGAATTTAAATTTAATAAAACCCTAAATTTCATACGTACTAGCTGCTCTCCGCTCACTGCTTCGCCCGCGTTATTTTGTTTTCCCGTGGGAATTTTATATTTCCCCGTAGGAAAAATAATTTTGTAGCTTATGTTACTCGGTGATAATGTAGCATTCTCTCAGTGAAAGAATTTTCAAAATCGGATCAGTAGTACCGGAGATTATCCGAACACCCAAACTCACAAACTTTACCTCTTTATTATACTTATTAGTATAGATAAAAATTTTAAGCGAAATTAAAATCACTGAGACGAAGAAATTCTAAAAACGCCAGCGATTTCCGAATGCACACACTTCCCGTTCAGATGGAGGACGATCGCGTAACCGCACCAAATATGGGCGCTGGTTACCCTCACTGAATATGGCAGGAAGGCGACTCGGCCAGGGCCCTTACCACGATCGCTTTGAACAAGGTTATAACAACGTTGGAACAGAGACACCGATAGTCCAAAGTATAGCCCCATCTCGCTCTCGCTCTCGCTCCGGTTTTAATACTGTTTTAAGCGATCATGGTAAGTTGGCAGTGCAGCCGACAAAAAACCGCCGTATAAGCACAAAGCCGTGAAGTATTCCGAGTCGTTTATCACACGAAGCAGCTGCCGTGCTTTTGAGGAAAGTAGCTGAATGAGGCTTTATGTGTCATTAAAAAAAAGTGCAAATATTAAAAATTACTTAATCTAAGCCGGCGCTAGACATGTGATCAAACATGCAAATACCTACAAAGTAGCGAAGTTTGACGACACGTTTAGCGCAGAGGTCGAGTGATCACCTACTGCGCAACGGGTCGCGGGTTCGATACCCGTACGGGACAATTGTTTTATGGCCTACAGAAATTTGTTCCGGTCTGGGCGTATGTGCATGTGATATTCTATGTTTGTAACTGCACGACACAGGAGAAAATCCTAGTGTGGGGCGACGTTTTCTTAAAAAAAAAAAGATGTGTGGCACTGACATTTGCGTATTTGTGCAAAGTTTGAACACATAGTTTTGCGCATTTGTGCGGCCTGCTCCGCCTGCTACGCTTGTTGCAGTGTTTAGTGACGCGTCCGCCGCTGAACAGAGCATGAGATGTATTTTGAGCGTCAATAATGGAGTGGAGTAATGACGCAGTTATCGAATTTGTTCTCTTTCGATACAGTTTAGACATCCATTCACGCCTTCTTCTTGGAGATTTCACATTATTTTTAGAATGAAAGAAAAAATTAAAGGCACTCAAATAAAACATACTGACGACGGGCGTCCACAAAATCATCGTCCGTTCTGTCAGCCATCTTTGCGTTAACTGCGACCGAAAGAGTGATACAAAGTGTAAAGGAATGTTTTTGTAAAAATAAATCAAACAGAACGAAGAAATTGGACACACTAGACACAGTCATTTTTGGATCATGTATATTTCAGCCGAGTACTAAGTACGGTAGTCCTCAACATAGAGTTTAATTATCTGTGGTTTTGAAATTTTGTTGTTAATTATATGTGATAGAAAAGTAGCTTTCTCATGCCTTGTGTATCAAAAAAAATATACGAAATGCAAATATCAAAAATTCCTTAATCTTATAATAAATCTATCTAAACGAGAGAATGAAGAAATTAGTAGTTATTATAATTTCTTTATTTCTTTCTACAATCATTATCATACATTCGGTCGAATAGATCTTCAACAAAACAGATCTTCAAGAAAACTTTCCGCTACAAATAGATAGTGTTGCATATACCAGATTTTCCGGCCAGAGGATTAAAACGTTCAATAATAATCCTGTATTTTTTTTTGTAATAAACACGAAACAGAAAAACCAGTAGAAGTGACATATTGGCGTGCCCATACTACAAGTACTATACGCCTCCGCATAACTTGAATTCAATCTTATTGTTTGACGTTTAATATTTTTACTACAACCAACAAAAAGATATCGGAGATCCGACCTAACGTTTCCTTGATGGTAATAAAGTGTCACTTTTTGTATTAGAATTTGGCGACAGAGCAGTTCTAATACTCTTGTATCGTACTTCTAGTGTTTCTTCTATTCCATGGTAATAACAATGTAAAACTCGCGCAACTGAACCACAGATCAATATATGTAGCAAGCTAACTGAACTTGCCAGATATTTTTGATTGTATTTTCCGATAGACGTTGTTTTGAGCTTTTGTTTTTGATTGATTGACGTATTTGACGTCGCGCGTCGTGGCACAGCTGGAGCAGTTTGGAAAATAACCTTTTTTTTGTGTCTTTCCCGGCATTTTTCCAATTTTTCTTTGTATAAGGACCTCCTCCGTGATCCGACAAATGCTTAAAAAACAAATAACTAACCGAATCTGTCCACCAGTTTTGCGCTTAGCAAAATATAGGTAATGATTTATTCATAAATTTTATTTATTTATTTCACAACACCTACACTATCTTTACATGCTTATTCCTAATGCGATAGCGTAGACAATTTCAGGACTTATACTAACTTACCCTAATCACAATACAACATTTTTTTTTTCAATTGAAACACGAAAATGGTTGCACTTTTTTATATAAAAGCAGTTTGTTTCAAAATATATTACTTAACTCTATTGTATCTTCACAATGCATTTTCCTATAATTTGAACCCAGTTGCCTACACTACACATTTATAATTAAATCTCTGGCTCGATCGACCAATCACACCTAACATAAACATTTACATGGCTTCTGATTGGTAATGGTGTGACGTTGAAGGGTGAAGAGAACTGTTTTAATTTGTCATCAGGTAACATCTAAGGCTTCTCAGACTTACCACGAATGTATTTCTAAAATCATCTCTACAACAAATTTTAATATTATAAATGCGAAAGTATCTCTTTTCTATCTGTTTGTTACGGTTCCACGCCTAAACCGCTGAACCAGCTATAACGATATTTGGTAGGACCGTGTAGGACTTTTTATCCCCAATTTTAAGAATACTCTCAAAAATAAGCTCGCATTTACAATCTACAATACAAAGAAACAAAGATTTTTCTGAACCTTACTTCTGCGAACCAGCTCTGCAAACCCTAATATCGTGGTCCTTCGAGCCGGATCTGAATCAGTGACCTATGTATCGACAGTAAACAGACATACACGATATTAGGGTTGGCAGAGCTGGTTCGTAGAAGAAAGGTTAAAAAACCTGCTGTAAAACGTTATATATTTATTTAACGTTATATAAAAACAGAAAATCAATGTAAAGTCAATCGTGATACTGTCAATGACGAGGGATTTGATATATTCGGGATTTTTATAAAATTACTTCCGCTGAAAGCCAATTTTAAAGATTATTTCAATTACGATAATGAAATAATGTTGCTTTTGTAAAACAAAAGGTACTACTATGTAAATAATGTTGCAAAAAACGTTGGCATTGTCTGAAATTGTCCTAAATTGATGTTCAATGACTCCCACGCGAGACTATAGCCAGCGATGATGGCACTCGACCACTATACTCACGGAAGTCAAAGAATAGGTGATTCATGGAATTAAACATCGAAATTCTAATTCAAAGGGACATGACTGTGCGTACGTCGTATTCATTTCATATAACTCACTAGTTTTGCGCTCGCGACTTCGCCCGCGTTATTTTTGTTTTCCCGTGAGATTTTTTCCGTAGGAAAATTACCCTATGTCCTTCCCCTGGTCTCGAACTATCCCTATACCAACTTTCATCAAAATCGGTTCAGTAGTTTCGAAGCCTATTCAATGCAAACAAACAATCAAATCTTTCCTCTTTATAATATTAGTAAGTATACCAATGTGTTTTTCGTTTCACGAATTTCATATATACATTTATCTGACGCTCCTATGGCGAAGGAAAACATCGTGCATTCACCTGCGAAGTAATTCAAAGGTGTATGTGAAGTCAACCAATCCGCACTGGGCCAGCGTGGTTTGACTAAGGCCTAATCGCCCTAACTAGTTAGTGTAGGCTCGTGCCCCTCTGTGGGGAGCTAAAATTGGGAGAGCCTTCTCCAGAAGAAAAGGCAGGAAATTGTGAGGACTAATTGTTGTTTAGTCAAATACTCAAAAACCAAAAGGACACCGAAATAGTGGTAACTTTTGACGTTTGAAATAATCACATTAATCACGTTCAACAAATAATCGTGCTCGGTTTTCATGCAGATGCGCTGGTAAAAATAGGCATTTTTTATAATTTAAGCGGTTCTATTGCAAAGAAAGATAATGATAATGTTGATAATGCACTAAAAAGCTAAAAAAATAATAAGGCTAAGGCATCAGTCATCACACCACTCTCCTCAAAATTCAAAAGATCTTTCTATCAAGTCATATTTGAATACAGACGATTTGTCTTTTTTTTGTCGCTCTCCAGCGATATTAAAGCAACCATTCGTTCTGCAACCACGTGAAAGATGAACAAACAAACACAAAATCAAATTTCATTATTAGGATATAAGGATGTTTGGTTTTCTGTCTGCTCTACCACACCTGCACCAGTAGCAAGTGTGACATAACGCGTTGATATTAAGTACTATAGTATGAGTCATTGCGTGGGCTACGAATTACTTTGTCGTTTTATATATAATAATGTCGCCATCAATAAAATAATCCGAAATTTATTCTTTTGTGTGGCCATATATCATATCTGCTTAGCAGTGTCCTTGTAGCTGATCAAAAATATGTAAAATCGTAATTGATTTACGTACAATTGTATAATTTTACATTTTGTAGATAAAAGCGAATGAATTAGCATTAATACAATCAACTTTTCAAGTCTCGTTTTTTTGACGAGAGATTGTCACGTGCCTTTTTTCGTTCATTAAATCGTAAGAAAAAAAGAATACAAAAACAGTACCTTTTCGCATGGGTGATCGGTGTAAATCACATTTTTTTTATCTACATTCGAGCCCATACTACGCTCGTTACCATCCATTTATTTGTAGTACGATTATATCTCCGAAACAATTGAAAATCAATACTTAATTAAAATGAAGATGAAGTCTCGTCGCTACCAATTGACAAATTGTCTAGGTCGTCAAGGAGAATTGACACCTATGGTATACAAGATAAGAGTTAATTCTAGCCGTTGCGTTTTACACGTCGTATACAAGCATCGGTGACCCGTTTGTTTTAGATGTTTAATATTCATATTAAAATAATAAACGTTCGTCCAAAGATTTAATCATCCCATTGAGGTGATATATGACTTCACATTAATATTCATTAGCTTTGATTTGCCATGATTCGAGTCGCGGACCGCGGTTGAATGACAAAAACCGTAGATACACTGTAGTCAGTTTTGGGGAAGATAAGAAAATCAGTGGAGTTGTGTTGAGAATAACTAATTAAATCAAACTGGACAAGTATTGTTCAGTATGCTAGTAATTGTATTTTGAACAGTGCAAGCCGTATCGAGATGCATGCATAATGTTTATAATCAATTCGACACCGCGAATACACAATGTAGTTTGCTATTGATCTGACAGGCTCATATAATCAAAACTGATTTAGTTTTGGAACCAACACGATAATAGTTCGTATACACATTCAATATAAATTATATAGGTAGGTATAAATTATACGTGTAAATTAAGGTACATTCTCAAAAAACGGATTGTGTTGTTTGGGAATTAATGCTTTCTCTTTTCGTGTGTATTAATATTGTTACATATTTTCACATTGTATACTAGCGTTGACCGCGACATCGTCTGCGTGGAATTCAGCTCTATCGCGAGTGTAGGAGACGCATTTTTTACAAGCTTTTATTTAATTAATCATAAATGTGAATATTGAATTCGAACACAAATAAAAATCATGTACGAAATTATTATAATTATACTGTTTCCAATTTTAAAGATTTTTGAATCACACAAATTTACTCGATAGTAGTAAATTTGTGATTCAAAAATCTTTAAAATTGGATTTAGTTTCTTGTTAGAAAAAAATATATATTGTTTCACACGAAAGTATTCAATACTTAACTAAAAAGTCTAAAGCAGTTGCTAAATACTTGACTGAAACGAATACAGCAGTTGCTGTTTTGACGGTTTCGGAGTTCGTCTCTGTGAAATATTTTCAGTTTCATGGTCTGCATAATATCTTGAAAAATCAACACAACAGATGCCCAGGATTGGGACTTACGTATTTTGATGGTAATCAAAGAAGTAATGCCTAATAACATAAAAAAATGCTCACAGTTACACAGTGTCACAGTTACAAGTCAACGAACTTTGCATGTTTTCAGCACGCAAATTAGCAACTAAAGCACTTTAATAAAACTATAGGCTTTAATCGGTCACGCGAAATTATAGCAGGCTGCTAAAAGCTTACAACGTATAGACAATAAAAAACAAATGTATTTCATAAAGATCGAAATATTTGGATGATACTGAAGAAACATTCTTCAACACTTTCACACTAAAAAATCTTTCGGTTATATATATACTCTTTATTGCATAAACAAAAAACGTTTATACAAAAAAACATAAACATGGTATGCAAGGGCGGACTTATCTCTTATATAGATCTCTTGCAGTCGACCCATAACATTGGTGGCGTAAGTAAATGTAGTAGACAACAAGGATAAAGCAATACATAAATAACCCTTATTTATAAATACCTATTTCTATGTACACAAACATGTATCTCATGTATTTCTATGTACATGTATGTATTTCTATGTATACATAAATAATAAATAAGTTATAACTGACGTCCTTTATCCGTTACTTTATTTAAGCTAACAGAGATTATGTTTACACTTACAAACCTAACATAGATAATTAAAACCACATATCTACGTAAAGGTATAACCTATATGTTTGTATGCCAGTAAATTGCTACGTAGGCAGCAATGTCATCCATTTATTAGGACTAAGCGATAAAACGATTGTTTGTTTGTCCATTACGGTCTCATATCTCAAGCAGACAGAACATTTATAAGGTCTATAACGTCTTCAAAGATAACATAGTACTTATTTTACCCATATACGTACCTAAGTGGGAATACAAGTTGCTTTTTGTCGCCTCAGTCCTAAGAGCCTTAACCGCTTGTCCTCTAAAGCTAAAATGGAACTATTTAAATTTGAAGTTCAGCCATTGTTTTATTGCTTAATTTTGAAATAACACTTCGAGGAGGTGAAATTGAAAATTAATTTATTATGACTGATGATCTTTTGATTAGCAAATTCGATATTTTCAAACATCACGTATCCTTGGGATATTGCAATTCTCGAAGTATCTTTGCTTTTTTTAAGTCATTAGATCTTAGATTTCTAAAGTGTTATTATTAGAATTCTTTAAAACATTATCGGAAAGTACAAAAAAAATCTTGTAAATAAACGCTAAATTTATAAAATTCGCTAAATGATTAGCTAGTATAACTGAATATTTCTTTTGAGACCAAATCGGCATAAATTTTAGGTTTGTTTTCATGGGTTTTCGTTCACGTGTGGAGCAACGTTCCCCAAACAGGCCCTTAAAATAGTCAATGTATGGTTCCTGCTTGCTCAGGGTGACACATTATGCCCTCAATAAAATTTTGCGCAGATACCATAGGAAATTATATCAATTCTATTACTGTTCTATTTAGAATTAGCTTTAAAAGCGATGTTTGTCTTGTTTCTCAATAATTGCAATAGCTACAATACGAAAGAAAGGAAAAAGTATCAAAAATGGTATCTACCTATACTTACTTGTTTGTCAGATCACATTCCTGTACGATATGCACTTAAAGCCCTCGAGTGCTGATTGATAACATTTTGATCAGAACTAGATTTTTGATGTCATTATCTGAACTCTACACTTACATAAATTAATATTCCACTAGTTACGTTTTACCTTAAATATTTCGTCAAATTTGTCCACAAGCAGATGTATAACTTTCGATCATATAGAAGAAAAGATTTGGGAGTAATTTTTGGGGAAAAATCTAATCCACAAGACTAACTTCGTTTGGAAGTTTCGAAACAACTTCAATATTTGAAAAGTTTGTCATCTTTGTTTGTCAGATGTTTTATTGCTCTTTTATTGCTTTCACACTCCTGTAGATGATTTGTTGGACTTAGTAGGCATTAACATCCGACAGAACCAGACATCGTGTCTGCACGATGCATCACAATGCTGACAGGCTAAGTGAAGATCAAGTGTTGCTTATCAGAACGATCAATTAAGTTCAACCTACAGCCTCTACGGTTGATGGGTTGTAGGCGGGCGAAATCCTCCGCATCTTGTCGGAATAGTCAGTTCCACAGCGTGAGCCGCGAAGCCTGCACGCGCGCAAACCGACGTCAAAGTTACCGCGCTTTTTTGACAGTTAACAACAAAATGTCCGCGGACGTTCTTAGTGACGACTTAAAGTCTAGATTGCATTTGACCACTAAAACAGTGGGGCAGGAGCGCATACGGAGGGCGCGCGAGAATAATGAGGACGTTGCGATCCTATCAATGTTCCTGCCGAATGCAACCGCTGAAAGGGAGAACAAAAAGTTTTGTTGCGCGCTACGAGATCAGTGTCTGCTTGGCGATCCGAGGAAAACTATAGCAGGTGGTTTGAAAATTGTGATTGCTTTTCGTGTAAATAAATACATAGTTTTATTCGTCCATACTTCAACTCTTAAACTAATTAAACACTTGCGGTGTTACTACAAAAAAAATTAAACACTGTCTAATTAGACACTGTTTAGACATGATGCTGTTTCATTTGTTTTAAAGGAATAGATTGTGACAGCATCATGTTTAGACAGTGTCTTTGGCAGTGTTTAAAAACATTCTGTAGTAAGATCGTTAATGGTTTAGAATCGGAATAAATGGAGAATTAGTAGTATTAAGTATATTATCTGTGACGCAGGCTACAATTACTGACAAATTTTGTGATATATTTCTCTGTGATGCTACATTTCAGAGCAATAATTGTTCTGAGCTCTACATAACTTAGTTTAACAATTTCAAAATTCGTTTAAACTTATATTATTAATCAAACTTAATAAGTAGTTTTCTTAAAGACTGTGTCTAAATTAAATTTATATTAAGGAACACTTATTAATTGGAGCAGAGTTTTGTCAATATTTTTATTTAATGTAGTAAACTGCTAATTCAGTTCAATCCACATTCCAAATTTGATATGAAAAAATATTACCTACCAAATCTTTGGTAATATTACATTTACTTCGACTGATTTCCTTATCGATTTTTAGTACTGCAACTCACGTAACCTCGTTATTGAAACGTCCATTTATGTAGGTATGTTTATGAATATTGTTGTTGCTAAACTGGCAATGCCGATAAAATCAGTTCGCGGATCAAGAGGAGACTCCTACGCAGATTATCGTATCGTGAAAGCCATTTGGGTCACTGCAGGCCGCAATATATCAAATGAACAGCTTAATTATCAATTACTAGTTCAATATTAACCGTATGATTCAAGTTTACACGTACAGAGACGTGTTTTAAGACGTTTTGCCGAAGAGTATGATTTACGATGCCATAAATATTTAATAGCCGAGTTACATTATGAGCATGCATCAAAATAATGGCGCTTAGGAACCAGTACTTACTCGCATTTCTACATGTTACAATATTTTATTTATAACACTTTACCTACCGGCTTACAGATTACCCAACACGGCGGCAGGTCATGCATACAAAAATTAAGTTAAAATTAAACAAAATTACAATTAGAATACATATTAAATAATTATAAACAACTAAACATCCCATACATACAAAAATATCAAATTAAAGTCAAATTACAAAATAATTCCAAATTTAAAGTCATACAATGTCGAATTACAAAATAATGTCAAGTTTAAAGTCATATAAAGTAAAATTACCAAATAATGTGAAATTTAAAATCATGCAATGTCAAATTACAAAATAATTTCAAATTTAAAGTCATACAATGTCAAATTATAAAATAATGTCAATTTAAAAGTTGTACAATATCAAATTTAAAGTCATAAAATATCAAATTACAAAATAATGTCCAATATTCATGTCAAATTCAATGTCAAATGTATACAATGTCAAATTACTAAATAATGTCAGATTTAAAGTCATAGAATGTCGAATTACAAAATAATGTCAAATATAAAGTCATATAAAGTAAAATTACCAAATAATGTGAAATATAAAATCATGCAATGTCAAATCAATCCAAGTTCTAATTGAAATCCTTGTCAAATACTATATGCATCACTTTTATTTAGTCATTAAAAACTATATTTTATTAATATTCGTGTCGTCTGTCCGCATATAGAGATTTCGTAACTTACTGGGATAAAATGGGATAAAACATCCAGGTTGCAAACTTTATGTGTACCAAATGACATAAAAATCAGATTATCTGTATCCGTAATTCTGCCGTAAATGATAAATATTTACAATATATAGTAGTAGCATTACTCACGAATTTATTGTCAATTTTTTAAATAGTTTTTAGGGCACAAGTGTCGCCGAATTACTTAGGCATTCGTTCGCATATGAATATGAATAGTATGGAATGGATGGAATACGTATATGGCTGTAACTTTCAACACAAACTAATAACTAAATGCATGCAATAAAATATCATTAGATTACTTATTTATTTATTTATCTTTATTAGGGACACAAACAGTTATCATTACAAATATAGATTTAAACATCATTACAGTACATAAACCAATGAAGTGTCCACAGACAACTAACACATCCATTTCTGAGCAGGGTTTAACATTAAGCATTAAAAACAAGGAGACGACAAAACAAATGAAAATCATACCACTAAACAAACAATTAAATTCCGATAACACAAACACTCAAAAAATCTAAGTATATTTTTGTGGAGTAAAATAATGCAATATGTAGTCACTATAAGTAGCTAAAACTTTACAACACAAATTGCCGACAAAGGACGCCTCGACCCCTCTCCCACGCGGGGGATAAAGCTCTTCTACCCAGTCTCAAGCAGGGACCGGACCCGGTTACCGTTATAGCCGGTAACCTTAGGGTTTTAATGGGGTATTTTATAATGCTGGGTTTTTAAACCCTTTGCCTTACGGTAAGCTTTCAAACGGCTTACCGGTTTACACAATAATCCCTTCGATTGAATTAATTCGGGTTACCGCTAACCGATATCAAAAACCCCAAAATGGGTTACCGTTCTAAACGCTGATTAATTTGTAAAAAATATTTTAGACCTTAGGTATATCGCGTGTAGATTGCTTTTGCACCGCATATTTGCCGAAGGTCGCAACCGAACTCTGGCGTTATTGCGCCCGCAGTGCTATTTCAATCGCTCGGTGTGCGTGAGGGAAAGGGTTACCCTAACCCGAACAGTAAGCGGTTAAGCGCATAAACACTAAAAACCTTTAAGATTGGGTAAGCGGTAAATTATTGTTGTGGGTGGTAACCCCTATTTTACGGGTTATCGTTATTGTTGGGAAACCTGTTGAACGGCTTACCGAGCCCACTGGGTTACCATACGAATGGGTTACCCTTTCGAACGGCTTAAGCAAATGAACGGGTTTTCCGGTCCCTGGTCTCAAGTATCGACTCTTTTTATTACCTTTCCGGAATTGTGTACCTTTGAATTTTTTGTTGCTTATTATTTATTAACGTGATGTTAATATAAATTGATTCTTTATTACACAATCACAACGACAAAACAAGTAAACACTGCACACTCAAGTCAGAACGTTTTTTTAAAAACTTGGTCTCATCCTATGTGAGAATTTCGCATTCAACCTAACAAAAATTATTTCTATCACTGCAATAGAAATACATGTATGCATGATAATGTGCTATATGAATAGCTAAGCACTTTACCGATAGAAAGTTGATTAACTTATTCGTGACAATCTCTCCGCCGGAGAAGACTCAAGCAAACGCGATAATAAAGTTACCTAATAACTACAACTAGCACTTGATACTAAACTTGTGAATTAATGAGAAATAATAAAAAAATAATAAATATGTAAGATAAGAATACTAATTAACAACAATAATTGTGTACAGTTGTAAATCTTTGTTATTTAGCACCTTTATTGTTACCCAAACAATTTTTTTATTAACAATTTTTGCGCGACAATGGCACTACACAAGTACAAACAACACAGAGGAAGTACTGCTTATTGCATAAATGGAATTTCTTCCAGCAGATAGGTATACTCGCCAGAGATAGTATATATATATATAAATATTATTGTTTGTATGTTAACAGAAAAAAAATAGATAATATATATTAAAATTTAATAGAATTGGAATATAAAAATATATATTTTTAACAACAGAATAATTATCTAAATACTATACAAATACCATGAAGAATATACGATATCATAATTAGCTCTTGGAAAGATAGTATTCCCTTTAAGCGCAATCAAATTTTTCACGTTTGCTTTTTATATTGACAAAGCTCATCCATTTCTGCTTTATATAAGACAGTCGTGACAGAGTGTTGTTGTGACGCCACAATCAAAAACGACCTCGATACATTTTCAGTTACAGAGCAAACCACCCCTCCCCCCATCCATAAATTTAACCGTACAATACAATCACAACCGCAAAAAGTTACGCTACACTCCATTACATCTTTTAAATTTCCACTTTAGCTCAAGCGCCCCTCCCTGGGCTGTTGAACGTATTCGAGTAATGTAAGTATTATTACTTACAACCTGACAGTTTTCATAATCTGATATTTTGACAATTAAGAAAATTCAAAATATTTTATTCAAGTTGGATTTTACAATCACTTTTAAACGTCAATGAAGCTACGCCAAAGGTTCAGAAGTTTACGGCGGGAGACCGTGTATTGGAAAGAACCAACAAGGGCTTTTTTCTCCCTATGGCGCATAACACATTGCACCGCACACCGACTGAAGAATCTTAATTTGTATACAAAAACCGCAGGGTATAACACACTCACACCGCATGTCCGTGCGGTTGTGCAGCGCGCGCCACGGCACCGCACTCCCGGACGGTTATGCGGTGCGGTCCGCGGGGTAAGCCACACTGTGCCGCAGTATCGTACGGATTTTTGCGTAGAAAGGACGTGCATACGCGTAATAGATCTCGACATAGATAATGCGGTGATGCGGTGCGTCGTGCATCGCAGCTCTGGACGGAGATACGGAGCAAACCGTACGGTGGCACGGTTCCGTGCCGCCGCAGCCGCATGCGATTTTCGTCCCTCCGTACACCGCAGCAGGATGCGGCGGCAATGTGTTAAGCGCCTATATTGTTACAGAAAGTTTGAGCTCAACTTCCATTGCAAATTTTGTCAGTTCTCTTCTTACTATGTCATTACCAATACAACAATATTACATAATATATAGTTATACACAACAACACGATTATTTACATTAATGTATCGTATAATTTCTTCAAATTAACACCAGACATAGGCATCATTTTAATAATCGTTGACTTTATATAGCAGACAACTTCTTTATGATTACTGAAACTATTTGAGAAACATTTTGACTCTTATATGGCACTTTTAAATGCTGTCTTTTATTTATACAGTACACATTTAAATGAAACAAATCACAAGGATTCATGGTCAAGGCATCATTCATTCACGAATGTCAGAATACATATTCAAAATGTAAATACGCAAGCCAATTGTTATTTAGAGCTTTAACTTGGTTATTTTAAGGAATTTACCTAAAAGTAATTTCAAGTCGCAAAAAAGGTAATTTTTTACCAGGCTCCGAGTAAGTCAATCAGTTCATTAACTTAGTACTTGACCTCTTGCGCGTCGTGTATAATTAAAATTATTTAAAATCATTGTTTTTGTGTCCACCAAACTGTCAACTGATCGCGGCATGTCGCATTATTATCCCAGTTCGAATTACATGCAAATCACTGTGATGTATTTTGTTTTTTAAAGTGAAACTTTTTGTTTAAATCAATCGGACATCATTTGCACGAGTTAAGCTTAAGAAATTATTATTAGTTGTAATTATAAATAAAAAAGGTTTTTGATAGTGTTTTAGTGTAAAGATAACGATAACATGTATGACAGTTGATTTAAAAACGAATATTTGGAAACAATTTTTTAAACATTAAATAATAATATATCTGCTAACATATACATAATAATAATATAACTTGCAATTTTGATTGACGTTATTTTTTGACTTATCAATGTAATCACATAAATTATGAAACTGTCGAAATTATGTATAACATAATGACTAATTAAATTTAACAACGTAATAGTGTTTTGTGGTAAATAAACGTAGTATCCCTTATAATATTCTCTTTTATAAAAATAATAATGACGAAAATCGCCCCATGACCAACAAAGATTTGACTTTCGTCATAATTGTGTACATAATATCATAAAACTCGTTACAAATATTAGTATGCGACGAAAAAATCAAAATAGGTAGAAATGAAAAAAATATTTAAAGGTATTTTCAGAAGTAATACCAAATGACAACATCTTTTACTGGATGGAATGGATTTGATTGTGGAGATTTATTTATTTATATTCGCTTGTTATACTCGTATGTATAAAACCTTTTAAATTTAAAGCAATCAGGCTACATAACTGTGTATAAACATATATTTTAAATACTTCTTTAGATAAAATTTTAATTGTATATTACAAATTAAAGTTCACAAAACGAGATTATAATCAATGAAACACACTTAAAATATGAGACATAATGTAAAATTATGTAATTTTTCAATTGGATGTTTGCACATAACTTTGAAGCAACAACAACTTCAACACGGCCATATAATTTCGTCTGCACAATTAATTATTAAGTAATTAAATCAAAGCCACTCAAAAATGTTCATTCATCAGATTGTAACAAACTAATGCTCAGCAGCACTTACCCAGCCAGCACAAACCTTCTGAGTAAGTTTTTTTTAACAGCAGTCATAGAAACTAATTACTGAATAAGACTACCGTAATTAGCTGATTTGGCGCTTACTCAGACGTTATTCAAGCAATTTGGGCACAACATTATACTGATAATAGATGTGTAATAGCAATATACCATATGAATAAGTTTTGAATAATTGTACGACAAGCTGAGTATCTTCTGCATAAAAGCATTTTCTTCTTTTATGCAAGTATTACAGCTCTGTTAGCCAGATAATGAATGAATGATGAATGAACTTTATGCTTATGTCCTTCAAAGCTTAGATATTCAGATGATACACAGCGTTTAGCTTATTTCAGTATATTTTATCAAGAAGTTAATCAAAGTAAATTGAAATCCGAACACAAAGTGCACGCGTTGGTTTATTGAGTGACAGAAATATAAATGGCCATTTTATTAATGTCATAAGTTAATAATTTTACTCTTATTGAATGCTTAAAGTAAGAAATTGTAGTTGCGCATGCAACTTTACTGTGTATTTATATATACATTTCGTGTAAAATTTTCACGCGCTACCTGATAAGCCGGGTTTTTGAGAAATAAACAACATTTCGTCTATTGCTTTGTTTTTACGAGTGAAATATTTTTATGTTGTATGCAATTTAAGGGTTCAAAAATAACCTTGTAATACTTTTTACAAGAATATTATACCGATTTCTTTATTATAATTGAGTATTTGAGTATAAAATTCCACATCCGGTAACCCCATTTATAATAGGTTATGTTATTCATTATGGCGACGCTCATTCTGAATAAAATCTGCTAGCTCAGCGGCTCCTCGTCTAATGTCTGCTTATCAGACCTTATGTGTCCACTTATTCAGTTGTTCTCTGGTTAAACTGATCTGCATATAACATATTTTCGATAACTGTTTTATAATCACACGCATTCGTACTATATGTTTCAGTCGTTTGTGTATTGGCACATATAGAGTTTTTTAATTTTTCATACTCGCGCAAGCACTTTCATTGTATGCCTCCTGATTTTTTTTCTATTTTTCCATGAATTGGGGATGTTTTTAGCTTTTTTTTGATAGGCGGCATTTTACACAACACACATATAAGCGCGCGCTGCAGCCGAAATGTCAAACTACTAGCCGCTTAAATGCTGACTAATGTTCCAGAATAGTTTTGCTAGCTTAAAAAATGTCTACTTTTCGTGAATACCCAGCAAACTTCTGCATAAGAATCTGTTACTATTGTTTTTACCACAGTTAGCTGCACATGACGGTAATTTCGTACTTAAAGCGCGCTTATGTAGTTATAACAGCTACCTTAATTTCAGTTAAGTTACTATATGCTTCATAACAGAAACGACACCTACTTTATACAGCAGCTGTGTAACTGTCAAGATGTGGTGTTTATTACAGCAAAAAGAGAACAGAACATAAATTATCCAGTACTATGCTTGATAATGGAATCTTATACCAGTGTTATACAAAAGGTTACACAAACTCTTGAGTAACAGGTCTATTTATGATGACTATTCAGCTTTAAGAGATAAAATCGGCAAATTACAGAACTAACTAAGCTAATAGCATTATGATAGCAAAAAAAACATTAATACAGAACTTGGGAATACACACAGCTTCTATACATATATAATAAAGCTTAACCCTGCATAAAGTTAAATTGTTGGCCAGTTATCTGACTTGTGTGCTGCCTGGGTAGGTACAAATGTGACACGCTATGAAAACGTTTTAACGGCGTGTTAAGCGAGACGGTAAAACGGTTTCCGCATAATTCCGTAATATCCGTTTGTAGGGATGACAAGTGACGACTGTCTGCTTGGGGGCCGGTATGTCACGGCTCCCTTTGCTCCAGGGTTGCCTCACGAAAATCAACACTTATAGTTACTTATATTACAAAATACTTATATTACAAAATATCTGAAATGTACGCGATTACTTGGAAAGAATGACTTAAAAAATATTTTACAAAAAATAAAAACCGACTTCAAAAACACTGAAAAGTTAAAAATAATATAAGAATAGGTACAGACAACATCACACTTTTATATTGAAGTCGGTGCCAAACGATGATCTCCTAGAAAGTTTGAAAATTTGGCCTTTAAATTCAGGTCCAAGGTCAGGTCAGGTCAAGTCCAAAAGTTCAGCTGGGTTCATGACTACCACGCAAATTTATACGTGAATAGCTCTGGAAAAAACAAATACGTTGGACGTACCTATAAAATTTAAGGGTTTCTCTCGATTTTTATGGGATTCCATCATCATATCCTGACTTGTTGACCTTGGGACCACCCCAGGAGTATACTCTATCGAATACAAAAATAATCTTAAAAATCAGTCTACAATTGGCAGCGTAATCGCGTAACATGCACACAAAAAAACATAAACATCGAATTGAGAACCTCCTCCTTTTTTTAAGTCGGTTAAAAATACATCATGCTTTTTGACTCTATTTCTAGTTCAGCGGAAAGGACTTCATTCAAGGCCCGAGCTCTATTAAAGTCCTTTGTTTATGGTGAACACTAGTGACATTTGTTAATATTACTCCCAATCTATTTAAACGAGGCATATACATATACTTTTAAAAAATTCAAAGACGCAGACATGTTATATACTTACTTAATCGAGCGCGAAATCTTGATAATGTCCTAATTAGGATGCTTTATCTTCAGTCCGCGTTAAGACGGTCAAACAGTGCTACGAAACTATATTTTTATATTGATAATATTAAAAAGACAATTAATGATTCAAAAGTTTTAAATCACTCAGGTGTCAAATATCGATTTACTTATAGGGATATTTCAATGATTTTCTGAATATTGCAATTTGTTTCGACCAGACATTAAAAAGAGATAATTACATTTTACCGTGAGAAGGATAGGTCACGCCGTAGATTGAGTGACATTTATAATTACGTCAGAGTGACGCACTTAGAGCTGTCTTCATGTTTTATATTGTTTTAATTACGCTATACCCTTCTTAACTTGTCTATCAATGTAGTAGTGGATTTGTGAACAAATGACAACTAAAGAAATATAATTACTCCATTAGCGATTAACGAAGGTTTATAAGTACTAAATATCGCTTAATCGCTAAATCAAATAATACTTTTTGGATTATTCCAAGGTCGAACATTATATTAGTATTTTCTCTGCACACAAGTATGAACATTGAAAAAAGGGCCTCTGAAAACAGCCCTTGAAAAAGCCGCACTTTTTCATCGGCCAAAACTCCTAAGCGGAAACCCTGCTCTGCTCGCGCCTGCGTCAGTATTCGCTTTCTCTTTTTCAAAAGCTCGTTTTTCTTTCGGCTCCAGTTGGTTCGCGCTGAATGAGTCGTTTGCATTCCCATAAAAAATCAACTGAAGGCTTTGATGCGCGCAGTCGCAAGTCAATTGTTTGTCGAGATTTGCAGTCCGCTCTATCTACAAATATCTGACAATCTTTTGCGTACTAATTACTATTTTATGTATGTGAAAGCTTTAACGTTTAGATGTTTGAATATATGTTAATCGATCATGCAAAAACGGCTCAATGGCTTAAATCGTTTATTTATTTAATAACATCGAATACTAACTCAAAACAAAATCCTATTTGAAAAACGGAATACACAAATTCGGAATTAAATATTTCGGAATTTTTGCCTGTTCCCATACGGAATATATGATTTAGTTTAATTTAAACGGAATCTTAATTAAAACTATTAAATCATCAGATCAATAAACAGCGAGCCGCAGCGACTAAAATAGGAATATTGATGCCACTCAAATACGAACGTCCACTTGTGTAATTACATTGTCGCATCTTTATTTTGACAAAGCTACGTTGTAGGTGCGTGTGGGAAAGAACTAATATTGATTTTTATCCATCATCGCATAATATGCTCCAATTTAAATTGATTATGAATCGTAGCTATTTAATTAAACCTATAGTGCTGTTTTAAAGGATATTCAAATTACATTTGCTTGTAGTGAGTGGTACAGTAAATAGAAGATTATGTAAAATTTAGTATTGCAGTATTTACCGATAGTAATAACCCGTGCTCTAACAGGGTTCACGTTGAGTATACGCAAAATGTAACTAAAATCCTATTTTTATACCGGTTATAAACCACATGAGGCAATAAATTGGTTATGCCTGTTAAATAATTATGTCTCGTACAATCAAAAACAAGCGGAAAAATCCGAAAAACTTTTTTTTACCTTTTGAAATTATAAAAATTGATACTTATTGGTAATTTGTTGTGAAGACAATACAACAGTATCAATATTAATCACATTTAATGAAACAGTATTAAAATCAGTACAAGAAAACCGAGCAGCGTTCGAACCTGCGTCATACTCGTAGATTAGAATCTTAATCTTAATAAACCACCGCTGAAAAACTGAGCCGTCGCTTTCGACCAATCAGAACGCCATAATTATTATCAATTCACGCGCTCTGATTGGTCGGTCTTGGCAACGACTGGAACTTATTACTTGAATAGGAATTCAGGCGATCGAGAACTTACGAGTACCTATAACCTGAGCAAAATTTGAACTGCATTGATAAATTTTTACTTTGTTAAGCCAAATCAGACCTTACGATTTCTACTCATAACTACGTTTCAACATTCAATTTATTATGAACTAGCTGTGCCAGCGAACTACGTTTCGCCGTATATTTTTTTACCCGTTTTTGCAACATTTGTCATTGATGCTCAGCTCCTATTAGTCGTAGCGTGATGTTATATAGCCTAAAGCCTTCCTCGATAAATGGACTATCCAACACAAAAAGAATTTTTCAATTTGAATAAGTAGTTCCTGAGATTAACGCGTTCAAGCAAACAAACAAACAAAAGTATAGATGATCAATTGTCACATTGTTAAGAAATCCATACTACTGTTATAAATGAGAAAGTGTGTCTGTCTGTCTGTAACCTACCGCTGAACCGATTTAGATGAAATTTGGAATAAAGAAAGTTTGAATCCCGGGAAAGGACATAGGATAGTTTTTCTCGCAGAAATCACCCTTTAAGTGAGTGAAAATAGGAGTGGAAATTTGTATGGGGAATCAATAACCGCTAAACCGATTTAGATGAAATTTGGAATGGAGATACTTTGAGTTGTGGGGAGGGATATAAGCAGATTATGTTAAGAATAAGCTACTCAAATTACTAATTACACGCAGACGAAGACACAAAAGCTAGTTAGAAATGACATCCAATTTAGTCATATTTAGTGAATTGAGAAATTTGCAGATTCAATTTTAGTGTCAATCAACAAAAGGGAGACTAATAGTTCTAACTACCAAAAAGCAACATGTAACGCTGAGAGTACACCATAGGACAAAGAGCTATCTTGTCTATGATGATCTAAGATTCTGAGCCTTGAACTTGTAGTACTTACCAGTCTCAATTTAGAAGCGGATTTGACAGTGACACGTGGCGTCTACGGCAGTTGGAACATATGGTGGGCTTGCCTTGGCCTTCGCAGGCCTTAGAGGAACAGGCTTAACCTCCCGGGCAACGTAATGTATGCTCCTGGCCTTATACAGTGTTGCAGTTTCCGTAATATCCAGTTCTATGTCGCATTTATTACTTTCTTGTGTATGACAAATAACAATCGTCGTGCCACTGCGCAATGGAAGTAACGGATTAGAATTCCGGACTATTTCTGTTGCGAAATCCTTTTCCAATAATAATACGGATGCTTCGGAATTAATTTATTTATTATAATAAGTACATCCACATGATACATATTAATTAAAACAATAATAAGAGATACATAATTTCGGAAGCAATTCTGATATGCATCACAAAAACGGCGTACATCATAGCACTGACAAGACAAATGTATGATAAGATTAAAGTTAGATTACACATTAGGTTAGGGCCTGGATAACTAACACTTTCGACTTAATTCAAGTAAACTTCAACTCGAGAATCAGCGGTAAGATAACCAGTTCCTCAGTTGTTATCGCGTCCAGGCGAAGCTCGCTCTTTCCGAAGTCTTATCGTCATCTTATCCCATCAGGTGAGATGAAGGCGGAGAGTTCCCTTGCTATGGGTGAACGAAAACGATGATCTCCTAGAAAGTCTTAAAATTTGTCACCGACTTCAATATAGAAGTGTGATGTTGTCTGTACCTATTCTTATATTATTTTTAACTTTACAGTGTTTTTGAAGTCGGTTTTTATTTTTTGTAAAATATTTTTTATTTTTAACTTTTTAGTGAATGAAATCTTTTTAGTGAAAGAAACCCTAATTAGTATTTAATTAGCGTTTCTCTCGATTTTCATGGGACCCCATCATCAGATCAGACTTTGGTGACCTTGGGACCACTATCGAATACAAAAATAATTTTGAAAATCGGTCCACAATTGGCGGAGTAATCGTATAACACAACACATACACACAAAACACGTTGGACACACCTTAAAATTTAAGGGTTTTCCTCGATTTTCATGGGATCTCATCATCAGTTCCTGACTTAGATGACCATGGGACCAACCTTGGAGTATACTCTATCGAATACAAAAAGAATTTTAAAAATCGGTCCACAATTGGCGGCGTAATCGCGGAACATACACACAAAAAAAATATACGCATCGAATTGAGAACCTCCTCCTTTTTTGAAGTCGGTTAAAAAGAAGATACCACCACTACTACTACTCTTGATGTTTTTACAATTTTAAATCGGCTATCTTGCACGTGCACCGGCCCACGTGGTGAAGCGGGCGATAACACTCAAGCACAATGAGCGTAACGAGGCATTGTGTCTCAAACGTGCTTTACATTCTGATAAAAAATTCACGTACTCAAAATATGCAAACTACCAACCTATGTATCAGTCCAGCTGCGTGCGTCGCAAGGAATACGGTAATACAAAAATCTTTGTAAAGAAAACTACAAATGGTGCATCCATTAGTTGACTGATTAATTTTGGAGTATGTACGCATAAAGTGGGTTGCATTTACACCATTGTGTAACCGTTCACAGTTTATTCTCGGTTCGATCTGGGTCTTTTAGTTTCACTCCGTGCATGTCAAACTGGGTAGGTACGTTGAATGAGGCAAAGGATTCTACATCTCAACGGAGCGAAAAACAAGGGGCGATTGGTGGTAATATTCTTCACCTCTTTACCCACCCAGAAGCTAAATGTGTCGGCTGACAGATAATTGAAAAGTTAGATTAAGACATAATTGCCCGTCAGCCAACAATGGGAAAGTCGTCTACGTGGGTAACTCTTTCTTACCTATTTCTGCCACCACGCCCAGTGTCCCGGTTAGAGAGTTAGACAGTGAAATTACTGGGTACTGTTACTTTACATCAATGTCACAAGTTTGCAAGAAAGACTGTGGTTCTTGAAGGCGTTGCATGTTTGCGAAACATACAGGAACAACATAAGCACTCTTTTTACTAAGTAACTGTTACCACTTATCATCAGGTGGGTAGTATACTTGTTTGCCATCTTAGTTGTATAACAGTACCTACTCAATTCTTAACCGCGTACATGTTCAAACATAATTAAAAACAAATCAAAATGTAATTTTAAATGCATTACCACCGCCGAACAATAGCAGACAAAAACAAACACCAAAGAATAATTCGATATATCTTTTGATTACCTACATCCTGCCATCAATTGGGTATAAATTAATAGTCGACTAAATCGGATGCGGTTCTAAACTTTTATTAACTTTAGACGTCTAAAAAAGAAATGCCAGAATGTTATATGAGGCTGACCGTAATATATCTCGAGTAAGTTAAGTTAATCTTCAATAAACTTTTACATTCCACTTTTTATGACCTTTGTTTCCTTTATTATATTTTCACGTGCAATCAATATACCAAAGCACTGAATGAACTTATAATTTTTAAATCTAATAAGGTCAATGTTCTTGAATCAATTTGAAATGTGTTTTGATGTTTGTGACTCAGTCGTAAAAAATCGATTAGAAACAGCGCAGACAGACGTCGTCATGGGAATTGCAAATTATCTTTTTACCTGGCAAAACAATAGAATAAAGCTCGTGTAGGTACCATTTTCCTCCTTTCAGCCATTTGAATATTCAGTTTACAACATTTCAGAGCACAAAATTAGTGAGAGTACGAAAAAAGGATTTCATGTGAAAATTCATTACAGTGAACCCTTCATTATATATCAGTATCATTATGTCTGTATCGTAAATTGTTTATTTGCGTGTTATTTTATTTATAGAAGTAAAAGCAAATTACTTCCTTCTATGAGGGAACATTTCAGTGCGAAGCGATTACTGTTATGCTTTATAAATGAGCAAAGGCCGGCTCGTAAAAATTCTGTTTCTGAATCACTCGTAAATCTGCGACGGATTAAATGAAATCTGCATATTAACTGCTGTTGTTTTATTTATAGCGTTCTTACTTTTTGTTTTCACTGGGAATTATGATTGTTTTTATCCATTCTGACTCTTTCATTTCTAAAACCAGACAACTGAAATTGTATAGTATCTTCTGCATTTAAATAAGATAACTACATATTCCCATAGCTCAGTAAAGCCCCTTATCACCAAATTCACTAAATCTTTACTGACATGAATAAAAGACAAGAAGTGACAGTATATACTACTTAGAATTGTTCCTAGTTTAGACAATGTTAGTGAAATTGGCCATTAATATGCTAAGCAAGCAAAAACTTAATAGCAAAACAAATGTTATTTCATCCTAAGAGTCTTTCCAAATAATTCAGTTTAGTTCATAAAGTATGTAAGTAAATATGAAACTTAAAACTTTTTTACAAATGAAAACAGGATTTACAAGTCTAGGCGATCAATCATTGAGCACGTTCGCAATCAACACACAATCGTTCCCAAACAAACGGACAGAACACACATTCGTTATCGTATTTGAACGCCATTACTCATGTCCACTCCATACGTCGCTTTGGCCATGGTCATTAATTGTGCGCGAATTACTCAACTCAAACTCGGTTGATTATTGACAGGTGTCAAGTGTAATATGACATCTTATATCAATAAGTTATGTTGTAATTGACCAACAATGGCCCTTGAATACTACGAAGTACTAAATACTTTCACATCATCACGTTAAAATAAATGTCTAATAGATTCATCTTTACCGCAACATTCTCTTGATGCCGACCTTTGCATGAACTATATATTGTCATCATCGCTCATGACCGTTCTTACCTTACTAACAGAATATGATAATCAAAACCTTGTTGTTACTTTGGCAACGAAGAAGAATTGGCCTACGTTGGTCACGCTTATCTCGCTAGCAGACGGGTTTTGTTCAGCGATTTCCATGTCTTGGTGGAGGTGCAAATGCGCAGGGCGTGCGTTCGGTGAATTGACCTTCCTGAATTTACATCCATAGGGGCGGGGAGGTTTCGCAGAGTAATTTAGCCGGGTAAAGGGACACCAACGGAATAACCTCTGGTAAACCATAGAGTCATACAGCATACCCAATGGACGGTCTAGTCAACATAGACCCTTTGGCATCGTAAATTCCCCGGTATCAAAAAATGGTTTTGTTTTGTAATTTCCATCTTTTCGTATAGGTGTAAATGCGGTAAAATTCCTTAGTCCTACGATATTTTCAGGTAGTGGCGACTAATCTATTCTTATTCCGTCATTGCACGGACAAGAAGAAACTTCTGGTGTTTCTGAAACTTTGACGTTGAATACGTTACACACAAAAAAATTGATACAGTCGAACACAGAACCTCCTCTTTTTTGATGTCGTTTAATAGAGATGTGCACATTGATACCTTCGTTGAATACGCATAGATTGCTGTTCCACATCGAAACGTTTTCATTTGTTGCAACGTACAACACTAATTTAATTATTGAATTTAATAGTCTATTATATCTCTTAAGATAGTGAGGATTTGCATTCTTGTAAAATCACGAAAATCGAAAATCTCAATGAAGTTGTAACTCTGACTTACTATTTCAGGTTAATTAGTTTATTCATTCTTAACGAGTAGAATGGACTTAACCAACAATCAATACTTGAAACAAGTCATGTTGATGTCAGAGCAAACATAATGCCACCTACAGATCACATGAACACACTTTGACCTTCGGAAGATGAGCATACAATTATCGTAAACAATGCTTCCTACACTGTACACTTATTTCGAGTAACTACGCCGAAACAAGAATACTAAGATGATCTAGCTAAACATGACTAACCAATGTGTTTACATTTAGTTTGATTTTTGTTAAATAAAATACATTAGATTAGAAATTTTCAATCTCAAAAGGAGGAAGTTGCATGTTCAACTATCTTTTTTATTCTGCTAATGGTAGGTTGTAAATTGATAATGTCATTTAACATAATTACCGTCATTTTTATCTACCATCATGACAGCAGTATTATTTATTTGTTTATTGCTTACATGTACGTGGAAAGATGTGAGTTACATATTAATTAATGTCCATGACAACAGTATTAATCGACTGGTTCCAGAAATGACCCTTCCTGAATAGCCAAATATTCATGAATATCAATAATTACTATTAACTTCATAAATATTTAGCTATTCAGCAAGGGTCATTTCTGGAACCAGTCGAGATTTTACATAACTCCATTTTAAAAATTAACACAACCATTTGCAAATCGTCAACTGTCAGAATCTATTTGCTTGCAATGTTAACTTTAAATAATTAAGGTCACAATGATTACTCGAATCAATTAACCTACATAATATCATAATATAGAATTTACGATACTAGTCCTAATAGAACACGTTTTATTGTGTAGGTGTAGCCTGGCGCTTTATTTCCCCGCGCTACTCTTAGGCGGTTACATCAAGTCTTACGCTTTCGTGTTGTATGTTTTCCAAATTGACCTTTTTTGACGTTTCAAACCTAAATAATGGGTGTAGCCGTAGCCTGTTCCTTTATTTCCTCGCGTTATGCTTACGGCTAGT
This sequence comes from Schoenobius gigantellus, assembly GCA_963935595.1. Lineage (NCBI taxonomy): Eukaryota > Metazoa > Arthropoda > Insecta > Lepidoptera > Crambidae > Schoenobius > Schoenobius gigantellus. The sequence goes on from OZ012549.1 coordinate 5,652,448, forward strand.
AACACCAAGTCTTTTACGTAAGCGTGTTTTGTATCTTTCAATTTGTCTTTTTAACGTTTCAAACGTTATAATAAATAAAGGAAGGTATATGTAGCAGTCCGCGTATTTATATTATTTAAATATGTACCAAATAGCAGTTGGGTAGTGACTGAGCAGTGCCCCCGACATTCAAATGTCCTAGAGCGGTGGCTCGTCCGCCATCGAAGGCAATAAAAAAATATTGTCCTTAAATAAATACATACAATTGACAACGTGCAAATTACTGTTCCACCCTGGCCATAGCCACCTGCAATACGAATTGCGCAACAACGCGATGCCAAAACAATTGTACTGACGTGTATCACAGCATTCACAGCTCAGAGCAGCACGCAGCGGAAGTGTTTAGTACATCGCGCAGCATCGCGTTTCGCGTTTCCGGTTGCCAATGGCTGTAGCTTGGCTAGTATCAGGTGGACCGTATACTAACTTAGTACCCAAATCAACTTGTTCGCGTGATCCACACCGACCAACGAATGAACTCTGGCTCTTCCACCAACCCGCACTGGGCCAGTGTCTGGGAAGATGGCTCAATAATTGTTTCTTCTGGGTGACTAATGTCTCAAGACGCAAGTCTTCAATTCGTGCGTGTTGCCAGTGATGACGTACGGAACTGAGACATACATAGCCGCTAATAGAGCCTCATAAGACTCAAGGTCACTCAAAGGGCAATGGAGGTGGGTATGCTCAGGGTTTCTCTACGTGAACGAATCAGAAATGGATCCGTAGAAGAACTAAATTGACCAACATTGACCAGAGATCTGCGAACCTTAAGTGGCAGTGGGCAAGATACGTCAGGACTAATAGCCGCTGGAGAGGCCGGTAGAACGAATGATCTGGTGAAGGGCGTGGGAAGAGGCTGGCCACACAGGTGGCCTTTGTCCAACAGTGGGCGTCTCTTGACTGAAATAATGCCGTGAGTTATTTGTGGCTGAGATGACGATAACGGTTCCTGGTTCGTTGTTGTGTTTGTGGGTTAGTAACACGTGGGACACGTGAGTAAGGGGGGAAATGCGAGGAATCCTTCCAGTGCGCGTCGGCGGAACAATGGCGAAGTGGACCGATTTACGGTTTTAGTCTATTTAATATTCCGTGCTCTCCCACACGAGGTGTTCAGTGGCGACTGTTCTCTTGCATATTTTATCAAGTTACGGTATCAGTCGTGCAAAAAAATGAAGGCACAATGCGAAATGAGAGCGTCCGCTGACAAATCCCTACTAATAAATATTTTGTGCGACTGTTGTCTGTCTTCAATGAGAATAATGAACGCAAAATAACTAGTTTTATGTTACCATACTTACAAAATAATAGTTCGTGCTGAATAAAAAAAAGCCGAATGCTGCAGAGAACCTCTAGCGCGATAAAGCGATAAATAATAATCATAACTTTATTAAATGAAAGAGTTGGCTTATTAACTCGACTTGTCAATGCCAGGTACCCGGCGCTCTTGAACGGAGTTAACATCAAACAACACTGACATACCTATTGTGCAATTCTGAGGTTCTTTTGGCGAACGTGAAACACTGTTTATTCACTATAGCTTTGAAGCTATTCACAAGTTTAGCCCTTGTTAAAATTGAATTTGACGCTTTCAAAGTCCGAGTATCTACTCTGTTCATAGCCACGTCTCATTAAATATGTTTACTATCCTAATAGGTATGGAAAATGGAATTTGACAGCCTTTTTTGTTACTCTCACTACTATTCCTTTGTTGTAATTGTCACCTTAAGATTAAATCAACTTCTTGTGTATTTGTGAAAATGTAATTTAATTTAAGAATCAATATGGCAGACAGAATTCGAACCAGCGTTTCACAGTGTGACGCTGAAATGTGACGTGCGCGATTTTCGATCCTTGTGCATTCGGACAGGAGAGCTTTTCCGAAAGTTTTCGACCAATCTCAACTCCCATTCGCACATGAAAGAATACGCAAACAAACTCGTCCTTACTTAGTTAATAAAAAACACCTTTTTTTGTTCCGTTTCTGTCCGATCCATGCAAGAACAAGCTCTTCAGAATCACTATAGTTTGAAAGTTCTAATATCAATCCAAAACATCCAGTTATTTGTCATGTTCAAAACAATAGACTGAGCGTTAGAAACTTTGCTATGAGAACAAACTTTTAGATGTTTATTCAATTTTGAACTTTAAGCCTTGGACAGAAAGTGTTTCTTCAATAATATTTTTAGATCGAAGGAACCAAGTAGGTACAAGTTAAATGGAAAAAGTTAGATTTTCGCTATCGGATACAATTTCTTTCAGGATCGCGTGACCCGAGCACAATGTCTTTTATGAGTAATTCTATGGTTACCAGGGTTCTATGAACTCATATACTTGTAATAGGTATTCGTAATACTTTGATACAATTTCCTTACATTTTTAACCGACTTCAAAAAAGGAGGAGGTTTCTTAATTCGATGCGTATGTTTTTTTTTGTGTGTATGTTACGCGATTACGCCGCCAATTGTGGACCGATTTTCAAAATTCTTTTTGTATTCGATAGAGTATACTCCAAGGGTGGTCCCATGGTCACCAAAGTCAGGATCTAATGATGTGATCCCATGAAAATCGAGGAAAACCCTTAAATTTTAAGGTGTGTCCAACGTGTTTTGTGTGTATGTTACGCGATTACTCCGCCAATTGTGGACCGATTATCAAAATTCTTTTTGTATTCGATAGAGTATACTCCTAGGGTGTATCTCCCAAGATCACCAAAGTCAGGATCTGATCATGGGATCCCATGAAAATCAAGGGAAACGCTTATTAAATACCAGCTCACCGGTCACAAGGTGAGCTGGTATTTAATTAGGGTTTCTTTCACTAAAAAGATTTAAGTCACTAAATAGTTAAAAATAAAAAATATTTTACAAAAAATAAAAACCGACTTCAAAAACACTGAAAAGTTAAAAATAATAGAAGAATAGGTACAGACAACATCACACTTCTGTATTGAAGTCGGTGACAAATTTTAAAACTTTCTAGATCATCGTTTGGCACCAACTTCAATATAGAAGTGTGATGTTTTCTGTACCTATTCTTATATTATTTTTAACTTTTCAGTGTTTTTGAAGTCGGTTTTTATTTTTTGTAATTCCGAATCTTTACATACATTTCATAATTTCGAATGTTGAGTTTGATTTGAATCTATTAAATTTAACACACGATTTAACATCAATATAAAGATATATACCTAATCAAAAGTGAAAGACACAAATCGCACACATAGCGATTGAATCATTCGAGAGCTTCTGACAATCGATGCACACTCGCGTGCATTACTCGAATATCCTGTCAATGTCACATGCAACGTCGTAACCAGGGTCCAAGGGCACCGGTTTGATAAATTTGAAACACGCTACGGACATAATACATCGACATTCAATTTACTATGCCATAAACTATTCGAATCACCGCGTCACGAATGTGCCACGGGGAATTGTCGGCAGTTGGATCCATCAATTTCACTTATAATGAAAATGTTCATACATTTCTCATTACATTTTTTTCTGTAAAGTTTTAATGTCAATTTCAATTAAGGTAAAAGATAATCATTCTTAATTAAAATCTGATGTTAATTCATCGTGAATCTAATAATTGACAACTTCTTTTAATACTAAAGGCCTTACTAATAACCATTGTATAAGCCTGATTTAGTTAAACAGTGTTTTGTCACGTTCACTCGAATGACATTTCAAATTCGAACAAAAGAGACAAACACTGCTTAACTATACAAGGCTTATACAATGGCTATTAGTATGGCCCTAAAACTTTAATATAGGTACTTAAAGAAAAGTTTACCGACCGCAACAAATTTTTTATGACTGACAGAAATGGTTTTTATTTTTTTCATTAATATTAATTGCCATTGGATGATTAACAACTTAGACCTTAGACTTAACATAGTAGGAATTCCAAAGGCAGGATACATACAAGCTTATGGACCTACACTTCTACCCATATAGACATTTCAGTTCAGGATTTTTCATTGCTGTAAACTCCTTTAAGGCCTACACTGCCTTGCGCGTGAGGCGTGACCCCGTCGCGTTTTAAATGCCGGTAATTTATAGTAGTCTAGCTGTGCCCGCGACTTCGTCCGCGTGGAATAGTGACTCGGCAGTATTTTAAGAGGTTGCAAGATATTTTGCCGACATCATCGCGCAAAAACTTCCATTCCCTATTTTCACCCTCTTTAGGGTAAAATTTTTACTAAATTCGAATGTCTACTTATTTATTTCTAATAAAAAAACCTAAAAAATAAGTTTCAAACTTCTAGCTTTAAAAATGACGTAATTTCCATACAAATTTTTATTCAAAACTACTTAATTACAGTATAAGAAAGTAACACGAGTCACTTTTATCCTAAAATTCCTATGCCTTTCAAGACCTATGTGAGTAACACTGGGACAGCTTATCTTGTAAGTAGTATACAACGACAAAAGACCAGATGGTACAGCTGGACCGCCTAATAGTTTATTAGTCGTACCTAATATTATAAGCGGTTTTCGTAGAGCAAGTGTGAATCTTGACTTGTTCTCATTTGTACATTAAATTGAGGCCTGGTGGTCCCATCTTTTAAATAATTCGCCCGTAGTTCAGTAGGATCACGGATATATGGTATACTGTGGCTCTTCAATAATGGTAAAATTACTGCCCATCACCATATTTTATTGTAAATCAATAACAAGCTTTAAGTATTGCTAATAAATTCTGAGTTTATTCTTCATCTAGTATGAATTTCTTTAGTATTTCACTACCTACTTTGAGATTAAAAAATTCGTGACAGTGTCAAAATTATATTTACTATTTTGGTGCCTTGTGCTACTTTTTGCTACTTTGGTGTAACACGAGGCTCAGGGTTCGATTCCGTGGCGGACAAAAACTTACTGAGTTTTTCTTTCGTCGTTTTCTTTGAGTCTAGAATAAGTGCCTAATAATAGTGGCAATATGTTCACCCCCTATTACATAGGATCTCTCTCTACATTACATAGGACCTCTGCCAAACTTTTTGGGTGAAACATGCATGATAATATTAATTTATTATTACTAAACAGATAAGTGTAATAACTAATTTGCGTTCGCAGGCACCAAGAAGATGGAGTACAAGACGCGGCAGTGGCACGAGAAGTGCTTCTGCTGTGTGGTGTGCAAGAACCCGATCGGCACCAAGAGTTTCATCCCGCGCGAGCAGGAGATCTACTGCGCCGGCTGCTACGAAGATAAGTTCGCCACCCGCTGCGTAAAATGCAACAAGGTAATTAGATTATACAACAAGATGGTTTTTATTGACAGGCAAATTTTATTGGCATCATGAAAGTATTCTTTTGCACCTACCTGCCAGTAGTAATTCCAGACAGGCGTGTATAGGACTCACCTCCTTCTAGTGCGGAGATTACCAAACTCGGTGTTATTTTGTCCCTGATGTGGCGATCTGGGATTGTAAGGATCTGATTCGTCGGACCATCCCTGCACTGACCCAGCTAATCATCTAATTACGCATGGACCATACATTCGGCCAACCTGGTGCTAAGCCGTGAAGCTTGTGGCAACGCTTGCAACCGAAAACAATTTAATATGTTCCTATTCCAGATACCAATGGCGCGAGCACAAGGGTACTGACAGCGCCCTCCCAAGTAAGCTGGCCAGCTTACACGCAGGAACACAATACGACAGATTGACATATTTCCATCTGTTTCATCGTCATTTACTATATGTCAAGAAGAGGGATAAGAACTTAAATTGACAAGCTTGGGAGCATAAATACCCTCAAGCAGTAGATATATCGACTTGGAAATCGAAAGCGTTCGTTATTAGTCGTTATCCTGTTTGGGGAATCCCCGCAAACTATATAACGACAGTCAATGACCAATACCATCGATAGCCATTTCAACCTCGCGGTTATGTCGCACTCCTCGACCTGTGACGATCCTATCGACATTTTTAGATGAGACGAGATCTAAAAGTGGACCCAAAATACAAAACTCATTATGAAAGCAGTTGTTTTGAAAGGCTGCCTTTATACCAGGAAAAACAGCCGTCTGGAAGATGAGAGGACCGCGAATATATCCACCAATAACATGACTTCATTTTTCTAACCTGTCAAAAGGAAGTAATACTATTGCTGTATTTTTCCTCGAGCATCGCCCATCTTCATTGCACATCTCCGAAGGAAAAACAACATTATTCTCTATATAGTTTACATTCAGACGAAAGAGAATGTTTTCAAAACTAAAAGTATCAGACCGCCTAAATATTTATAGTGTGCATATATACAATGCGATCGAATGAACTTGTTTACGATTTAACATTTATCCGACCGATCGTCGTTTGTCTGAAGTTTCGATGTGCGGTCGCACTGATCCGATTGCCACTTATCTTGGCTTACATTAAATTGGCGACTATTGAAACATTCCAAACCTGTGTACACGTTTTCGTTCCTTTTCTTTCCAGATCATCACGCAGGGCGGCGTGACGTACAAGAACGAGCCGTGGCACCGCGAGTGCTTCACATGCACCAACTGCAACAGCTCGCTGGCCGGCCAGCGGTTCACGTCACGCGACGAGAAGCCCTACTGCGCCGAGTGCTTCGGCGAATTGTTCGCCAAGCGGTGCACCTCGTGCTCCAAGCCCATCACTGGTGCGTAGCCCTTTATCGTCATCATCGTCATTTTCACGTCGCACGCCGAGAAGTCCTGTTGCACCGAATGCTGCGGTGAGCTTTTCGCCAAGCAATGCACCTAGTACTCCACGACCGTTACTGGTGCGTGCAAAGGAGGGCTCTTTGTCGTCATCATTATCACGATCTTCACATGACGTCATGACGGGAAGTCCTGCTGCTCCGAGCGCTTCAGCGAGTAGTTCGCCAAGCGGTACACTTCGTGCACCAAGCGTATCGCAAGTGCGTGACCTTTTATCATCGTCGCCATTCATGTCATCATCGTCATCTTCACATCGCATGACGAGGAATTCTGCTGAACCAAGCGTTTCAGCGAACTGTTCGTCAAGTGATACATCTCGTTCTCCAAGCGCGTCACAGGCAATATATCCTTTATTATCATCGTCATTCTTGTCATCATCATCATCATGTCGCACGACGATAAGTCTTTCTGCGCCGAATGCTTCAGTGAGCTGTTCGCCAAGTGGTGGATCTCATGCTCCAAGCGTATCACAGGTGCCTGATGATAATAAAAGGTTATCATGATCATTATGTTTACGTCGCGCGACGAGAAGCAGCTTTGCATCGAGTACTTCGGCAAGCTGTTTGCGAAACGGTGTGTCTCGTGTTGTTAACCACGTATTAGGCACATATTAGACAAATATCTATTCATAAATAACGGCACATATAAGGAGGGGAGAGGATCGACGAAGTATGACATTGTGTGACAAGGGGTCGGAGGGATCCTAAGCTTTGTGACGTCACATTTCAAAATCTATAAAGTAAGACGCGAAATTGAAGTATTAACGAAAATCTTTAAAATTGCGAAATATATGACGTTACATTAGGTAGAGGGGAGACTCACAAATGTGACCAGCTTTGACAAATTCAGGAGAGAGGGTGCCAAAATAAGTAAATTCATTAGCAAAATAGACTCCAAATAGATTATATTCCTACTTTTCAAACACTCGTAAACTCAAGTTCGAAATGTGCGATTTATTGATTATTTTTATTCGGCAGGCATCGGCGGCACCCGGTTCATCTCGTTCGAGGACCGCCACTGGCACAACGACTGCTTCATCTGTGCGCAGTGCAAGACCTCGCTGGTGGGCAAGGGCTTCATCACCGATGGCCCCGACATCATCTGCCCCGAGTGCGCCAAACAGAAGCTCATGTAAATACGAACACATACGCTTCACCGTCGCTCCTGAGAGCGAACGGAATCGTCAGCTTTCAATATGGCCAAGCGTAGATTCTTCCATCGTCGATTTCTTGTCTATCGCTGCTGTAATATGAAAATAAGTTATAAAGACGAGGCTGTATGGTTTTAGTTCCCTTTGTCTTTTTTCATGCATTCAATTATTTCATCAACATCTTGCAAAGGGTTCACAACTGTCATGTTTTCATTGTTTTTGGATTGCCCGCACGAAACAAATGATGAACGACAAGATTCTTAAACTAAACTAAACTTGCCATCAGCTCACCAGGGCCGTAGCTAAGTGGAGACATTGTAGGGTATTTTAAAATATCGATGTCGACATTTAAAAAATGCCATCCAATCATAACAAATTAAAAATTTTAATAACTGCGAAGACGTGAAAATATATAAGCATACACTGCATGTAAAGAATTCTGAATATTAACCATGACTAACTCACAGGGCGAGAAACAGTTGTTGGTCAGAACCAAGCGACATTTTTACGAAAACCACAACTGCCCAACCGGTTATCACAAATGCCCTTCTGGTAACCACAACGGCCTTATCGGTAACCACAGTAGTCCTTTCGCTATCCACAACTGCCCTAAACCGATAACCGTAAATGCCCAACCTTATTTATGTCTAGCTACGGCCCTGCAATTCACGCGCCATTGTGACTGACTTTATGTTTTGTGCTTGTGCAGCGAAAAGACCGTCCTACCGGTAGTCGCTAATGCCCGAGACTGGTGCACGTTCAAAAAGCAGGAGCTGTCGAGCGATGAGCTAGTCGGCCTCGCGGACAAAGTACGCTTCCGCAGGGTCAACCCCTAGTTTTTTAGAAGCGTTGTTGACGATATTTTTATACAAAAAAGAAAAATAAAGTAAAAAAAAGTGAATGCACAAATATGTATTAAGTATTATTTGGCTTTTCTATCGAACTCTCTTAAGGTGTTTATATATTTTGACTGTTGTACATCATAGCATCGCTAATGTTCTAGTTGATCCCGATCATTTTATTTATTAAATTATTGATTCTCGCGCTAATCGCCATATTTAATTTCGCTTTGGCTGTTGTATTAGTCCTTTAGATATTATTGTCAATTTACCTAGTGCGATTCACACGATGCCTTAATAACATATCTAAGTCAATTGAGTATATAAAACGTGTATGTACGTACGTATAATATGGTTGTATAAACGCCATTTATAAGCCTGCGACGTCAGGTTGATGTTTTATATTAATTGACATTTCAGGACGAAATGTTTTAAGTGCTTTGTCATTGTTAAAACGCATAACATAGTTTAAGTTAACTATTGACCGAGTAATGTATGTACGTTTAAGTATTTATTCATAACGGGAGTATGCACTTATTATCTTTTCGCCACACGGCGGACACTTAACACTAATTTAAGTGACGCAGTTTAGGTTTTACTAATAAAAATAATATATTAAATATTTTTTGTTCTCGAATATTGTTGCATAATGTAAATGAGCGTCTGCTGTATTTACAAAATAATCCTAGTTTTAGATTCGTATGTAGTGGAGTAACATCTGTGTGGCGCGCGTGCGCCGAACGCGAAATGACTAGGGAACACTTTAAGGGTTAATTGTTAAGGGTAAATTATTCAAATGTTGATTATTAATTTATAATAAATAATTTGTACACATATTGCTTAGCTGTGTGATCTGATCTAATGAAATCTTTATCTACCCATAGATTGTATAAACTATCACAATGAAATAAATGATTAAAATAACAAGATTGTGCGTTGTTATTTCGTTACCTTTTGAAGTTATCAAGACAGACAACGAAGTGATCCTAAAAGGGTGCCGTTTCTTTCCTTTTAAGGTACGGAACCCTAAAAAAAGTGCGGAATAGAGTACGAGTATTTGCTATAAAGGAGACTAAAACGACCACATACAAAATGATGAGACTTAAAAGATTCAAACCGATAAATCCCTCACTGAAAATTTCGACAATATGAAAGCTGAGATAGGTAGGTTTAGTAACTGTCAGATGACTCCTCATATCTTTCAGGATTCATGTATTTATGTAGACCACAGGTTTTCGTAACATATAATTCGAGTTTTTTCCACATTACAATATACCTATTCCATCAAAAATGATTATTGGAGTGTCAACTCCCTAAAAACTTAACAAGCAAAGACACAGACTTAACAGAAATCTAAATGGAGATTTTTGGTACAAAATGTGCAGTATGTACATACTTCTCTTTCTTAATACATCTAGTTTTCTAAAGTTGGCCTTCCGAGCTTCACGAGATAAGCAGCCAGAGCTTAGGCTAATTTTGATATTTCAAACAATTCAGAAACTTCACATCTGGTTGAACTGCTCTTAAGGTAGAAACAAACTATTGTGACGCGTCAGAAGCGTATCGGTTTCATACCAAATACTGATTTGTTTCAGCCAACTTATATTGTCATGGTGAAATTTAATTCTGCGTTGCCAGATGTTCTTTCGTATTTCTACAAAGACTTCAGGCAAACAAATTATCGTGTATCATTCATAATTAACCGTTTTACGATTCTCTAGTGGCACTGTAGCTACATGTCCATTTATACCAAAAAACAGGCGAGCATTTGCTTCAAAGTGATTTTTGAACAAGCAACTTTTGTTGGGTTCGGTTCATTTTGGAACACTCAAGCCAACTGTTGTTCCATTTGGGGTTATATGAATAGATCCAAGATTTGTGACCTTTTTTTTTCTCGGGGGGAAATGCGTAACCACCGGTACCCGCCGTTGGCTAGACGGCGAGCGTGTGTGTGGCTCTCCCGGCAGAGTGCCAGGCCTACCCACTAAAACCCCCCGGTGTTCTCCCTGCCCTTATGAGCGCGCTAGGTAAGGTCCACACTGCGACTCCACTACCCACGCGCTCGGGCAAGCCCGACCACCTGGTCGGGCTATCGCCAAGGGGGGATTGCCCGAGGACACCAGGGCAATCCCTAGACGGAGGGCCTTACGGCGGCGTGCACGGGGCCAACCGTGCACGCAGGCCTCCACGGCAGGGTCATTTGACGGGCATCGCTTGTGCGAATGCCCGCCTTCTCCTGCCTATCCGTCTGCGACGGATGGGAGCGGCTTGAGGATCTGCCACTCCGCGACCTCCTTCTGCGATATTACGTCCTCGCAGAAGGAGGCGACAGCCCCCCATTCCGCCTCGCCGCGGAGCATGGCCACGACCATGCTCGGCAGCGAGAGGTTTCCGCCTCCCAGCGCAGCGTTGAGTTCGCTGCGCTGGCATCGCCAAGCCGGGCACACCAATAGTGTGTGCTCGGCAGTGTCATGGGGAGCGTCGCAGTGATGACTGCGGCGTTTCCTCCCGATGGGCGACTCGGTGCAGGTAGTGACCGAAGCAGCCATGCCCGGTAAAAGTACCTGCACCATGCGGAATGTTAGGCTGCCCTGCCGGCGCCCAACCCACTCCTCCAACACCGGACGAATTGCCTCAATCGTCCGGTGGCCGGCAGCTGGGGAGGCGAGTGCCTCACCCCACTGGCGCAGAGCCTCCCTCTGCGCCAGGGTACGAACCTGCTCCACCTCCTGTGGAGCAGACCGTCCCCCCCGCTCTCGTACAGCAATCCTATGCCATAACACCTCCGAATGGACGCGTGCATCGACATCCCATTGCGTTTGGCCCGCAAGAACGCAGGCCGCGCCGTGGCTGACCGTGCGATAGGCTCGCACGGCCCGGGCTGCTATGACCCTCTGCGGATGTCGCAGTAGGGCCACCGTACGGGGGGAGAGGCACTCCGCCCATACCGGGGCTCCGTATAGTGCCATCGACCTTATTACCCCGTGATACAGTCGACGGCACGCCGATCCTGGTCCTCCCACGTTGGGAAGGACCCGCCCGAGTGCGGCTGCGGCGGCGCACAGCCGTGGAGCGAGGAGCTTAAAATGCTCCTCGAAACTCCATCGGGGGTCCAGAACCAAGCCGAGGTACTTGAGATGCGCCTCGACTGGTATACGTACCCCCTCCACTCGGACGCGGAGCCCCAGTGGGATCCTGCGACGGGGGGCGTGGAATAACATGGTCCTCTTTTTGTCGAGGGCCACGTCCAGGCCCAGGAGGCGGATACGTCGGACGACCAGTGAGGTGCCAACCGACGCAAGGTGGGCCGCCTCCTCCCCCGTTTTCGCTCTCGCCGCGACAAGCGGCGAAGCAGACGACCTTCGTTCGTGGCAGAAGGTCACCTCGCAGGACCCAGTTGTACCCCAGGTTCCATAACAGAGGACCTAGTATGGAACCCTGGGGTACACCCGCCGCCATTGTCCACGTGTGGACGCGCCCATCCGGCCCCTCGTAGAGGATAGATCTGCCTTGCAGGTAATCCTCTACGAGGGCGCGGAGGTACGGAGGCACCCGGTGGAAGCGGAGTGCCTCCTTTGTGCACTCGTGGGGCAGGCTGTTGAAAGCGTTACGGATGTCAAGAGACACCGCAACAACAGTCTCCCCACGAGCTGTGGCCTCTTCAGTCCACCTCTTGAGGAGGGCCACCGTGGACCGACCGGTGCGGAAGCCGAACTGGTTGTCAGCCAAGTCCGGCCCCCGGTCCTCTAGGTGCTCGACGATGCGGGAAGCCAGGATTTTCTCTAGGAACTTCCCGGCCTCGTCGAGTAGCACCACCGGCCAATACCCAGCCGGGGAATTCTCGGGGCGGCTCTCCTTTCTTAACAGGCAGAGCCTGCCCGCTTTCCAACAACTGGAGAAGCGGCCCGAGGTGATGCTTAAATTTAAAAACACAGCCCGGAACCGCTCCTCAAGGTGTCACAGGGCGAGGGCCAGAGAACCTTACTTGGGACACCGTCCGGTCCCGGCGCCTTTTTTTTTTTGCGCCGGAACCGTTCCCTCACCATGTCGAATTCCACGTTTGACACGGGAGGGATAACGGCAACCACTTCCACCGGAGGAGTGTCCGGGGGGACCATTCTGGGGGGCTGGAACGGGCCGGGATCGAGAAACAGAGTCCCCAGCACCCAATGCAGCAGCCCTCTGTCCATAGCGGAGGTAGGGGGAGCGGAAGATTTAAACTTCCCCCTCACCATCCGGTACGGACGCCCCCACGGATCATCGTCCAGGAGCCGTATAAATTGCTCCCTAGACTCCTCTTTGGCCCTGCAGATTTCGTTCCGCAGGGCCTTCTTGGCTGCCGTATACACCCGACGAAGTTCAGCTTCCTCGTCGGGTGTAGTTCTGGCGCGCCTACGACAACGCACTGGCCCTCATACTGGTGGTACGCAGCTCCGCAATCTCCTGCGTCCACCGGTACACCTGCCCTCTTTCGGGGCAGGCCTACGTCCTCGGCATGGCGGCTTGGCAGACGACCTTCATGTCGTCTGCGAAGAGATCCGCCATGTAAGATTTATCACCTGCAAAGATATTAGGTATAAACAGGAGGTTTGAGGATTTCTTGTATTTCTTTAACATTTTTATGCCATGAGCCTGTTTTTGATCAAAAGGTATTGTTCATTTTCGGCTTTTCGTGAACAAGTTATTTTCAAAAAAATATTTTTTCTGTTGAGTATAATTAAATGTAAGAAAAATATTTTTCACATCCTCGTCGCCGGAAAGTAGGCATCGAAATAATATATTTTAATTAAGTAGCACTATTGACAAAAGTGAAACCATCAATTTCTGTGTGGTTTTTACGTAAAATATCCATTGAAAAATCATTACATTACACAACAAAGAAATCGATAGCTATTATCTGACTTTAAAATTAATTCCCATAAAACATGTACAATACAATAAAAAACTTTTTTAAAATCGTTTATTTATTTACCTTTGATAAAACTTAAATACACAACACTATTTTTGTGGTAAATTGTTAAAGAAAATAGAAAAATATGTTTACTAATTTTTTTTATTTTTTTTTTTAAAAAAACGTCGCCCCACACTAGGATTTTCTCCTGTATCGTGGGTGCAGTTACAAACATAGAATATCACATGCACATACGCCCAGACCGGAACAAACTTCTGTAGGCCATACAAAACATCTGTCCCGTGCGGGAATCGAACCCGCAACCCGTTGCGCAGTAGGCGATCACTCGACCTCTGCGCTAACCGTGTCGTCGCGCTAATTGATTGATTTATTTGAAGTAAGCATGTGACAAGTAAAGTTTGAACAGGCAATATGAAAATTTTGATTAATGAAGTAGATGACAGTATAAAATAGCCAGTACATATATTACAACACCCTCCCATAATCAAAATTCTCTCAAAAATGCCAATATCACTAATACAAATCCTTTAAACATCACTAACACTAACAGCAGAAAAACAGTTATATAAAACATTTAATTTATAAAAGGTTCTAGGTAATAATTAAACCTATTCCAGTGACACATCGATGATGCGCAACTTTTGCCAGACACTTGGTCAAAACATCAGCTGACATATCACTTGACTTTATAAATTTAAGTTTAATACTGTCGTCCGTCACTTTTTCACGAATGAAGTGATATTTTATATCTACATGCTTAGTCCTGCCGTGATGCACAGGATTGTGGGCTAAGTTTTGTGCACTCTGACTGTCGCTATATATCGTTATGGTGGGATATTGAGTGCAACATACCTCCGATATGAAACGGCGCAAATATACGGCTTCCTTCGCAGCATCAGTCAACGCCATATATTCTGCTTCTGTTGAGGACAATGCCACCGTAGGTTGTTTTTTCGAAGCCCATGACACCGGACCATCTGCTAATTTAAAACAATAGCCTGTGTAGGACCTACGATCACTAACGCAATTTGCCCAGTCGGCATCTGTATACCCTTCTAGAGTTTTTCCAGTTTTTCTATAGATAATGGAATAATCCATAGTACGCTTTAAGTACTGAAGCACCCGCTTAGCTGCTAACCAATGACTTTTGGCATGTTTAGTATTAAATTGGCTCAAGTAACTCGCCGCATATGCAATATCTGGCCGTGTATTAATGGCGAGATACATCAGACAGCCTATCATCTGTTGATAATCATATGTTAAGTTGTTACCTTCAGAATCAGCAGCTAACTTGCTATTTGCCAACGGCGTATCGAATTCTTTCGCGTTTTCCAGTTTAAACTTCTTCAGTAGGTACGAAATATAAGATTTTTGATTGACTTGTATTTTTCCAGCATCACAAGAAATATTTAATCCTAAATAATACTTTAAAGGTCCTAAGTCTTTGAGTGAAAAATATTTCTGTAAATCACTCTTGACTTTGACAAATGACATGTCATTCTTGTAAAATATTAATATGTCATCAACGAAAACAGCTAGTATCATTATTTCCGAACCAAGAAGTTTCTTATAAACACAGGGCTCAGTTGGCAATCTACTAAAACCTATTTTGTTCAAAGTTTCATTAAGTTTAGTATTCCACGCACGGGGGGCTTGCTTTAGCCCATACAAAGATCTCTGCAGTAAACATACCTTCTCTTCTTGGCCTTTCTTCACGAAACCTTGGGGCTGTGCCATGTAGACCTCCTCATCAAGTTCGCCATTCAAGAAGGCAGTGTCTACATCCAAATGGTGCATTTTAAGTTCCATTTCAGCAGCTAAGGCAAATAAAGTTCGCAGAGACGAATGCCTGACCACCGGTGAAAAAGTCTCGTGGTAGTCTATTCCTGCAACTTGATTAAAGCCTTTTATCACTAGTCTAGCTTTGTACCTCGTGATATTGCCATGTGCGTCAGTCTTTAATTTATAGACCCATTTGCAGGGAATAATTTTTCGATTCGGTCTGTCCACCAGCTTCCACGTATTAAGCTTAATTAGGGAATCGTACTCTTCTTGCATGGCTGACCTCCACTTCTCAGCATCATCGACTCGTATCGCTTCAGTATACGTTAGAGGCTCGCTATCTTCTGCTAATGTATGATAGGAGAAATAATCTGGTGGTTTCCTATCCCTTGTTGGATATCTCCGTTCTTCTACCACCGGATGACTCTCCATAACATCACATTCAGGTGAATTCAATGTTTCAGGAAGTGGATCAGCAGAAGCATCTTCAAATTCTTCATGTAACATATCATTTGCCTCGTCAACTGTACTAGGAGGGACCTGTGACTCCCTAGACACAGTGGGCAAAATGTTTTCCTCACATGAACGAAGAGGGGACTCTACAACCCTATCATTACATTCTTGTGCCGGACTCACATTATTCAACATTATGACAGGACCAGGCACTTGAACGGTTTTGGACGTAATTAGCGCTTCATGCGATTTATTGTTTTTCAAATTTGTGAAACAATCTTCGAAGAATGTGACGTCACGTGATTTTGTTGACCTTCGTGGATATTGAGAGTCTCGGAATATGTAACTATTCGGATCATCCGTATATCCAACAAAGATACATTCCACAGCTTTCATATCTAATTTTTTTCGTTGACAGTCAGGTACATGAATTAAAGCTCGACACCCAAAAACCCTAAGATTACTCAGATTCGGTTTACGATTGTAGAAATTTTCAAAAGGAGTTAGGTTGTTAAGCGCACGATGAGGAGCCCTATTCTTTAAATAAACAGAAGTTTGTACCGCGTCTTCCCAATACGCCTTAGAGAGTGAACTGTGTGCCAACATAGAACGAGCTTTCTCGACTACGGAGCGTATTGTTCTCTCTGCAACTCCATTTTGCTGCGGACTGTACGCCACGGTTGTTTGGTGCACAATACCATTACTGCAAAAATGATCTGACAGTTCTTTGTTGACATATTCACCTCCATTATCTGTCCTAACAACTTTTATTTGAGCTCCAGTTTGCCGTTCCACTAATTTTTGGAAATGGCAAAACTTTTCTGTTACCTCTGTCTTCGAAGATAAAAAATAAATAAAAATATAGCGTGTATAGTCGTCTACAAATAATAAAGCATACTTATTACCTTGTAAAGAGGTTTCAGTCATTGGTCCACAGATGTCACTGTGTACCAATTCTAGCATTGAAGTAGCAGCCTTGTATGCTATTCTTTTAAATGGTTTGCGAGCTTGCTTACCTTCGACACAGGCAACACAACTCTGTTTGTCAATTTCTGTAAATTCTACACCTACATTATTATTTTTCAATTGGTTCATACCGATGCGACACAAATGACCCAAACGCTTATGCCATAATTGGTAATTAGATACGGAGTCAGAGTGCACATCACATGCCACATCACCAGGAATATTGACAGTACAATCTAATTTGTACAGTCCTCTATAGGGCGAACCGTGAAGAATAGAGTGACCTACAAAAGAAAAGGTATCAGAATTATAGAAATTACAACCATTTTTATCAAAAAGTACACTAAAACCCTTTTTTACAGCCTTGTAAACAGATATTAAATTGCTATTTAAAGAAGGTACATAAATTACATCGTTTATTTTATTAACATTAGAATTAGTATTTATAGAAATATTTCCAATACCGCTGCAGTCTATTTTGTTACCATCAGCTACAGTAATCTTCTTATCAGATTTAATGGACCTTAAGTTTTCAAACCATTCTGAGTGAGACGTCATATGTCGAGTGGCTCCCGAGTCAATGGTCCAGTAGTCCTCTCTGACATCTCCGCTCGTACCTAGAGCTACCAATGAAGCTGATTCTTGTGACTTTTTCTTTGTTTTCTTCAATGGACAATCTGGGCGCTTGTGCCCAGGTTCGTTGCAATCATAGCAAACAATAGGTTTCTTAATTTTTCTAGGTTTGATATCTCGAGATCGTAGAGCTGAGTCAATTTTGGTCAAATCTTCATTCTTTGACACTTCATTCAGAAGCTTAGTCTTTACAAGTTCTGTAGTCACGTTCTGGTTGCTATTTTCTAATGCCATGATCAAAGGATCAAATCTCGGCGTAAGCCCTCCGAGTAAAATAGCAGCAACAGACGCATCTTCAATAACTTTCCCTATGTCCGATAGATCATACACAGTCGACATTACTCCGTTTATGTACGCCTCTATAGTAGGGAAATCAGTAAGGCTAAGTCTATACAGTCGTCTTTCTAAGTAAAGGCGTCGACCCATACCTTTATCTTCAAATGCGTTTTGCAGTGCAATCCAAGCTTCTGAAGCTGTTTTGGCATTTCTCGCGTGCGTTATTGCCGGCCCATCTAGTGTAAGGCATATCCTTGCCAAGGCCTTTTTATCAAGTTTTGTTCTTCTTTCCGCAGAAATATTACAGCCTTCGGGATACCCATCTACAGCTTCCCATAATTCTTCATGCATCAAAAGGTTGCGCATTTTGAATTTCCATGAGCTGTATCCGTCTCTATTATATAGACAAAAATTGGCTAGTGAGGAAGAATTGCTGCCTCTTACCCCATTGGTATCTCCAGAAGAATGAG
This sequence comes from Schoenobius gigantellus, assembly GCA_963935595.1. Classification (NCBI taxonomy): domain Eukaryota; kingdom Metazoa; phylum Arthropoda; class Insecta; order Lepidoptera; family Crambidae; genus Schoenobius; species Schoenobius gigantellus. The sequence continues at coordinate 5,670,660 of OZ012549.1, forward strand.
CCATAATCATTTGGTAGTAGCTATCAAAAGTCGAAACTAATATTTTTCACCTTTTGATAAAATACACACTCCAAAAAATAAATCACAATAAAATATTATTCCATTGTTCTAATCCTTTCCTACAACAATATTCCTCGTGCTGAAAACGTTTTGTGGTAAATTGTTAAAGAAAATAGAAAAATATATGTTTACTAATTGATTGATTTATTTGAAGTAAGCATGTGACAAGTAAAGTTTGAACAGGCAATATGAAAATTTTGATTAATGAAGTAGATGACAGTATAAAATAGCCAGTACATATATTACAACAATTTTTACTGTAAATTGTTTAGCTTTTATACAAGAAAATCGAAATCGATATTATCTATTAATAGATCGATTTCAAATCGATTTTTTTTTACTATGGCAGCACCATTCGTTCTAAATAGATGCTTTCAAAAAGAGTAAAAATTTTTATAACTTAAATCAATGGTGATGAACAACACGCAACTTGTAAAAAGACAATTGACACACATGCCCTGCGTTCCGTAAAACGATAAAAGTGATAATATCGCGAATCCGACCAAAGTCACAACATACCTACTGATTCAATAGCCCTTATATTTTAAGACGATTTAATTTGGTCGGATTCGCGATATTATCGCTTTTATCGCAATTCGGAACACACCACAAGATGTAAAAAGACAATTGACAGTTTCAAAACAAACTGTATTCTACAGCCAATGAGTTCCATTTTCAAATGTAAGTATTACTTTTTAAATGTTGTTATGTAAGTGGCCGGTTCTGCATACATAAATAGACATTACTGAAACCTATTTATTCTTTTAGTGACATCAAATCATAAATATGTTTTTCAGTAAAAGTCTGAACATAATTGGATCTCAAACCATCCAGAAAATCCCAAGCTTCAATAACTGAATGTTTATCACAAAGGCGGTTATTTTCGGGGATATAATATTTATATTGACTAAACAACATTTTTCTAGTCAGAAGTGGAACTCTGTTTCGTTCTGTTCCCTGGCATCCTTCAATGAAGCACCTACTTTCAGTCTCAATAGCTCTCATGTATTCACCCAAAAAAATAGAAGGCACTGGTTGGTTTCTGCTAACTTCTTTAATTGGAGACACAGTAGAAAGAATTTTTTGTGGTTTTACTTCAGAGGTGTCTTCTTGGGATAAAGTCGATGGGCTTGAAATCAGCTGGATAGAAGCTCTATCTGCAGCCACCCAACAAGTATGACATATTTGACTTGTCGCTTGTATCTGCAAGAGAAATACATAATTAAGATTGACATTTTATGTAGATATCACATGAAACTGTTTTTAAATAGCTATTACATTTAGCTCTCTTTATCTTTAAGAATTTAAAATATCCTTTGCTTTGGAGTAAAAAATATCAATCAATCAATCAATCATTTATTGCATGCTACATTGGTGTACTTAGTGACAATAACATTCTAGTACAAAGATGTCGGGGCTTACAATATAGCGCCCTGTGAGGGCATTGCAACAATCAGAGGGTAAGTGTTTATTTAATGATTACCTACTTAGATACATTTAAATTATATTGTTAATTAATAATTGTTTACATTCATTATATTATAATATTTTTGTTAATTTATAGCAATTTCAATCTAAGTAAGTCAATGTATTATTTTCTAAATAAAATATCAATTAGGTACTATTACGTGAATTTGTAGCTCAATCGAAATGTTTTATTCCATGCTTACCAGGGGTTGTCATCAAAGAATTCTTTTAAGTTGTAGTAACACTTATTTATTACATATTTTTTTAATTTTTTAATAAATAAATTTTGTTCCTTAATTTCCTTTATTTCGTTTGGAATGTGATTATAGATTTTGATAGCCATAGAGTGCGGGCCAGATGTACAAATTTTTAAGGTGGAGAATTGTGTTTTTAGTTTGTGGACACCACGGTTGCTCCTTTTAATAACTTTTACTGGAGAATACAAATTTTGGTGTTTTTTTACAAACTTACAGCACTCGAGAATATATAATGACGTAAGGGTGAGTATGGCGAATTTTTTGAAGTACGTTCTACATGATTCCATCTGCTCTAGGTTATGGTCAGCAAGCCATTTTTCCGTTATATGTAAGGTAGTGTTTAGTTTGTTCTCTAATTCAAGTGCATTTGTGCAGGAGAATATAATTGAAATATCATCAGCAAAAAAGATACCTTGGTGATCTATTTGATTTGGTAAGTCATTTATATAAACTAAAAACATGATACATCCCAGCACGGTTCCTTGGGGGATAGAGCTGTTTAAAGGTCTTTGAGATGACTGAATTTTTCTTATTTGTCCTGTTTCGTTGTCTATGTTTTCTATTTCAACCAGTTGTATGCGATTTTTGAGGTAAGAGCTAAACCATTTATGTATTATTCCTCTAATACCAGTGCTATATAATTTGTTTAAAAGAATGTCATATCTTACTCGGTCATACGCATTTGTTATTGGTTATTGGATTTAACTTACAGTTCGTGGTAAAATACATTCTTGTATAACATTATAAATTTTCAATTCACGAGTTGAGTTCGTATGCAGTGGATGACTGATTCGTGATGCAAGGGAGCGTCCGCAACGGAGACAAACATTACGGTGTCCAAGTAGTCTTCCGTTGTCATGAGCCTGTGGGCTTTGAGCCAAGTCCCAACATGCTTGACACACAAAGTCACTACTGCTTACCTAAAATCAGAAAAACTTAACATACATACATACATTCAGTCACCTCAACATTACCTAACTTCCATGACATTCACTTCACTTCACTTTTTTAGGCAATGGCAATCGGTCGCGATCACAAGCAAACCATTACTGCCACACTCGAGTTTGGGATAAAATTTTCATGACATTGTGTATATATTAGGTATTTGCTTTAAATGTAAACAATCTACTTATGCCTTCAAACTACTTATATGTATTTTAAACTTGCCAAGGTCGGCGGAAAATAAACGTAGTTACTAATTAGCATCTACTTACTTGTAGTTAAGTTTATGATTCACTTACAGTCTGAGGTGTAAACCACTGCCGAATCACTGACAGAATTTTTTTATCGTCTAATTGTCGTCGGCCTAGCGTATTGCAGTGACTAGTTGCTATCCCACAATTGACACAGCGATCCATAGTTTCAACAATATCCTATTTACAAGCCGATTAGCCGACGATAAAATCCAAAATAACAAGTCAAGCGTGCAGGCGAGCTCGGGTGTCTAATGTGACAGCAAGGGTAGTACAGGTTCGGAATTCCGCGTAACAAGCAATGGTCTTGGTCGTTGAAAACAGGAAATAAACAGAAAATCACACAGCGCAAACGGGAACAAGAAACAGGTAAAATTCGTTTAATTCGTATTATTTTCCACTTTCCAGTTTCATAATTCGGCGAAATTCGGACACTGACAGCGGACAGCTGATGCAGTGTTGCCAACATGCAAATCCAAAATTATCCCAAATCAAACTAACCCTGCGTTCCAGATAAAGCACTGCTACTTTCTGAGGCTAACATCTGATGTTAGCCTCGTTTTGCGTTTCTTATAAGAAATGTTGACATTTTTAGCCGCGCTAATTGTTACAAATGAAACGCAAGGTACCTACTGATTTTTGACACCTCACCTACTTAGGCCGTGTTCCGTTTCGCGATAATAGTGACCATCAGCACTGTGAGCGCGCTAACAGGCGGCCCGTTTCGCGACAACAGCGTTCACGTTGGATGTTATGACGTCATTGATTGCGTCACAAACAACGTTTACAGTGCTCAGGCGGAATTCGTCAGCACCGTGAGTCAAATGTCATTGTCGAGTTGACATTTTGTTTTGGTTTGCTAATTCGATTGTTGAAAATTACTCTGTATTTGAATTGAAGGCAAAAATAAGCCAAATATCCTAAAAATTGAATTAAATATAAGGAAAAAATGACGACATTAGAATTACGAGTTTTTGTTGAAGAAGAAAACAAAGTAGTTTACCTCAAACTGTCTCCTGAAGACGCTAAAAGAGCAGAAAATGGTAAAAGATAGGTACAAGGCAATGAAAAACTGCTAAAGCTTGAATATCACAGAAAACAATTGAAATTACGAGTTAAATTCTTTTTGAGGTTATGTTTGTTTTGATATTATTGACATAAGCGCGCTCACGGTCGTTCCGAGACGATAGCATGCCATTGGCATCATTATCGCGTCTATTGATTCGGTCCGGGCGTGAGCAGTCTGAGTACTGTGAGTAGTGTAATCTCGAAACGGAACAGGGCCTTAGTCCAGCCACTTAAAATTTTTAATGATATAAATCAGAATTGCCGAGCGGCCGTAGGTATAAAATTTCAAAAAGGGGCCGAGTCCACCTACTGTATATTACCGTGGTTTAGGTATGAAAATTTACCTACCTACTCTTACGACCTTCATCTGACTGCGCGGGAAATTGAAATTTATTGCATGACACGAGTGTTCCTATTCCGTAGTGAAACCCCCCTGCCCGAGTCCCCCGAGATAAATTCAGTCTAAGTTTTACTAATTGAAACCTTAAATTCAATAAGGTTTATTTTTTATTATGGTAAAATTCTTTCCCTTCTTAGTGAGAATTGTTCAATGTTGCCAAAATATTCATAAAAGGAGACAAATAGTTGTGAAAAAAGAGTCAAAAAGAGCTACCTAACAATTTTCGTGAAAAAGAGCTAAAGAAAAATTAGCGCGTGGCTTTTGTCTAAGGTGTCTGATTAGTAATTTTAAGGCGATCGTGATAGATTTTTTAAATAACCCCCGATGTTTTGTACACGGCCGGAAAACCCTTCGCCCTAAACCATAACCAAACTCCGGGGTGTACCTACGTCCGTGATACACGGAGCTTAAGTATCGCACATTAGAAATCTTAACTTATAAAAATATCACAAGCAAACTCACTTGAGCTAGTGTCCGTACAACACCTGACCAGCAGCAGAGAAAGGGACATGGACTCTGCTTCTTTTTCAGGAACACTAACTCACAAACAGTGGACGTGACAAATACACTTCACATACACAGGGCAACGTCACGACCTATCTATACGCGAACTAACCGGCGACCATTCTTTTCGCGAGTCGGGCGCAATTTTACTCGTTTCGGTGTCCGCCACCAGGTCGCTGTGTGCCCACTGTTAGTGGTACCGCTGGCTTTGTCTGCCTTTCGTCTCTTCTTTTTCCTTCGGCCGGTTTCGGCCTCTCTAGCCCACTCCTAATCTTATGCTACCGATGCGCGAAGTCCCGTAGCCTCAGGAAATTCACCTCCGTCCCAACGAGATCTCGTTAATAGACCGGGCCAACATCAGGCGCCTTCACCTTATCTAATAGATCCCTACGCGCAGCACTATACAAACTGCACTCCCACAGAGCGTGGTGCAGCTCTTCGACCTCGCACTCGCCGCAGTAACACCCACTGCTGCGTCCATCAACTTCAGGCTAAAAAGCCTTCCATTAAAACAGCCATGCCCCGATAGCAGCTGCGAAACTTCGTAGTCCGGCTTGACCCAGGCAAATGAGTCGGTCCACCACGTCCGGGAAGAAGCGATATGTCTCCCTTCCCTTGTCTGATGCGTCCCAGCGTTCCTGCCATGTAGCTAGCGCAAACTCTGATGTTATGAGCTTCACGTTGCGTATCTCCTCCTTGGTACTCCCGAACTCGCGCGCCCTACCTAGTCTCATCATCATCACAACTCATATACGTCCCCACCGAGGGGCACGAGCCTACCCTAACTAGTAAGGGCGATTAGGCCTTAGTCAAACCACGCTGGCCCAGTGCGGATTGGTTGACTTCACATACACCTTTGAATTACTTCGCAGGTGTATGCAGTTTTCCTCACGATGTTTTCCTTCACCGTAGGAGCGTCGGATAAATGTACATATAAAATTCGTGAAAGGAAAAATACATTGGTACATGGCAGGCCGCAGGATCGACCGCGGAACTCCCGATTCTACTCGGAGCGCAGTCCAGTGCCGAGGCCAAAGAGCCACCGACGCTCCTAATCTTTATACAAATAGTTTTTCAGTAATTAGGTATTGTAAATTAGGTATAGTTAAGGCTCTGCCTAATACGGCACCGGTAATCGATGGGCTGTGTACTAACATCATCAAGCATACATGGAGGGCTGCTTGCCGGATGTCTGGAAGATCGGTAGGTTGATTGTCATCGCGAAAGGGAACGGCAAGCCTACCAACCCGAAAGCATACCGGCCAATCACCTTGCTCTCTATACTTGGCAAGATTTTGGAGCGGTTAATGTTAAGGTGCGCCTCGCGAATCCCGCAGGCGCTGTCAGACTGCCAGCACGGGTTCACTCGAGGCCGGTCGACGGTCTCTGCCCCTTGATACCATATTAAGGGCAGCGCGAGAAAGCTCGTCGAAATATTGTCAGGTGATATTTTTGGATATCTCTGGACGGAGACTTTGACAGCGCGTGGTGGCCAATGATATTGCTCAAGGCGAAGCGGCGGGTATTCCACTTGGATCCCCTATTTCAATACCCCAGGGGATCGAAAAACACTTGCTATTCCACATCGATCCCCTAATCAAGGGTATCGAAGAGGAATAATATAATTGCTTCCACATGAATCCCCTGTTAGTAAAATTAATAACATAAAGGCCCTTTCATCATGATGACATATTATTCAAACACAACTCTCTCTCAGTCCCTGGGATCTGACGAAATCAGAATTAAAGATTTAAAGTATGTTAAAGAAAAAGTAAGTCCAGTAATAGCGCAGTTTATTAACAGTTGTATAAAGCTAGGAGTATATCCAGACAAATTAAAAGAAGCCATTATTAGACCGATATTTAAAAAAGGGAATCACTGTGACCTCTCCAACTATAGACATATAGCCATATTGAACACTTTAAATAAAATATTTGAAAAAGTACTTGTTAAGCAAATTGTAAAATTTTTAGAGAAAGAAAATATTTTGACTGATAGGCAACGGCTTTAGGCCGAACAGAAGTACAGCCACAGCATTAGCCAAATTTACAGATGACATAAATATGGCATTAAATAAAAAAGAAATGGTAATTGTAATATTTATTGACTTTAAAAAAGCTTTTGATACGCTAGATCATGGGGGCTTGCTACAGGCAATGGATGAGTGTGGAATAAGAGGACCAGTAAAGAAATGGTTTAAAGAATATTTAACCAAAAGAAAAATAAAAGTACGCATAAATGGAGAAGATAGTCAGTGGTGAAATAAAATATGGAGTGCCGACTGGATCCGTATTTGGGCCGATAGGGTATATTATGAGTGTTAAGGCGAGGATTTCCCAAATTTGCCGATCTTAGAACGTCTAGATCTGGATTATATTAGAACCCACAATTCTGAAATTCACACACCTTAAACTTGAAGATATAATCTAGTGAATTGTGAAAGCAGAAACACGATTTACTCCATTTCACTCGATAGAAAAAAAATCCAAACATAGGTCTAAATCAAAAACTAAAACCACGATTTGAAATCGAAATATACATAAAACAGTATAAAAGTTATACCAAAACATGTAGTTCGTTATTATCTAGTGAACTGTAAAGGCAGATTTTTTGATGTCATATAAAATATTTAGGAAAATGTCGAAAATTCTATAATTTCGCTTGGTTGTGATCGCGCTCCATAGAATAGAATAGAATAGAATAGAATATCTTTATTTGCATTTGAATAGGGTGTACAGAAGTTCGACAATGACATATTATGATCACCTATCCAACCATTAACAAATAGCATGCAAACATTGCACAAGGTTTATCAACATACAAATATTAACTTATTATCTATTAATTTTTTATATTTGCGGAAGTTCACTCTCCTTGACATTCATGATTTACTTAAAATTAATTTTCCTTATAATTTAAAAACTCTTGTACGGAATAAAATGTCCGCTCGACCAGCCACTTACGGAATGTACTCCTAAACAGATTGAAAGACAAGTGTTTTATATGTCGAGGAATCTTATTAAAGATCAATACACACATACAAAAACAGTTTTTTTTTATTCGAGCACTATTTGGAACAAAATCAAACACTAATCTATCGCAATTCCTCGTATTGCGTGGGTAGAAATCTTTAGCTTCTACGAAATGACTCGGGTTCCTTTTAACAAATTTTGCAATTTCTAGTATATATAGGCAGGGCAGTGGTAGGATATTCAAGGCTTTATATAACGGCTTACATGATTTATCTGGTGCTACACCACAGAGTGCCCTAACACATTTTTTTTGTGCTATGAATGCCCTTTGTATATCAGTACTGTTTCCCCATATGATCAGTCCATACCGCAGCACTGACTCGACATATCCAAAGTAAGCTGTGAGAGCTATAGCCCTTGTTGCTGTTTTTGTTAATTTGTTTAGTACAAAAGAAAATCTAATAATTTTATTGCATATTTGCTCTACATGTTGTTTCCAGTCCAATCTATTATCTATTTCTATACCTAAAAATCTTACATGATTTGCGTGTTTGAGAACTTGTCCTTGGTAATTTATATTTAAATTTTGCTTAAGATTATTAAAATTAATGAAGCATGTCTTTTCAATATTTGTTATAAGATTATTAGATTTAAGCCAGTTAATAATTGTCATGAGGGTTTTATTTACGTCATCTTCGTGTTCAAGTATCTTTTTTTTACTATTTGTTGTCACAGTAACTGATATGTCATCAGCAAAGAGTATACTTTTGTGTTCTGTACAGTATGGGAAGTCATTAACATAAACTAGGAATAGCAGTGGACCCAGTATACTCCCTTGTGGAACTCCGAATTTATTGACTTTATATTCTGAATTATGAACTTCAATATTATTATTAGAAAGTTTAGTGATTTCTACCGACTGCATTCTGTCAACTAGGTAAGTCATGATCCAACTTAAGGCTTTACCTCTAATACCACAAATTTCTAACTTAGACTTAAGTTGCTTATGTGACACAAAGTCAAAAGCCTTCGACATGTCAAATAAAAGGACTGTTGTGAGGTTACCATCATTTACACTTCTTAACGTAGTGTTAACTAGGTCAAAAGCCGCTTGTGTTGTGGATTTATTTTTTTGAAATCCATACTGATTTTTATTTAGGACCCCATACTTATCAAAAAACACCACAAGTTTATTAAGCATAACCCTTTCATACACTTTCGACAGAATGGGTATTAATGTGATTGGTCGGTAGTTATTTAAATCAGTTCTTTCAGCTTTTTTTTTTAATAATGGTTTTACCACAGAACGCTTTAATCTATCAGGAAAAGTACCGGTTTCCATTGATAGATTTATAAGAAATGCTAATATCTTGCTTATCTGTTCTTTACATGCCTTTATAACTTTAGTGCATACATTATCATATCCCTCTGAGTCAGTATTATTTAATGTCATAATTACTTTTTGTACATATTCTTTGTCTATAGGTGTAAGGTATATTGAATTATTCAATGTCTTTATATTATTATTATGATTAATGTCAGGATTATTATTCAAATTATATGTCAGGTTAATAAAATAGTCATTAAACAAATTAGCTATTTTTAATGGGTCATACATGTTACTTCCATTAAGTTTAATTTTGTCAATGTTATTATTTAATTTTAATGTACCATGAGTTTCGTTTTGTATTACTCTCCATGCTGCTTTACAAATATTTTTACTGTTTAGTACAAATTTGGTATTCCTATTTTTTTTTGCTTGTAATATACACCTTTTCAATAATTTAGAGTATTTACGATATTTATGTTTATCGTCATGGGTCTTTTTAGTGTAGTATTTATGTCGTAACTTTCTATTTGTTAAACAACTTTTTTTAATACCCTTAGATATCCATGTTAAGTGTGGCTTTGTGTTGATTTTTATCTTAATAATTGGAAAGCATAGTTTATATAATAAACAAAACCAATCGTGAAAGTTATTAAAAGCCACATTCGCGTCAGTTTCATTATATACATCCAAAAATGGTGAACTCTCAAGATAATTTTGAAATTTTCTTATATTTTCAGTAGAGTAGCATCTTTTAAATGTGAATATAGTCCGAGGTAAGGTTGGTGTTAGTTTAACCTCAAAACACAGCAACTGCGCTGTGTTGTGGTCAGATAAACAAAGCGAAAGTAACGATCCCTTAGCCCTTTTAATATTGCTAATAATATGATCTAAGCATGACGTGTTTCTAGTAGCAGATGTTATGTGTTGCGTCATGTTATAACTTTTTAGAATGTCTGTAAAATGTTTAGTACAGCTATTGTCCTGTAATGTATTTATATTAAAATCACCAACAATCACTATTCTTTGTTTACTTCGTTTTTTTATATATAAATTAAGTAAGCGCTCCAAATTATCGAGGAAGAGATCAAAGTGTTGTTTTTTCGAAGCAGAGGAGGATCTATATATACAGATAATTATTACATTGTGTATAGGGATTGTTATCTCGCAACACTCAAAATGGAAATTTAATGATAATTCATTAAATATACAAGTTTTTTTATAACTAATTCCTCTTCTAATTAAGATACATGTCCCTCCCCTTTTTTTATTCCTTGAATAGTGTGCGGCAAGTTCATAGTCGCATATATTTATATTTTTTTCTTCACCATTCTTTACAAAAGTCTCTGAGAAACATAATACATCAGGGCAGAAATTTAGTTCTGACAACGTGATCTCGATTGTTTCTATTTTTGATAATATGCCTTGGATATTTTGGTGAAGAATGTAAAATTTATTTATTTATGTAAGTTACAAAGAAAAACAAAAATATCGATAGTCGATTAAAAAATGTCAAGCTCTATTGATACTTGATAGGAATTTTTATACTAAATACCATAATAATATTAGTTTTAAAAAACCTGTAAATCACGAAAAGTACTTTTCTGTTAAGTTTTGTAAATATACATTAATGTTTACCTCTCTTCATCCAGCGGAAATTTTGCCATGAAAACTCTTTTTTTACTATGTTCCCGACGGGATTTTATTCCACATATTTCACACTTTTTGTAATGCATGACAGTAAACGTTTTATTCAATACTTCGAATACACTAACAACACCAAGATAAACACTGCACATAAGCATACACAACCCAAGATACAATAATATTCAGAGAAACAGAAGCACAAAATTAAACCTTACAATACAACGTCGGAACTCCGGCCGGATTCGGAAACGCCGAGCGAGCTGAGAGAGAAGGCAAGATGTTAGAGCAAAACAGCGATAGTCGCCATTATTTTTGGTACGCGTTTCATACTTAAATTTTTTGTATGGGAGTTGCTGCGCCAGCCTGACAGTACTCGCCAAGTCGTCTCAGAGTATAGTCATGTCGCTTCGTGTCGCGGGCGCAAGAAATTTTTTACGTGTTTCTTTACGATCGAATTTTAATTTTGCAGTTTGCGTTTATTTTGTTAACTTTCATTATTATTATAGATTAGTGTAGTAATATGGTGAATAGTGTAAATAATGGATTAGGTATTATAAAGGAGAAAACTATTTTAATCCTTCTTCCTAGATTATTTTATGTGTGAAAAAATATGTTTTTCGTTCTCTTTTTCAATAAGTTATTTTATGTGTAAAAATCGCAAATAAAAGAAGTCAAAGACGAAATGTTAAATCAAATGCATACAAAAAATGCTGAAAAAGTGGTAAATATTTTTTTTTTTTTTTTTTTGATCCTCTTTTATGGCAATAAACCAGTATGATAATTTCTTCAAGTAAATATGCAACGATTCATAGGTTCAAAATAATGTTTCCTATAAAACTTTATTGCTGAATTCCTTTAAATACTTAATGTTACCCTCTTTATTCACAACGCCTTGCATCAAAGCTTTAGAAGGTAGAATCAACAGCACATTATACATGTAGGTAAATAATAGTTTTATTCGAGCCTATGTAAAGTATGATTATGAACAGTAAAACAGTATTTTAGGAATCTTTTAAATTTCGTAACATTTATGGTCAAGCGTGAGTTGATTATAAAAAAGTAAAAAAATAATTAACATAAATTTTCGTTCGATTTATGTAAAGATCACTTCATTGTATTAAAAGAAAATATCTGATCAACGGAATTTTGTGAAACTTTATAAAATATTTGCTTTTGCCCGCTGCTTCGCCCGCATAAATGTCATAGAGATTCCATACAAACTATTTTTTTTTTTTAGTTTTACCCCCTTAGATGGCGAATTTCCAAAATACATGTCAAATTTCCGCTTTTTGTACCTTTTAATTACGGCTGTGCGTAATCTGTCAGTCACTCAGTAATGAAAGTGTTTTTATATAAATACGTCGGCCCACACTAGGATTTTCAACTGTTCCGGACGCGTGAATAGTGGTGTCGCATTGTGGACCCTACTACACGCGCCCTAAAAGGGCAGGGAGAACACCGAGGGGTTTTAGTGGGTAGGCCTGGCACTCTGCCGGGTGAGCCCCACACACGCTCGCCGTCTAGCCAACGGTGGGTACGGTGCGGTTGCGCATTTCCCCGCGAGAAAAAAAAAAAAAGGATTTTCAACTGTGTCGTAGGTGCAGTTTTGTTCTTTTTGAAAACGTCGCCCCACACTAAGATTTTCTCCTGTGTTGTTGTGGATGCAGTTACGATTCGTAACTGCATCCACAACAACACGGTCTGGGCGTATGTACATGTGATATTCTATGTTCGTAACTTACGAACATAGAATATCACATGTACATACGCCCAGACCGGAACAAATTTCTGTAGGCCATACAAAATATTTGTCCCGTACGGGAATCGAACCCGCGACCCGTTGCGCAGTAGGCGATCATTCGACCTCTGCGCTAACCGTGTCATCAAAGTTACAAACATAGAATATATTACATATCACATGCACATACGCCCAGACCGGAACAAATTTCTGTATTCCATACATAATATTTGTCCCGTAACTACAAAAAATTATTTTACAAAAAATAAAAACCGACTTCAAAAACACTGAAAACTTAAAAAATAATATAAGAATAGGTACAGACAACATCACACTTCTATATTGAAGTCGGCGCCAAACGATGATCTCCTAGAAAGTGTTAAAATTTGTCACCGACTTCAATATAGAAGTGTGATGTTGTCTGTACCTATTCTTAAATTATTTTTAAGCTTTCAGTGTTTTTGAAGTCGGTTTTTATTTTTTGTAAAATATTTTTTATTTTTAACTTTTTAGTGAATGAAATCGTTTTAGTGAAAGAAGTGTGTGTTTTTAGTGTTTTCCTCGATTTTCTATGGGATCCCCTCATCAGATTTGGTGACCATGGGACCACCCTTGCTCTATACTCTATCGAATACAAAAAGAATTTTGGAAATCGGTTTAAAAATGACGGAGTTATGAGGTAACAAACATTAAAAAAAATACAACCGAATTGATAACCTCCTCCTTTTTTGAAGTCGGTTAAAATATTTGGGAATCGAACCCGCGACCAGTTGCGTAGTAGGCGATCACTCGAACTCTGTGCGCTAACCATGTCGTCAAATGTAAAGTCATCATGGTAAAGAACGCTAGCTGTGTAATACTTCCCGAGTTTTCTTACAGGCGGCGGTGGTAGAATATTAATTAATATTTTAAAACCAGGTTGCTTAGAGACTAATACGGTTGCCTGATATTCATAGCGATTTGTGGCTTTCTTCTTGATAATCTTGTTTAGTACATGCACGCCCCTGTCACTCACGCAATGCAGCGTTATAAATACCTACCACTAAGTAGCGCGCCGGCGCGCCGACCGCTGCACACACGTGTAAAGAGATTCTTAGGTTGTGTGTGAAGTCGACCAACCCGCACTTGGCCAGCGTTGATGATGGTAGCACATCAAAAACAGGTTTGAGCTTGTTTCGAATTCATCTAATAATAATATGATGACATACCTGCCAGAGATTCCTGTCACAAAAATTGGGATATAATTAAAAACAAAAATACTATCGTTTTTGATGCTTGCTAAGGCAAGGATAAAAATAGCAGATAGTGTGAAAAAATAATGTTTTCGATATACGCCGCCTGATCGGCCGAGGTGGTTTCGGAAAAGTCTCAAAAGCTCTCGAGCTACCAAGTACGCTTAGAAAACGACGCCAATACCGCGTGGACATCATGAAGTAAAAATAAAAACACCACAAAGTCAAAAAGTATAATAAGAACTCACTAATATATACAATAATATATGACAATTACTGAAGGCAGACTCTGTACCAGGGTCGTGTGCATGGTCGTGTGCTGATTTGCGGCAGAAATAGGTAAGACCTCCGTCTTACCTATTTCTGCCGCAAATCAGCAATAATTGCATTGCTGTGTTCCGGTGTGAAGGGTAAGATATGGTACTGAAATTACTGGGTACCGTGACTTTACATCTGATGTCACAAGTTGGCAACGTACACTGTGGTTCTTGTGGCGCTTGCAGTTTTACTGCGAATCGCACAGGAACCACATGTATTATAGGTGACGGTTACCACTTACCATCAGGTGGGCAGTTGGCTTGTTTGCCAACTTAGTAGCAATAAAAAAAACACACAACATTACATTTTTATTTTGAAGTAGTTTTTGTTTTGAAGTGGTGTCGGTATTTTTGTAAAAAAAAAAAATTATTTTTTTCGTGAAATTAATAATAGCTCTCTAAGTCAACTTGAAGAACCTAACTGAGAGTCAATACGTACCTTTTATATCTAAAGACTAACCCCCTAACTCCTTAAAGTTAAGGATCCATCGTAAGCTCAGCATAGTGGAAGAATCCTTGAGATGATGTCTTTCAGACGCAAATACCTGAATAGCTTCAAAAAAAAGGGAAGGCGTTGGACGTGCCTATTCTCTCGATTTTCTTGGAATTCTAATACTAGATCCTGACTTGATGGCATGGAACCACTTCGGGGGTATACTTTTCTGAATACAAAAATAATTTTGAAAATCAGTTAATAAATGACGAAGCTATGAGGTATGTGTTACCTCATAACTTCGTGAAGTCAGTGAAGTCGGTTAACAAATCAAATCGAAATAAGTTATAGTTCTTATTTATTCAGTAATGTATTAAAATACCTACCTACATATATATATTAAAATATTTTTATTGAAGAATAGTAAGCCAAATAAGTTATAGTACTTATTTATTCAGTACTGTATTAAAATACCTACATATATCTATTAAAATATTTTTCTTCAAACTACTCATTAATTTTACTCTAATCATCGGAAAAGGCAACACTAAGTAATACATTACTATTCTGGAAAACGGCAGTAGTATTGTATGAAATTTCATTAATGACCCATTCAACATAATTGCCCTGTTGTTTTTTTTCTAATTTAACAAGAAATTACAATTCATATTCATACAATTCATACAAAATGTAGGCATTTTTCCAAAGAGATTTGAGTGGTTGTATAACATGTCACAAAAAATACACATGCGCAAAACAAGTTAGATAAGACCCTACAAAGCCAATTTTATTTAAAAAAGAGAGGCAATTGGCTTTAATGGCGAAGGTTAGCTTTTATTTTAATAAATTAAAAATTTTATTCGAGTGAAAGTGGTGTTTTTTGGTGCACATTCATGTTGACGGCAAGAAATAAGGGTTTTGTGGTGTACATGACAGTGAGTTTTTTTTTGTGGATTTTCCACTTCCCTCACCACCGTCAAGATAAGGTTTGGTTTTTTAATAAGAATAATCTGTATTTTTTGTCATAAGTAAATAAGTTTTTCTACAGTCAACTTCAGTTTTTTATTATTTTTTAATAAGTTGAAGGAAAAGCAGATTACGCACCTCGTAAGTGAGCTATTAATGCCCTCGGGTTATTAGTGCCCTCGAGCAAGTGCTCGTGCACCAAACATCCGCGGGCATTAATAAGTCACTTAGCGCTTGGTGTAACAATCTACTATATCTAAATCAAACTGAATAGCCGTCGAAGTCAAACAAAAAAATTTAACAGTGCTTTATACACGGTTATTTTTTTATCACCCTGGAAAATTTTAGGGACGCTTCAGGACACATCCAATATTATATAAAAAATAAAAAAAATGAAATAAAAAATATAAAAAAAATATAAAAAAAAATAAAAAAATCTCTAAAAATGCTGCTCTCAACTAGTGCAGCATTTTTTGTATTTTTAAAAAAATTAATATAAAATTAAGGAGGGGGGTTATTTTTTTTATTTATATTTAAATCATTCTAATACCATGTCGTGAAGCGTCCCTTAAATTTTCCAGGGTGATAAAAAAATAACCGTGTATATGCCGCCGCGTCAGTCATATTCTTAGCTTTTGTTTTAAATACTACTTCTAGCTAATCGAGCATTTCTTGTATTCTAGTGATGCATTCTATATTGCACAAAAGAAATATGCATAAAATTTGAATTTACATTTTATTAATAACACATCATAGAAACATTTAAAACCTTTGAAATTGTGAAGAAACGGTCTTATTATGATGAATCTTGAAAAAGTCGCTAATTTATTGATATTTGCTTTACGTCTCTTTCTTATAAAATATATGTTTGTATAGGTATTATAATGGTGGACGAGTACAATGACGTCACTGGCAAATAAAAGCTTTTAAAACTTTGTTATTTTTAAGTTATTATAAAAATCACGTGGTTGTTTGTCAAATAAAAATACTATGTAATGTAACAATTAAAAAGTATCCATATTTACATACAAGTAAAGATACAATATAAATAGCAATTAAGTCATAAAGCTGTATCTTTATTGGTTGTATTACTGTAGGTACTTACCTCAGTTTATAAATCAATACTTATTTGTAACCTAGCAAAAAGTATATTGCATACGATATAAAACGTCCTTGTTGTACTGTTATATTTTTACTGTGCGGCACATGATGTTGGCGCCTGTTCAGTGGCCGCGTCCGCGCTAACGTCATGTACAAATGAACGGTGTGAAGTGCGGAACATATGGGCTTGCACGTGGAAATTCCTCGCCAAATATTGTACATCCTACATGTAATATATAAACTACTATGGCAAACGCACTAGGCAATGGTCAATTCCCAATTTTCTTAACTAATTTCCAAATAAAATACTCGCGGAATGTGAAAACGTATCCAAAAATGCACTAAAGCATATCCTTAAGAAACACTATTTGTCTCTATGTCCATAACGAATTAAAATCGAATAGGTGTGTGATACTGTAACAATAGGTAAATATGTATAAGAGAAATATTACATTACGATTTGGTGGTGGCTATAACTCACAAGGCGGAATCTCAAAGTGCTAACAGACGATCCGATTTGGTTGGATCCAACGTGATCCAACCAAATGAGGAGCCGACGCGCCTACAGACGGTCCGACGCGGTTGGCAATCCAACAGGAGGGATGCCCTAAAAAGTATTATGTACCTATATCGATATTGATACAAAATACTATTTTGGCCAATACGAAAACACAATTTGTCTTTGCGAAACTCAAATAAATTAAAACCTTTTGTTTATCTATATATAAAGGTTTGTTTACTAATATTATAAAAAGGAAATATTTGATTGTTTGTTTGTTTGTATTGAATAGGCTTCCAAACTACTGAACCGATTTTGATGAAAGTTGGTATAGGGATAGTTCGAGACCAGGGAAAGGACATAGGGTAATTTTTCTACGGGAAAAAAATCCCACGGGAAAACAAAAATATCGCGGGCGAAGTCGCAAGCGGAAAGCTAGTATTTTATAAAGTTTATAAAATTACTTTATAAATAATAAATAAATAGGTACAGATAGATTTCATGGTTGTCTTTTAGTTTTTGAGGTAATGTTTGTTAGAGATATTTCTTTCCTGTGATCCGACTCTATCGATCGGTATCATAAAAATGCAGGATATTCGTTTTCTTCATTTGGCGGGTTCGATTCCCGATCCAGACAGGTGATTATTTAGCAGTGTTTGAATGCGGTTGGATTTGTTTTTGAATTTAAAATTATGAATTCTTTCCGCAAAGTTATATCTACGGTATATTACAAGCGACATAAGAACGATCCAAAGGTGAAATAGTATAGCTTGACAAAGAGCTTACTGTGTAATGCGTAACTAAACGTGCGAAAATAAATAAATAATGAAACACGCTTGCCCTTTTAAAACACAAACAAAAATTAAAACAAAATTTTTGCAATACATTTTTTTCTCTACTTTGTGGTTTGGCAGGACAGCAGTTGAGTTATTTTAGTTTACTAAATTATTAATTTATTACTTTAAGCACACATAATTAAATTAAACCACAGAGTATCGATACTTTTGTCTTTTGTCGTGTCCCTACTTGTCGGATGAGCGATCGGGCCATGATCGGGCCGTCAAGCACCCAACAAGCTAATAATAATTATGTCGGGCCGACAGCCGTACACACGTTCCAATTTGGTCGGGGTCGGGCGGTTGGCTCCAACCAAATCGGATCGTCTGTTACGGCTATCAGTCCGAGCCGAGGGTGAGGGCGTCATAGAGCCTAGTGTGTGTAGCCGATATATGCACGTCTTATTTTATATCGTACGACGTTTTTCAACACACTTGTGCGGAAAAATACCTAATAAATTACATAATAAAATTCTAACAAAGCATGAATAAGTTGTAGCTAAAACTAAATAATGGTATAAAAATTATGGATGTATATGTATGTATAGTATATACACATATATGTATCCACGGTGTTTCGTGGTAGCCGGTGGATGGTCGATGCGTTGTCTGGGACTAGTTATTGAAGTGTGTTTGCCCGTGGTGTCGTTCGGCCCAGGATTTTTATGTAGATCATAGACATGATGATAATACTACGATATACATGAGAATGTTGGGTTGAATGACATTGCGTGTGAGCGCATTTTGGTGATTGGTTTTGGATAGCGCATTGATTGTTTATTGGTTGTTATGAATCACCGTGTATATGCGCGGTGTTTCGTAGTAGCCGGTAGGTGATCGATTCCTTGTCGGGGACTGGTTATTGGAGTGCGTTTGCGCGTAGTGTCGTTCGGCCTAGGATTTTTCGATAGAAAATGTATCCTTTCCTATGTTAAATCAATGTAGTTTGTTGATGTCTATAACCGCACTACTTGCGTTGTAACACATGCGTGTTTTATGAACTGCTTTTTGTCTTGTATTTAAAACCGGTGAGATTATATCCACTTTACGAGCAAGTGTTTTGAAAAAAAATATTATTATAATGATTGTACTATTTAGGTCTAGTTTTTAATAAGGATAATATTATGTTTTGCCAGTATGTAATTCCAATTACGGGAACTCTGCCGACAAACTGAACCTTCAGTTTGGCAGACAATAAAATAAGGAACATTGTAATTTTATATGAAAAAAAAAAAAAAAAAAAAAAAAAAGAGTGCAGGTCAGTAGTACCGGAGAATACCCGTAATATCCAAACTCACAAACTTTTACCTCTTTATAATCGTCTCACAGTGTTTGTCTGGGATAATTAGGGAAACTGACAAATTAGGAAAATGACCAGTGATACGCTAACTCACTTGACCGATTTTGATGTTTGGCTTAATGTATGCAATTTGGTCCAACTTAAAAGATAGGATAGTTTTTATCGATTATTATTGGCCTCAATATTATTATTAACATTAATACAATGGAAACTCGATTATCTGGCCCTCAGTTATACGGATTCGCGATTAACCGGACTACCAACCCCAATCAAATACTTTTTTTCAAAAATAACTTTATACCTTCAGGTAGAATCCATGCATGCATGGAGATGTCTGAACTCGCATTAAGATTAATAAGAGATCTCCGAAAGCAATAAAAGCGGCGCGGCGCAAATCCCGCTTCCGCCTCAGTATTCTCCACACGCTTTAAAGGCATACCTATCAATTTATTGCATATTTTTTTCTCAAATTTAATTTCCATTTACAATATATTGATCCTCCGAGCCAGTAATCAACGGAGCAAAGCAGTAATAAATATAGTATTATTAATCTTTTGAGGGCATAAATCAATTACAAAATTAAAACTATTAAATTTTTTTACTTATTCTAAACAGAATTTACTTTATACATTTTATACAATACATTTATAAAAAATATAAAAAATATTACATTAAACATTTTATAAAAAAAAAAACAATAAAAAAATCATTATTTCTATATAATAAACAAAACAATTTTGTGTCAAAATAATATAAGAAGGGCACAATTAAAATGTCCCAAAATAACAAATCAAAGTCATGCCGTAAAAGGGGCTAACTTTCGACTATAATTTAATTTTTTCATACAAAACAAATAACACATATTTTCGAAGCAAAGGCAGGTCATATTAAAGCACAATTAATATTTTATTTTCTCTTGTTAGAAGACAATAGAGTTTATGACATATTCTGGAACACTTATACCTACTTCTCACTAACTATTCCTAAAAATAGTCATTGTATCAGTCAGTTCCAAAATACTTTTGCCCAAAATGGTTAGGAGCAACAGGATGAAGCTCTGAAGTAAGGATTTTCATCTTTGGTACATAATCAACCACCGCCTGCACTGCTGCTGGTGTGCAAAACAAATTCGATAGGATTATGCGTTCCTCTTTAACACCGTGTTGGGTCAAAACATTTACTGCCTGAAATAAAAATTATTACGAGGTGCTGCAGAATTGTGATATTATTACAATAATATTACATTCAAAAATTTAAAAATTGTAATATTATTACAGTAATATTACATTAAAAATTGTAATATCATTCTGTACTATTTAGCATCAATGTCATCAACAACATTAAGATTATATTACTAAGAAACTCACAAAGAGAACTTTATTATATCAGCATACTTTGCAATTCTCTCCAAAGTTGGTATAATAAATATAACAATTAGTGCCCAACTATAGCCTAGCAGGAGGGTACACAATAATCTCTTAAAAACAATACATTTATGGGAGAAACAATTAAATGAAACTTACAAAGATTGAAAAGATTGTTGCATGGGTAATTAAATATAGTTGACTCCAAACAAACCAAAGTATTGCCAATATATCAGTATCGGTATCACATGCATCCTTTATAATAATGTAAGTTAACCTCTCGTCTCTAGGTGATCTCATGCGACCGGTGTGAAACTCTAAGAATTTTTTTTAAAAATACCCTCATTAATTTTTTTTTTCACAAAAAAAATATACACGGTTATTTTTTTATCACCCTGGAAAATTTTAGGGACGCTTCAGGACACATCCGATATTATATAAAAAAAAATAAAAAAAATGAAATAAAAAATAAAAAAAAATAAAAAATAAAATAAAAAAATCTCAAAAAATGCTGCTCACATCTAGTGCAGCATTTTTTGTATTTTTCAAAAAATTAATATAAAATTAAGGATATTTTTTTTATTTATATTTAAAGCATTCTAATACCATGTTGTGAAGCGTCCCTTAAAATTTCCAGGGTGATAAAAAAATAACCGTGTATATTTCAGAGCCAAAGTATATTTTTCATTTTGTAAAAAGAAATGTATTATATCCTTTTGTGAGGGTAGTTTTCACTATTACATAGCGTAAAGCCACACCGGTCGCATTCAACCGGTTGGTGGCTGACAGGTTAAGCTGTTTAGACTATACCTCACCTGTTTCACAGTATTCCCTGTAGACATTATTGGGTACATGAGTAGGACCTGTCGGCGTGAGATATCATCTGGGAATTTTGCATAGACCACATGCGCTTCGTGAGTGTCAGTGTCACTTTCTACTAAGATCTTTCCAATGCGGATTGACCGACAACAATCACGCAGACCCTAGAATTATAATTTTGTTTAATGTGCTTAAAAGCAAAAACTTTTTTTTAATATTACTGGTTACTGGACTAGCTTATCAGTAACACCACAGAAGAAAAATGACATTAACCTGTTCCATAGCTTCTCCAGATCGTACAATAGATACCCCGCAGTTGCCAGCTCCATATTTGAGACCTTTATAGAGAGCACCAGTAGGAGTCACAACCTCACAGTCCGTGAATGGAAGCTTGTTGAGACTTTCTTCAATGACAAGACGGATCAATCGATCAGCATAAAATTTAAAATCACTTCTTGATGTATTCCTATAATTTAAAATACAGTGATATATATATAATTAATTACCTCCTATATTCATTCATATAAATATTCGGTTCTGCGAGTTAATTGTATATTGAAATACATGGTACTTATACTTTTCTATTTCATGACCGTGGCTGAATATGTGATACCTACTGTGTTTTCATTTGTGAGTTTGAACTGTGTTTTAGTATAAAATTGAAATCTATTTATGTTTAACAGATACTATCTGTTAAAAAGTAGATAAAAATACAGTTAAAATAAATGAAAATTAACAAGAGAGCGAACACAATAAAATCATGTGCTCATATTGCTGACTTCTGTCTGTGTGGTAAAACGCTAGAAGTACTTTATAACGGTATTAAAGATTTAACATGGTGTATTTTATAATATTATTACAGAAATAATATGAAAATTTGTTAATTTCGTTAGACGATAACACTAAGGAGTTTTAATCCTAACCTCACTTACTCGTCTCTAAGAATTGTTTGAAGTTCTTTTATGTTATCATTTGATGGAAGAAGAGTTAGACTATCTCCGAAGTGTTCTTTCACTTCATTGGTATCCCACTGGCGAATATCATCATCCACGAATTCCATTTTAGCAGCAATATGAGGTTAATATCCTTTTTTATAACACAAACAAAACAACACAATCACAACACGGATAGATCCACAGATCTCTTTCTATTATAATGTCATCTGCCATCGCCGCGTTCCGTTTCGCGATTACAGTGATCATCAGCAAACGTTTACAGTTCGCTAGTTCGATGGTTGAAAATTACTCTGTTTTTGAATTGAAGGCAAAAATAAGCCAAATATCCTAAAAACTGAATTAAATATAAGGAAAAAATGACGTCATTAGAATTACCAGTTTTTGTTGAAGAAGGAAACAAAGTAGTTTTCCTCAAACTGTCTCCTGAAGACGCTAAAAGAGCAGAGAATGGTAAAAGGCAATGAAAAACTGCAAAAGCTTGGATATCACAGTATACAATTGAAATTACGAGTTAAATTCTTTTTGAGGTTATGTTTGTTTCAATATTATTGACATAAGCGCGCTCACGATCGTTCCGAGACGATGGCATACCATTGGCATCATTATCGCGTCTATTGATTCGGTTCGGGCGTGAGCAGTCTGAGTACATACTGTGAGTAGTGTATTCTCGAAACGTAACGGGGCCCACGTTGGATGTGATGACGTCATTGATTGCGTCACAAACAACGTTTACAGTGCTCAGCATTGATTTACTACCAAACGTTTGGTAGTAAATCAATACAATAGTGCTCAGGCCGAATTCGTCAGCACCGTGAGTCAAGTGTCATTGTCAAGTTCACATTTTGTTTTGGTTGGCTAGTTCGATGGTTGAAAATTACTCTGTATCTGAATTGAAGGCAAAAATGAGCCAAATATCCTAAAAATTGAATTAAATATAAGGAAAAAATGACGACATTAACCTGTTTTTGTTGAAGAAGAAACAAAGTAGTTTATCTCAAATTGACTCCAGAAGACGCTAAAAGAGCAGTGTTCTTTTAAAGGTAGGTAGAAGGCAAAGAAAAACTGCTGAAGCTTGGATATCACAGAATGCAATTGAAATTACGAGGAAGATCAGCGTCGCGGTTAACGCCCGACATATGCTGAGCGGACACCATTTTGGTAGATAGTGGTTAAAATTGTGCGTTTGTGTTTTGTGTGTATGTAATGTCTACCAAATAAACGAATTTTCTTTCTTTCTTTCAAATTCTTTTTGAGGTTATGTTTGTTTTGATATTATTGACATAAGCGCGTTCACGATCGTTCCGAAACGATAGCATGCCATTGTCATCATTATCGCGTCTATTGATTCGGTCCGGGCGTGAGCAGTCTGAGTACTGTGAGTAGTGTAATCTCGAAAGGGAACGGGGCCTTTCTGTGTGTGTTATAAAACGAAGACAAAGGAAACAGACATCAAGCCATCCATAATAATTTGTTGAGCGAAGTGGCTATTCGGACCCGGGTTCCTATAGAAAGCGATTGCTATTCGGACCCGCGGCCCTACCGCCTATGTTAAAGCGATCACTCGCTATCGTTATCGCGACATTAGAACAATAGCTCTTTAGAGTCGTAAGTACGTGGTGGATGTACGTATCAGTAGGTGTAAAATAATGTCCGATTTACTTACGTACAAATGTCCTTTAATAAATCCACACACAATTACACACAGAATAGACAGAAGGAGAACAGTACGTAACACAAGCACAGCACAGTTTATACAGTGAGAAGCGAGAAGGAACACAAATTAATAGGCAAGAAAACAGTGAACAATAGCAAGCGTTAGCGGATCGTAAGTCGCGACAAGGCAAGGCGGATAGGTGAGAAGCAAGCGCTCCGCGTCGTGGTATGGTCTCGACTGGTCTGACAGCTGCTATGCGCGCGCGCACCGGACCCCGCGGAGGGGACGGCGGCGGTAACCGAACAATAGGCTGCTACAAGAGTGCGCGTTTCCTCGACACAACTCATCGTGTGAATGCATGTTGATGTTATATGGAATTAATATTATTTTTATGTAAATATTTTGGAATATAAAATATAACATTATATATGTATATAACATTTGTAAATATTAATATATATGTGTAAAATAGAATATAATAAATTAATAATATTATGTATTGTATTTGTGTGTGTGTAAGTATTTATGTATTGTGTTAATATACAATATTTATAGTGACTGCCCACATCACTCCCCTCCAGAGACCGTCACTACGGGCGATAGTGGTCGGGGAATCTGACGCGTCTTCCCGAACGGGTAGTTCTTACGTCAACATTTGCGGGGTTTGACTTACTATTGTCACTAGATGTACTCGTAGTTTTTTCATTATTGGGAACGGGTTCGGTAAGAATATACGCCGGCTTAAGGCGATCTATTGAAACCGACACCGTTTTCCCTTTAACTAAAATTTTGAATACCTTGTCCCCACGGTCTATTACTTCATAGGGACCGGCATAGACTGGACTTAATGCAGCTCTGAGTGAGTCTTCCCTAAGGAATACGTGACTAGAACTACTAAGGTCCTTAAAAATGAAAATTTTATTATTGCAGTGGCGAGACGCGGGAGATGGTCGTAGTTTTGCAGCGAACGATCGGATACGCGCGGTGAAATCCGTAACATCCGTAGTCGTTGCTACCTCACTGTCGAAAAATTCTCCGGGTAGGCGCAAGGGTTCGCCATAAAGCAACTCCGCCGAAGAGGCTTGCAGGTCTTTTTTGAACGCTGAACGTATTCCAAGCAAAACTAGGGGTAAGGATTCGGTCCAGCAATTATCTGCGTGGCATACGATGGCGGCTTTGAGCTGGCGATGAAACCGCTCGACTAAGCCATTGCACGCGGGATGATAAGCTGTGGTTCTGCGATGTTTGAAACCTGCTAGTTTTGCTAAGAATGCGAACAGATTCGACTCAAATTGACGTCCGCGGTCAGTTACGATGTCGGTTGGACAACCAAAACGCGAAATCCAACCTGATAATAGCGCACGACCTACTGTTTCCGCCGTCATATCCATAATTGGGATGACCTCAGGCCATCGCGAAAAGCGATCGATGGCTGTGAGGCAGTAGCGGTATCCTTGCGATGGCGGTAAGGGACCTATGAGGTCAATGTGCACAACCGAGAATCTAGCGCGGGGTAAATTGAATGTGCCCAAAGGTGCAGACACATGGCGATTCACTTTAGCGCGTTGGCAAGGTAGGCACGATTGTGACCATACGCGGCAATCTTTACGAATGCCGGGTCACACGTATCGCTCTGCTACCAATTGGGCTGTTGCGTTTGGACCTGGGTGACTGAGACTGTGTAGACAATCAAAAACTTGTTTCCTCAGCGGCTTGGGTATGAAAGGTCTTGGAGTTGATCTGCTCACGTCACAGAATATATCGTGACGACTGCCGTCCAGCGCGATCTTTTTCAGTCGCAAAGAGGAACCCTCGTTGAGAAGATTGGCAAGCTCAGAGTCCGCAGTTTGAGACTTTGTCAATACTTCGTAATCGATGGCTGGTTGGATTTCCTCGATACGAGATAATGTATCAGCAACAACGTTGTCTCGGCCAGATATATGGCGAATGTCAGTTGTGAATTGCGATATGTAATCGAGGTGCCGGTACTGACGAGGCGAGCAATTATTTTTACGGTCGCTGAACGCAAAGCTAAGGGGCTTATGGTCGGTGAACACCGTGAAGTGCCTAGCTTCCAGCATATGGCGGAAGTATTTTATGCCTTCGTAGATAGCCAGGAGTTCGCGGTCATAAGGCGAATATTTACGCTGAGCTGGGCTTAGCTTGCGTGAAAAGAACGCCAAAGGCTGCCACACGCTATCTTTTAGCTGCTGCAAAGCTGCTCCCAATGCAATGTCAGATGCATCCGTTACTAAGGCTAGCTGGGCGTCGCAATCAGGGTGTGACAGCAGTGCAGCGTTACAGAGATCCTGCTTACACTGCTCGAATGCTGCCAGAGCTGGGCCCGTGATGTCTACGGGATGTGACGCCTTGACCGAACCAGCAAGAAGGGCGTTGAGAGGAGCTTGGCTTTGCGCGGCGTTGGGGAGAAATCGCCGGTAAAAATTGATCATCCCCAAGAATCTCCTGAGTTCCCTAACTGTTTTGGGGGGAGGACAGTCTTTGATTGCCTGCACTTTATTCTCCAGGGGCTTGGTGCCTTCCGCAGAAATTTGATACCCCAGGAAAGATACTTCACTAGCACCAAATACACACTTTGACGTGTTTACAAGGATACCGTACTTCCTCATCCGCTCGAATAACTGCCGCAGGTGATCCTCGTGCTGGACCTGATCCTGGGAGAAGACCAGGTAGTCATCAAGATAGGAATAACAGAAATCTAGCCCTCTAGTCATCTCATCCACAAACCTTTGGAACGTTTGACCTGCGTTCCTCAACCCAAAGGTCATGTAAGGGAATTCAAACAGGCCAAAGGGGGTGGTGATGGCGGTCTTCTGTATATCCTCCTCGAAGACTGGGATCTGGTTGTAAGCTTTCACCAGATCTATTGTGGAGAACACCTTGCAACCTGCGATACTGTGAGCAAAATCGTGGATATGACGGATCGGATACCTATCTGGTATGGTGCGTGCGTTCAATGCACGGTAATCACGTCGGGGTCACCAGTTTAGAGTCGTAAGTACGTGGTGGATGTACGTATCAGTAGGTGTAAAATAATGTCCGATTTACTTACGTACAAATGTCCTTTAATAAATCCACACACAATTACACACAGAATAGACAGAAGGAGAACAGTACGTAACACAAGCACAGCACAGTTTATACAGTGAGAAGCGAGAAGGAACACAAATTAATAGGCAAGAAAACAGTGAACAATAGCAAGCGTTAGCGGATCGTAAGTCGCGACAAGGCAAGGCGGATAGGTGAGAAGCAAGCGCTCCGCGTCGTGGTATGGTCTCGACTGGTCTGACAGCTGCTATGCGCGCGCGCACCGGACCCCGCGGAGGGGACGGCGGCGGTAACCGAACAATAGGCTGCTACAAGAGTGCGCGTTTCCTCGACACAACTCATCGTGTGAATGCATGTTGATGTTATATGGAATTAATATTATTTTTATGTAAATATTTTGGAATATAAAATATAACATTATATATGTATATAACATTTGTAAATATTAATATATATGTGTAAAATAGAATATAATAAATTAATAATATTATGTATTGTATTTGTGTGTGTGTAAGTATTTATGTATTGTGCTAATATACAATATTTATAGTGACTGCCCACAGCTCTAATGCATTGACGTATATGTAACCTTTTTTTTAAGGCGGGGGAATCTTCTTACGATTCAACAAGGGGTAGGCTGACAAGGCCGCCCCAAGGATATGCCATAGTCTCGGTATAAACCCCATACCTGGCTAAACCCCCTCCAGCAACTTCTACCTCCG
Organism: Schoenobius gigantellus; assembly: GCA_963935595.1. NCBI lineage: Eukaryota > Metazoa > Arthropoda > Insecta > Lepidoptera > Crambidae > Schoenobius > Schoenobius gigantellus. Next base: position 5,698,561 of record OZ012549.1, read on the forward strand.
TTGGGATGGGACACAATCGGGATCGGCGTTAGCCATTCCCCGACCTACGCGTGCTGTCCGGTATAGAGAAATACCCTACTCAAATGGTGCCAAGTAGCACCAGTTGAGCATGCATAGTCGAATTAGGAGGAGGAGGAGGAGATAATGTACAACTTAATAAATATACATGGATTAATATTTACTATGGCAATATTTTCGAGGTCTGAAATCGTAGGTTTTAAGCTAAAGGACTTGGTTCCGTTTCTATAGCATACTATTAAAAAAAATAAGTTGAATGGACATCTCTCGTCTCGTCTGTGCCTTGCCTTTAGCATTCGCTTGTTTGTTTGTAGTTTGGATGTTTGGATTTCGATGCGCTTGATTATTTTTTATTGACCCGGCTTGTTTTTGGATTTTTCTTCTGCTAACATACTTACCAAATGTCATTCAAGACATTCTGACTCAGAAGGGCTGCGGTCCGAAATGGACGCCATTTCTTAAAGATATGTTGCTAGTTGATTGTTAGGAAAACGGTTTGTACATTAAAACTAATGAAGAGACAACAAAAATAAATAGTAGGTTTTGCTTTTATTCTTTCCAGGATAATTTTAAAGTACTGTACAGGGTCATGTCCAGAGCTCCATACAAAACTGAAACATCTCCTTTGCGTAAAATATGTCTTAAAACTTTAGTGTGACTATTGAAAACACTGTTGTTAGTACTTACGTGTTTGTTTTGTATTACTGAGTAATTAGGTATTTTGGATTACTGAGTAATATTGGTTTTGTATTACTTACTGAGTAATTAGGTATATATTATCTTGATTAAAACAAATGAAAATGGTTTCCGAACTGCGATCTATGCTCGACCGCCTTGACCTCGAGTGCTTTGGCCTTTATGTCCTTAGTTTTGCTGTCTCTCTTACTCTCATACGAGCGAGCGAGTACGCTACTGTCCACGCCTCACCCAGCGCTGCCTCGCGTCGTAAACGTAATACAATTTTTGTTCGCAACAGCTTGTCTAGTGCAGCGCTTCACCTACCTTGGGTATATGTGTTCTGTGCTGGGGAGCGTCGTGGACCCACTGGGGGGAGCAGAAGCGGATGTAGAGGCGCGCATCAACAAAGCCAGAGCCGCGTATGCGCAATTGAAACCTGTTTGGACGTCTTCCATAATCACTCGGCGTACAAAGATCAGAGTATTCAACTCCAATGTCAAGTCAGTCCTCCTGTACGGATGTGAGACATGGCTCGTCAAAAATGAAGTAACCAGCAAGCTACAGATCTTCGTGAACAAATGTTTACAGCGCATACTGGGGATCTGCTGGCCACGAACAATCTCAAATGCAAAGCTGTTGGTGATGACTGACCAAAAACCCATCGAAATGGAGATACTAATTAGAAAATGGCGCTGGATTGGACATGTGTTGAGAAGACCAGACACACATCTATCCAAACAAGGGTTAATCGCTGTTTTCCAGATTCAGTTGGCTCAGTTGCAGCAACTTTGCTGCATTGAGCTCTGAAACGGTAAATCGACAAACTCTGACAAACTGCCGCCTATCTACATCAGCAAACCGATTTTCGCTGTCGTTTCGTTTTCGAGATCCGTGTGGCTCAGCTGGGGTAATGTTACCCTAGCTGAGCTTCACAAACTCTGAAACTTAAGACATTACAGCGCCATTCTCAAACAATCTATTTTCCGCAGTTTTTTTCCTGTGGCTCAGCTGGGGCACGGTAATAGTATATACTTTTACTGTGGGCACTGTGGCTGGGGTCAGCCACACGACACACTCTTTACGGCACATCGGCTACGTCTTACGCTGCGGCGTGGTGCCAATTTGCACGAACGTAGTAAGCAATTTCTCTGCACTGAACAGCGCGTCTAGGTTACTTACGTATAGGAGCGTCAATGATTACGGTCTTGTTAAGGCCAGGCCATTACACGTACGCGACTACTCTTTCAGTTAGTGTTAGAATAGTAATCTTACTAGTAAGTTCTTTAACTTACTAGTAAGTTCGTTAACTTTTTCAAACAATGTTTTCCTTTCTGCTTGGAAATTAGCCCATGTTATACCCTTACCCAAAACATCTAACCCCACATCAGTCTCTCAATACCGCCCAATATCTATCTTACCTTTCCTTTCTAAAGTCCTCGAGCACCTCTCCCACAAACAACTATCATCCTATTTGTCCTCTAATAATCTACTTGGCCCCTTCCAATCTGGTTTTCGTCCTGGTCACAGTACCGTCACTGCATTGGTAAAAGTAACTGATGACATCAGGTTGGCCATGGAGAATAAGTCCCTGACTTTGCTATCGCTTTTAGATTTCAGTAACGCTTTTAACCCGGTTGATTTCGATATTTTCCTTGGTATTCTCCGTTCGCTCAACTTATCACCCGAAGCCGTTAGCTGGTTCGATTCCTACCTCCGTGACCGATCCCAATGCATCAAAATTAATGACGAACTCTCTGACTGGTGTAAGCCATCAGCTGGTGTCCCACAGGGGGGAATCATTTCACCGCTTCTCTTCTCCTGTTTCATCAACACAGTTACTAAGGTGATTTCATCTCACTATCATCTCTATGCAGATGATTTGCAGCTATATCGTCACTTTACTGCCGTTGAAGCCGTTAACAACATCCTAGCGATTAACCAGGATCTAAGAGGTGTATCGGAATGGGCTAAGGATTATGGGTTGCTGGTAAATCCCTTAAAGTCTAAAGCATTGATAATTGGCAGTAGGTACATGATAAACCAACTTGACTTAGATTCGTTGCCTCCTGTTATTATGGACGGAACTGAAATTCCTTTTGTTGATTCGCCTAAAAATCTTGGCGTGATATTTGATAAACATCTGAGTTGGAGGGATCAAGTGAATGAGGTTAGTCGGAAAGTGTTTCATTCTTTTCACACTCTTAAGTAACTGCAGTACTATCTACCAGTTCCGACAAGAATATCTCTGGCACAGACGTTAATTTTTCCAATTTTGGATTACGCTGATGCTTATTATTTGGATATTACAGAGGAACTATTAGATAAGCTTGAAAGACTTCAAAACCTCTGTATTCGTTTTATTGTTGGGTTGCGTAAGTATGATCATATCTCTAAATTTCGTACACAACTCAAGTGGCTTCCTATCCGACTTCGTAGAAACTCTCGTATTCTCTTTCTTCTTTTTAATATCATACACAACCCTACATATCCACCTTATCCTCGTGAGCGCTTTGAGTATGCTCATTCCCCTCATACGCTCTGTAGACCTCATTTACGCACACTCCTAAAGTATACCTGTCAGCCTTTTCAGACGAATTTTCTGAAATACTCTTTCACTGTTCACGCTGTTAGACTGTGGAACTCATTACCGTCTGCAGTGCGAGATGTGCAAACACTGATTTCGTTTTTCGTTCAGAAGGCGTTTGAGGGAGCACTATCTGCCACAAATTTAAATCCGTTTATCCTGGTTATCCATAAGAAGCTATTTTATTCTTGGTGTTATATATATAGAACCTAGATATGTATATATTATTTATACATTACAATATTTAGGTATGTATGCAGTTTATTTCATTACTAGTTTTTTTTTATATATTGTACGCGGACATCTTATAGTTATATATCTATGCACTTCTCCCATTGCGGGTGAGTTGGAAGAGATTTCTATGTGAAATAAGCTCACCTTTTGTACTGTCTTCACTTAGTAATATTTCTACATATATTTTTAGTGTACAATAAATTATTAAATAAAAATAAATAAATAAGTTCATCGGAAAGGAATATATCCTGTCCATAGTTATACACTCTGTTATGATCAAATAAATAGTGCAATGTAGATATTTTTTTTACATCGGATAAACAAAGTCTATGTAATCTGTGACAAAGTCCTGTAAATTGTTGTCCTTACATATCCGGCGGGGGACTTTGTTTTATAAACAAAGTCCCCCGCCGCGTCTGTCTGTCTGTTCGCGATAAACTCAAAAACTATTGCATCGATTTTCAAGCGGTTTTAACCTCTCGATAGCGTGATTCTCGAGAAAGGTTTTAGTATATAATTTGTTAAGTTTTTGTATTTATTTCTGTGTACATTAACGATATTTGTTGAAGATGTCGGGAAAAAATAAATTAAGGCGAAACGTAGTTCGCGGGCACAGCTAGTTACAAATTTTAATAAATTAGGAAACTCGCAGTAGTACAACTGGTAAGACTACTCGGTAGAACTACTGGGAACAGTGGAAAACGTCATTGTTCAAGGAAGTTTATTTTCCATGATGATTTTTATGTTATCCATATTTCAAATTATGTTTGGTTATCCTTAAGTACTTGTTCAATATACGATATACGGCAAGTCTGTCTTAGAATAATAACACGTTATCATTTTAAGAATTCTACATCGTTTCTTCACACTGGAAACTTTAATCTTGTCCAATGTCTTTTTTAGTAAGTACCTACTCCAATTTCAGTTGGTGTCATTCATAGAAGCTGTTGACCAGTTTTGATCAGTATTAAAGAAAGGAAAGGATAGATTGATCGGTAAAAAAAAAACGTTTTTGTGCAAAGTTTTTGGGCAAAATTCCCATTTGGATTAACGTATACCGCCAATGACGAGCGACGTAAGATCGGGCCAAGGGTCAAACAGTATAGTTGACGCGACGCGCTTACTGTACGTGACTGTAAGTATAGAAGATGTACTCACTTATGAAATAAATAAAACAATCTTCGTTTACGCAGTAACGCTTTATTTGCCCAGAAAATACAAATTAATGATTGCAAGAATAATTCCATTTTAACGTCGTAAATTACAATGAACTTCCGATAGGTACTATATACTTATATGTATTTGTTCTGAAATTGTTACCACAAAACGTTGTTCACAAAAATATATGTCGATTTTTATATATTTATCGATTATGGAACTGTTAACCGCTAATTCTCACTTGGCAGAAGATTAAGTTCACAATGGCTCTAAATTTTTTATATAAATGCAGACCATAAAAAATAAATGCCAAGAAATATGATTTTGGATTGACCATTGAGAATGTTTTAGAAACAAAAATATACAACAATTCACAAAAAGTTATGTAACATTACAAAATTGCACACAATAATGAATCTCAAAGACACATAGTATCACAAATTATATGGAATAAAAATAAATTTGTAAAACATTCAATATTTAAACTACATTTCAATGTATTCTCTTTCACAATCTCTGACCGTTATCATGAATTAACAAGGCATAATAAACATCGTTACAGGATTTGTAACTTTAGATAATTTCATTATACATGGCAGGCACAATCAACGGCTGTTCTTTAATATATTGAGAATTCCTGTTAAATAAGTAGACAATAAATGCTGGAGGACGCTTTGTGTTCATGTCTCCCTCATTAAAATGTTTTAAACATAAACTATTACTATACAGATTAAGTAGGTATAAAAATAGTGAAAACATTAAAAAACCTAGGGTAAGGTGACCTATAAACAGGACCATTAAAACCATTTCATGTGTTAGTATTATGAAGTATAAACACAGCATTTATTGCTCTAATAATATAATGATAATAATAATACCCTAAAGTATTTCAAGAGATTAAATATGATGACATTTCCATTTAAATAATGAAACAAACATAATAAAATATTTTATTATTAACAATTTCGTTAACAAATAAACAACAATACAAAAGAATAGAATGTGCAAAAAATATTTGTAACATGCATAAAGAAATAAATAATATTGACATGCAATCAGAGATGACTAGCCCACCATACAAATAAGAGATAGCATCTTGTAAATAAATTAAAATATATTCAACCCAACACGACACGACATGTACGAAAGATAAATAAACGTCTGAGGATCTATATTAACTAAATGAATGAATCGACCGTAGTTTACTGATATTCGTAGTTTGACGGTATCACAGACATGTTGAATTGAATGTCGGCTCAAGAAGAATATTTATATGATTTTATTACTACATTTTTATAACTGCTGATTTTTAAGATACACGTAGAAAATATATTTTAATTCATTGACAAGATGCCGTTTCTGCATAAATAGTTATAGCGTGTACTATCCGAATATATTCGGACAATGTATTGTACAATGTACTGTCCCTGCGTAACACCAGCCGCAACCACGATTAAGTATGTTTACCTCTACGTTACAGTATATGAAATAATTGTACATCAACAATAATAATTTATGCCAAATAATTTAAACCTACGCCATACAACGGTAATCGCTTTAACTTATAATCAATAACATATATTTTTTTATTAAAAAGCAACGGGCTGGACGTTAAATTAACGGCTTGTCATCATTGTTTCCTATCTTATTATTGACAATTGGAGGTTCAGTTATGGTTGCCGTGAGATCAAGGGGTTTAGAATCACCGGATATACTCTGGACTGAGGGTCGTTGTTTCATTGCCTTAATGGCGGATTCAAGAGAAAGGACGCCCTTTGCTGCAAAAATTAAATGATTGCAAACTTAAATTATCAGTTGTCACAGGGAAGAACATAACATCATTTTATTTCAGATTTTTTTGTACCTTCTGTGGACACGAATATGTCCAAACCCTTTTGAAATTTGGTTTCAATTGATCATACCTAGTACTGTATCTGATTTAAGACCTAAGTAACCTGTCGTATTAAATTTGCTGTGACTGCTTGAGACTGTTCTATAATCGTCTTGGAAAGGTTAAGAGGGTATCTATACAACCATAAGGAATCTTGGACGATGTTTTGGAGGAAGTTATTCTGTACGTAGCTATAAGTATTAGACATGTCAATAGAGAAATAAATTGGAACCTCCCGGCGGTCAATCCAAACAGCGTCTATAGGGTTACGGATTGATGAGTCTAGTCTTTTGGCAACAAACCCATCTACGGAAGAACGGACACTAAACTACTACTTATGCAAAAATTGTGACTATTTCTAGGCGTTGTCCTAATTCGTAGTTAATCGATTTATGGGTCAGTTATTCACATAATGAAACTACACAACTCTTTAAAATATTGAATATATTTCTAAAATTAAAAAATAATCAAAGACAAATGTTGAGACATTGACCCCATAAATATTTATCGTAAGCTCTTCGAAGTCTATTTTGCAATTCCTTTAATTTATTAATATAATTGGCACAATTTCATGCATTTGAATCTCGTAGTAGTATAATTGTACTATATCATTTATACTTATCACATAAATCAAAAAATTAATTGTTACAAATGCACTTGTAACAAGAAACAATTTCATAAAAGATGCTGTTAGTATATAGATATCAAACACTATATAGTTATCATTATCTTATTAATCTCATGATTCGAAAACCGAATAATGGTGGTTTGTCTAAACCTATAATATCGATTAACTATGAGATGACGACACTATACCAAATTGACCCACTCTATTCTACCCTATACTCATCACTAGGGTCTATAAGTCTGATCAACAGACAAGTACCCTAACTAATTAATAGTTCCATAGGAATATTCCCTATATCTGTAGAGAAACGCAAGCAAGAAATACCCCTTGTAGTGTAGCGACTAATTAACTGTTCTAGCTGGAATCACAAACTGTAAGTCGATGATGCACGGACATTACAATTACATTACGCGTGTAAAACATTAGTACGACTAACTTGGACAGGAGAGACGCTTAAATCTTAATTTGTGTGCGTCCAAAGTCAGCATGGGGAGATCTATATCTAATTAAGTCTATGTCCGCTCGGAACTGCATCTTGGGACGTATGACCAGACGCGGGTTCCTCAGCCCTACAGACAAAACGCTTACCTCACTTGTAAAAAACTCGATTTCAAATAAAGTACTTTCTCTTATTTTAATGTAACAAATAACACTCTGGAAACGGGACGTAGTTCAATGTTATACTTAGATCAAATAGGAAAATAAAAGAGAATATACCCCTACAACATTGTAAGCGGCTTGGACCAAAACATGGTGGATGGATGAAGCTTACAGAAGCCATCCATAGCTCATTGATTACCATAATATAATAATTATATTATCGAAACAACTTTTCGGAATAATACAATAATTTAAAAAAAAACTACATGCCCATTAAGAGATGGCGGCGCCATGTTTTGGTCACACCACAGACTAAAAACTCGGTATGATTATCACACCATTCGACATTTGCATAAACAATATAGTTTTGCTTTATCTATTATTAGAGTTTCTATATAATTTTAGTTGGTTCAATAAAAAATAACGATACACATGTCGGAAAACTGGGACATATTCTCTTTTATACACTATGTACGATTCTTTACGAATTAAATGTCACATTTGGAAGCGTTTTCATTTGAACATTTCCTCACTCCGCAGTCCATGCAACGGTTGAATATACAAAAGAAACATTCAACGTGACATCCAAAGCCGGTAAAAACACCACAAACAGCCCTCGAATCTCCATTGCTTATTCCACTAGGAATCAACTTCTTACACTTTGTGCACTTGTTTGACAAGCGATTCAAAGTATTTAACTACACTAGGGCCGTACAGCCGAACAAGCGGAACTCGCAATATTTTCTGTACACATCGTATAAACTATACTTTTACAAATAAATTATTCCATTTTACAAAAAAAAATCACTCGCTTTTTATGCAATAAATACGATAAACAACAACATAGGCTAACTGCTTTTACATAGGTTCCGATACAAAATGGCTGCGACCTCAGGTTGTCGGATTAGGAGTCCCCCGCACCAATTTTCGACACAGCAGTTTGATTGAGCAACACTCGTAAATGGGTGCGTATAATAAACAGAGTAGCAGCAGAAGTAAACAATGACTGAAAAAATATTTCAACGTATATTATAGAATGAATTGCCACCTTCTGCGTAACACATTGTACAAAAGGCGTGGTTTTTCGCACCGTGCTCTAAAGTATTTCATATTTCTAACGGCACGCAAGTGTGGTGCCGTTCGATACGGTTCATCGGAACCCATGGAGAAGCTTCGTCGACACTAAGGGTGCGTCTCGACCGAGGCGCAAAACTCAAACGCGAAACGAACGAACTACGACATGGAATGTATGCGACGCCCGCCCCAGTGCCCGCGCGGCAAGCCGGCAAATTCCTTCAAAATAACCGAGTATTCCACCTCAGTCCGATTCTCCGATTGAACAAATCCACCACACTCACACAACAATCAACACTGTCAACCAATAAAACGCATACAATCCTTTTTGTGACTCAGTTCGGAAGCTACAAACGAGCTGTCAACGTCCAATTTGCCTTCGGAAAACCGAACTCAGATAGAGTTAAGCCACTGATAAATAACAGTGTCTTCAACGGAGATTCACACAATCAATTCGCTAACATTTTTGAGCAATTTAAATGATTAATATAAAATGACCTTGACTGTGTTCTTTGTTTGATTAATATTACACCGTTTTAAAATTAACTGCAATTAATTGTTTTTTTTTATTAAACATAATTTAACAAATAAATTCTAGGCAAGTTTCGCCGTCAGTTTGTCAATAATTGTCGACAACACAAAATCGGAACGCGACGGACTTACACATCATAGACAATATGAATACAGCTTTACGCATCGCCTCTGTAGCGATTCTAAAAATAGGCGACACATCGAAAAGAAAAAAAAAACGGTGTAACACAGCCGCGCGCGATGACTAATTGAACGCGTCCGAATCGCGTGAGCGCACCGATCGATTAGAATCAATTAGCAAACGATTATCGCAATTATCGCGATCGAGTACTTATAGCGATAGATAGCCGCGGGATCGAGCGACCTCGGCATTGGCCGCGCTGGGGCGGGCCGGCCGACGGCACAGATTAAAAATTAGGCCCTCCGCGAGCGACTCCCGTGACGTACCAACAACAGACTACACTAAACAACGTATCACAAGTGGACTAGTGGGCGAGCACGCCGTTCCTATGGCGCGGGTAGCCGTTGTGCTGCACCTTCTCGGCCCTGCTCACCTCAGGCAGGGGCTCTACCTTGGCCTTCTTGCCGCGCTTGGGCGAGAGGTACGCCTTGTAGAAGAACTGCGCGAACAGGACGAAGTAGGAGAAGTACATCGCCATGGACAGCTTGATGTTGATCTGGCTGATGTGGCACGTGTTGGGCGGCGCGGCGGCTGCAATAGGAGCAAAGTCACTTGTTTACTCTACACTGGATAGCAAATTTGAATGTGCGTGTGAATTGAATGACCCTCGCTTCGATCTTAACCAAATTGAGTAAGAATTAGTTAAAATAGTCAAATACGTCACACGGCGAAGTGAAAAATGTGTTAAATCAGAGATAAAGAAAGATATGGCGAATGGAGTCAATCACTCACAGCGCGCACTTTAAGGAAACGTCATCATAATGAATATCCTAGAATGTGTAGAATTTGCGCTTCTTATTAAAATATTGAAAAATTATTAAAATAGTTAAAATCTATTACCAATTTGAGAATTGACCAGCGTCGTGCTGGTGAATTCTCAAACTATTACGATTAATTTGGATCACTCATTCCGCACAAGGGCCGTATGAGTTACCTTACCATTAAAAATCATAATAACCTTACCATAAATATTGAATAAATATCGAGGAGTGAATTTCTAAAAGAATAATTGTAACAAAACGAAAAGTTAAAGGAAGAAACGCATCTTTGTAGAATAAGCCCTACGAGCATGGAACTCCCGATAAACAAAATTTGACAGCTAAGATCGACATACTCGACAAAAATCAAAAAATTCGACAGATATTCCTAAGGAGTGAAAAGGATAGATGCTTTTGCCGATCGATATATGACGATCAACAAGTCCATGCTTGCAGGGAAGATTAGATAAACACAAGATCACTATTTTTATTTATTCTCAAAGATAAACACTGGCCTTGTCAAAGTTGCATTTCAATTTTGACATTGACTTACCAAGTTTGTCGCCACAATTAATAACAATGCTAAAATAACATAGTTGTGTTCCGACAAATCGAGGTAAGATAGCCAGTTCCCCAGTTGTTGAGGAGTCCAGGTGAAGCTAGCTTTCATCTTCAGCTTTATCGTCACTTACCATCAGGTGAGATAGAGACTAAAAGTTTCCCCGTTCTATATAAAAAGACGCCCGCCCACACAACAATCTTTCACTGGTGTAGATTGGCGAGAAAGCATCATCAATCTACCAACCACCTGGAGTACCAACTGGACCGCTACAGCCCGTCCCATTAGTTACCATAAGGGAAGTAGCGAGTTATTCCCAATACTGGTGTCTTAGACTACTTAAAGGGAAAAGTCGACAAGAAACTAAGTAAAAATTAGTTTTGAAATAAAGGAATTTTATTTATTATTTATTTATAACACTGCAACCTTCGACCACGTACCTATGTAGTTGTGTGCCCACACGTTGATCGCGCACCCCACCACCATCTGCGTGAGCTGCAGCACCGTGATCGTCATGGCGAGGAACTTGGGCGGGTACTTGCCCATGCTGACCAGCGCGTAGTACGAGTACATCACGCTGGAACAGAAACACGTGAGATGATAATGCGCTATTAAAACACTTTCTGCACATCATGCCTGTATCGATCAATTAGATTCTTTCCGAATGTGTCAGTCAGCCTCGGCACTTAGCCGTACCGGACTACGAAATGTCCCAGTTGCTCGTGGGCCATGGATGTTTCAACAAAAGGCTGGGTGACATGTGACAAGCGGTTGACAGGAGTGTGCGTGATTGCGGGAACGACAAGGTGGTTACTTTCCACGTATTTTGGGAGTGTTTGCTGTATGAGGACCTGCGTGGAAGAATGATAGATAGGATGCGCTGCGAGGGGGGAGCTATCGACTGTGCGGAACTGTATGCTTACTCTCGAACTAATTCCGATCGATCGACATTAAGATTGTGATTTTTCTTAAGTTTGTGTAGCAACACTACCATCAAATTGGATCGTGAGAAAACTATATGACACTGAGGTGACTTCGGTTCACCCAAAATCATTGCATCATGCATTTTCGCACCAATGTGGTAACATAAGTGAACAAAAATCACGGGTAAGCTCGGAGGCGAAAACGGCTCCGGGAGTTCGCGCACCGGTGATGATACACTTGAGCTGATAAATTTATTGCGCCCATTCTTCGCATCAACTAAAAGACGTCTTGAATGAGTGGTAAGTAAAAACAATGAGAACCAATCATAAGAGCTCTCTATCGAGTCATATATTTCAATTTAAATAATATATTATTTTAATTCTGAGTCGCAAACGAGGACCTGCGTGTCGTAGTTTGAAGACATCGGAATTATTCCCAAATAAATACTAAACAACATCATTTCTTTGGTCTTAAGTGTACTCAAATAGATTTGATACTGGACAGTTTAATTTACGCAAAGATTTATCATGATCATCGCACTTAACAGTGCCAAAAAAGCGTACTAATCTTCTTAATATATAAAATTCTCGTGTCACAGTGTTTGTTATCGAACTCTTCCGAAACGGCTTGACCGATTATTATGAAATTTTTTTATGTTAGGTCTGGGTATAGGTGGTAGACAATTTTGGTACCCCTAGATGAATTTTTTTGGACTATTATTATGGCGAAACATAGGTAGTTTGCGGGCACAGCTACTGACCTATATGTATCTTTTTAAATGGAGACAATCTAAATACTATTTATCCTCGACCTCGTCGATTAACGTAATCGCTTCATTGACTGACGAATGAACGTTACCTATTACATATAGCATGACATGAGAATTCCAATTCTAGCACGAACAAGCTTTATCTGATTTGTGTGTAGTTTGCACTAATACTGCAGCACTAGGCGGAGCGCAGTCAATGTTATTAATAGTACGCAGGAAACTATTTTGAGTAACTATTTTATTTCCACAGTTTCGCCACACTCAGTAGCACATTGTTTTTTACTAATACGGACACAAAAAAAAACAAAACAAAAACACTCAGTTCCGTTTATCAGTACGTAAACTACTGCCATCTATTGTCAGATTTTCAATTGTTATTATGTGTATTGTGCTGACCACGTCAATGCATAATAACAATTGATAATCCGACAATTGATGGCAGTAGTCGTGGTCATTTAATCAGCACTTGATGTGCTCTTACAGCAGACTGGATTTTAAAATTTTATTGGAATATAGTCAGTCGCAAGACTCGCAAGTGACTATCTTGCGATATTATAATTACAAAAAAAATGAGTCATAATAATTTATTAATGTTTTGTTTAATACAAGCTATTCCCCTATGCATTATTTAATGGAACTCATTACAGATTGTTCCTATTGGTACCCCATGATATGGGGTGCGATGTCAGACAACCTCCTTGTGGTGCACCCTGGGCAACCCGGCAGATTCTCTGCTGCGGGCTAATAGTCTGACGAGAGGACCCCCATATGGGGCGTGGGATGGCCGGGTTCAACCCGGCGGGCCACTTCGTGTGGCCACCCGTTTCATGCTGGGAAGGGCGAAGTCCCCTCTTCTTATGTTAAGAAGAGGTGTGGCTCTCGCTGGAAGCCGATCCCGGCAGCTACCTCTAGTGGTAGTAGGGTCGAGGCGAGTTTCTCGCCATGGCGCTTCGCGCCCGTTGGGGATTTCCCCGAGCTTCGGCTCACCCGCGCGGCGGTGGATCCAGTGGGATCTGCCGTCGGGCAACCCGTTACCCGCACTGAGCGAGCCGGGGGCCCGGCGCACTGAGCGTCGGGCCGCGTGGAAGACAACCACAGTAAAAAACCAGTTGCGGGGTGTTGAGCGGCGCAATTCTGCGTCGCTCCACAAAGCAGCAGAGCTAGGCGGAGAGTCCGGCAACGGACATGTCACGGGCAGAGAGTCAGCGGGAATAAGGCCTGGCTGTTGTCCCCTTCCCTCTGTGTTGTGACCGACGGAGGAGCTGCTGGGGGGGTTTTTAGTGGCTAGGCCCGGGCCGGGTACGGCCTAGGGAGTCCCACATATCCTCGTGGTTTGGCTCGACCACGAGGAATGCGGAAATGCATTTTCCCCCCTCCGAAAAAAAAATGGTACCCCATGATATAGATAGATACATTAAATTACACAAAACTGTGAATTTAGGTAACCTATTGTTCTGTTGGCCATACATTAATTTATGCAACGAGTACGAAAATAGCGTCTGAATCAGGCGGAGCGGAGGGGAAATGAATCATTCCATTCATAACAACTTTTGTTGCACGGAGCAGAAATTGTCAAGTTAAATAAATGCAATAAACTCCTTCTAAAGCACTAATTCAGACATTTCTAATTTATAGACCAGAAAAAATGTATGGAACGACTGCGGAAAAATAGGCGTGTGGCTTTTGTCTAACTAAGGAGTCTGCCCTAGTCAAAACGTTGGATTTATCGAATATGTATGAGTTCTGAACTAATCTGAACACTAATCTGCTAAAAAATCTCATTCTAACTTCAAGTACTTAAATGCAAGAGCACCTATCTCTAAGCACAGTATTTTTATCCGTCGAACTCTTACAAGATAAGATATCTTGTATAGTACGTTTGACGTATTTGTTAATCATCATTAAGGAGCGAGCGAACTACAATTCCAAGATCCTAAGTACCTACGCCGACATTATTATTACGGGGAATTACCAGTTCTGAGTCAGATGTGCTACTCCGTTATTGATAATCACTACGATTATACTACATTTTCGATTTATCTATGACGAAAGGACGACAAATTAATTTCGTTACGTTTTGCAGTTCATTGCTGTGCGAGCACAGTTCTCGGATCATTGAGGAGTGCGTCGGCATGAATTATTGTACTACGAATTACGTAATGAGCAGTTTACTGTGCGGCGGAGTAATGCCTTCCCCTAGGTGTAGCCTATGCGCGATAAGCCTCAATCCCCCCCCCCCCCCCCCATCTGGGTATTACCTCCAACTTCAGAGTAATAGCCCCACGGCTGTCCGGATTACGGACAAGATGGGCATCGAGGTTGGATTAGTGGGTATTTATTCCCCGCATTCAGCAGGGAGAGTCCCCACACACGCTTGCCGACTAGCCATCGTCAGATGCACTCCAACTCGTTTTAAAAAATGGGAGTACTTCCTCCGACTCTCAAACAACACTATCAGACGGCGACACCGAAATCGGAAACTCTAGTCACGTGCCAGCCGGATCGCACGTGAGCAGATTATGGACAATTCAACATTTCACCTCGATCGTGATAATGAACCGGAAAGATAAGGCATGCATGTCTCTTTGAAATGCGTAAATCGCAGAGGAAACACAGAGGAGCGTTATCAGTTCGAATCTAAAAGCGAGGTAGGATGACGTCATTTACATATCCTACTACTGAACAGACAATTTTTCTCAATCATGCAATCGGCCAACAAGTCTATTACAGCAGATAGGTTCTTGATTGTCGGTGAGATTTCTTCTCCCAGTGAAGAATCCAAATAACAATAAAAGTTATTTAGGAAAAATTTCTTATGCTTAGGCTTGAGCAGGTTTGGATGAAGTCCGATATACAATTTATTCAATCATGCAATCGGCCAACAAGCCTATTACAGCAGATAGGTTCTTGATTGTCGGTGAGGTTTCTTCTCCCAGTGAAGAATCCAAATAACAATAAAAGTTATTTAGCAAAAATGTCTTATGCTTAGGCTTGAGCAGGTTTGGATGAAGTCCGATTTACAATTTATTATAGCATGGCTTAAAATATAGGATATTTTTACTCCGGCAATGACCTACTTCCGAACTCTACGCAGGCAAAGATGTAGGTAGTCAGAAGTTGATTAATTTCTAAAAACATTCAGATTCCTATTTTCTAACATTTATGATGATGATATTTTTACTTCAGTCTATTTTCGTAATAGTTTGTTCGTTGAAATATCGCTCTGTTCCCAGTAGTTAGCCTTTGAAGACAGAATTAATTACAGTTCAGCCGCCGAGAGAATGCATTTTGACAGTTTCTGTCAGATTCTTATAAAAAGTAGATAAACATTTTAGTACCATGTCACACCAACTATTAACAATGCAATATAGGTGTAACCATACTAAGTAAAAGGAATAGTTGGTGTGACATGATACTAAATGTCCATCTACTTCTGAGGCCGACCGTACATGGAATAAGGGGCATTTTTGGAACATCCAAAACGCAGTTCTCGAAAATGCAACTCCTAATTATTCGTTCGCGTGGATGTCGGAAAATAACAACATGTCATGTCGTACATATTTTTCCCGTTTTCGCAACACTTTTCATTGATGCCTTCCTCGAGAAATGGACTGTCCAACACAAAAAGAATTTTTCAATTTGAATCAGTAGTTCCTGAGATTAGCGCAAGCAAACAAACAATTAAACAAACTCTTCAGCTTTATAATATTAGTAAGTAAGTAAGTAAGTAAGTATAGATAGAGAACTGACAGGCGCTGTCAAAAACAAATACTATAGGACAATTATTATCTATCACACAGACTGTTTTGATCTTATGGAATGGCACGAGACGCATGGTCATTCCCCTTCTAGTTTCGCACGCCACAATATCAATGAATCTATTTCAATCAATCAATGCAATAAATAATACCTAGGATCGGAGTCCAACTGTTACTGTTGTGACGACCGCTCAATAGAACCGCGCCATTTCAATTATGTAACACGATTAAAAATCTATCTATTGAGCTCAATTGGAAATTGCAACACCTCCATGGCTATTATTATCTTTTTAGCATTTCCACGGTTACGCAAGGAGAATGTTTCGCGTGATATTGTATGCGTTCGCCTATTCTGTTTATCGTTATTTCATAAGGTATTAATTAATAACAATTCTATCGCCCGGGTGGTCTACTAGTACTTCTGCAGAGGATTAACTATGGTGAACCGGAGTTCAAAGGCTTACTCAATTGGTTATCTTAAAAGGGGTAAGTATATAGTACTGCAACAGACTATATACAAGTTTTTCGAAGTTGACGCAAACAGGCCAGAATCCGACGAGCTCCAAAATAATTTTCTGCTTCGCTTTATTGACGGAGACACGTATATTTTAAATCAGTTTGACTGTCTACATCTCGAGCAAGAAGAATTCCGAGTGAAAATTTGAATGAATATATTAAATTTACCAACTCCACTTAAAATGAAGAAAACCATAGATTAATATCACGACCTTCAGTAAACCGGTTAACAGACTGGTCCACTGTTAATTTTTACCTGTTATGATTATTATTCGATTTTTTTTTCATTTTATATTACTACCCAGTTGCTTTGACAAATCGATAGACCGGGAAGGACACCCTTCGGCAGAGGAAGTCAAACGGCCGAGGGTCTGGATGACAGTGAAAGGAAGTGGCGGACTATATTCTGGAGTAGTCGAGCAATACACTGGAGCCTCACAAACAATTGCCCCTTACGCAGAGTAGTTGGAACCAGGTCGTTGGGTAAGACGACTGGTATGACCTCATTATTATATGACTACTGGCAAGGGAATTCGTAGTGCTGCAACTTTGTTGGTCTTTTTGGTGATAAACCATAGTAAGGTTTCTCTTTTCTCTTTTAACCAATGAGTTGATTAAAAGAGGTCAATGTTTCTACAGTGTATTTTGTACTGTATGTACGTTTATTCGACGCTTTTACGATGAAGAAAACAACGAGAGGAAACCTGCACACACCTGTGAAGAAATAAATTCTTTACAGGTTGTGTGTGAAGTAGATATGAGCGCCGATAGACGATTTGTCGGCGGCGGCGCGCCGACTCGAAAGTGTCGGCGGCGGCGGCGTTTTGGCGGCGCGACTAAGAAAGGCAGCGTTTTATGGGAAAATGAATAAAATGCGTTATTTTTTGTTCAAGCACAGTTTTTTTTAAATAATTTACAAAGAAGAGATAAAATTAAATAAAAATCAACAAGTAAACACAGCAGATATCAATCAGTTTATATTACACCATTGCAAAATCCACCGATTTAACACGGAACGTATTAAAGAAGCCATCGAGCGGAACAAGGGCTCCAAAGTGTTCGCAAGAGATATGTCACTCGGTCAGAGTCTGCTGGCGAAGCTGAAGACAGAGGACGGCAGAATTATTACGTCTCGACCTATATATTGAGCTTATGGCCGAGATCGAACGCTTCTATGGACAGCTTTACACAACATCGCAGGCACCTATCATTCAGGCTTCAGATCCTAGAGCCAAATTGATCCGGCATTACACCGAAGACATCCCGGACGTCAGCCTGTACGACATTAGTGTGACTCTCACATAGCTCAAAAACAACAAGGCACCGGGTGATTATGAAGTTACAGCTGAGCTTCTGAAAGCAGGTGGACTACCAGTCCGGAAAGCGCTGCAGTGGCTATTTAACTCCGTAATACTCGAGGGCAATACGCCTAAAGCATGGCACAGGAGTGTGGTGGCACTGTTCTTCAAAAAGGGCGTCAGGGCAAAAGTTGAAGAACTACAGACCCATGACGCTCCTGAGTCATGTATACAAAATTATCATACCGCTTCGGAGTAATTGTAAAATAAACATCCAAGCAGCAAAAAATTGATCTTTAGAATTTAAATGTTGATCCTTTTGAACTTTGCATTAACAGCTTCATGGTTTTATTTTGACATAGAAATACCCGAATTGTTTTTAGAAGCATTAATTAGTATTACCAACAGTACGTATCAAATGTTCAATAAATAGTTCCGCATTGCCAATAATACCGACACGCCATTTAACCCATTAAATGATCGCAAAGATTGTGCTAGCAAAGTTCAAGTAACGGCGCTCGTATATTGTATTAAGCAAAAAACATAAACGAATCCCACGTCGAGTTCGGCAATATAACAGAACAGATGAGCTTCACTAGATACATCGAAAGGTATTATTGATGTGGACCAGATAACGTCTTCGATTAGACCATTGCATAGGGTCAATTCTTCTCACAAACCACAACCTAACCGAAGCTGAACCGTTGCGTTCGACCAATCAGTGTGCATAGATTTTCATTCAACTGTTCGTTGAAGACGAATGAGCAAAAAAGAAGACGGATGAAAGAGTTCATGGTGGAGATAAGAATGCTAAGATGGACGTGTGGCGAGACTAGAATGGATAAGATTAGGAATGAATATATAAGAGGAAGTTTAAAAGTAGCAACAGTGACAATGAAGACAAGAAGTCACAGACTAGCGTGGTATGGGCATGTAATAAGGAGGGATGAGTCATACTACCAGAAGAGCTATGGAAATGAACGTTACAGACAAGGGTACGGAGAGACTTAAGAAAGTATGGATGGGTTGCGTGAAGAAGGATATGAAAGCGAAAAATTTCAGTACTAAGATGACGTATGATATGATAGAGATATAACCGAATTGGATAATTATGTAGAATCAAAAATACAATCTATCTAATATATAAAATTCTCGTGTATCAGTGTTTGTAACCGAATTCCTCCGATACGGCTTGCGATTTTTCTTAAATTTTTTGTGTAGAATTTGGTCTGAGAATAGGTAGTAAACTATCTTTTATACCCCTAGATGATAAGGTTTTTTTTTTGGTAAATTATTATGGCGAAACGTAGTTCGCGGGCACAAGTAGTTATGGATAGGTAATATTCTTCATTTCATTTTTCAGTCTACAGTATTTTTTGTGTAGTTGAATTCCACATCATTTCTTCACATTGGCAGCCAAATATACCTTTACACATACTATTTAATAAGTCACTTGAGTGCGGAACCTTCCCATCTACCTGGAAAATTGCTCACATAATCCCAATCTTGAAGTCAGGTGACAAGGATCTATGTGATAATTACAGGCCAATCAGCATTCTCTCAACATTCGCTAAATTATTTGAATCTGTACTTTACAATACTTTTTATTCACATTTCAACTCGATAATTTCTCATAAGCAACACGGATTTGTGTCTAACAAATCCACTATTACCAATCTTCTTGTTTACAAAAATGATCTCTGTTCCGCTATAGCTAAGCGAACACAGTTAGATTCAGTTTATATGGACTTTTCCAAAGCGTTCGATAAGGTTAACCATTCTTTGCTCTCCCAGAAACTCGAACACTATGGTATCCATGGAAATTTACTTAGATGGATAACATCTTATTTGAATCGGAGAACTCAACTTGTCAGTATCAAGGGTCATCTTTCTGCCCCAATTGTAATCACCTCTGGGGTACCCCAGGGCTCGCATCTGGGACCCCTTCTGTTTGTTATGTTTATAAATGACCTACCTATTCTACTAAAATGTCCATGCTTACTGTATGCAGATGACTTGAAGGTATATACCACTATCTCAGATGTTGCTGACTGTATGGCCCTACAGCGGGACTTGTGTACTGTTGTGGAGTGGTGTGCTGGCAATAGGATGTTCTTAAATCTGGATAAGTGTCTTGTCATTTCATTTGGAACCAGCAAACATAAGATAACTTTCGATTACACAATCGCTGGTGCTATCCTGCAACGTAAACAGATTGTAAAAGATCTAGATGTATATTTTGATGAGAAAATTTCTTTTCACTATCACTATCAATATATAATAAATAAATGCTCTCAATTACTAGGATTTATTTCTCGTGCAACACAAGGCTTCAAAAGCCCAAATGCGTATATTTATCTGTATTGTTCTTTAGTGAGAAGCACTCTTGAGTATGGGTCAGTGATCTGGTCACCATTCTATGAAGTGCATAATAATAGAATCGAAAGGGTGCAAAAAAAGTTCCTAAATATTCTCAAATACAGATTTAATCTTGGTCGCGAATACAGATCTTACGCTAAAAAGCTTGATCATTTCCATTTATCTTCATTAGTATCACGTCGAAAACGCAATGAATTACTTATCCTATTCAAAATTCTACATTTCCACCTAGACTGTCCTACTCTTCTATCACTGCTTACTTTTAGAACCAGGTTTAGATCTCGTAATCCTACAACGAATATATTTGTTCTCCAGACATACATTAATAACACTTCATATTACAATCCTATTACCAGAATGTGTCGACTATACAATGACACTGTAGCGGAGCATTCTTCACTGGACATATTTAATAGCGGTTTTCCTGAATTTAAGAGACATATAACTAAAATCTTTGTGTGATTCAATTGTTGTTTTTCTTTTTCATTTACAAAAGCAACATTATTAAGAACTAAGTCATGATAATGTTTCTATCATAGAGATACCTAATTAACGTATTTAACGCTTAATCTATGGTTTCTTTCTGTGCAATTTGTTTACATGACTATCCCATAGTTAAAGTTATAAGTGTAAATCATTCTGTGTACACATAGCTTAGAGCATCAGTCTAGTTCTAAGTTAAACCTTAATGTATTGTTATTTAATGACTGTTACTTGTTTTGTGTGCCTTTATTAATAAAAATAAAAAAAATATCAATCTATGTTAGATTGTGTGAACTGGACTGGCGTTAGATCTCTGGTGTTCTATTAAATTCTTTATCTGAAGCGATTTCAGGCCTATAATTTCTTAAATTAAGTTATTATGACCCATTTAAATGAAATGATTTAAAGCGATTGAAAATTAACAGATATCCCAAGAAAATGTGTCTCTTCATAAGTGAATTGTGTGCCAGGACGGTTTTAGATTAGACTTGCAACTGTGACTCGAATATCTGTGACCCAACGCAGTTGAAGGTCGGTCATACGCAGAAGCATAAATTACATCGCTGCAGTAAGTTTGCTGTCTGTGGGTGTGCCTAAACAGGACGCCTATAATACATACGAAAATTGAATGAACTGAATAACTAGTCAAAATTATTAGTTAGTTTTGACCGAAAATATCGATTCGTACGTAATCTGACATACTTACATACTGTAACTTACATACAGGCCAAAATGTCTTCTTGATCAGGCAAATAAACTGAACAACCTTTACTATGGGATCAAATATGAAATCGTGAGAAAAAAATCAGCTGCTCAACACATTTAGGTTCAGTTAGTGGATGTCGAACATTTTGTATGGAACAGCAAATTTTATTCTCTCTCTCTTTCAGTCAAGAAGAACTTACGACACGCACGGCTCACACGACATCCTCGTCAAGAAAGGAAGCGGCGTCACTATGCGGGGTAATTCCGTCGCCGCACGGACGCTAGACACTTCACCGGTGCCTACCCGTGGTACTACTGCTGGTACTACTGGTAATGGTACTATTGGTAATGGTACTACTGGTACCACTGGGGCTGGGTGGGACACAAGAAAAAAATAAGCAACTCACCTGTGCACGCAATAGTTCATGACGACAAACCAGCGCGCCGACGAGGTGTACTCAGTGAACGAGTACCAGGTGTACAGCAGCACGGTGATGTGGTGGTACCAGTGCAGGAAGATGAGCGGCTTCTTGCGCAGCACGATGAACACCGTGTCGCCCAGCTCCGGCAGCTTGGACAGCACGAACATGAACGTCCAGAAGCCGGACACGCGGTCCACTTCGATGAAGCTGTCGGCAGATAACAGACACGCGCGTGAATCAATTTGAATAGACGAAACTCAAAACCTAAATGCATGTATGGCGTGTCAAATACGCTTCAATAGTACTGCTTTTTGAAATAGTTATTCTTGGTTAACGGATAACACACAAAAAATTTGTTTTTTTTTTTAATTTATTGACCAAATTATTTCAATATTTTTTTTTACACCTAATACCCTCGCTTAAACCACTGGGGTTTTTATGCGGGTGGGAGTTCGTATACTTTATTAGTTTATTTACATATTGACATTTCAAGTTATTATAGTTTTATACATATTGACATTTCAATATGATTTAATAGGTATTTTTGCAACATTCTACTGTATTGTTGTTTGCTTGCATATTTATTCGCAATATCATCTAGAAGGCTGTTTAAAACATTAGGTAGTATATCTGGTTCCAAATAAATTCTTATACATTGGTAATTCATATTTTTTTTAAGTTTGACAGTTGTCTTAGTTTAACATTGCGTTTCTGCTTACAAAGTACATGTATACTCCTTCATGATCGCCATTTTAAGCTTGGATTGAATCGGTAGTACCTTACAATATTTAAATAACTCATTGTAATTATCTCTATACTTACATTTTATGTTGTGAGGAACAATAGCTTTTAATATTCGAATTCGAGTTGATATTGGCTTATCAAGAAAAGTGTTGTCATTAAAAACAAATTATATATAAGATTCCATTAGACAAAGAAAAAATTAAAATCGGTAGGTACTCTATAACTCATTAATTTAAAAGCCGGTGATGAATCGCACGCAAAAAAACGGAACGTGTATACTGTATACGTTGCGTGCGTATATTCGTATGCCGGCTTTTATTATATATGTTACCGGCAATGTGTATAATCCGGTATTGTATACAATACCTAGGCAATGTATAGAATACCTAAAACGGGCAGGTAAAGTATGAAATAGAATTTATTTTACACTTTACCTAGGTATTCTATACAATGCCAAACTTGCAGCAGGTAATGTAACACTCGAACGCAATTGTGGTTATTACAAACAAATAAGTACGGTAAGCTTCATAGAACCCTGACACCCTTCCTAGAGGCGCCATTTCAAGCATTAATGGAAGTGAATCGTTTTAGCATGACCGTTCACTCGCGAGTGTACGCCGCACGCGGGTATCCTTTGCAAATAAAATTAAATCCTTTGACAAGAGACGGCACGGCGCCAAGGCGGCGCGATCAAAGTAAGTTCGCTTAGATAATGTCGGTACACCCGAACGCAATTGTGTTTAATAAAACAAAATACGAATAAAAATTATCGGGACACACAAGCTAGGTGCAAAGATAATTTTAATCAAAAATATGCGAAAGTAGGTAAATTCAAAGTAAAATTACACCACAATTCTTCATTACTCGAACTGTCAGAGTTAATACCACCCGTATTTTTAATAAGAGAGCCATTATCACGCTCTGAATCCAAAACGAAATATTTAGGTACTTATTTTCTTCTGTAATTGCGTGAACTACGTATACTTATGTTCCACATAAATGTGGAATTACCTTTTTTATTAATACTTCCTTTTAGTTTGACTTACGGCTGGAGCGTCTGTAGGTTGCTACGGAGGTAGGTACATAGGTGTAATTTATCCAGAATCTTATCAAATGTCGGATTTTTTGAGGATAAATTCAATTCGTAGTACAACAGTTCACAAACACAATCTTTCACTACGGATGCGCTTCGATATAAAACTGTCAATTTCACTTTCGGGTGTACGCCGCACGCGGTAGCCTTTGTAAATAAAATTAAATCCTTTGACAAGAGGCGGCGCGGCGCGGGCGGCGTCAATGCGGGGTGCGCTAAAGAGCGGCATTATCTAAGCTAGCGGACTCTTAAGGCGCATATAGCCGATTTACAGGAAATGCGAAAGATTTGAAATGGAAACTGTATGAACAAAAAAAACTTATAAATCTAAATTTCAATATTAAACTGTACAATCAATTTATTATTGTCGTTTTTTACGACTCATTGTAGTAAAAAAGTAGTTAGTAATAATTTTATTAAAATTAAATACTTCAAGCTGTTTTTTATTAGGGTTCCGTAGTCGAATTACAAAAACGGAGCCCTTATAAATTCTTCATGTCTGTCTGTCTGTCCGTTCGTGCGCCCGTCCGTCCGTACGTCACTGCCAATTTATTCCCAACCTATTAATAATAGGGCCTTGTGTAGGCCATTGAATCTTAGTAATTTGATGTATTCTGTTAACCGCTTTACAATTTTTATACAAAAAAAATAATAGAGGGGGCTCCCCATACATATACGGCCACAGATATACACAATCTGTGTCACCTTTCATGAGGTAAACAGCTCTGTGACATACGGACGGACGGACAGACAGACAGACCGACAGCAAAGTCTTAGTAATCGAGTCCCGTTTTACCTTTTGGTACGGAACCCTAAAAACTGTCATTTTTGTGTGCGGTGGGTAGCCAACGTAGTTAGTACTTTGCGCCGCGGCAAGTAGTAAGCCAAAACATACCTACTTGCCGTAACACTAGGAGCTAGAATAAGTTTTCCTGATTACAGTACTTATCTAGCCAATAAACCGTGTGTGTCCGCCTTAAGAGCGGCGCGCGGGCGCGGCGGGCGGGCGGCCGGTCAGGTCAAAGGAACCGCCGCCGCCGCTTGAGAAAAAGGATACCGCGAGCGGGCGGCCTTTCAGGTCAAAGGAGCCGCCGCCGCCGCTTGAGAAAAAGGATACCGCGAGCGGGCGGCCTTTCAGGTCAAAGGAGCCGCCGCCGCCGCTTGAGAAAAAGGATACCGCGACACTATTTAAGCAAACAGCCGCATTTCTCCATTTCATTTCGCGACGTGCGATGATACTGTTAACACGTGTATTGAGCTATTTGCGTCATAGTTATTATTTTTGCTAATTTTCGTCAGGTAGGAAAGTAATTTAATTTATTAAAAAATGGCGGCCGAACAACGAATAGCTGAGATGAAAGAAAGATTTTATTCACAATTACAAATAAAAAGAGAAGCAGCAAATACAAAAAATCGCACGTTTATTGAAAAAAATCGTTATGAACAATTGATAGAAGAAACAAAAAATGCAAAAACGGCTGAAAAAAATGCTTCTCGGGATTACTGGTTATTGAAGCATTATGATGTTATAACTGTTGGTCAGAAAGATAAGTTGATTTTTCCTGTGGATGCTACTACAAATAACAATATTATATACTACGTTGCTGATACTGAATTATTTCAAGTACTTCACGACGCACATCAAAGTATCGGCCATGGAGGACGAGACAGAATGCTGAAGGAGCTTTCTTCAAGATATAAGAATATAACTCGCCACGATGTTGAACTATTTTTGCAACTTTGCGAACCCTGCCAGCAAAAACAAAAAGGAATAAAAATCGGATTGTCGTGAAGCCCATACTTTCAACAGAATTTAATTCTCGCTGTCAAGTAGATTTGATAGACTATCAATCTCAATCAGACCGGGATTATAAATTCATAATGGTCTATCAGGATCATCTCACAAAGTTTGTCATATTAAGAGCCCTGCAAACAAAACGCGCTGAGGAAGTAGCGTACAATTTACTGGATATTTTTACACTGATTGGTGCACCAGCCATCTTACAATCGGACAACGGTCGAGAATTCGCAAACCGAGTGGTCAATAATCTTAAAATATACTGGCCGAACTTAAAAATTGTGCATGGCAAGCCTAGACATTCCCAAAGTCAAGGGAGTGTCGAACGAGCTAACCAGGACATTGAAAACATGCTTACAACTTGGATGCAAGATAACGATAGCGAACGTTGGAGTGATGGTCTGCGATTTGTACAACTCATGAAGAATAGGGCGTTTCACTCAGGAATCAAAAGAACACCTTATGAAGCTCTTTTTGGGTCGAAAATAAAAGTTGGCATATCTTTGCCTTTTGAGGATACTCACAACCTGGAGAGCGAAGAAGATTTAGAAAAAGTGATGAAGTCATCTTCAGAATCTGTAATAGATGCGGCTGAGACATCAGAGTCATTGAGTTGTGCACTTATATGCTGTGTTTGTTCCGAGGAGACAACAGGTGGTCATTCGTGCAGAATGTGCAATAGGCCTATTCATACTATTTGTGCTGCTCCGGAAGAAAATATTGCAGAAGGTTTTGGATCCAAAGTTGCTTGTCCTTTATGCGCAAAAAACGCCTTTTCGATAGAAAACCGCATCAGAGCCAAAGAGAATTTGATAGTACAAGCTCAGAAAATGCTTAAAACTTCTGAAAAAAAATTCCCTCCCGTATCGTTGGGTACCACTGTACGCATTCCTGTTCCAGAAGTCGATAGAGGTCGTGGTGATGCTCGCAATATACCGGCTGTAGTATTACACAAAACTGATGACGATCTATATCAACTAGGCACAAAGCTAGGGGTTGTCAAGACATTGTATTCAAGACAACAGTTCACTGTTTCCCATCAGAAATTACTGCAAGAAGAAGACGTCCCCAATCTGGAAACGACACTCTGTACAGTTGCGACTTTGCAATCTACGGGGACAGGACAGGGCTTTGTGAAATGTAACTGCAAAAAAAACTGTGACTCTAAAAAGTGTTCCTGTGTCAAAAGTAAGGCTCTGTGCTCTTCAAAGTGCCATAATAGTTTGTCGTGTAAGAATAAATAAAACCTACTTTTACTTAAAATTGTGAATGCCTATTAGACCTACTTTTTGTTATAAAGAGAATTGTTTTGTTTGTGAAGTTCAATTACAAAATTACTTATATTATGTTAAAAGATACTTGTAATGTTATGTTACAAACAAGAAGAATTTTAAGTTTCCTGTTATTTTTTTGTGATTTTAAAGTTGATAATAAAGTTTATTTCAAGTAAATACAACATGTTTTATTTGTCCGCTATTTGATAAGTAAGTCTGTTAAGATTTATTGATATTAACCGGCTTACCTAACATTAGTTTAGTCTTAAGATTTATTTATTTTACACATTACCGGTGAACCAGCAGGTATTCTATACAATCCCTAGGAATTGTATACAATACCTAGGTAAAGTATGAAATGGACAATGATATTCATGATATTTCATACATTGCCTGGACGCCCCAGGGATTGTATACATTACCTAGGGATTGTATACAATACCTGAATTATACACATTGCCGGTAACATATACATATAATCAAAGGCTGGTGGAAATAAAAAACGAATGGGGAGGACCACTCATTGTAGAATTCACGGATTGAATATTCGAAAATGATGAATTCGTTTTCAAATCTTACGATTTCGAATGCGAATTAGAATTCTATTGATTTAAAAATGCATATACTTAGGTATTTCATTATACATCCCTGCTAGTATTAGATATTGTAAATGCGAAAATAACTTTGTTACTCTTTCACGCCTAAATCTCTGAGCCAATTTTAAAGAAATTTAAAAGAAAAAGCTGAGTCCCGAGGAAGAATACAGGCTACTTTTTATCCCGAATTTATGAGCGAAACTCGCGATATAACTCATTTCTACGCAGGCGCGGTCGCAGGCAAAAGCTAGTAACTTCATACGTCTGTGCCTTTTTTTCGGAAGCGGTTGCATTACAACCTGTATGAGGTTGTAATGCAACCGCTTCCGAAAAAAAGAGGACACAATTCTACTTATAATACTATAATAAGGAAACGACTTTCCCCAAGGAAAACAATATGTCTAAAAACTACAAAAATTTTTGCACTATCCATACAAAATGAGATTTTAACTAAGGAAATTGTTATGAAAAGTCCAAATTCCTTTTTTGCGTCTTTGTACATAATATGTTCCTAGGGGAAAGTCGTTTACTTTCACAAGTAGTATTGTGTTTTTTTTTCGGAAGCGGTTGCAATACACTACCTACATTAATCGAGTGACAGGTGTCTATCCTTCTAAACATACCGCGTAGATTTGGTCGAGATAAATTAGGCAATTTTGTTGACCCTGGAAAGACCGTAATGTAAACAAACATCAGCCGACGGCCAGGGCTGCCACAGCGTAGTTTGTTTTGAAGTCAATCCTTTACTCCAATAATATCGATTTTTATTAAAGTGCTCGAACAAAAGTTGTTCACTATTAAAGCTGTGTCCCAGATAAGCATCACCACTTTGCTGGTGCTGACATCTGATGTTAGCCTCGTTTTGCGTTTCTTATAAGAAAGGTTGACATTTTTAGCCGCACTAATTGTTACAAATGAAACAAAAGGAACTGTATTTTCGTGCTGAATTACACCTCACCTACTTAATCCAATAACGTTAAATTTCTAATAATATAATATCTTTATCTTTATAATATCTTGATTTGCATGTCACATTAAGTACAGTACAGAGTACATGGGTCTTATAAGTTGTAGGTAGGTATACATATAATATTAATCAGAATCAGCTAAAACTGTAAATGGCTTTCAATTTATTTTTTAAATCCGTTGAAAAATCTTTTTGATTCATGAAAAATAAAAAGTCAAAATGTCAAATTTGAAAGCTGTCATAAAGTGGTGTAAGAGGACTCATCTATTATTAGCATGGGTGTTTGATATAAACTTTTCGTGGCAAAATTGTTTAAATGGAACACACGAAACCAGCACGAAAAGTTAACACCAAATGAAACGGCTTGATACACATGTTTAGGCTAACCCAGTATGTATTTTGTAAAAAGCCTATGCCCTTCCTCAGGACATCTCTACACCAAATTAGTTATTTTCGAATCTATACTATTAATATTATAAAGCTGAAGAGTTTGTTTGTTTGGTTGAACGCGCTAATATCAGGAACTATTGATTCAAACTGAAAAATTCTTTTTGTGTTCGATAGTCCATTTACCGAGGAAGGCTATAGGCTATATAACATTACGCTACGACTAATAGGAGCTGAGCATCAATCAAAAATGTTGCAAAAACGGGAAAAAATATATGGCGAAACGTAATTCGCGGACACAGCTAGTTTATAAAATTTCTGGGGATTTTAGGGATTATAATAATTATCATTGTGCGCAATCATTAGGTAAAGCTGGTAAAGTTATTGATGTGATTATAAAAAATAAAGGTTTTCATTTCTCATTCATGCTAAGATTAAGCTAAACTATGTAGTCACTAGATACGCAGTGGAAAATCGAATAACACAATTACCTTATTTTCTTAGTGTAATTGATTTTTTTACAATGGCTAATAAAACACGGAATGCACTCGGACATTGTCTAGTCCGCGGCACAGAAGATATAATAGTACTCCGTACCGCGGTAAAGTTAACTCGAGTTGAGGATTTTACACGCAATTTACCTATAACTTAATACATCAACTTTGTAAGTTTTATTTCTTTGTTCTCAATACAGAAAAACGATAAAAAAAAATCACGTAAACAATTACGTAAAGGCACGAAGAAAAACTAAATATCGTGACCTCGCATTGAATGCACATTTACAAAACTTATCGCATCACGATGAGACGTAGCAAAGTAAACAGCGATGTAAGGCAAATGGAAGCAATTTTTTAAATTACAGTCATTTGTAAACAATACTAGTGTAATGTAATCGAATGTATCTATCTGTGTATTAGCGGCACGCGAACGCTTGACACGGACCTAAAAGAAAGATTAATTTCAATGCAAGAGAAGTTGAGTTAACGCTTAGATCTTTATAGCTAATAATTTATTATATTGATAGGTTGAACAACAAAACATACTTAACGTTAGGTAATAATGTTTATCGGCAATTATTATCACTTATATTTTAGATCATGTGATTATGTGTCCTGCACAGATTGACGGTGGGATTTTGTTTCATATGACCATTCTTGTCATTAAATTAGACAATAATTATAATTCGATGATGACACGTAAAGAAAATGAAGTTTAAATATTATTTACCTACATATATATACGATCGAGCTTACAAAATAGTAAATGAGAAAATAGTACAAGTATGTTAAGAATTTGTTTTTCATTTACAAAAGTACTTTAGTACTGTACTGTCTGGGGTGTTCTTGGCGTAAAAAGTTGTATCTTGTATATTTTCAATGGGTCTCGGAAATGGTGACACAATGAGGTCTGTGTTGCTAATGGAACATGACATTCAAAAACAAACAACAAAGCAAGGAGTTCGTTACAGTGCCTATATTTTTTTAACAGAAATAAGTTGGCAAACTAGCGGGCTGCCCACCTAAAGGTTAGTAGTGGCCACAGTCACCTATAGTACAAGTGGTTCCTGTAGGATTTGCAAATATGCATTCGCGACAAAGAGCCCAATGTATTACGTTGCTAACTTGCGACATAAGATGTCGAGTCCCAGTACTTACGTAGTAATTCAAATGCCTGTCTTACTTATCCTGCAAAAGCAATGCAAACACTATTGCTTGGCGGCCAAAACAGGTAAGATAGAGGTACCCGCGCTGACAACTATAGTCCACTTTTTTTTAACAAACGAGTACTGAGTATGTTGTCTCTGACACATTTCCAGTATTGACAGAGTGAGATGGGTCATTGTTCGGGGCGTGGCCAACCCCTTGTTCTTGTTTTGAAAAAGTAATGGGCTGTTCTTATTGAATAAAATGGACTTTAAGTTGATTACGTGGACCAGTAGCAACTCTGAAAAATATATCGGTACTCGTTTGTTAACAAAACGGACTATAGCACCGTGTCTCCCCCTGATAGAGGGGCTACAAGTATAAAACAGCGAAAATAGTCATAGACAGAAGTGAGCGGGACAAAGGGTTTCAGTTACGTCATCCGAGCATCCAGGGAAGACGTACATACACATTACGCACACATTTGATACCCGGATTAGCTACAGTCGGCCGTCATGCGATAGCTGCAGCCGTCAAATCGCGTTGGGATTAATAAACCACGCTCGAACCTAGTTAGCGACTCCTACGCTCCAATTTGTAATGGTATCGTTATTGGAGCTCAGTAGGGCAGTGGCGAGTGCGCTCATCGTTCGATTGCTAAAGTAAAGCAACGTTCGCCGTGGCCAGGGCTCTGATGGGAGATCAAAAATGGAAAATACTTGAACTTCTCCACGATTCCGAGAAAGCACGTTAGCTACGGACTCGGCGGGTCCCTCAGGTCGTGCCGGCTAACCGTCCCATCGGATTATGCAAGTGAAGTAACGGCATAGTAACAGTGAGTGCGCTCGCGTTTGCGCAGACACCTGCACGGACCGTGGACAAAACGGGACAAGACAAATAATATGTTTCTTCTCGCTCTCTCATACAACAATGGAGCGAGACGGGATGAGAGTTAGTCACTTTCTCTTTTATACTTCACGCGCCATGCTAGGCCTGCTGTGCTCTATGATATCTCCTGCGCAGATGAGTAGTCTCTGTTGAGATAGCGCTGTGACCGAGAATCGTTTAGAAGGACTTTCATTATTTTTATTATTCTCAATTCACCCTATTAACTCAAACAATTTTTCCTATGTGACGATTTATGAACAAAATGGTCGTTTATGTCATAATATTTGCTCACAATAAATAGAAGACTTCTGTTAAGGTAACACAGAGAATGTCTTATCTTGGCGAAATTCAACAGTTTCTGACGAAATAGTTTTTTTTTGGTTCAAACGACAGGGAAGCTCTTGGCCTTCATCTCAACTGATGTTAATTGGTAAGTGAGAATAAGTTCGGATGGAAGCTAGCTTCATCTGGACTAGTCAACAATTGAGAAACTGGCTATCTTACCTCCGATTGTCGGAACACAGCAATGCCATTATTAAACAATGTTATTATGGCGACAAACTTAGGTCACACCCCGGACACTCCATACAACGTTCGCAAATCAATTACCTATTACTACTACTAAAGCAAATGACGTTTGTACACGCGCAAATGTGTGCGTGGAGTCTAGTAGGGCTGAGTGCGCAGTTATCAATCGAAATGACGCGAGAAGTGCAGCAACTGCCTTCTCTTTTACCCGCATAGCGCTATCTCTGTTATCGGCCGGCGCTCGCGTCTACTCGCCCGAGTGATCGCGCGCGCCCTTGTTTATGTGTCAGTGATGTCTACAACGAAGTGCGGGGTGGGGTGAGGTATTTGAAATGAGTGCGAGAAGGTGAGTGGCCGTTCTGTACGTAGTACTATTATCTATTCTGTGCTTAGGTGAGACGGTGACGGCTAGCCAGGCGGGCTCAGAAGACCTACCACCAACCAAATCGAGCAGAGAAGCTTCCGCCTCTGTTAGGAATCAAACATACGGATGAATACGGGATGGTCTAAACCACTGGATCGCGGAGGCAGTAAAATTTAAATTTAAAAAATAAGTTTAGGGACCGAGCACCTATCCCGTCCGACAATCTTTTTGACCAAGCGCCTCGCGAAAGTCCGGGTCGCGAGATATGCGAGATAATGAATGCACCGGGCGACACCGTGCATGATAGCCGCACGCCTGTTTTGATTGGCTCGAATAACCTTCACCTGTGGTGCTCATACCTACCACGATTTCTCCACAGCCTCTCGCCGAATTTGTCAACTAAACACATTTAAGAGTTACAATGATTCAACATAGACCCAGTGAAGTAAGGTATGTAAGGTTGCTGATACATTTAATATTTCCCCCGTTTTTCTTGTATTGATCTATTTTATTCATGTTTCAAAACCACAGGTGAATTAATACTTGAACTTTATGAAAAATATCGACTAACAATACTTGGCTATAGGATCATTACAGTTGCATCAACTGCTCCCGCGTTCGCTTTTATCTAACTTTCATTCAACTCTTCTCATTATCACAGTCCTTTATACGTCACACTATTACATGGAAAAAGGAGGCGTATGGGCCACAACTAGGGTTGCCACCTTTTTTTAACCAAATAACGTACATTCTGAATTTTAAAGGTTGAAAAAAAGTATTTTGTATCATAATAAAGTACTATTAATTATTATGTTAAAAAGAAACGGTTGCAATAGCAATCGGGAACAACGGCTCACCCATCCAGAGTCCAACCATGGCAAGGTTGCTTCGTTTTCAACATCAAAACCAAAGCGTTCGAACTACAACGCCAACAAACTCCTCTCATTAACCTCCCCTCAATAATCTCCTGTCAACCCCTCTACTAAGTTTCAATTTGCAACAGAAAGTACCATGTGTGTACTTCGACCCGAATTCCACGAAATCGGGGTTCAAACGGACAGAATTACTTTGGCATTTGTAATATTGGTCAGGATGTCAATATCCCTTTAGACCAGCAGGCCAATTATGGATCTTTCATCGTATGACATGGTATAAATTTGAGAAAAAGAAGTCATGAAATGCTGCATTTCGTATTACCGATCTCCAATGATATCATCGCTATGGCATAATTTAAATGGTGACATCATAAAGTAATGAACAAATGATCAAAAATCTGACCGGAACTCGTATTTTTCGTTTTGCAATATGATGTCATATGATATCATTTGCAAAACCATGAGATCGGTAATAGGCCCTCTGATTACTATGATGTGCTCACTTCACCTTGCACGAGTCATAAAACAGTAGATCAATCTTCAAAAGTTGCCATGAAACTTCCATCGAAGAAATAGCCTACAAAACCATCCGTCTCAGACAGGTTCGTGTAATAGGCCCTTATCTAGACTTACCTCATACTTCACGTTACAGCAATACTTGCGGGGAATTGCAATAATGACATAATGTATTCTTAAGCAATAACATAGAAATTACACATTAAAACACGCACCGAAATACATGTTTTCATATAAATAAAAAAATATCTGCAGGCCAATTATGAACCTTTCATCGTATGACATGGTATAAATTTGAGAAAAAGAAGTCATGAAATGCTGCATTTCGTATTACCGATCTCCAATGCTATCATCACTATGGCATAATTTCAATGATGTCATCATTAAATAATGAACAAATGATCTAAAATCTGACCGGAAATTGTATTTTTCGTTTTGCACTATGATATCATTTGCAAAACCATGAGATCGGCAATAGGTCCTCTGAATCTAACAATAAATATTGTAAGTTTGCATTATTCCTCGCGATCTTAACTCTATGTCTTAACATCTCGATATTTTTGGGCGCGGGTACTTATCGTTCATGCAGTTTAGCATATTGACTGAACCTGACTAGTAGTTGTCAATTATCTAATAAAACTAATATTATAACTGCGAAAGTGAATATGTTTGATTGTAACGCTTTCACAACTAAAACACAAAACCGATTTTGTAAATTCTTTCACCAATAGAAAGCTATATATTATCAGCGAGTAACATAGGCTGTATTTTTTAACTAGAGATCGCGAGACCCTATCAACTCGAGCAAAGCCGCGGGTAAAAGTTAGTATATAATATGACTATTTTTAGTAATCTTAATTTCTTAAAAATTTTGAATTACAGCAGAAAATCTGGCCAACTCCTCAGGTTTTTGAAGGTTTCAATAGAAAAGGATATCATAGGAACATGCTTAAGGGTTAATAGATTTTTGTTTGAAAAAAATAAAGGAAGGAAACATACATACATACAAATATATACACGGTGTTTCATAATAACCAATAAAAAATCAATTCCTTATCGAAAACTAATTATTCAACCCAAAATTTTCATGTATTGTATTATAGGTATCATAGTATCATTATCATGTCTATGATTTCCTACATGAACATTTTGGGTTGAATGACATTACGGGTAAACACATTTTAATTAATAATTAGTTTTCGATAAAGAATTGATTATTTATTGGTTATTATAAAACACCGTGTACACGGGCCCTTTTACCATACAAACCCAGTCTCCAGGTTTGTATGGTAAAAAGGCCCGTATCATCATCACAGCCCATACACGTCCCCACCGAGGGGCTCGAGCCTACCCTATGTTAGGGTGATTAGGCCTTAGTCAACCACGCTGGCCCAGTGCGGATTGGTCGACTTCACATACACCATTGAATTTCTTCGCAGATGTATGCAGGTTGCCTCACGATGTTTTCCTTCACCGTAGGAGCGTCAGACAAATGTACATATGAAATTCGAAACGAAAAACACATTGGTACATGGCGGGTCTCGAACCCCGACCCCCCGATTGGAAGGCAAGTGCCGAGTCCACTGCTCCACCGACGCTCTTTGAAAGGGCCCGTATGATTACCTCTAAATAAAGAAGAAAAAAGAGTTCAATACGATTGAAGGTTGGAAGTCTAAGCCGCGGTCAGAGTTGATCATGGCGTCAACATGTTGAGGATGAGGACGCGGGTTCGTATACTGCCTGAGGTGCAGTTTGGTAATCATTTGAAATATATATTTACTAGCTGTGCCCGCGAACTACGTTTCGCCTTAATTTATTTTTTCCCGACATCTTCAACAAATATCGTTAATGTACACGGAAATAAATACAAAAACTTAACAAATTATATACTAAAACCTTCCTCGGGAATCAGGCTATCGAGTGGTGAAAACCGCTTGAAAACCGGTGCAGTAAATTTTGAGTTATCGCGAACAGACAGCCAGACAGACAAGGCAAACTTTGTTTTATAATACGAGTATGTAAGGATAAATCTTATTTCCAGACTAATGGATGTTTATAATTATGTTTTTTTTTATTTACAAATATCCATCCGTTATCTCACATCTATAAATGGAACAAGGTCTATATCATGTTTGACATTAGTTACATAATTCTACCGCGATAGTTAAAATTATGTTTTTATTTATTATGTTCACCTATACGTCTCCTATTATTTAAAGGTTAGATGTTATCTACTAGTTATGCAAGTAATTTATTCCTTATCAACTAATTAGCGGAAATTGTTTATAAACACACCGCGATAACATGTGAAATTTCGTGACATTAAACAACAACAACAATAATTTAATTACATTTATTTTTTTCGTGCTGTTACGCACGAATTATCTTCGGCGTCGATGTTATTTAAGTACAGTAAAATGTAAATGACATCGATACGAGTATTTAAAATACTATTATTGTTTAATGATGGAAATTTAATGATGGACACATACCATATAATCGTGAGAAAACCAATAACCTCTTTACGCTGACCCTTTTTATTAAACACTAGCTGTGCCAGCGAACTACGTTTCGCCGTATATTTTTTACCCGTTTTTGCAACATTTGTCATTGATGCTCAGCTGCTCCTATTAGTCGTAGCGTGATGTTATATAGCCTAAAGCCTTACTCGATAAATGGACTATCCAACACAAAAATAATTTTTCAATTTGAATCAGTAGTTCCTGAGATTAGCGCGTTCAAGCAAACAAACAAACAAACAAACAAACTCTTCAGCTTTATAATATTAGTATAGATTTAGTACGTGTGTGTAGGTCTAGTTAAATTGGACTACTTTCTTATGTTATATTATTATGTGTTTTGATTGTAGTTCGATTTTTAACATCTTTACATTGGTTCTGTAAAAATATTAGGGAATAACACGTTACCAATTTCACAAACTGGTTTAATTAATAATGGAAATTAAATAAAATAATGATAGCATTATCATGATGCCACTTTCTATTTATTATACTTAGACTTAAAATCACTTTATTCAGGATAACACTTCCTTTTTGCCTCTTTTACCCTATTATATGACGGAAATACATTATGACCTACTTTAAGTGCCCATTTTCTATTTTTTTTTTGTAAATATAACTTGTACACTTAGCATAAACGTAATAAGCCAACGCTTCGTTATTAGACAAGCAGCGTTGTTGGGAACTAAATGCTGTAAGATTTTTTTACATTGGTGGCCTTCTCAGGAATTTTAGTAATATTTTTGATAATATTTGCTACATCACGTTTTCTCGATAGTCTCGAAGATATTTGGGCAGCCACTGGTATTTCGTCTGCACTGCGAGACTTAATCAAATCGTCAACGCGTCTTCTTTTTGTTTTGTAAGAGGCTTGGTCAAAGTCGATCTTCGGGCGACCAGGACTTGGAGTAGGTTGACTTTCTGAGGATGACGTTCTAGGATGTAAAATACGTACGTAATTTACAATAGGTAAATTTGATGATTTCACCATTCAGCCATTCAACACCAATCGCCCTTGTCTCAAAACCATCTCCAGTTTTTCCATATTGAACCTATTTTTCAGTTAATTTTGAGCAAATTCGGCTTAAATTCTTTTAATATCCCTTACGCATGGCTCCGTAGCTTCTTTTAAATCAAATCTTGCTGAGAAATAATCACATAGCCCCGAACTGTTTTCGTGTTTTGGGGACTTTAGCCACTGTTGATAAAACTCGCTTCGGGATACGTCAATTACATTTTCTAAAAAAAAATCAATGTTGTGCTACCGTGAGCTACCTATAAGTTACTATTTTTTGAAGTACATACATGTGATTTCTTTATATAAAAATTAGAGCCCGGGGACATGAGGGGACAAGTAGTTCCCTGTCCATCAAATACGGAAAAACGTAAAAATAAGAATATTATTACTTGAACTACGAGTATCGTACGTGAATAATTGGTGTTCGCAATAACTATATTGAGAAATATGTAATACATACCATCCACTTCACGACTCATGGCATTATCCTAGTGTTTTTTTTATTAGTTTATTTCAAACTTCACAGACTCGTGGTCCGTGCCTTTGGACTTCTTGGGTACAATATTATGTAATCTATATATTTATATTTTTCTAAAACGCTTACTACTACTCTTCACTTAATCTAGGGTGAGTTGCGCATTTAAATTTTTATATTTTAATGTATATTAGTTACTTATATAAAGATAATCTATATCCTATCCTAGTGTTATCCGGATCCGACTGCTGTGTTTGTAGCGAGGGTTTTAATACTTTGGAAGATGTAGCAGCAGTAGGAGCACAGGCACGCCAATAAATTTGTGATAAAACTCCGTCACACGTGTCCCTTGACGAGCGTCAAGAAATTTTGTCACTCCAGTCACACTAAATACACGCCGTCGTGTTATTCTTGAAGAGGAAATCACACGGGTCGTATTTCCATACAAATTTAGTCCCCTGTTTCCTTCCTGAATAATGGCGATTTTTGTTCTATTTTTTTTTTTCAAAAATATCAGTGGCCACTTTTTGCGTATTCCTATGTTTTACTTTTTTTATTAAGTTAATTATTAAATGGGATTTAAACCTTCAAAAACCTGAAAAATTGGCCTGATTTTCTGCTATATACAAACATCCAGCAAACAAATTTGACGAAATTATATAAAAAAAGCAAAATATAGAAAAACGGCTAAAGCCTTTCTTTAATGTTTAACGCAAAAAGTAATTAAATCGGTCCAGTTTTAGCGGAGAAAACAGGGGACTACGAAACGTATATTTTGTGTACTTTTTATAGGTAATTTCGGCTCGAGCTGCAGCAGTTTTCTCTATCGCGCTCAGAACGATTGATTAGACACACAGCGCGACAGCAATACAAATATATACCTATTTCTGAATTCCCTCGACCTTAGTGTTTCCTCTTAAGACATAATAGAGACTATGTCAATGAAATTGTGAGATAATGCGTGACTCAAGTCTAGTCTTGGCAGCCTGTGCTCCGCGCCTGCTGCGGTGCTCGCATCGCTGTGTTCAGCAGACAACCAGTGAAATTACTGGGTAGGTACTGTGACCTGACATCTTATGTCACAAGTTGGCAACGTACATTGACGTCCGTGTGGGGGATGTACATTTGCAAGCTTACTACAGGAGCCACATGCACGGTCAGCAATACGTCAAGTCGTTACTACGGGACATAAGGAGCGATCTCAAGGTCAACATGTAAAGTCTGGCGTGTTGCTGCTGTGTGTACCATAGGCCACTAACCATCAGGTGAACAGACTTGTTTGTCAATTTGGTCGTATAAAAAAATCAGTCCATCGCAGTGCGCAAATAAAACTGCAATTACGTCTCCCGCGAGTGCGGGCAGCGGCGATCTCAGCTTAAGTCTCCGGAGTTGTCCGGCGTGAAATAGAAAGTGGTATGTTACGCAACGTGAGAAATTATGCGACGGCGCGTCACGTCGGTCGCTGTGACGCCACGGCGCGCGCGCAATGGGTTTGATTAACCCAGTGAAACACATACCTTGTTTACAATATTCAATCGGGTTATGTTTATATTCAAATTGATGTTGCCCGCGCATTCGACGTCGTCGGAATATCAAAAGAGACCGCCGGGCGCGGGTAGATTATTATTATTGATAAGACTATAATTAACGGACAATTGTCTTTAATGAAATGAGACGGTATTATTTTTTATTTTCACGCCACCAGAACATGAGTGCTGACACAGCGTCTGTTGAATCAAAATGGCAAGGTCGCGGTCAAAATCAACATTGAAAATCTCCGTTTCAACAAGTCGTCTATAATTGACGTCAAAGATAAAGATTTAAAAATGCAATCAGACGATTATTATTATTTCATCTTTATATGCATATACAGGGTTACAGGAAAAGTCGACCTAGATCCGTTAAGAGCGTGTAGTACACATCATTTCTGAATGATTTCACTATGAAACCCCCCATCCTAAACTTAACCGTTTTCGAGATATTCGAGTTTAAATTTTTTTAATGAAAATGCTCAATTTTGCGGCAATTTAATTGAATATTTTGAATTTTTTTGATTCTAATGATAATTTTTTCGGTTTTTTACATGAAGAATGAGATGGTTAATGACCTCAATGACTAAAATTGCACGTAAGTTAAGTAAATAGGTCATTGTAGACGATCGAAACTTAAGAAAATAAGTACAAATTATAAAAAAATATTTTTCTTTTCTGGATATCTCAAAAAATTATCATGGCACTTGCTCTGCAGATGTGCTTAAAAACATCTACATTTTATCAGCTATCCAACGAGGTATAACAACCTAGGGTTGTATTTAAACTCATAGAAAAAAACATAGTTGAAAAGGTTCAGGTAGTAGGTCTAACGGTGAAACTTAGTTTCTAAGGCTACATGTGGCAGTCAGAATAAATAGCGGTTATTTAATCTAATTAACTCGACTTAAGTTCAGCATCATCATTTCAGCCTACTGGCTTCCACTACTGAACGGCCTCCCTCGGCTAGGTACAACCTTCATGCATCCATCGATGTCCCGCTATCCTGACCTAGGAGATCATTCAGTTTTTATAGCATTTTTTTTTGTTCAGATCGTCGATCGTACAAATAATGACCATACGCCAACTATTAGTTGAGCGTAAGTGACTAGTTACTGGCTATTGTTTGGAAAATAACGTAATTGGTGCGTTGTTAACGCTAGTTCGCATACAAAGTCACTCACGCTCAACTCGTTGGCGTACAGATCGTCGGTGATTGTAGTAAGCTAAATGAAACAATAAATCAGTTCAAAATAACATTTATTTACCTAATGTTTTTGAATAAAATTTAATAGTTCATGTTCTACGTGCCCACCTCTATTTCGCACACATTTTCTCATTCTTTCACGTAGTCCACTTTTCACTACACCAGTGGTTAATGTTCTTCTTATGTCGTTAGCAGCATTAATTATCCTTTCTTTGAGAACTTCCACTGACGATATGGGGTTGGGCTCACTGTAAACGAGGCTCTTCATGTGCCCCCATACATAAAAATCCATGGGGGTCAGGTCGGGACATCTGGCTGGCCAGGGTAAAGGCCCACCTCGTCCAATCCATTTGTTAGGATAGTTAGTGTCCAACCATTCCCTAACGCTTCTTCTGAAATGAGGGCAGCCATCATGTTGAAACCACATGTCCCGCAGTAATTGTAATGGGAGATTATCTAGTAGGTCACCTAAGTCACCTCTTAAGAAATTTTCATAAGTTTCACCATTGAGGTTGTCTGGAAGAAAGTAAGGCCCAATCAAATGGTTGGAAATGATGCCCATCCACACATTTACACTAAATCGTCGTTGTGACCCCTTTACTCTTATTTGGCTTGCCTAGTTCTTTAGGAGCCCAATGGTGTGCGTTATGGTAATTAGTAATCCCGTCCTTATCGAATTTGGATTCATCTGTCCACAATATTAATTTTAGGAAATTCGGGTCCTCGATATCTGAATTGAGCATGAATCTGCAGAAGTCCATGCGTCTCGCGGGATCTCCTTCTTCAATTACATGTACCAGCGTGTAGTGGTATGGATACAGGCCTGCCGTATGAACCGTAAACCACACTTTCAACTGAGTTAGGCCCAGTTCATGGGCAACAATATTGGTCGAAGTGGTTGGGTCTCTTCTGAACCGTTCTACGATTTCGTTGTCTTGTTCCTCGTCGTCATCAATGACACGTGGTCTTCCTAAGTCCGTACGTCGTCGCAAAACAGAGCCAGTTTCACGAAGTCGTCGGTAAACTCCGTCGAAAACGCTCACATCAGGTACTCGACGATCGGGATAGCGTTGTATGTACTCAGTCCGAGCTTGTGCGGACACGCAATTGCAGTATCCGTAGCAGATAAGCATATCCGCATATTCTTCTTTCGAGTATGTTGCCATTTTCAACAGTCCAGTATCACAAGCACAAATCAGAGTCCAGTAAACAAGCACAGTAGTCACAGTTAGAAAAATCAGTCCAGAAACAAAGCCAAGTCGTGTGGGAATCCGAAAGCACAATAATTCGCATCTACCATGGATGAATCGCATGAGCAGACTAAAATGGATGGCAAGCAAACAAACGACCAAATACAAAACAGTGGGCATGTTGTATCCCCAAACTTGTTTTTGCACATTATTTTTCTCACTCTCACCTGCATAAATCGTAAGTTGTCTCGCTCACACGCACCGGATTTACTTGAAGGACAATAGCCGAGGGACCCGTTAGACCTAGTACCTGAACCTTTTCAACTATGTTTTTTTCTATGAGTTTAAATACAACCCTAGGTTGTTATACCTCGTTGGATAGCTGATAAAATGTAGATGTTTTTAAGTACATCTGCAGAGCAAGTGCCATAATAATTTTTTGAGATATCCAGAAAAGAAAAATATTTTTTTATAATTTGTACTTATTTTCATAAGTTTCGATCGTCTGCAATGACTTATTTACTTAACCTACATGCAATTTTAGTCATTGAGGTCATTAACCATCTCATTCTTCATGTAAAAAACCAAAAAAATAGTCATTAGAATAAAAAAAATTCAAAATATTCAATTGAATAGCCGAAAAATTGGGCATTTTCATAAAAAAAATTAAAACTCGAATATCTCGAAAACGGTTAAGTTTAGGATGGGGGGTTCCATAGTGAAATCATTCAGAAATGATGTCTACTACACGCCCTTAACGGATCTAGGTCGACTTTTCCTGTAACCCTGTATATATCCCAAGATGTCTGCAAATACAAGGTAGAAGAAAAAAGCTTCACACGAGTGTCGCCACACGATTTGATCCACATATAAGTAGAAGGACACAAAGTGTGAGAGAATGAGAAAATCCAGTAAGGTTTTGGCCCCAGGTGGCATGAGCCTCGGCGCAGACGGTTGGGTGGTAGAAGGCGGGCTTTTTTTAGCCCGCCCCATGTTTCCCTGAAGGCGGTATAGGGGCATACGCTCCTCCCATCTGAGGAGCTCCATGTGACCGGGATGCCACCTGGCTGTTCAGGGGGTGGGAAGAGGGGGGTGATGAGAGCGGACACTTCCAAAAGGCGGAAAACGTTTCAACCGAAGCTTTGATTGACGCTGTGCATAAAAATCTTGTTTGCAAGACTTTCTCTTGTTCCTATTGCTTTCCTCCAATTAATATTTTTACGAAGTTTACTCTTGCTTGAGCAGGCTGTGCATCAAATAAGGGAGAGCACCCCGAAGTGCCACGAGTGTGGGGCAGACGAGGACGATGCACAGCACACGCTCGAGCATTGCCCGATGTGGGCTGCTTAACGGTCCGCCCTCGTCGCGATATCGGACAGGACCTTTCACTGTCGGCCGTTGTCGAAAAAATCGTCAGCAGTGAGACGTGTTGGGAGGCGGTGACCTTCTTCTGCGAGGAAGTTCTTGCGCGGAAGGAGAACGCAGAACAAGCCCGCAAGGATGATCCTAACGCGGACTCGTCCCGCAGGCGGCGGCCAGGTAGGAGGAGGCGGACTTTTGCCCTCCACCAGCTACCGCAGGGGTCGCGGTGACGGAGTGGGGCTCCCGTCACCCGCACTGATGACCCCTATGCTGAGGGAGTATTTGAAGGCGTTCCGCAGATACTCCCTACCCTGAAGGGTGTGTCCGGGCAGCATCGCTCTCGACACACAAAGCGATTGCGCAAAGTTCCCTTTGTGTGTCGGGAATGCGATTTGACGGAACCCCCCAGTATTTTTTAATGGGTAGGCCTCATTAGGGAGAGTCGCACATCCCACTCCCATTGCGGTAGATTAAAAATCTTTTTTAACTGGGTGAAAAACAAGGCTGTGCATCAAATACTCCTTGTACATTCGACAGAAGTTATAAAAATGATTCGCCAAATCGTCACAGAAGTGATGATATTCACCAAATAAATTTCTCTTCGTATTAGATATTAAGGACCCACACTCTTTTTTATATATATTCAGCGAAAAAACAGTAGAATTTCCTCTTCTCTTCTCTTCATCCAAACTTGCTTCAAATCATACGATCTCGTATGCAAATTCTATATTTTTTTAAAAATGTGTCTCCAGGCGCAGATTGGTGAAATTCATGAAATTGCAGTTAGTCCGAGTCCCAAATAGCGTAACTTGGAATTAGTCGAAACAATCTGACGTCTGGCGTTTGATCAAGTTTCCAATCGTCAAATTGGCTGTTGCTTAATGCTTATGCAGCACCACCGGCGGGAGAAGGGCGACTTTCTTTCTTCTTTCTTTATTTTGCATGTTTAAATATGCGTATTATAAATGGTTACAAATAGAATTGAATCATTAAATGTATACTGCAAGAGCACTGCATAGCGTATAACAAATAGCTTTAATAATACTTGTCTTGATTTAACTGACATACTCGTAATACTCATACACATCACACACATCCACCGTATCGAATGAATTTTTTTAATTAATAACATATTTATATTTTTGTCTGTATAGCCTGTCCGTGTTTGATAGTCCTTAATTTCTGATTTTAATGTGACTAGCTTTTTAATTGGCTTTGTAAGAATTTAATTCATAGTTTTTAATATTAAATTTACATGATGTAAAGTTTGCAATAAATAAATAAATTAATTAACATAAAGCATTAATGTTAAATTAAGACAATTATTATTAAAGCTAGAAATATTAAATTGACAATAATAAAAATGTTCGCTCGCAGCAAATTAGGGAGTATGACGGTTATATATTTTTTTGTCGATA
Source organism: Schoenobius gigantellus (assembly GCA_963935595.1). Classification (NCBI taxonomy): domain Eukaryota; kingdom Metazoa; phylum Arthropoda; class Insecta; order Lepidoptera; family Crambidae; genus Schoenobius; species Schoenobius gigantellus. The sequence goes on from OZ012549.1 coordinate 5,743,100, forward strand.
AATTGTAAGTGTATTAAGTATATAACATTATCAACTACCTTCCTTGTTCAGATTTAACTACTTTAAGGCGCATAGTGGTCCCAATGACCTTGCGTCGATCGTCCCGCACTGATTACATAGGAGTGAGTGAGTGAGAGTGAGGGGAATATTTAAGCAAACCTTTACGCGTAAGATGAATTATTTCAATTAAAAATTAATAAAGGCGAATAAGAAAAATCTAAAAAAACCATCCGCTAGAATATTGTTCACTTTATTTATTGAAATCGAAAGTATATGATTTAACCTAATATTTACGACGCGATTAGGTTTAAAGTTTTAAAATCGAGGCATGTTTAAATCACATTTTAACGAAGTCTTAATTAATTTATCAAAAAAATTAAAAAGACCACCCTCTAAAGAATGCGTTGAGTAATAACATATCTTTTTTAAAGATTTTTTTATTCAATATTTATGAAGAGAACTGGTTTTTTCTGCAGTGATTTTTTTATGATTGACCCTACTATGCGCCTTAAGGTTTAAAGTTGGGCCGTTTGAAATAAAATGAATTATTAAGCTAACCTACTATATTGAAGTGTGATTCGCAGTAGGAATTTCACGATTTGCCACGGAAGCGGACACCTACGATACCTTGCTAGTCGTACATGATTATATGTACGGTTGATGACCGAAAATTCGGTCTCGCGCCCACTCATAACCAGAAACTCATAACTGGAATAAAATGTGGCGACTCATACCTGAATTGAGGACCCACTCATAACCATGGTTATGAAATTTATTTTAAACTTATAAAATATTTAATTTAGAGGAGTAACTCATAACCGAACATAAAAAAAGCAAATACCTAAACTGTGAACTACTTTAAAGTACATTTGAGATCAATAGTGCTTGCTTACTATTATCTTGCTTACTATACTCGCATACTAATTTTAAAGTAGGTACTTTTTGTTTTATTATTTCATACTAAAAAGAAATATTAAGTTACAGTGCAAACGGCAACACAGTCTTAACTGTCATTTCAAGACGCAATACACAAAAAATCCAGTCCTTACCCGTGGTACTACTCACGTGTCCGGTAGTACTACTTATTATCTTTGACAATCAAAGAACACCATGTGGGTAACTATCGGTTTTAATATTTATATTATTTTGAAGAAATTAAGCAACTTTAACGCAACTTTCAATTGCGAGTCATTTGATTTTTTAACCGACTTCACAAAAAGGGGGACTATATCATTTCCATGGTATGTTCTTTTTTTACGTTTGCTACCTCATAACTCTGTCATTTATTAACCGATTTGGAAAATTCTTTTTTTGATTGTGAAAGTCATAAATAATACTTATAAGAATACAAACAACATCACTGTTTTATATTAAAGTCGGAAAATAATAATTACCTGGAAAATCTTAAGAAAATATAAGTACAAGTTAAAATTTGGCACGAACTTCAATATAAAACTGTGATGTTGTTTGTATTCTTATATTATTTATAACTTTTGGTGTTTTTGAAGTCGGTTTAATTTTTTGAAAAAAAAACATTTTGTCTTCTGTATTATTTGTGCTGCCTAATTTTAATGCGGAAGAGATTACACACCGCAATAGCCACCCTAACCTTGCCGACCTGCAAGATGCCTCTTTACACCTCTTTTATACCAAGTGTTTTACTTTGATTTAAAATATTATTCACCTTTTTTGGTTAATGTTGTTAATAATTATTAAAGCGACTGTACATAATTCTGTAGTTGTGTTGGTTATGATTTTCATCTTCTCACATCAGCAGTTATGAGTGGGACCTTTACGTATTGGTTATGAGATTTTTGGTTATGAGTGGGCGCGAGACCGAAAATTCAACAGGTTAGTGTGATTTTGACGTCAACAATTTGTCACTGTTATATATGTATACAGTCGCTGATCGCAACAAATAATAACCTGAACAGGTTATTTATTGTTCACTTGTATTTTGATAGGTGAATTATAATATTTATATGCGGATCGAGTTATTAAGCAATTTATAATTCTAGCTTGCCCAATAGAAAAAATAAATTACAATGTCAATAACAGAGTCAAGAATATTTGTGTCGTTCTCTTGCTCGTGGTTTAATACAACTCCAAAAACGAAATTAAATTAGACTTGGACCTACCAATATTATTCATCTACTAGATGACCCATTGAAAAATCCTTCAACGCGGAAAATGTAAAAAAAAGGAACATATAACAATTTTCAAAATAGATCTGCTGTCCCTTATGTCCTTGTTCTGTGTTTCTTATTTCCGCATGTCACAAATTGAAAAAGCATATTAAACACAGCACATAATAATATTCACTCACATATAGAATTATGTTAGCTTTCAAATTTGTTCTTTATCTATGTGAAGAGATTCTAACATAAATAATTCTATTCTATAATGAGATATATACTTCTGGACTATACATACGGGTATTTACAAGAAAGTACTGATCAGTACCGGACAAAGGACATAGAAGAACATCTCTTGGCTAAAAAGATGACTTAGATGACTGAACAACATTAAAATGATATATATATATATATATATATATATATATATATATACCTTAACGTAGGTATCATTCCGCATCTACTCCAAACTAATTACTAATTAATGGATCATTTCAATAAAAGTATTTGGAGGCCATCAAGGTTTATCTGTCCCCGAACCCAGCAGCAGTCACGAGAATTTTACTCGAAAACACGATAACAGACCATTATAAAGCATTAAGCGATCGGAAGGAATGAGTCGATGTCGAAACGGGGCCAAGTTGAAGGCGGATTTGTGCAACATGTCACAAAGTTACTAATAAGTTTATTTATTCATCTAATTTTATTCAGAAACCAATAAAGTTCACGATACAACATTAAATTACAAATTGATAGAAGAGCATATTAAAACAAATTAAAATTATTTTTAATAGTCCGATGCGGACGAGTTGTCTGTGCCCCGACGTATTTAATGTTAATATTTTAATTAATAGCAAATTAATCAATCAATCAAAATATTCTTTATTCAAATATGACTTGATAGAATAAAGCTCTTTTGAATCGTTAATTTTTTTTACCTACCACCAATTCGGGACATCATTTAGCCGATAAGAATGGGCGCAATAAATTTATTTTTAGAAGTACCGTCACTTACAATATAATATGATGTCGTTACCATACACAGACAACATTTCATTACATTATAACGAGTAATGTCGAGTAAACACAAGGAGACTGGACGAATTTACGAAATTGCCAGCCTAGAAAAACTAGCGAATGAGGGACGTGTGACGAATCAAAAAAATGACAAACTAGGGAAAATGTCAACCTTTCGAAACTGACGAATAAGTAAACTGTCAAATTAGCGAAACTGACAAATTAGAAAAATGACTAGTGATAACTCAAATTAACACCTTACCGCTGTGAAAAAATATAATTATGAAATATGTTATATATTTTGACAATTGTCGCAACTGTCAGAGATGGTGAAATAGGGGCAAGGCATTGGCATCATTCAAATACGTTAACTTTATAATAAAACTAGCTGTGTCCGCGAACTACGTTTCGCCATAATACCTATAAAAAATAGTTTACGACCTATTCTCAGACCTACCGAATGTACACAAAAAATTTAAAAAATCGGTCAAGCCGTTCCGTAGGAGTTTGGTAACAAACACTGTGACACGAGAAATTTATATATTAGATAACCATTACTCATAAGTCTCTTTTATATGCCTATTTTTATAACTTACTAGCTGTACCCGCACTCAAAATTTCTAGAGAGGGCCACTCGTATCACGCACAAAATAGCCTACCACCTATTCTCAAACCTACCAAATATACACAAAGAATTTCATAAAAATCGGTCAAACCGTTTCGGAGGTGTTCGATAACACACGCTGTGACACAAAATGTTTATATAAACTTATGAAAAAGCAAATCATTAACACTTTGTGGAATTTTATTGTAAAAAATATACTTACATTAAACAATTACTTTTTACAACACTTGCTCTTATGGGGACCCGTAAATCGTAAAGGTTAAGTGATGGTAATAAATAAATATGTCTCTTTAATTTTTCGCGACAAAGAATCTTACAGGTTCTCAGGGGTGAATATCATAAAGATACTTGACTGGAATTTCTGCTATATGTAATTGTATGTACGAACACGGGGAGTCAGAAGGAAGTCTCATCACTACAAAAACACACATGGAGCATCCTATGAGTGTTGCATTTATAGCCTGATCCAAGTTTTGTTTCGTAACGCTTTGTGCTCAACTTTCAGTCAGTCAGCCAGTCCGTCCGTCTGCAACCCCCAAAAGAACCATACTGTACGTTGCCGACTTGTGACGTAAGATGTAATGTCACGGTACCCAGTAATTTCACTGCCATATCTTACCCTTCAAACAGAAACACAGCAATGCAAGCACTGCTGGTTTGCGGCAGAAATAGGTAAGAAGGAGGTATTCAGGCAGACGACCCTGGTACAGAGTTTCCCTCCGTATGTATATAATATAAAAATTCAATATATGGTTTGTAGCAACTCTTTGAACTGGATTTGTGATGCTGAGTATGTAATATGTACAGGCAGCGCCTTAAGACCTACGACGCTAAGGGTCATGGTACTAGAGTCCCTAACCCTAATTTCGCCAAAATTTTATATATGACTTGTTTTTACCAGGTTTCCTCATTCTCGCACACTTATCCAACTTCCTCAAATTGTTTTCCTCTATGATCCGTAATTATGGGTCACGTGGCAACACCTATGTCATGGAAGGTCATGGGCTTTGAAACATTATTTTATTCTGACGTATATACGCAACCTCGAAACACCTCGACTGACGTGCAATTGCAATGTAGCTGATAAAACTTCGGCTATTTGTGGCGAGATATATCGTTTAATTCGAACGATAAGGCGACTGATACCGATCGCCAAGGAGCGATGTATTGGGTTAATTCATCGTTGCTCCTCGCTGTATGCATTGACGTCAAAGTTTCTTTGAGGATTGAAAGGTGGTTATTGACATTGATTAGCACTCTTGATACAATGTCATAACATAATCCCCTTCAGTCCTATGACTCAACATGTGGTCACCAGCGATTCGATACATTTCGGTAGCTACTGACAATTTTTTTGTAATGTTGGCACCCAGCGAATAAAACTCTATAATCGAGAAACTCAGAACTGTCAATGTCACAAATTTTGAAAACGAGATACAAGTAAAGGGAAAGATTTAATTTTCTTTTATAATATCTCGTTTTCTTATGGATACGCTCATTTACTCACATTTATTACCAGAGTGAACCCAGTACTATAGTCCATTTTTATAACGAACGAGTAAGTACTGAGTATGTTTCTCGCACATTTTCAGATGATGAGATGATGATGATGGGATGGGTCATTTTTAAGGGCGGGCGTGGCCAACCCTTTGTTCTTGTTTTGAAATTGTAAAGGCCCGTTCTTATTGAAGATAAAATGGGCTTAATGTTGATTACATGGACCATTTTAACGCATTAAAAATTTTCGATGTTCGTTTGTTTAAAAAAACGGATTATAGAGTCGTAACAGCGGGTACCTCTTTTAATTCTCTCTCTCTCTCTCTCTCTCTCTCTCTCTATGTTACACCTATGTTTACCGCCAAGCAGCGGCGCTTGCTTCGCACTGCTACGTTCAGGTTCGAAGGGTAAGAGGCAGTGAAATTACTGGGTACTGTGATCTGACATGTATTTTTACAAGTTGGCAACGTACTCGTACACTGGGGTATTTGTACGAGTTGTATATTGAGAAATCTTACAGGAACCACATGTATACAGGGCGTCCGAAGACTGTGGGTCATGAAGGGAAAGTACCTTAAATATCGTTAATAGGATATTTTGCTGAAAGAAGACTTTATGTTATTTTTAAAAGTAAGTAATACTGCATTCAAAGATTTTCTAAAAATTACATGCTTAATCTGGGAATCGAACCGACTTAAATGTAAAAAAAAATCACCCGTATTTTTATGATGCCATCGAAAGAATGGACAAAAAATAATAAGTCCTCTTAAGTAACATATTATCTTAAAAGAAAGGAATAACGTTTTATTAATCATTTTAATCAAATTAAAAAAATACTTGAAACCGCCGAAGTCAATTGAGTATTTTTGTAAATTAATTAATAAAATGCTCAAAATGTTATCCTTCTTGTCTTATGCAGATCGTCAATCTTTTAACATGTTCACTGCCTGTTGATTTTCTTATCATATTGTGGTGAATACTCAACATGATGTGGCTCAATTCTGTTTGTAATTCGCCCACGTTGTCGTATTGCTTTTTGTATAGCAAATTTTTCATGTATCCCAATAAGAAGTAATCTAACGGTGTTAGATCTGGGGATCTTGCCGGCCATCTAATCGGTCCATTTGTACCTACCATAATCCAAGTAGGAAAACATTCCTCCATAACTCTGGCTGCTCTCCGACTATTATGAGCCGGAGCACCATCTTGTTGAAAAATTAAGTTTTATTGCACCGCCAGGGAGAGATTTCTTATCTCGTCTCTTAAAATTTGAAGTATTTCTAAATACTTTTCTGTGTTCAAGGTTCCTTGGTAAAAATGGATTAAGAAAACCCGGTTTTTAAAATTCCGCACCAACAGTTGAATGAAAAACGCACTTGGTTATTCGTTTCGGGGACTCGTAGGGGATTTTCTTTAGACCAAATACGATTATTGCGGCGGTTGTACATACCGTTATTACTAAAGTTAGATTCATCTGTCCAAATAATATTATCCAAAAAATCAGAATCTTCGAGCAAGTGCTATGTTACTTAAGAGGACTTATTGTTTTTTGTCCATTCTTTCGATAGGCATCATAAAAATACGGGTGTTTTTTTTACACATTTATGCCGGTTCGATTCCCAGATGAAGCATGCAAGTAATTTTTAGAAAATCTTTGAATGCAGTATTACTAACTTTTAAAAATAACATAAAGTCTTCTTTCAGCAAAATATCTTATCTACGATATTTAAGGTACTTTCCCTTCATGTCCCATAGTCTTGGGACGCCCTGTATAGGCTTCTGTAGCCGCACCATCAGGTAGGCCAGTTTGTTTGCCACTTAGTTGTATTATCATCAACATCACAGCTCATATGCGTCCCCACCGAGGGGCTCGAGCCACCAGGGTGTTCAGGCCTTAGTCAACCACGCTGGCCCAATGCCGATTGGTCGATTTCACATACACCTTTGAACATTGGCGTATCTAGAGTATTTTTTCTGGGGTGGGCCCTCGATTTTTGTTTGTATCACTGTTTGGCGTCCATTATAGAATTTTGAAACGGTAGCCTAACATCCTGGGCTGGGCACTAGACCATTCTGGGGTGGGCACGGCCCACCCTTCCCCAACTCTTATATACGCCTATACCGTTGAATTTCCTCGCAGATGTATGCAGCCTCACGATGTTTTCCTTCGCCGTAGGGGCGTCGAATAAATATACACATGATATTCTAAAATGGAAAAAACACATTGGTACATGAACACATTGGACCGAATCTTATTACGTTATTAGGTACAAATCCCAGAAAAATCTTGTAGAAAGACGAGGGCCGACAGTTTCATGCTTCAAATCACGGGTCATTCAACTTCTTGTAGCTTCTCAAATTTGCCCATGATGTCTCCATGTTACTGAGCTGCACGGTGTGTTAAACATTAAGCCTCAGTAAAATGTTAAGTTTGTCAAAATAACTTAAAAGGACTTACGATAACTCCAAACATAACAAGTCACTGTCGTATCTGTCGCCCAACCCAACATACAACTATACTCGAGTCAAGAACTTTCCAGATGCCGGCTAAGTAGGTACCTCGAGCGGCAAGAACCGCACAAACAAACTTATGCCAAACCGCAAATTAATTATTTACCTACGTGAAGACGACAGCAAATAAATCATAAACTACGTTTTTCTACAGAATATGTTTATTGGACAATATCGATGTCATCATATTAACGAGTAATTAATAAATCGTTAGGTGCTAATAGGGCTAAAAGTGACACAAACTTCATTTTGGCGACTGATGAGGTTAGATGAGATGCACATTTGTTACATATTGAAATTCGAATTCGAGGGTAATGTGTTCATCAGTCTATGTTTGTTTGTTTATTCCTTTGTTGCACTGTTTTGTAAAGTTTTGGTCACCTATCCAGGGTCCAACCATGGCGAGGGTGTTGCTTTGTTTTCAATATCGAAACCAAAGCGTTCGAACCACGACGCCACCGAGCTCCACAGGAATACATTGCGGATCATGAACATTCGGCAATCGTATATTTAAACACCGCCACTACATATAACGACGACGTCAGCCTCGTGCCTGAATCTGAAATTCCAAAGCTGGCAGAAGCACGCCGGCATTGACCGTGACCGGCGCCGAATCGATAGCCGCCCAAACGAGCATATCTTTTATTTCACTACTCAGGACAGACAACATACGGAGACAGATGATACGACAGACCAGGCAATACAGGACGGATTGCCTCACGAATACGCTAATTGTATACACACAGCAACTCTTGGCCTTAGCGCGAACGCACACGGCCGACTATCGGTGACCGATTTTTTGACTGTGTAAAATGAAACTTACCGTGCTCTACGTTGCAACGCACACGAACTATAAGAAATCGATACATAAATCGGCCAAATATATAAATCGATGAATCCCGGCCAACCCGATTATCGATGAAAAATGGAACATTCGTAAATGTATACATTAACGTACAAAGAAGTCGGTCACCGAGTCGACCGTGTGCGTTCGCAGTTTCGCACTTATAAGGTGCAACTCCGAGCGGCCGACTCATCGCTATTATTATTGTGTATGGCGACTATTGGCGACTGTCATGCCGTGCGGCCGACAAGTGACAGTCGCTATACATTATAGTGAGGCTCGGACTAGCAACTTTAAGTTGCGCGTCCATGGGTCGGAATCGGAGCGTGCGGAGCGAAAGCGATTTGTTGCTTTATATGAATCTCTATGGAATTGCGTGCACTGGATCGGCATTTTGCGCCAGAGACCGATATTTCTGCCGATGACGTCATCCGCAGTGAACGAGCCGTTCGGATGCCGATCGCTTCGAGTTCTGACGTATGTGACGCTAAACTGTGCATAGATTTATGATGAATTACGAAGTTTTGATTACTTAAATCTGCAGAGGGCCATCTTATCACGTAGGGGTAAAAAGACAGCCTACGACCTATTCACAGACCTACCTAATATACACAAAAATTTTCATAAAAATCGGTCAAGCCGTTTCGGAGCAGTTCAGTTACAAACACTATGACACGAGAATTTTATATATTAGGTTAGAAAATTATAAAATGAAAAGTAACTTTAATTATTTCACGCCTAACGAACGGTTTCAATATACTATCTAGGTATCTGTGGATTTGTTTAGAGAGGACAAAAATTTTTGACGTTTTTTGTATGGAGCTAATGACAAACACCTATTGCTAGTAACCAAATCCATAGATAAGGCGCATAACACATTGCACCGGACACCGCTCCGGTGTGCGGCGCTGCGGTTTTTAATTTTGACTGAAGAATCTTAATTTGTATACAAAAACCGCAGGGTATAACACACTCGCACCGCATCACCGTGCGGTTGTGCGGCGCGCGCGACGGCACCGCACTCCCGGACGGTGATGCGGTGCGGTCCGCGGGGTATGCCACACTGAGCCGCAGTATCGTACGGATTTTTGCGTAGAAAGGACGTGCATACGCGTAATAGATCTCGACATAGATAATGCGGCGATGCGGGGCGTCGTGCACCGCAGCTCCGGACGGTGATACGGAGCAAACCGTACGGTGGCACGGTTCCGTGCCGCCGCAGCCGCATGCGGTTTTCGTCCCTCCGTACACCGCAGCGGTGTCCGGTGCAATGTGTTATGCGCCTAAGATAGAATGCAATTATTCGTAGATACTACAATTTCTTAATAAGTCAATAGTGATAAATGTTTAAGTTATAGGCACGGTAATTTATAGGTTAACCCGACAATAATTGTCTCGAAAAGCTAGGTCATTGAAGCGTTATTGATACGCCATAAATACATTAACGCTAGCAGAATAGGGTCCATGAATTCTACGCAAGCAAAGTCGCGGACAAGAGAAGCGTTTGACAATATTATATCATCAGCACTGCGCAGATCTACACATGCGCCTCTCTCAAAGCTGTGTGTGACGCACATTTTGCCCATAAAAAAATCAGCACAGAAGACCCTTGAAGCGCTGACGTGATCATATGTAAATTTTAACGAATCAGTAAACAGCGTGCTTTAATATTTACGTACAATATTGCAATTCATAGTTGTCAACAGTGTTGTTGTCAACATACGCGTAGTGTAGCAGAGGGACATTTCATTACAATTGTACAGATCATTTTCTTATATAGGCAAGCACAAATTGATAATAAAATTACACGATGGAACACATAACAAGATCTCCTTGGCTCAAATGAAGCGAATCCTTAGAAATATGAGCCGAGTGAGCAAATAAAGCCATCCATTGATATCCAACGCGGTTGGTTTATTACATTCGTTGTCAGCCCCCTAACCATGATCGCCTAAAACAATATTAAACCGCACTGAGAGCGGGATGGCGCTATACGCAGCAAGAGCGGTGTCTCTGTTTCAATGTTGTTTTAACCTTGCTATAAGCGATCATGGTAAGGCCCCTGGTCTGCCTACGCACGCATCGGGTCTGATTGAGACGGGATTCAATGAACAAGAAAGCATACGGCTTATTCATTATTGGCTAGGGTTTCCAGATGGTATGGAAAAGACAGACATGTGCCCCTTTTCCGTGTTTTGTCCTCCCTACCTACTGTAAGTCCCCCTTTTTGCTAATTCGTTGCAAACGAGCGTGTTGTAAATGACCTCTTTTTTTATAGAAAATCCTCCTCTTTAGATCCATCCTTCATTAAATTATCATCTGGTAACTCTACTATTGGTTGACTTGCTTTTATTAAAGTGTATCATTAAATTATCATCTGGTAACCCTACTATTGGTTGACTTGCTTTTATTAAAGTGTATCACTACTACTATTTTAAATGTTCTTCGAGGTAAGACCATCCAGTTATCCAGTATTGATCTCGAGGCCCGGGGTGTGCTTCCCCTTGGGTACAGCACTGTCTCCACTTGGTTTTGTAATATGCAGGGCTTCTGAACTCGCCTGGCTAGCTACAACCTTAAGTTTGTTGCCTTAGCAACAATGTTAACTTATAATTGTATTCATAGCCAGTTCCTCTGTTGTTAAGGTGCCCTGATAAACTTCGCTTCCACCTTCGGCCTCACCGTCACTTGCCATAAGGTGATATGAAAGCAAAGAGTTTCTGTTGCGTGTAAAAAAGACCAAATTTCATCCACATTCATCTCGTCTAATCTAAGCGTCAAATCGATACCCTATATTGGGGATCGAGGTCACTGGAATAAGTGGGAAATCTGCGTTTATCGATTCCGGTGGGGACTTGGCGCTTTGCCCCGAGTGCCCCGATATTGTGTTACTCTAACACCATCGCATCGCAAGTGTACAGTGTACAGTCAACGTACGCACACACAGCCGACGCTGATCAATGAAAGACAATAGTGACAGTCTTGTACTGATGCAGTATAGAATGTCAAATCCAAAACGGTGGTGATAGACTGAGTTACACAGTATGCCCCAGTAACAGTAACAGCGAGATTACAGATGGAGACTCAGTAGTATTGAGTAGACGACTCTAGTACTGAGTCAGTAAGTATACTGAACAGTGAGTATAGTAGTCGTCTGCGTGGATAACTCTATCGTATGCTAAGACGTTAGGGTAAGACAGGCAGTGACTTTACTGGGTATGGTGCTAAGGTATGGTGCCATCTAAAATTGGCAACGTGCAGTAAGCAACACGTGAAGCTTTTCATTCGCATTGCGAAAGCCGTCGCTATTGCGAGCGACATAAGGGCGTGTTGCTGTGTGTACATTGTTCTTTTTAGGGGTTGTAGATTTGAAAAATTTTGCGGGAACTCGGGAACGGGGATGTCACGCAGACGGAATCTCATTCCAGTACCACGAGTGAACTTTCCGTATGCAACAGCACTGTATTTGGTCCCCAGCGTGTTATCTAATGGCTAAGGCGTGACGTCTCTAGTTGGAGGGGCATGAATGAGCGGCTCAATGGCGGAAACCTAGCGACATGCGACTCAAAGAGTTGGAATCGTGCCAAACGTTTATACACGGACCGGGCAAGTACACTTTAGTCCTACGCCTTTGAGAACGTTTCACCATGTCAAACAGAATCCAACATAGCCAAGTGCTGACGGACAATTAATGCCGGTGGTGAATTATGACATCCTTCACTCACACGCACTTTCTATTTCATAATGTGTGGTGTGACACAGAGGTTGTCGGTAGTGCTTCGTATATTCATTGTACACATAACGCAAAAGCTGTCTAATCCAAGTATACAGTGTACCATGTGCCGCCGATATTTGGATGCATTTCCCAAAGATTTATGTGCAAAGGAAGAAAGATACGCACGCACGCACGCACGCACGAACGCACACACGCACGCACGCACGAACGCACACACGCACGCACGCACCGCACGAGACCAAAACCGGCCTAATTGTAGCAAGATCAAGACCATCTTGGTGTTGGTCCAAGAGTATCGCAAGACTACAAGACCAAGACCGATTTTGGGCAACACTACTCTCTCCCCATATGATGCAGTAGATACCTTCACACTAGCTAGAAGGGTTGGCGTATTGTAGCGAGTTTTGAATCTGAGCAGAGCTGTGACTGCGGAAAACTGCCGCCCCCTGACCATGATCGCTCCAAACAATATTAAAATCGCCCTGAGAGCGAGATGGCGCTATGCGCAGCAAGACCGGTGTTTCTGTTTCAATATTGTTTCAATGGTAAGACTCCAGTGATCATCTCTTCTTACGACATCCCCGGGAGGAAAGGAAGCTAAATTCGTCACTGCACGGATACATATAACGATGAGATTGGATACCTTACTGACAGCAAAGCGCAGAAGTAGGTAGTTATTACTTGGGAGGCGTGAGGATGTCGAATAAATAAGAAAATAAAAAAATACATTTTTTTTATATAAAAAACGTCGTCCCACGCTAGTTTTTTCTCCTATGTCGTGGGTGCAGTTACAAAAATAGAATATCACATGCACAATTGCACATACCGCCCAGACCGCAACAAATTTCTATATGCCATACAAAATATTTGTCCCGTACGGGAATCGAGCCCGTGACCCGTTGCGCAGTAGGCGACCACTCGACCTCTGCGCTAACCGTGTCGTTAAATTGACAGCGGAGGTTGCACCTCCAATTAGCATTAACTCGACCAAGCAATATACATAGTATAATATTCCATTACCGAGCATTACACATCAAGTTTACACATAGTTAAGCGTCAATTTAAAGATGTGACTTCAAGTGCAAAAAGTTGATGACATCATGAGCTGACAGGCAAATCGTTCACAAACAAGTCGCGGGACTTTTTATGAGATCGACCACAACGAAAGAGCATAGGATCAGTTGTTAGCTCATTAACACAAGTTTTAGTTAATATGTATTTTTATCATGTCAAAGTAAGCACATAATATCTACACCGTATTCAACGAATAATATGAGTTATCGTCTTGTCTCGAGAAAAAAATGTAATGTAATTAATTTAAAAACTTCGAATGTTTGTAATCATAAATCAGCATGGATACCAGTTTTCGTCTTAATTTTGAATCAACACTAGGCCCGTTCTAGTACAGCAACATTTTCAAAATTTTTAGCATCAACGCGTTTCATTTGGCTTTGGTGTTAACATTTCGTGATGGTTTCGTATGTTCCACATAAACATTTTTGCCACGAAAAGTTAACATCAAATACCCATACTAATAGATGGGTCCTCTGATACCATTTCTTGACAGCTTGGCAATTTGGCATTTGGATACTTTTTTCCATGAATCGAAAAGATTTTTTAGTGGATTTCATTATTAAATTGAATAATATTTATAGTTTTAGCCGATTTTGATTTATTTTATTTGAAATATTAAGTTACTGGACCAAGTAGGTGAGACGTCAAAATTCAGCACGAAAAATCAGTTCATACCGTTTCATTTGTAACAATTAGCGCGGCTAAAAATGTCAACATTTCTTATGAGAAACGCATAACGAGGCTAACATCAGATGTCAGCACCAGCAAAGTGGTGATGGTTAAGTGGAACACAGCTACTAGATTCAATTCGATGTTACGAAATTTCCAGTTAAGTTCCAGTTGTTCCTCGTGGATACAGCTTCTTATCGCTTCATTTTTACCAATATTTCAAAATTCGTTTCACGTCAAAAGACCCTATATTTAGTATCTACTAGATCACGTATGCCCTGTGCATGCAGACAGGACACACATCACACATTTACTGGAGGGAAACTCTGTACCGGGGTCGACTGCTTGGGTACCTCCACCTTACGCATTTCTGTGTTCCGGTTTGAAGGCTAAGATATTATGTCAGTGAAATTACTGGGTACCGTGACCATACATCTTCTGTCACAATTTTGCAATTCAAACGTACACTGTAGTTCTTGTGGGGGTTACAGATTTGCTGCGAATCTCACAAGAACAATATATGTGACTGTTACCACTTACCGTCAGGTGGGCAGTTTGATTGTTTGCCAACTTAGTAGTATAAAAAAATTATAATAGACGCAGTACACGGGTTTCCCATGCCGAACCGAACTAAGCGGATAGTTGTTTTAGTTGGCCTCAGAGTTAATTGTCGAGTTTTCCCTGTATTTATGGCAACACCTCGCAATCAGATTACTCTGAAGCGTTCGGCAAATGTCTAGCATTTCCGATCGGTTCCCGTGAGCGAGCGCTGATAAGGAATTATCACTTTTATTTGCGTACGATTGGCTTTCGCCTAGCGACGCGCACGGAGAGACATCCGCCGCGGCACGCACCGAGAATTTGTACGTGATGAGCGCGTACCGTACACTAAGCCGCATACCATACCTACATGAAGATACAATTCAGATATCATTAGTAATAAAAGAAATGACTTATTTTAGGTTTCCGTACCTCGAAAGTAAAATAGGACCCACTTCACTGTCTGTCCGTCTGTCTGTCTGTCAGGACGACGCTCTTTCTTGGGAACGCGTAGAGATATCAAACTGAAATATATATCAAAGTGTCTTTTCGCTCGCGGCCTTGCGCGTTATTTTTTTTGATTTACCCATGGGAATTCTATGTCATCCCGTAGGAGAACCAATTCTATAGCCTATATTATTCAGTGCTAATGTAACATTCTATCAGTGAAAGAATTTTTAAAAACGGACCAGTGAAAACCGGTCTCACACACCGATTTGAAAAACTAGGTGTGTGAGAAGCAACAAGCAGATTATTTCGAATTCTTTTTATTACAGTTCATTTACATTTGTTCCAACTCTATAAATTGCAACATTGAATTTTAGTTACTTAAGTATTTTAAAACGAATATCACCATTTCACACAAACTTTTAATAACAAATTATGTACATTTTTATGCGTACGTACGAGCGTGCGTGCATTTTCCATACAAAATATATTTAATAATTTATTCTTTTTTAAATTTTGTATAGTTCGTTAACTATTGCCAATCTCGCGATACTAGAAACGTCCAAAACAAAACTACAAACATACATCTTATCGACAAAAAATGATAGGTACAAAAATTGAAGATAGGTAAAAAAACAAACAGCTTCTACATCGAAGTAAGTACTAAATATTCAAAACACAACATATAATCTCCATTTGTGGTTGAAGGGATGTGCTACGTGCCCGCTTCTCGAAACCGCGACGAAAAACGATAACGGAGAAAAGTTGTTGGTTTTTTTAAAATCACCCGGTCTCTCAGACATATTTATAGGCGATATGTGGCCGGTTAAATAAATTACAAATGTTGCTATTCAATAAAATGCAACAAAACATAATGAAGAAACAATAGAAGGGATACTTGACGCTTCCAATAACGATTTATTGTTATTATTATTTGTTCTATGAAGAATAGTTAATCGACACACCTTGACAACACCAACCCAAAAGACATGTTATATTACATTCTGAACATTAGTAACCTTTAATAATAAACGTATTGTGCGCAAACTGCAGCGAGCCTGCAGGCGTAGCACGGTCTGCCAAGACAGGACTCGAGTCACGCATTATCTCACAATTTCAGTGACATAATCTCTATGTCTTTAAGAGTAGCACGGTGGCGTGTATTTAGTGTGACTGACGTGATAAATTTTCTTGGCGCTCGCCAAGGAACACGTGTGACTTAGTTTTATCACAAATTTATTGGCGTGCCTGTGCGCCAACTGCTGTGGTTGTAGCAAAGGGCTTTAATACTATAAAAGATATAGTAGTAGTCGGAGAGCAAAATTTTAGAATAAAACTCAGTCACACGTGTCCCTTGACAAGCGTCAAGAATTTTGTATCATGTCAGTCCCACTTAATACACGGCACCGTGCTACTCTTTAAGACATAGAGATTATGTCACTGAAATTGTGAGATAATGCGTGACTCGAGTCCAGTCTTGGCAGCCCGTGCTACGCCTGCTGGCTCCCCACATTTCAACATTCACAATATCCTCTAAGTTCATAATGAACTCCTGTCAACATTAAATTCATCAGTGATACTCATTTGAATAACCACTGTCATCACAACAAATTCACCACCTCCAACTCCAATCATCTATGTGACATGCGAGTGTATAAAGGGTCAAAGGGCACGGCAGCTAACTCACCTTGGCACACATATAGAGTGGTAGAGGCCGTGGTTCCGCAGCACGTGCACGAACTCGGGCAGCGTCCGGCACGCGCCCATGATGCTGAACGCGGCCAGCGCACTGTTCCACACCATCAGCGTCCGCCGCAGCTCGAACCTGGAAGGGGAGACGTTGATCGGTTATACGCCGAATCACTCACACAGGCAGATGAAATTACTCAGTTTCTTCCTCACTGCTCAACTCGATTGCTCAACCAGTTGAGCAGTTGAGCAGTAGGACATAGCTTTGATGAACGAATATTTTATGCACCATAGCTCAACTATTTTTGCTCAACTTAGGAGATCTGTAGGTCAATGTACTTTTAAAATCGAACGTGTAATCTACCTTAATGATTAAACTAAACTTATTTAGAATGGACATTGTCACCTATATAAGTGTCATGTTATTGATGTAACGAGAGTATTTTGTTTGTTTATTACTGTGTAAATAGATAATTTTCCTTACCCCTCGTTTACACCAAGAAACAAGTAAAATACTAGTTTTATACAATACTTGTAGAATACTCGTCAAAACATTTTATACATGTATTGCAACTGTCTCAAACATTCTTTCGTTCATACTGTGTTGCCAACAAGTCTCTAAACAAGTATAAACAACATCTGCGTTTACACTTAGATCTATGACATATTCAAACTAGTCTGATACATTGACAGCGTTTACACTTACAAAAAGCAATCGTGTTTTTAACAAGTTTTGTTTATTTCACTGAAATTTATGTATCATACTAATTTAAAACATGTTTTAAACTCTATCCATGCTTGTTGGATAAAGTTTTAAACTTTTACTGGACGGACCGTATTATTTTACGGGGGGAAGAGAAGAAAAAAAAAACAAAAAAATACAAAAAATGCTGCACTAGTTGAGAGCAGCATTTTTATATTTTTTTATTAAAAAAAAATTTTTAAACCATTGTTTTTATTTTATTTATAATAATGGATGTGTCCTGAAGCGTCCCTAAAATTTTCCAGTGATAAAAAATAACCGTGTACTCATGAAGTAAAGTTCCTCAGCATCTTTACTTTCCATTGTGAATAGTCAATTGAGTAGAAAATATTAATGAAACTACCGGACTGGCGTGTCATTTTCTATAAGTTTATCTACAACAAGTATAAAACGTGACATCATAAACATGTAGACAACTAGTAGTTCAGAAACAATTTCATACAACAAGTTGTATACATGTTTTGTATTCAACAAGTTTTATACATGTATTGTATACGAGTGTAAACAATAAACGAAAACATTGCATAAAACTTGTTAAATACATGTAATATACCTTGGTGTAAACGAGGAGTTATGCAACAAGCTTTTCATTTTCGCTAACTATTACATTAAGGGCCTGTTTCACAATCAATAAGTAAGTTTTGAATAGCTTACTTGACAGATTCTTTGACATATTTTTCATATAACAACCGTCAAATCATCTGTCAAGTAAGCTATTCAATACTTACTTTTCGATTGTGAAACAAGCCCTAAATATATTAAAATGGATGGTGAAGATATGACTCCGACAACCTCGTGTAAGTAAAATGAAATACTTTGTATTTATTTTCGATCCATTCAATTTTGAAATAGATCTCTTAATAATAGTTTCATTGGTTTGCGCTATTTGATATTTTATTTATTACTGTTTAGCACCAAACGAGGAGGACGTGGTGCAAACCATCGATCATAAAGGAGGAAAAGCTGTTCTTTACAAAAATAATCATTACAAAGATTTTGAGATTTTATTTACAGAGAATAAAATATAGTTGAGCTATTAACAATTGAGCCATTGGTATTACCCACTGCTCAACTACTCATAGTTGAGCAATTACCAGTTGAGCCGTGGGTATTACCCATTGCTCAACTTTACTGAGTTGAGCAACCGAGTTGAGCAGTGGGGAAGAAACGGAAATTACTTGGTACTCTGTCTTAAGTCACAACTGTCACAAGTTGACAATACGCACTGTAGATGCAAATCTTACAAGTGAAGAAACACATGTATGTGCTACTCTGACTTAACTCACAACTGTCACAACTTGACAATACGCACTGTAGATGCAAATCTTACAAGTGAAGAAACACATGTATGTGCTACTCTGTCTTAAGTCACAACTGTCACAAGTTGACAATACGCAATGTACATGCAAATCTTACAAGTGAAGAAACTTGTAAGATTGTTACTGGTGACTGAAGCCATTTATCATCAGGTCCGCTTGCCGTGAGGCCTGCGTAAAGCTTCTCGTAAGGCTTCTCCGTCTGGGTATTGTCTTGGTGTGTTCTCGGACAATCCCTTCTAGGAGATAGTCCGACCAACTGGTCGGCCTAGCCCGGGCGCGTGACTAGTGGTCCAAAAGGGCAGGGAGAACACCGGGGGGGTTTTAATGGGTAGGCCTGGCACTCTGCGGGGTCAGGCCCACACACGCCCGCGCCGTCTAGCCTACCGCCATCTAGCCAACAGTCGGGTCCCCCCCCAAAAGGTGGACCTTCTGCTTGTTTGCCTATCCTATTTTGTATAAAATCTTTTTTATACAATCAAATAGGGAAGTACAAATCGCGGTATCATGTTGAAGTGTCGGTGCAGGGTCTCCCAATCAGTGAGGCGCCCGCCACCCTATGCAAAGTCAGCGACACATTGCAACGGTCTTTTGAATAAAACTAAACACGCCAATATTTTCATCGTTTGCTTAATATTTTTGACCCCCATTTCGGCTTCTAGGGGGGCGCAGTATTTTAGCATAATGTTGGGTGAGGCACATAGGGTAAAAGGTTGGGAACCTCTGGCATAGAGGGAGACTTCAAGGCTAAAGTCGTCCGCGTGGTTACTATTTCCGCGGCCAAGCAACAGTGCTTGTATTGTGTATTTGAAGGGTGAAATTACACGCAGTAAAATTACTGGGTACTGGTACTACAACGTACATTGGGAAGGACTGAGAAGGATGTAGTGGTTGTGTAATCTTTCGCAACACTATGTGCTATAGTCGCATGCACAGCCGGCTTCAAAAGCAGATAAGCATTTTTAGCAGATTTAGTATTATGTCACACCAACTATTCCTTTATTTTAGTATGGTTATACCTATATTGCATTGTTAATAGTTGGTATGACATGGTACTAAAGTGTTTATCTACTTTTGAAGCTGGCTGTACATAGCCACTTAGCCAGGTGGGCAGCCTGCTTGTTTCCCAACTTTGTTGTATAAAAAAGCTGTCATCTGCGCAAGCGCAATCGTAATGAATAAACGCTGTGTGTGTATTTCCCTGCGAAAATAAAATTGCTATGGCTAAATGCTATGGCTAAAATCTGCCTTGATGCTATGATTTTTAGGGTGTCAAACGAAGTGCGGGATGCGAGGGTTTACAACAGGAGACGCATTTTGAATCATTAGAAATGAACGTTGAATTCGAACACGAATACAAATAAATCACGTGAGATATTATTTTCTAGTGCTCTCAATTTTAAAGATTTTTGAATCACTCGAATTCAGCATTGCCATTAAAAACAAATTCTATATTAGAAACCGTTACACGCAGAAAGGATAAAATCCGGTAAAGACATGGCAATAACTCATTAATTAAAAAACAAGCGATGAATCGCATATAGAACGGAACGTGTATACGTTGCGTATATTCTACTAGTAGAAATCAAAAACGAGTGGGTAGGACCACTCGTTGCAGAATTCACGGAATTAATATTCAAAAATAGTGAATTCGGTAATTCGTATGCGAATCTTACGATGTCAAATGCGAATTTGAATTTTATTGTCTCAAAAATGCGTCTCCTGCGCCTGCGCAGACGGGCGGCAGCCATTTTTGTTCAACTTGTGTGCCACATTAGTTTACAGTGTTTCTGCGCCTTAGTAAGATCGCCAGAGGGAACGCATATTTAGGGAACGCTGTCAGTGATCTAATGCTAGCGACCAACGTGGGGAGACATCTATAGAGGCTACGACAACTGTCCACTTCAAATATAAAATAAAACAATGAGATATGCGGTTTGATTGCACGTTGTTCCTTATATGAGAAAAAAAAAGTAACGACTTTGTAATTATTTTAGAAACTTCCCACTCAAATGAAAAATGCCTAATTGACAAGTATTCAGCCGTTAAAACTCATAAGAATAGGAGACCGAAATAATAGAAGCGTCTACATATTTGGGAAAGAAAAAGTGACACGCTCATGGCGTTATTAAGCTTAATGTCTAAGAATAATAGATTTGCGTTCGCGTTACCTTTGCATATCGACCTGACCGCAGAAAATTAACATAATTATAATTATACATTTTTAAATTGGCCTTTTAGCTCGGATTGACGTCACTACAAACAAAACGTACACACACGTGACGTAGGTTACGCAAAATTCCAATATCCCATATCGAAAACGAGTTTCGGATAAGTCATTTACTTATGTCAAATATGTTATGTTATTAGGAATACCTGTGATTGTGATTATTCCTTTATTTAAATTAACAACGTTACTGCAATAATGAAATTTACATTTTATGGGGGGGCTGGACTCTTTGGCCGAATAATGTTTTATTCCAATGGATTTGGCCTTTGCCTGAATACCTACCTACATGCATTTGTTTGTGACTTGTCGATACGTTTCGATTGAGGTGGATTAAATTGAAATCCGGAAAAAAATATTTTGATACTTGATCACACCCCGGACACTCCATACAACGTTCGCAAATCAATTACCTATTACTACTACTTAAACAAATGACGTTCGTACACGCGCAAATGTGTGCGTTGAATCTAGTAGGGCTGAGTGCGCGGTTATCAATCGAAATGACGCGGGAAATGCAGCGTCTGCCTTCTCTTTCACCCGCATAGCGCTGTCTCTGTTATCGGCCGGCCTTGTTTATGTGTCAGTAATGTCTACAACGAAGTGCCGGGTAGGACGAGGTATTTAAAATGAGTGCGGGGAGGTGAGTGGCCGTTCTGTACGTAGTACTATTATCTATTCTGTGACTTGATGGAAAATTTTAACCAACGGATAAATAAAAAAAAATTAAGAATCACGAATGACATTAGCAGAGGCGAATGGCTTATCTCCGCATTTCGGTTTTTCACGAATTTTTATTTTATCGAGTTTTATAAAAACTTAGTAACAAGTCAGTCACTAACAAATGCGTATCACACACAAGTGACACCGTATCTTCATCAACAGCTCATATACGTCCCCACCGAGGGGCTAGAGCCTACCCTAAACCGTATAAGATAAATGCGTATCACACACAAGTGACACTGTATAAGACAAAATAATTATTAATGGACAATGTGACAAATACGAAACAAAATTATTTTACCTTAGTTCCCCCATTAGAACACGTGATACTAATGGTGGGATATTACTAGTTATTGTTGTGCTGGAGAAAACATTTTATTTAATAGCGAAGGTGAATTAAAATATTGTTGAAATATATTTCTTTTTGTGAATCAAGTACCTTTCAGTGATTATTTGTAGATAACAATAGTGTAGATAATTTATAATATGACATTCTTCGACTTAATTCACAGTGATTCTGTGACAATACATATATTATTATGTTGTAAATTCAAAACGTTTTATATTTAATGTTATATATTACTACTTTTTTAGGTTAACTCTTTAGTTCTGTCTAATACGCTGAGTCTAGTTATGTTAATGCCGAGTGTATCGGTGAAAACATAACTTTTTATGTTTTCACCGATACACTCGGCATTAACATAACTAGACTCAGCATATTAGACAGAACTAAAGAGTTAACCTAAAAAAGTAGTAATATATAATATTAAATATAAAACGTTTTGAATTTACAACATAATAATATATGTATTGTCACAGAATCACTGTGAATTAAGTCGAAGAATGTCTACGTTATTATAATATACCAGGGGGATTATTGTCTAAGAAAAAATCTATTACAGTCATTGCGCGGTCAACACAAGACTGCGCCGACGTCCTTTTATAAAGCAGCAATGTATGTGCTGCGGTTGTCAAATTGCAAGATGTCGAGATAGATTTTGAGTTACACAATCAAGGGGCCGTATATTCACTTCATTGAATAACTTGTTCGGCGGTTAGGTGAGCCAAGGAAACCAGAAAGAAGAAAAAAATATTCAGACGTCACTGACACCTACATGTCAATAGATATAATAATAATATCAACAAAGAAACTCTAGTATAATTAAATGATAACACTATCATAACCTTAATGTGAGAGTCTGTAGTCTGAAAAAAATATACCTGCTCTACAGATCTAAAGGCTCTCACATCCCAAGATAATTCTCGTATCCTCTTGCCGGTGTAGTCTGGTAAAAAGTATGTAATTTTTCTATGTATTTTCTATCCTGACAGGTAGGTGCAAGTGCAGCATCTTGCACCCCCCTACCGGCGCCCATGCCCGCTGACCAAATTTCATGTCCTTAATATTAATATTATTAGGCTCGGCGATGGTGTTTCGGTCAGTCAGTCAGGACATGTAATTGTAAGCTTTTTATATTTTAGATAGTATATGTTTGTTAACTTCTGCATAATATAAATGTAAAGCTTATTCGAACCAGAAATCATTTTCATGACATGCTCACATCACGTGGGTCGTGGCACTCACCATCAAAAACATGTTGGTGATTTGCGCACCAACAAAGCAAGTTTTATATTAGACGTGAAAATTATCCTACAATCCGGTCTAAAGACGACATGCGTAGACCGGTAGTAACTTTGGAATACTCAATGTAGATTTTCTTTGCTAGATATCAAATGTTACTAGTGAGGGACGACCCCGAAATGTTTGATAAGCAATCTTTAGGGCTTCTCTCTTTCGTCATTTAAACATTGCTTAAAGCTCTTTTGGTGTGTTATCTAGGTACTCAATATAAGCATACGTGTAGAAAACAAGAGGCATGGGAATAATTAATTAAACGTGTCAAATCGCTACAAACTTACGTTTGGCTTCTTTACCAAACAAAACAAATCATAGGCACATGGCGACTTGCTTGTATTGATAATAACATGGCATTTCTATGAGTATACTGGGCCATGCTTTGACTGGATCTCAGTAGTGATTTGTATACGGAACCCCTTGTCCACACGATTGGCTTGAAGGACACCAGTAGGGTTACTCATGAACCATTTCCGATGGATCGTTATTGGGATTGTGATATTTCATACGCTTGAGTAACAACACTAGCGCCAAATTGGATACGTATTTTGAGAAAATTTAATAATACTGAGTTTGGTTCACCCAAAATCCGCACAATACGGGGTCAATTTGGAGCCAATGCGCAAAAATAAGCGTACTAAAAATCACAATCTCAATGCCGATCGATCGGATTCGGTTCAAGAGTAACCCTACAGGACAGTGCAGAGCAGACAAATACTTTGAGCCCTCGATATACTGCGTGAGCCCCAAACACATGTAAATAATAGGAAAGCTATAGGCAGGCGCATCGCCTCCATTAAAAAAATATAAAATAATCGCAAGTGAACAAACAAACACATCATTATAACATATTTACACCTTTCAGTGTGTGGTTTTACAATGTGTTTTGTCTATCAGGAGTCTATAGGTAGTCGGTAACCATATACAAAATTATTAACATTTGTGACGTCAAAATATGAACGCGGCAAAAACTCACTCAAGTTTTGAGATTGGAAATTGATAATGTACCTAGTTGGTTTAGCCACAAAAACAACCTTAAGAGAAGAGAACGATTCGTGATCTTGGAATCGACAAACACTTGAAGTATTTATTTGAAGTAGGTATGTATTTAAAACCAAAATACAATTTTAACATTTCCTTAGAATTACTAAGAAGGTCTCGCTTGACGCTCTTCGTATGGCGGTCAAATAAGATTTTTTGCTCATTATAAACGAACATGGTAATGTATGAATTTATTTGCTAATGAACCGTTTGTTTGTTTGCAGAGTCTTTTAACGTCGCTCTTTTCAAATAAAACACCCGTGTTAAGGAAGAAAGGAAAAAACAATCAACTTTTATACAAACTTACACATCTTCAATTGTGTGCTTATAAGCGGTGGCCCTACCGCCTAACTCTCTCGCTATCCTTTTAGCTCTCATTTATGATGTCATCTTGTGATTTTATACCACCTATCATAGCAAACTCCGCGAAATTAAAACGATAGCGAGCTAAAGAAAAAACTAGATACGCCAATATCTAGTTTTTTTCCGGGGGGCTGGCCCATGATTTTGTATTTTGTGTGAAGTTATCAGTATTTTGCCGTCCATCATTGAATTTTGAATCGGTAGCCTAACATCCTGGGCACCAGACCATTCTGGGGTGGGCACGGCCTACCCCCCCTCCCCCCACTATATAGGATGTAACTGAACACCCCAATAACATTCACGAGTATGTATCCATTGTTACAAGGGACAGGGCAGTGTGTCCCTTTTCACACCACCGGCTAGATGGAGAGCTCAGGGTTCGTTCAATCTCGGGGTGTTACTAGTTGGTGAAGTTATTGCAGAGGCCGAGTACGCTCCTTATTTCTGCAGGGCGCCACCAGTATCAGGAATACTGGAAATTAAACAAAGAAATACCAGCAGACTTCTATATTATTCTCCAGTATGGAAAAGTTTATTCTAGGACAATATTTATTCTATGAAAATGTTCTTTCTATGACAATATTTACTCTATGACAAAGTTTATTCTATTACAATATTTCTTCTATTATTCTTACAGGATTCTGCCTAGCAGGTTAAGCAAAGTTACAACAACAATTATTAAATATTCTTACTACAAAACATTTTCTTTTTACAATTTCTTGCCTTTAAATAGGCTAGGAGAAGGGCCCTTTCCGTTACCTACCCCTTAATTAATATCTTATTTTAGTTAATTTACACAGTCCAAAAAATGTTCCAAAACGCAATAATGTTCAATTACACAATTGTCACCAACACTTAGGTCCTCAGTGGCATGTCGATGGTATCAATGCATAATGGGACGCTTACCGGAGAATGAAGTCACATTACCCAAGTGATGGTCACGATGGCGTGGGCTTTAAAACTTGGCATCAGCGCTCGCCCGGGCACTGGCACAATGGTGGGAGAATCATATAGAAATCTCACTGGCAAAATTCTAAATTAAGTTGAAATTTTGGAGTGGCAACCTGCCGCTCCTTCTAATATTCTAAATTGCGCCTACGACGCACGCACATGGCGTCACCACGAAGTGGGCACATCTTGCGAGTTATGTGACTCCAGGACCGGGCTGCAGCGAATTTCCTTTATTAATTCTTCAGCGAACCGGCTGCCTCGAAGCCATCATGGAAAAAAAGGGATGGGACTCATTGTCCGACAACATCGATCCAAATCCATCGACCAAGGAAATCAGTTTCAACCAAATAAGTCTATTTATTTTTAACTAACAAAATGAAGATACTCTGACATTGCCTGAAACGAAATATCTCATTCTCAATTCCTAAAAATTATTTTCTAAATAGAAAATGAATTTTGTATATTATAAAATTATTCTGTCGATAAAGCTGATCAAAAGATTATCTATGCTGCTTTTCACGGCGACAGCACTATGGAATAGACAATATCGGCTGCGCCGCCCTCATTGGTCGACGCGGATCAGCAAATGCCAAACTGACAGCTACATAACAAACAATGAACCTATATTATTTACAAAAGTGTTTTTGATGAAAATCATGCAATAATTTATGTTTCGGCTGTGGGAAATTAATAAAATGCAAAGAGAAAAACACTATGCCTGTGCTACCATAATAACATGAGAGGTTATATCTCAGATACTATGTGCAAAGTGATAAAAACAAATTGTAAGTAAGTTGGTATTTATTTACGAATTTACTGCTTCTACTTTGATATTCTATTTTAAGAAACATATTTAAAATGGAAAGATACTATTGTTAGACAATATCCCTGACTATAAACTCATTTCTCAAATGATTTGTAAAAAAAAATCACTAGACGAAAATAACATGCAACACCATCCATGCACGCCACTGAGCACGATCCGCGGCCACTCTCTTCCCATACAAACTAAATATTTTTTTTTGGTATTAAGTGCCGACAGCCCTACGTAAGCGTACGAGAATATACTACGCTCACGTCTGTCACGTGTCATTTTGTGTTTAAATTTCTTGTGTTAAGAGCTGATTATGGTTGTCACTCGAAAGTTTTTGCTTTCAGTTTAAAATCAAATAACTTTGAAAGTATTAGGGTTCCAGGTCTCAGACAAGCACCGAAGGTCCATTTAGTATCTAACCCCTTAAATGTTATTGGGGTGTTCAGTTACACGCGGTATACGCCTATGATAGCGAGTGCTTGCGATCGCCACTGCGCATCGCTATGAGGAAAGCGCTCCACACACAAAGGCGGAAGCGAGACCTTAGCGGAACTGCTGTAAGCGATTTACTTGCGCCGCGCATTGAAGTATACGTAACTACATTACATACACATTTGTCGATGCATACATCATAAGATTATTGCGAAATCGAGACGATTGCAAAATCCCTAGGACTGTTGGAAGGTCGAGTTATTCCGGTGACTAAACGCGGGAGCCCGAGTAAGCAAATTCTCAAGCTGAGTTTTAGCTAGCCGTTTCAATTGCTATCGTTCCTAATAATTTCATGCAATTATCCTCAATTATCAGAATTTTTACAATCGTCCTGATTTCGTAATAAAATTATCTGGACGGACGAATGGAGAAGAGATGGTGTACGTGATTTACAGGCGCGCACAATGATATTCGTAGCTGGCCGCCAGGTCGTCCCTGGATGATTCGAAGAATGGGATTGCCCAGACTCTGGATCGCCCTCTATGGAGAAAGAAGATGGACATCGGTGGTGGCTACGCCTCGCACTCAGCAGGGAGTCGCACTTACGCCCGCCAACTAACCATCAGAAGGTACGGTGCGCAACAGCAGTCCACCTCGTATAAGAGGTACCGCTCCGTGAATTGCGGGACAAAAAGATAAGCATTACTCGCGACTGTTGAATATCAAACGAGTTAGCAATCTCGAGTTATCTCGGTAACTTTTCAAAGGAGAAGGTCTGTTGATTTCGCAATAGGTACACATTTTAAGGTTCATGACACTAAATACCAAGAGATTTCGAAATACTGGCCATTATAAATACTTAAAATGTCCAGATACACTGCAAATCCAAAAAATAGATCCATTTGATAACAGCAAAAATAGATCTTTGACGCGTATTTTAGTGGTTTTCGTATACGTTATCTATCACTATAACAAGTATGTACGTGACTACCTTGCGCCATAAGATGACAAGTCACAGTACCCAGTGATTTCACTTCCGGCCACCATTGTCTGACCCCTCACACCAGAGCACAGCAAACACCGAGCGCTACTTGGCGGCTGAAATAGGTATAAAGATAGAGGTATAGTGAACGGCACATTAAGCTCCACACTTGTCTTGATCTTTGGACCACTCTACTATTACCGTGCTGATGTTGCTCGTAATAGCGGCGGTTTTTGTAGGTCAAATGTTAAGCTTGACATGGCGCTCACTGTACTCGCGCAGACGACTAGCACTCTAGTAGGTACTAAGTTAAACTCTGGTATAAAAGGTAAATACATATATGAAAAAAGTTAATGACGTGTGACTTCTCTGGCAGGCAAACAATTAACTTTGTACTTACTTACGTATACTGTCAGTAATTACCTATACCACACATTACTAAATAGTTACTACGTAACCTATACTTACATTTGTTACAAAGTGCGTTATCTTATAAATACTGAATAATCAGTGGCATAAATCAATTAAAATAAGATAGAAACAAACATACAGTATACTGACCTCCTTTATCACAAACTATACGCTAATGAGATCGTAAATCACTTGTGAACGAGTGTATCAGTGAAGTTTCTAATAAGGTTAGGTTAGGTTCAAGCCCGGGCACGCGCGCCATCAAATCCCCTGAGCAAGCCGGGGATGAAATGGCCCGGCCGGCTGACAACCGGTCGGGAGCCACTCTTCATCCCTGGTTTACCCGTCTGGGGGGTCGAATTCTAGCATCTTTTCGACCCTCCCGTAGACCTGGCGCTTGCATCAGGCCTACCCTGCAGGGGGCGCAATCGGCGAATGGCTAACGCCAATCCCGATTGTGTCCCGACGGAGGTAGAAGTTGCTGGAGGGGGTATAGTCACGTATGGGGGTTTATACCCGAGTCCAATGGCATATTCTTGGGGCGGCCTTGTCAGCCTACCCCTTGTTGAATCGTAAGATTTCCCCGCCTAAAAAAAAAAGGTTCAAGCCTGGGCGCGTGAGGAGTGGTGGCGCATTGTGGACCTATACGCTTATGAGACCGTAAATCACTTGTAAACGAGAATATCAATAAAGTTTCTAATAAGGTTAGGTTAGAGGTTCAAGGCCGGCTCGTTCGGGGAATGGCTAGTCCGATCCCGAACGTGCCTCCATGGGGGTGGAACTGTGGAAGTTACTGGAGGATGGTTTAGAGCCAGGTATGGGGTTTTTACCCGAGTCCAATTGCATATCCAAGGGGCGGTCTTGTCAGCTTTTTCAGCCCCGCGTCGAAACGTTAAGAGATTCCTCCGCCACAAAAAAAAAGGTTCAAGCCCGGGCGGGTAAGTAGTGGTGTCGCATTGTGGACCCTACCACACGCGCCCTAAAGGGCAGGGCGAACACCGGGGGGTTTTAGTGGGTAGGCCCAACAGTCTGCCGGTAGAGGTCGACACACGCTCGCCGTCTAGCCAATAAGCCAACGGCAACGGTGGTTACGCATTTCCCTCGAAAAAAAGGTTGGGTTCGGTAAATTGCCACTTCCTGATCCTGAACGTGGATCTCCGACCCCGATGGAGGTCCATCGGAGTCGAAGGTTCCAGAGGCGGTTTCGCTGGTGCATCCGAAGTCCTAGGGTCAATTTAGTGGCGGCCTTGTCAACTTAGCTCCTTGGTACTGTTACGGAGTATTCCGCCTTAAAAAAGTGAAAAACAAAACCCGGCCTAGTGCAAGTTGCACTCGCGCCACTAAAGATACACCACAGATCTAAGTATACCGGATGTAACTGAACGCCAAAATAATATTAATGGGAGCATATAGGTTAGATATTAGATGGCCGCTAGGTGCTTGTGTCAGATCTGAAAACCTAAAACTTTCCGAGTAAAAAACTTTCAAGTGACAACCATAATCCAGCTGACTATGGAATAAGCACAAAAGATATGTAAATACTGGACGAGGAAACCAAGTATGCTGATATAGGGCTGTCGACACTGAGAGCAAAAAATAATTTATATAGTTTATTTGGACAAAGTAGCTTGATTAGCCCCCAGTTTTTTCCCCTCAGAATCTCCACTTCTGACGGATACCTTTAAATATTATTTCAGTGTTGCCTTACAGACTGTATAAGGCGCATAACACATTGCACCGGACACCGCTCCGGTGTGCGGCGCTGCGGTTTTTAATTTTGACTGAAGAATCTTAATTTGCATACAAAAACCGCAGGGTATAACACACTCACACCGCATGCCCGTGCGGTTGTGCGGCGCGCGCGACGGCACCGCACTCCCGGACGGTGATGCGGTGCGGTCCGCGGGGTATGCCACACTGTGCCGCAGTATCGTACGGATTTTTGCGTAGAAAGGACGTGCATACGCGTAATAGATCTCGACATAGATAATGCGGTGATGCGGGGCGTCGTCGTGCACCGCAGCTCCGGACGGTGATACGGAGCAAACCGTACGGTGGCACGGTTCCGTGCCGCCGCAGCCGCATGCGGTCTTCGTCCCTCCGTACACCGCAGCGGTGTCCGGTTATGCGCCTAAGCCTAACTACATATTTACGGTATTCAACTGAGATTGTCTCGATTCTATATTGGCACTCCACAATGATTTGGTTATGCCTTGTGTTGTTGTGGTACAGAATTGCGTGAAGATAATTTAATAGTTCCATAACTTTATCGATATCTAACTAAGCTAAATCGTGTAAGCGGAGATTCCCAAATAAACAAAAACACAATGACAATGTGATTACTTTGTTTATTACCCAGATTACTTGCCAAAAGACCTTTATACGTATAAAAACCCCCATTAGGATCACATCTCGTTTTTCAGGGACTGATAGACTTATCGATATTGCTTTTAGACCCTACCCCACCCACCCCAGCCGCAAATTATTTCTGAAGTCTTTAGTTACATTGAGTGGCTGTACTAAGCACACAGGAGTCGAAATTAGAAAAAGGGTCGCTTCACTGTAACAACCACTGAGAGAGGGTTGGGTCGAATGACAAGGGTCTTTGCGGACAGCTCAGTTCGAAAGCTTATCTACTTTAATCTCGAGAAAAGAGAATCCCAAGTAATGTTCCCCAAGACGGAATTTTATTTTTACTCTAAAAATATGATCACTAATAAAGTGTTTCTTCATGATGTGAACATATTAAAATTAGGAAAAGTATTAAAGTTTACAAGAAACATTTATTGCGGCCTTTCAATGTTAGTTCTCTACCATTAGGCACATTGAAGAAAAGAAAACAGTTCATAGTCAAAAATACTTCAATTTTCATTTTATGCGAGCACTTTAGATAGGTACTATACTTCCAATTATTATGCCTTTTATACTTTTTGATAGATAGATATATGTATAGCCTTATAACTGCACACAAACAAAACAGAAACAACTGTTTTGTTTCTAATGTTGTGTGGACTGTATTTCTTGCAAGGTTTTGGTGATGATTATGATCCCAAAGATGGTTAACGGTTAAAATAATAAAACTTGATATTAAGCAAGACGACGTGTATAGCTCCTTATAGCTTGAGCGGAAGAGAGGTCAAAAGGTTGCAATTACAAATAATTTAAAAATTATATAATGTTGACACATGCGAATATTTAGTGTTGTCTGTAACAACCAACAACATGAAACTCTTAAAACTAATGTGGGCAAAGGCGGTCTTATCGCTGAGATCGTACGTACAAAACGGTGCAAGTTTAACTTACACGATTTTGTTCGTACGGGGGTTACAGTTGAGAAGTTAGACTAGAATTTTACTGATACTATTTTCCTCGATAAAATCAAAATTATTTTAATATGAACATTGCGCATATCGTGTAGACTCACACTGGATATCGTACCTACCTTTGAAATGTTGGTACAGTAGGCGCCTGGTCAAGCTTTACATTTGCACTATGACAACCGCACCTATTACAAGCGACATAAAAGCGGCTCAAAGGTCATTACCGGGAGACTGACTCTGTAGCAGGGTCGTCCGCTTGGATACCTCCGTCTTACCTACTTCTGCCGCAAAGCAGCAATGCTGGCATTGCTGTGTTCCGGTTGGAAGGGTAAGATATGGCAGTGAAATTAATGGGTACCGTGACTTTACATCTTGGCAACGTACACTGTGGTTCTTGTGGGGGTTGCAGACTGCAGTTTTGCTGCGAATCTCACAAGAGCCACATGTATTATAGGTGACTGTTACCACTCACCATCGGGTGGGTAATTTGCTTGTTTGCCAACTTAGTTGCAATAAAAAAACCGGTCGGGCAGTATAGCTTGGCGCGGAGCTTACTGTCCCTGACGTAATGCCATTAGCATTTACTTTACAATATTAAACTAAGTGTATTTTTAATGTCACTCTTCACTAACAATTGGCATATGCCAATCAAGCATAACTACATACACGAGACCTGTCAAAGGTAAATTGTTGCAAAAACATTGTTACCGTACCTTGAGCGGTTGACAATGCCTTATTTATATATCAAAGTTACCGCCAGTCAGTAGTGAGCGGTAATTATGAATGGCCGAGTAATCTGTCTTGAGCTTTGTACTGGGGCCTTATTCCGCTAGCGTTAAACGCATTTGTGGCATGTCAATAACGCTTCAATAGCATCGCATTTTGAGACAGTTATTGTTGGTTAAACGAATACTAACTAAAACATTTGTCACTATTGACTTGTCAAGAAATTGTAGTACAAATTAATTGCACCGGAAAATGCGTAGAAAAGCGCTAAAAGCAATTTTATTGAAACGCTATCACGACGCGACAACGACGTTAAGATTAGCGGAATTAGGCCCCTGAACTACATATTCTGCTACATTGGACGGCATCCCCACGGACCTTGGGCAGCCGTGTTTTCTTACCTTCAAATTTGTGACAATTGGTCACTGAAAGGAATACGAGTAGTAACCATTACTTCCAGCGCGTCGGTGGCGCTGTAGACTCGACACTTGCATTTCAATCGGAAGGTCCGGGGTTTTAGACCGCCATGAACCAATTTGTTTTTGGAATTTGATATATGTACATTTGTCTGTCGCTCCAACGGTGAAGAAAAACATCGTGGGGCAACCTGCATACATCTGCGATGAAATTCAAAGGTGTACGTGAAGTCGACCAATCCGCATCGAGTCAGCGTGGTTGACTAAGGCCACAGAATAGATAATAGTACTACGTACAGAACGGCCACTCACCTCCCCGCACTCATTTCAAATACCTCGTCCTACCCGGCACTTCGTTGTAGACATCACTGACATATAAACAAGGGCGCGCGCGATTGCTCGGACGAGTAGACGCGAGCGCCCGGTGATAACAGAGACAGCGCTATGCGGGTGGAAGAGGAAGCAGTCGCTGAACTTCCCGCGTCATTTCGATTGATAACCGCGCACTCAGCCCTACTAGATTCCACGCACACATTTGCGCGTGTACGAACGTCATTTGTTTATGTAGTAGTAATAGGTAATTGATTTGCGAACGTTGTATGGAGTGTCCGGGGTGTGCTAAGGCCTAAACACCGTAAATTAGAGTAGACTTGAGCCCCTGGGGACGTACATAAACTGTTATGATGACGATGCTGATGATTTCCAAAATAGGCAGTCTGGAAGACGTTCTTTTACGAAATTTCGACGACGTATGACTACCTGCCCCAATGTAGCATGTCCACAACACGATATGATAAAGCGGTTTATCGCAGTGAACCGTCAAAATACGATAAGAACGTAGACAATTACAACATAGACACAAAAAACACAAGTAAGTATAATATTGACCCCGCTACTCGCTAACCTCGGGTGTCAACTGTCATTTGAAATTTTAGAGCTGTCATTTTTAATAACACTGTATTAGTTAAATATGTAGGCAGTTTTCTGGCACCATTCAATAGCAGCAATAGATATTGTCATTGAGCTTATTCCAAAATTATAGCTCTAAATTAGAGACTGGCAATAGCGAATAAGAGGGCAGAACCTTGTGTATGAAAAGGTATGGAACTGACATTAGCTTGCGATCACCTCATGTTACCTTTCCGCGGCTGATGTCGATTCCATAATTTTTTTCTGCGGAATGAAAGCGAAAAAATAGGCGTGTGGCTTTTGTCTAACTAAACGCTGCCCCAAGCTCATTCGTTGAAAGCCAATAAACTTATTCAGTGACTCTCCTGAAGTCACTGGATATCGCACAATCGCTCCGGGTTATTTGTTTAATAATAACAAACGCGACTTATAGACTTACTCAACAAAGATGTTCCGAAAAAAAAATTAAATAGCATAATTATGTAGTATCTTTAGATTGTTACGTTGAGTCACAATGGTTACCAGGGCACGCATTTGACGCCAACAATCGTTATCTATTGATAAATTGAAATAGATATAGTAATTGTAACCATGGTTGGTGACGTGGTGGACAGATCGTATCTCTCGTACCTCTTTCTACGTTCCGGGCAAACGCTAACCAAACAAACAAACCTGTCGAATTAAACTTGACGGAAGTTCAACAAAGAGTCCTAAACTTGAGGAACTGATTGTTCGCCGATTGCCTGTGTACTCAGCGTGAGGGCCGCGACACCGGCCTTCGTGACAATGCTGTGCAAACTGCGATTTATTTGCGACCACTGTGGGGGGAAGGAGGTCAAAACAATTCGATAATCTAAGTTCCACTTTCGTCATTTGGCATACATTTCTGTGTGGACAGAATCTGCGTCACTTAAAGCAGATGATATAATGCATATAATAGCATATAATGCACTGATCAGTAACAGGCGCCGGCGTCGAAAGCTGGCTTGCGCTATTCATATTGAGTAGACGACCCAGCACTGCACTGACTTAATATCAATCTTCATGATGCCAATATCAAATCAGCACTGAAATAGAAATTCGACTGGCGCCCGTAACTAGAGTTGCCAAGTCCCATTCACAGCTATCCGGGACATTAGAAATTTTTATGCGGGACTTGGCCAACAAAAACGGGACCTGCCTACAAATATGCAGAAACGAGTAAAAAACGAAATATAAATTAAATCAGTTTTATTTAACGTTAAATTAAAAAAAAACTTTCTGCTATTACAAAATGATGATTATAACACCACATAGGAATATTAATCAGTAATTAAAGCACTTTTCTCAATCAACTGAGCAAAATCATCATTAGTTTTTATTTTTGAAAGAGTACCTACATATTTTATATCCTTTATTGTACACAGTTACAATGGTAATAAACAAGAAACATTTGTACAAAGGCGAGCTTATCTCTTTAAGAGATCTCTTCCAGCCAACCCTAGCATCAGTTAAAAATAAATGTAGTTAGCTGGATCATTATCTAACCAACCAAGTTTATTGAAAGATGGTACCTACTAAAAAATAATAATTTTACATACCTACCAAAATACATACCAATAAATATATTATATACTTTTATAAAAACGTAAAAAAATATATTATATATATCATCTACATAAAAATAAAGCAAATAATATATACATAAATACCTACATACTGCAAAATATAATTGAGATATAAATTAATATGAACTTGAAAGTAAGTGAGCTTTCAACTTGCGCTTGAACGATATACAGTGTGTCCCCGGATAAGGTGCACAAACGAAAATGGGTGAAACAAACTACAATTTATCGATAAAAAAAGATTTTTTTTTTAAATTAATATTGATTTTTTATTTTTTTATTATCTTTTAAGACCTTTTGTGTTTGTAAAATTGTAACATTGTAACCACTGCGTGGATTTTGTTCAAATAAAAACAATAATGATGCCAAAAGATTAACACTGTATGGTAATTAAAAAAAAGTACATAAAAGCAATCAATAGGGAGAAAAACATTTTTTTTCACTAATTTTGAACATAAAAGTGTTAAATTTTGAGTAAATGTTTATTTTTACCAAATAATGCCCCCTATAACAATTTCTTTTTATTACCATTTTATTTTTATTACTTATTAATCCAGATCTTATAACCTTTTCCACAAAAAAAATCAACATTCTGTCTCTAATACATGCTTAGCTACGAGGCTTTAATTGAGGGGCCTGCTAACGCGCCGTCCGTCCCCTGGCGCCCGCGCCGCTGCCTTTTTGTCAACCGCTGAGGTAGCTTTTCTTAAATTGGAAATTAGTTAAACACATTTAAGCATTTTTTAAACTTAAGCTAAGCTTTTTCAGTGTAAATGAAATTGATTGAAACAAGAAAAACAAATCACAATAAGTATTTATTACAAAAAATCTAAAAAAACACTTTTTATTAAATTAATTAAAGAGTACTTATTATCTGATAAATTTTTGTCTAACCGGGCTGGCTTTACCATAAAGCGGGACAATTAGCGTCCCGCACAGATGTGTTGCGGGACGCATTATTTGAGCCCTGGAAACGGGACGTCCCGCCTGACGCGGGACGGTTGGCAACTCTACCCGGTAACCTATCCAGTGTAACGCCTTCAGCGAAGTTTCGTTTGTCAATTTCGCGAGAGTGGACCCTAATTACGCACAAACCCAACAATAGGACGGCCACGGCTATTTCCGTTTCGTGTGTAAAGTTCACGAATCACGAGTTACATACGAACAAATTCTCTCGAGCAAAAGGAAAGGAAACAAAACGGAACGAAACGAAAAGGAAAGGAACTCAGACGACTTATTTATGGTTTGGTCCATTTCCTCTCATATATAGTAAATAGATACTAAAGCTGCTGTTCGCAACTTCGTCTGCGTTCCCTGGGGACCTCATTAAAATTCGGGGTAAAGAAGTAGCCAGTTAAAAGTTCCCGTGACTCCAATTATCTCTTTATCAAATTTCATCTAAATCGGTTCACCGGTTTAGGCGTGAAGAGGTAACAGAGGGAGATGGACAGACACACACTTTCGCATTTATAATATGAGTATAGTAAGGATACCTTCTGTGTTAAGATGCGATTACGAATTTACGACAAAATTTTGATACAAAAGTATTGTGTAAATTTTGATACAAAAGGCGAGATTTTCAGGAAAACAGAAGAATCAAGCAGTCAATCAAATTTTTACTATTTATTTATTTTACCCCCATATACTAATATACCAATGCATGATTGTATAGGTACATTTACTGAGAAAGAATACCCAATTCGTTTCTTAATATTATAATTTTTAAAAGAGGCAAACAACAATATTACAGCAGTAGTTAGACTAATTCAGAAAATGGACCTTTTTTCTCAGACACACGCGTATCGATTTACATTTAATCAGTTCAAACCGTGCATCCCGATCATGGCAATTTATTGTAAGGTGTGTAAGTGGCGGTCATAAGGAGAGACCCGTGCCCAGACTGCCCAGCAGTGGGACGTGTACGTATGATTTGAGGTGATGATGATGATAAACCAAGAAATAAAATTGAAACTATGAAATCAATTATGAACTTGGCCTACATTATTAATGAGGGGGATTTTAAAGCGAGGAATCGGTACGGCAGCGGGTGCCGTGGTAGGACAACAAACACGGGCAAACACTTAATTTTTTACTTATAAAAACTTATGAATTGTAGGACATCAGTAAAAAAATCGAAAAATAAAAAAGTTGTTCTGTGTCCAGCGGGACTACTGGGACGAAATATTGATAGCAGTCCCGTGATGGGACAACTCAATGGGACTCAGTAGTCCCGTTAAGGTTATCTCATAACGGGACTATCCTACTGGATAGACTTAACATTTTGTAGGTTCTCCGTAGCAGCTATAAAGTCCTACCTAATGTGAATTAAATAATCCGTTGCACTTGTTTACTTTAAGCCTGTTTTCAGGGTTTGATACGATCAAGTGAAGTACATCCTATCACGTATCCAATTAGCACATTCCTCAGACAATATCCATATTAATATATACTTTGTATGACTTTGTTTAATGGATTTACTAATAAACTATTCGATATTATGGCTTCGTAACCACACGATCTTACTATAATGCTTTATCCGCATATCCTCCGATTTTATTTTTAAATGTAGTTAGCTACACACGCGTAGGTATAACAACATAAACATTGTATTACAATCCTAAATTATATGTACCTTGCAAATAGTTCCAATGTCATTTCGCAAACACAAAGTTCTTAGTTTCCATTTGAAATATCACCACGCAGGTAGGTAATGCGGTGTCTTGCGCTCGTTATGTCCGGCCCGCTAACCATAATCGCTCAAAACAATATTAAAACTGAACTGCGAGTGAGATGGTGCTATATCTCTGTTTCAATATTGTAACCTCTGCTATAAGCGATCATGGTAAGGCCCCGGTAATAACCCGCAATTATGTTGGCCGAGACGGCCACTTCCCGTTCTCCTCGCGTCCGCGAGTTCAGCCGCAAGGCCCTACGACCCCAGACATCAGGACAAGGGTAACTGCCGAATCGTCATGCGAAACGCACCTTTTGAAGATGCAATCGACACATCGACGACGACAGTCCATTAAAATGCATTATAGTCCTGTTTTGTTTCACAGCGAAACTGCATGAATAAAAAATTTACACGCATCATTTATTTTTTTTATTAAATGTACACCAGCAGAACACTCATTTACATATTTATATTGTACGTAGTGTGTAGGACTTTTTCACATAAGTGTTCTAAATTGTAATATTTATTGATTTTTAAGGAAAACACTTTATTGAAGGAGCTCATGAATAACACGTCTGTCCCTTAGAGATGTCATTTCAAAATGTGCAAGACGAACCCAATGAGGACACCTAGATATTTTGGGAGATGATAGCAAGTTATATAGAGATTGCTGTTTGAATATTTCCGATTCTTACCGAGTGGATGAGGTATCGTGTGATAGGTTCTAAAGAGCGATAAGGCATATTCAAGATTCGGTCATACTAGAACATTGTAAACACATTTTTTGGTTTTCGTGTTAATGTGGATCCGAGCCAGTTAATGCACGTAATGCACGCTACGTTTTAGAAATCCCAACATCCGTTTTATTAATGATATTATTAAAATACGTATAAAAATTAAATTAAGAGTACAATGTAACCTAAGTCGGCGATCTCAGTGACCACACTTATGGTGTTTGACCGACCTGACCGTCAAAACAATATGAAACGCTTATTGGTATACTTTATGTATAAGAAACATTATTACGAGTTCAAAGACATTCTGTTATCTCACACCATTCTTCTTATTCTTCACATTATTCTTTTTCATCTTACACCATTGCAGAATTCCATCCTAAACGCATGCATGGCAACAAAAATGCATCCTTGGGAAATTTACAACATCTACGAGTATTATGATCGTCAGATTTATTGACGTCAAAGTGAGGTGACATCAATAAATGTATTGATTGATGTCAACATTGTTCGATAGTGCCATTATTTTTATTTTTATAAAATTAAGTTGGCAAACAACTTGGCTACCAATTTGATGGTAAGTGGCTATAGTTGCCTATAGTACACATGGTTACTGTAGAATTTGCAAATTCACAATCCCTACAAGGACCCCAAGGTTAAGCCACAGGTCCCAGGAACTACAACTTTATTATCGTCAGTAATTTCATTGTAATACAAGCACTGCTGTTTGGCGGCAAAAAAAGGTAATATAGAAGACGCAGACAACTTTAGAACTGAGTCTCGCTCTGGTAAAAATAAGAGGAACTTAGTTAACTTGATCTCGTTTTCGTGAAGACAAAAGCGCTTTGCTCTCTGATTGAGTTGATAAAAGTGAAAAACTTACGAGATCTTATTTGTACAAGTCATTTTTTACAGGACCAGCTTTTAAAGATGCCGTGACATGGATGACTAGTCAACGTCTGAGTGAGTACTCTGTAGTATGTTGTAGTCCGGCTCCACCAGTGTGCAGTGACCAGTCTACTGGAGATCATTTAACCCCTAACCCTCCTGTTCTTCCATCCGCTACATGGAATTCGAGATTACTTTGTTTATGTACATATATGTTGCAAACGTAGCAAATAATTTAACGCAAAAATTATTGAAACAAATAGCGCAATGAAACTTAGCACGTGAGATATGTACACATATAATAGCTACTACTTTAATTTTGAAATAACTACGGATTCGCTATACACGTGTTTTTAAAAACAAACCAAAAGGATGAAACATAAATTAGTCAAAGTTTTTCTTACTAATATAGTGAAGTTTTCTAACAGAAATATGCAGTACCTTTTGCTCATTGTTACAAATATGTTTTCCCATAATGTATGTGTGTGCAATAATAAATAATTAAAAAAATAAATAGTGATGTCTGAACGTGTGATGTTTTATCATCAATTATTTTAAAGATCCCTGAGTCAGGCTAGGCTTTAATAGCACTTCCCGGGCGCGTCTGTAGTGAAGTCGCAGTGTGGACCCTAACTTGCGCGCACATAAGGGCAGGGAGAACACCTTGGGGTTTTAATGGGTAGGCCTGGCACTCTGCCAGGAGAGCCCCACACACGCTCGCCGTCTAGCCAACGGCGGGTACGGTGCAGTTACGCCTTTCCCCCGAGAAAAAAAGGGCTTTAATAGCATTTACTGACGACAGCACATCAAGGTAAACACTGTGGCAACTTATGTAGTTGTACATAATAAGTACTATTTTTCAACAGAAATGTTTTGTCTGATGTGCTGGCGTGTGTACATAATACGTCGGAGTGAAACGTTAGCTAAAATGAATATTGTGATAACGAATAAAATCAACTGGTACTTGATGCATAATGAACATATTCTTGGACTATTTAAGATTATAGCTAGAATATTTAATATAACGATTCCAAAATGTAAATTCTTTACGGTATGACGTAAATGGATAACTGGTTTGAGGTCATTTATACGTATTTTACATATCACAAAGACTTCATATGATTAAAACCATAAACCTGTTATTAATATCTATGATGAGAGAAATATTGCTTTATGCGATACACCTTTAATCGTTATCATTCAAGTGTGTCGCTATATCACTGATATGATAAAAACTAGGAACTTAGACGCGCCAACTTATTGCAGTATTTCTCATGTAATATTTAACATTCGCAACTGACAACATTTCAAAAAATATTGTACATAAGAATTACGAAATCGTTTGGAGATTCGATCATCCTGAATAATACATTTTCAGATTTTATGACTCGTTATATCAAGAGATAGTTACAATAATGCCGAAATAGTCTTATCTATCAGCGTAGGAATTTATTACTAGCTAAATCAAGAGATAGTTTCAATAATGCCGAAATAGTCTTATCTATCGGCGTAGGAGTTTTGTTGTTTTCTTCAATGTCTGTGCCCAACAAAGTTGTCGAAACAATCTAAAATTTCTCTTGTTTATTAATTAAACTAAATGTTTGGATATTTAAGATTGACAGACGCAGGATACAATCTACAAAACTGAGGTCATTGAATGAGAAATTAATAAATAATTTCATGACTTATATATTCTATCATGATGAATTTAGAAGTTTCAGAGCTATGCGTCAGTGGTTCTTTACTTTAATGGTTTGTCTCGTACTTGAACAATCGCCTCACCAAATTTGTCTTTGTAATCGGTTTCAACTCTAACGGTCTAAACTCATTAGGTGGACTCGGCACCAAATTTACGTTTTACGATTTCGTAAAAGTAACAATATAAAAATGTAACAATTGCTCCATAATGTAGTTTCATTCAATTGTAGTTTTAATTTATTCCTTACTTTTAAAAAGATTAAATGTACAACGACCCATTTTTAACCGACTTCGAAAAAAGGAGGTTTTAGTCTTAAATTACAGTGCGACGATCACCTTTAATCAGCTGTACATTAAGTTTCATACCAAAATGTAAGGTTACAACAATATAATATTATCCGTAAGAATGAATGAAAAATCAAATTGAAATTCGGCGAGAAGAGCTGACTGAGAATAAGCATGAGAATAATAGTCTGTAGAAGTTTACCGCAATTAAACCTGTGCGAGAAGACGGAAAAGTTAAAAAGGAAACCCTAATAGCGTGGGCTAGTGTGATGCAGGAGGACAATTCCTCGTTCATATTGAGAGACCTGCTCCAGCAGTAGGGCTTACAAATATAGATTGAAGAAGATATTATTACACTAAGCCTTATTCAAAAGCTTTTAAGTTGGCAATAGCTGTTTGTAGCCTCAAAAAGATGGTTGAAGACAAAATCTACAAATGTAATAATTTCTGGCACTCTCAGTTTGTGGCGTAAAAACAGAGTCCATTTGTTGCCTAACTAATAAAAACAAACAAACTCCCCTCGTGTCATCTTTAATATTACTCTCTAGTCTCTAAGCGTACCCAAACCAGGCCCCCGTCACTCGCGCAATGCAGCGTTATAAATACCTACCGCTAAGTAGCGCGCCGGCGCGCCGACCGGCACAGGGCCGCCGCCACCCGACGCGCCGCACGCGAGAGTTTTATTATTATTATAAAATCTTGTAACTTGTTTTTTTTTAAATTTGTTTTTTATTTTGTTTTTTTTTGTTTATTTTATTGCTTTTTTGTTTATTATATTAATTTGGTTTTTAATTTCGTTTTGTTTTTTATCAATTATTTTTATTATTTATAATTTTCTTTTCATAACTACAATCGGGATTTTTATACCTAAATCGAATATTTTTACCGAAAATTTTATTTTTCAAAAATTTTAATTTTATTTTAGTAAAACTGAATAACCGTGAGTTCAAACATAAAAAAATATCGGTCAAGTATTTTTCATAGTAATTCGTATTTCGTATTTTTTTAATCATTCGTAATTTGACAAATGAATAAAATCAATAAAAAAAAATATCGCCTCGGGCGGGATTGGTAATTTTATAATAATTTGTATTTTTTTATAATTTTTAAATGACGATAAAATAATATTCTATTGTCTTATTTTTTGACATGTACTATTTTAAATTTATAAATATTTGCGCACTGCCTATTTAGAAGTAGATTATGAGGAATAATGTGTATAATTTAACACCAATCATGTATTTTACCATATTCTTGCAAATAAAGTACTATTATTATTATTATTTTATAAAATTAAAGCACATTTGAGTCAGGGGCTTTCTTCGCACTTTATTTCATTAAATTCCTACGTATATCAATAAAATAATAACATTAAAGTTTTACTTTGGCCATTTTGTTTATGTTCTTTGTACAACCCTTAAGTTTTCGCTCGATGACGCAATCACGCGGTGTACGCGGAAATCTCGATCCTCGGCGCCCGTTCATAGAGACCTTTTCTTCTTGCAGCGACTTTTGTCAGTCGGTTTTGGCTATTATTATTACAGCGAATCGAGCGTTTCTATGGGAGTGATGTATCTGTTACGTAGTAACTATTATCTAATCTGTGCCCAAACACTGCGATTGTTGATTGATTGACTGTGAATCTAAAAACAAATCTGCTTTGTTTAATTGCTCACAAAAAAAAACAACAATTACCAATCTTCATACATGGTGATACACTTAAAAACCGGTTGGGAAACACTCATTCATCAGCAGTAATGAAAATTCATCGAACCGTTGTTCTGCAACACCATTTTGAAACGTAACAATTTGTATTGCAAAAGTGGTGCCTTCGCGTAGACGAGCACATTTTCTCGCATTTTCTGTGCGATTTTCCTCGCGCCAACGTGCGCGCCCTTCTAGAAAAGTGGTGGGTATTTCA
This sequence comes from Schoenobius gigantellus, assembly GCA_963935595.1. Lineage (NCBI taxonomy): Eukaryota > Metazoa > Arthropoda > Insecta > Lepidoptera > Crambidae > Schoenobius > Schoenobius gigantellus. The sequence goes on from OZ012549.1 coordinate 5,786,718, forward strand.
ATAGCAGAAGCGACTCGAGCAGGTTCCAGTGAATGAGCAACTCGGCCTAGATGGAGCACGCCACGTTCAGCGAAAATTATAGTTGCGCCATATCTCACCGCCATCCAAAGACTTTGGTCATATGTAGGCTTACCAACTCAAAAAAAGCATTTCCGGGACTATCCAGCTAGACATCCGGGACTTTGATGTATCACGCGGGATACAACACACGGCATACAATGCGGTTAGAAAAAATAGAACAAACATATAGGTAACCTTCACTTTTATTCATTTACTAGCTTTTTGCTCGCAGCTTCGCCCGCGTTATTTTTGTTTTCCGTGGGAATTTTATATTTTCCCGTAGAAAAAATAATTTTGCAGTCTATGTTACTCAGGGATAATGTAGCATTCTAATGGTGAAAGAATTTTTCAAATCAGTCCAGTAGTTTCGGAGCCAATTCAATACAAACATAGAAAAATACAAATCTTTCCTCTCTAAAATAATATTAGTATAGAATTTAAAAAAAAACAAAAGTGGAAAATGGGTACGCAATACGTATACGTAGTATGAAATTTAGTAATGTAGATGTGTAACAAATACTCCGACCAATTGCCCAAACCGAGAGTAGTTGATACGAGATAAATACCTCATATATTATAATCACTGATATCCGGGACAAAAGGCGTCCGCAAGGGGTCACGGCGGGACGGCCCAAAGTTGACTCAGAAGCGGGTTGTCCCGGAGAATCCGGGACGGTTGGCAAGCCTAGTCATATAGAAAAAAGGATTTTTTTTCATAGTCCGTCAGATGTATTCTACGTCTGACTGACAATGCACCTGTACGTTTAATTGGCTGGTTGGTGTGGCTTCGCCTGCGTGTAATTCAGCTATTTCGCGACTTCCCTAAGACTAAACTAAGCGTGAAAGTGTAACATACAGACAAATTGATTTACAATATTATTAGGGATTGCCGTTACAGCTTGTGCAATGAAAAGTAATCGTAATAGATGATGACAAGTTACTGAATAAGGGTTGTTGAAATAACAAGCCCATACATTGAAACCTCACATCAAACTCATCATCATCATCATCATTGCTGGGCACAGGTCGTTAATCTGGCGAGGAGGAACTGGCCTTCTACAATCATGTCTGTGCCAAGTAGAGAGGATCTACAACTAAACATGCAATGGCATAAAGTATATTTTCTTCACGACAACATCAGATGGTAATATTTAGCGATTCATTTAGAAAACAAAACACTGTCCGACGAAAAATGCCGAAAAAGAAAACGCGATAATATTTTCATATTATGGCGTCTGATCAAAAAATGGACAACGTGGTTCAATTTCAAAAATAATTTCTATTCATTGTGGATAAAAATTGTTCTTCAATAACCATTATTCATGGACTTATTATTCTTTTTTTTAATATTTTTTTTTATAGGTACCTACTGTCTTTTTATACCGAGTTCTTTTTTATGCGAGTAGAGCTACATTTCCCATGTTTGTCGAATCTTGTGGAACCTTCTTGCCCGTGGAAATCGTCCGCATAGCTATCCCGTTCGACTTAAACTTCGCAGACCGACCCCGATGTTCAGCACGCACGCCGGCTGATGACCGGCCGGCGGCGCATGCGGCGTGCGTAAAAACCGATAACGTAAAACTTCTAGACGATTAGATACTAATTACTACATCAATATTTATCGATGTAACGAGCAACTCGCAGGGTCGTATCACAGATCGATAAATTGCACTTTGCCTTCTGTCACATCGTCACCGATATTTGTTTTTACTTTTTATATTTACGGGACAACAAAAGGTTATATATTAAGGATAATTACAAATTATAATGTATTTATCGTACGACCAAACGACATTACTTAATTCAAATGAGGTTTATAAAGATTTTAGGGTTGTATTAGGTTGGGGAAAAAGTCTTTTCGCATTATAGTATGTATAAACTTGTAATAAAATCTCTTTGGCTATACTATTTGTATCTGGCTGGTTTTGGTATCATTGAAAGTTTAAATTTTAATGAACATAATTCCAAATTCAATTTAGGAAAATGTGTGATTTTCATTTGTTTTTCGCACCGCCAAGATGAGTGAATCTAATGAAGAAATTCGATACATTTTAAAATTTTACTACAAAAAAGGTAAAAATGCAACGCAAGCCGCGAAAAAATTTGCTATGTTTATGGACCTAGTGCAGTGTCTGTGAGAGTAGCACAAATTTGGTTTAAGCGTCTTCAATCCGGAAATTTTGATGTCAAAGATGCACGTCGCTCTGGTCGCCCTATTACAGATAAAATGGTTGCCATTTTTGAAAAAGTGGAGCAAGATCGGCATGTCAGTAGTTACGACATAGCTGAAGAACTGGGAATTGACCACAAAACAGTTTTGGCGCATTTGAAAAAAACTGGGTACACAAAAAAGCTCGACATTTGGGTACCTCACGAGCTCACTGAAAGAAACCTAATGAACCGTGTACTCATTTGTGATTCTTTATTACGACGTAATGAAACCGAACCATTTTTGAAGAAGCTGATAACTGGTGATGAAAAGTGGATCACGTACGACAAGAACGTGCGAAAAAGGTCGTGGTCAAAGGCCGGTCAGGCTTCACAGACTGTGGCGAAACCCGGGTTAACTCGCAACAAGGTGATGCTGTGTGTGTGGTGGGATTGGAAGGGCATTATTCATTATGAGCTGTTACCACCAGGCAGGACCATCGATTCTGAACTCTACTGCGAACAACTGATGAGATTAAAGCAAGAAGTTGAGAGAAAGCGGCCGGAATTAATCAACAGAAGGGGTGTGGTTTTTCATCATGATAACGCTAGACCTCACACATCTTTAGCCACTCAGCAAAAATTAAGAGAGTTTGGCTGGGAGGTGTTAATGCATCCGCCGTATAGTCCTGACCTTGCACCTTCAGATTTCCACCTGTTTCGGTCTCTTCAGAATTCTTTAGGCAGTGTCAGGTTAACATCACGAGAGGACTGCCAAAACCACTTGTCGTGGTATTTTGACCAGAAGTCCCAAAATTTCTATAGCAATGGGATCATGTCCCTACCTACAAGATGGCAAAAAGTTATCGAACAAAATGGTACCTACATACTTTAGTTAAATGTTAATAAACTATATTAAAAAATGTTTTGAATTTTCTTAAAAAATGCGAAGAAACTTTTTCCCCAACCTATTATTATGTATTACTCATATAGATGCCGATAAAATAATAATTATTTAAAGTACAACCCTATTTCAAAATCTTTAATTGAAATAGTCTACACCAATTCAGATGGAATGAGAAGGACGGCATACTACGTTTAAATGTCGTTTTTGATTCATTCAAATAATTTCCATTTTTAGAGTATTTTTTTTACATATTGTATTATAGCCAGTTGTGTGCAAGTTAGTTCGCGCAATTTTCAAAAATTGCGCGAACTCATCATCATTTTACTCATTCCCTGTTTAAATATGTCATTTTAAAAAGAATGCTTAGAATTTTTTATAAGATACTTAACATATACCAATAATTTCTACTACGTAATGCATGCACAATGTAACTAAGTTTCAAGAACCGATTTGAGAATACGTCAACCTAAAAATAACCTCAGAGCTGTTAGCCTAGATTTAGCGACATAAAATATAATAAGTATGTCCGTCCAAATTAAATAGCGGTTACTGTGTGCCCCGCGCAAGGACTTACAAAAGGCGACATCTAACTTTAGACATGAGTGAGACCGTCGACAAGTCAACATTGTATCACAAAGTAAATAAATACAACTTTGTGACTGTATCGTCAGACATTTGTGTACATTAATATTCCCATAAACATTATAAATTATTCATTTCGATAAATATTTTTCGATTTAATCCGTAAGAACGCATTTAAGTAAGACATTGCATATAATACAATGCATATAATTTCTGTTTTCATGTGTTCTGATGTGTTCAAAACACAAGAACAAATGTATCTAATAAATACTGAAAACAATAAAAGCAGACATTTATATAACAGATAAGAAAAACATCACATATAACCATAACCATTTATTACGATATTCGTAATATTTGACTTCACATAGACCTTTGAATTACTTCGCAGGTGTATGCAGGTTTTCTCACGATGTTTTCCTTCACCGTAGGAGCGTCAGAGCATAGAGCTTTTACCCTACTCCCCGCCAAATAAAACATATGTATAACATAGGTATTTAGTAGGTAGTATATGTCAGTTTACAGAAGATTAAATTTTTCCAAAACTAATAAGTTTTAACTTTTTTTTTCTCTTCCTCATAATATCAATGTATTAAAGTCTTTTATTGTTAACTGTGAAATATTATGAATGATGTACACATTATGATTTTATAACAGAAAAATTACAGTTTTGTTTACGCACTCGACTGCCTTTACACTTCCTACAATGACATTTCATTGTTTCCGTATTACTGCCAATGTTCCTATTGTTCATGAAAAAAAATCACAACTATTGTCAAATGTCAATCAATCATGAAGATGGCTGTTAATTAAAAAGAATTAGGAATATTATCGGTTATATTTGATTACTATGATAATGCTCGCGCCAAAGGTTATGTGAGGCACATGTGTGGGTTTTAGTCGGTAGGAGTCCGATATAACATTGAATTTTTCCAGGGGCAAGGTAAGCGTAACGCACATTTCCCACAGTTAAAAAAAAAGGTTTTCGTGCGACGCGCTCCTGGTCTAGGATGTCTATTGTCTCGTGATCACTCAGTGGTGACCTGGGTGGGGCTCTATTTTGGGCCCTATTTTTGAATCATTCTTCCGGCATCGAGTGCTCGTCAGTGTTCGATTTCTACTTATTTTCGTTTTGTTTTCAACGAAAATCAAATCCATATTGATCTTGTAATGTTCTATCGATGTTTATTGCAAAAAAAAGGAAATCAATAGGACTCGAGCACAGATGACGCTTGAAAAGCGCTCGATGCCGGACGAATGATTCAAAAATAGAGCCTCTGGCGTGCAACCTCTTGCATGCAATATGTCACGAATCGGACATAAAGCTATTAATTGGTTACAAGTGATTGTATGAAATCGGAAATGTTGTAATTGTTTACAAATATGAATACCTCAATAGTATTTCAGAAAGTATTATGTAACAACGCACACGAAAAGGCTTACAAAACTCGTTTAGTGGCTTTATTAAGACTACACAATAAAAAAACTACTTGAACCGAAATCGGCTCTGTTTCTTAAGAGGAATGTGAAGTGCCAATTCATGGCTCGAGCATGCACTTTCTAAAATGCAGTTTGTTGCACACCGCTTAGAGTTGAAAGTCCGAGGCAAGTGCCTACATTTCTTATTGAAATATTGTTTCGGGCGATAACTGTTTTACCCCCTAAACCTTAACGAAATTAGACACTTTTGGTCTCATTAGATTCAGTATACTTAAATCTATGTTTGTACGTTTTGCTTTTTTTGTAATTGAGTATAATTTAGTCAAAAAATATAAAAATGTTTGAGGTAGTTTTTAAGTCTAAAATATTGATATTTAGATGCTCATAATTTATATTCTGAGCAATATTACCTCAAAATCAAAACGTGCAAACCTAGATTTTCATTATATCTACAACATTTCCAAAATGTATGAAAATTGGACTATGTAAAGAGGGAGAAATGCGTAATCGCTTTTTGTATGAAAATTTACAGCTTCACAATCCTCTTAAGGAATATCATTGTATTTGCAACAGAAAGTTAAAGGTGCTTTGTTGCGTCAACGACCTGGGATCAACTGTCCCGCACTAATAATTTGAGTGCGAGTGAATCATTTGAATAAAAAAAGAATATGAATATAAAAAATCTAACAACGACGACCACCTTGAATATTTAGTAATTTATTAATTGGAAGACAATATGCATGATTTAACACATAAATTTAACCAGCGATTTGGTTTCAAGCTTAAATATCGGGGCATGTCGAGGTCATGTTGAAATTTAATTTATCTCAAAATGTTGCAACCGCTGTGGCTGTGATAGTTATAAATCAATCATGTATAGCATATTATGTATATTTCATCAAACATACTCGTATGTATAATATTTTGTATATGAAAATATTGTTTAATTTCAATATTACCAACTGAACGAAACATATGCCTAAAATTACTGTCTGTACCCTTCGAATGACAAGAATGTAAAGATAAATTTGTGATTAATGACTAATTTGTCATCATACATGATGCCATTGTGCCTACTTTGTCAGATTATGCACATTAGGGGATTAGATATCGTCAGATTATTACTGACTTATCCAGCGCCTCTGTTCGATTACTTCGATTGCCAGCTGAGAGCTATCATTTTAAAATAGACTACTCTTAGAACTTTACTATACATTACTGCGACTATGAACGTTAACTTGTATTTGATGTAAAGTGTCATAATTATAAATAAGTAACATTATTTTTTGAAAACAATACGTTGAGTTCAGGGAAGTTTCGTGTAAGAACCCCGAATGTCATTGAGGACCCCGTCTGGAGTGTTGGAGCGTGCCAACTCGGTTGCGTAACGCTGCAGATCAGATGCGGCCCGGCCGGCCCATTCATAAGTGCCACCCCCGCCCGGGTGCACCGACACCCCCGCCCGCCCTTATCAACGAAACAGCACCCACACTCGGAGCTTGACTACTTTTTTCAAAGAGTTTAGCTATAGCAGATTTGGAGTTTCCTCTTCTAATTAACGCTACGAAATTGCATATTTTGAACGATTATATTTTATCGAGTAGTCACTTATGTAACCAACTACAATTGTAAATTTGTATAATAAAGGATATATTATTATGTAATGAAAACAAAGTATCATCAAAGATTTAATTTAAAAACTGATTCTAGCGTTGATTTTTTTAATGGAGTTAATTGCATTTTGTATTTGTTTGTATACTACCTATGGACATACAGTAACTGTAAAACGACCATAAGCCGCGGACAATAGAGGATGAATGTTGGTATAGGGATAGTTCGAGACCAGGGGAAGGACATAGGGTAATTTTCCTAAGGGAAAAAAAATAACGCGGGAGAAGTCGCGTGCGGAAAGCTAGTTTTTTATATGAAGGAAAGATGAGGGAAAAAAAAATATGTCACACTATTGTTTTCATAAATTATAAACTGCTTGTCCCAAATCAATACTTCGTTGAAAGTATTTAGTGCACTATGTAGTTGTGGGTATAAAAACACAATTTTATTTTTACAGTTACTGAGTGATAAAAATCTAATTAATATCATTAACATTTTCAAATAACAAACTTTCTGATCAGTTTACAAAGCAAATTTATTACATATTGGTTAGTTTTTTTATCGTTTACACGATAAATAAATATGAATAATATGGGCATCGTGTCAAAGCATTTACAATAAAATAACATAAGACAAAAGCTATTTACGAGTATCTATGCGACTCATTCTACTGTCAGTTTACTTGGACATGTTATTATACCTAATTTCTAGCATTTATGCCAATTACATCATTACCCAGAAGTTAACCTTCCTATACTCGTGCGATGGTCTATGAGATCACGCAGTAAAACACTTTTTTTGAAATAATATTTTTTTCTGAAACAATAAGGATTTGAAGTTTTGCTAGTTACTAGATTTATCGGAAACTTCACTCAATCCACGACGTATTCCATGCAAGTGCAAATTATTCTTTGCCTAAAATATACACTCCAGTAAATAGTAAGGTATACTGTATTAGGTGGTATCTGGGGTCAAAACCTATCATGTAGGTACTACCATAATACGTGTTTCGCAACATGACATAGTTTTCAAGTTATATGGATGTGTGCAAAGGGACTAAGTTCCCATGGCAAAGACGAAATTTATACGGGTGAAGCTGCGGGCAGAAAGTTAGCGTTTTTTATAAGAAATAAAAACGCCAGATCCGCACCCTCCAGACGACGCGAAAGCAAATATCTTTTTGTACAATTTTGATAAAATTATTTTTTATTAATTCGGATTTTTGTTTCACTTTTGTCACGCAATAAGGTGTTTTTTTTTATTTTACATTCCTTTTTCTTACTTATTTCCATCAGCGAGTGCTCTGGCATTATCTGCTCACCTCACCTCATGTAGACCTTGTTGTTCGAGGAGGCGGACCGTTGACGCTGAATTAATTGAACGCGGCCGAGTTGAGTTGGGGTGCCGTAGAACGTTTGGCCCAAGATAGGGAGGAATGGCGGCAGCTAGTGAAGGCCCTTTCCGCCAATGGGGTGCCATAGGAAAACAACAACATACCTCATGTTAGGGCTTTCATTCACCCGGTAAGTAAAGAATTTATTTATAATCTACCCAAAAGATTGGAGTTACCACTTATAGTGATGTAGGTAGGACTTCCCCGTTAATCGGAGGTACCCACTAAAAATTCATGGGATGACCCATGTTACCAGGTCAGGTGACCTAGGATCTAGATGACCCATATCATCAGGTCATGATGCTAGACCCTATGAGGCGCACAAAAATGTAGGCGTGTAAGAAAAAACTCACGATTAAAATCGTTAATAGGTTAAATTGTAAGTTATTATCATTATGTATAGCATTTTTGTTTTTAGGTTTTAGACATTGATTTACTACCAAACAGTAACGGTAGTAAATCAATGGTTTTAGAGCATAAAAAGGTTTCGAAGCAGTCCATGTTACCATAGATGTAACACAAATTATCTTGAGTATAGGAAGGTTAAGAACTACGGAAATTTAAATAAATACAGCTTTTATATTATACCGCAGATTAGCGACATTATTAACATTATTAAATTTTTTTCCTTGTTAATATCTTTTCCTGTAAATATTTCCTGGTTTTAAATAATGAACAAATAAAGCGCATTTGAATAATTAACATTTTTTTAACATTCTTTGGCAAGTTAATTACCTATTTTTAGTTTTTCCTGCAGTAGAGCTAGTGCACAACCTGACCCTTTGACATTCACACATTGTTTGCATAATAAGTGAGAGAGCAAATGATCAGTATTTGTGATACAATTATTATGATTAGGCTAAAACATGTAAGTAAAAAAAAACAAACATCACATTAAATACTGTTTAATTGTTTATTGAATAAAAGTAAATAACATTTCAATTACTCCACAATTTAAGCTTGGACATAGAAATTGAAGCATATCTGGTACACTTTTTGTTGAAGTTGAAATAAATTATGAAAAATATTATTACAATCACAACATCAATTACATCTTGAATGAAGCTTGGTTTGGTTTTTCTTTAAAAAATGGTCTCAAAGGAAATTTCTGTTTCGTCTATTTCCTGATTTAGTATTCTACACTAAGAAAGTTCATCAGTTAAATGTGTCTTTTTTAAATTTATTTGTGACTATGTTTTATTAAAAATGCTAAATAGTTTGAAATGAAGAAATCTATACAAAACAAAATTTGGACTGGGGTTTAAGCCATTTTTAGGTCTTTATCTATTTGTTTGAGATTGACAGAAACAAAATTCAGCTTAAAAACATTTTAGCACTAAAATTCAGCTTAAAAACATTTTAGCACAAATTGTATTAAGTGACTAGCTTTCCGCTCGCGGCTTCGCCCGCGTTTTTATTGTTTTCCCGTGGGAATTTTATATTTTCCCGTAGGAAAAATAATTTTGTAGCCTATTATAATAGAATTGTTATTTATATTAAGGAGCTCGGATAATTCTTTTCATAGAAACTGGAGCAGATTTTAAATGTTTTCCATAGAAACTTTCAACCCCTATTTTGCACCCTAAGGGGGTGAATTCCAATAAACCATGAAACATGTATTCAATGAAATGTTTTTATGAGCATGAATCTCAAGTTTTATCAAAATCATTGCTAATTTAAAGATTTTTCCACACAAACTTGTAACCCCTATTTTATACCTTCAGGATTAAATTTTTATAAATCCCTTAGTGTGCGTCCGCATTTTGAATTAAGACAACTGTCCGGCTGTGCTTGTGTCAGGTGAGTTAAGCTAAATGTTTTTATAACAAACAACATTATGCCAAAAGAAAGGTCCCCATCTTGCATATCTAAAAAGAAAGTCGTGTTAGTTACACTATTTATAACTCAAGAACGGCTGAACTGATTTGGGTGAAAATTGGTGGGGAGGTAGCTTAGAACCAGGAGACGGACATAAGATAGCTTATATCTCAGAAATCACCCCTTAAGGGGGAGAAAAGAGGGTGGAAGTTTGTATGGGGAAGCAATAACCACTGAACCGATTTAGATGAAATTTGGTATGGAGATAGTTTGAGTTGTGGGGAAGGGATAAAGGGTGTAAAGGGGGGGGGGGGGGAATAAGGGAATCAATAAAAAAGGATTTCCACGCAGACAAAGTCACGGACAAAAGTTAGTTAGTAATATATAAAGCTCCTTTCTGCCTTATAAAGGACCTTTCTTTTCGCATAATGTTGTTTGTTATCAAAACATTTGAATTAACTCACTTGACATAATCATCAAATAGCATAACATTAATGTGTCATAATTTTTTCATTGCATAAATATTATGAGGCATAGTTATCCTAAGGCATAATATTATTAAGCATAATAATGAAATCCCTGCTTTCTTTTGACTTAATATTGTTAGTCCTAATATGCTTTACCTTTAATTTTTCATGCCATAATTTATGAAATACCTAATATCTGCTGGCATAAAAATCATTATACCTGTGTCTTACAATTGTGTAATAGGTTTCAGTGAGGAATATGAATTGATGAAAAAACGACACCACATTGTCTTGTTCGTCCTTTAAGCCAGCTAGCAAGCCGCAGCTGCATTGGTGAGCCTTAAAACCATCTGGGATGATAAGTACTTGTGAGACCACCAGAGCCAGATTATTCATTGTGATTAATATGCTTACATTAATTAGGGTATGCTTTGAAAAATAATGCATCAAGTTCTTATGTTTCGAGTTTATGGATTTTAATAATTTTTACACAAAGAATTGTCTGCCACACAGTATTATGATTACACACATTCCGCATCCTGATTATTATGCATCATGATGATTATTTCAATCGAAATTACGATTTTTATGATAATAATATGCCCTTAATCAGAGTCATGCAAGATGCCCTCAATCTTGTACAAGTGAGTTCTGTGTAAGAGTTTTCTTTAACAAGTAGAACTAACATTTTGTATTTTTTAAGATGCTTTTATAAATTTTAATGGCTTGACAAACGGCTTTTATAATTTTAATAAGATTTCCAAATATGGAAGTGAACCTTTATACATCCTCGTGATATGAATTCATAAAAATTCATATTTAAATTGGCCACGGTGCGGTACATAATTTATTTGATTTATCAACTTCCCAAAAAAAAAAAACATAATTATTAAAAATCTGATTCTTACGTTTCTTAATTTTACTTAGGTGCTTGATAGATTCCATTTAATATCATATCAATATTCTTAAGTGCAATTTTGGTGGCTTCCCAACTGCATCATACAACAAATTCCTATGGTGTTTAAGGCTACACCAGTTCATAAATTTACTATTTCATAGAGGATGGTTATTACATAGAAATAGAGTTGATTATGATATAGCTTTAATTGTTGGTTCTCTAGGTTCACAAACTAATATTATGAATAATAAAATCAATGCACAAAATTTTTTTTTTTAATTAATTAGGAAAATTATTCTAATTGATTTTAGCAATTCTGGATCATTTTTTAAAATCTAATCAGTTACTGTGTTAAAACAATAAAAGGATATTATGTTTCTGTAATAACTAAGTATACCACTGTAGTTGAAAATAATGAAATTGTCACTCTGGAAGCATTTGTTTTATATAGAAATATTTTAGATTTATAACAGTTACTATTTACAATAGGCTTTTCAGTTATTGTATTTTTCATGTATTTTCAATCTACAGTAATTCTTGCGTAGTAAAATAAATTATTTCTGCTCACTGGAAGTTCAACATCATCTTTTTATCAGATTTTTACTGACCTTGCTTGAAGATTCTTGAATGGCAAGCAGTACAGGGAAGTCTATATTTTAGAAAAGTTTTTTTTAATTAGCCAGCATAATTTGGGACAAGTTTTTTTTATTCGTTGGCTAAATAAGACAGAATTATTGCCAGAATTTATCACCAACCACAGTAAGAGCCATTTTTGCATAATGTGCAATAGCTTGGGGAAAAAGATAAATCCAAATTTGTTTTGCTTACCTGGGCCGGTTCTGCATGTAGTACTGTCCTCCGAAAATGAAAGCCATGTATATCCCTACGTAATAGAAAGCCACAGTCCAATTTTCGGTCATCCACTGCCTATACTTGTTATGTTGAAATTCATTTTCGAACTCGAAAACGTACGAATAATTTGGCATTACATCCAAATTGTAAGACATTTTCGACTCCATATTTACAGTCATCTAAGTCCAAATGTTTTTCACTAAAACTTGCAGGCACTGCAACGTTACTTTTCTCAGAAATTCACTGATCACAGGCAAATTATTTAACCTAAAAATTATCGCGAATCCGAGTTTGTTATATCACAGATGACAAAACGTCAATATTTCGAAGGGAGTCGAGGCGTACGACCTGTCGTGCGGTAGGTAGTGTACGTAATGAGCGCGGGATACGTTTATATTGACTATTTATCGTGATATCGAGACGATGGCCGGAGTCACAGCCTATTCCAACCGCTACTACCGCAACACGAAAATTAAATGAACTAGTTACACACGATCACGCCACGCAGTTGTGTCTTCTCAATCTCATATTCGTTTACCCACCCCACCAGTCCGAAATCTCTGAAACATCAAGATTAAAAAAAAAACGCGCTGTGCTGAATGCTGATTGGTCGCATTATTTGACGTATGGGCAAAGGGGTTCTTATCTATACAGCCTAATCCAAAATATCATAGAAGAAGCTTACTACATACTTTAAAAAAATGTAAAATAAGATGTTAGTTAGAGCCCTGCTTCTATTGATTGTTGGCTAACCATGAACCATGAAGCAGTTAATAGGCACAAATCCCATCCTTAATGTTAGTCTCACAAACAAGATGTATTTTTTCGGTAGGGAAAACATGCTATGTTTCTCACTGATAATAAAACATTTTATTAACGAAAGAATTTGCAAAATCAGATCAATAGTATCGGAGATTTATAGTATCGGGATATTTACTGGAGGGAGACTCTGTACCAGGGTCGTCTGCTTAGGTACCTCCGTCTTACCTATTTCTGCCGCAAAGCAGCAGTGCTTGCATTGCTGTGTTCCGGTTTGAAGGGTAAGATATGGCAGTGAAATTACTGGCTACTGTGACTTTACATCTGGTGTCACAAGTTGGCAACGTACACTGTGGTTCTTGTGGGGGTTGCAGTTTTGCTGCGAATCTCACAAGAGCCACATGTATTATAGGTGACTGTTGCCACTTACCATCAGGTGGGCAGTTTGCTTGTTTGCCAACGTTCTGCAATAAAAAAAAAAGATTACTCCGAACATCCAAACTCATAATCTTTACCTCTTTATAATCTAAATAAAAATATCGTGTCGCAGTGTTTGTCTGGGATAAACTCCGAAGCTACTTAACCGATTTTGTTGTTTGGCTTTATGGTACAACTTGGTCCTACCACTAGCCACTAAGTTATCGACACCCAGTTATCGACTATTACCCGTAATGTGCATCTGAATGAATGAATGGATAAATTCCTTATTGTTAATAGAAGACGCATATCCGTAATTAGGTGCAAACAAAACAAGAATTAACAAAAGGCGGCCTTATTGTCTATAGGCGGCAATCTCTGCCAGGCAACCGATAGGTAGAGGAAAGTTAGTCTATACCACGGGGACCCATCACGAACAAAAGTAAAATAATTCGATAAAATCATCAATAGATGACGCCACTTTAATCGATTTTTGTAATGACTTTTTAGTGAATTTAGTAAAAGTCAACAAGGAGATTCAGAAAACTATTGATTATATATTAAAAAATCACTTAGCACGTGGGAAGTATCAAAATACGTTTTTAAGTCATGCTAGAACGGTTTAACATTTCTTTCTACAAATTTATAGCACTCCTAGCGACAAATTGTCTGAACTTCAATGTATCTCTCAAAAGCATACCTCAAAGTAGCACGCAATGTCTGATTTAACTATTTGATTACATACTGCTCACTCATAGATGGCACTACTTATGTATGCTTGTTCGTATGGTCACAGATTGAGTTGAATTATTTTATTTTATTATATTACCTACAAGGTGTTTGGTATGTAGGTATTTTGACATAATCATAATAGTAATGGCGTCATTGAAAATTCGATATTGCAAAATTAATTCCCATACATTTGAAAGTGTAATGTCGCATTATGGTCGAATTACACAACAAAAACATGACATCTTAAATTTCACCACTTCCAATAGGTCAGGATTGGCCTACTCGTTAGATCTTCGTTTTTAAATCTGTGTGGCAGTGGTTCGATCCTGTCCTGATGTAGTTATTTTTTAAAAAAATTGCTTGTTTTATTATTTTGTTTTTCTTTATTGCTTTTTGTTTATTAAGTATATCAATTCCTTTTATTTATATCTCAATTTGTTTTTTATTTATAATTTTCTTTTAAGAACAAAAAGATTTAGGTTAGGATTAGAAACGCGATTTTAATAAGTAAGAACTTACCCTATTAAATATTTTTTCGGAAATTTTCAGTTAAATGCCTACGAACCGAAAAAAAATCTTAATATCTACGTAATACACTCAACATGGAATAATAGAAATATACAAATCAATACATATAGGTACATAAAGCTCCACGTATATACATTGTATCAACAGCATGACGTGTCATAAATTGTGACAGGTTACATAACATAGTATCAGTAATACAAAAACTTAGAGGTAGTTTACAAACACAGCAATATTTTTTCTTTACATAGGTACACAATTTCTGTAAGTTTAGTAAATCCTTTAATGGACATAAGTTTCCTGACTATAAAAAATAAATAAAATTAATGTAGGTACTACTTGAATTATTTTTTAATCTCAATGGTGATTAGGTATATTTTGAATTTTGCCAAATAAAATATTATAGGTACAGTGTTTTATTAGATTTTACCATTTACAAATATTGTGGCAAGCGCGACTTACAATAGACGTCACATAATTTAAATAATAGATTCGAAATTTCATCATCAAATCTAAGTGAACAGATGGCTCATGCGGAAATACTTCGAAATTATAGAAAATAGAAATAGAAATACTATACCGCTAGGGGTCTGTTGTTCAAACCCGCATTAAGTATCTCTTGTTTCAATTACTTTTTATCACAGAATTAATAACAACATTCTTAAAATGAAACAGAAAATTAGATAACTGGTAAGAAAGAACAAAGAAAAATAAAATTTTGTTTAAAAAATTGTACTAAATTATATATTTTCGATATTTGATAAAACAGTCGAATAAATTAATTTCAGCCGGCTATAAGAATATTTTATTTTATTTCTCAATTATATTTTATATTATAAAAAATAATAAGTAATTAAGAATTAAATTTCTCAATGATTTTAAGAAATTAAATTGCTTAGTTTTTTATAGGTAAGTATGTATAAATATAAAAATAAACACTTATTTTATATAAAAAACAAAAATCATAAACTGAAAAATCTTGTCAAATAAAAATTTTAAATCAAATTTTAACAAAATACAATAGGTATTATGTGACTTTGATTTTCTTTAAAAATACTAAATAAATTGAAAAAATGATGAATAAATCAGTGAAAAAAATCGTCTTGGGCGGGATAAAAAAAGGTCACATAAAAAATTTGCAAGTTTGCTTTATTCTTAACCAGTTTTTTGAAATTGAAATTACAGATATAATAGAAAGTACCCACTACCAAAATGACTTATACCTATAATGATATCAAATTTATTTTACAATTACATCTTAAATGTCAAACGTATATAAAATGTATGACATAAATCGTATAACCATGGCGGAACAACCCCTTAGGTACTATAACATTGATTTATACGTTTAAATTTTTTACCAAATTGTAACACATTTAGCTTGTTGCAGCCGGTCGTAAGCGTATGATGTTTTACAAGACCTATTTAATTTACGCAGTCATGAACTAAACAAAGCATAATAAGCATAGCAGTTCACAAAGTGCCATCTGTTGAGTGCGTGCGAGAACTACTGAGCCCAATGTAGCAAAGGCTCGATGGCCCGAGCTTGCTGGTGCGTCATCTCGCGGTGAAATCTCTATCTCTATATACACGGTTATTTTTTTATCACCCTGGAAAATTTTAGGGACGCTTCAGGACACATCCAATATTATATAAAAAATAAAAAAAATGAAATAAAAAAATTTAAAAAAATATAAAAAAAATAAAAAAATCTCTAAAAATGCTGCTCTCAACTAGTGCAGCATTTTTTGTATTTTTTAAAAAATTAATATAAAATTAAGGAGGGGGGTTATTTTTTTTATTTATATTTAAATCATTCTAATACCATGTCGTGAAGCGTCCCTTAAATTTTCCAGGGTGATAAAAAAATAACCGTGTATAATAAAATTGTAGGGGTACAAAAATCTGTAATTGCGAAATATTAAGAAAAAAAATACACAGGTCGCCTTAAAATCATTAGCTGGGCTACGTTCCAAAACATCACCCGGAGTGAGTAGGTGGTGGGGGGAGAGTGGCCGGTTAGGGTGGTCGGAGTGTTGGTTGTTTTAGAACGGCAAGAGTGTTGTCTGCTTTGTTTACATAACCAAATATACAAAAGTAAGAAAATATATAATTCATCGGCGCGTCCGTTCGCTTTAATGCATGGATTACATTCCTCTGTTTCATCTACGAAAATGCTAAAACCGACAGAATATGAATTCTGTTAAATCGCGGCCTAACCTAGCTTCAGCGAAAATGAAGGCCAATTTTACAATCATGTCACTTACAATACCTATAGTCTTTGGAATTTAAAATTAACTTATTGTCGACGTTACGAAGCGCATCCTCGCTCTCCGAGATGCACAAATTGTGTGTGAATATGAAATCTTTGTAATCACGATCACACACAACTTTAATATCCACACAATTTCCCGCCAAATCCAATCGAGTGAAATTACACCTTGCTATATTATGCGGGTGAGATTCTACTCGATCGAGTGCACTCCGTAGCGTTTTAGGACACGCCACTCCAACACTCTCGAGTGCACCCGAAATGTTTTAGGACATACTTCGGGTGACCGAGTGCACTCGGGTGATGTTTTGGAACGTAGCCCAGAACACGATAGAATAGTTTTAAAAAAATTGTTTGTTTGTTTGTTTGTCTGTTTGTTTGTTTGTTTGTTTGTTTGTTTGTCTGTTTGTCCGGAAAGATCTCCAAAACTACTGGACAGAATTTGATATGGCTTACACCACAATGCTTAGAATTTTACGGAAGAACATTTAGGCATAATTTCGTTTGTTTAAATTCAATTTTTATTTTTAGTGAAAAAATGCCATATAAAATTTTCGAACAATACTTTAGAAAAACAACATGGCGCACGTGAAATTATTTTGACAAGTCTGTCACATAGTACGGAGAGAAGGTATTTTTTTCCACGAAGGAAAGGCAATTGAACTACGCCATACAGCCTGATCTTAAGTAATTGGAAGTCGAAAGTTGAAAGGCAGGAATGAAGTGTTTCACATACAAATAACATTTAATATTTTCCGTTAATGGCTGTGCCCATCTGGATTTCGCCAACCAAATTGTCAAAAGGATCAAGCCATACAACCAATGTATAAAGCATTTTTATGATAATATCGAGTCACAATAAAATTTGTACTAATTTTCACAAAATCGGTACAATTTTTGAAATATTTGAAATGTTGAAAAGTGAAGATACCCATTTCAAGGTATTTTGAAAGGTGTTATAATAATATCGTCATTGAAGTTCTAACACCGCGTAAGCCATTTTTGGCGGAAAAAACACCATACGACGTTTTTTTGAATACTTCACATTAGTCAAAAATTCGTACTAACATTATAACGGTTTTATTTCTCCTAATGGATCCAATGAAATGTATGTAAGTAATGGAATGGCATAATAATAGTATATTTATGTATAATTGTGCAGTTTTTTCACTCTTCGTAAAAGTTGCTTTTTTGACATACGCGGTATGTTTTATATTAGGACTAAGGAATCAAACTCTTTCATCCATTTAAAACTATTAAAAGTAATAGATTAATATTGATAATTAAAAAAATTAAAAAATCTGGGTTACGCGTAGAGGGACGGGGCGGGACTCTTGATCCTAATGTCTAAAATGACGGATCACATTTTTTTGGATCCACCCAAGGAACATGGATATCGAACGAAGAACCTAAAGAGTAGAACACATTGAACCTAGCCACGTTGAATTAATTTGACATGACTGCCGATAAAGTTCGTTTCCAAACCCAGCGATATGCATATCAAATGAAAGGTCTTGATGAGTAGAGCACTATGAACCTAGGAAAATCGCCCTAAATTCAACATGGCCGCCGCTCAAATAAAACGGATAAAAGTTCGTTTCCAAACCCAGCAATTTGGGTATCAAATGGAGGGCCTTGATGTGTAGAGCACTATGAACCTAGCAATATTGACATAAATTCAATATGGCCGCCGCTCAGAAAAGGTGGATAAATGTTAGTTTCCAAACCTAGCAATATGGGTATCAAATGAAAGGCCTTGAAGAGTAGAGCACTATGAACCTAGCAATATTGACATAAATTCAACATGGCCGTCGCTCAAAAAAGGTGGAGAAAAGTTAGTTTCCAAACCTAGCAATATGGGTATCAAATGAAAGGCCTTGAAGAGAAGAGCATTAGGTACCTAGGAAAATCGACCTAAATTCAACATGGCCGTCGCTCAAAAAAAAAATAAAAGTTCGTTTTCAAACCCAGCAATATGGGTATCAAATGAAAGGCCCTGATGAGTAGAGCACTATGAACCTAGCAACATTGACATAAATTCAACATGGCCGTCGCTCAAAAAAAAAGAATAAAAGTTCGTTTTCAAACCCAGCAATATAGGTATCAAATGAAAGGCCCTGATGAGTAGAGCACTATGAACCTAGCAACATTGACATAAATTCAACATGGCTGCCGCTCAAAAAAATGGATAAATGTTCGTTTTCAAACCCAGCAATATGGGTATCAAATAAAAGGCCGTGACGAGTAGAGCACTATGAACCTAGCAACATTGACATTATAAATTCAACATGGCCGCCGCTCAAAAAAGATAGATAAAAGTTCGTTTCCAAACTTAGCAATATGGGTATCAAGTGAAAGGCCTTGAAAAGTAGAGCATTAGGAACCTAGGAAAATCGACCTAAATTCAACATGGCCGCTGCTCAAAAATAAAAGGATAAAAGTTTGTTTTCAAACCCAGCAATATGGATGTCAAATGAAAGGCCTTGATGAGGAGAGCACTATGAACCTAGCAACACTGGCATAAATTTAACATGTCCGCCGCTCAATAAAGGTGGATAAAAGTTTGTTTTCTAATCTAGCAATATAGGTATCAAATGAAAGGTCTTCAAGATTAGAGCACTATGGACCTAGCAATGTTGACATAAATTCGACATGGCCACCGCTCAAAAAAGGTGGATTAAAGTTCGTTTCCAAACCTAGCAATATAGGTATCAAATGAAAGGCCTTGAAGAGTAGAGCACTATGAACCTAGGAAAATAGCACAAAATTCAATATGGCCGCTGCTCAAAAAAAACGGATAAAAGTTCGTTTCTATACCCAGCAACATGGGTATCAAATAAAAGGCCTTGATCGGTAGAGCACTATAAACGTAGCAACATTGACGTAAATTCAACATGGCCGCCGCTCAAAAAAGACGGATAAAAGTTGCTTTTCAAACCCAGCAATAGGGGTATTAAATGAAAGTAGACCCTGAAGAGTACCTAGAGCAGCCGTGCTCTAAGTGTGTTCCGCGGAACCCTAGGGTTCCACAATACCCCCTATAGGGGTTCCGCAATAATTTAGAAAAAATCAAAACACCCCTCTCTGGTCGTACTTTTATTATGCTTATTAATAAAGAATACACTTTTAAAAACTATTGTTTTACTTTAGGGTTCCGTCATGTATTTCGCTTTCCAAAAGGGGTCCGTCACCAAAAAAGTTTGAGAACCGCTGACCTAGAGCATTACGAACCTACGAAAATTGTCCTAATTTCGAAATGGCCGATGCTCAAGAAAGGCAGAATAAAGTTGAATAATTGTGGAATAAAATGGAGGAAAAAACTAAACACTGTGTTAAGTATTTTGATGGCGAAACGTAGTTCGCGGCCACAGCTAGTAAAAAATAAATACCTATCGCAGCTGTCAAAAACCTGCAAAGGAGTAAGTTCGCCATTGCTGAACATTTGCTAGATTCAGGAAGCAACCACTGGATAGAACTGCATAAACCCCAGGTCCACCGATCATCTTATTATTCCAGAATAGAATGAGAAGCGGTTGAAATTAAAAAACATAAACTTCAACCGGGAAGATGGATTCCGTTAATCAACTACCTGGAACCCTGTGATTGGCAAATTTAAACAGTGCAGTACTTATAAAAAACGTCAATGTGTAGATGTCGTGAGTGTAGTATGTCGAGGAACCGACGATTTTCTTTAAAAATAAAAAATTCTGAAAATCAAGCGGAGGGTAGTCGTGAAACCCGCGCTTTACGAAGACGTCGCTGAGCCTCGGCAGTCATCCCGTGACCACGGCCTGATGCGATTTGGCCGAAACGTCGGGAAACAGTGATTCAAAATAGTTGTTGTTGTAGACCCTGATTTTATTGTATTTAAAATGTGTACAAATAGCGGAAGTCTAACAACTTTGATCTCTACGTATTCCCGCGGAAAAAGGTCTTGAAAGGCAGATGGACAGACTGTGCCGGACAACAAAGTGATCCAATAAGGTTTCGTGTTTTTTTTTACTTCTGAGGTACGAAATACGTACGTAATCGTACGTAATCCTAACAAGACAGTTCTCCGTGCCCACGAAGAGCTTTGCATGTGTCGTTCCTTTTTGATTGGCCCATTATTATTGGAGCCTACGATTAAGCTCTTTTTATAGATGAACATGTCCCATAATGACAGTCATTTATGACGCCGTGACAAACGGTTGCGATACTGAAGACTAAACCCTCTAACGCAGTTCCGTTTCCACCAATTGGGTTTCTGATCGACCCTTGTTTTTAATCGACTTCAAAAAAGGAGGTTATCAATTCGGTTGTATTTTTTTTATTTCTTACCTCATAACTCCGTCATTTTTAAACCGATTTCCAAAATTCTTTTTGTATTCGATAGAGTATACTGCAAGGGTGGTCCCATGGTCACCAAAGTCAGGATCTGATGATGGGATCCCATAGAAAATCGAGGAAAACACTAATTTATATATAATAAATTAGGGTTTCTTTCACTAAAAGGATTTCATTCACTAAAAAGTTAAAAATAAAAAATATTTTACAAAAAATAAAAACCGACTTCAAAAACACTGAAAACTTAAAAATAATATAAGAATAGGTACAGAGAACATCACACTTCTATATTGAAGTCGGTGACAAATTTTAACACTTTCTAGGTGATCATCGTTTGGCGCCGACTTCAATAAAGAAGTGTGATGTTGTCTGTACCTATATTCTTATATTATTTTTAAGCTTTCAGTGTTTTTTGAATGATATCCTTAACGATTTAACAAAAGTAACTTTAATTTTAAACACTATAATTTCAATTGAGCGTCGGTGGCGCTGTGGCCTCGGCACTGGACTGTGCCCCGAGAAGAATCGGGAGGCCCGCGATCGATCCTGCCATGTACCAATGTGTTTTTCGTTTCACGAATTTCATATGTACATTTATCTGACGCTCCGACGGTGAAGGAAAACATCGCGAGGAAACCTGCGAAGTAATTTAAAGATGTATGTGAAGTTAACCAATCCGCACTGGGCCAGCTTAGGTCGATTTGGCCTTAGTCAAACCACTAAGGCCAAATCGACCTAACTAGTTAGGGTAGGCTCGTGCCCCTTCGGTGGGGACGTATAATATTATGAGCTGTAATGATGATAATGAATTTCAATTAAAATTTTAAATTCAAATACTAATAATGGGCGCGATTGAAAACAGTAAGATAATGCAAAAATGTCATTTACATGCACATTATTTTATTTCCTGGAAATTGTTATCGTAAAAATTATTTACATTGACAATCTATCATCAATACGAATGTGGTGATAATCTATCGATAGATAGATTATCATCCATTTTATACAAATATTAGCTGGGCCCGCGAACTACGATTCGATTCTTCAATGAAGGTCAACACTCAAAAATTTCTGGAAAGGGCCACCATAATCATATCACTGAAAATGGCCGGATGGAAAACGGTAAGTACTACAGAAAATAGCCCACTACCTATTCTCAGATCTACCAAATATAGGTACTTACTCAAAAACGTCGGTCAAGCCGTTTCGGAAGAGTTCAATAACAAACACTGCGACACTAGATTTTTTAAATTTTAGATAAACATAATCCATACTATATAATATTATTAATATTATAAATGGGAAAGTGTGTGTGTGTGTTTGTTTGTCCGTCTTTCACGGCAAAACGGAGCGACGGATTGAAGTAATTTTTTAAGTGGAGATAGTTGAATGGATGGAGAGTGACATAGGCTACTTTTTGTTTCTTTCTAACCCCCACTTCCCTAAAATGGGGGGTGGAAGTTTGTATGGAGCATTCCGCAATTTTCAAGGTAGAAAGCTAAAAATTGGTATGCGAACTATTTGTGACTAACAAAAAAATCGTGTATCATTTTTTTTTTGGAAATCTGCCCCCAACCCCTTAAAGGAGGGGGTGAAATTTTATATGGGACTTTTTGCAGTTTTCAAGGTAGGAAGCTAAAAATCGGTACACAAACTCTTTGTTACCAACGAAAAATACCTGCCTTATTTTTTTTTTAATCTTCGGTGTTACCCCGAATTTAACGCGAGCGAAGCCGCGGGCAAAAGCTAGTGGTGAAATAAAATAGTTCGAAGAATAGCCCGATTTAAGTAGGTCCCATTTCGTTGTACGGGATGGGGCATCTGTACTGTAGTATTGTATTATATTATCTGTGGTCTATACAAACAAAAAAATTGCCTACAAAAATCAAAATGCTGCCAAAAGTTATATTAAGTATATAAATATAAATGTGCATCTGCCAGATCAACACCATGATATCTAAGGCGATAATCAGTAATGAAATAAAATTAACTAATCAATGGTGTCAATTCTGTTGGCATTTATTGGTATAGACTAAACTAAATTTAGTTTTAGTGCTGTCAAATCGTGTTTTTTGTTCGAAAATTTTAACTGAAAACACAATTTGACAGCACTAAAACTAAATTTAGTTTAGTTTAATCGAATTAGTGCCAACAGAATTGCCACCAATGAATTTAGTCGTGGTTTCTTATTCGGTTTGTGTAATTTTAGACATATACGAGTATATCGATGTAATCAGCACCAAACGGGAAAAGGTCTCCCGATCCATTTTTTGACGCAATCATTTTTTATGTTTGTAAGAGCTTTTCAAGCACTTGTGCAAAGTTCTCTTTTTAGAATTTTGCCAAGGTTCTCCATTTTCCAATGGGTTACGGCTTTTTTCCAATGAGCTTTGAGTGGTCTGACTGAATACTGACAAATCCATCGCTTGCAGCACAGAACACAGAAATACGTGTTCTGTGGGTTGCAGAATATGCGTTGCATTGGGAAATAAAGTTACAACGTCAATACCATTTTGGGAGCAAAAATTTGATAAATGAAGCGTCATGTCATGAAGTCATGTGATTTGTGGTCATCCACAAAGAATAAGACCGGTTTTTTAATATTTTTTGCACTAACCAAGGATCGAAGACATTAGTTGTATATTTGTCACCGTAAAATTGTAAATACCGTTAGATTATAATCTATCTCGCGAGATTGTAAACTATCGATAGATTGTGAACCGTAACACACTGCTTACAATTTAACGCATTATTTTTCGGTAGATTATAATCTATCGAAGTGAAACTGTTAGATCGCAATCTGTCGCGCGTTAAATTGTCAACTGTCCGAAGGCTGTCCCTGATTGGTCCGTCTTACAGAAGATCGTTCTGTGTCCATAGAGTTAGGAATCAAACAATGGACTCAATTCTGAAGCGGCCGCTAAATTTCCTAATTTTATTTAGGTGTCGCTAAACCATTTTCCTATTCTACGGTATCTGTCAAATTCAACTGACATTGCTAATTTGAATCTGACGTTTCTAATTTTTGTTGGTGTATTTTTTTTTTCATATTATTTTTATTACTCTTACAATAAGTCAAGATTTTGTTTCTTTTTTTTCTAATAGACAATTTTGTTACGTTTCGATTTTCATTTTTATTTTAATTAGTTTGTGTTTAATTTCCTTCGGCGAAAATTTTTTATTATTTTTTCAATCTTAATTTGTGTTTGAAAAGAAAATGTTGTTACATTTCTGATTTTCTCATTTGGTTACAATTTTTCTTACTATAATAAGATGTCAGAAATAATATTTAACTACTAAATAATAAATACATACTTGCTGTCACTATTCTTGAAGTGCCTTTTTTTTGACTGACACTTGTATTTGATTCCTAATTCTATGGACAAAGAACGATCTTCCTCTGTAAAACTGACCAATCAGGGACAGCCTTCGGACAGTTGACAATTTAACGCGCGACAGATTGTGATCTAACAGTTTCACTTCGATAGATTATAATCTACCGAAAAATAATGCGTTAAATTGTAAGCAGTATGTTACAGTTCACAATCTTTCGATAGTTTACAATCTCGCGAGATAGATTATAATCTAACGGTATTTGCAATTTTACGGTGACATATTCATAGAATGTGCTGGCTGCTACACATTGACTCTCTGACTTACCTATCGCCCAGTCAGCGGGAACACTCGCAACCATAGATGAAGGAATTCGCTCATAATGGAATATGATCATTGGAGGGGCAAGGTCTCCGGCTGCATTTCCGGTTATTAGAACAGTAAGATTGTCCTTGTCATCGCCGCAGCTACTATGGGTGTTTATCTCCTTTTTTGGCGAGTACATTACCAGTGGGGCTAGCACGCAGGAGAATCGAAATACGAATCGAAATCCGAATCGAGGAGTTTATATGGCAATTTTATTAGCGCCACGGCGGGCGGTGAGTAGCAGAACTAATAAAATTGCCATACAAACTCCTCGATTCGGATTTCGATTCGATTTTCGATTCTCCTGCGTGCTAGCCCCACTGGTTTCGGCGACAAGAAGAACGCGCTCTCGTCTGCACTGAATATCCTATGTGGGTCATGTAAAATAGGTTTCAACCTATTTTCGTCCAAATAATTTTCGATCATGGTAAACCAACTTCTAAAACTGTTTTCAGAGATATTATCACAAGTTTCTGACAAGTTGTTGTTGTGTATTTCGGAACGTATCTAAAAATGATACATGTCAGGTTTGGCGCGCTTGCGTCCGAGGATTTGGAGAACCCCTGACTGTAGTATTATATTATCTGTGCTATTGGTGTCAATATCAGAACTACTCACACTACTTCTTGTTCGCTTACGTGACCTGTCAACACGGTGCCGGCGGCTGCACCGTGACGCTGCCATTCTGCTACTTTGGTGACTCCGTCTAGGCGACTGCCGACTTCGCGACCGCAGGCTGCTTGATGAAGACGAACGCGACCAAGAACGCGCTCGCCTCTGCATTCGAAACTTGGATGCACTTCTTTGATGCCTCCTTTGATAGGTGATGTGCCGCTCTGTGCGCGATGACCTCGACTGACGGTCACAACCATGCACAGGGGGCGAACAAGAAGGCGTTCTCGTCGAATAAGAACGCATCTCCCTCACGCGGCTTTTACGGGTTGCTTCCTTCATCGTTTGGTCATGACGGTCTTTCGACATTATTAAATTTCTGAAAAGTTGATTTGTGTTACAATTCATTTCTATAAACAAGTACCAATATACCTAACAGAATCTTTCATTGATCTAAATTAGCAAATTCATTAATGTTACTTTTAAGTGTAAAGAAAACTTTCATATTTATTTTAATTAATCTAACGGTTAAGAAAAAGCAACTAAAAGTAGGTATAAGTAGTTCTTTAAACTAATTTCTTTGTCTCTTTTATCGTTTGCCGACATTATGTGAGGTTGTAATGAAAATACGAACATTGTTTTTTCTATAAAACAACAAGGGCAGAACAAAACTGAAATCTGCACTAATAGGCATAAAAAATGTGTTTAAATAATGGTTTAAGCTTTAACTCGTTTTTGCATCTTAATTCAATACTGTCACACAATTTCCAATAATGCTCTCGTATCAAAAGTCAAAATGAATCGTAATGAACTCGTATAATGAACGTATAATGAACTCGTATAATGAACGTATAATGAACTCGTATAACCTCAGGGTAATGACACGTAAATTGAGATTTACGATCAATTCAATTCACTAGTATGAAAAAAAAAATGGGGAAAAAGACTACAAAGTAATATTTGAAATATCAAAGCACTTTCATATACCTAAAGTATAAAAATAACACTCACCTGACTTGATTAGCACAGAATGTATTTTACTATACCTTTGTTAAACGTATACCTTAGTTTTATCAAATAGTTTGTGGACGTGTTTGAATATTAAGAAATATTCCTGTTACAATCCCACTTCTGAACTAAAAGAGTTCAGAAGTGATTAGGTGGAATAAAACTCAATAGTATTATAAAGTTCCAGCGCCTATTTATTGGCATAAATATAACACTTATTACACTTGATCACACATATATATAACACTCGAATATTATAGGTACAAGCGCCACTTCAACGTTCGAGCAACAACCGACGACTGCCCTCCATATTCTTTTCACGAAACACCCATACTTATTTATTTGAAATGTTCAATATTATCAAAATCAGTTAAATAAATCTATCAATAGACTTAATTAATAATCCTAGCAATTATGATACATTAAGTAATGGTTTATCTATAAGCATTATTTTACCGGAAATACTACTAAGCTTACACTATAGTCCCTTGTAATGTGTAACACAAATCCATCGGCCT
Organism: Schoenobius gigantellus; assembly: GCA_963935595.1. Classification (NCBI taxonomy): domain Eukaryota; kingdom Metazoa; phylum Arthropoda; class Insecta; order Lepidoptera; family Crambidae; genus Schoenobius; species Schoenobius gigantellus. The sequence goes on from OZ012549.1 coordinate 5,813,762, forward strand.
TCCACGACAAAATGATATATGAGTACATTTACTAGCATTGACATCAATCCTGTTTCTAGCAAAATAGATTGAAACACGATTGAAGTCCTCCTGCAATTTAACAGAATCCTCGGTACATTTAATAGTTAAATATATTTTTGTCATCAGCATATGACAAAAACTTTACATTGTGGAAACATGTCCCAAAATCGTACAAATATGCTATATAAAGAAGCGGGCCGAGTATTGAGCCTTGAGGTACACCTGAAGGTAAGTTCACAAAGTCAGCCCGGTGACCCCCGACAACACAGTTTACTATTATCAAAATAACCTTATATGCTTTCGTTATATCAAAAAACGATTCAAACGTTTTTATAATAATCCTTGCGAAACATCAAATTTCAGTAAGCCTCGGTACATTAGAAAAATTAACAAAAGGATTTCTCTAAGAAATTCTGTTATTTCCATAAAATCTCTAGCCACACTCAGTTCTCACGCCGCCATTTTCAAACGAATTGGCGGGGTTCGCTCTAATGTCAACGAGTGTCAGGCAAATGAGGGCAAATGTGTGCTGTCTATGGTACAGTGCTGCCATATTAAAAAAATCGATTTCCTACTCTTACTTTTTGGATCAAACAAATACCTATGTGTCGGTTATTGATTCTTGTCGGTCATTGCCACTACGTTATCAACTCAGCTCCCCTAGACAAGATGTCTTTCGATAATCGCTAACGCAATCGCTAAATGGAGAATGTATGAGATTTGACAATTGCGCTCGAAAGCTAAGCGAGGGCTTATGTCAAATCGCATACATTTTCCTTTTAGCGATTGCGTTAGCGATTATCGAAATGCGTCTTGTCTAGGGAGGTAGTTTTTAGCGTTCCGTATGCGTTCCGTAGCCAAATGGCAAAAACGGAACCTTTATAAGTAGATTCGTCATGTCTGTCTGTCTGTCCGTCCGTATGTCACAGCCACTTTTCTCCGAAACTATAAGAACTACACTGTTGAAACTTGGTAAGTAGATGAATTCTGTGAACCGCATTAAGAATTTCACACAAAAATAGAAAAAAGCAATAAATTTTGGGGTTTCCCCCATACATAGAACTGAACCTCAAAATTTTTTTTTCATCAAATTCATACGTGTGGGGTATCTATGGGTAGGTCTTCAAAAATCATATCAAGGTTTCTAATATCATTTTTTTCTAAACTGAATAGTTTGCGCGAGAGACATTCAAAGTGGTAAAATGTGTGTGTGTCCCCCCCCCCCCCCCCCCGTAACTTCAAAAAAAAGGCAATGATAAAACTAAAAAAAATATATGATGTACATTACCATGCAAACTTCCACCGAAAATTGGTTTGAACGAGATCTAGTAAGTAGTTTTTTTAATATACGTCATAAATCCTACGGAACCCTTTATGGGCGAGTCCGACTCGCGCTTGGCCGGTTTTTTCCTACTATATTGTAAATAGATTACGACTTAAGCAATATTTTTTTCACAGTTTAAGGAAAACTTAATTAAATTACCATCTAAGTAATTTCAATACAGTCGCCTATAATAGTATATCTGGTTCCTGAGACTTGCAAAACGACAAACCCTTTTTTGTTGCGGGGGGGGGGGGGGGGGGGGGAAGGTAATGTCTTCATGATTCCAAAGGGCTGAGCAGTTCTAAACTCAGACGAATAACTAAAGCATAGAAACCTAGCAAAAATAGCTACTGAACTTAATATATTTGACTCACTTTGACATTAGGCGCTGCTAATAGAAGTTAGACAGAGACACGTATAAGTATGCAAGATGTTTCCAAATTTTGTAGGTCGTCACTAATTCTCGTTTGTCAGTTCTTCTCCCAGTGATGTCGTGCTCATCACTCACCTAGTTTCAACGTCGATAATTATATTATGTAGGTATTTAATAGATCCCTAATACTAAAATGTCTTTATTACGAGAAATATAACATAAATAATTAAGGGTAGATTTTCTTATGTAACTTATCCAGCTAATAGCTGCTGTGTCTCTTTGGTATGGTCAGGCTGGCCGTTCATGAGACTAAAAGCGGGAAGTGCGAGTCGGACTCGCCCACCGAGGGTCCCGTATAAAATTGTAGGTTTTTATGATTTAATTACAAATGTGGAGTTTGAGATTTTCCCTGACTTGTAGTGTAAGACTATATAACTTCACAAATTTCATAGTTCTAGCTAGATCAACGAAAAGTACCCTATACATTTTGATGTCCGTGAGAATGTCGAAATATACGTTTTTGGCGACATAAACGGCCGTACCTTTTTTTGTTAACTTAGAAGTTTGATTTTTTCACATCTTCAAAGGACTAGAACTTGTTAGTGTAGAACTGAGTAATTATATGGTTTTAATTTCAACTCGATACCTTCACGCGTTTCCAAGATAGTCTTGACAGACAAACGGACAATAAAGTGATCCTATAATGGTTCAGTGTTTCTTTTGAGGTACGGAACCCTAAAATTTGGACTATTTAAGTGACGGGTATTTCCCGTTATCTAAAATGTTGGAATTTTTCTATTGCAGAGATTCACAAATTCTATGGGTAGGAAATCGAAGACACTGCTTTTAGTTCATCGCTTAGATTTAATTCATTTTTTATCGCATCGCTTAGAGGTACTTAAGGTTAATCTCATATTTAATTTACTTACCCGAAAATTTAACTCTCATGGATTTTGAACCTTGGATAAATTCGTGAATGCTAAAACTACTATTTGTACATATGCTTGGAAAATTAAACTAAACTCATTAACATTTTGACCATAATTTATTGTTAAGACATTTTTCGATAGATTTATTACGCTTGATGTGCGGCCGGGCTTAGTTAGAATGTAATATTTCCGAAGGCGGGCGTTTTTGATATTTTACCTTTTTGACTCTTTCAAGTTCTTTTCTTGATCTAATATTTTAATTTTTAGAAAAAAAATCATCTGAACTGGTTGTTTCTTGGCATCCGTGTCAAGGATTCTTAAAGAAATAGTTAAGAAATTAAATACGTTTTTTATTTTCATAAATAATATTTTAGTTTAAAGAATTCCTTTCATTAAATAACTTGACTTACGTCATGACGTCTCCATTTCATAGTTTTACTATTAAGTACATACAAAATTAATCTGATGGAAAATATCTGGAGCAAATTTGACTATGCTTTCTTGGACTCCAATTTCGTCTGACAATACACTTTATCCATATGTTTTTTTATACATTGTCTTTAGGAAATCTGTAAAATAAAAATATCGACAAAATTTTACAACACTACGCATGATCAAGAAAACCTCAAAGTAATTTTCTAAAAATCGCTAAAACATAAAAGTGAAGTTAATATTACGTATTGTTTTTTCTACAAAATGATTCAGCGATATTTTCATATGTAGGTATATAAGTGTACTTATTAGCTCACATTCAAGTAACAATATGAGAAAACATGCCAATTTAAGGTCAATAAATTTTGATTATTTTCCTTTCGCGACGAATGTGACTTGCAGCCCCAAACTACACAAGACATTGTGCTACGGAGTGCACAAACACACACTATTTGTAAATACCTAAAGAATTCTTGTTTTCTAATCACTTAAATATTAATAAAATATCATCAAAATATTACTAGCCACGGGACGCACAAACAAATATTATACAAACAATTCAAATAGTTCAAACTCGGATGGTCTATCTTTGATACAAGGTACTATAGAATTTAGCCGTGTTATATATTTTAACCAATTTTAATTTTTAACCAAAATGACAATTCAATCAATTCATCTAGTGACCACCTTGTGATATGCCAAAAGACAAATATTACTCATCTCTTACATTTACACAGTTTTGTGCCGTATGTTAGAAAGAGACAAATAGCACACAATTAATTCTTGTTTCAATCTTCCTTCTATGCTGTAGTGATTGTAATGAGGTTCTAATGAGTTCTAAAAACATTTACAGCTCGTGACAGTCTCGAGAAAAAAAATAAAAAGGTTTATCTCCCATACATTTTTTTTTTCAATATATTTTTTATATATGAATGACGCATTTTTATGAAAAGTTGCATATATCATTTATTGTTCTGTTTCATTAGTACTACTTATCTCATAGTATTTTTTAAATCCGTATATTTGCAATGTCCACTTTTTTCAAAATCCGGACCAGTGTGCGCCCCCGTGGGCGCCGTCGCGCTGGTCAGCATCTTGCATATAACCAGCGCGACGGGCGTATCGTCATTTATACCCAGCGCATCGACAATCCCCTTTATTAGGGCGAGGGAATAGCTTATAATAATGATGTGCCGTAGGACTATTATATATCTTCGCAGTTCGCTTCATTCTTCGATATATTTTAAGCCGCTTGGCACTGATACATTGATTTACTATTTGAAAGATTAAATCACTAATTTACTACTCTGTCAAGAAAGTATCGGGAAAAGATCAATAATACACAAAACGTTAGTTGTTTATCCCAATTTATTCCCTCAAAGTAAGTAGGTGTTGGAACCAATAGTGGACCACTTAAGCGGATTTTGACTTTACTGCGGTCACTGTGTACACAGTTATCATTTGAGCGATGCTGCCTTTGGCACAATGATTCCTAGATACATACTTATACAAATGTGGCTAACATTTATTATGATCTTACAATAGATTTTTTGTAAGGCCTGTCCAAAGTCAAAAATTCAAAAGGCACCATTACCTGACCACCATTCACCAATAGATGACCACTACTCTACCCAATACCTGACCACCTCAAATAGTCAATTAATTTGCAAAATTATTTGGCATTTTTTTCCGCTTTTCTTTTTTCACGAATGCGTTTCCTGGTTTCAGCTTGTATACTATTCTGTTTTTTTCCATCATCGCTTAAGCTTGATGACTCAAGTCAATTAACTTAATCAATACCTCTACTGTGGTCATCTTTCGGAAACAACTTACAACACCTATACAAATATTTTACCTCAAAGCCTGACCACCCTAGTTATCCTTTGGATACGCATTTTTTATAATGAAAAGAGTTAACAGAAATCACAATATGGCTTATTACCTATTTAAAACCAATTAGGAAGTTGAATTTTATACAAAACATGTTTTTCCATTACTTGACCAGTCTGGTCAGCTTATTAAGGAAAATTGTAATTTTGGTGGCCCAAAATATAACCAGGGCTCTAAAAACCACATTATTTAGTAAATAGCAGAAATATTGTTAAAAATATCCTAAATCATAGGCCCTCATTATCTTTGATGGGTAGTGAATCCATAAACATAAATATAATTCAAGATGGATCACGATTTCCAAAGTAATACGAAATTTTAAGTCTTAGTAAAAATCTTGACTAATCACGCGGCGCCATTGTTGCAGCAAGAAAACGTTACATTTTTCCACCAATAGGAAGCAAGTTTATATGAGGCTTGACAGATATAGTGTTGCCACTATTGGAAAACCAAAATACACCAACTTTGCTTGCTTTGCTTTTTTAATATTGCAATGAAACCCTGTTTTGGTCAGCTTTGGGTGACTGGTCTGCTATTGGTTCCGCCACCCTATGCCCTTTCAGAACTAAATGATACACCGCCAACGAATTATACATTCGTTGCTTCGTCCTTTGAGATTAGGTAATAATTGTAGTAACACGTATCATAGACGAAGATTCTTTATATCATCCTTGCACGTATCATGTCGCCTTTTATCCACTAAGTTAAAAATAGGTATTCACACTTTTTTTTTGAGACACCAACCATATAGTGACTATATGGTTGGTGTTGGTGTATATTATAGTCGCTCATTCGCGTTTTATTGCTTCGCCGATCACCACGTATCCTACTTAATTTCTTAGAAAACGTTACTATGCCAAAACGAAGCCATAAGGAGGAAGATAGCGATTACTAATTCTTCACTTTCACCTGCAATACGTTTGTGTCGCATACAGGTAACTGTGTATCCAAAATACATATGACACAGAAGAATACACCTCTCTCAGATATCCATAACAGCTGCTTTATATTTTAAATGCGGTTGTATATCAACGACCAATGTTTGTGAGAATAAACCCTTTAGTGTCATATGAAACTTGAAAAGGCAACATTCCATTAAAATGTGCACATACTTTATTAGTCATGAAGGTAACATAACATATTAAATGTACACAGTTCATAAAAATATTGTGACGGTAACATCCCGCATAGATGTACACTACATACAAGATACCAGTGGTAATTATTTGTGACGGTAGGTAATATCCCATATAGATATACACATCACTAAAGATTATACATCTGTTATAGATAACAGGCAGGTATTTTAATATAATTAGGTAAAATATTTTGTGCCGGTAACATCCCCGTATAGATATACACTACACAATATTAAAAACCAGTGGTGGTCTTTCGTTATGAAATAATCCCATATAAATATAGGAACACAGTACATCACATTAAGTGATACAAATGTTAACCACTTTTAATAAATAAGTATAATAAATTACTTGCTTCTAATCAATACGGATTTAGGCCAAAACGTTCGACTAACGATGCTGTGCTTACTTTAACATCAAAAATTATAACACATTTAGATGACGGACGCAAGTGCTTGGGTGTTTTCCTCGATTTAAAGAAAGCTTTTGATACGGTCTCAATTCCAGTACTACTAACACGACTAGAAAATCTAGGAATCAGAGGAACGCCGCTTATGTGGTTTCAGGACTATCTCTACAATAGAACCCAGAGAATCAGGGCCGTCTTTCACCTATTAGAGGCCCTGGAGACCTATTTTTGAATTACGTATGCGATTTAGAAATCACCGCTGACTAAATAGTCAGCGATGACTTTGAGGTCACGAATTCCTATACATCCTATTTTTGAAAGTCGAACGCAGAGCTGCCAACGCAAAAGTTACTCAACTAACTAATTTCAAGATGAAAAAATCTATATAAGAAGACTGACTGAAAAATCAACACACATCAACTTCAAACTTGTCAATATGTTCTCTAAACAAAACACAGGTAACGTTTCCACAGTTGACTTGTTTACGAGTGGGTGAGGGCACTCGTAATGAAATCACATCCGTGACTAAGGTAGTCACTTAAGTGATATTCAAAAATAAGAATTATTGAAAATCGGTGATTATTAGTCACATCGGTGATTTCGAAGTCGCATACGTAATTCAAAAATAGCTCTCCAGGGCGCATTAGGATAGTGGGCCCCCTATGACCATAATAAAGCACTATTTAACCGACTTTAAAAAGGAGGAGGTTATTAATTCGACCCGTATGTTGTTTTGTTTGTGTGTATGTACGCGATTACACCGCCAATTGTGGACCGATTTTCAAAATTCTGTTTGTATTTGATAGAGTATACTCCTGGGGTGGTCCCAAGGTCACCAAAGTCAGGACCTGACGATGGGATCCCATAAAAATCGAGGGAGACCCTTAAATTGTATAGGTATTTTCAACGTGTTTTGTGTATATCTTACTGTAAAAGCCCGAACTACGGTAAATCCTAACATTTTCCGGTAAAACCTAAGATTTATCAACTCTTAATGGTTAAAAGCTGTGATCATTGTTTATTTCGGACTTTTACCATTATACACCCGGTAAATCCTACCACCAACACCAAGACGCGGTCAATGTTGAAAATATTCTTAAGAGGAAATCATACGGGTTTCCTTCCTCGATAGTGGCAATAGTTGCCCTATTTTTACAAAAAAAAAGCTATGCACATGGTCCTACGTTCTCCTTTTTTTATTACATTAATTATTACAGGCGATTTAATCCTTCAAAAATTTTCTGCTGTTTCAAACATCCAGCAAACAAATTTGACGCAATTATATGAAAAAAGATGAAACACAGAAACATAACCAAATCCTTTCCTTAAATTTAAAAAAAAAGTAATTAAATCGTTCAAGTTTTAGAGGAGAAAATAGAGGACTACGAAACGTCTATTTTGTGTATTTTTTAGTTGTCTCTGTCGCACTCGTTTGTTTGGGGGCACAACGCGACAGCAATACTTGCATTTAAAAAAATCCTATTTTTCAATTCTCCTGACCTTAGTGTTTTCTCTTGAGACGCATAAAACGTGGGACTTTTTAGATTGGTCAAATATTTTAATTAAGTAAGTTATAAAATACCAAATAATAAGATAAATAATGATTCAGTTACCACAGGCCAACGTAGGCATTTGTATGAAAATAATTTTCGTTTTTGAATTGTTTTGTTTTTTTAAAGGTGTTTTAAAATTATGTTTTATAAGTTACTATAGCTTTCCGCTCGCGACTTCGCCCGCGTTTTTTTTGTTTTCTCGTGGGAATTTTTTTCCCGTAGGAAAATTACCCTATGTCCTTCCCCTGCCTCCGTAGCACGTCCACCAAAACACGATATGATAAAGCGATTTATCGCGGGGAACTGTCAAATTACGACGAAACCCTATTGTCTTTTGACAGTTCACCGCGATAAACCGCTTTATCATATCGTGTTTTGGTGGACGTGCTAGGGGGGCTGGTCTCAAAATATATCCCTATACCAACCTTCAACAAAATCGGTTCAGTAGTTTCGAAACCTATTCAATACAAACACACAAACAATCAAATCTTTCCTCTTTATAATATTAGTATAGACATAGACGAAGAATAATATAGATTAAAAAATAATTACAATAACAAATGTTTTATCATAACGATAATTATCAATTTTTTATTTAGTATTTAATTTAGACTTTGTTTAGTTTTAATGTGTACAATTACAGGTTGCATGTAACTGTGTCGTTTTGTACAGTCTAGGTGGATTCGTAAATTATTTAATTTGTAAGGTGCTAACTCATTGTTAAATTGAAAAGAAAAACGACAGAAATACACATTGTTTTATTCTGAAAACCAATATTTACTAACCGTCATTGGTAAAACCTAGCATACCCCAAAGTCTAAAAGTCCGAAAAATCATCTATTCTTTTTAAAATCCTAACAGTTACCAGCTCATGTAGTATTTACCGGCAAAACCTAAGATTTACTGACATACGGGCTTTTACAGTAACAGATACACTATAAAATCACCTTTATATTAAAATATATTTCATTTCTAGTCTAGACATCATCAGGTCCAAATTGGATAATAATGTTCTTTACTGACAAAACCTAAAATTTACCAATATAAGGACTTTTACAGTAACATATATCTATTCAAAAGAAAATAAGAGCCACCTATTATTTTTATTGATTTTCAATAGAATCTTATTGCTTATTTATATTAGGTACGCACTTAATTTATTTGTCGTCAAAAACGTTCGGGACCTTAAAACCAATAAACAAACACAGAGAAGAAATGAGTACCTAATGTTAGTTTGTTTATCATACAATTTTACAGGTGACTGTAATTTTGTTTTGAGTAGTATATAATATAGTATGTATAATGAGAAAGTAGAGTAGCTATCGGTTATCGCTTGGTAATCGAGTAGGGACTAGGGGGCCCCAGTCCATCGGGGGCCCTGGGCACGTGCCCATTGTGCCCAATGGGTAAGAGGGGCCTGCAGAGAATTCGAGTGGGAGAAACCCTTAGTGATTCCGCAATATGTACATACGGAGTTCCACAAGGCAGTACACTGGGCCCAACACTGTTCTTAGTGTACATAAATGAATTATGTCACATGAAACTTACCAATGCAGAGCTCCTTATGTTTGCTGACGACACTGTTTTGCTTTTCCATTCGACGAACTGGAATAACTTAAGGAGCATTACAGAAAGTGGTCTATGTAAGATTTCAGGATGGTTGGAGGACAGTTTGTTAACACTTAACACCTCTAAAACAAAATACATATGCTTCAGCAAAACAAAAGCCTCCAGCCCACCTCAGGATTACAATATTAGCATACACACATTTCCCTGTAATAGGAAATTAATTAATATCTTGGAGTCACTATTGATGAGAGATTGAATTGGGAATTTCACATTCAAAATACTGCCAAGCGTATTAGGAAACTCATGCTGGTCTTTAAGAACCTGCGATCAGTAGCAGATAATACGTTACTATTACAGACCTATGACGCGTTATGCCATTGCATTATAAATTACTGTATTGTTTCATGGGGAGGTGCATCTAAAACGTACCTAATGGAAATGGAACGTGCACAGCGGGCTGTATTGAAGGTCATGTTCTCACTTCCATTTCGCCATCCTACTATTTCCATTTATGAACTAACAAATGTATTAAGTGTCCGCAAAACATTCATTTACTAATGTGTTAGGCGTTACCATAAACTGTCTGTTCCCTAATTACCAAAGACATCTAAGAGAAAGTTTCGCTGCCCCACCCGATGTACTAAAACTACCTTCGCGGAAAGAGGATATGAGTTTCAGGCACCTAGGTTATATAACCTTATTCAAAAAGCTACCAATATAAGGGATTATAGTGAATATCAACTTAAAAAATACTTATGTGAATGGCTCAAATTGTTTGATTACAATAGCTGTGAGAAACTGTTAAAACCATAATTTTAAATACATATACATATACTCGAAAATAAATAATAAACAGAATTGATTTTACCATAAAGTGGTACACAATATACACCCACTCATGCAAGCATACACACATACTTATACACATCCACATACATACACACACACCCACACAGCTAAACAAAAATAATTATCATTATAAAATTGTAATATGTATGTATAATAGTGGTAAATGCACACAGACACGCACACCCACGCACACACACACACACACACACACACACACACACACACACACATTAGTTTAGTTTTATTTTGCAAAATGAGCGGTTTTTTTTCTTTTTCTCTTTTTACAGTCATGTAAGGATAAACAAGACAATAATAAGCAGATGTGTCAACCCTGAGAGTGGAGGCCTGATGTCCTAACATACAGACTTGTCTAGTTTAGGCATCAGTCTCCCACAAAATAAATTGTATTGTATACACTAATATTCCTTTTATGTACTGTAATTTTGTGGTGAGAAATAAATATACTTTTATTATTTATTATTATATTATTATTTAACACCTGCGTACCTTCGTTTCCTGATAGCACGGTAATCCGTGCTAATAGCGTCAAAAGTGCCACCGCCCCGGTGAGGCTGGGCACGACGAGCTACTATTGTTTGAAATTATTCGATTGCGCGTACGCTTTTCGCGCTTTTTAACATCATTTCTATCTTTCTTATTTTCTTAAATGATAAATACGGTGTAGAACCATGGACTCTCACACAAAATATGATAAAAAGGTTGGAGGCGTTTGAGGTGTGGATATACCGCCGTATCTTGAAAATCTCATGGCGTGACCGAATCACCACCGTGTAGGTACTAAGTAGGCTCAAGAAGAAGATGGAGTTTATGAATACCATCAAGCGAATGAGAAATGATAAATACAAACTACTCCAACTCATCATTCAGGGGAAAGTTGCTGGAAAGAGAAGTGCTGACAGGAGGCGGCACTTGTGGTTGAAGAACCTGCGGAAATGATTTTTCTGCAGTACTACTTCATTATTCAGAGCAGCAGCTTATAAAATTAAAATTGCCCTGATGTTGTCTAACCTCCAATAGACGAGAAATTATAAGAAGAATGAGCTTTTGGCGACCTCTACATAATCTGTCGTTCCGTATTACGCAAACATTCTTACAATAAACTATTTTTTTTATATTTAATGTTTAATGAATCCCAGAGAAATCAAATCGCGCAAAATAAAGTATTTTCGCGTACTTTATCTTTGGCGTAAAGTATAGAGTACATTTACCCGAAATAACGTACAATACTTTATAATAAAGTACGGGTGGCAACCCTAGGTAGGTACCTAAACTTTTAGGTGCTGAGTTGCAAGGCTTCTAGTCTTTTTTTGGAATGCGTTCGGATTTATGTGCCGATCGGTTATTTTTAGAAGCGACCTACTTTTATTATTTTTGTCTAAATGATAAGTTGATGATATCTTTAAAAGACTTCATTTTTGTTGTTAATGATATTATGAGTTAAAACATTATTTCTTATATTTTTTATTAAATGAGGCACATCAAAGATTGAAACAATTTTGCGTTCTTCACTATAGAAAAATATTTTACAAAAAATAAAAACCGACTTCAAAAACACTGAAAAGTCTACAAATAGGTACAGACAACATCACACTTCTATATTGAAGTCGGTATCGAACGATGATCCAGAAAGTCTTAAAATTTGTCACCGACTTCAATATAGAAATGTGATGTTGTCTGTAACTATTCTTATATTATTTTAAACTTTTCAGTGTTTGTGAAGTCGGTTTTTATTTTTTGTAAAATATTTTTTATTTTTAACTTTTTAGTGAATGAAATCTTTTTAGTGAAAAGAACCCTAAAATAATATAAAGGAAATTTGGGATTTCCCTCGATTTTCATGAGATCCCATCATCAGATCCTGACTTTAGTGATCTTGGGGCCACCCCAGGAGTATACCTACTCTATCGAATACAAAAGGAATTTTGAAAATCGGTCAAAACACGTTGGACACACCTAAAACTTTAAGGGATTCCCTCGATCTTTATGGAATTCAATCATCAGATCCTAACCATGGAACCACCCTTGGAGTATCCTCTATCGAATACAAAAAGAATCATAAAAATCGGTTCATAAACGACGAAGTTATCCGCGAACAAACATAACAAAAATATATACGGTCGAATTGAGAAACCTCCTCCTTTTTAGGGTCCCGTAGTAAACAAGGAACCCTTATAGATTCGTCATGTCTGTCTGTCTGTCTGCGCTTTTACTCAGAAACTATTAGTACTAGAAAGCTGTAATTTTGTATGGGTAATGTATATTAATTGTGAGACTACTTGTAGACCTATAACAAAACGTGGTCTAGAGAAATTTTCAAGAAATGTTCTTAGTCAAACTGCAAATTTACCGATCGAGGGGACTAACGCCAGTAATTTGTATAATAACTTATTTCATGTAGTTAAAAATGAGTGCAATGATATATTCAAAGAAAAGGTAATTAAAATCAAAAATGGGAGAAAGAAATTTAGTGATTGGGCTACGCCTGGTATATATAAAAGTCGCAGAAAACTATATGAACTATATGCTTTAAAAGGAACATCCAATGACCCCGCTTTCATAAATTATGTCAGAAATTACTCTAAAACATTCAAGAAAGTGTGCATGTGCGCAAAAGCTATGTACATAAGTAACAAAATCTGTTCATCTAAAAATAAAATAAAAACCACCTGGAATATCATTAACCAGGAAACAGGTAAACCCAAAAGTACTGTGAATTCTTTCTCTTTAGAAATCAATAACCAAACTATTAAATCAGACAATGCGGTTGCTAAAGCATTCGAAGACTTCTTCTCTCATATACCCATAGAAACTACAAGTAGTCTCAACTCATGTCCCAATGAGGCTGTAGCTCTTTTGGGACGGAGTGTGGAGAGGTGCAACAAGGTGTTCAACTTTTGTCACATTGATGCTAACACTGTTTTGAAAACATTTCGTATGATCAGTACCAAAAAAACTGAAGATCTATGGGGTATTTCGACCCATATAATTAAATCTGTAATTAAAGAACTTGCGCCGCAACTTGCGTTGATATTCAATAAATGTGTCGATGAAGGTGTCTTCCCCGACCTCATGAAAAATAGCAAGTTGATACCTCTATTTAAGTCTGGGAATAAAAATGACCCTTCAAATTATCGGCCAATTTCGATTCTACCAGCTCTTAGTAAAATATTTGAAAAAATTATATCTAATCAGTTAACTGATCATTTCTCAAGTAACAACATTTTACATATGAACCAATTTGGTTTTACCAAAGGTCGTTGCACTACTGATGCCGGTGTTGCACTTCTGAAACACATTTTTGCTGCTTGGGAGTGTAAACAAGATGTAATTGGTATATTTTGTGACCTATCAAAAGCTTTTGATTGCGTTGGTCACCAAACTCTTTTATATAAACTCAAACATTATGGTGTCTCTGAAGAAGCAATGAGACTTATTGAGTCTTATTTATCCAATAGGGTTCAGAAAGTTGTTATTAACAAAACTGAGTCTGTTGGTGCACCTATAGTTATGGGCGTGCCACAAGGATCGATATTGGGACCCTTGCTTTTCTTAATTTATATTAATGACCTCCCACACTTCACTAAGAATCTGTGCGATACAGTACTATTTGCAGATGATACTTCTTTAATATTTAAGGTTGACAGAGGAAATGGCAATACTGACGTTGTAAATAGTACTCTCTCTAAAGTATTGCATTGGTTCACTATAAATAATTTATCTTTAAATTCACGTAAAACTAAATGTATTAAATTCTCATTGCCAAATGTAAGAAAAGTGGATACCATAGTGGAAATGAATAATGAAATTGTTGAATTCATCGACTTTACTAAATTTTTGGGTATAACACTAGATTCTAGATTGCAGTGGGATCCACATATTGAGTCCTTGGCTAACAAACTTAGTTCTGCAGCATATGCAGTTAAAAAAATAAGACAACTTACTGATGTTGAAACGGCAAGATTGATTTACTTTAGTTATTTTCATAGTGTCATGTCATATGGAATACTACTGTGGGGATCGGCTGCTAGTATTGAAAGTATTTTTGTACTTCAAAAAAGAGCGGTTCGCGCTATTTATAATTTACGAGCAAGAGATTCTTTAAGGGACTTATTTAGAGAAATTAATATATTGACTTTAGCAGGACAGTACATTTATGAAAATTTGATTTATGTCTATAAGAATTATAATACATTTGAAACCAATTTCCAAATTCATCATCTAAACACAAGATACAAAAATAAACTTGCCGTTCCAACATTCAGGCTTCAAAAAACTAGAGGCTCGTTTATGGGGAAATGTATAACCTTTTATAATAAGCTTCCACAAAGTCTTACCGACTTGCCTTTTCATAAGTTTAAAGCGCATGTAAAAAAGACTCTTATGAGTAAAGGATATTATAAAGTCAACGATTATTTGAATGATGCCAATGCCTGGTGTTAATTTTTCAGATAATGAATCGTCTTGTTATGTATAACCATTTGTTTAAACAAAAAATATTTTTGGTAATAAGTAGTAAGAAGAGAACTGACACATCTAATCTTGTAATGGAAGTTGAGCTCAAACTTCTGCTGTGAGGTCAGCTTCCAATTGACGACTCTGTAACAATACAGGGAGAAAAAAATAGCCCTTGCTGGTTTTCTTGCTGGTTCTTTCCAGTACAAGGTCTCCCGCCGTAGACTTGTGAACCAATGGCGTAGCTGCTTTGACGTTCAAAAGAGATTGTAACAATCCAATTTGAATAAAAGATATTGAATTTGAATTTGAATTTAATCATGCCAAAAAAGTGGTAGCAAAAAATATTGAAAAAAAAATTTTTTTTTGGGGTGGCTACCATACATAGTATAGCGGGAGTAACATTTTTTTCTCGACTAACCCATCGTGTGGGGTATTGCTGAATAGGTCTTTAAAAAACAATGTACGGTTCAGAATACCATTTTTCGATTTAGGGATTCGTTTCTGAAATATTTGGTTTTAAAGTGCAAATTTTTCTTAGAGGTAAGTGTCCCCCCCCCCCTAACTGCTAAACGGTTATACATGGTTATTTTTTTATCACCCTGGAAAATTTTAGGGACGCTTCAGGACACATCCATTATTATATAAAAAATAAAAAAAATGAAATAAAAATTTAAAAAAATAGAAAAAATTAGATAAATCTCTAAAATGCTGCTCTTAACTAGTGCAGCATTCTTTGAATTTTTTTGGGAAATTAATATAAAATTAAGTATGGGAGTTATTTTTTTATTCATAGGTAATTTAAATCATTACCATGTCGTGAAGCGTCCCTTAAATTTTCCAGGGTGATAAAAAAATAACCGTTTATATGGACACGTGAAAAAAATTACAACAGAAGTATATGTATACAAGGTTATTTTTTTATGACAAAAATGTGTGCTTATTCAGACAAGCAAACTGAACAACTTTCACTATGGGACCAACTTCGAAATCGCAAAAAAAAATCTGCACTTTCATACATTTAGGTTCAGTGAATGTTGAACATTTGTATGAAACAGCTGATTTTTTTTTGCGATTTTTAAGTTGGTCCCATAGTGAAAGTGTTTCAGTTTGCTTGTCTGAACAAGCACACCAAATTTTTGTCATAACTAAAAAATCAACTTGTATAACGAAGTTTAAAGGAAAACTATCAGAGTTGAGTATTAAGTACAAACTAAAAAGTTATAGACGAAAAATTAGTACTGAATATAAATTTACGAACCAGGTGAAGTTAAGTAAATATAAAATCATTGGAGCTTTAATCATAATAATAATTACCAATTTAATAGCAACGTGTTGTGAGGTGTGATGTGAGTGTGAACTCGAAGTTGGCATTTGCAACTACGGAACCCTACACTGCGCGTGGCCCGATACGGTTTTTTTAGAAGTCGGTTAATAAAGGGTTTATTTTTTGCCACTCCTAAATTTTTTAGTAGCTCAAAAATAAAAAAAAGAGTTTTTGTGTTTTGCAACGCGAACTTGCTTTATTTTACAACTATTCTGCGCAAAGCTTTACTTACTATTTGCAAACTTTAACTTCTACATAAAAACGAAAGCCACTAATCACAGAACAATCATCTGTCAATACCAGGTAAAATTTAACGCTTTCTGGGGTCCACGAGAAATTCACTCCTGTCAGGCGAAAATTACTCCACTTTGCTTCTCGAACGTTATCAATTACCTTGTTCTCGAATGAGAGGGAATGTATGGCAGAAAGTGTCAAAAATGTATATAGCGCCATCTATCGTGCTCTTGTATAACTACATAAATCTGTAATCACTGCTGTGCACCCTAGGAGCGTGTGTGCTTTGTTGCTTTTAGAAATATCGACAAATTTTGGATTTGATACAGCTCGCTCCATCTATTGCTCGTAGTTATAACTAATTTTAGAAATGTTAGACATTGACAATCCTTTCTTTATATCATCCTTGATTAAACTTTTCGATAAAGATTAAAATTGTTCTGGCGAAATATTGTAGAATTATTTGTAATTTACTATTATTAAAACAACTTTTTATTAATTTTCAGGCATGATTCAGTATAAATTATCAACAAAATTTAAGTTAGCAACCTTATAGATCAGCGCCATCTAGATATAAGGCGGGAATAGGACCTTTCTTATAGTTGTATGACAATGGGGGTAATTCTGAAGTTACCTGCACTAAAACTAAAACTAAAATTAAACATATAATTTTAAATTAGTTTTAGGTAATTCGTATTCTGAAACGCCGGACTCTCTTAATTTAAACTGTACTTGACAATTTCTTATAATTGAATACACAGATTATAAATACACCTAGTGCTGTAGAAAAACGGGATAATTTAGAAACATTAAAAACAGCTATATTCTACTAACTTTACTATCAGAAATTATTAATTTAAGATTTGATCATATTTGTAAATAACAGAAAAGAAATTTTATTATTTATCATTCATTTTATCACAAAAGAAAAATTATTCGACATTTATTCTGCGATTGTGATGGCTTCGCGCCTATGCTATGAAATAAAAAAAATTACGTGGTAGTCTGTAGTTGTATAGATAGGTACTTCGTGACTTCCTCTGAATTTTAAAGTTGCGTATTTTGTTTCATTAGTAATTTTTGTTTTCTTTTCATAATAACCGCTGTTATTTATTGACAAATAATAGTAATTGCTACATACATAGCCTACCTATCATCTAAATGTCAGTACTATTAGACTACTTGGGAACAAACAAATTACAACTCACGACTTGGCAATTGATACTATAAAAGCCTTTCCTATTTTGTATAATAAATTTCCTGGTGCTGTAGGGTGTGTCAGTGGTGGAGCAACAATACCAATATGTGTACCATTTTTTTTAACGTTGGGAAATGCGTTACGCATACCTCGCGCTTGGGTAGGCGCGAGGTTATGTCGGACTCTCCGCGGCCACTGGGGGCAGAGCGCCAGCCAGAAACCGCGGCCTACCGACTAAAACCCAAGGATGCCCCCTCACAAACGCCTTGGCACGAGAACGTCCATCACCGCCGCATCCTCCCCGTCATCTGACGAAGAGGATACGTCGGGGAGGGACGCCCCGTCGCCGGACAAGGCCATGGGAACCCTTTCGGACACTTCCATGACCTCGTCAGCGTCTGCTCGCCTATGGCGAGCCCCTCTCACCTCCCTAAAATGGGAAGGCCGGCGATGCTCCTGGGCATTAGGAGTATCGACGACTGGCGGTGGCCTGTGCAATGCAGGACTCGGGCTTCCCGGGCCCGCGTCCCGCTGGTCACCGTCAGGAGGAAGAAGGCGGGCGAACTGACGCCTCCTCCGCCCCGTTCTTCTGCGGCGGCAGGGATCTGCCGCTGGGTCATCTTCTCTGGCCCGTTCTGCCACCTCCTTCTGTGTGATTACCTCCACACAGAAGGAGGTTGCTGCATTCCAGGCCTCGACCAATATGTGTACCATCAACAGCTCCAAGTGTGTTGGGCATTCCATATACCTATTTGTAGAAACCTAAATAGAAAAAGGACAGAGAATGTTAATGTATTTCTTAATAATTATTTCAAAATATTGTATTACAATGTAAGTAGGTGCTCGTTCACTCTGCCTTGACAAGGTCCGTTTGTATTGCTGTTTTAGGAAATTAAATTTTTTTGTGGAGTTAATTTGCGCAATATTAAATCAGTGACAACAGTGACAGCTCTGCATGACCGAAGGCTGGCTAAAACCTTTAAATGTTCCGGTAAGGAGCCAATCTGTACTTCAGTGCAGTCTATAGCTTCTATCAAGTTGCGAGCGGATTCGCGAGGAAAACGAAATATTTTTCTAAATTTACGTTCGGGCATAGTAAATGGGTCTGATTTGTCCCTCAACTTCCTCAATTTTACTTTTTCTTCTCCTATTCTATAACATAAATAAGTCGATACTTTACAAATATATTTTAAAACTATGAGGCAGGTATTTATCTATTTTTTATATAAAAGAAATATTTTACCTTTCTGAAGACTCTATTAATGCCATAACAACCAATTCATCATCCATTTGGCAAGTTGCACAAAAAAAATGCCTTCGGTAATGTTAGAAAATCGTTAAAAAGTAACAAGATAAATTTAGACGGCACCTAAAAGTTCACCTCCTAAAATTAGTTTGACATATTTAAAATTATAGGAAAAATTAGATTTAGAAAGCATGTCAGAATACGAAAATAACATCTAACACTAAATTGAGTAGTTTAGTAATGTCACTCTTAATTTTAGAGTTAACTTGTAAGTTCTGAATACCAAACGGTGATTGACATTTCTATCTCTAATTTTATTTAGTTATAGTTTTAGGTGGTCGCTTCAGAATCACCCCCACTGGCAGTCTATATTATTCTTCGTCTATGCTGAAACTGATGGAGGTTGTATCTCAGACTTTCTTTTTTCCTTAGTCTGAGGGTTGTATTGTTTAATCTCTTACAAGCTACGTTACGTCAGTGGTTTTGAAAAGAGAATTGATTTGTCGGTTTGATTATTGTTTGTACTATGTCAAATAAACGCGATGAAACGGAACTCTGTTTATTTATAGCAATAAGAGTATTTTAGTGATGGACATATAAAAACCATTAGAAACTAAAAATATTTTAGAGTCCTTTGGATTTATTATCAACATTGAACGACACGGTTAGCGCAGAGGTCGAGTGATCGCCTACTGCGCATCGGGTCGCGGGTTCGATTCCCGTACGGGACAAATATTTTGTATGGCCTACAGAAATTTGTTCCGGACTGGGCGTATGTGCATGTGATATTTTATGTTTGTAACTGCACCCACGACACACCCCGGACACTCCATACAACGTTCGCAAATCAATTACCTATTACTACTACATAAACAAATGACGTTCATACACGCGCAAATGTGTGCGTGGAATCTAGTAGGGCTGAAGCACCGATTACACTTCACGATCCATCGGGAGTTAGGGCCCTAGCTAGTGTGGTCTAATCGCTGTTAGGGAGTTAGGGTCCCGATATCGTGCGATCGTGGTTGCCCGATCGCCCTAACTCCCTAGTTAGGGCCCTAGCTCCCGATGCGACGCCCTAACACCCGATGGATCGTGAAGTCTAATCGCTGTTAGGGCGCTCAGTCGGCGCACAGCGCTCAATGTGAGTGGGTTGTTGCTGTGTTGGATGCGAAATTCGCCTCGCGTGCAAAAAAAATGTCGTCCCAAAAAGAAAAGGATATTTTGATGAATATTCTAGAACTTTATAAGGATATGCCGAATTTGTGGAATAAAAATCACGTAGACTATAAAAATAAGTCCCGCAGATATGACGGATTTCGTGTCCTCTTGGAAATGTATAAACATTTTGATAAAGATGCAACAATACAAATAATAAAAAAGAAAATAGAAAATATGAGGACAGCATATTTAAAAGAGGCAAAAAAGGTAGGTTTATTGAAAATCTTAAAAATGTATTATTTAGAATTTATTATTAATTTTTAAGAATTTTTTATTAAAAATTATGTAAGTACTAGGTTTAATGCAAAAAACCAAGCGAATCTAGGCTGTCTAAGTGAGGTTTGTGTAAGCAGGGGCAAATTTATAAATTGAATCCGAGTCATAATTTTAGTAAGTCATCCCCACTTTTACACTTTCTTTAATAACATTTCGTTTATTACCTACCTATTCATTTGATAACCTACTGTATTGGTCTATTCTATAACAGCATTTGTATTTGAGCTGTTCCGAGTCATTTTGCTTTTGCTGATTCTTTCTTACATATTATATTATATTATATTACATTTTATATTACATATTATTTTTCATAAATTATGATTTGGGGTATCAATGCCTATCGATTTAGCCAGATGGGTACTAGTGCCGCGAGATACTAAAGCCATCCCATTAATTCAAGTATTAAATCATCATCATGCCTACTTTATTAATAAGCACATATAATTCTTAAAGTTTACCGGAAAAATACCTATTGGAACTTTTAATTTGAGATATATGTCAGTAGTACCATTGCTATTGCAAATTAACAAGCGTTATATAATAGATATGTTTGTTATAATAACATCTGAATATTGACATAGGTACATACATACAAAGCTGTATATAATATATTTATATTAAAGACTAGCTGTGCCCGCGACTTCGTTCGCGTGGATGTCGGAAAATAATAACATCATGATGTTAGGCGCCAGTTATACAGAAGAGACGTGGCGCGGCCGTGTGGCGGAGGCGAATACCTAGTCAATGAAACAATATAAAGCTTAAAAGTACGCAGCATAGCGTAGTTTATGTCATAAGGAGTTGTGTCCGCGCCTCCGCCGCGCCGCGTGTCGACGCGACGCCGGCGGGATGTCGCCTGGAGGCGGCACAATTCCATATGTCCTATAGCCTTCCTCGATGAATGGACTATCTAACACAAAAATAATTTTTCAATTTGAATTAGTAGTTCCTGAGATTAGCACGTCCAACCAAATAAACAAACTCTTCAGCTTTGTTATATTAGTATAGATTACATACACATCCCCTTTAAATGTTTAGATTTTGTGCTTTATTGTGTTCTTCTACTTCTTCATTTCATATATTTTCTAGGTTAATGCATCTAAACATACAGGAGCGGGGTCTGAGGATGTGTATGTGCCATCATTGTGGTATTTCGATGCATTGGCATTTTTGGGGTCTACTACAGAACCCTGCCGTCCAATAACGGATTCGTTAGAAAACGTCGAGGGTAATGAGGTAAATCAGATTTATTTTAAAAGTAATTCTTTATTAATTATTTATTTTACAAATTAAATTCAAAACTGCTCATATATGTCCCCATCGAGTACTCTGCTCATTGGACCTTAAGAACTATATGTAAATGTATAGAAGTAATCTAAGAATGAACAACATCTATCATTTTATCTTGAAAAGAGACCCTGCCTTCTGCGTTAAAATATTCCATAAATTTGTCTCGCACCTTATTCCCTTCGGTATTTCGCTGACTGTCACTTAAATGTTTTAATGATGTCAGTCCATCGGTAATATTTCTCCAGTCTCCTTTACGAAATGTGGCCTTGTTTGTGTTTTCCCTATCCACAAATTTGTGTGGTATGTATTCTTGTGCTGATTTTCTAAGATAGTTGTGCAAAGCACAACATGCCATGATTATAGAATCCACATTTTCAAGCTTTAGATTAAGAGTTCTCCGTAGTACTCTAAAACGTGAAGCTAAAATACCGAAAGCATTTTCCACAACTCTTCTCGCGCGAGATAACCGGTAGTTAAATATACGTTTTTCCTTGCTTATATTTTTCATTGGAAATGGTTTCATCAAATGCCTGTTTAATGCAAATGCACTGTCGCCAAGAAATACATATGGCACAATTGTATCTGTATCTGGTAATGGGGATGGTTGTGGTAAATTTAGCGCATCGGTTACCATTTTTTTATAAAATGTTGTTGATTTCAATATTGCTCCGTCGTGAACCGATCCATTGGATCCAGTTTGAACATATAGGAATTCATAATTAGCGTTAACTACTGCAAATAATACTACGCTGAAAAAGCCTTTGTAATTATAATATAAAGAACCACTTCCTGGTGGTTTTTCTATAGCTATGTGTTTCCCATCACAAGCACCAACGCAGTGACCAAAATTCCACATTTTTTCGAAATCTGCTGCCGTTTCCATCCACTCTGTTTCTGTTTCAGGCATCTGAAAAAATAAAATATATTTATTCCTTGCAGAATTCATCATCATCGGAGGATGAAAAATGTCAAGCAGGACCTTCTAGTGTAGTTTCAGCAAAAAAAAAGAAGGGGTCGTTTTTGCAGAAACAAGACCAATTATTGCAAAGCGCCGAAAAACTAATGTCTATGAAAGAAGAAGAATGGGAAGTGTTAGGAAAATCCATAGGATTGCAGTTGCGTGACTTAAAGAGTCGAGAGCTCACTATTGCACAAAAATTAATTGGTGACGTAATATTTTACGCAAAAATGGGTAGATTAAATGAAGATACCCATATAGCATTAGGATCCACGTCGTTGACGTCACCATCTCTTTCCAATACCTCTGACCCTTCATCCTCTTCATCTTCGTATTTTAAAATTAACAATATAAAATTGTCTCATCCGTACCGTGTCCACTCACCTCGTCCATCACCACCTCAGAATCAGTCACTTCAGAACCGTGTTGAATCACCTCACCCGTCACCACAGTACTATGCTCCGTCGCCTCAGTACCATGTTGAGTCACCTCACCCGTCACCACAGTACCATGCTCCATCGCCTCAGTACCATGTTCAGTCACCTATTCCGTCACCACAGTACCATAATCCGTCATCTCAGTACCATGTTCAGTCACCTCACCCGTCACCGCAGTACCACATTCAAACTTCTCAGCCACCACGACAACATGTTCAGATACTTCAACCATCATCAGAGTTTAATATCCAGGAATTTGAGCCACCCCAAATCCACATACCCGACCAACTGCAATACAAAATTCATATTCCAACCCAAACTGACTCGACATTGCAAGGCCAGTCCAATACAACAGCACATATTGAATTTCAGTCGTCATCACCATCTCATTCTTCGATAGCTTCACAAAATGACGCGACTTCTAACAGGGAAACTACATCAAAAAAAATTAATATTCAAGAATATTTAATCATTCATCCTAAGAAATAAATTGATTTAAGAATAAAAAACATTTTTTATTTTACTTACCTTTATATAGTGTTTAAGACATCTATAGATAGCCCAGCATGTTTCAGGTATAATTTGTGACAATAGTGGTTCAGATATTAATGAGCTGTATTTAAGGTCATGATATGCATTTCCCGTCGCTAAAAATCTTAGCGTCACTGCTAATCGTTGTTTAGCACTTACACTTTCTCTAAATAATGTATCTTGTTTCTGAATGTATGGCGCCACTAAATTTAAAAGATGGTCAAACTGTGCAGAATTCATCCTTAAATAATTTCTGAAATCTTCTGGCTCTAATGAACATAAAATATTCATATTGCACAGTTTATTTCTTAAAAGAAGATATTCTTTACTCCAACATTTTCTTTTTTTATTTTTTTTAATATTTACACCCGCAGTTGCGGCAAGAGCGATACCAATTTTTTGATATTTAGAGAGTGCAGGAGCCATCCTTCCAACACCACGTTCGGTTGCCTACTGAGTTAGGGAGGCGATCTAGTGCAGTGTGATCAGAACGCTCAAACTGCCCTAGCTCCCGATGCGACGCCCTAACACCCGATGGATCGTGAAGTCGGGAGATGTAATCGCTGTTAGGGCGCTCAGTCGCCGCACAGCGCTCGATGTGAGCGGATTGTTGCTGTGTATCGGAAGCGAAATTGGCCTCGCGTGCCAAGAAAATGTCGTCCAAAAAAGAAAAATCTGGTTTAATGAATGTTCGGGACATGTATAAAGCTATACCAAATTTATTTCTCGTCGCTAAAAATTTTAGAGTCACTGCTAATCGTTGTTTAGCACCTACACTTTCTCTAAATAATGTGTCATGTTTCTGAATATAATTATTATTATACTGTCACTTAATTTAAAATATGTTCAAATTGTGCAGAATTTATTTGTAAACAATTTTTGAAATTCTGGCTCTAATGAATATAAAATGTTCATATTGCATAGTTTAATTTTATTTTAATTATTTTTTATTTATTTACATCGCCTCAAATTTTTTATCTATCTATCGCATTACTCAAAAACATGAGACTCATATAGGTCAGGATTGGTCTATGCATCTTCAACTTTAAATCTGTATGGCAGGGATCCTGGTGTAGAGCGTTATTTTTTCATAAATTTGTTATTTTTTCATTTATTTTATTATAATTTTTTATTAATTACTTGTTTTTTATTTATAATTTTGTTTTCAGAAGAAAAAGAGTTATGTTAAGAATAAAAAAGCGAGTTTTAATCGAATAATTTTCAGTTAAATGCCTAGCATACGAAAAAAAGTGTCACTTGCATCGTAGTTTTATAAAAGCACACAGTGATTCTCTTTTTATTTTATTTTTTCACATTTACACCCGCAGTTGCGACAAGGGCGATACCATTTTTTTCATATTTGGAGAGTGCAGGAGCCATCCTTCCAACACCACGTTCGGTTGCCTACTGAGTTAGGGAGGCGATCTAGTGCAGTGTGATCAGAACGCTCTAACTGCCCTAGCTCCCGATGCGACGCCCTAACACCCGATGGATCGTGAAGTCTAATCGCTGCTTGAGTGAGCGGTTATCAATCGCAATGACGCGGGAAGTGCAGCGACTGCCTTCTCTTTCACCCGCATAGCGCTGTCTCTGTTATCGCCCGGCGCTCGCGTCTACTCGTCCGAGCGATCGCGCGCGCCCTTGTTTACTTGTCAGTGATGTCTACAGGGAAGTGCCGAGTAGGACGAGGTATTTGAAATGAGTGCGAGGAGGTGAGTGGCCGTTCTGTACGTAGTACTATTATCTATTCTGTGCCCACGACACAGGAGAAAATCCTAGTGTGGGGTGACGTTTAAAAAAAAAGCTGTATGATTCCTAACACTAGTAGATTTCTTGGTTTTATAATAGACACAAAATTTCATATATGTTTATAGTACATAGGATAAAAGAAATATTATTAAAAAGGAATTGCTTTATTTTCAACATAAGACAAATTGTAAAATTCGACGTTTCGCTCGACTGCTGGGACTCCTCACCTCATCCTGCACAGCACAGTACAGTATGGTCGGTTGTATACCAAACAAATGGAGAGATGCAAATACCTTGCTTTATGCAATAACAATAGCTACAACAATTGCAAACAGATTTTTCCTGGTGGAAAAATTCCATTGATAAAACATTTAATCCTATTAGACAAGACTATTACAATATCGATTTTTGATCCCAAGATCTTTGATCTTGGGATCGAGAGTAAGGTCGAATGACCGCATTACAAGACTGTTTAAGGGTTTTTTCAGACTTCGTCCTCCAGCCCTTAAATATGACATTACCTGGAATCCTTCTCTAGTTTTAGATTACCTGTCAAAAGCTTATCTAAATACCACGTTGAGTTTAGAGCAATTGTCAAAGAAGATTGCAACACTTCTTGTACTCGTAACAGCACACAGAGTACAGACGATTGCAAAAATAAAATTAGATAATCTATTTATTAGAGATCAAGTAATTATTATTAAAATTAAAGATTTGATTAAAACATCACGTCCAGGATCAAGTCATATTTGTGTCACCATATTTGTGTATACCATTTTACAAAGACCGCCCACAGATTTATTTATTTATTTAATCTTTATTGCACTTAAAAAACAGTACAAAGGGCGGACTTAATGCAACAAGGCATTCTCTACCAGTCAACCAAGCGGAAAGTAAAAAAATAAATACATTTTGAGAAGTTTCAAAAGACCTCATAAGACCTCATCTACCAATACAATCAGCAAGTGGATTAAGGACACCTTATTAACTAGCGGAGTTGCTATTTCAATATTTTCTGCCCACTCCACCAGACATGCAGCTACCTCAACGGCGCATAGGGCAGGTGTCAGTATTGACACAATACGCAGGACTGCAGGCAGAGTGGCAGCCAATGTGTTTGCTAATTATTACTATAGAAATATTCATCCAGATGAATCAAATAGTTTTGCATTGTCTATCCTTAATATAATAGCTAACATTATGCCAATAAATAACGGTCCACCGTATTCGCGTAACATAGGGGAGAGCGGGGCTAAAAGTGCCGGGGGTAGGTTGTTCCGATGCAAATATCTAAAAACCAGAAAAAGTTAGCTATATGTTTGTATTATATCCAGCGCTCTGGCCATCTAGCGCATATGCTGCAATTATTTTAGGTGAGTCAGAGACGCGTACCTAACAGGAGTATACTATGTGGTCCTTCAGCACCCCATAAGTAAAAATTTTTCGTTCATTCTTTTGGTCTAAAAAAAGCATTTTTGGTGTTACGGATATGGATGTTTTACTAGTAGTCCAATCAACGGGGCATTTGTAACCCGAAAAATTCTTCTGCCTCTGAAATTTGGGATGTGGTTAAGATACCTAATACAGATGACAGATGTACAATAATCCAACAAAATTTATAATGGGAAGTTAGGTATTTTTACCTAAACATGAAAAACGCTTATAGCTCTCTGTGGATATTTCCTCAGTTCGAAATTATTTTTGTATACGTACGTATGTACTAGTTAGAACAAGTATGTAAAGTAATCCAACATTTTTTCGATTTGGGTGATGCACTAAATTGAACTTTTAACATTTTGCGCAATAACTTCTATTGTAAAATTGCTCTGCTAATTTTTATTTTTTAATATGGTCTTATTTCCCTAAATGAATAGGTTTGTTAAGTAATCCAATAAATTTTCCTTTTTAAACATTTTTTATTTATTTTTGCTTAATAACTTGATGTGAAAAATTACTCCGTCCATTTTTATACCTTTATAGGTTATATGATTTAATATTAAAACAGAATTATCAATAATCCAACAAATTTTCCAACGTTCATATATTTTTTAAAACATGTTCGCTTTTAAATAGTCAATTACTTATTACTGGCGCGACCCGCAAGTACAGCATTGCCAGGCGATAGTGAGTATGCGGGCCGCGCTTCGCCTAGGCACGCATCACAGATTAATACAATAATCAATAAATCTTGGCGACAATTAATTAGTAATGTTTTTAACATTGGATATATGTATTACCTAACCAGCATTTGGTTTTACTTTGTAGCCACAACATATAAATTAGACATTACATTAGACGATAAAAATAGTCAAGCCGCGCGCAAATACCGACTATTTTTTTAATACTTTTCAAAAGAATTTATCTAGCAGAGCATTATTTTTGTCGTGCCGGTTCGAAATTCATATAAAACTTAAGTAAGTTACCTCTTTAGTAAACATGTAAGGGCTTTAAATAAATGTTCACTTCTCGTGCTCGCAAAGCTCGTCTTTATGTCGTTTATAGGCTGCATAAAATGGCTTTCATGTTCTAGAGCATAAAGTAAAATTTTCTTTTAGACGAAGATTCTTAGGCCCAACAGCCAACAACGCTCAGCCTAAAACTTCACAGAATTTATTTATATTAATAACTTGCGATAATTTATTTATTTGCTTTAATTTATTTGTCTTGTGTTTTCTTCCTCAAAAGTTATGAAACCAGATAAAAATAGTAACCAGTTATTATTAAAACGCATCGAAATATTTTTATTACTTAGCAGAATTTTTTAATATTGTGTTACATTATTTCGTATATATTTTGAAGTAGGTAATTGTTTAATTTTCTTGCAATCGAAGTGAAAAGCAGAGTGTAAAACACTGGCATAAACAAGTCATTGTACTCCTCAACTTACTATCCACCCGAGCCGTCGTCTCGGGCTACTGAGCCTCATTTTATGCCCTTGTTGTACAATCTACTATTGTTCCATTTTCAAATTATATTGCCGGGCGTTCTAGCACGCTAGATAAAAAATTGCTGCTGCGGCTTGGTCTTTTTTTTACGAGGAAAATGCTTTTACGTACCTCCAAGCCCTTGGGTAGGGGCAAGGGTGCGTGGGACTCCACGGTAGAGTGCCGCATATACCCACTAAACTCTTCGGGAACACCTATCCGGTCATTTCAGAGCGGCTGCGAGCAGGCGCATAGCGCTGCGCTCGCGTGAGCCAGCTCGGCCTGTAGACTATCCTCTCTGCATGAGAGCAGCTTGTGTCCCAGAGCTGCTCGAGGATCGAGGGATCGAGTGCAATACAGGCAACATGGCGCCCAACTGCGTTGCCCGCCGCCCCCACTAAGGTGGCGGAATCAGGGCGTTGTAGCCACTTCTTCGCCACCCTAACCTTCTCGCAATGGCGAGGGGGGTCCGCCTCACGAGCTCTCTCGTGGCGCTCCTTCGTCTCCATGACCACTTCACAAAAGTGAGAAACAGCATCCCAGGCCGCCCGCTCGGTGAGCATAGCTCTAACCACAGCGGGCAATGAGAGGTCAATAACAATTACGGACATAAGATCACCGCGCTGAGAAGTCCATGCAGGACAATGCACAAGAGTGTGTAGCGCGGTGTCTTCGTCCGCACCGCAATGGTGACAACGTGGGTCATCTTCCCTCCTGGCAACCTTGCGAAGGTACCTGTCAAAGCAGCCATGCGCCGACAGTACCTGCACGAGGTGGAAGGTGAGGGTGTCGAATCTCCTTGTAACCCAGTCACGGAGGACAGGATAGAGCACCGCGTTGATCCACTGACCGTATTCTGCTCTTTCGAGCCTTGAAGACCACGAGGACCCAAGAACTGAATTCATGGCCTCTTCACGCCAACTTTTCACCTCTCTCTCAGTCGGGCGACTCTTTTATTATATACCGCCGTTAGTACATGTGCCTCCAAATCCCATGGTGGCATCGATGCCAAGGCGCAGGCAGACTCCGCGGATAGCTCTCGTCACAAGACAGCACTAGGACCTTTGGTGTTGGTTAACAACCTCCCCAGGGCCATGGCTGTGGATACCAATTTTGGAGCCAGTCGAGAAAAATGTTCTCTAAAGTTCCAGCTCCTGTCCAGCACTAAACCCAGATACTTCAAGTGTGAAGTAATATCCACCCGTGTCCCATTGATCATAAGATAGGTCCCTTGGGAGGCCCATGGACGACCAGGGCCTCCGTTTTATCGAAAGCCCTAATCTTTCAATTCTTGAGACGACTTGTTCCACGCCAGCTGTAGCTAATAGGGAAGCCAGTCTGTAATTCTTTCCACGAACTGTAACAAGGGTATCATCGACGTAACACACTACCTCCAGTCCGCGGGATAAGTTCCCTCTTAGTACATAATTATACCCGATGTTCAACAGAAGAGGGCCAAGGACCGATCCCTATGGAACACCGAGCATCATAGACTTTCTAACAACATGTCCGTTGCTGTCAGTGTAAAGGACGATTCGCTCTCTAAAATAATCAGCAATAACATGCTGCAGGTATAGGGGAACCTCGTGGTAGTTGAGTGCCTTTAAGACGCACTGAGGTGGAAGCGTGTTAAAAGCATTCGCTATGTCTAAAGAAACTGCTATCAAGACGCAGCTATCGGAAGTAGCCTCTTTGGAAAGGGATTTGACCTAGCGGAGCGCGTTATTCGTGAAACTGGTTCTCCGCCAGGTCAGGCCCGTCGCCCGAACGATGGCCCTCTTGCGACGGCCGCAGAGGGTCATAGCAACCCGGGCCGTGCGAGCTTATCGCACGGTCAGCCACGGCGCAGCCTGCGTTCTTGCGGGCCAAACGCCGTGGGATGTCGATGCACGCGTACATGCAGAGGTGATCCGACGATCCGCTCCCGAGGAAGTGGAGCGGGTTCGTACCCAAGCGCAGAGGGAGGCTCTGCGTCAATGGGGTGAGGCACTCGCCTTCCCAGCTGCTGGCCACCGGCCGATCGAAGCGATACGTCCGGTGTTGGAGGAGTGGGTAGGGCGCCGGCAGGGCAGTCTCTCGTTCCGCATGGTGCAGGTATTGACCGGACATGGCTGTTTCGGTCACTACCTGCACCGGGTCGCGCGTCGGGAGGAAACGCCGCAGTGTCATCACTGCGACGCTCCCGACGATACTGCCGAGCACAGTCTGTTGGTGTGCCCGGCCTGGCGATGCCAGCGCAGCGAACTCAACGCGTGCTGGGAGGCGGAGACCTCTCGCTGCCGAGCATGGTCGTGGCCATGCTCCGCGGCGAGGCGGAATGGGGGGCTGTCGCCTCCTTCTGCGAGGACGTCATCTCGCAGAAGGAGAGGGAGCGGGAGAATGATCCTCAAGCCGCTCCCATCCGCCGCAGACGGACAGGCAGGCGAAGGCGGGCATTCGCGCAAGCAATGCCCGTCTAATGACCCTGCCGTGGGGGCCTGCGTGCACGGTTGGCCCCGTGTACGCCGCCGTAAGGCTCTCCGTCTGGGGATTGCCCTGGTGTTCTCGGGCAATCCCCCCTTGGCGATAGCCCGACCAGCTAGGTCGGGCTAGCCCGGGCGCGTTGGTAGTGGTAGTCGCAGTGTGGACCCTACCACGCGCGTCCAAAAGGGCAGGAAGAACAACGAGGGGTTTAGTGGGTAGGCTTGGCACTTTGCCGGGAGAGCCCCACACACGCTCGTCGTCTAGCCAACGGCGAGTACGGTGCGGTCACGCATTCCCCTCAAAAAAAAAAAAAAAAAAAGGTCAGGTCAGCATGCTCAAGTAGCGGTTTATTCAAACGGCGAGGCTACGCTCGAACATTTTCGACATTTCGTTAAGCAGAACAATGGGCCGATATCTTGTCGGAGAATCAGCTGGCTTGCCTACTTTTCTAAGAAGAACGAGCCGCCCTGTCTGCCAATCTTTTGGAAATCTTCCTTCGGTGAGGCATTTATCCATGAGGTCCCTAAACCGAGACTTTAGTGGAGGTAAAGCGACCACCAGAGTCCGTCCAGGGACGCCGTCTGGTCCTGGCGCGGTCTTTTTGGCTTTGAGCCTGAATAAAGCTGCTTTATACTCCCCATTCGCGATGGTCGGAATGGAGGGCAACGGAAAGACCTCCTTTGCGGGAATCATGCAGGGTGGTGTAAAATCTGAGGAGCCCCGAGGAAAAAGAGTAGTGATCACCCTGTCTAAGAAGTCTGGCTGGAGAGACTCCGTTAATGGTGGGGCAAGTGTCTGAAGCTTGTTTTAAACCATACAATATGGCCGTCCCCACGCGTCTTTGTTTAGTTCTTCCAACAACTCCTGCCATGCTCGATTTTTGGCTTCCTTGATCGCAATCTGTAGAGCCCACTTGGCAGACTTGTAGGAATCTAACAGATTGGATTCAGTCGTCTCGTCACATGTTCGTCTGTGGCGGGCGTGCAACCGTTTTGCCCTAACGCAGTCCTTTCTTATATCAGAGAGTTCTCCGGACCACCAGTAGAGAACGAACGATTTTTTGGAGGACGATGCTGGACTCGAGGCATAGCTGCATCACACACTTTGGTGAGCGCGTCGCGCAGCCAGTCTGCCTCAGCATCGACCCCCTCGAACGATAGTGAGTTCGCAAGCCAGGCTTGTGCCACAGCTGACTCATTAGTATGCTCCTTGTCCATCCTGGAGATGGCCCAGCAAGGAAAAATGGAGCCAGTATTCCTTCCGTGACTTTCCCAGTCCGGTATGGTGGATGGAGACCCGCCAATCAGTGACTTTGCATTCGATAGCGGGGGTAGCAAACGTGAGGTCTACAATGGACTCTCCTGCTGTCGAACACAAGTGTTTGTTGAACCGCGGTTAAGGAAAGAAAGGCCAGATATTATGGCCCATACCTCCACCAGCTTACCCCTCCGATCAGTGGCCGGGGATCCCTAAGCCGCCGAATTGGCATAAGATCGCCTAGAACAATCATTGAGGGCGTAGAGTTCCGCTGGAGATAATTCCGACGTCGATTGACCGCTGTGCCATCGACTGCAGGAATAGATTCTGAGCGGCGGCGCACTAACTTAGATTCCCTTGAAGATATTTCCTGGAGATCCTATCAACTATTATGTCTTCATAGGCCGTTCGCTTCTTTCGGAGCGTGCGTCATTAGTAACTATTCCTAGCGTTTCCTCTGCGTTTGGGTGGGTTGCAGCTTCTTCAACCCATTACGTGATTTGCCACCTTCTTGAAATCTGTGCAAATCGTACAGTTTGGAGTGGCATTGCATCCCGACGACTTGTGAACGGCTATCCCACAACGGAAGCAAAGGTCACTGCTGTCATTCCCCGTCGAGTATTTTGCTCTGGTGTGCCCGGGCTCAAGGCATTTAAAACAGCGCGTTGACCTCGGCTCCAGGATTTGACACTTAACCGAGACGATACCGAGCGACTAAGGTGTCTGTTTTATTTCACCCACCCTTGTTGCCCCAGTAGATCAGCCGCCCTTTTCGGAAATCGCGCTGCGCACATCCTT
Organism: Schoenobius gigantellus; assembly: GCA_963935595.1. Lineage (NCBI taxonomy): Eukaryota > Metazoa > Arthropoda > Insecta > Lepidoptera > Crambidae > Schoenobius > Schoenobius gigantellus. The sequence continues at coordinate 5,846,632 of OZ012549.1, forward strand.
CTTGGTTACAGAGTCGTCCAGGCCGGAACTACGCAAATCGGCACACTTTACCGGTCTAACGACACTGACATTATCAGAGAAGATGTCTTTTAAATTGCTTACCAATAAGACTGCTTTTTCAGAGGGAGTTTCCTTCGGAAGCTCGATAAGACGAGCCCCCGTGGCAGTTCCCCTGAATCGGAGGTCATTGACGTCCACGCTTCTGGCCATTCCTCCTGAGCTTCAGGCCTGATGGTAAGTACCACCGCAGGATTGCGGGGGGCCTTCATCGCTCTCTTGATGTTGGCTTTGGCTGCTTTAGCCTTGGCCTTAGCTCCCTTCTCTTTAAGGGTAGCTGCTTTCACCGCCAGGGCTTGGACCTGCTCCTGATTTCTTTTGGTTCTTGCTCTACGCCCCAAAGCCTTATTCCACTTATCGAAACTTTCCGACTCTTTTAAAGGGAGAGAGGAGAGCCTTAGTCCACTTATCGAAACTTTTCGACTCTTTTTACCGTGGGAGAGCCATGCTTCGGCACGAATGGGCCGGCTCGACCGGAGTGATACCACGGCCTCGGCCACGGCCACGGAGGCCCAACCTCCTACCCCCCTTATGATAGCGCAGTTAAATAGATTGTTACCCCAGGAGGGTACCAACTGCGCTAGCGTTAGAGAATCCCTCTCTGGACGTCCACTTCCAGGACGCAATATACCTGGGCGTGGACGCCTAGGCCGCCCCTCGTATTCTGGGGGGGGCAAAACCGCGCTCACAGATACCTGGGGCAAGAGCAAACCCACGGCACCCCCTGCCACACTGACTGTGGACTTCTGTAATATTAGGGGACTTCATTCCAACCTCAATGCTCTTTTTGACGGAGACGCAGATATCGTCTCCAGCGGACACTTCTTACCTTTCCTACCTTTATTTTCAAAGATAATGGAATCAATTATCAACCGCCAGCTCCTTCGGTACCTAGAGGATCACCAGCTGCTCAGTGACCAACAATACGGCTTCCGTAGGGGTCGCTCTACTGGTGATCTTCTAGTTTACTTGACTCATCATTGGGCAGAGCCAGTCGATGTCTTTTTTTCTTCTTGCGGACTTACCGTCACCACTCGAAAGCAGCACCACCAGCATCTAAGACATCACCGGTCGTCATTCTAATGGCATCAGTGCAAGATATCATAGATTGCACCGACTCATTAGACGTGTCAGAATCGTCCAACCGTCTCTTTTCCCCCTTATCGGGTACATCTGTAATGACGATGATTTCAACCCTCGACCCTTCTGTTGACATTAGCGAAACCGCCGATTTTGTCAACTTACTATCTACATCCTTAGCACTAGATTTGCTACTATACTTAGAGCTAGACTTATCGCTACTATTTACATTACTTATATTATTCTGTACTTACCGCAGATCTGCTGCGCGATCGCGTTAAACGCGGTGTTTCCTCTCCGCTCCCATAACGGAGTTCCCCCTCATCAATAATACTTCCACTCGCCTCGGTTATATTTTCCACCGCCGCGCCGCCGGCCCGAATACCGACGGTGGCCCACTCTTAACGGCTTCGCATTTTTAATTCGCATCTGAAGAAGTGGATCTCGGTTAGCACAGCACCAAATACGCCCGGCTGCTCACAGCCACCTTGTGCGGTCCTACGGGGGAGACTGAAACCCCCTGGTGTGTTTGTTTTTCGTCACTAAGATCCATGTTGCGCTTTGCATGGTGAGCTCCCTAGGGTGACCGTTCGGGACTGGAGACCCTCTAGCCAGTCATCCCATCGGCACGGACCAGACGACCCGATGCTCAGTGCGCCGGACCCCCGGCTCGGCTAAGTGCGGGTAATGGGTTTGCCCGACAGCAGACTACTGAATCCACTGCCGCGCATACGAGCCAGAGCTTGAAGAAGTCTGGATCGGACACTCCGAACAGAACAACAACAAGAGACGCGAAGCGCCATAGTGAACAATTGGTCCCTACAGCCAGCAAAATAACTGCTGGATTAATTCAAGCCAAACTACGATCTGCAACGGGTCAGCGTTCTATAGCCAAATCCCCGTCTTACAAGAAGAAGGAGAGACTTCCCAATGGGGGCTACTTGTCAGACTATTAGCCTGCGGGTTGCCCGAGGTGCACCACGAGGAGGTTGTCTGACTTCGCACCCACCAACCACCCACCGCTGCTAGGCCAAGTACTGCAAGTTCGATTTATTCCAAAGAATTTTTGGTCGTATATCGTAGTGTTTGAGAAAAATAAGTGTTTATTATTTGACCAGATTTACTTACCTATTTCATAAAAACATTTTTTAAAGAATTACCTATACTTATCAAGAACAAGTTGAATAGGTATTGTATCCCTGTTTATCTACACAGGTAAATCTCGCGACAAGCTTTTATGCTATGATAGCTGTGCCCGCGACTTCGTTCACATGGATGTCGGAAAATAACATTTTTTCCCCGTTTCTACAGCATTTTTCATTGATGCTCAGCATCTATTAGTCGTAGCGTGTGTTATATAGCCTACTATACAACACAAAAATAAATGTTCAATTTAAATCAGTAGTTCCTGAGATTAGCGCGTATAACCAAACAAACAAAGTCTTCAGCTTTATAATATTAGGAAGTACAGACACGGTAATAGTATATTACCGTGGTATAGATAAAATAAATTGCCAAGTGCGGGTTGGACTCGTGCACCGAAGCGAAGGTTCCTTACAAACTTATCTAAGTTATATACGTTCCTAACTATGAGTATGTACATATTTACGGTTTTCAGTATTTATTTTTCCTCAATGTGTGATATAAGACCTTGCTTCTTGGAAAATTTCAGTATTCTAGGTCAATGGGAAGTACCCTATAGTTTTGATTCCCTTATAAAATCGTAAAACTTGCGAAAATATGCAACATATCTTTTGACCTCCTTGACTTACAATTATGATTTTTCACATCTGAAAGAGACCGTAGACCCGAATGTTTTCTATAAATTTCTATTTGATATCTTTACGCGTTCCCGAGAAAAAGGACCGAGAAGAAGAGAAAAACGGACAACAAAGTGATCCTATATGGGTTCCGTTTTTTTCTTTCGAGGTACGGAACTCTTGGAAAAATTGCGGCATGTAACAAATTGATGGGCTTAATTTAATTTAAAGTTTAATTTCCCCTTATAAGAGCATTAAAATAAAATTTTGTTTTTACAATGTTTCTTTACTCGTATTAGAGTTAATTTTGTAGGTATTATTATTAATTCCTATAATGTGGTGCAAAACGAAGTAAAAGCACAGATTAATAAATAGGTAAAAGTAGCTCCGAGCGGTCACGTGAAGATCAACTACGCACAAATTGCGTGATGCATAAGGTTCGCACAAATATAAATCGGCATACATCATAAAAAATAATTGAACGTTCGAAAATTTGTTGGATTATTGATAATTCTGTTTTAGTATTAAATCATATAACGTATAAAGTTATAAAAATGGACGGAGTAATTTTTCACATCACGTTATTAAGCAAAAATCAAAAAAATATGTTGTATGTATGAAAATTTATTGGATTACTTAACAAACCTATTTATTTAGGGAAATAAGACCATATTAAAAAATAAAAATTAGCAGAGCAATTTTCCAATAGAAGTTATTGCGCAAAATGTTAAAAGTTCAATTTAGTGCATCACCCAAATCGAAAAAATGTTGGATTACTTTACATACTTGTTCTAACTAGTACATACGTACGCATACAAGAATAATTTCAAACTGAGGAAATATCCACAGAGAGCTATAAGCGTTTTTCATGTTTAGGTAAAAATACCTAACTTCCCATTATTCATTTTGTTGGATTATTGTACATCTGTCATCTGTATTAGGTATCTTCACTACATGCCAAATTTCATAGACGGAAGAATTTGTCGGATGTCTCCATACAACGAATGTCCTCGTTGACTGGACATAGTGTGTTTGTGATTTATCCAGAAATATTAATCTATGCAATTTTAACACTTTCTACAAAATGTTTTTTTGTTATATGATAAGAAGTTAATGTCTTTAAAACGGGGTAAAAAGTGCCTTTCTTCCCACATAATTTATATTGTATTTATTGAAAGGATGAGAACACACAAAGGAAAAACTCAAAGAGGAACTACTTCTAGAAGGCTCATATACATAGCTTTAAGCTCATATCGCTTCATAGGCCTCGCTAAATAAAGAATTATTATTATTTTTTCCGCAGCTAATGTCAGCTCCATACATTTTTTCTGAGGAACGACTGCGGAAAAAATAACGTGTGGCATTTGTCTAGGGGGGCTGGAACGAACTCCCAGCTGCGGTGTTTCCTGAGCGCTACGATATGCCCTTCTTCAAACGAGGCTTAAGAAGAGCATTTCTCTACAGGTAGGCATTGACTGAACTTTGCCCCTGGCATTGCAGAGCGGTGGTTACCATTTAATATCAGGTGGGTCACTGGCTCGTCTGCCACCGTTAGCAATTAAAAAAAATATCTATCTAACTAAGTTATATTATAATCAATATACATTAATCAACATAATAAATACTATATCTATCTCCATGAGCTCAGAATATAAGTTAAGAGCGAGACTTGTGACTTGTTTAATCATACGTATTTTATTTTCATTATCATAGGTTTCAGGTGGCAGCCAAAATTTCAAATGCTACTCTCAGTAACAATTGTTGCTCATTGGCATATGTAGAGTTTTTTTCCAGGGGGGGCCCGGCTCATAATTTTGTGTGAGGTTACCAGTATTTTATTGGCGTCCATCATTGAATTTTGAATCGGTAGCCTAACATTCTGGGGTGGGCACTAGACCATTCTGAGGTGGGCACGCCTCCCCCCCCCCCTCTATATACGTCTATGGTTGCTATCTTTGGAAAATTTAGATATATGTTACAGTTTATTATGATAATTAATAATTGAACTTTCTTTTCTCAAAAAACCTTAAAAATAAAATTCGCCACCAAAACTGACCCTTTTGATATTGACTCAGGTATTCGGAATTAGTGATTTCTTCTGCATCGTTAAGCTCAGTTTCAAGACAATAGAAACACTTTTTTGGCACTTTACACAATACAAAATTTTGGTCTCATTTCTAAAAACGCATTGGTTGAATCGACTTGAAAAAGAGCACTTTTAGCTACATGGCATCCATTATCAGCTCATTCAGCTGGTCATCCAAGCACAAGAATGTAACTTAAAAACGGTATGCCTTCTTGCCCTGCATGATCATTCGGAGGTAGTCTTTCTTTAAGATTTGGCACTAAAAAGTTGGAGTAATTTTTAGCTTTACGCAAAAAACAAATAGAAATACCTATGGATTCAGTCAAAAATGTCAGATCTTCACCCGAAAAACAGATAGGAATGTCGCCTCAACATTACTCTTTACTAAAAATTGTTTAATTTTTCTTTCCTTCAATAATACTTATTTTGACACTTCATAACATCGATGCATAACGTATGCCTGAATCATGGTTACAGGTATTAACAATCGTTTCTCTTGTAGCTAAATTTAATAACAGTTATTAATGTTAACTATTAAGTTTTTGTATGACACATATGAGTATTGTTACTTCATATCTGCAGTTTTTGGGGACACGATACATCATCAACGTTTGAGCGTTGCTTAGGACGGTCGCTTCAATCAGTCACGAGTTCCCGTAGTATTACTATTCTCTTTGATCACCGGCTTGAAAGACTTGAACTCTGATCGCCATATGATAAGTAGTTAAATGAAACCTTAGGTTTATATGTTTATCTTTTTCTTGCCACATTAGTCATATTACGTTAACTTTTGTTGATTTCGCCTTTAAGTATATGATTAGCAATAAAAATGTGGTGAAATTTATTTTTGGACATAGGCTGTGGAAAAGTTACTAAACCTGAAACTGGTATGTTTACCAATGTAGCTTTTGTTCATGCATTCATTGCAGCCAAGAGACGCATACAGTTGAACATCGGCCACTCCCCAAGGATCTCCAACAGATCGTCGGTTCATCTTGTGGGGAGCCTACCAATGTCGCGTCTCCGGTACGCGGCCACCACTTTTTATGTACGGATCTCGCCATTTCTAATTCGATCACGTAAAGAAACCCCGAGCGTAGCCCTCTCCATTGCCTTGAGGCTTCCTCTAAGGTCGTTGTAAGAGACCACGTCTAAGTTCCGTAGGTACCTCTTCAGAGATAACACGCACGAATTCAAAACTCTCGTTTTGAGTTTTGGTCTTGGAGTCGGACTGACATAGTGGTGTTTTCCTGCAACAACTGCAACACTTGGATAGGTTTACCGATAGTGTATTTGGTACCTCTACAGTGATCAAAGCACCGCTCAGTGGGGCTAGCATGCAGGAGAATCGAAAATCGAATCGAAATCCGAATCGAGGAGTTTGTATGGCAATTTTATTAGTGCTGCTACTCACCGCCGTGGCGCTAATAAAATTGCCATACAAACACCTCGATTCGGATTTCGATTCGATTTTCGATTCTCCTGCGTGCTAGCCCCACAGGTCTCGACAGAAGTGATTCTGTATGTCTTTCTTAAGTCTTTCAATCAAGGCTTTGTCATTGTCTTTGTAAATAGCCGTTGGTGAATCGAGTCCAAGTTTCTGAGTGATGATTTTTTATAAAAATAAAATGTATGTCTGTCCTGTAAATTTACGAAAATGTCGCTATTTCAGAACCAAAGATAAAATGAAAGATGAAATCAAACTTCCCATCATTTTACCGGTTCGCTTTCATTTTCGATTAAGTTAAATAAAATTACCGATTTTAAAACCAATCACTTTATTTTGTATTTCAATCAAAATTGTAAATAGATGTTTTTACAGCAGCTTTTAGATATAGAAAATATGTATCATACATAAACTATGGTTGATTGCTCGATATTGGAGTTTTTTTCTATTTACGCATCTTTCTGCATTTTTTCTTCAAAAAAGTAACAGGACCCAATTGAAGAACTACAAACCCATCACTCTCCTGAGTCATGTTTTCAAGTTGTTCTCGAGAGTCAGAATCAGATATGAGATCCGTAGAAGAACTTCAGTCACCGACTAGCTCAAAAGATTTCGAACTAATGTCCAATAGTGAGTGGACACGTAACTCGCAGTATTGACGACCGTTGGGACGAAAATGTCTGAGTGGACCGTGAACAGTAAAACGCAGCCCTGATAGCCTTCCCACAAGTCGATCTGGAAAAGGTTTAAACGAAGTCGAACTGGTGCTTGTGGCCAATCAAAACGCTACATTATCACGTCATCGAGCATTCGGAAGTCAGTCTTTGCGCGCCGATTGGTCGATGGCAACGGTTCGGTTTGGGCTCGGCTGTAACTTATTAGTAGAATGGAGGGGCTGCTGGATACGGGCAGCGCAGGACCGATGACTTTGGAGTTCCAGAGAGTTGGGTGGAGGCCTATACCCAGGTGACCATTCCACGACCTGACTTACCCTACTATAATCAAAACTTAGACATTACTTTATCCCGTACATTATTTAGTGATGGTTTACCACGATACACATTGAAAGCTTCCGAAAAGAATTTGAAAAATATTAGTGATAACCAAACTCCCAAACTTGATCATATTGTTTAATCTTCTCTTTAGTTCCTTTCCAAGCGGTAGCATTGGTTTGATTTCCTTTGATTCTGGTTCAGAATTAAGTTCGGTGCTGTTGTAGAAGGTGTACATGTAAAAAGCTGGCGACTGGCCTATGTTGATTACTTTGTGGAAACTTCCAGAGCTGAGGTCTACGCGGTCTCCCTCAACCAGCTCCGTGGACTGTCCGATGTGTAACGCCGTGACCTCTGGTTCAAAAGACACGGTGCCCTCTAATATTGTCAAGCTCACATTGCTTAGTTCGTTTGGTATGTACTTCTCTTGTTCGTATCCTGTTAACAACACATGAATTTATACAAATAGCAGGACAAAGGCACAGTTTTTACAAGCTTTTATTTACTTTCACCTGTCCGGTGTCTGTAATGAAATCTTGCAAGTTAAATTTTACTCATTTCTCGGTTTCAGATTGAGCTGAAATTTTGCATGCATCTTCATAATGTTGTATTGTCATCATATCGCATGACAATACAACATTATGATGTCATAGAGCTGATCTAATGCTGGAGCTAGAAGGTGGCCATAGAAATTCTGCAATAAAACGACACAACCCCATCCAGTTTGGGCTCGTTTGATTCGTATTGACGAGTACTAAAAGCTTGTATATAAAAAAGTTTTTTTAATAATTTAACTTGTTTAATACTGATTGTTTTGGTACCAATATTTCCTCCCCAATGCGAAAAATAGGTTGGGTGCCGTGTAGCTTAACTGACAAAACTTCAAGTCTGCTGAACTCAGACAAGAGTGGGGTGATTGGGCCATCTTCCACGACGCTGTCTCAATGCAGGTTGGTGGGAAGGGATTTGTCTGCAGATCAGCGGGTTTTATCACGTCACCGGAACGTACCACTACCATCGTCAATGCTATCATTGGACTTAACATTGATTGTCTAATAGTTGCTCAAGTTTGTAATACAAAATAAAAATATGAAAAGCCTTAAATGATATCATCATCAACTCACCCGGAAAATCTGCGAAAAACGTGACATCATAAAATTCTCCCCACTTCTGAACATGATCGCGTATTTGGTCCAGAGTGCGTCTCCAGTGTATGGCCTCATCCAAAATTGGCATCAAATATGAAACACGTGTGAACGGAGACCATTCAGCTTTCAACATGTCCACTTTTGGATCAAACATCCTTTGGGCGAACCTTCCGTTCATGGAACACCAAACGTCTATGTAGACAGAGACGTTTCTAGACATATGCGCCTTAGTTTTAGGGGAGTCAACAATTTGCTTTTTGAGACAACGCGCGTACTGGTAGACCATATCGCCATGTCTGCTCCACCTAGTAATAAGGGCATATAATTATGAAGAAATTAGTTTTCGGTAATAAGCGTGAAAGTATATTGATAGTTAGCAAATATTCAAAGTCTCTATTTGTGTAATTTTCAAAATGTAAGTTCAGAGGTGGGGATGAATTAAATGAATTAGATGTTTCCGGAATATGGACCATATTCCGTACATATTTATTAACGAATACCATACCAAAATCGAAATATTTTGAAAGTGTAGGACTGTAGGTATAAGAATAAAACATTAAATGAGTATTTTGTTGGAATTGATGGTTGATGATACCTATCGTTAAGTGTGAACATGAAGGGATCGATATAAAATTCTTTATTCCTTTCGTTATCCACAACTTTGACGATGACAGAGTGTCCATCCCATGTGTGAACCATCATATCCCACGAGTAACCGTACAGTCCATCAGTCCAATTATTAAAGCCCTGTAAATAAAAATACAGAGCTTACTTATTTAATTACAGAATGTAAAATTATTATATACGTTTAGAATAAAAAAAAAAAGATAAGACAACTTCATCTTTTAATAAACTGAACCTTACAATACCTTTGTGATAAAATGTGAGAAAGGCAGAAACGCTTGTGTGACGATATGAAATATGATTAAGAAAACTGTGAAACTCTTAACACAAGTAGTCTTTTCTGACTCGTTAAAATTATTCCAACCATTCTCCTTATTCTTTTGTTCACAATTTTCACTATCCGTTACGTTGTCTATAACTTTTTTGTTTTGCTCTGTATCGTTATCCATTAACTTTTCTTGAGCTTCCCTGCTTGTTTTCATATCGTCAGTCGTTGCTGGCGTCTTCTCTACTTTTTCTGAATGTAATGTTTCTTTAGAATTGTTTTTTGGTATATCTTTTAATATTTCATCGTTAACATTCCTATGCAACGGACAAAGGAAAATATGTAAGGCTAATTTGCTTTTCAGTAACCTGTAATATTTTGGGATGAATTGAACCGTCAGTTTGGGCCAATCGAATGGGTAAAACAGTGGCATTGTCGCTAGGCACACCCATGGGAACATTCCTGAAAATAACGATGAAATTAATAAGGTAATTTATAGTTTTTCTAGCAGCAACTTCACAACCTGAGTCCACCGTCATCTTTCCGTAACCGAACCTAGATTTGGGAACCGACTTCATCCCTATTTGATTGATTTACTATTATACGAATGAAAGGTTCTTCCTCTCATATAATGCGTACCGACCGCAAGGGATTAACTCGTTGCCTCAGTTGGTATTTCCAAAAACATTTCACTGGACTTCATCAAAGCAAAAAGCAAATATACATTTATCTACTCGGCGGGATACCTGTATATCATAGGAGTCTATGATATACTAGGAATCTCGCCAAGTCTATTTTCACTTTCCATCAGGTGACATAAGAGCCAATCGCTCAACAGTCTTGTTTAAAAATATTCATCAAGTGATACTGTTGGAACATTTCATCATTATCATCCAACGGCTTCCCGCGACCTTCAGCAGATCGTGGGTCCACCTTGTGGGGGGCCTACCAACGCTGCGTCTCCCGGTACGCGGCCGCCACTCGAGGACCTTTCCGCCCCAACGGCCGTCAGTCCTACGAGCTTCCTACGAGCGATGTGTCCTGCCTACTGCCACTTAAGGTTTGCAGTTCTTTGGGCTAGTAACTCTAGTTCTTCTACGGATCTCATCATTTCTGATGTGATCATGTAGAGAAACCCCGAACATTGGAACATTTAGGTAGTGTTATTGTGGTAGCTGAATATTTAGATTATTTTTATATTCTTTGACAAATTGGCAAAGAAGTATACCTACTTGAGATGCTTAGCATGGGGGAATCAAAGAATAGACAAGGAATGAAAGAAAAAAAATAAGTAATATAGTAGCATGTGACGTAGGTGTAAGAGTAAATATTTCTCCGATGGCTGATCTCAAGTCGAGGACATATAGGTATCGTAATACAAAAAGTCGAAGATTTTCATATAAAAACTGTTGGGTATATACTTATTTAACTCTGTAATATACAATAATGCATTAAAAATAGTATTTTAAAGCAGTCTTGAAGTTAACTTGGTCAAAACTGAGTTTAGAGATCTGTCATACTTGATTTGTAATTGAAGTCTTACAATATCAATTATCTGCGAGAAGAAAAACCAAACAATTTGGGTTAAATAAATAAGAAATAAAAATATTTCATTCAAAGAATTTCCTGTTGTTTAATATAGTTAGAATGGATCAATCGATAGATCGCATCAGGCTACTTTCATTAATTAAAAAAAAATACGTCTTGAATGCGGAAAACATAGCTAAATACGATTTTGGTTACGAAAAAATACAATCAGTAAATAAATAGGTAAGTAAAAAAATATTACTTAAAGAAACGGTTTTATTGAAAGTGGAGATAATAACAATTACACGTAATTGCATTATCATCGAAAATAAAGGTGTATACCAAATTTCAGGCAAGTGGGTCAAAAACTTGCACGATTTGACCCAAGCAAACAGGGCAAGCTAAATAAAACCGTTTAAAAATAAACTGGTGCTGTTTTTAATCTATGGACATCAATTCTAAATCGATGATTACAGATACAGCTCTTTTTGTGGATATCTAGTCTAGAAATATATTCAAATTTAAATTCAATATCCTTTATTCAATTGGGATTTTACAATCACTTTTGAACGTCAGAGAAGCTACGCCATTGGTTCACAAGTCTACGGCGGGAGACCTTGTACTAGAAAGAACCAGCAAGAAAACCAGAAAGGGCTATTTTTTTCTCCCTGCATTGTTACAGAGTCGTCAATTGGAAGCAGAACTCAAAGTAAAAGATTGAGCTCAACTTCAATTACAATTAAGTAATGGAAGTATAAGTCTGTGTGTCTATTATATTTCACGCTAGGGCTTGTACATGAAATAGTGTGGAATATTAAAGTACTGACCAATCCGGAATAACCTGCTATTCATGAGGTGGAAGAGGGCGCAGAACAGCATGGCGACGTGCCTGGTGCGGCCCCACATCATCCACGCAGCGACCGTCAGATCGAACACGAAGATGAACCAGTGCACGATCAGGTAATCAATCTGAGGCACGCTCAGGAACAATCTGGAACAAGTGGACTTCTAAAAATTTGTCTTCCAGAGGGAGACTCTGTACTAGCGTCAGTGCGCGTACCTCTCTTACCTATCTCTGACAATGTATATTGGGGTGCTTGTAGGGGTTGCAAATTTGCAAATTTCGTCATTTTAACTACTGTCTCGCTTTTTACGAGGTTTAGAATGCTATTGCGCACCGTACCTACTTTCCTCTGTGCTGTAGCACTCAGTCCAGCTCTTGAAGCTCGCCACAGGGCCGAAAGTGGGCTACCGGTATACTTACCGTACGGGGAATCTGCTAGGCCCGGTCGCCTGCCCTTCAGATGCTCGGCAATCCGGTAAAGAGAGTTTTCTCAAAGAACTCTTCCCGGATTCGTTGATTCCGCCTGTGATGCAACAATTGTTTACAGAACAAGGCGCAAACAGGCGTGAAGAACTGAGAAAGCTTTCCAAATTCGCGGTTCACGGCTATCACGGGTGACCGCGGCGCCAATGTGGAACCCACTTGATAAAGCTGACTTGCTATGGACATAGGTCACTATTGGCTTACATCCAACAGTGGGCGTCTCTTGGCTGAAATGATAAAACTTGCTGTGACGCATTTTAACTTTTGCTATATCATCATCATCATCATCATCATTGTTCATATACGTCCCCACCGAGGGGCTCGTACCTTTTTTTTTACGAGGGGAATGCGTTTGCGCACCGTTTAAGCCCCCGCAGGGGCAATGGTGTGTGGGACTCCGCAGCGAGCGATTACCCACTAAACCCCTCGATATGCCCTCTTTGGCGCCTGGCGCAGCCACGTCCAAAGGACGCGCCGCTGCCGAACGAGGTCGTGGGAACCCTTACGGACCCCGTCCGCGGCACCTGCCCACCAATGGCGGGCCCCTCACGCCCTCTCCAAGATGGAGATGGAGAGGAGTTCCCGGGGTATACACCGGGTGGTAATTTTTTACTGTGGTTTTCTTCCACGCGGCCCGACGCTCAGTGCGCCAGGCCCCTGGCCCCGCTCAGTGCGGGGTAACGGGCTTGCCCGACGGCAGACCCCACTGGATCCACCGCCGCGCACACGAGCCGAAGCTCAGCGGCGCCAAAGCGCCGTCCCACCGCAAAAAGCGGCCACGGTGGCCACACGAGGTGGCCCGCCGAGTAGCACTCGGCCATCCCACGCCCCCCTCATGGGGGCCGCACAAGTGTGCCGAAGCCACACGGTGATCGGGTCAGCCTCAGTCCTTGGAACAACGACACGCCGGAGCTCTACGAGTCTCCCAGCCTCGGAACAACGACATGACGAAGCTCAACAAGGACCTGCACCAACCCGACCAAAGGGGCAACTGCCAAGTTGCCCAGGGTGCACCACGAGGAGGTGTTCTGACATCGCACCCCACTGACATCGCACCCCAAGGGAGGGGGGGGCTCGTACCTACCCTAACCTTAGTCCACCACGTTGGCCCAGTGTGGTTCGGTCGACTTCCACACCTTTGAATTTCTTCGCAGATGTATGCAGGATTGTCTCACGATGTTTTCTTCACCGTAGTGGAGTAGACCAGTGGAGGGCAGTAAATCTGTACTTCATGAAGACATATTGAGCCGTTAAAAGCAAAGTTTTAAGTTTAACAATCAGCTTTTTCCCACCACAAACGGCCCTTGATTGTGTAACAAAAATTTATCGTGGTCGCTTTCAGTTTCGACAATCAAATAAGTGCATCCATTACCATTTTTTTATCAGACAGTCAACATAGAGTATTGTATTGACGCCGCAATGATTACCTAATAATTTCAAGGCGATCGTGTCGTGATGGATTGTTTTTCTTAGACAACAGCCCCCCAGATAACTTTCTGTGTTTAGTGGTGACCACAGCCCGAATGATATTATTCGAAAAACTTAGGTATCGTTACTTATTTTATGGCCGAGATAAGTATGGATCAGTTCGAATTCTAAGAAGAATACGTCCCAAGCAGCAAAGCCCAAGCTTGAAAATTAAGGACATAGATAGTATGGGTATCTAAGTACTTCAAACAGCTCCATTTGATGTCTTTCTTCGATAAATTCACTTTGATTATTTTTCCCGTTTGTGTTTGGAAAGGTATTTCCGTAAATTCTAGTAGGATTACTAGTCATAGGTCAGTACTATCTATAGACCAGCAAATGGGGCGATCCATCAGCTGGTAAAGTAAGACAAGGGTAAGACGCTATTATTTTTACCTAAATGGTGCAAAAACCCAGTGCTCGCTGAGGTTCTGCACGGAGTAGCCGGTGAGCCACTCCGCAGTACCCTTCTTGACGCCGGCCATGAAGTACAAGATGAAGAACTGGTACTTAAGTATGAAGTAGTTCCAGTACGGCACAGTCTCTCTCTTCTTAGCTGGGTCGCGGTAAGCATCAAAGGACCTGGTGCGAAAAACAAAAAATCCTTTAAAGAAGTCACTGGCTAGGGTGAAGCCTCGGCACTGGTCATCTAATCGGGAGGTCGGGGTTCGAACCCGCCATGTACCAATATGTTTCGTTTTCGAATTTCATATGTACATTTATCCGACGCTTATGGTGAAGGAAAAGATCGCGAGGCAGCCTGAATACATCTGCGAAGAAATTCAAAGGAGTATGTGAAGTCGACCAATCCGCACGGGGCCAGCGTGGTTTGACTAAGGCCTGGACACCCTAACTTAGGGTAGGCTAGAGGAGCTCAAGCACACTACAGACTTAAATCGACAAAGCGCACATTACAGACCGACACTGACTCGAGGTCATGTTAGTCAGTATGGAAATCATGGATGCCCTTAAATAACATTATTTATTCCGCCTAGTCACAAACCAGTATCCGCCTGCGTCGGTGCAGGCAAGGAGTAGGCTGACCAGCCCGAACAGGTAGCTGTGGTTGTTCCAGAAGCTCTTCTCCACCAGGAACAGGTACCAGTAGCAAATCGCGAACATCCACGATGCCGCGCGGTACTTAAAGCCCAGCATAATCGATACAGCACCTGGAAAGTATGCAGTAGTCCATACTTAGTCTTTTCAGATGATAACCGCATAACTAAGAACTAGGAATTATCCAAAACGCGTAGGTATGACTTATTTCGAGGATATCGGTGACGCAGTTTACACGAAGTAGGTAGGTAGCTCGACGTTCCGATTGCTAAAGCTAAGTAATGTTTACTTTGCTGGTCCAGACCCCATAGACACAAGTTACACGCTCATTTTTTCATTTTGCCTAGTATATACTAGATCCAGTATTGACTTCAATTTGCCTAGTATATACTGATACAAGACTTTTATTTGGTGGAAAACTTCATTCTATATATACTTTTCTTACTAATATTATAAAGAGGAATGATTTGATTGTTTGTTTGTTTGTATTGAATAGGCTTCGAAACTACTGGACCGATTTGAACAATTCTGTCACATTGAGAATCCTCGTTAGCCCTGACGAACATAGGCTATAAAATTATTTTTCCTAGGGAAAAATATAAAATTCCCACGAGAAAACAAAAATAACTCGGGCGAAGCTGCGAGCGGAAAGCTAGTCTACTAGACTAGCTTGTATATATGTTGATTTTCAATCGAGGGCTTTTCGATTTACAAATTTCATATGTACATTTATTTGACGCTCCTACGGTGAAGGAAAACATCGTGAGGAAACCTGCATACACCTGCGAAGTAATTCAAAGGTGTATGTAAAGTTAACCAATCCGCACTGAGTCCCAGAGTTTGACTAAGGCCTAATCGCCCTAACTGTTAGGGTAGGCTCGTGCCCCTTGGTGGGGACGTATATGAGCTGTAATGATGAAAAAGACTATTAGTTAACTGAAAAATAAATTTTTTAAATTTAAAAATAATACCCTCATCAAAAGACAAGACAACTGAAAAGATAACCCTTTCCTTGCAGTCGGGTAAATTAGACTTACCGAGCCACAATCCGACATAGATAAGAGCCATGTACGGCATCGGCATGGGTTGTATGAATGATATAAGCGGGAAATTGCAGATTTTAGGATTTCCCCAACGCTGGTCCATCGCGGCCCCTCCACGCTCGTCCGGAATATCGAAGATCATCGCCAGCCCTGCACATACTTTATGTACAGTAAACAAAAACAAACTTATTTGCGCTACCATAATCTGTTCCAAGGAATACATAGAAAATAGAATACTACAATAATACATAGAACAATAGTTCTAACGTCACGTGACATTAGAACTATTGTTCTAATTTCACGACGAATGATCACTCGCTATCGCTTTCGTGACATTACAACAACTTCTAACGTCACGTGACATTAGAACTATTGTTTTAATGTCACGAAAGCGATAGCGAGTGATCGCTATGAGATAGGCGGTAGGGCCGCCGATTAGAAGGCCAGTGCCGTCTAATCCTTCTAATCGGGGGACCCGGGGTACGATCCTGCCACATGCCAATGTGTTTTTCGTTTTTCGAATTTCGCTTCGAAACGCTCCTACGGTAAAGGAAAACATCGTGAGGCATCCACTGCGAAAAAATTCAAAGGTGTATGGAAGTCGACCAATCCGCACTGGACCAGCGTTGTCATGGTAATTATTACTGTGGCGTGGTTAAATGGCCTTTTAATACATTAAGGTTCAGTGGATGTTGAACATTTACATGGATTTTTTTTGCAATTTCAAGATAAATTGGTCTCATATTAAAAATTGATCAGTTTGCTTGTCCGAACAAGTCCTAATTGGCATTACCCGTATCATATGCATGTTACGGGTAATGCCTAAAGATGCAGTAAACTTTTGTTTATCCAGGTAAAACTATTACCCTATTACCCATGCCTTTGTAAAATCCGTAGCAAGCATGCAAGTAAGCATGCAGTTTGATGATCCGCTCGCTTCGCTCGCTCCGCTGTGTATAGTCACAATTCAAATTCAAAATTCAAATATCTTTATTCAACATAGGCCTTTACAGGCACTTATTGACGTCAAAACAAAGCAACACATTCTAATTTAAAGGAAACATATTAACCTTGTATGTACATACATCCTGAATATAATCAGGATGTCTGCAAATACAAGTAGGAATGAAAAAAAAAAAGTTGATTCTACACCTGTTTGGAAATTGGGAGGCCTTCTCGAGAAGAACTCGAAGGCAAGAAACTCGAAAGGTCAAATTTTTTATCTCCTCTTTTAAATCGCCATGTCGCAATGTCTAACCTAACCTACAGATTTCAGTTTTTTCCTTGCCCTCCGATCCCCCCGAGTAAGGGGGCTGCGCCTTCTGCACGCCTGTTCATGTTGGTTAGACCTAGGCGGGTATGGATGGATAAACGTTGGATATTAATTAATTAAGTTTGATTTAATATTCGAACTTACCCAAAAGGCTTGGGTAATTGTAGTTTTACCCGGGTAATCCTTATCTTCTAGCATTACCCGTAACTACTAAACTACTAACTAAAATAAAAGGAATAAAGTAAAACCAGTTAATTACGAGTTCTAGAATCCGGTTAAGTAAAACTACTTACATTACAATGACACACCGAACTCTTACCGAACAGTATTCTCGTCACAGCCAAGCTGGAGGGGTCCTGCGGCCGGTGCAGGTACGACACGACATTGGAGAACGACAACTCTGCTACTTTAAATCCGAACTGATCTCCGAACTTTTCCTCGCCTTTTTTTAGAATCGCTCTTAGTTTTACTTTCATCTGGAACTCGAAAATAAACATACCTACTTATATCTACTTATAACAAACTAGCTGTTGCCCGCGACTTCGTCCGCGTCAATTTCTGTTATTATGATTAAGAAGTTTTTAAAAGAATATATTTAATTGAAGAATGAATAATTTAATAATTTTCCTCGTTTTTTCCATATTTTCCACTGATTCTTCGCTCCTATTGGTCGCAGCGTGATGTTATATAGCCTAAAGCCTTCCTTGATAAACGGACTATCCAACACAAAAAGAATTTTTCAATTCGAATCAGTAGTTCCTGAGATTAGCGCGTTCAAACAAACAAATAAACAAACTCTTCCGCTTTATAATATTAGTTAAATAAATAAACAATATGATGAGGTTGCCCCTTAATCATGCGTATATGAGTTTATTTTAATAGTTTTTTCTTAGAATTATCACGGGTTATACGAGTAATTGGAATTACCCTTAGACCCGTTAATGGGTCAATACACCGGGACTGCGGGTAATAAATAGGTCATATTTTGCATTATCCTCCCCTTTATTCGGTTTCCTTCCGTTTAATGTTCTTTTTCTATAATTGAATGGAAAAGATAGCTGTGTAGAAATAAGGCATTTTATTGCTATTTTTTTATTCGTTGTGTTATGATTTTGTAATTATATGTTTTTATGCAATGAAGTATTGTGAATGTGTATGCATGTTTTATTTCAAAAGCACATATGAGCCTTTTTGAATCTAGCAAAGTTTATAAGGAGTTCTTGAAAAATATATCCATTAGGTAATCAAGTCAAAAAAAAGACTCGGGGTAACTTTAAAAAAAACTTCGCCCCGCACTAGGATTTTCTCCTTTGTCGTGGGTGCGACACTTAGAATATCACATGCACATACGCCCAGACCGGAACAAATTTTTGTAGGCCATACAAAACATTTGTCCCGTACGGAATTGAACCCGCGACCAATTGCGCAGTAGGCGACCACTCGACCTCTGCGCTAACCGTGTCGTCAAAACTTGCAGTGTGATAGTGAGTAAGCACCCGTATGTCAGTATTTTTATTTGCAGTGAATAACATAAAATAAAAATTGTTTCACCTAATAGAATGCTACATTATCGTAACGTATAGGCTATAGACAAAAAAATAGGATCTCCATAGGAAAATCAAAAAATTACGCGAGAGAAGCTGCAAGCAGAGAGCTAGCAATTTTACTAAGGGCTTGACCGATCACACAAGAGGGCAGAGGATTTTCTGTTTGGTTTGGTTGGTGGTAGGGCTGCTGAGCCCGCCTGGCTAGCTACCACTCTCTTACTAAAGTTTTTCGCCACAGTAACAATGTAAAGTAACCGACAGTTAATTATTGCCGCGCAGTTCCACTGCAGACCTGCGGTCGGTGTAGGTTCGGCTAGTGCGGACCTTTATCGTCACTTACCATCGGGTGAAAAAATGTCTGTAATCCGTAAACACACCAATTTTGTACCTACTTATTAGTTGGTAAAAAATATACCTCACCGTCGAGAGAGATGTGACAGCGGAATGTTTCGAATTATATGATGCTTAGCTCCTGCAGCTCCCGAACGATCCCGTTTAAATCTGGAACACTACTAAGGCAGACATGTGGATGGAGAGGACAGGGAAATGGGATTAATTATGTATGCGCCCAAAGACGTGTGAATACCGTGTCATATTAATTATGGGCGGAGATCAAACCACTGGAAATATGCCGGTCAAAATATCATGCGCGATTGTCTATTCACTTGAATAATTTGAATATATTAAGTAGGCACGTATGTTAACAGTCTGTTGGCTTTAAAATTATAGCCTACTGTCCCTGTATTGTCATCAAATAATTCTCGGCTTATTTATCGCAGTGTCTCAAGACAAAAATCCTTAAATCAGTATTGCCAGTGATGACATACCTACGGAACTGAGATATGGCCGTTGGTCTCATAAGAAGGCGCAAGGGTAATGGGAAAGGGGAAAGGCTATGTTTGGGGTTTCTTTAAACGCAATCGCATCAGAAATGATGAAATCCGTGGAAGAACTAGATTCACCGACATAGCCTAATGGCCAGTATACACTTTGTTTAGTCAAGTGCTTAGTATTTAGTGTTTAGTAGACTGTTTAGTGTTAAGTGATTAGTAGGTGCTGTCCATACACTGTTTAGTAAACAGTGTTTAGTTTATTTGTTCATTATATGGACTTAACACTAAACAGATCTGTCCAGACGTGTTTAGTGAGTTTTTAGTGTTAAGTGAGGGGTGAAGGCGGGAGAGCGGGAGGGGCGACTCGCAGAAAAAATAGAACGCGTTCCTATTCGCTAAACACTAAACACTTAACACTAAACACTTAACACTAAACAGAAGCTGTCCGAACGTGTTTTTTACTAAACACTTAACACTAAACAAGCCACTCGCACTAAACACTAAACAATGTGTGTACCGGCCATAAAGAATTGCGAACCTTAAGTGGCAGTCGCGGCAGGACACAGCTCGCAGGACTGGTCGTTGAGGCGGGGCGGTCCTCAAGTGGCGGCTGCATACCGGGAGACGCAGCGTTCCTTAGGCCCCCACAAGGTGGACCGATGATCTGGTTAAGGTCAAGGAGAGACGCTAGATGCGGGAGGCGTAGGACCCCTTGTTACACGTACATAACTGAGTTAAATTACCAGCGACTGTCAACTCGGTTGTCAAGGTGTAAATACGTACAATTGAGTTTATTACAAATTTATTGAATTAGTTACTTATATCAACGTCTTTGTGTTACCAAGTTCGTGTATTATGTCTGTCTGTGTAAGTAATTTGTGTGCTTTTTGTGTGCTTTCTTTTAATAGGAGTCGTCGATCTCACCAGAGCCACCCGACCCGGGTTTGGCCTCAGTGCCACAGCCCATAGATGATGAAGTGCTTTCAACTAGCCAGGACGTTATGGATTACGAATCCACTACTCGTGTCAACCGGAAAAGATCTAGCGAACAACATAATATGTCAGACATCCCTAATAAAATCAACTCCACGGAAAACACACCATCACATTCCATTCAACACCTGTATGAACATCCTTGTCTAAAAGAAATTAAAATGTACACTCGCTTGGATAAAGGTCCTATTATTGTACACATATCCCGGGTAGAGCCTCATCCGAAGGCTGGAAGTACAATTAACCCGATTTTATTTGGTAAGCTTCTAATTAGTGAAAATATTAAAAATATTATTAGACAGGGTATCAAAAGTGTTGGACGTAATCGTATATCAGTCCAATTTTCAAATGGTGTGGATGCTAATAATTTCATCACAAATCCTGTCCTTGCTGCCAAGAAATTTTCAGCGATTATTCCATCATTTAATGTTACTCGCATGGGTGTTGTCCGTGGTGTCCCGCCAGAGTGGTCAATGGACGAATTCGTCCAAACTGTAGAGATCCCCGAAGAATGTGGCCACATCTTAAAAGCCAGGCGGTTTAATAGAAAAACTATCGAAGATGGACAGGTAGATTGGATCCCAACTCGCACAGTAGTCCTTACATTTAGTGGTCAATATCTGCCCTCTAAAATATTTTGCTGTTACACGGCTCTTCCAGTGGACATATATGAGCTCCCCACGATCCAGTGTAATAATTGCTGTCGTTTTGGGCATGTGCAAAAACAATGCCGTTCCAATCCCAGATGCTGTAAATGCTCAAAGACCCATCATGGAAATGATTGCAATGTTACCGAAGACTTAGCAACGTGTCTTTATTGTTCTGGCAGACATTTTGCTACTAACAAGATATGCCCAGAGCATACTAGACAAAAGTCTATTAAACTTGCAATGTCTCAGGACAATGTTTCATACGTAGAAGCTGCAGCTCGATTTCCACCAGTCCGCCGCTCTTATTCCAATGTGGTCCGAGAATCATCACTCCCACCTCATCACCATTCTTCTCAAAGTTCATACACAGTGTCAACTCCAACCCGTCCCCCATTTTCCCCACTGACAATTGCTTCTCCCTTATCCCATTCTTCTTACAGAGAAACTGTAACTCTCCCAGTAAGGAACCGCCCTGCAACAAATAAGGGCTATGATAAGGATGCTCATAATGAGTTAATTAGTGACTACAATGCCCCCGAACCCCATAATGGGGTTATGTTTAACTCTCATATGCCAAAATCCCCAATTTCTTCACAAACCATTCACCATCTAGATTCATTACTATCTATCATTTTGAAAATGATGGATAAATTTTGTGATGTGTCTCCACCGCCCAACGTTGCATTAAAATTAAACCAGCTCATGGATATAGTAAATAAAATTCCAACTAATTCAGTGGAATGCTCGTAGCCTACGCCCTAAGAAACAAGATATCTTTGATATGATTAGTCGTTTTCACCCCGCTGCCTTTGCCATCTCGGAGACATGGTTGTTACCTGGTTCTCATTTTAGAATGCCAGGTTATAGCTGTCTGCGGGATGACAGAAGCGATGGGTATGCTGGAACTGCTATTTTAATTAAGAATTGTATTCCTTTTACACGCATCCCCCTTCCCAATATCCCTAATGGAATTAATGTAGTTGCCGTAAAAACCACCAATGTAACATTATTGTCCATCTATATTCCTAATCCAGATATTATTTCCATTATAGATTTACACAGTCTCTTTTCCACTCTCCCAAGGCCATTCCTGGTTATGGGAGATTTTAATCTCTCTCATGCTATTTGGGGTGGTCCACATTATGATTCCTTAGCTTGCGATCTGGTGGATCTTATGGATTCAATGAACATCTGCCTCTTAAATGATGGCTCTCCAACCAGATGCACCGCACCTGGTTGCAATCCTAGTGCAGTTGACCTTTCTATGTGTTCCTCCGATATCCTTTCCCTGTCCACTTGGAATGTTTTACCTGAGTCATTTGGTAGCGACCACTATGCCATTTCCATACAACTGTCTTGTTCTACTCCCATGTACTGTAGCGTCCTGCCTGTCGTTCCTATACTATGTATTATAAGTTAGATTTTAAGTTAGTTTGTAAGATTTGTTTTCGGCCTTTAACTCTGTACATATTAAGAAAATAAGCTTTTTCTTATTAGCATGCTCTATATATTTTAATTACTCTTTATTCTATATAGTTTATTTTTCATATTTATTATTTTCATATTTGTATCTATTTTCATAGTTTTCTTACTATATTATTTTTTTATGTATGCGGACTACTCAAGTTCCATCACCCAAAAATCCACTGACTGTCATTTATTTCTACACTTTACGGTTTACTATCCTCTCATCCCAAAATGATCAATAGAAAGAGCAAGCTTATTTTCTTCTTCTAAATTCTAGTACTTGTTTTGTTTTATTCATTTGTTTTAGCTGTAATATAAAATTAGTATGTACGCTGAATCGAGAGTTCAGTCGTCGAGTTAGCTCGTACACTACGCACTGTAGTGCAGGCCGTTCCCGGGCCATTGGCATTGGCCCGGGACTCAAGAAGGCTCCGCGTAAATCTATCTCTAAACTAAATCTACCTGCTGCTGCCTAAACGCTTTGCCGAAGCTTCGGACGCCGTGGAAGAAGCTACCCTTCTATCGCCGTTTTACTTCGGTCCTGCGGAAGAAGCCACTGCCGATTTGCCTCTACGGGTTTCTTCTGATTATCGTCTCAGAGTGCTGAAGAGCATCACAACTGCGGGCCTGGTGTGACTGGGTTGTCGCCGTGTACTGAAACGACGCTGCTGTTACCATCTTCAGCTGTGTTCCTGTTTTCCCGCCATAGTTTCACGTTCCCCTAAGTCCGTATCGATCCTACCACCGGTGGTCACGTCGCGAGTGAATTCCCTTTTTCCCTGTCCCTCCTATTTCCCAGCAACGTCGTGTGTGTATATATTTTAGAAGATCGAAATACTCTAAAATTTGCTTGTAAATAAATATTAACGTTTTGTACCATAATATTTTTATCTTTTGTAGTATAGTGTTTCCCTATTTCTCTCCCGATTTATCTGCTGCGTTACAGCTTCTCCCTCTCAGAGAAGTTGTAACGTTACAGTACAGATCCTTACCCCCCTTACTTAAATATAGACTGGGTGGTGCTAAGTGGGATGACTATGCAACTGACTCAGATTTAAACGTTTTGTCCATTCCTAGTGACACTAGACACAGCTTTCAGGAACAATATGATCTTTTCCTTTCTGCTTTGGTAAAGGCTGCAGATGCTAATATCCCGCCAAAAAAAGGCAACGTTGGTAATAAAATCTCTCCTCCATGGTGGGATTCAGAGTGTACAGAAATGCACAGGCGACGTAAAGAGGCTGAAGTAACATACCGTCGTTCTATGTCAATGGAGAACTTTATTTTTCTGAAAAAAATTACTGCAACAGCAAAACTGTCTTTTTAAGAAAAAGAAGCAATTAGGCTGGTTAAACTTTTGCCAAAATCTATCTCCACGCACCCCTTCTACTATAGTATGGAAGTGTATAAAAAGATTTAGAGGTTCCTTTACACTCCCCCCACAATCCAACAACCAAAATCTTTGGTTGGAAGATTTTTTTCAAAACTAGCTCCTCCTGATGTTCCTAATATTGACTGCTTACCATCACCATATCCCAATCCCAACACCATATCTCCACATCCCTTCAATAACCTATTTACTTTGACAGAACTTGAGTCAGTACTCCAAAATTTAAAAGACTCCTCCCCCGGCATAGATGGCATACCATACTCTTTCCTTACAAAGGCTGGAGTGTTCTCCAAACGAATGTTCCTTGAAATTATAAACAAATGCTTTGTGTCAGGGTCTGTTCCTTATTCTTGGAAGCATCAAGTAATCATCCCTCTATTAAAACCTGGGAAAGACCCCACAAAGGGTGCTTCTTACCGGCCTATTGCGTTATCATCCACCTTATGCAAGATATTGGAACATCTACTTAAAAGGCGCCTTGAATGGTTTGTCGAAAATAGGGGTATTCTAGCCGCTACCCAATTTGGCTTTAGGAGGGGAATGAGCACCATGGACAATCTTAGCATTCTAACTACGGATATAAGAATAGCTCTATCCAAAAATCAATATCTGGTTGGTGTGTTTCTAGACATCAGTTCTGCATATGACAATGTCTTACTTCCGGTGCTCAGGCAGAAAATGCTCAATCTGAATATCCCTGCGAGGTTAGTACACTTTATATGTAATTTACTGATGAATAGAACTATCCAAGTACGCTCCGGTGGTGCTCTTTCTCCTCCAAGACAAGTATGGAAAGGTTTGCCTCAGGGGTCAGTCTTAAGTCCACTTTTGTACAGCTTATACACTTATGACCTAGAACAATGTGTTGATTCTTTTTGTAGTATACTGCAATATGCTGACGACATCGTTTTGTATGCTGCTGCAGATTCACTAGAGGAAGCAGCCCAAAGATTAAACCAGGCTCTCTCTTATTTAGAAGACTGGCTGAACGATCACGGTCTTAATATTTCAGTATCTAAGAGCAATACTTTAATTTTCACTAGAAAATGTGAGAAAAATATTAACATTCTGAGATGTCTATCAGGAGTTTGGTGGGGTGCTCATCCCTGCTCACAGAGACTCATCTACAACGCCTTAATTCGAAGTCTTTTTGATTATGGGTCAATAATACTGGAACCCTGTAACAAAGAATTCTCATTAGCTTTGGACAGAATTCAATTTATGTGCTTACGAATCATACTTGGAGCAATGAAATCTTCTCCTACTAATGCCTTACAGGTTGAAGCTGGCGATCCTCCCTTAAATCTACGTCGTGCCTTTCTCTCTGACAAGTTTGTTTACAAAGCCTTTCAAAATTCGAATCACCCACTTATTTTAAAGTTACAATATCTTTCTTCTATTATTTCTAATAATAGATATTGGACAAATAAAGATGTACCCACCTTGATCAAGAGCTATCTTAAATTGACCAACCATAGACATATTTTATATCAGTTAAATCTACCCCTTTTGGCATCTATTAATTATGAATCTCTTTTATTCAAACCTAGCATTATTCTTGATTTAGGAATTAAAAAGAACCTCCCAGGCGCTAATGCTTTGTTCCTTGGTATAGTTGAAGATAATTGGAAAGACTGGTATCAATTTTTCACAGATGCCTCTAAGTCCCAGAATGGTGTCGGAGCAGCCGCCTACTTACCAAATTATAACACTCTCCCAAGCTTCAAATGTCCACCCGAATCATCAATTTTCACAGGAGAATCAGTGGCAATCTTCGAAACTGTTAAGTTCATTCTCAACCACAAATTTAATAAGTCTATAATTTTTTCCGATTCTCTTAGTTGTCTTCAGGCATTATCCTCCAACCATTTTTCTGTTAATAATAAATACCCTTTAATTTTAGAAACGAAGCAATTATTGTTAAACTGCCACGAAAATAACATAGCTGTATCTTTAGCATGGATCCCTAGCCACTCGGGCATAGTGGGTAATGAAGCTGTAGATGGCTTTGCTAAAGACGCGATACTATCGGGCTGCAACGATCATTATAAGATTTATATGTACGACCTGTGCTCGTTGGCGAGAGTGGACCTTATGATGGCGTGGTCTGAATCTTGGAAAAAGTCGCAAAGAATTAAGGGTAAATATTATAGCGACATACAACCCGATATCCCAACAAAGCCCTGGTTCTCACGGTACAAAATTGCTGACAAACGCACTACATCCATTGTGTGTAGACTGAGACTCGGTCACTCGTGTAATCCACTCCACCTGTACAAGTTACATGTTCGAGACACACCACTATGTGATTGTGGCACTGAGGAAGGAACCACAGACCATATTCTGTTCAATTGCCCCAACAACCCCGTATCCTTATATGACATCTTACCGCCTTTTATTCCTAGACCTACAAATGTTAAAACCCTATTATCTATTTTAAGTTTCCCTATTTTAATATTACTGTGTAAATATATATATGTACTTACAATATTAAGCTTTAACCGTACTATGTTATAATTTGTGTGCTTTTAAGTCTATGTTATTGTGAAGTTCTGTTTTGTCCTTTTTCAGGTAACCCAAAACAATCTCACTATATGTTTGGCTACCTTTCAAAAGTAAACTCATAAAACCGTGTTTTATCCATAACTTGAGTTTGGCAGTAATGGTTGTGTTTACGACCGGTTGCCATTCAACAAAGAAGTGAAGTGAAGTAAATTACCAGCGATGTACAAAGAAAAAATATTCTTCGTACAAAACCGGGTAGTGTACTAAGAAACTTTTGTTCTTTGTACATTCAATTAGATTGCCAGTTATGTACAAGGATGTAAATATTCGTCCTACATTTCTCGGTTTTGTTAAAGAAATCGTTGTTCCTTGTGCATAACCAATGAGGTTCTCAAAGTAGTTAGTGTATCCATGTGTATCTAACTTCTTAATGTAGGTTTATATAGAACTGGACTTTTTTTTTTTTTTTTTTTTTTTTTTTATTACTAATTTAACACTCCACAGACTCGTGGTCCGTGCTCTTTTCATGGAATCTTCTCATTGTGATCTATTTTATTATAATTATTATATTAAGACTAACGACTACTTTTTACTCCTAATCTAAGGTGAGTTGCGCAACACAATCAATTTAAAAAATTTAAATATATATCTTAATAATATCTATTTATAATATATATCTTAATAATATCTTAATAGAACTGGACTTTAGGACTTTCTATTATTTGAATGTTATCATTAATTTTTTTTTGCTGTGAAGACCCTTATCCGACTTTTTCATACGATTTTGAACCATTTTCTTTTGAAACTACAAAGCTTTCATATAAAAGTTTTCTTATGTTAACAAAAAAAACAGTGAACAAAAGAAAACCATAATTACTTACATAAATCCAATACACCAGGAAAGAAATGAAAACTGTTAAAATGTGATTTTTTCTTCGTTTGATTACAGGAATTTGTTTTTTGTTAGATAATTTTGAAACATGTAAACTGAGGCAATGGCAACAGTGGGGCTAGCACGCAGGAGAATCGAAAATCGAATCGAAATCCGAATCGAGGAGTTTGTATGGCAATTTTATTAGCGCCACGGCGGTGAGTAGCAGCACTAATAAAATTGCCATACAAACTCCTCGATTCGGATTTCGATTCTCCTGCGTGCTAACCCCACTGTTCCATACTACTAAAATGGCCACCTATCGAGCTTGCCAAAACTGTCAAAACTGTAATGACAGAAACGGAGATATGTGCATTGTAACAGTGTGCCCCATTTTACACTGTTCCCCACCTTACCCTAATCACCACACTGCACCACATTTCATTACTCATTATACTTGGGCAATACGCTTATTATTTTCGATTATTCGCCTAAGGACAGATTTTGGTTTGGGCAGATTGTTTTTTTGAGCAGATTCGTCTTACGGCAATATTGTGCAGTGAAAGTGGTGTTATTTTGGTGCACTAACATTTATGTTGACGCGACGGTAAGAAATAAGGGTTTTGTGGTGTACTACATGACGGTGAGTCTTTTTGCGGATTTTCCACCGGCAGGTATTTTTCGTTGGTAACGAAGAGTCTGTGTACCGATTTTTAGCTTCCTACCTTGAAAACTGCGAAAAGTCCCATATAAAATTTCACCCTGTCTTTAAAGGGGTTGGGGGCAGATTTAAAAAAAAATGATGCACGATTTTTTGTTAGTTTCAAATAGCATACCGATTTTCTTTCAAGCTTTCAGCCTTGAAAATTGCGGAATGCTCCATTCAAACCTCCAACCCCCCATTTTAGGGAAGTGGGGGGCTAGAGAGACAAAAAGTAGCCTGTCACTCTCCATCCCTTCAACAATCTGCACTTAAAAATCACGTCATTTCGTCGCTCCGTTTTGCCGTGAAAGACGGACAAACAAACAGGCACACGCATACACTTTCCCATTTGTAATATTACTAGCTTTCCGCTCGCGACTTCGTCCGCGTTATTTTTGTTTTCCCGTGGGAATTTATATTTTCCCGTAGGCCGTAGACCAGGAGAAGGACATAGGGTAATTACCCTTTGTCCTTCTCCTGGTCTCGAACTATCCCTATACCAACTTTCATCAAAATCGGTTCAGTAGTTTCGAAGCCTATTCAATACAATATATAAAACAATCAAATCTTTCCTCTTTATAATATTAGTATTAGTATATTGGTATAGATTAGTAATTAGTATGGATGTGTAGATGTAGTTGAAGGAATAGTACATTGTTACCCCAGGGGTGAAAGTAACTTATTTAGTCCCGAGACGGTGTTTGGCGCCCGAGCGTAGCGAGGGCACCAATAGTTCGAGGGACTAAATAAGTCTTTAACCCGAGGTAAACACTGTGCTTTTCATTACGAATACAAGGAAAGTAAAAATAATAAAAAAATAACTAGAGAAAAAACGTGTAAATTTTATTTTACATAAATCAACAACTTCTACTTTAGCCCGCTTTTTCTTATAAAATCAGGCGTTAACTCCATACCTGAATCAGATGAACTCATTGTGTTAATTATTATAAACACAATGTTATACAAATACAAATAAAACAGTTTAATACAAATCTCTGCTATAAAGAAGTATTAACAAAACTCTACAAATGGAAAAAACAAATGAAGATCGCATTGCCACTTTCCCGCTCATTTTGTTTTTTTTCTGTGGCCGGCCAGCTATTCAGCCATTATTTTTCATTTTCATAATTTAAAAAATGGTATAGTAGATTGCTTTATAAGGGTGGAAAGGAATCAATCCCTACGAGGCTGTTAGACGCCCGAGCGCAGCGAGGGCGGCTATAGTCCGAGTAGGGTTTGATTCCTTTTACCCGTGTGTAGCACTCTACTTTTCATTTCGAATGCAAGGAAAATAAAAAATAGCTTTTCTAATAAAATTTATTAATAAAAATACTCCTAACATGACATATCGACATCGTGTTTTACACTTAGTGTACTTTTAAGCATTGAATATCTGCTCCATAGCGTAGACGCCTGCACTTTATGAGATAGTTCATTAAAGTATATAAGAAATACATTTTCAGAAAATGATTTTATATTCCTTGCATCTCGCCACTTCATAAAGTCGGAGTATGTATTTAAATATCTTTCCTTTGAAATTTTTGGCAAAAA
The DNA here is from genome assembly GCA_963935595.1 of Schoenobius gigantellus. Lineage (NCBI taxonomy): Eukaryota > Metazoa > Arthropoda > Insecta > Lepidoptera > Crambidae > Schoenobius > Schoenobius gigantellus. The sequence goes on from OZ012549.1 coordinate 5,876,294, forward strand.
AATTTCGAGTATTGTATTTGCTTCGTTCGTGACTGAATCTGGAGCCGAAATTTCAGAATCGCTTGAATTCATTGTTTTTCTTAAATACCTAAATCACACAATCAAGATTTCGGTACAGCGTAACAGATTCCCCTCCCGCCAAAATTATCTTTTTCACAGGTATTTTTAAATTTGGAACACATCGCGTTACCTGTTACTGGCCATTCAGCCAAATACTTTTATTATCATTGTACCAAAGATTGTATGTACGTAACCTAATTCAGTTCTATTTTTAAAATTTTACTTTCCGCCCTAAGGAGGGAAGTAAATAGTATGAGAATTTCCCGCCCGCTGGTGGGAACTAGCGTTTTCCTCCCAATACTCAGATCAAGGAAATAGATCAATTTTAAAGAAATAGTTGAAAATAAATTATAATAAAGTGATTTAAAAATATATTCTTTAAATACTTAACATTATGTTACTATTTCAATTTTACACCGCGCTTTAATTGAGTGGCTGTATAGAAAGTCGGTTATGGTTCAATAAAAATGTGACAAAAGAACTAGTTTCTTTTTTAAAATTTAACAGCAACTGTCAGTTGAAAGTAATTCTCCCTAGGGCTGAAAAGTATTACTTTCAACCCGCTCCTCAGGCAACTTCAGACCTACTTTCAGAGTATGAGTAATGAAAAAGCAGATTACGCACCTCGTAAGTGAGCTAATAGTACCCGTGGATGTTATAATAATAATAATAAATTTATTTGCCAGAATATGGTTAGTAGGTTGTTACAGTTCATTGTTACATTTCCCGATATATTCTATCCCGTCATATGTTTGGTGTACGAGCGCTTGCGCGAGGGCACTAATAACCCAAGGGCATTTTAGCTCACTTAGCGCTCGGTGCGACAATCTACTTTTAATTCGTTTTAGTAACATACCCCCCCAAACACTAAAACACAGCAGGGGCTCGGCAGGTTTTTATTTATCGTTTACTAGAAATAATTTGTAGAACCTCCTTGGTTATGCACAAGGAACAACGATTTCTTTTAACAAAACCGAGAAATGTAGGAAGAATATTTACATCCTTGTACATAACTGGCAATACAAATGGTAATGTACAAAGATCAAAAGTTTCTTAGTACACTACCCGGTTTTGTACGAAGAATATTTTTTCTTTGTACATCGCTGGTAATGTAACTCGGTTATGTACGAGTAACAAGGGCGTAGGACGTCCGATCGGTTTGGATATCCTTGGGGGAGGCCAACAGTGGGCGTCTCTTGGCTAAAATTATGATGTATGTTGTTATCAAATAAACTGGCGTTAAGGGGATTACCTCGCATAAACTTAAAAAATACTGCATGTTTGAAGAAGATTGTAGAATAACCCTATTGAGCAAGAGTTACAAAAAAAATATATGTTATACGCAAGGTCTCGAAGTATAGATCGTATTGATTAAAATTTTAGTTACTTATACCCAGTTGTTTTAAAAAAAATTAGAAAAGTCGCCAATTTTAAACTTATTTACAAATTCTCTCAGTAACGGCTTATTACCAATGCATGAATTTTGCATCAATAAAAAGGTAACGATGTCTTTTATAAATCGTATTGATCAGATTTTAAAAAACTTCAAAGTTCTTTTAAATAATAAAGAAAAACCTAAAATACTATAAGAACCCCGCGCCAGGCACCTCCGCAATGCCCGGACAGCAATACTTGATACGAGAATCTAGTGCGTTCTTGACTCTCGTAACGGGTGGACTGTACGTGCGTTTTTTTGTGCGACATCATTACGAAAAGTGACAAATTTTGAATGACTTTTAAATTAAATCGGATTGTAGATAGTGTTAATAATTAAAATAAGTAATATTAAGGACAATAATTAGCTTGTAAATGTATTTAATAAGTTTTTATTTAGTATTTGTTATAAGTAGTTGTCATAGAGTGAAATTAGTTCAGATTAGGTAATAATGCCTAAGCATAAAAGTAAAGCCTAGTGGCTCGTGGTCGAGCTCTCCAAAATTATTGGTAAGAAGTTACATTTAGATATTATGAAAAGGTTAAAATTTATTTCTCTTTCAAATATTTATCATAATGAGCCCTGAAGTTATGGTAAGGATCTCAACCACTGTATTACGTAAAATTATCATGTTTGGCCTCATTTGAAAGAGCAGGAATCGTATTGTGATTTGTGAAGTATTATCTCCATGCAGTTTAATGACTGGCTATTTTTTATTTCGTAATGAACTCTAATACCTTGCTAATAAAGTTCATAACTTACACACAGTTTTTGTTGCCCGTAAACCGAATGGAAATAAGAATTCATAATACGGGGGCTGACTTAGATCAAGATAGCTATGATGATTTTGTCTTCTGATGATCAGATCCAAAGGTAGGTACAGGATTTCAACCACTGTATTACGTAGAACTGTCGTGTTTGGACTCATTTAGAAGAGCTCACCGAGACCAAGATGACTGTACTGGTTTTGCTTTCCTGGTGATCAGCTCCGAAGATAGATACAGGATCTCAACCACTGTATTACGTAGAACTGTCGTGTTTGGACTCATTTAAAAGAGCTCGCCGAGGTCAAGATGACTGTACTGGTTTCGCCTTCTTGATGATCAGCTCCAAAGGTAGGTATAGGATCTCAAGCATATTAACGACTAGCAATGTAGTTAATTATTTTTATTCTTACACTAGTTTTCACATACCTACCTATATTTTTTTTTTTTGCTTTTATGGTTTTCTTTTTTCTCAATGTATGTATATTCATAATCTAATAGAAATAACCACCAAAGACTGCATTACCTACTAAAAAAATATTTATGTATGTAACATGCTACGTTATACGTGGCTACAGTATGACGACACGGTTAGCGCAGCGGTCGCGTGATCGCCTACTGCGGAACCGATCGCGGGTTCGATTCCCGTACGGGACCAAGATTTTGTATAACCTACAAAAATTTGTTCCGGCTTGGGCGTATGTGCATGTGAGATTCTATGTTTGTAACTGCACCCCCGACACAGGAGAAAATTCTATTATGAGGCAACGTTTTTTTAAATAATTGTTGTGTTATGTATTAATAATTAATATTACATACATATGCTGTACTTATCTATATATTATAACTATGTATATCTATTTTTTGTCTGTAAGTAATTGTTATAATGTAATAACTGTTGGTGAGTCTAATATTACGTAGAACTTTTGTGTTTGGACTCATTTGAAAAGGCTCACCGCGAACAAGATGACTGTGATGATTTGCCTTCTGACTATCAGCATAATAAATTTTATAATACACTAGCTATGCCCGCGAATTCCGTTTCGCCTCACGATAGGTTCTTTTGTTTTATTCTGGTTTTCCCGTTTTACTGTCTAATTTTTCCCGTAGGAAAAAAGTATCATATATCATAATTCCGTGGGAATTTTTACCGTGGGAAAAGTATTATATATTATACCTTATATAATTATCTATCTATTAGTGAAAATCCCGTCAAAATTGGTCCAGCCGTTACGGAGATTAGCGGGAACATACAGACAGACAGACAACGGGAACATACGTCTCCGGGACGGCCAGACCGATTTTGACGGGACTTTCATCAATAGATAGCTAATTATATAAGATAACACATAGTCTACTTTTCCTACAGTAAAAATTCCCACGGGAAAATGGGAAACTAGGATTTGACTGGAAATTGGTGGGGAGGTAGCTTAGAACCAGGAGACGGACATAGGATACTTTTTTCCCACGGGAAAAATATACGGGAAAACTAGAATAAAACAAAAGAAACTATCGTAAAGCGAAACGAAGGTCGCGGGCATAGCTCGTCGTACATAAAGTCGAGGCGGCATGGTTAGCGCAGCGGTCGAGTGATCGCCTACTGCGCAACGAGTCGCGGGTTCGATTCCCGTACGGGAGAAAGATTTTGTACGACCTACAAAATTTTGTTCCGGTCTGGGCGTATGTATATGCATGTGCGATTCAATGTTTGTAGCTGCAGCCACGACACAGGAGAAAATCCAACTGTGAGATTCTTCTGAGAACGTTCTTTGAAGAAAAAAGAGTGTAAATAAATATATGTAATCTGTATAGTGCCCAAACTTCTATGAAACGGCTATTTAAAAATGAAGCCACTATAATTATTTAAAAATTATTAAATTGATATTACACTTGACTGTGCTAATAAATGTGCTTATAAAGTTATCTGTTTTTAGGCAATCAAAAAATCTACAAAACTCCCAAACAGTACATAAGGAACTGCCTACGACGAAAGTAAAAGGAATTTCGCCAGAATCAAACGAACTACGTTCTGTCGCTATTGACGAGGAACCAGTACAAAATATGAGGGTATGTTTTAGCGTCATCCATCATACTCTGTGATTTGTTGGTTCCGACTCTTTCACACTCTCTGCTATACGTGTGTGGAATGGCTTGCCCCAAAACTTAGATTAGCTCGTAGCAAGGCATCTTTTAAACACTTGATACGCAGACATTTTCTCCCAGAATCTGTTGTTTAGTTCGATAGAATATCAGTCTTTATATATATTTATAGTATTATTTTTATTATATCTATATAATATTAAATCTATATGTATGTTGTTATTTATTTTATTTTTTATTTTTATTTTATTTTTATTTATTTGGGACAAACAACAACAATACAATACACAATTCCATACAGAAAATAATACAAAACTTAATTATTGTAATGCCAACACTTTTGTCCACGGTTTACTATATATGTGGTGTTCCGAGGTTTATGAAATATTATATTATATTATATCACTATTGAGCCCTAACATTACTTATAATGTTAGGGCTCAACAGCGAGCTTGAGCACAAGAAAAAAATTACAACATTATTATATTTGCCTACTTTTTGAATATAAATTATTTATTGCCAACCGTCTAAATTTTGCTTTAGAGCATGCAAAGATATCTATATCTAAAAGATGTGTATTATATAGGTCCGTCATGCGCCGCAGAGGCGCTCGCGTACCGGCATTGGTCCGACACGGTGAGGTGTAGAACAGCCGATTCACGCGCGCCTGCCGGCAGTTAGCGCTGCGTGGCACAACATAGCATAGTTTGCGGGTCAACGCGCTGCAGTCGATTCTGTCACTACATATGCCATGCAGCACCATACATGACAAAAAAGTACGCCTGCTGTCTAGGTCCAGAAGGTTATATTTTTCAAGTAGTACTGTATATGGTAATTTTGTACGAGTACATTTATAGTTCATACGCTTTAAGAATTTACGCTGAACTCTTTCCAACGATTCTTTATATTTCTTATATATTGGATTCCAAACCGAAACTGCATACTCAAGCTGAGACCTAACCAACGTTTTGTAAAGCAATAGAAAAGTAGATGGACGCTTAAAATCTCCTACGGATCGAAAAATAAAACCATACATACGGAATGCCTTTTCTAAAATTGTCAAAATATGTTTATCTAAATGCAATTTGGAATCTAATTCGATGCCAAGATCACGGATACATGTGACTCTTGCCAGGGGTTCATTTGATAATTTGTATTCATATGTAACATTATTAATTCTTTTTGTAAATGTTATTACATTGCATTTTGGTAAACTAAGATGTAATTTATTTTCAGAGCAATAATCCACGAGTCTGTCTAAATCCTCTTGTAACAGAATACAGTCACTCAAGGAGATGCAGGTATGGTATACTTTTAAATCGTCAGCATATAAAAGAAATTCAGAGTTAATAAAACAACTGTTGATGTCGTTAATAAACAACACAAAGAGCAACGGTCCGAGAATGGAGCCTTGAGGTACTCCAGAAGTAACCCGCACAGCGTCCGATTCAAAACCATTGATAACCACAGTCTGCGTTCTGTTATGTATATAAGAAGCGAACCATCTGAGCAAGTTTCCCCGAATACCATTGAAAGCAATTTTTTCCAAGAGTAACTCGTGATCTACCTTGTCGAACGCTTTTCTGAAGTCTGTGTACACAGCATCGACCTGGATGTTACGGTCCATATTTTCAAATAAAAAGTTAGTAAATAATAAAATATTACTGGTAGTAGAACGTCGCTGTACGAATCCATGCTGTTCCGGAATTATTATTGAGTGTATACTAGGGTAGATGGCACTAAGTACAAGACTCTCAAATAACTTGGACAGAGCAGATAAGATGGAGATGGGCCTATAGTTTTCGACATTGTGTTTATCCCCATTTTTAAATATGGGGGTAATAAATGCATGTTTCCATATGGGGGGGAAGAAACCTTCACTTAGGCATTTATTAAAAATGATGCAAAGAGGAACACACAGATATGTGGCAGTAGCTTTAAGAAAGGTAACCGGCAGTCCATCCGGGCCAGGTCCCTTAGATGAATCCAAGTTTCTGAGCCCCCTGTATATTTTATCCCTTGAGAGATGTATATCGGACAAACAAACATTATTATTAGATGTAATACCTGTGGGCATCCAACTAGAAGGCTCAAATGTGGATTTTTCATATACAGACTCGAAAAAAGAAGAAAACAAATTACATATTATTAAAGGGTCGCTAGATGATATGTTATGAAAGAATAAATTAGATGGAATACTTGATTTATTATTGTTTTTGTTAACATAAGTCCAAAAATGCTTTATGTTTGAGGCAATATTATTTTCCACTTGATTTAAGTAGGTAGAAAAGCAGTTACCACATTCCTTCTTGAATCTAGAGCGATAAACAGAGAAGGTCTCGTAGTCAGATAAGTTGCCATAAGTTTTCCATCTGATCCAGGCCCGTTCCTTATTTTTAAAGATATGAATAAGGGAGGAAGAAAACCAGTGTGGAAAGTGCGAAGATTTTATCTTTACAAGTGGCACACATTTCTTAACAATGCCGTAAATACACTCATAAAATAGATCTACTGCCTCTTGAGAATCGTGTTTCAACAACAGCTCATCCCAGTTTATATTTATGTATGTATGTATATCTTAATTTTATATTAAAGAAATCTTTATGTAGAATTATTATTATTTATACCTATTTTATTTGTGTTAGTGTTTAATTCGTACACCGTCTACTCATTCTCTCACACCATGCCGGTTGACTGGTAGAGAATGCCATTGGCATTAAGTCCGCCTTCCGTACATCCTCAATATGTTGTACGAAAAAGAATAAATAAAAAATAAATAAAAAATTTGTCAGAATATAGATTTTTATTTATATTTGTGTTATAATCTAACTACAAATTTAAAATTAAGATATACATTTAACTGCCTAGTAATCATGAACATGCTCTTTTTTTAGTTTCAACAAAATGAAGATTCTTTGCCTGGCCTTATTATCGAAAAAGAAGTACAATCACAAACAGAAATCCTAAACATATCTGGAAGAAGAGTTGTCTTTTCACATATCGATCTTGTAAATATGCACAAATTCTTGTAACACTTATTAATTCACGAATATTTATAAGGCACTAACTGATTATTTGAACTTCACTTTGTATAACGCTATTATTCACAAGCGATAAATATTTGTAATAGTTATTAGTCCTTTATTGTGTTTTTCTATATTTTCTTATTATAATTGTTAGCGTCCAACATTTGATCTCAATATTGTAGCTCAATGCCTACGTGACTGACAAATGTCATATAATTAATTATTTTTTAAAAATCTTTCATTTGACATTTATGTAGTTGTCTATTGTTATGACCAGTATAAAAGCGGACCAGGGTCATTAGGAAGCCAGTCTACTACCAGCTCTGGTATTGAACGCAAACGGCTAAGGAGTAGCTAAGCTCCTTACACCGGCTTGGAACCTAACCACCACCGCCAGGCCTTCGTGATCATATCACTTCATGCCGGTTCCTTCACGCATCTCCACCGCGCCTGCTACGTGTGCCTGCTGCCCACCTGACCACTCCGTCGCGCCTTCTACGGGTCCCTGCTGCCGTCTGCCTACGGAGCATCGTTGGGGCGCTCCTATGCTGCCTACCTATTCTCTGAGCTGCCTATCCGGAGAGCTGTGCTGCCGTGCCTGTTCCTGCTCCGGCTATCCGGCTGAGCTGCTACTCGCCCCCGCGTCCTACCCTGGCCAGGCTAGATTTTTATATAAATATTGTTGTACATAGCTAGATCTTAGTTAAGTTAGATAATTAAGTTCGGTCGTGCCCTCCTTATCACCCTACCTTTGCATTTATTTTTTAATTATACGGCATTAACTTTTAACCTTGTTTTTCTTTTAGCTTCCTCCCTTTTTTTTGCACGAAGCCTTCCGCTTCGCGACAAGGTAATAAAGTAAATAGGGCTTGCAAAAACTTTCTGAATAGCCAAATGTTGTCAAAAAAGGCACGACTGGCTGTTCATAGATGCGTTTTGGTCCCTACGCTTATGTATGGTAGTGAATGTTGGGTGTAGCAAAAGAAGGATGAAAGTAGGATTAATGCAGTGGAAATGAGAGCTTTGAGAGGAATGGCTGGAGTGACTCTGATAGATAAGTTTCGTAATAGTGTGTGTGAAATGTGTGGGATGAAAGAAGACATAGTGACAAAAATTGAAAAAGGAATGCTAATATGGTTTAGCCATATAGAAAGGATGAATGGAAGACGACTTACGAAAAAAATATACGAGGCAAATGCAAGTGGACAAGTCGGTAAGGGACGACCGAGACGAACTTACCTGGACCAAATAGGAGACATCTTGGACCTGCACCAAAAGGTCAGGTCAAGAGTACCCGTAACCGACGAGCGTGTACGAAAGTATTTATGAAAGTGGAGGACGCTAGAGACGTATGCTTAGACCTACGAGCACTTAACCCAATAGAGATGTAATTCATGCGAAAACAAGAGTGTCAACTAGCTGCGGTGCGCGGGAGGTTGTGATCGCTCCGAGCACCTCCGAGGTATTCCCATAGATTCCGATGCATTGCGAGCCCGATCGCTAAGGCGAGGTGTTAAGGACTATTATGCGTGCGTCGCGAGCGGTCGCGAGATTCTTTACGACGATGAGAGATGGACACACATTTACAATTAAATAAATATTTAAAAATATCCCCTATACCCTGGTTACCATCTAGCATTAAAGTACTCATCAAGACGAATCAAACGAGCCCATACTCGATGTGACTATGTCGATTAATTAATGAGTTCCTATGGCCATATTCCAGTTCCATCATTAGACCCTGGTTAACCTCTAGCACCAAAGTACTCGTCAAGACGAATCAAACGAGCCGAGGCTCGATGGGGTTGCGTCGTTGCTTTACTGAGTTTCTATGGCCACATTCCAACTCCATCATCAGACCCTGGTTACCATGTAGCACCAAAGTACTCGTCAAGATGAATCAAACGAGCCCAAACTCGATTAGGATGTGTCATTTCATTGCGAAGTTTCTATGGCCACCTTCCAGATCCATCATCAGATCAGCACCAATGTCATCATAATATTGTATTGTCACGCGATTTACACTTGTATGCTAAATTTTAGATCAATCGGTAACCGGGAAGTGGGACAAATTTAATTTGCAAGATTTGATGACAAACATCGACATAGGTGAAAGTAAATAAAAGTTTAAAAAAAAATAAAAAAAAACCACATCAAAATCCGTTGCGTAGTTTTAAAGATCTTAACATACATAGGGACAGACAGCGGAAAGCGACTTTGTTTTATACTATGTAGTGATGAGAAAATATATGTCGCTCAGAGAGCGATTAAAGTAGGCAAAATAACACTGACTGGGCGGCGTGTCTGTAGTCTTATTTTATCTTGTGCTTGATACTTTGTAGTGCAGTTGTCTAGAAAGAGATGGCGTTAACGTGGGAATACTTTTACCAGCGGGCAAATGCTGAAGGTCATTGGGCGACGTAATACCCTTAACTCAGAATAAGTGCAGTTAGAACGCAAACCCAACTTTTATAAGCTTTGCTATATCACAGAATAAAGTACTAAAGTACTATATCACACTTTGGTACTTACCGTATGCTAGCAAGGATGGTTTTAACTAACTAGCACAGAAACCTGCAGGTTCTGTAAAAAGAGGAAAGCATGAAACACCTACTGTATCAAAATCAGTGCTATTCTCTCGCTTGCAGGAGAATGAGTCTATTTATATTTGAGTATATTCCCAGATAAATAATTTTTATTTATTAATAAGCCCGGTGACTAATAAGATGTATTATTTCTTTACAGTCGGTCGGGTCGCCGCTGGCGCCATCTGCGATCAGCTTTGCGTGTGGAACCTTTGGCCGGTATACACTTTGTTTAGTCAAGTGCTTAGTGTTTAGTAGACTGTTTAGTGTTAAGTGATTAGTAGGTGCTGTCCCTACACTGTTTAGTTAACGGTGTTTAGTTTATTTGTTCATTAAGCTTTGAACCGTTATTTGAAGCCTAACCAAAATATATTTGAGAGTGGCGAACTTGAGTTCCGGTAGCAAGTCGGTTTTTGTGTGAATACATCGTTTGACGTCACTTCCTGTCCGCCTGGTGGGGGGCCGCAGAGCCGGCGTGGGTTGCATGCGGCCTGTGCCATTGGCGTCTTGTTTGCCGTGGCAGTCGGTTGCATTTCAAGGAGTTTGAAGATTATTTTTCAATATTATTAAAATTAAAAACGGTGTTACCGTTTGTTAAAGTTTTAAGTTTACAAAGGATAGTAGTGAGTCTTCTGACTCTTCTTCAGACTCCTCGGTAGTGAATACTCGCGAAAACAAATTGGTGCAGCGCTCGGAGGATACGGCGCCGCTACCCACGGTCTCAGAGTCAGTGACGAATCGACAGGGGGTTAAAAGAAAATCGTGTAGTGCCAAAAAGAAGACTAAGCGACGCCGTAAGGATAGTGAGGCCGACGAGGCGATTCGTTATTTGGCTGAACAAGTAAGTGGTATTCAACAGTTTCTGGCTAGTAGCGTTGCATTCCGACCTACTGCTCACTCTAGTGCTTATGTACATAATCCAACCTGTGACCACGTGTCTGAAATTTCGGAGGTCAGTGCAGACAATAGCAGGGCTTTATATTCTGATAACGAACACGAATCCACTATGCCACAGTCTACCTGTGCCTTTGATTTACCTTTGAATACAGTCATAAAAGAGCCTTCCGTTCCGAAAACTAATCCCAATCATATAGATTTGATAAATCGCATGCAATATTTTAATACCGAAGAGTGGGATAGTGTTCGTTACGCAGATGTGCAGAAATTGTATTGCTCTAAGCCTGGTTTTACTTATTTAGAAACAAATGACGAGATTAAACCATACGATAAATATAACTCCATTGCTCTTATCGAACGTGGATTTGCTTCAATAACTCAAGCCCTTATTAAGCAAAATGAAGCCGCTCAGCAAGGTTTTAAATCCTTACTAGAATGGGCCGATTCGTCTATTAATATCACCTCTTCTGCGTTGAAAGATAAAATAAATGAAATTTTTGTCAAAGGTAGCTTTCAGAAAATAAGTAGTGATGTTTTACAATTAGCATGCGGCCACAGAGCCGAGATGATACAGCAGAGACGCGACAGTATACTTAAGTCGGTTAAGGACAATTTTGTAAAAGCTAACCTAAGAAAAATTCCACCCACGTGTGAATGCTTGTTCCAAAAAGAGCTATTTTCAAGTACTATTGACAAAGCTGGTGGAACTACTAAAGTTTTTTGGCCGCTTCGTGCACCAAGTCAAAACAAAGCTGCTGCGCAAGCACAGTCACATCAGCAAACTCAGGCCATGCCTAGTTTAGCTGCCAATTATACTAGAATGCCAAGCACGTTTATACCTAACTATTTACATTCAGATTTTGTGAACAGGCACCCTTCGCAGGGCTATTTTAATACTTTCAATGCTATTCAACCCCATGTACGCGATTCGCGATCCAATCAGAAGCCTATGAATCAAAGGACTTCTCGTCCGAGGGCGACCCGGAACTTTCAGGGTCATGACTCATATCCCCATAATTACCGAGGACAAGGTCGATCATCCGGCCCGTCTACCTCACGCGGTCATACAAAACGAAAATTCTGACTCGACCGATTTCCGAGCGGGACGATTAGTAGATTTTGTGACGCATTGGGAGGAACTGCAAGCTCCAAGCACATTAATAAAAATCATTCAAAATTTTCGAATTCCCTTTCGATACAAACCCCCCTTGATCGTACCAAACCTACACAATCATTATCTCCAGACTCCGAAAACTCCGGAAATGGACAAAGTCATAAAACAAATGTTAGACATGAAAGTCTTGGAGCCTGCAGTTCTAAGCCCAAGCTTTATATCGCCCATGTTCCTAATACCGAAAAACGATGGGTCTCAACGTCCAATATTCAATTTAAAAAACTTAAACTATTATGTAGATGTTCAAAGGTTTCGACTTATAAACATGCACAAAATTCCGGGTTTCCTTCAACCCAACGACTGGCTGGTCAAAATAGATTTATCAAATGCCTATTTCCATCTGGGCGTGTCCATAAAACACAGACGTTTTCTTCGTCTAATTTACGACCACCACCTGTATCAAATGACCTGCCTCCCTTTTGGTCTAGCATGCGCTCCAAAAATATTCGCATCTCTGACGAATTGGGTCGCTCAGATGCTCCGCGAAAGGGGAGTTCGTATAGCAGTCTATTTAGACGATTATTTATGTGCCAATCAAGACCCTCACCTTCTCTCTCACCATGTCCAGGAAGTGACTCAATTGCTGGAAAAACTAGGTTGGCAAGTGAATTATTCAAAGTCAGTACTAGTCCCCCAAACGACTATCCAGTACTTAGGCATTGTCTGGAATCCGCACAAGAACTTGAAATCTCTTCCTCCCGAAAAAGGTCGAGACATGCGCCTAAAATTACTACATCTTCTCAAAAGAAAAGTGGCCTCACTAAAAGAGATTCAAAGTATAGTAGGGTTAGCAAATTTTGCCAGTTTTCCGATCCCCAGAGGACGCCTGCATTACCGAGCTCTTCTTCAGCATTGCCATTGGCTGTTAGCCAAGAATCCCCGTGTTCGGTATCCAATCCCGGACACAGCTTTAGCGGAATTAAATTGGTGGACACGGAACTTGGAAATGTACTCACCGATACATTACCCTCCTGTTTCAAACTATCTAGTGACCGATGCATCGGGAATGGCTTGGGGAGCCCTATTGAACAATGTCAGATTAGGGGGACACTGGTCTATAGAGGAAACAAACTTGCACTCCAACCTTCGAGAGATGTTAGCTATTTGGTACGTCCTAAAAGATCACGCTCTGCACCTTGCCGGTACAACGTTACTAATACAGAGCGACAACAAATCTGTAGTTGCATATTTGAGAAACGAAGGAGGGACGAGATCAACACAACTCATGGATTTGACTTACCGAATATTCAGTATTCTGGATGCCTACCAAATTCACATTCAGATCTATTACCTTCCAGGTCGCTTCAATATAGAAGCGGATCGCCTATCTCGTTTAGTTTGTCCACCAGAATGGCATCTTCTTCCACAAATAACCCATCAAATTTTTGCCGAATTTGGACAGCCAGTGATAGACCTATTTGCATCCTCAATAGCACATGTAGTTCCACAATACAGCACCCTAGATTTAACGGATCAGGAGGCTTGCTTTTACGACGCGTTCAGTCGGATCTGGGATTATCCTCTGGCTTGGGTATTCCCACCACCTTTTCTAATGCCTCGTGTCTTACAACATCTCAACACTGCGACAGGGGTATATTTAATAGTTGCGCCACGTTGGATCAAGGTATTCTGGAGAGCCGATCTCAAGAATCGAGCCATAGCCCCACCATTCACAATTTACAACCTGACCCAGGTATTAATAGATGCGACAACAGGTCAGCCACCCCCCCGACTTTCAGAAATGACTCTAGAGGTGTGGAAATGTGGGGGTGGACGAAAAGCTTAGCAGGGTGGTCTGATGAACAAAAACAATTTTTGCAAAAAAGTTGGCGAGACTCCACTTCTAAAACTTATAAACATGCATGGCAAAAATGGTGCGATTGGGCAGTTACAAATTCTGTTAACATTATAAGACCTGAGGGAGCAGATCTAGCTCGTTTTTTAATTGACCTACATCAAATTAATGGATTAGCATACAACACTATTATAGTCTATAAATCGGCAGTATCAACTCTTTGTGACCCAAATTTAGAGAACCGATTAAGTTCTCACCTGTTGGTTCGACAAGCATTAAAAAGTATAAGTAACTCTAATATTAAAGCTAAAACCAGTAAATCACCTATTTGGGACACCGAAAGTCTAGTTAATTGGCTGAATATTAATATCCCCGATTCCAACAGCTTATATCAATGTTCTGCGAGAGCGGCAATATTACTTCTATTATGCTCAGGTCGACGAGTGCACGACCTAACGCTGCTTAGTATTGGGAGTGCAAATTACACTGTTCAGGATAATAGCGTTGTTTTTTGGCCAAAGTATGGTTCTAAAACGGATACCATTACAAACCGTCAGTCGGGACGGCGGTTAAAAGAAAACACAGAAAACAGGGCTTTAGATCCTATATTTTGGATAAACAAGGTAATATCTTTATCACAATCAAGGCGTTCTGTATGTGGGGTTGATAATCTGTTCTTGACAATATGTGGAGTCCCTAAAGCTGCCTCCCGTACAGTAATCGCAGGATGGGTAAAGAAAGTTCTCCTACAAGCAGGTATTAAATCTAGTCCCGGCAGCATTCGTCCTGCAGTTGCATCTAAGAATTGGATACAGAACTGTCCTTTAGATGAGATTCTGGCCCGAGGTAATTGGCGTTCAGAAAACACATTTTTAAAGTTTTACTGCAGGGAAATTAATAATTCTGATCACCACAAACAAAACAGTATCACACAGTTATTTACACCAATAAATGAGTAAAATAGAAGTTGATTATTGATTATATATAATGTTATTCAAATTTGATTCATTATACTATTAATATTGTCAGTGTGCTATGGAACATTTTTTTGTTATAACGTAGAAGTGAATTCACATTATAAGTTTTGTATGACTTAAGTTTAATTGCATCTAGTAATTATTTATGATAAAGATACATGAATGATTTATATTATAGGAAAATACAGTCTATATTTATTGGTTAATTTGATATTATTTTATTCCTTACCTATACCTGAGCTAAATATGCTAAAACATCGTGTTTATCACATTGGCGTCTTCGTCCTGTCCACCAGGCGATAACAAACAGGTCTCAAATATATTTTGGTTAGGCTTCAAATAACGGTTCAAAGCTTAATATCAGCGTTTTACCTAACAATAAAACGCTTATTAAACGGTAACCTTATTTGAAGCCTAATGGTAAGTACACACGTACGTACATGCTCATCGAGCAAGTCTCATCGAACAAAGCTGTTCTTCATACATGTTTCACGTTGCGTCTACACGTAGAAGCTTGCTCAAAGAACATGTTTAGTGTGCGTAGAAACTCTTCGAGCAATGGACGATTCGTTGTTGTGTTTGGTGGGCATCGCCTGCTACATTTACTGTCGGGGAAATTCTACACGAAGAAGCCGTCGTCGTCGTCGTTGGGTTAGGCCAATGTTGCAAAGAAGAGAACGTCACAGTCACGTTAACTTGATAAAAGAGTTAGAACCTGAAGAGTTTCGTAATTATTTACGAATGAATATGTCTTTGTACAAGAACTTACTACGTTTGGTAACGCCTAAATTGGAAAAACAAGATACAGTTATGAGAAAATCTATTAGTGTGGATGAGAGATTAAAAGTGACATTACGTTACCTGGCAACGGGAAGATCGTATAGTGATCTACAATACAGTGCAATTATTTCAAAACAAGCCCTGAGCTCAGTTATACCTGAAACCTGTAATGCAATTTATGAGGTTCTGAAAGAAAAATACATGAAGGTATGTGAGAATTTAAATTTATTAATTAGTTGCGTCTAGTAACATCGTTTCATCATTAAAATTTTGAATATATTGTGCTGCAGAGTTGTTGTTAAATCCTTGAATTGATGGAGTATATATGGTGGAGTTAACGGAAAGGGTACCCATCTGGGCCTGGAAATACACATCATTGATAAGTTTTTCTGTAATTAACTGCATAGATGGTGACAATTTTCGCATTTTATTTGCAAAATGTTTTCCCATTATATCATATTCATCGTCAATTTGCTTAGTAACTGGTTCATCTAATTTATTTCCAATCAATTCAAGAATTTTCTCAGCTTTCTGCATATTAGATATTTCATGAGATCGTTTGTTGGCTTGCCGTGGTGGCCTTAGTAATGGAGTTGAGTTTTGCAAGTGGGAAGTTATGTCTTGGGGCTGTAAAATAGACTGGCTTGATTCATCTGTAATATTGGCAACGCCTGGCGAACTTATGGATGAAATGTCCTGAAACAATATAATACTTATTTATTTATTTTGTTTTACAGTTTCCTACGTCTGAAGAAGAGTGGACAAAAATAGCAAGGGAATTTGAAATCAAATGGAATTTTCCTCATTGTCTTGGTGCAATCGATGGAAAACATATTAGAATAAATGCCCCGCCAAACAGCGGTTCTGATTACTACTGTTATAAGGATTATTTCAGTATAGTATTAATGGCTGCTGTTAATGCAAATTATGAATTTATCATGGTGGATGCGGGGGCAAACGGGCGTATATCAGATGGTGGAGTAATAAACAATACAAAATTTTACAAATTACTAAAAGATTGCCAACTGAAAATTCCTCCTCCAGAAAAAACTGGAATAAGTGAAGATATTTTACCTTATGTATTTGTCGGTGATGAAGCTTTTGCGTTAAGAACAGACTTTATGAAACCATATTGTTCAAAATCACTTAACCACGATAGAAAGATATTTAATTATCGTCTTAGTCGTGCAAGAAGAATAGTCGAGAATGCTTTCGGTATACTCGTTAATAGGTTCCGGGTGTTTCACACTCCCATATCGATTCAGTCAGTGAATAACATTAAAAGTGTTATTATGGCTTCGTGTGTTTTACACAATTATTTGATACGAGAATGTTCAAATACATACCTAACTACTCAAGACGTAGATAGAGAAAATTTTGAACAAGGTACTTTAAATTCCGGATTAAGAGCTGAAATGTTACCAAATGTTACATCGACTGTTCAGAGAAACTCGACAAATCAGGCTAAATTAGTCAGAGAAAAATTCGAAAAATATTTTAATAACGAAGGAGCTGTTTCCTGGCAGGAAAATATGATTACATAAAAACATAAATAAATACCTGAGTGTCTGGAGTATGAAGATTGCTGTCATAGTCGGATGATGTAGATTCTATATTGGATATTGATGACATCGGTACTATTTGGTCGTCCAAAAATGAAAGAAGTGAGAAATACCATAAACGAGGCTCATAAACTTCATCTGTTCCTTTTCCACTTCTTTTGGAATCATCACTTTTTTTTTTCTCTCTTCTCCAAGATGCTCTTAGAGAATTTATCTTTTTAATAACTCCGTTCTTGTCAATATTAGGTTCAACAGTTTTGCACAATAAAATTAAACGTTCATAAGCTGCGTTTCTTTTACCCTTGTCACTATATTCTTTTAGCGTGGTTTTCCACAAGCACTCTTCTTCTCGATACATATTTATAAATTGTTCCACAAAATCCCGAGAAAATGAACGAAAGTCCGACATTTTACCTGCACTCTTCACAAAAATATCAATCACACTAACATGCTCGACGTCGCGGCTATACGTGCAAACATGTTTGCTTCGAACATCGAGCAAAAATTATGGACGTTTGAATCTTGTTCGAATCGAACATTTTGGTTGGCTTCGAGCATTTGTCTTGTGACTTGCATGGTACACACGTTCGTACTTGCTCGAGATCGAGCAAGTTCATCGAGCATGCACGTACGTGTGTACTTACCATAACGGTTTCAATTCTGCCTGGTGTCGAGCTCGTCTAAACATCCCAAAAACTAAGAAAATATTTGAGAGCCAATGGCACAGGCCGCATGCAACCCACGCCGGCTCTGCGGCCCCCCACCAGGCGGACAGGAAGTGACGTCAAACGATGTATTCACACAAAAACCGACTTGCTACCGGAACTCAAGTTCGCCACTCTCAAATATATTTTGGTTAGGCTTCAAATAAGGTTACCGTTTAATAAGCGTTTTATTGTTAGGTAAAACGCTGATATTATATGGACTAAACACTAAACAGATCTGTCCAGACGTGTTTAGTGAGTGTTTAGCTGCAAGTGAGGGGTAAAGGCGGGAGGGGCGACTCGCATAAAAAATCGAACGCGTTCCTATTCGCTAAACAGAACAGAAGCTAACACTAAACAGAAACACTAACACTAAATAGAAGCTGTCCAAACGTGTTTTTTACTAAGCACTAAACAAGCCACTCGCACTAAACAAAGTGTGTACCGGCCAAAAGTTTTATTTGAAATGTTTATTTTTTAGGGTTCCATACCTTAACAGGGACAAACGGAACCCGTGTCGAATCACTTCATTGTCCGTATGTTTGTCATGGCCCTTTGTCTCAGGAACGCGTAAAGATATCAAACTGTATCAAATTTATACTCTGGAGTCTACGGTCCCTTTTTGCTTTGAAAAACTTAAATTTGAAGTCAACGAGATCATAAGATTGAGACCACAAAGGAATCAAAACCAATAGGGTATCTAAATGATCATATACTTACTTCTTAGATAAGTTTGTACGGAACCTTGCGCGAGTCACCTTTGAGCCCTTGTCTGGTTTTTACCAGTTATTTTGCTCACAGGGGAAACGGTATGTCAAAATCACCGACTGAAAAAAAAAGAACCCTAAGGATGTCTCGAGAACTTGAAAGGAAAGGGCAAGTCAATAAAAGCCTCCGAATACGTGCTGCAATATTTATTTTTCAAATCGTAATATTCGATACAGTGTTTAGCTACGAATAAACATTTAATTATTGTCAATGATTATATACGATACAGTACAATGTTGTCAATTTCAACACCTAATCTAACATCAACATTTGATTTCAAATAATCATTTCGTGTTTTTATATAAGTATGCAATACATAATTGACACTGCTATCTGTTATATTTTGATTTGGCGTTTATATGTATATATATATTCGACATAATTATATAGATAGATATACAATAAAATATTATTTTGAACAACAAAATAATGAAATGTTTATTCGAAATAAAGAAACACAATTATTAAAAAAACGTGATTTTTATATCACACGTTCAGAAAATTTCCTTGCATCGAATGCTACAGATCTTAAAACTACAAAAGATCAAAAACATTACTTAATATAAACATATTATCATAATATTACGTCACTGTTCAGCTGTAGTTTTCAACATACTTCACATAAAGATTACATAATTTCCAATAATGTCCCATACACTAATCGACTAATCATCATAATATATCATACTAACATTACATAATTGCATACAGTAATTTCGACGACTAGTAGTAACCCGAAGACTACAAAATAGCAAAATGACATCTATTCTACATTCGTAGGAACATCTATGGCGGCTATGAACGATAGCAAAAGAATAGAACTTAACCACAAATTAATTAGTTATATCCATCACAGAATGTAAAGCAAGTAAAGCAACGGTGTAGGATGACAGCACATTATAAAATCATACGATTTTCGTAGAAAACAAAAGTTTAAAAATAAAGAAAAATTTACAGGTCGCAGTTCTAACTACGCGACAGAAGAATGTAGCAATTACAATATATTTCAAAACGTCAACATAAATACTCGTACGTGCACCTGAGGATATGCATTAACTTAGGGACCATCAAGTTGAACAAATGTCACTACGGGGCCAACACTAAAATAAAAAAAAAATCAACTGTGCCATATATTTCGGTCTAGTAGGTCTTGAACTTTTCTATGAAGCAGCTGTATTTTTTTTTCGAGATTTTAGTATTGGTCTCATAGTGAAAGTTACTCAGTTTGATGGTCTGAATAACAGGCCCAAGTTAATACATATCATATAATACGTATAATCATTATTATAAATAATAGCATTCGATTTATAAATCCTTATCAGTAAAACGATATTGTTAATATTAAACATATGCTAAATCTTTTTTTTCCTTTCTTTCAGAAAGCTTATCTTGCCTGAATAAAGCTTGTGGACGTCAACATCAGACGTTTTCTTAATTTGACGCAAAATGTGCTGTCATGGAGTAATTGCAAAACATTAATAACACCATGTATACAACAATTACGTAAGTTCCATTAAATACGTTCAAATACGAATAATAATCTTTACGAATAAATTCAGACACCTATATATATTCGTGTTAAACACAGACTTAATATCAATAATTATAATAACGATTAAAATACATTACAAATGTCAGCAGAAAACTAATTACAATAGCTGTAAAAAAAGTAAAGTGTACAAAAACTGGGCTCTTACTAGATTGTACGATCTCATTAAATACTGTCAGTTAGTACGCGTACAATAATAACATAAAATAATAATATCAATAACATTAAAAACATCAACATTATAACGAGCAAATCCCATAAGCTATGACAAGTGAACGATCACTACTTTTACAACCATGTCGACCAAGGTTGAGATATGTTCGCGTTCGAATATCTTAAATACACGTCAAAGTTTACAAAGGGAATGTGTTAACTGAAATCATATGAAAGGGAACAAACACATCTCAGAATAAAACTAAACTTCAAATGAAACATAAAAAAAAACCATCACAACACATTGCAACATACACCGCAGACAACCACTTCTAGGTTCCTCTAAATTCGTTAACATATCTTCATGCAACCATCAGCATCTATGACCAACATACTTTGGCCATGTATATCTAAGCAGCCTATCAGTATTGTCTTGTTCGAACGACATGTCGCCATGTTCCATCGATTCATTTTCTCCAATCCAAAGACTAGCCTAGTGTCATTTTTAAGAATCCTTTTCGTTCTGACAACACTGGTAACTCCAAATATGTTTATAGGGCCGTATATATACGCCCGGAAACTTGCATGACAAAAAAAAGGTAAAAATATTCAAAAAATTCCGGCGAATCGTCTATACAGTATTTCAGTCACTATATGATATAAATCTAACAATAGTGTATTTTAATTAATTCGATTTTAACGTACTACTAATGAACTCATGCACTAAATATGGGAAGGTACATAAAGAGAATTCAACTATGCATCTAGTGACATTAACTTTGCAAAATATTTATCCCCAACTTTTACGCTGCTTAATTTATTCACAATTGAAAGGTTGCAAATGTAACCTTTAAAATAGTGACTTTATAATTAAGTTAACACGATAGTATCACATAGTTAAAAATAAACAACCATCAGAATGCAGCCTTCCTACGGAAAAAGTATATTAAAATTAATACAAAAAAGTACCAAAAAGGTTATTTTATTTTAATTCTGCGCTACCCCAGCAGGCTAATGATTGTCAATGTCCAAGAAAATATATTAGGAGAAGAAAGAAAATATAATCAAAGTATTAAGGAGAAAATCAATCTGCTATTATATTAAATACTTTTAAAAATATGAATATGTTAAATATAAAATATATTGAGCATTTGAATTTTCAGTTTTCAGAAGTTGGCACTACCATGCTCAGTTTTCTTGTAAACAGCTGATAATAATCTGAGTGTGGTTATTTCAAAAAGCGAATGTCTCTAAACATTGTCCAATTTTAATTTGATCATATCAAAACAAAAAATAGCTTTATAGAGCACTAGCTTTCCGCTCGCGACTTCGTCCGCGTTATTTTTGTTATCCCGTGGGAATTTTTTTCCCGTAGGAAATCACCCTATGTCCTTCCCCTGGCATCGAACTATCCCTATACCAACTTTCATCAAAATCGGTTCAGTAGTTTCCAAGCCTATTCAATACAAACAAACAATTTCAATACAAAAAAACCTTTCCTCTTTATAATATTAGTATAGATAAAAGTGTTTTACATAAACAATTTCTTTTAAATAAACAATTTCTTTGTGTATAGTAATAAAATTAAACCACACACAAAGAAATTGTTTATGCGTATTATAAAGTGTTAGTTTATTCAGCGTACACGTACACCGAATACAAATTTACATTCGTCGACACAAACAAATAGAAAACAGCTAAAGTCCAATATTTAGTTTGGCAAAAAGTAGAACCCAGTGGCAGCTAGAACTATGCTTTAATATGACTAGATTCTAACCAGTTGGCTTGCGTTTCATAGGACTTATTTATTTACCGTGATTCTTTATTATCAATTTATTTATTTCTACATTTTCCATTATAATTTTTAATTAAGTGCTTCGTGTAACTGCGATTAGGATAACTTAAGTAGACTCTAAACTTTGCCAAGTCGCAGGCCAGGCGTGGAACGTGGACAAAACGTGATAACCGACAAACACCATCCCTCTTCGCCCGCTGTCACAGACAAGAGACAAAGACAAACAACAAACAAACAACTTTCTCCCTCTCTCGTGTGACAAAGAAGCGACGAGTGTGTCTATTTCCACCTGTATTGTCCACGGCCTTCGCTAGCCGTGCCGGCGTCCTATCGCACTGAATACAAACGTCACCGTTCCCATGTAATTTGACATCTGACAGCTGTCAAGGCGTTGTCAAAATGTACGGGAGCGGCGGCCCTACCACCTCACTCACTCGCTATCGTTTTAGCCCTCGTTTATGACGTCATCCTGTGATTTCGTCACCTATCGTAGCGAATATGTGAAATGAAAACGAAAGCGAGTGCGCACGATAGCGACAGCGAGGGCACTCACTATCGCTATCGCGCATCGTTGACTCAGGCGGTGTTAACGTTTCGCGGGTTCGGTTTAACGTTGTAAACAGTGCGATTGCGTCGTCGTTTCCGTCCGTCGTCCGTTGCAGATCGGTTGTATCGGGGCGGTTGTCGCGTTCAGTTGTTGTATACGACCCCACCGGGCCCGGGGAGAGAGGAGCGGCCCTGCAGGAATACGTCCACTGCCCGGGCCGCTTGCCGGCCCTCCGATATGGCCCACACCACCAGCGATTGACCGCGTCGACAGTCTGCAACAACCAAATGCGCTCTATATTACACGCTTTTTGCTGTGGGTAATTCTATACAAATTTTTTTATGGTCGAAGCTTTCAAAAAAATCCCGTAAAATTTCGCTAAGGTCGACCCGCTGCCTTACCGCCTAACTCATAGCGATTAACGATAGCGCGGCACTCACTCGCTATCGTTTTAATTTCATGAGTTTGCTAGCGAGTGCCTCGCTATCGCCATAGTTAATCGCTACGAGTTAGGCTGTAGGGCCGCCGGTTCAAATTCTGAGGAAAAGATTGATTTTTGGAATCTCGCTGTGAAGAACATCCAGGAAATTAACCTGGACTCTTCAACGGATGAGCTACTGGCTATACTACCTCTAACTGTCGGAAGACAACAATGTTGTTAAAATTGTTATTATTGCGCTAAAACTAGGTAAGACGCTGCTAGCAGGCGGGTTTAGAGGCCGTACCAATAACCAAACCGAGTGAAAAAATGTCTACTCCCATGGGGAATCGCATCTCGGACCTCCCGATCAACACCCGATGGTCGCAACCACTAGAACTCGGAGGCGGCTAATTTGGATTAAAAATCATGTTTCGCATAGTTATGGGCCCATGCCTGTGAATAGAATTAAGCGCAATATGAGTAGAACTCGCACTATGCGTTATGCAAACCGCTCCACGTAGTAACGCGTTGATTAACGCAACAATTTTGACATCATACAGTCACGGTAATAGTATAATACAATTGAGCTCGTTAATCATGTAACCAATCAATTAATGTAGCATTACATTTAATGAAATTAGATGATTAGACGTCAATAACTTTTGTAGGAAACATTGCGTATAACGACGCTTCAGTTAAAACTAAACATAGGTGGATACTAAGCAGTTTTTTGATGCTTTATTATTATGGCTCCTCTTCAATGGGGGTGATTCTGAAGCGACCACCTAAAACTATAACTAAATAAAATTAGAGATAGAAATGTCAATCACCGTTTGGTATTCAGAACTCACAAGTTAACTCTAAAATTAAGAGTGACGTTACTAAACTACTCAATTTAGTGTTAGATGTTATTTTCGTATTCTGACATGCTTCCTAAATGTAATTTTTTCTATAATTTTAAATATGTCAAACTAATTTTAGGAGGCGAACTTTTAGGTGCCGTCTAAATTTATCTTGTTACTTTTTAACGATTTTCTAACATTACCGAAGTCAAATTTTTTTGTGCAACTTGCCAAATGGATGATGAATTGGTTGTTATGGCATTTTTAAGGAAAGGCTTTTATAGCATCAATTGCCAAGTCGTGAGTTGTAATTTGTTTGTTCCCAAGTAGTCTAATAGTACTGACATTTAGATGATAGGTAGGTTATGTATGTATGTATTTACTCTTACAACAGAAATTAATATTCTATCTGCAGATAGAAGTATGCCTATCTAAAATTTGTTGCCTAGCAATTACTATTATTTGTCAGTAAATAACAGCGGTTATTATGAAAAGAAAACAAAAATTACTAATGAAACAAAATACGCAATTTTAAAATTCAGATTCCACGTAATTTTTTTTATTTCATGGCATAGGCGCGAAGCCATCACAATCCCAAAATAAATGTCGAATAATTTTTCTTTTGTGATAAAATGAATGATAAATAATAAAATTTCTTTTCTGTTATTTACAAATACGATCAAATCTTAAATTTATAATTTCTGATAGTAAAATTAGTAGAATATAGCTGTTTTTAATGTTTCTAAATTATCCCGTTTTTCTACAGCACTAGGTGTATTTATAACCTGTGTATTCAATTTAAGAAATTGTCAAATACAGTTTAAATTAAGAGAGTCCGGCGTTTCAGAATACGAATTACCTAAAACTAATTTAAAATTATATGTTTAATTTTAGTTTTAGTTTTAGTGCAGGTAACTTCAGAATTACCCCCATTGTCGGCGAATACAGACGATTACGCGCGAGCACGATTGTGTAGAGGGCATACTCGGTTGTGCACGCCGATCATTGTCTATGATCGCCTGCGACCCGTGAATTGTCGGTTTTCGGGCACGCATCGCGGCCACCAGTGGTGGTTGCTTATAACAGACGAACGTGGACGAACGTGTGGATGCTTGCACGATGATCGTGCCGATTATAGACGAGCACACGATCAACGATCATCGCCGATAATGTAGTGCAGACATTACACAGGTAACGAACTTACCTCCGGCGGCGAACACATTCTTGACGTTGGTCTGGTAAATGTTGCTCTTGTCTGTTTCTATGTTGCTTCGCGCGTCCAGAGGTAGATCTGCATATGAAAAACATGGAATTAAATTATACAAATTCTTTTTTTTAAATACTGGTTTATGTTAATTCCTTTTATTTGCAGTTACATTTATGCAATGAAACTGCAAATAAAAGGAGCCATTAACAAAAAAAAAAACATTTGAATTTTAATTTAGTGGAACTGTCATCAAAAATGAATTTAAAGGTATTCGTAATTGTAGGAGCTTAACACCTTAGAAGAGAAAATAAAAGATATTTTGATGGTTGCGATTAGTGCCGTATTTAGGGCCGGGGGCGGGGGGTCACGTACCGAGCTGGTGCGGCAGGTACCGCTCGGGGCCGGGGGCGGGGGGTCACGTACCGAGCTGGTGCGGCAGGTACCGCTCGGGGCCGGGGGCGGGGCGTCACGTACCGAGCTGGTGCGGCAGGTACCGCTCGGGGGGTCACGTACCGAGCTGGTGCGGCAGGTACCGCTCGGGGCCGGGGGCGGGGCGTCACGTACCGAGCTGGTGCGGCAGGTACCGCTCGGGGCCGGGGGCGGGGCGTCACGTACCGAGCTGGTGCGGCAGGTACCGCTCGGGGCCGGGGGCGGGGCGTCACGTACCGAGCTGGTGCGGCAGGTACCGCTCGGGGCCGGGGGCGGGGGGTCACGTACCGAGCTGGTGCGGCAGGTACCGCTCGGGGCCGGGGGCGGGGGGTCACGTACCGAGCTGGTGCGGCAGGTACCGCTCGGGGCCGGGGGCGGGGGGTCACGTACCGAGCTGGTGCGGCAGGTACCGCTCGGGACCGGGGGCGGGGCGTCACGTACCGAGCTGGTGCGGCAGGTACCGCTCGGGGCCGGGGGCGGGGGGTCACGTACCGAGCTGGTGCGGCAGGTACCGCTCGGGACCGGGGGCGGGGCGTCACGTACCGAGCTGGTGCGGCAGGTACCGCTCGGGGCCAGGGGCGGGGGGTCACGTACCGAGCTGGTGCGGCAGGTACCGCTCGGGACCGGGGGCGGGGGGTCACGTACCGAGCTGGTGCGGCAGGTACCGCTCGGGGCCAGGGGCGGGGGGTCACGTACCGAGCTGGTGCGGCAGGTACCGCTCGGGACCGGGGGCGGGGCGTCACGTACCGAGCTGGTGCGGCAGGTACCGCTCGGGGCCGGGGGCGGGGGGTCACGTACCGAGCTGGTGCGGCAGGTACCGCTCGGGACCGGGGGCGGGGCGTCACGTACCGAGCTGGTGCGGCAGGTACCGCTCGGGACCGGGGGCGGGGCGTCACGTACCGAGCTGGTGCGGCAGGTACCGCTCGGGACCGGGGGCGGGGCGTCACGTACCGAGCTGGTGCGGCAGGTACCGCTCGGGGCCGGGGGCGGGGGGTCACGTACCGAGCTGGTGCGGCAGGTACCGCTCGGGACCGGGGGCGGGGCGTCACGTACCGAGCTGGTGCGGCAGGTACCGCTCGGGACCGGGGGCGGGGCGTCACGTACCGAGCTGGTGCGGCAGGTACCGCTCGGGACCGGGGGCGGGGCGTCACGTACCGAGCTGGTGCGGCAGGTACCGCTCGGGACCGGGGGCGGGGCGTCACGTACCGAGCTGGTGCGGCAGGTACCGCTCGGGGCCCAGGAAGCCGAGCGCCAGCAGCACGAGCTGGGCGCGGTGGGTCCGCTCGGTGCCGGGGACCTCGCGCATGTCCCAGCGGCCGCCGGCGCCGCGCGTCCACTCCACCTCCACCGCTTTCACGCCGCACACGTTGCCCTCGCCTGCCGAACGAAATAACAACGTTTTAATATTCGGAGCAATGTGTTTCAAACCTTCAAAGCTCGCTGATAAAGTCCCCGACGACCTATTGGTAAGTTATCTGTCGCACAAACTACAACTTGAGGTTAACAGTACATATCAGGCAAATAAATTAAGAACATTGGCAACCTATATCGATTTTGGGGGGTTAGACAAGTGGCAATCTATACTAATATTATAAAGCTGAAGAGTTTGTTTGTTTGTTTGCTTGAACGCGCTAATCTCAGGAACTACTGATTCAAATTGAAAAATTATTTTTGTGTTGGATAGTCCATTTATCGAGGAAGGCTATATAACATCACGCTACGACTAATAGGAGCTGAGCATCAATGACAAATGTTACAAAAACGGGTAAAAAATATACGGCGAATCGTAGTTCGCTGACACAGCTAGTCGTTTTAGAGCGAAATGATAACTAAATTCGTCATCGTCTCTGAGATAACGAAAACTAATTTCAAGTCAACAAAAAAAAAAACAAACGGTTCGCTTCTCCATCGATTCGACGCCAATCAATACATTGTCTACCAATTTACATATCGATGACTTTGATCGATTTCTCACGTGATTTACCGATGGCATATCAATCCCATACATTCTGTTCTTATCGAATGTTGTTATCGTTTTAAAATTGTCACTTTGTCTACACCCCCTTTTAATCCGAAAGTTGAACGATACATATAATTAACAGATAAATCTAAGAAATAGGCAAACTTTATTGGTCTGATTCGCAAACTACCAATGGTCCACGGAGGGCAAAAAATTTAGCGAAAGAAAACTTACTTTTGAGAGCAGTCTTTTAGCTCAGTCAGATCCCAAAATTAACAAGATGCACGTAATTATATTTTTCCTACGATTGTTGAACTTCTAAGGAATATAATTTTTACTAGTAAAAATATCCCATGCGTTTGAATTATGTTATGTCACTATCTAGTTTATAACAACAACATACACATAAGTCGAATAGAATAATCATCCATACTCACAAACTTTCTCATTCAAGGCTTTACACATGGCGACTTACTTTACTGAGCATATTGCAATCGAATTTGTCTATATTTCAGAGATTATAATCAAACACCGCGCCGTTTTAATAGATAATAAAAAAGCTACTTAAAAGCACTCACCGTCATCCAAAAACTCTTTAGTGAGCGTGGAGAACATTCGCGGATCATTTCCAAACTTAACTTTGACTTCCTCGTGTCCATAGTCAACCCTGAAAGTAAACATATTGATCAAAGATGGTGATGACGTTGAAGTAATAAACATTTTATTATCTAAACTAATACATATTTGAAACCATCAAGAAACAAGGAATAATTCCCTGCTAGAACAAGAATTTCCGGTTCGGTCTGCAGCAGGGTTTCCACCATGCCAGTAATATGATACGACATTTCAATAACCAGTGGGCCTAGAAAAAGCCAAACTTTTACTTTTCCGCAGTCGTTCTGTAGAGAAAATGTATGGAAATGACATTACAATGTGACAACCTCACGCTATTTTTTCCATAGCCAATATCATCTCCATACAATTTTTTTCTGCGGAATGACTGCGGAAAAATAAGCGTGTGGCTTTGTTTAGGTCCACATTTCCTGCAAGGTGAAAAAATCAGAGGGGATAGTCATTTTCACCTTCAATTTCATGACCAGTTGGATGACAAAATTTAAGAACTTTTAGGTAGATATCATAGAAGATATGCCATCACATTTCTTTGAAGCCATCTTAGGAGCCTGAGACCAAAATATGGTTCCTCATCCGTATTCTGCTGGGCGGTACGGGATGAATATAAAGAGAAAATAAATATGAACATAAATAAGACAGAGATCTTCTCAAAATATTTCTTAAAGTAGTAATCAATATGCCAGCCAGTCAACATAAATGACACCGACAATGCTATGGTTTTAGCATGACATCGATAGACACACAAATGTACTTGTCTTGTGTGGTAAAATTTTTGATGTTAAAACATTCAATACATATAGCGTTAGTAAGAAATAGGTTGGTAGTATGCAAAATATCCTCTATCGAATTAGACTCTAATGAATAGTTCATTCATTAGAGTCTTAATCATCATCAAAAATAGTAATGAGAATAATTTTATACACTTGGTGATCGATCTTGTGTAATATTGTAGTCGTAATATGCACCTGAACACGCGCGGCCACTGCGGCCAGGGGTTGTCTTGCCCCCTTTTGGGCTTGGGCTGAGGGAGGATCTCGAACGTGATGATCGATTTCGCGCCCTGGCGCAGCGAGGTCGCTATGCAGTCGCACCTGTCCGAATAAAGGCGGATTAATATCATGACACAGAAATTGATAAGAAAGAAATATTTGGGAGATAGTGCACAATAAAGGGCATTTTCGTATAATAGGCGAATGCTACACATTTCATCACGATATTTGGATTACGATCCAGCCCTGCGAGCATGGAACTCTCGATAA
Organism: Schoenobius gigantellus; assembly: GCA_963935595.1. Taxonomy (NCBI): domain Eukaryota; kingdom Metazoa; phylum Arthropoda; class Insecta; order Lepidoptera; family Crambidae; genus Schoenobius; species Schoenobius gigantellus. Next base: position 5,905,716 of record OZ012549.1, read on the forward strand.
ACAAAATTTGACAGCTAAGATCGACATACTCGACAAAAATCGATAAATTTGACAGATATCCCTAAAGAGTGAAAAGGACAGATGCTTTTGTCGATCGATATATGTCGATCGACAAGTCTATGCTCGCAGGACGGGATCGTGATATTTATTGATCGTGTTCACAGCATAATTACGATGGTCCCCACGTAAACTATCGAAACTGTAAATCCTCTACTTTACAGGAGACCGATTCAAAGTTTAGTTTCAATGTTGTCAACAGAAAAATAGTTAAAGGTATTAAAATTGGCACATATTTTATATACAAGTTTATTTTTTAATTATCACAAAAAAATTGTGTGCTTGTTCAGATAAGCAAACTGAACATCGCAAAAAAAATCAGCTGTTCCATACAAATTTTCAACATGATCCTAGATGTATGGAACAGCTGATTTTTTTTTGCGATTTCAAAGTTGGTCCCATAGTGGAAGTTGTTCTGTTTGCTTGTCTGAACAAGCACACAATTTTTTTTGTGATAATTAAAACATAACCTTGTATAGAATTGGCTAGATGACTAAGAATTTTTTTTTGCTTCAATAGAAGCTCATTCATATAATAAACAGAAAGAAAAAATCGGTTTTCGAATAACTATAAAAACAACCGAGATATAAGGTATTAAAGATTTTTCTCCATCTCTTTCTAGCAAAACGACAATTTACAAGGAGTCAATATGGCCGTACTCAACAATGACGTCACAGTTGATGTCGGATCTCTCTGTCTAATCGCCTTCAAATTAACAACTTAAAATAATGCTTGTATCTAAGGTATTTCTAAGCCGATTTTAATTCTAATTTCTGGACTGCGTCTTTTTCTACGGTATTTTAATATTTAATGACGAGACGTAAAAATTTGAATTCAGTCATCATCTCAATTATAGATCTTTATCTTTAGTTCCTATTAATGCAATAAAACGAAAATATCATTTTTTTCAATTTCGATAGTATATGTGGGGGCCGTCGATTATATTTTACTGTTTAGTGTGAAATACCCCGCGGTCCGAAACTGATAACAGCGCTTACAGTGCCAATGGTCATAATCACCCGGTCCGAATTCACGTTTCGCTCGTACATTGATGAAGTCTATAACTTACAAGTACGGTTCCTCAAACTGTTAGTAGATAAACATGTTACAAATAAAATCAATAATAACTATGACAAACTTTTTAAGATGTGTAACATTCTTCCTATTCACGAAAAAATTAAGTATCTTTTAGCAGTAGATCAACATTACTCAGAAAAATGTTTTTTAAACCCCAAAATTATTAATTGTAAATTAAGAACTGCAATCCGTAAACAGTTTGAGGAACCCAGTGCACATAATTACTATGGAACAAGAACTCGCATGTATCTCGTGCCAAGAATAATTAATAACTTGAATGTAGACCTTAAATGTACCAATATAATAACGTTTAAAAAATTACTAAAAGACTGGCTACTAGAAAACTACGATAAGCAAGTCTCTTAATACCCAGAATTTGCTGTTGATCCATAATGTTTACCAAAATTCTTAAAAGTAAGTACTCGTAAGTAGTTTGTGTTTACATTTTTTTAAATAAATGAGTGCATAAACTACATCAGTTTGGCGATATTAACATTGTAACTGTATACATACGGTACTGAAAAAAAATAAATTAAATAGCGCACTAAAATACTAACAGCACTATTAGCATACTTACCAATTAGGAATGAGATTTTAGCGTATCAACTTGTCAAACTTAATGTCGAAGTAATATTTGGTTAGGTAAGGTCATTATGTTGTCAATTCCGTCTTGCATTTTACGGATTTTGAATTTTAGTAATATTTTATTTTGATCCGAAAACACAATAGTCAAATGTCAGTTTGACAGTTCGCTTACAATGGTTTCAGTCCAAAACATTCGGCTCTCCGAGTCGCCTAACGTTAGCGCGCTTACAGTACTACGGAACGTGTTTGAGCGCGCTAATGTACGGCCCGTTCCAGATAAGCATTTTTAGCCATAAATACCAACATTTTTAGCATCTCAGCGTTTCATTAGCCGGTGATGCTAGTTTTTCTTGCTGGTTGTCATTGCGTTTCATTTAAGCATTTTTAACACGAAATGCTAGCATCAAATGCCCATGTTAATAGATGGGTCCTCTGATATCACTTTTTGACAGCTTTCAAATTTGACATTTGGAATCTTTTTTCATGAATCAAAAAGGATTTTCAGCGGATTTAAAAAAAATATTGAAAGATATTTATTTATAGTATTAGCCAATTGGGATGATGACTGAATTCTAATTTTTACTTCTCGTCATTAAATATTAAAATACCGTGGAAAAAGATGCAGTCCTGTGAAATTAGAATTAAAATCGGCTTAGAAATACATTAGATACAAGCATTTTAAGTTGTTGATTTGAAGGCGATTAGACAGAGAGATCCGACATCAACCGTGACGTCATCGTTGCGTACGGCCATATAAACACCTTGTAAATTGCCGTTTTGCTGGAAAGAGATGGAGAAAAATCTTTTTTACTTTATATCTTGGTTGTTTTTATAGTTATTCGAAAACCGTTTTTTTCTTTCTGTTTATTATATGAATGAGCTTCTAATAAAGCAAAAAAAATTTTTTTGTCATCTAGCCTATTCTGATTTATATTATTAAAAATTTTAAGTGGCTGGACTAAGTTGGTGAGGTGTCAAAATTCAGCACGAAAAATCAGTACCTTGCGTTTCATTTGTAATAATTAGCGCGGCTAAAAATGTCAACATTTCTTATAAGAAACGCAAAACGAGGCTAACATCAGACGTTAGCCTCAGAAAGTAGCAATGCTTTATCTGGAACGCAGGGATAGTCTGTCGATTAAATGTGTTTACATGGGAAAATAATAAGGTATTTCAAAAACCCTACTCAACTTCTTTTTTAATTTGTGGCAATCGGTCGTTATGGACGCTAACGACCAATTGCCATAAATTAAAAAAAGAGATGTTAAGAAGGGTCTTTGAAAGTCCTTATTATTATCCCATGTGAACACATTTAATCGACAGACTATAGCGCTAATGGTGTCTCGGCGGTTGCCGGAGCGCGGCGCCACGTACCCGGTGTCGCCGCCGCCGATGACGAGCACGTCCTTGTCCTTGGCGGAGAGGAAGGGCGCGTGGTGCGCGGGCGCGCCCACCTGCCGCTTCTGCCAGCCCTCCAGGAACTCCATGGCGAAGTGGATGCCGGCCAGCTGGCGGCCCTTCAGCGGCAGGTCGCGCGGCCACGTGGCGCCCGTGCACAGCGCCACCGCCTCGTACCTAACGGACGGACGGACGGAACGACGCGCTGCTCACTACGCACTCATAGTGCGTTCCGAATCGCGATAAAAGCGATAATATCTCGAATCCGAACAAATTAAATCGTCACAAAATGTAAGGGCTATTGAATCAGTAGGTTATGTTGTGAGCTTGGTCGGATTCGCGATATTATCACTTTTATCGTTTTACGGAGCGCAGGGTTATCATACTCCTATCCCACTTTAATGTGGCGCAATATGTCAACTTCTTCAATTCATCTCTATTGAACGTCAGCTCAGATACTGATACTGAGATTTTGATGCATGAGCGTGATCAGTGTGAATTATTAATTTATCAATGATGATGTGTCAGCCTAGTTAGTGTTAGCGTGGTTAGTGTGATGAGGAAGCGTGGTCAGTGTGATGTGTGAGCGTGGTCAGTGTGATGTGTGAGTATGATCTGTGTGATGTGTGAGCATGGTCAGCGTGATGTGAGAGCGTGGTCAGTGATGTGTGAGCGTGGTCAGTGTGATGTGTGAGCGTGGTCAGTGTGATGTGTGAGTATGATCTGTGTGATGTGTGAGCATGGTCAGCGTGATGTGAGAGCGTGGTCAGTGATGTGTGAGCGTGGTCAGTGTGATGTGTGAGCGTGGTCAGTGTCATGTGTGAGCGTGGTCAGTGTCATGTGTGAGCGTGGTCAGTGTGATGTGCGGCGGTACTGACTCGATGGCCAGATCCTGCGCCGAGATGTCCTTGCCGACGTCGACGGCGCACCGGAAGACGATGCCCTCGGCCGTGGTCAGTGTGATGTGTGAGCGTGGTCAGTGTAGTCATGCAGTGTGCGGCGGTACTGACTCGTTGGCGAGGTCCTGCGCGGAGATGTCCTTGCCGACGTCGACGGCGCACCGGAAGACGATGCCCTCGGCCGTGGTCAGTGTGATGTGTGAGCGTGGTAAGTGTAGTCATGCAGTGTGCGGCGGTACTGACTCGTTGGCGAGGTCCTGCGCGGAGATGTCCTTGCCGACGTCGACGGCGCACCGGAAGACGATGCCCTCGGCCGTGGTCAGTGTGATGTGTGAGCGTGGTAAGTGTAGTCATGCAGTGTGCGGCGGTACTGACTCGTTGGCGAGGTCCTGCGCGGAGATGTCCTCGCCGACGTCGACGGCGCACCGGAAGACGATGCCCTCGGCCGTGGTCAGTGTCATGTGTGAGCGTGGTCAGTGTAGTCATGCAGTGTGCGGCGGTACTGACTCGTTGGCGAGGTCCTGCGCGGAGATGTCCTCGCCGACGTCGACGGCGCACCGGAAGACGATGCCCTCGGCCGTGGTCAGTGTCATGTGTGAGCGTGGTAAGTGTAGTCATGCAGTGTGCGGCGGTACTGACTCGTTGGCGAGGTCCTGCGCGGAGATGTCCTCGCCGACGTCGACGGCGCACCGGAAGACGATGCCCTCGGCCGTGGTCAGTGTCATGTGTGAGCGTGGTCAGTGTAGTCATGCAGTGTGCGGCGGTACTGACTCGTTGGCGAGGTCCTGCGCGGAGATGTCCTCGCCGACGTCGACGGCGCACCGGAAGACGATGCCCTCGGCCGTGGTCAGTGTCATGTGTGAGCGTGGTCAGTGTAGTCATGCAGTGTGCGGCGGTACTGACTCGTTGGCGAGGTCCTGCGCGGAGATGTCCTTGCCGACGTCGACGGCGCACCGGAAGACGATGCCCTCGGCGGCCATGAGCCGCACGCGCCGCTCCACCACGGCCTTGGACAGCTTCATGCTGGGGATGCCGTACTGCAGCAGGCCGCCCGGCCGGTCGTTGCGCTCGAACACCGTCACGCTGTACCCCGCCTGCGAACGACACAGGTCATTCAAGGCAACGCGACATTCATTCAGACAACGCGTTCGTTGCTCGATAGTATATGCTGAAAGGGAACAGTCGCGTCGTGTGATTTTTATCTAGGACGAGATTTAAATTTCACTTTTGGACGCGCTGGTTCTCTTTTACAGACTCTAAGTACTCAAACTTTTTGAAGAATGTATTCCTAGAGTCAATTAATCAAAAATAATAGAGTACCCTCGTATGCATGCATCGGAACTTGTAATACACTGTTGTATTACTCGTATTTTTAAGTAAAATTAACAATTACCTTGTTCAATTGATGCGCACAAGCCAGTCCCGCCGGGCCAGAACCGACGACCGCCACTTTCTTCCCGTTTCGATGTTCAGGAATCTGTTACAAGGAAGATTGTGTCTTTGAAAGAAGTTTGTATTCGTTTCGAACAGTCAACGGCAAGACAAGCTATACAATATTAAAGTTAATACAATCTATTTCGCTATATCAAAAATTTAATATGATATCTATGAGTATTATAAAAAATCTAACAACGAAAATTGTTTTTCATTCAAATCATTTTGAGGCGGACTGAAGATGAAAAGGTACCAATTAGTCTGTTGTCCAGCTTATTTACCTATTTTTAGTGCAATCAGAATCAACAGTTGTTAAAAAAACAACATTCAAACATACACTGACTGACATGTTTTACAATTACAAATATTGTTCTCCAAATTAAACGGTGATAACCACAACTAAATATCAGACAGCTGTATGCATGCACGTCGGTTTATCGGCAAACTGGGACATATAACGTTGATTTCGGGCGCTTTATTTAGCATGTGTGGTGACGTCACAGCTAGCCATCCTCATCCTAACAGTTACGAGTGGTACCTCGGGCTGGATCCAGCCATTCTCGAAGGCGTTGTCGATGATGGCGCACTCGATGCTCTTGATGGTGACGGGCGGCTCGCTGATGCCAAGCACGCACGCGCCTTCGCACGGCGCCGGGCAAACGCGCCCCGTGAATTCTGCAAGAACAAATTCATTAAATTATCAAAATATAGGGGAAGCTATTGAGGCCAGGTGAGAGACGTGATGATAAGGATGAAAATGGAAGGGAGTTTCACCCGGACTCCACAACAACTGAGGAATTGGATATCTTACATCATATATTTGAAGCACAACAATAACGTCACTCTTCTATGTGTAGATACCCGGGAAATTGTTGATCTGCAGCAGGCGCAGGAGCGTGAGCAGCCGATGTGCACGGTACATGGGATCGTCGGACTCGGAAGTGACGTCACGGTATTATGTTGCACGTACTTATGATATTATTAATCTGCAGCAGGCGGTCTGCGCGTTAGGTTGTTAGTCTGTAGCAAGTGCATAAGCTTGAGTCACCGGTCAGCGCGGTATGAGAAGTCGTCGGACTCGGGGTGAGGTAACGGTATTATGTTGCATATACTCGTGAAGTTGTTAATCTGCAGCAGGCGCAGGAGCGTGAGCCGCCGATCTGCGCGGTACACGAGGTCGTCGAACTCGGGGGTGACGTCACGGTGGTGTATGCACGTACCCGGGAAGTTAGTCTGTATCAGGCGCACGAGATTGCCAGTGAACGCGGTACATGAGGTGACGTCACGGCGCCACGTCGCACGTACCCGGTAAGTTGTTGGTCTACTGGTCTGCAGCAGGTGCACGAGAGCGGGCCGTTAGCAAACGTGGTACATGAGGTGACGTCACTCTGCCGCGTCGCACGTATCCGGGAAGTTGTTGGTCTATAGCAGGTGCCTGAGAGCGGGCCGCCAATGGACGCGGTCAATGGAGTGACGTCGCGGTGTTTACGTCGCACGTACCCGCTAAGCTGTTGGTCTGCAGCAGGCGCACGAGCCGCGGCATACGGGGTGATGTCACTCTGCCGCGTCGCACGTACCCGGGAAGTTGTTGGTCTGCAGCAAGTGCATGAGCGCGGGCCACCATTTGACGCGGTAAATGAGGTGACGTCACGGAACCACGTCGCATGTACCTGGGAAGTTATGGATCTGCAGCAGGTGTACTAGCGCGTGCTGCCAGTGATCGCGATACGTGAGGGCCACGGCACACGGGGTGACGTCAGTAATAGTGCGCACGTACCGGGGAAGTTGTAGGACTGCAGCAAGTGCATGAGCGCGGGTTGCCAGTGAGCGCGGTACATGAGTTGACGTCACGGCGCCGCGTCGCACGTACCCGAGAAGTTGTTGGTCTATAGCAGGTGCAAGGGAGCGGGCCGTTAGTGGACGCGGTCAATGGAGAGACGTCGCGGTGTTTACGTCGCACGTACCCGCTAAGCTGTTCGTCTGCAGTAGGCGCACGAGCCGCGGCATACGGGGTGACGTCACTCTGGCACGTCGCACTTACCCGGAAAGTTGTTGGTCTGCAGCAGGTGCACGAGCGCGGGCCGCCAGCGGGCGCGGTACAGGAAGTGACGTCACGGCGCCACATCGCACGCACTCGGGTAGTTGTTGATCTGCAGCTGGTGTCCGTGTGCGGGTTGCCAGTGAGCGCGATACGTGAAGGTCGCGGCACACGAAGTGACGTCACAGTGTTAGTGCGCACGTACCGGGGAAGTTGTTGGTCTGCACAGGGGCATGGGCGCGGTACATGAGGTGACGTCACGGCGCCGCGTCGCACGTATCCAGTAACAGTAAGCTGTTGGTCTGTCGCAGGCGCAGGAGCCGCGGCCCACGCGGTGACGTCACCGTGTTTGTGAGTGCGCACGTACCCGGGAAGTTGTTGGTCTGCAGCAGGTGCATGAGCGCGGGCCGCCAGTCGGCGCGGAACACGAGGTCGTTGAACTTGGGTATGATGTTGCCGAGCGGGCAGCCGTGCGCGCTCTGGCAGAAGGGCACGCCGCACTCCATGCAGCGCGCCGCCTGCCGCCGCAGCCCGCGCCGCCCCCCGCCTTCACCGCGCAGGTACACCTCGTCCCAGTCGCGCAGACGCTGCTCCGCCGGGCGGTACACGCGCGTCTCGCGCTCGTACTTCATGAAGCCCCTGCGAACACGCCGTCGACGCTTAAGGCGAGCTCTCCCAGAAAAATCTACTAGTGAACGGCGACTACTTTATTGCAAGGTAAAAGGTCGTGACCGAACTAAAAGGTTACTTTTTCCGCGTTTCAATCGAGTTTTGGAAAATTGTGATACAAAATAAAGAAAAATATTTCTGCAATTTTCTAGATAATAAAAATGCACGTCTATTTGTAAAACTTTTTTATTATTATATTTTCTGTTCTAAAATATTGAACAGAGTGATCTTTGGATTTTTTTATCGAGTAAAATATTAATAATCATGTTTCTGTCTTTAAGAATGTTAAAATAAAATGTTTAACAATGTCATATATGAATTTGAGAACTGTATGTTTTATATTTGCGGCGGAACAGTAAATCGAAATTGTTCGAAAACGGAAATGTAGCCCCACGGCTCGCGTACATCAAATCCGTTATCGACCGAACAGTGTTCGGGCGTCATCGGCTCCGCCGATCGAATCAAACGTATGCCAAAGGATGAGAGGAAACGTGCAATGTCGGAAATACTCGACTCGGCTAGTTTGGCTTGTGTGATGAAGAAGACACCTAAGCGAAAAACGACGAACCCTCACCTGGTCTTGTCGAGGACCTTCTCCAGATTCTTCTTGTCCTGCTCCGCGTCCCGCACGGCTTCTTCAATATCGACGACGCTGCTGTGGTCGTCGCCGTTGGCGGTCGTCTTGGGCACAGTAGACCGCAGCGCCATCTGCTTGAGCGCGCGCTGGTACTCGTACGGGAATACCTTCACGAACTTCTTGGCCGCCGCCGGCCAACTCTTCAGGAGGTCTTGCGCGATCACCGATCTGTGGGCAATTTTTAAGGGTTATCCAATGGATTATTGGCGATATCGGTGTTATTTGAGAGCAATACACATCAAAGCCGCCGACTTGCCGGCCTATGTCAGCTTGATTCGTTGAGAGTCGGATAACTTTGTCAGCGTCTCGAGATGAGGAACTTTTTTGGCGGTTAGGCGCATAACACATTGCACCGGACACCGCTCCGGTGTGCGGCGCTGCGGTTTTTAATGTTGACTGAAGAATCTTAATCTGTATACAAAAACCGCAGGGTATAACACACTCACACCGCATCTCCGTGCGGTTGTGCGGCGCGTGCGACGGCACCGCACTTCCGGACGGTGATGCGGTGCGGTCCGCGGGGTATGCCACACTGTGCCGCAGTATCGTACGGATTTTTGCGTAGAAAGGACGTGCATACGCGTTATAGATCTCGACATAGATAATGCGGCGATGCGGTGCGTCGTGCATCGCAGCTCCGGACGGAGATACGGAGCAAACCGTACGATGGCACGGTTCCGTGCCGCCGCAGCCGCATGCGGTTTTCGTCCCTCCGTACACCGCAGCGGGACGCGGCAGCAACGTGTTAAGCGCCATAGTGTTTGTCGTGTATCGAATGAAGTTGTGGCGACTTGTGTGCATACAGCGCTCTAGGAAAATTTTCCGTCTATAATTCTAGTTTTTTCGTCGTCCCACCTCATGTAATAAAATATAAAAAATATACAAGAACGTCATTATAGCTTTTGTGTCACCGGGTAACAGCGGTGACTTCAGTGTGTATAGCGCATCAAGTCAATCCATGTAAATAAACACCTCCGACTTATTTGAATAAATTCAGTGTTTTCACAAAAAAATGTATAAACTGCCAATAAGGCCACTTCGAAGTTAGCTCACCCCGTATATTCAACGAATTCCCCGAGCAACGTCTCGACCACCTTGAGGTCTTCCTCGAGTTCGAGCGGAAGCAGCTCCACCATCTCCAAGTTGCATTTCCCTTTGAACGACCCGTCGATGTCGTTCACATAGGCGATCCCACCTAAGAATAATAAACATAATATGAGGGATGATGACAGGGTATGAAAAGGGAAAATCTATTTCGTCCGTCAGTTAGATAATGACAAAATACAAGACATATTTTTTACTTTCTCGAAAAAGAAATGACTGTGACAAAGCGAATCAAGGTACGTAACAGTGTTGCAAAATGTACACAGGTGTGACGTAATGCGACATTTCAAATCAATGCATCCTCACAAGTTTTCGATTAGACAAAAAAAAAGGAAATACACCTGGTGACAAGTGGCTACTGTCGCCTATACTATAATATACGTGGTTCCTGTAATGTTACGGCTCCACCTGCGTCGTTACGGGTTATCATACGGGATAATTTTGACACTACAGACATGTGGCCAACAGCGTAACGCGTTAATTTCTGTGCGGCATTGTCAGTGGCGTTAGACGTTAATAGCATTTATATCAAACTCCGCAGATGTGGCCACCGTGTTCAGCCGTTATTTTTAACGCATCCAATAATGCGTATTACGACGCAGGCGTTAACATTAACATTTACGCAGGTGGAGCCCTATTATAAGACTTCACAATGAATCCACTATCCTTACAAGGTCGCGAATTATATGATTATCTTTTTAAGTCACATTACTTATATTCAATGCCTGTCTTATTCCTCAAGCCGGGGTTCAGAATGCAAGCACCGCTGCTTGACGGCAGAAATAGGTAAGATAGAGGTGCCTGCGCAGACAACTCTAGTGCTAATTCAATCTCTGGTACTACATCTACTTGACTATAGTTAACGCCTTTGGCATTAAGTTAACTGCCTTTGCATTTTTTTTACGTTTAGAAGCGTAAAAAAATGCAAAGGCAGTTAGAAAACTTTCGCAAGCCTATTTTGTTTTTTTTTTCGGAATATCTCTTAATTCATCGGGAAATAATTTCCGAAAAACAGTATATTCGCAACTATTTTGAGGTTTGGCCATACTGAATCCTTACTAATATTATAAACGCGAAAGTTTCTGACCTTTGATAAAACCAATTTGGTTTTACCAAAGTTCGTTGCACTACAGATGCGGGAGTTGCACTTCTCCAAAATATTTTTGCCGCTTGGGAGCGTAAACAAGATGTAATTGGTATTTTTGTGACCTGTCGAAGGCTTTCGACTGCGTTAGTCACCAGACTCTTTTAAATAAACTCAAGCATTATGGTGTCTCCGAAGAGGCAATTAGACTTATTGAGTCTTATTTGTCTAATAGGGTCCAGGAAGTTGTTATTAACAAAACTGAGTCAGCTGGTGCACCTATAGTTTTGGGCGTGCCTCAGGGATCGATATTGGGACCATTGCTTTTCCTAATTTACATTAATGACCATTCACATTTCACTTATAATCTTTGCGATACAGTACCATTTGCAGATGATACTTCTTTAATATTTAAGATTGACAGAGGAAACGAAAATATTGACGTTGTGAATCGTATTCTCTCTAGAGTATTGCATTGGTTCACAATGAACAATTTATCATTAAACTCAAATAAAACTAAATTTATTAAGTTCTCATTGCCAAATGTAAGGAAAGTGGATACTATTGTATAAATGAATAATCAAGTTGTTAAATTCATCGACTTTACAACATTTTTGGGTATTACATTAGATTCAAGGTTGCAATGGGATCCACATATTGAGTCCTTGGCATACAGATTTAGTTGTGCTGCATATGCAGTAAAAAGATAAGACAAGTTACTGATGTTGAAACGGCAAGATTGATTTACTTTAGTTATTTTCACAGTGTCATGTCATATGGAATACTACTGTGGGTATCGGCTGGTAGTATAGAAAGTATGTTTGTACTCCAAAAAAGAGCTGTTCGCGCTATTTATAATTTACGAGCAAGAGATTAGAGAAATTAATAAATTGACTTTAGCAGGACAGTACATTTATGAAAATTTAATTTATGCCTATAGAAATTATAATACATTTGAAACCAATTTCCAAATTCACCATTTAAACACAAGAAATAGAAATAAACTTGCCGTTCCAACATACAGGCTTCAAAAAACTAGAGGCTCGTTTATGGGTAAATGTATAACTTTTTACAACAAAGTTCCACAAAGTGTTATTGATTTGCCTTTTCATAAGTTTAACCTTTAAGTATGGACGTCATTTTTTCATAACACTCTCCTGGACGTGTAGTCTCACAGGCTCCTATATTAACTAGTGTTTTTTTTAACAAAATTATTTTAAATAGCTTGAATACTATATTTAACTTAAAGTATGGTTTAGTTATAGTAAAAATACGTGAATATATAAGCCACTTCTTTATAATAATTCCAGAAACATTCAAAATTAAAATATAATGGCACTTTTTGGGTAAATTTAAGTATAACTAGGTTTTCAGCCGTAAAATCATCTAGAAATTATAAAAAATAAATATTTACCATACTCCCTTTCATTTTTTTACTATTCCAACATAAATAAGTTAAAGCTTACAAGAAAATCTAAAAAGAGAACAAAGTTGCTTACAAATATTTTTATAACACAACTCTGGACGTGAAGCCTGACAGGCTCTAAATGATTTTTAGATAAGTATTACTCACGAATTTTTCATTGAATGACGTAATTTCCTCCTTCGATGGTTGTTTTGATACTAAAACTGAAGCTACTGAGCTACTCAAGTGTGGGGAGCGGGGGGAAGTACACAAAACTTAGAAACTAACATTCACCCGGAGCCTGTGAGGCTACACGTCCATACTTAAAGGTTAAAGCGCACGTAAAAAGACTAATGAGTAAAGGATATTATAAAGTCAAAGATTATTTGAATGATACTCATGCCTGGTGTCAACCTGAAGATAAAGAATCATGTCGTTGCGTATAACTGTTTATGTAAACAAATATTATAGTCACCGCTCATGCCGGCGGCGAAGTTCCTGCCGGTGAGGCCGAGCACGAGCACGCGGCCCGCCGTCATGTACTCGCAGCCGTGGTCGCCCACGCCCTCCACCACGGCCGTGCACCCGGAGTTGCGCACGCAGAACCGCTCCGACGCTATGCCCCTGCACGCGAACGCATCGATCAAACCCTCTTATTAGAGCCAGAGCGCACTAGAAAACTTTATGTCGCCCGATAGTTTGGTCGCTATCATACACCGATCGAAAATAAACTATCTGTCGACTGTTTAGTCGAGAGGCACGCGCGCACTACACCGATCTGTAAGTAATCGATCGCACGTCTAGGTCTCGAGCTGACAGCAAACGATCAGCCAACTGTTTAGTTGTCAAGTGCGCGCACGCCCGTATGGCGGCGCGCTGAATGCAAAGTCTGACGACAGTCGGGCGACTGTTTAGTTGAATGCAGTGCGCGCGCTCGCATAGTACTTCATGCATATTATTGAACTGGCTGTCGGTTGCCCCATAGTTTGATTGATTAAAAATCACATAGTCATTTTCGATCGCTTGATCGGCCGATTTTTAAACGCTAAATCTGTGCACTTCAATATAGCTCTATACTGATTCCGTGAACGATCAAACTATCGTCCAACTAAGTCTCTAGAGCGCTCTGGCTCTTAAACTACACAAGCAATGAAACATTCACGATGATGCGTCAAGGCGAGGTTTCTCAGCAAATTTACACGTGCACGGCGACTGCTCTATTGCAAGGAAATATAGTTGATAATTGCATAGCTTCTAATGTCGTCGCTTACGCGCTGTGACCGAATGAATACGTTACTTTTTACACGTTTTAATCGAGTTTTCGAAAACTGAAGTACAAAATAAAAAATGATTTTTTGCAATTTTCTACACAATAAAAGTGAACATCTATTGGTGAAACTTTTATGTCATTTATTATTGTATTGTCTTATTCACAGCTGTTTTAAAATATTGAACAGAGTAGTCTTTGGATTTTTTTTCTATCGAGTGAAATATTATTAATCATGTTTCTGTCTTTAAGAATGTTTAGATAATATGTTCAACAATATCATACATGAATATGAGAACTGTCTGTTTTATATTTGTGGCGGTACAGTAAATCGAAATTGCATGAAAACGGGAACGCCTTAATGCACGCGTAGGTGGGCTTATAGAGATTACTGCCAGCCAAACCTAGGTGTAGATTAGGCTAGATGACAAAATTTTTTTTTGCTCTAATAGAAGCTCATTCATATAATAAACTAAAAGAAAAAATCGGTTTTCGAATAACTAAAAAAACAACCAAGATATAAGGTATTAAATATTTTTCTCCATCTCTTTCTAGCAAAACGGCAATTTACATGGAGTTTATATGGCCGTACTAAACAGTGACGTCACTGTTCATGTCGGATCTCTCTGTCTAATCGCTTCCAAATTAACAACTTAAAATGCTTGTATCTAATGTATTTCTAAGCCGATTTTAATTCTAATTTCACAGGACTTCATCTTTTTTCACTGTATTTTAATATTTAATGACGAAACGTAAAAATTAGAATTCAGTCATCATCCCAATTGACAACATTTCGAAAAATTATGGGGAACCAATTTTGTTGTCAATTTTACTAGCTAGTTTAAAAACACAAATATCCAACAAAACTGTTTTCTGGGGCGGTCCAAAATACTTTTTTAAAGAGTTCGAGCGCGTTGCCGCTCATACCCGCCACTCGATCCACTAAAACTGTTTGTAATAATAAATCAGTCAACAGATAAACCTTTTATAAAAAAGTTTCTCAAAATGATATCTTTTTCTTATGGCGATTATTTGCCCAATGAAGAGATACGCTAGGCCGTTTCGGACCGTTGGGTTTGCGTCAATCAAGTATCGTATTTTTGTTGAGGCAAGCAGGCAAACAAAGGTATCAAGAGCCAAACGTTAATTTTTTTATAATTTAAAACATCGCTGAGCTAAAGAGTAGAATTATAAGTCAAGGCAAACAGGAATTCTTTTAATACGTAAAAACTGCGATTCAAGCTCATAAAAATAGCGTCATACAGTTTTGAAATGTTGTCAACAGCGGGGATCACAATACTTATATCGGCACGATAAATCGGGAAAAAAATCGGGGACGACGATGGCGTGATGGGGTACGCGCACGTCATCGGCGCGTACGCATTTCCTATACATTACGTAACAAAATTACGAAGTACGAAGCCGGCATTTATTGCCCACCAATAAAATAGACACTAGTAATTTAAAAAATATTTTACCTGAAGTACGCTCGGCCAGATGTGGCACCATAGAGGCACACGTTTCCGACGATTACGTTCAGATGAGATTCGAATGTCGATGACTTGTGCGGGTAAATAATCACTTTACCACCCGACAGACCCTTGCCTGCAAGCAAAAATATTACGGTCAGCTTCATTCGGCATGTCAAATAAAAAATATTTTATATAATCATCATCTTAACAATAGCCTGTGCAAAATCCACAAAAGTTGGATGGAATTGTACTAAAGATCTACACTGAAGACCATTTGTGCATTTTTATCGGATATACCCAATATAATATATCGACCGCAAAATTGTTTGAAATTATTTTAATTAAGTATTTTTTTTGTTGATAAATTAAAACAATTTGTTTGTGCAAATTAAAAAATAGTGTTTATTTTGCGAAACTATTATTACCTTATATGACTGGCAAGTATCTCATTAGATTTTAATTCGTACCAAAATGGGTGAGATATAAGAACGTCCCACGAGCAACAGAGTACTCACCGACATAATCGTTCGCGTCGCCCTCCAGCGTGACGGTGATGCCCCTCACCAGGAAGGCGCAGAAGCTCTGCCCCGCCGACCCGGTCAGCCGGATGTCGATGCTCGTGTCGTCCGGAAGGCCCTGGTCGCCCCATTTCCTGCGTGTACGTAACATTATAGACTAGTTATAGTTACTAGTTAGACAGGATATTTGGCAATAAGGTGGGACCGGTTTACTATGCGGAACTAGTTAGCTCAGAGGCGAACTTCAGAAGACTGCAGGAATTCGCGCACCAATGGCACAAGAGGCGGAGTAGGTCAGAGTTCAATTAAATTGACGTATAGAGTTCGCACTGTCGCCGTTATTGTGAGTGTCACCCCTAAAAGGGGAAGAAGTACGAATTGGGAGTGGATGGAGGGAAACAATTTGTAGAGACAAGAATTGCGCGCGGCAGAGTGCGGTCGCAAGTCTCCGCGCGCGTCTCTCACGATTTGGCCAACATTTCGATGGCCATTTGGCCATTTGGCCATCGAAAGGTTGGTATGGCCATGGGTGGTGGTGGGACGAATGGTTAAAGTTCCTCATGCTAATAGGGCTCCACCTCTGTTAATGTTAGTGTGGATAAGGGGATCAAACAAAAAAAAATGCCCTTAAGAACACAAATTTATTTATTACGGAGCCCCTGCTAAAAAAAACGTGTTATTGATCGCGTTAAAAATCGACAGTTGTTGAAACCCCCAATTTTAAATGGTACTATAACGTATAAAATAAAAATGCATTTAGAAGGTCAATCATGCAATATTATTTCTTAGAATCCTAGCAGACTAGTAGTTCCGTAAATTAAAAGGGAAAAATCGTCTGGAAAATAATATTGACGAAAAGATTAAAAAACGACAAAAATTATTCAGATAAATTGAGATTGATGTGTGCGGAGTTGGGCCCGTTCGCGTGCCCTCGCATATAGTTAAAAATGGTTATCATAACAACTTCACCCACGTCAAATTATTCACAATAATTAGCAGTGTTAAGTTTACATAGATTTATCATCATCATCAACAGGGCAAATAAGTCCCCACCGAGGGGCTCGAGCCTACCCTTAACTAGGGCGATTAGGCCTTAGTCAAACCACGCTGAACAAATGCGGATTGGTCGACTTCACACACAACCTGTAAACAAATTCTTTCTTCATAGGTGTGTGCAGGTTTCCTCACGATTTTTTCCTTCACCGTAAAAGCGTCGAATAAACGTACGTATGAATTCAAAATTTGGAAACACATTAGTACGTGGCGGAGTACGAACCGCTACCTCCCGATTGGAGGGCAACGGCCTTACGCACTACGCCACCGACGCTACGAAGACAATATTATTTAAAAAAATCATTTAACATAATTGTTTCAACAGCTTCCAATAGACATCGGAGTGATGTATTTCATACGGCAGTATTATTAACTACGATTTTATTTCAAAGGTCGATGAACATTATTATTTGCCGTACCGCAACCTGTCTTTCATAGCAAAACAATATGAGTCCAGAAGATTATATAAAAACACACAGATTAAAAACGTTACAGCTCAGCTGCCGAGAGAATGCGTTTTTGACAGAGCTTCTCACTACTTTGTTTAATATAATTAAAGATCATTTTCGAGAACTGCCTTTTGGATAATGCAAAAATGTCGCTTATTCCATATTCATAAGAATCTGACAGGACCTGTCAAAAACGCATTCTCTCCGCGACTGAAATGTAGATGTACCAACATGGCGATATGGTAAGAGAGCGTGCTGGTGAAGGCGCGGTCCTCGTTGGTGATCTTCATCGTAACGGCGGCGTGTTTCTCTTTGCCCAAAAGGATGCCGGAGAACCGCTCGATCAGCTGGTTGTCAAGACGCTTCTCCAGCTGGAAGTCCTGTTAAAACAACAGACACTTCAGTCTTAGCACACCCCGGACACTCCATACGACGTTCGCAAATCAATTACCTATTACTACTACTTAAGCAAATGACGTTTGTACACGTGCAAATGTGTGCGTGGAATCTAGTAGGGTTGAGTGTGCGGTTATCAATCGTAATGACGCGGGAAGTGCAGCGACTGCCTTCTCTTTTACCCGCATAGTGCTGTCACTGTTATCGGCCGGCGCTCGCGTCTACTCGCCCGAGCGATCGCGCGCGCCCTTGTTTATGCGTCAGTGATGTCTACAACGAAGTGCGGGGTGAGATGAGGTATTTGAAGTGAGTGCGGGGAGGTGAGTGGCCGTTCTGTATGTAGTACTATTATATATTCTGTGGTCTTAGTTAAAAACTTTTGGATAACGATACATAACAATTCAAGACAACTAAAAAATACTTATGTAAAGATACATAAATATCTTGGTGTCGGGTGTCTGTGCAGCGCATCCTTGAGCACACGCTACAGGTTGTGTCGTGCTGTGTGGGTGATTGCATGATGGAGGCTGTGTGGGTGACTGCTTGGTGACTGTGTGGGTGGCTGTGTGGTGGCTGAGTGGGAGGCTGTAGTGGCTGTGTAGGTAGCTGTGGTAGCAGTGTGGGTAGCTGCCTGGTGGCTGTGTGGGTGACTGCTTGATGACTGTGTGAGTGGCTGTGTGGTGGCTGAGTGGGAGGCTGTAGTGGCTGTGTGGGTGGCTGTGTGTGTGTGTGTGGTACCTGCGGCTCCTCGCCCCCCCGCACGTTGACCCCGGGCCGCATGTGCAGCGCGTTCTTGAGCACGGGCTGCAGGTTGAGGAGGCGCGCCTTGGGGTTGTCGTTGTTCTCGCGCGCCTTGAGCAGGTCGGTGCGGCCCACCAGCTCCTGGAACGTGCGCACGCCGATCTCCGCCATGTGCTGCCGGACCTGGGGTGGGTAACACGCGATTGGTGAACGATGCTATTTTAACTTCTTTACTATGTGTGCTTTCTGTGCCTTCTAAGAAGTATCACTTCGTTTACATTGGCAACAATGCCGGCAATCGGCAGTGTGATCCTTTATAATAAGAAAGAAAATAATAAGTAATTTATACAAAACAGTGGCTATACCACTATTTTTTATATAATATTATCATACTATATTATTATTAACAACATGTAAAAATAATTATATTTCAGCAAAAAAAATCGATTTTTCATGTTACTTATACTGAAAAGCAGAGACGACGGGTACTATAATAGAAGCCTCACCTCCTCGGCGACCATGAACAGGTAGTTGACCACGTGCTCGGGCTGCCCGGTGAACTTCTTGCGCAGTACCGGGTCCTGCGTGGCGATGCCCACGGGACACGTGTTCAGATGACACTTCCGCATCATCGTACACCCTGTACATTGAACATCATATATAGTTTCATACATTCCAAATGAAGAATATTTGGCATCGAGAAGCATATGTTCACTTTGGTCTTCGTTAGCGGCCGGTTGCAATATTCAATCTATCTGCGAATTTAATAACTAGCGATGTTAAAAATAGCGATATTTGAAATTAGCGCCATACAGAGATCCAGAGATAGTTAGGACATTGAAATCGGTTGTATTAATGATATTGTTTACGCTCGAGGAAGAGCGAGTGGCAACACAGCATTATAGTCTGTGGCGGCCGGCCGCATGTAACATGTCAGTTGAGTCGAGTCGAATACGGAATGACATTGTTAGAGGTTATGTCCGGGCCGCAATAAATTATCCAACAAATAGTATAGTATTGCGCGGCGCACCAAGTGATTGTTGGTGCGAGGTTCCGCAAAGCTTTAGTGTCGGGGAATAGTGTATCAAGCTTTGTGTTCGTTAATGAGTTCGGGTATTGGTGGCCTAATAGGCAAGTGTACCATCCGGTTCGGTCAGACAGCAGAACTTCAGGAGCCGCGACTTCCTTCGATCTAGCTCAGGAAGTCCACCGGCTACATACGGAGACCAATCGGATCCAAGGTAAGTAATACCAATTTTCTAAGAGCTGGTAGTCGGTGAATAAAATTCAGCAATACAAGTCGGTGAAACGCCGACGTGGTGGAGTCTACTTTGGGCACCATCAGATATACTTTACACTAACTTCTACATATTGACAATCGATGAGCCCTGCGGTAATCAACGATAAATAATTATAAAGACATCATTATGCGCCAAACAAAGGATTCGCAATATTGATGACGTGGTCGGACAGTAAAGAAGACAAGCCTCTTAGAACATTCTTACTCACATATTTCATAGAGAATGAACGGACACCGACCATTTATAGGCTTTTATTTCGCAATGGCTGCGCTAAGAAACATGATTTTAGTCTAAATGTATCTCATGGCAAAAACTGAATAAATTCTAAATTCGGAATTTGCAACACTAGTAAAATTTGATCAGAGAATCTTGACACTGATACTTTGAAAATTGATAGACAAATCTCCTAGTTTTATAATGAAGGACGAGAATTGATATAATCATTCGAAAATCAGAGTGGCTATTTGAAACCGGGTCCAATCAGGAGTCAATTGCTATTGGATTACGATAGAATTGTAGAAAAATGAAAACTTTAGGAAAAGTTAGGTTAGACATTGTGACCACACACAGCGGAGCGAGTGAAGTGAGTGAAGTGAGCTGAGCACGAAACTGAAATGCAAATTGCATATTTCATGGTCCGGGTCCGAAAAGCAATCGACTTCTAAAGGGACCCGGGTCCGAATAGACACAGCCTCCGAAAATCGGCATTTGAAATTTCTTTTGCGTAATTCTGGTAAACCGATAAATAGGTGAAAAGCGCGCCGTCACAAGGCCATAAGGCCACAAGGCCACCTCGGCCACTCACCCAGCGCGATGAGCGGCGCGGTGCTGAAGCCGCACTCGTCGGCGCCCAGCAGCGCGGCCACCACCACGCCACAAGGCCACCTCGGGCCACTCACCCAGCGCGGCCACCGCCCCGCCACAAGGCCACCTCGGCCACTCACCCAGCGCGATGAGCGGCGCGGTGCTGAAGCCGCACTCGTCGGCGCCCAGCAGCGCGGCCACCACCACGCCACAAGGCCACCTCGGGCCACTCACCCAGCGCGGCCACCGCCCCGCCACAAGGCCACCTCGGCCACTCACCCAGCGCGATGAGCGGCGCGGTGCTGAAGCCGCACTCGTCGGCGCCCAGCAGCGCGGCCACCACCACGCCACAAGGCCACCTCGGGCCACTCACCCAGCGCGGCCACCGCCCCGCCACAAGGCCACCTCGGCCACTCACCCAGCGCGATGAGCGGCGCGGTGCTGAAGCCGCACTCGTCGGCGCCCAGCAGCGCGGCCACCACCACGCCACAAGGCCACCTCGGGCCACTCACCCAGCGCGGCCACCGCCCCGCCACGAGGCCACCTCGGCCACTCACCCAGCGCGATGAGCGGCGCGATGCTGAAGCCGCACTCGTCGGCGCCCAGCAGCGCGGCCACCACCACGCCACAAGGCCACCTCGGGCCACTCACCCAGCGCGGCCACCGCCCCGCCACGAGGCCACCTCGGCCACTCACCCAGCGCGATGAGCGGCGCGGTGCTGAAGCCGCACTCGTCGGCGCCCAGCAGCGCGGCCACCACCACGCCACAAGGCCACCTCGGGCCACTCACCCAGCGCGGCCACCGCCCCGCCACAAGGCCACCTCGGCCACTCACCCAGCGCGATGAGCGGCGCGGTGCTGAAGCCGCACTCGTCGGCGCCCAGCAGCGCGGCCACCACCACGCCACAAGGCCACCTCGGGCCACTCACCCAGCGCGGCCACCGCCCCGCCACGAGGCCACCTCGGCCACTCACCCAGCGCGATGAGCGGCGCGGTGCTGAAGCCGCACTCGTCGGCGCCCAGCAGCGCGGCCACCACCACGTCGTGGCCGGTCCTCATCTGCCCGTCGGCCTGGATGCGCACGCGGGCCCGCAGCGCGTTCAGCACCAGCACCTGCACCCACACAACTCATTTGAGGCCTGACCAAACCCACGCGTTCATTTTGCGTCCACGATGGCGTGCACGGAGAGCGTCCTATATGCGTGCATAAACCGTTCACACCAAATTAGAGGTCGGCTAGCGTCCGTGGTGCGTCCGTGGTACGTTCGTGTCGTCAACCGTGCGATATAACTCAAAGTACACATTTTAGATTATTATGTTTAGAGACGAATTCGATGAATCTGAAGAAAAATATTACTTTTAGCGGCTATTGCAGAAAATTAAGACAGTAACACACCCCGGACACTCCATACAACGTTCGCAAATCAATTACCTATTACTACTACATAAACAAATGACGTTCGTACACGCGCAAATGTGTGCATGGAATCTAGTAGGGCTGAGTGCGCGGTTATCAATCGAAATGACGCGGGAAGTGCGGCGTCTGCCTTCTCTTTCACCCGCATAGCGCTGTCTCTGTTATCGGCCGGCGCTCGCGTCTACCCGACCGAGCGATCGCGCGCGCCCTTGTTTATGTGTCAGTGATGTCTACAACGAAGTGCCGGGTAGGACGAGGTATTTGAAATGAGTGCGGGGAGGTGAGTGGCCGTTCTGTACGTAGTACTATTATCTATTCTGTGACAGTAATGAACGACATGATTGTGTCAGAATATTTTAAGAAAAATATTTTTACATGTCTTATGAAAAGGATAGAATGATTTATTTTCCAGAAAAAAGAATAGGATTTGGATCCATGACGTGAATTATTCAATTCGCAATTACTTCTACACTTACTATGCAATCCTTCTTTCTATTATTTCTGTATTCTGAATGTGAAGTGTCATAAAGTAAACGATGCTTGCTAATTTCGTTAATTATTCTTTCTGTGTTTGTATCGTGTAACACCGTTTTTTCTTAAAATTTCATAAAACACTAATTTTGCAAAAACACTTTGGTTTCACTGTAGTTTTAACACAAATTGCACAACTAAAATCATAATTACAACAACTTGTCAATTAATTTCACAATATCAATGTCAAGTGTCAACGTCAACGTCGTTTCACGTCACGTCAGTGACATTTGCAATTATCTTTGGTCATTATTCAATTTTTGCATAAACAAAATAAATCTCGCGTTTATCCTGGCCTTATTTACAAAGATAGTTTTTTTTTCGCCCAAAATCCCGTGCTTCCCTTTAGGTGGGTTGATTTTCTCAAAATTCGGAATTTGACATTTAGACCGTTTGTTTTGATCATTTTTAGAGACATATCATAATAAAATACACTTAAAGCTACAGATCATATAATTATGGTTTCGTAGGATAGAATTTGGAAAGCATTCACAATTTGTTTATGGTTAATTTTTCATTACGTTTTGTTTTTCAACCAAACTTATAACTTTAGCTGGAAATACTTATTGCATATTGTAGAATTCCGAAAGATCCGTATGTTGACTTGACACATCTTGAAGCAAGTTAAGAGTCTTACGAGTGTTATGAAATGAATTTGGTTTTAGGAGAGGTTCCGTCGCCAATACGGCGCTTAACATTGAGCAAACGGACCTCGGCTCCGTCGCTTCCACATAAACGCAAATCTGTGCGCAAGTGGAGCGTTGGTACGTGAACGCGCCTAAGCTATGATATTATCACTATGTGGTTCTTAGTCTGTGAGACATCGACCGAAGTAATTTGTTATTGATTTGAGTGCGGAATAGAGATTTCTAAGAAAATCCATAGGTATTTCTCCCGTTTTCCGTGTGAATTTAATTTGAAAAGTGAGACTTCAAAAGTCAGTTATTCTTGTTTTCAGCTTGAAGAGTAAAGCTAAGGAAAAAATACTATATTTACTCCCCGGCACGCGATTCATTAAATTAAATGGATTTATTGTATCAATAAGTGCAAAAAAATCAATAAGGTATCTAATTAACTTATTATATTTCATGATTTAAAACAGATTTTGTTAATTTTACTTTTATTTGTGGGTAAATTGATTATTAAATCAAACATATTACATTTCCAAAATTCGCCTTTTTCATCCCCTATTTCATTAAAAAACCCTGATAGTAAGCGGCATCTTAGTGGGATTAAGGCATATATTGAGTAACACTTGCGAATTTCATGTTAAATTCTAAAATTTCACAATATTAAGTTTCACACCCTTCTTTGGCAAAGAACTCACAAATTAAGCTGTTTTCTTTTTATTAATAGCAATACTTATACACAAAATAGGTGCTCTCCCCTCCATATGTCCTTTTTATTAACTAACCAATAAGACAATTTGTCAATTTATTAAAAATTATGTTTTAGAATTCATTTGCTATGTTTATTCCATGAAGTTCAAATGTATTGACTGGGATTCCTTCAGAACTCAGTGTTAGACCCACTGACCCTAAGATCATAGGCATATTTAATTATATTTTTAACCTAACACTGTGCTATGAATCTCCAGGGCAGTTACCGGAGGCCGTAGGGCTCCGCTGCTTGACCTTACAGCTAGAAACCATAACAAAATAACCTAGTATCAAGGAGGAATTCTGTGGAATTACACAAATAATATTAGAAACAGAGAATAAGTTAAGAAACTGGAATATCATATCTCTGACCCGTGATTGCAAGACTTAGCATAGAAGGTACGATCCACTAACAACCGCTCCGGGGAAGGCTACTAATTTCTTTAAAAAAAAAAGGAAACCTATAACTATTTGTTGGTGTACTTTATTGCCCCTCATTTTGTAGTTTTGTACCCAATTTGTACCTGATTTTTACCTGCCGAGATTGATCAAACAAACCTGAACCATCCTGCCCTTGGCTTGTATTAATTAAACATTTAGTTAAGTGCTTTGCATTGAGGGATTTTGTTAACTTCAGTAACATTATGCATAAGTGAATTACAACCATGTACCTACCAGAATAAAGCTTTTCATTTTGTACCGGACTAAAGGAATAAGTTTGTTTTTTTTTCTTTAACTTTAAGATTTCCCTATATTTCTACAATTTAGCTAGGAAAAGCACTACAATCGGACATCATGAAGATACCATCAAAATCAGAAACAATAACGTTGCGTGCGGCGTGCAAACTCTGCAGGCAGGAACTGATCGCGGACGCAAGGGAACGCTGCGTCCAGACGCAGCACAGGACGCCTGCTACGAGTTCGTACACAACATATGATCGTTACCGTGCATGTGATCGCGGACGCACTATGAACGCTTCGCTTAATACGCAGTTCTTTGGCGTGTGTGCTAGGCTAACGATTATTACTTTCTTGAAATCCACCTTCAAATTGTGAAAATCACGGGAAGCTTATGCGATTTTTAGCCTAACCTGACCATAGTGTGCGCGGACCGAACGATTTTGATGTTTCGCAATTATCCGATCACGGGGAAAAACCGTAATGCGGCCTAGCAACTTACAGATCCAAAAATAATAATTTTGATTAATAACTAAATTAGTAACATTCCAATCAGTAACATTATTCTAAGTGTTACCTGATGGGTCTCAGCAACGCCCAGCTCCCACGGCAGTCCCGCGGACTTGATTCCCGTCCATGAACTGGCGCCGGTGCCGCCGTCGTGTCCGGAGATCACGATATGTTCCGCTTTGCCCTGGTGCACATTGACACGTAAAGTACCGTAATGACGCCAGAATCCTAACATCGGCGTGGTGATTATGAAAGTTTACACTTATTACTTAATTGGTGGAGTTAATAATAACGAGCAAATTTCTTCGCAGTATTTTAAAATAAAGTAATGAAGACTTTAAAAAAAACTATTATGGTAATGAATTATTACAACAAAATAAGAAGCAGCTGGAAAGCCTGATAGATGCCGCAGGGTTGGCGCATCTCAGGCGGTGGTCGAGGTGTCCACCCTGTACAGTATAGTTACCTTGGCGACGCCGGCGGCCACCACGCCGACGCCCACCTCGGAGACCAGCTTGTGACGGAGAGCGCACCTCGGGCGGTGGACGAGGTGACCACCCTGTATAGTATAGTTACCTTGGCGACGCCGGCGGTCACCACGCCGACGTCCACCTCGGAGACCAGCTTGTGACGGAGAGCGCACCTCGGGCGGTGGACTAGGTGTCCACCCTGTATAGTATAGTTACCTTGGCGACGCCGGCGGCCACCACGCCGACGCCCACCTCGGAGACCAGCTTGTGACGGAGAGCGCACCTCGGGCGGTGGACTAGGTGTCCACCCTGTATAGTATAGTTACCTTGGCGACGCCGGCGGCCACCACGCCGACGCCCACCTCGGAGACCAGCTTGTGACGGAGAGCGCACCTCGGGCGGTGGACTAGGTGTCCACCCTGTATAGTATAGTTACCTTGGCGACGCCGGCGGCCACCACGCCGACGCCCACCTCGGAGACCAGCTTGTGACGGAGAGCGCACCTCGGGCGGTGGACTAGGTGTCCACCCTGTATAGTATAGTTACCTTGGCGACGCCGGCGGCCACCACGCCGACGCCCACCTCGGAGACCAGCTTGACGGAGACGCGCGCCGCGGGGTTGGCGCACTTCAGGTCGTAGATGAGCTCGGCCAGGTCCTCGATGCTGTAGATGTCGTGGTGCGGCGGCGGCGAGATCAGGCCCACGCCCGCCACGGAGCACCGCGTCTTCGCGATGTCCGGCGTCACCTTGTACCCTGACAGACACTCCGCCGTCAATTCTCCAACGTGACACAAACTTTGTTCGGTATATAATGCTCATGTTTCTGGCCGTCCGTTTGCCCCATCGAGATCTCAGCCCCTGAGGCACTTAGAGAATTCGGGTTTCCATTACATGATAGTGAAATTTTTTAATAGGTTAAGGCTTAAGCTCATGCTACCTAGGGTCAACAACCCTAATTCTCATACATTAATTCAATATAATATGGTTCAAAAGAACTTGTTGAACTGAATTTTTGAAAGTGAATATGGAAATCCTGTGGGGCTAGCACGCAGGAGAATCGAAAATCGAATCGAAATCCGAAGCGAGGAGTTTGTATGGCAATTTTATTAGTTCTGCTACTCACCGCCGTGGCGCCAATAAAATTGCCATACAAAGTCCTCGATTCGGATTTCGATTCTCCTGCGTGCTAGCCCCACTGATACTAACACCTTAAGACCTAGAGATAAGGAATTAGGGCCAGAGGGACAATCGTACTATTTACAAGACCCCAAGAAATGCGTTTACAACCACAGTAAAATGGGTATCAAATGAAAGGGCTTGAATAGTAGAGCATCATGAGCCTAGTAACATTGACATCATTTCAATATGACCGCCGTTCAAAAATGGCGTACAAAATATCGTTTTCAAGCCAATAATACGGGTAATAAAAGAGCACCATGAACCTAGCATTATTGACATAAATTCAATATGGCCGCCAATCAAAAAATGGCAGATTAAATTGGGTCACGCGACAACACCCATGTCATGGTTTTTAAACATTTCTATACGTCCTGTATAAGAAAGGGTAGGGTAGTGTGTACGAAATTTGAATAAGTATGGGAACGCGTGATAAAGGCGTACTCGCGACATAACCGATTCCCACGTTGACGAAGTCACAGCGACAGCTAGTTAAATATAAATTTCCAACATTTTAAGCTACATACACCACCCTCACGCCAACGCACACTATCCTCCATTGTACGGTTGACCAAGAAAGAGGTGTACCAGTTTTTACAAAACTTCGGCAAACAAAATGTCGTCAAGGTAGCCTATGTAGCTGTCAGTACATTATCGCAAAGGTAAGTCAACTTTTTTGTTTTATGACATGAAACTGAATTTGAACCTAAGGTTGGTAAATCACTTATTTCGGCAGTCACCTGGCAGTTCGCCGCCCTCGCCGGGCTTGGCTCCTTGCGCCATCTTGATCTGCAGATCGTCGGCGTGCGCGAGGTACGACGCGGTGACGCCGAACCTTCCCGAGGCCACCTGCTTGATGGCCGACCGCTTGTTGAATTCCGGATCCTGTACAAAAAACAACTCTGATAGCTCCGCACGTGTCGATTTCACGCCTCCACTGGCTATTCGTTCTTCTGTCACATAATAAATACAGCCAATTAGAACTAGAAAGGTGGAAATGACAACTTTTAAGTCATAAAAAAAATTGGTGTTTTCTACCTAACATCATCTTCATCCATGGGGAATCAACTAGAGAAGCAAAATTTGCACACCGTTTTTGTATTGACTACAGACAGGGGTTTACTGCAAAGATATAGAAAATTTTAAACAAATCCTACCCCAACATCGTTAATTTGTTCCACCGTGGCCAGTAGTATTTATAATGGAAGAAAGAAACTTTTATTTGGCCAATACGTAACACGGTAAAGTATGATGTATTACAAACTGTGATAGGAGGTGACCAAATGGCCATCTCAGCTAAAAGCTTCTGTTAGATATTGCAACAGAAGTGCTGGATGTCAGATGAGACCATTTGAAATGATGTTTTGAAGTACAAATTTACAAAAAATAGTTTATTTAACATCACTGACCTCACTGACCTACAAATAAAGAGGTATATTTGTAGGTCAATGCTGAAATAAATGTATAGTAACGTGCTCATAAGCATATGTATTTTAAGCAAACTTAAAAATATGCTACATTCTAACTATGCTACTTGTCCGTGTCTAGCGGTGGTGATGGTGGTGGTTATGATAGTAAGTGATGGTGATGGTGGTGGTGGTGATGTCAGTATAAGTACCTGGTTGAGGTAGCGGTCGGCGTTCTCGCCGCCCTCGCCGGTGTTGGACTTGCCGCCGATGCGGTTCATGGCGATGGCGAGAGTCGTGTGTGCCTCCAAAGATATGGACCCGAACGACATGGCGCCTGCGCAGACAATCGCACATTTACATAATATATACTAGTGTGAAGTGTTCGAGCACCTAAAATAATTCATGTTGTTGCACATTCTTTTCATATAGTTTTAAAAGTTACGATACGAATGGCACGGCCCCCTTAATCGGGGCTTAAGCCCAGCAGTGAGCATATTAAATCTCAAATGATGATGATGATACGAATCGTAAGGCGCGAATCCTATTAACTATATCCATCTATGAGATATACAGGATGTAAAAAGACGTATACCGAAGCCCGCGTCTACGCCTTCAGACTATTAAATAAAGCAATATAACGAAAAATCAATAATGTGAAACGAAATTAATTTTTAGGCTTAAAAAAACAACGACATTTACTGTCGTTTTTGTCGCGCAAGCCAGGCGCGGGCACGCGTTACTACGCAATGTAACGCGTGCCCGCGCCTGGCTTGCGCGTCCGGATATCGCGTCGGTGTTAGTGAGTTAGTGTGAGTGCGTGTAAAGCAAGACGAGTTTCCCGCGCAAGAGATTCCTTTTCAGTCTTAATATTTTTAGGAAATACTGATTTTTTCGTAGATGTTTCTTTGGACGAAAATTATTCAAATACATATCGAACAGTTTTGTATAAAAATCTCGAAAAAAATTTTGTAACTTTAACCTTGAATATCTCGGCAAGAATTAGTTTCACAACCATAGTCTAGCAGACAAAAACTATAGTGATGATGGGAGCAATACCGGTCTTTTTACACCCTGTATAATCATCTAAGTTCTATGTCCTCAAAGAATTTACCCAACATGGCGGTAATAATATGACCACTCTCAAAGAGAACATTTGATCGGAAAAGATAGAGAAGTAAAATGTGTTTTTTTTAATTTTAGTGAAAATAACAGTCCTTTTTATTTTTGATTGTATATTCAGAAAATTCTTCGGCTTTAGAAATACCTGTAGCAAACCTCTTGACAATTTCTGAGGCTGGTTCCACCTCGGACAATGGAATAGGTTCATCCAATTTGACCAGCTCCAGCTGACCTCTCAACGTACATGCCCGAATTGACTCTAACGAACTCTCCCTGCAACAAGGTGTTATAGTTCAATCAAATTAACAACAAAATCTTGTAATAATAACATTAATAAAAATCACTTTAGCGACACAAATGTATCCTAAATCCATCGCAGCATCAACATATTAATGGTGTGTTCTTAACAATAATAATTATCAGAACGAACCAAAATATGTTGTTGTTTTATTTTGTAACATTTAATCAGATTTTCTAGTTCACTTCTGACGCGTACGCACGAGCACGTGCACGTTTTCGATGAACGTGCAAAAATAAAAACTGCCATCTTAGCCCCATATAGTTATTACCTGAATTTATCGTATGCGGAGGCGCTATTATTGGCAACGGCCTCCTGAAGGTTGGCGATAGATAGAGGATCGTTGATGTGTCGCTCGCCACCAGCGCGCCAGTGGTAATTGCCCGGGTTTCTGAAATTTTTAAAATTATATTTTATTTTTATTCAGAATGTATTAGGTGTTTAATTGCAACCACCCTGTGTTGAAGTCAGTCTTTTGTCTTTGTAATTCGTTTGAAATCGACAGATATAGATTAGTGTTTCAAAGGCGTTTAGCGGCAATTGTATTGAACATACAGCTTTAATAAAACAGAATAAGATACATTCAAAATAAATACTTATGATATAGGCACGAAAGTCAGAAAGATAGGCGAAAGATGAAAATAAACAAATGAACAGAATAAATGCATAACAGGATAGTAACTCACCGCAACACCAATGTATCAGTCGGGTTGTTGTAAGTGAGCGCGTGTCTGTCGAATATTTCCTTAGACAATATTTCGAAGGTTACACCACCTGCAAGGAATGTTGTAACATTGAGAAGGAGAGGAAAAGATTGAATGGAAGTGATTCAAATTTGCCCGAAAAACATAACGTGCTGATATCGGCAATTGAGTGACGGGA
The DNA here is from genome assembly GCA_963935595.1 of Schoenobius gigantellus. NCBI lineage: Eukaryota > Metazoa > Arthropoda > Insecta > Lepidoptera > Crambidae > Schoenobius > Schoenobius gigantellus. The sequence continues at coordinate 5,935,974 of OZ012549.1, forward strand.
GAAAACAATGAAAATTATGATAAATATAAATTTAAATGCTGGTTGCATTTAAATTTATATTTAGGCGTAATGTATGGTTCCCGCCTAGAATGAAACTAATTGCAATATCTAGAAAGATATAAGCACCTTGTTACACAACATAAAAAAGCACCACATTTCGTATTTTGAAGTGGATGCTACTTATTGTCACTCGTAGTTATCAAAACCAGTGCTTACCCATGTTACTACCGTAGGTACTACTGGTAGTACCATGGGTAATTTTTTTTTGCCCGTGGTGCTACTCACGTGTCCGGTAGTACTACGGGTGTTTAATTTTGCCCGCAGTACTACTTATTATTTTTGACAATAAATGAACACCATGTGGGTAACTATCGATTGTAATATTTTTATTATTTTGAAGAAATTAAAGGCTCGTAAAGTTTCAGAACGTTCGATATTTTTCTATTAGGTTTCAGAGCTTTCCAGTAGGCTCGGGAACTTTCTCGGACGCCTTTTATGGATTTTTTTTAGATATTTCACAATTTCGCTGGAATGTTCGAGAGCCTTTTAACGAAACTCACGACTCGGGATGCAAAGAATGAGTTAACGCGCCCGTCGTAACAATATGTAAAGTTTATCTTATGTCACAGGTTGGCAATATTATTGTACAGTAAGCTCAAATTCAAGCTACACGTTTACACTACAAAAACCGGCACTATTACGAGCGACATAAGAACGGTCCAAAGGTCAAACAGTATAGCTTGATTAATAACTTACTGTACTTGTGGGAATTGCAGATTTTATTTTTTCTAGAGTGACATTCACTACAACCTCTGGCTATTAGGTCAGCAGTCAGCCTATTTATTTATTTATTCTTTGGCACAGTAACAAAATACAAATTACATCCTTACAATAACATTGTACATACAACATTTTGTTGAATTTGTGTTTCAATAACAACCGAGCACAACTTTTGACTTAAATATGTCAAGCTAGTGTAACGTAGCACGTTCCTTGCACCAACCACCTTGCACTAAACTATCGGCACACTATGATGGCCGTTTTGACGTTTGTCCACTCATGAAGTTTCATATTAACTATTCAGAGCAACATAATAGAGCAACTTATAGATTTGATTATATTTTTTTCGACAATAAATTGACATTTCACATCACTATTGTAATATGTCAAACGGCCATCATAGCGTGCCGCAACTGTAGTCAAGAAATTTAAAACAATTGAAGTGTCACTAGTCCTTACAGAGAACCATAACTACGCTTTCCGACAAACTTAATAAATTTCAGAAAGGATTTAATAACTTGGTGGAATATGTCAAGGTCTGTAGTCTGTACAGAGAAGATTGTACTTTCTACACATACGTAAGGCGTGGGCCAGATAGAAAAGGCGCGGGCGCGGCGCACCTGTGGCGCGCCATCGGCGCACCGCTTCTATTTGTTTTGTGCCCGTCCGTTTTCATACAATTAGTATGAAAGATCATTCGACAAGCTTCCAGATGGCGCGCTACGGTTGCAACGACGGGCGCGCCGGCCGTCGCACTGCTGGCGCGCAGCCGCGTACGTACCTCAGTCTATAGTGAGTGATGCGGGGGACCAGACGTTTCTTGCAAAAAAAAAATGCGTCAATTACGTGACGATGTTGATTTTAACATTAAATTTTGCGAAATAATTAAAGAACACCCACCATTATATGATTATAACATGTTGTTCGATCAAAATCAAACTCTTTAATGGCACCAACGTACTCACTCGCTGGCGCATGCTACGGTGCGCTGGCGTAGCATACAAGCGCTGTTCGCGCCCACGGGCGCGCCTGCAGCGCGCTGAAGGCGCGCTGCGAGTGCGCCACCGGGTGCGACTGATGCGCGCCGCGCCGCCTCTGTCTGGCTTGCGCCTAAGAGTGCCTTGCTTACTCACCAATTCTCGACTGTGTCCCCTTGAAGCATTTGTCGATGACCTCCTCGCTCAAGCCGACCGCCTCGAAGATCTGCGCGCTCTTGTACGACTGCAGCGTGCTGATGCCCATCTTGGCCATGACCTTGGCGATGCCGGTCTCGATGCTCCTCTGGTAGGCGCCGTAGATGTCGTCGTCGCTCAGGCTCGAGTCCAGGATGTTGTCGTTGCGCAGCGAGAACGCCAGCTCGAACGCCAAGTACGGGCATATGGCGTCCGCGCCGTAGCCTGGCGAATCGAATCAACGTGTTACTGTCGCATATTTGTTTAAATCAATTGTATGATATTATTACATTAATAAGCAATCTGTCCACCAATCTGTAGACTTACTCTTGAACTAATTGCGATCGATCGACATTGAGATTGTGATTTTTCGTACGCTTATTGGGCAGCACTAGTGACAAATTGGATCCGTATCTTGATTAAATTAAATAGCACTGAGTTTGGTTCACTCAAAATTTGTGCAATTTGGCGCCAATGTGGAAACTCAAGCCAACAAAAAATCACAATTTCAATGTCGATGGATTGAAATTGGTTCAAGAGTAGGGTAGCTGGACTGGGTCAGCCAGCGTAGTTGACTAAGGCTTAAACACTCTAACTTAGGAGTGGCTCGAGTCACTCATTGGAATTATATATGAGCTGTGGTGATAAAGCAATTATTCATAAACAACAGCAGTTTCACAAGTATGTAATTGAATGACACTAAAAAATTTACTGTCATGAAAATTGTTCCTGCAATTTCGTTTCAAGCTTACCGATTAACACGCAAATGTGGTGCACCTCGCGCGCCTCAGCTGTCTCCACGATGAGGCCGACCTTCATTCGCTGACGAGTCTCGATCAAGTGATGGTGAACGGCTCCTGTAAATGTATTGGGATTGTTAAGGACTGTTAATTAAAACTTAAGATGTTTTTGCACACACAACAGGGAAGCTTTTGATGGTGAGCAAATAGAGGTGGAATATGTAAGCGAGATTTAACTGGACACCTTAGAAATCGAGGAACTAACTCTTTACTGTCGGAACAAATTGTTATTGTGATGGTAACAAGCCAGACGGGCTCAGAAGCCCTACCACCCACCAATCCAAACAGAAAAACGTATGCATAGAGGGGGAGGAAATCAAACCCCAGAACCTCAGATCAATATCGGGCATTACCTGGAGCTCTCAACTATTAGACCACGGAGGCGGTTGAAAAAGAGCACGACCAGCCGGGGCCACCTCCCCTCCCCACCCCTCCCCTCCCCCCGCCCCCCACACTCACCCAGCGCCAGCAGCGCGCTGACGGGCACGCGCGCGGGCTCCGCGCCGCGGTCGCTGACCACGACCAGCCGGGGCCCCCTAACCCTCCCCCCCCCCCTGCCCTCCCCCCCGCCCCCCACACTCACCCAGCGCCAGCAGCGCGCTGACGGGCACGCGCGCGGGCCCCGCGCCGCGGTCGCTGACCACGACCAGCCGGGGCCCCCTCCCCTCCCCTCCCCTGCCCTCCCCCCGCCCCCCACACTCACCCAGCGCCAGCAGCGCGCTGACGGGCACGCGCGCGGGCCCCGCGCCGCGGTCGCTGACCACGACCAGCCGGGGCCCCCTAACCCTCCCCCCCCCCCCCTGCCCTCCCCCCCGCCCCCCACACTCACCCAGCGCCAGCAGCGCGCTGACGGGCACGCGCGCGGGCCCCGCGTCGCGGTCGCTGACCACGACCAGCCGGGGCCCCCTACCCTCCCCTCCCCTGCCCTCCCCCCGCCCCCCACACTCACCCAGCGCCAGCAGCGCGCTGACGGGCACGCGCGCGGGCTCCGCGCCGCGGTCGCTGACCACGACCAGCCGGGGCCCCTCCCCTCCCCCCCCCCTGCCCTCCCCCCCGCCCCCCACACTCACCCAGCGCCAGCAGCGCGCTGACGGGCACGCGCGCGGGCCCCGCGTCGCGGTCGCTGACCACGACCAGCCGGGGCCCCCTCCCCTCCCCTCCCCTGCCCTCCCCCCGCCCCCCACACTCACCCAGCGCCAGCAGCGCGCTGACGGGCACGCGCGCGGGCCCCGCGCCGCGGTCGCTGACCACGACCAGCCGGGGCCCCCTAACCCTCCCCCCGCCCCCCACACTCACCCAGCGCCAGCAGCGCGCTGACGGGCACGCGCGCGGGCCCCGCGCCGCGGTCGCTGACCACGACCAGCCGGGGCCCCCTAACCCTCCCCCCCCCCCTGCCCTCCCCCCGCCCCCCACACTCACCCAGCGCCAGCAGCGCGCTGACGGGCACGCGCGCGGGCCCCGCGTCGCGGTCGCTGACCACGACCAGCCGGGGCCCCCTCCCCTCCCCTCCCCTGCCCTCCCCCCCGCCCCCCACACTCACCCAGCGCCAGCAGCGCGCTGACGGGCACGCGCGCGGGCTCCGCGCCGCGGTCGCTGACCACGACCAGCCAGGGCCCCCTAACCCTCCCCCCCCCCCCTGCCCTCCCCCCGCCCCCCACACTCACCCAGCGCCAGCAGCGCGCTGACGGGCACGCGCGCGGGCCCCGCGTCGCGGTCGCTGACCACGACCAGCCGGGGCCCCCTCCCCTCCCCTCCCCTGCCCTCCCCCCGCCCCCCACACTCACCCAGCGCCAGCAGCGCGCTGACGGGCACGCGCGCGGGCCCCGCGCCGCGGTCGCTGACCACGACCAGCCGGGGCCCCCTCCCCTCCCCTGCCCTCCCCCCGCCCCCCACACTCACCCAGCGCCAGCAGCGCGCTGACGGGCACGCGCGCGGGCCCCGCGTCGCGGTCGCTGACCACGACCAGCCGGGGCCCCCTCCCCTCCCCCTGCCCTCCCCCCCGCCCCCCACACTCACCCAGCGCCAGCAGCGCGCTGAACGGGCACGCGCGCGGGCTCCGCGCCGCGGTCGCTGACCACGACCAGCCGGGGCCCCCTAACCCTCCCCCCCCCTGCCCTCCCCCCGCCCCCCACACTCACCCAGCGCCAGCAGCGCGCTGACGGGCACGCGCGCGGGCCCCGCGCCGCGGTCGCTGACCACGACCAGCCGGGGCCCCCTAACCCTCCCCCCCCCCTGCCCTCCCCCCGCCCCCCCACACTCACCCAGCGCCAGCAGCGCGCTGACGGGCACGCGCGCGGGCCCCGCGCCGCGGTCGCTGACCACGACCAGCCGGGGCCCCCTAACCCTCCCCCCCCCTGCCCTCCCCCCGCCCCCCACACTCACCCAGCGCCAGCAGCGCGCTGACGGGCACGCGCGCGGGCCCCGCGCCGCGGTCGCTGACCACGACCAGCCGGGGCCCCTCACTTCCCCTCCCCTCCCCTGCCCTCCCCCCCGCCCCCCACACTCACCCAGCGCCAGCAGCGCGCTGACGGGCACGCGCGCGGGCCCCGCGCCGCGGTCGCTGACCACGACCAGCCGGGGCCCCCTCCCCTCCCCTCCCCTGCCCTCCCCCCGCCCCCCACACTCACCCAGCGCCAGCAGCGCGCTGACGGGCACGCGCGCGGGCCCCGCGCCGCGGTCGCTGACCACGACCAGCCGGGGCCCCCTCCCCTCCCCTGCCCTCCCCCCCGCCCCCCACACTCACCCAGCGCCAGCAGCGCGCTGACGGGCACGCGCGCGGGCCCCGCGCCGCGGTCGCTGACCACGACCAGCCGGGGCCCCCTCCCCTCCCCTGCCCTCCCCCCGCCCCCCCACACTCACCCAGCGCCAGCAGCGCGCTGACGGGCACGCGCGCGGGCCCCGCGCCGCGGTCGCTGACCACGACCAGCCGGGGCCCCCTCCCCTCCCCTGCCCTCCCCCCGCCCCCCACACTCACCCAGCGCCAGCAGCGCGCTGACGGGCACGCGCGCGGGCCCCGCGCCGCGGTCGCTGACCACGACCAGCCGGGGCCCCCTCCCCTCCCCTGCCCTCCCCCCGCCCCCCACACTCACCCAGCGCCAGCAGCGCGCTGACGGGCACGCGCGCGGGCCCCGCGCCGCGGTCGCTGACCACGATCAGCTGGTACCCGCCGGCCGCGGCCTCGTGCGCCTCCTGCGCCAGCCGCGTCAGCGCCGTCTCCAGACCGCCCGGACCCTCCTTGTAGTCGTACGAGCAGTCTAGCACTTTCGTCTGGAAACATACACTCTCGTTACGCGTCGAGATCATTATATAGTCATAAGTGAGAGGGGCTAGAGTTGTAAATGGCAATAACTGTACTTTCGGCGCTGGTAACACTACGCCAAGGAGCACAAATTGATTCGAATCATTTTATTATTAGTTAGAACGGTGACTGAACATATAATTTGCCCTTCGCGACACATAAACGTAGCTCATCTTTCGCCTTCCATAGCTGTGTGCACCGTTTCTCAAGCTCTAAAGAGCACGCACTTCCGCAGCGTTGTTCAGCGAACGATGATCACGAGACTGATTTATCTATTATAGACTACTCTTTTTGCGTACGACATCAAAACTGTATGCGTAATAAACAACGACCATATCTTTAACATCAAAATGGAAGCATGCCAGTACGCACTCGACGTGACCGCAGCGGACGGCAGTACGCACGCGACGTGACCGCAGCGGACGGCAGTACGCACGCGACGTGACCGCAGCGGTCGGCAGTAGGCACGCGACGTGACCGCAGCGGTCGTCAGTACAGGTAGTGCGACGTACCTTCCAGCCGCGGTGCGTGGACCGCTTGAGCGCGTGGAGGTCGGGCAGCGACAGGATGGGCTGCGGCAGGAACAGCCGGTGCATGAACGACGCGCTCGGCTCCAGAATGTTCGGCGCGGGCCCGATGGGGCACAGCAGGGACATCACTATCTTCTCCCTGTGACGGGACAACGATTAGCGTCCTGGTGAAGTCATATTTTAACCGCATCCAAGGTCTAATAGCTGAGATCACCCTGTGTTAATCTGAAGCTCCGGGGCTAGCTTCCCATGAGAGAACAAATTATTACAAATTACTGTTTGTTGCCAGAATAATAAATTAATAATTACATCGACCAATTAATATCCCACTGATGGGCACGGGTCACTCATTAAACTCATTAAAGGTTTCTTTAAAAGGTGTTATTATTTCAGTAAACTCCCTTACTCTTCTTCCCTTACTGTCCTCTTACGACATCATGGAAAGAAAAGTAGTGGCGACACGTATAGTCCGTCACTGCAAGGAGATTACTAATTAAAAATTTTTATTTATAATATAATATAAATATACAGTTTTAATCAGCGTTTATTTATAAAGTCTAAAATAAACGCTGCCGCTATTTTCTCCCCCAAAAGCACCTTACAAATAGCAGCACTAAAATTTTTTGTATGGAGACGTGGAAGTATTGCCATATTAAATAATTTAAGATTCATTCATTAAGTATGTTATGTAGCGATAATGCTACGTAATGCATTATATTGAACGTTGGAAACTGAATGTTAATTAAGAACACCATTTCATTTTTCCTTTCCATAATAAAATTTTAAATAAATAAAACTAGTATTAATTGCATCAAACATAACAAGTAATTTAAAAATGGCCAACCTGAAGGGATCGATGGGCGGGTTGGTAACTTGCGCGAACAGCTGCTTGAAGTACTCGTAGGGCAGCGGCTGGAACTGTGACAGACAAGCCAGTGGCGCGTCGTTACCCATACTACCCAGCGCCTCTTTCCTGAGAAAAACGATAATAAAAGCAATGCTGAACGCGTCAGATATTTTATAATGCGTAATGACTTGAGCCTTTAATAGTGTTAAATGAGTAACTAATGTTATTTTCAACAAAAATATAATAAAAAATCATACCATAAAATATTGAGATCTTTCATACTCAGGCTGGACGAACCCCTCTGGCAAAGTACGTTGACTATATGACCATGCACGTAATATAAAACTAGTTGACGCGAGGCCACTGCCATTTGGTGTCGTTTCGCGTCGTAAGTAAGAGCTCGTAAAAATGGTTGCAAAAGGCGATCCAGTAACTCAAATCTTCAAGATCTTCAATTTTAAAGTAATTTTTATGCCGTTACGACAGAAAAATACAATGGTACGTTGGTAGCTCAAACACAGTACACGGGCATGATTTGCGGGCGATTGCGTAGATACACGTCGATTTGTCGATGTGTGTGTGTTTCTTTTTTGTAAGGTAATAAATATTTTCATAGTGTGCATATCTGTAATTGAATTCTAGATTTTCGTAGTGTGCCATTCGTGTTTACCTCGCCTCCGCACAATGTGTCCGAAAAATGTATAACTGCGATTTTATACGTACCATCTCCATAGGCTAAATGCTCTAAGCTCATATTAGTGTTTCGAAACTACGTGCATTCTATATAGAAATGTACGGTCGACCAAAACTATGCTCTAGCACCTTGAGGTTGAAATTCACGTTATTAAAGGTCGGTTTTTCGATCGTTAGTAATAGAAAAGTATTAGTAAAAGGAAAGTAATACCAACCCTATTCTAAGAGCCATAAAGGTCCTTTATCAGGTGTACCCACTAATACTTTGCAATTACTTTCCCTTGCATTAACAGTACAAGTTTTATCGGAGCTGATAGACCATTTTGGCTGACCGTACTACAGTGTCGTGAAACAACGAATACAATAAGTACTAACTTGTTCTGTATCATAGGCACCAACAGCATGTGCACAGACTCTATGGTGTAGCCGAACAGCGCGAGTCTCGGGTCTCCCAGGCCGGAGGGGGTGATCGCGGGGGTCGCGCTGATGTGACCCACTGACTTGTGGATGTCTTCCATTGTGATCTGACAGACAGGTCGTAATGTAAAAAAAATTAAGTAGTTTTCAATAATTTATCCCCAGTTGGAGATAGGTCTTTTACGTTATGTCTGATAAGATAAAATAACAGCAGTAAGAAATAGCACGAATTGACATAATCTCATTTTGTATTTAATTAATTTGAAATTGCTTTTAAATTCCAGGGCCTTGGCGTGATGTGTATATTTATTTATTAAGTAACTGAGTGTAATATTCTCTCCAATAGAACATGCACTAGAATATGCCTCATATAAATATTTTTTTAATAACGACAGTTGCAATGAATTGATGTAAGACGTTCATTAATTATACTGGGGATAGATTATTGAGGAATGGTGGTTCTTGTGAAGGCAAAGATCTAACACAATTTTTACTTTGTGCCAACTGATATTGATAAGAAAGTGATGAGATTACATTATATTAGCTTTAAAAATTTAATGTCATCGTGATAGATTTCGAATTGCATAATCAAAAGGCTATTCGTAAAAGCAAATAGAAAACCCCTTCAAACTACTAAACTAGTATGCTGCCAAATTTGAAAACTCTCACTCTATTACTCATAAAACAAGCGAGTTTGTAATTGGTTTACAGTTTTGTTTCTCTCGCTGTTATGAAAAAAAAATAAACACATTTGTGTCAAAGCTAGAGAAGATATGTTGGTACGTTTATCAAAAACGGAGTACTGAATTTTATATAAATATCAAAAATACTAGTCAGGAAGGAAACAAATACAAAGCTGCACATCATAATTGCCTAAGTTTCCATGCTGATCGAATGCTAAGCCAAGTCCAGACAAACAGACCGACAGAAATTCTGTAGTCACAAAAGAAAAATATGAATGGAGAAATATTATAAAGCTTGTATATATTTTACAGTTAATCGTTAGTGTTGAAGTTCGTTTAGCATTTGTTCTAAGCAAACTCAACATTTACTCTTCTCTACGAATTTTTACATAAAAAACGATATTGAATCTAAGTTCAAACATTTAACAAAGCGAGGATATGCCTCTACTATCTCTAAATTGGAGCAAACAGCGTCAAGACTTGACAGTGTAAAGGTTGTTCTCTCATACAGACGGACTAACTGCTTTTAAACTATCATGTTGCAGTTATAGTAATTGCTTTTAAACTACAATTCCGTAATCGGATTGCAGTTAAGATACAGTCCGACTGTTAATGAGCCCGAATAAAAAAATTGCAGATATCAGAAAGCCAAATTAAATCAAAGCGAAAACAAAAAAAAAAGACTGTCCATGCCACAATAACCGGCACTCACCATCTGATATAAGAATTACGTTATCCAATGCACCCACGCAGCACACGAGAAAAAAGGACACATGATACATTAAACATACAGTTTCAGACAAACAGTTCGTGTAACGAGCTATATTGATCACAATGCGGCACTTGATAGAATTCGATATTAGCTTCGCAAACAAACCATTTACATTTTGGGAACATAAGCCTTAGAAAGATAACGATAAACTTCATTATATATTTGAAGAACACGGAACAATAAATAATAGAAATGCGATACGACTATCGTCAAATTCTGATATTTTACATCAGCTGCAGGAGGTTCCTTGGTATCAATTTTTGATAAATTTATGACGAGTATAAATCTAATCACATATTTATGCAAATATGATTCTAAGCACAATAAAATATCAGAATTTGACGATAGTCGTTATTGTCAAATTCTGATATTTTACATCAGCTGCAGGAGCTTGTTTGGTTTCATTTTTTTATAAATTGAGATGACGAGTATAAATCACAAATTTATGAAAATATGAGTATAGGCACAATACACACCTGTTCCTTGAGCCACTGCGAGTGCGGTCGGCTCCTGGCTATCTCCATTTTGAGTTCGACGTCCTGAATCATTTTTTGGTCCTTCGTGTCTACCAGCAACATGCGGCCGGGTTTCAAGCGGCTCTGTCGAAGAACGCGAGTCATTATTCACTATTGAGATATGGAGGTCTGAAGCCCTAAGGAAGGAGGCATGAAGGACTTCACTCGGGTTAATTTCTGAACAGCGAAGGTTAAAACCGCACGTTTCTGAACGCTCCCCAATATGACCTTAGCGCCGGCAATAGGAACGCTGGCGAGACAAGTCCCTATTTCGGAAGGGCCGCATAATATTTTCCTAACCCGGATCTGGTTTTACGGGAAAACTCCAATCCGGGATAATGCTGCCACAACTTCATTTATAGTTGCACCATCGGCAAGGCCCATCAAGCGGATATCCACATTATATGTATACAGGTCTCGCCATTCTTACCTCAGAACCTAACTAATTTAGCCTACTAAATATCTTAACTTGGAAGTACGTTAAACATTTTTTTATGAACGACAAAAATTGTTATTTTATTTTTCATTCTGTCCTTACCTTCAGAATAACTTTCTCAGGGTCTACGTCATACACGCCGACCTCCGAAGCCATGACTAGAATGTTTTCACTCGTCACATAGAACCGTGACGGCCGCAGTCCGTTTCTGTCCAAGATGGCGCCTGGAAAAATTTATAAAATGTTTACTATGCTTAATTATTGATCTGATTACAATTTTTTTCATCGACAATGTAAGTAAAACAGTCAACCTCAATCCAAATTATGGATATCCAGCAGTAAAATGTAGCATAAAATCTTGCGACAGGCCGGGGGCTGTACAAACTAACTATGATTTTCACTGTTGTATTTGCATAATACCCACCCTCACCCTACTGGACTTAAAAAGAAACATTTTCTTTGGTCCTTCGAGCCGGATACGAATTTTTAAAGAATCTTATTAAAACTTTTGAATATTTTTCGAAGTCTTTGGAGTACGATTACGACTGATAAGAACTTACCCCTTTATGCCTTCATTTTCATGGAAATACACGGCACCATTATGTTCCAAAACCAAAATTGTAAATGGCGATTTTAAAGAGGAGATAAAAATGTTGACCTCTCGAGTTTCTTGCCTGTTGTTCTCGAGAAGGCTCTCCCAATTTCCGAACAGGTGTAGAGTCAACAATTTTTTTGTCATTCCTACTTGTATTTACAGACATCTTGAGTATATTCAGAGTGTACCTACCTATGCACATACAAGGTTAATATGATTTCTTTAAATTAGGTTGTTTTGCTTTGTTTTGACGTCAATAAGTGCCTGTAAAGGCCTATGTTGAATAAAGATTTTTGAATTTGAATTTGAATTTCCATTCGGATACCATACAACACCTAGTTTACATCGAAATATGATTAAAAGGTACTCACCGATGTACCGTCCGTCCGTGAAGGAGACCAAGGCGGGTCCATCCCAGGGCTCCATGGCGGAGGAGGCCCACTGGTAGTAGTCCCGCTTCTCCGCCGGCATGGTGGCGTCGTTCTGCCAGGCCTCGGGCACCATGGTCATCACCGCCTCGGGCAGGGTGCGCTGCCCGCAGTGCAGCAGGAACTCCAGCACGCAGTCCGCGGACCCGGAGTCGGAGAGGTTCGGCTCCACCACTGGGTACAGCTTCTTCAAATCTGTGTGTAGAGGAACGGGCGTGAGGTTGCTAATATTTTTTTCGTTGCTCATACTCGGAGAGTACGTCGTCTGAATGAAGTTGCCTGAGGAGCGGGACTTTTCAGCCCTAGGAAGAATCGTTTCCAACTGACAAACTAGTTATATTTTTACATTTCTATTGAACTACAATGTTCGAACTTTCTATACAGCCACTCATTTACAGCTCGATGTAAAATTGAAATAAAACAAAGTTACTTTATTAATAAATAATATATTTCCTTAAATGACTTTTATAAATTACTTTCAACTACTTATGTCTTTAAAATAACATAGATTTGGGCAAAATATTTACCCGTTTTTTCAATGATGAAAACGAAAAATTATGTCTGAATAGCTGGCAGGCCACAGAAGAAACAAAATAGGCGGGAAAGCGGCAATCTGATCTTCATTTGTTTTTTCGAGTTGTAGAGTTTTGTTTATACTTCCTAATAGCAGAGATTTGTATTAACACATGAGTTCATCTGATTCAGATATGGATTTAAATATTTATAAACGCGAAAGTTTATAAATATGGATGTTTGTTACTCTTTCACGCAAAAACTAGTGAATGCATTTCAATTAAAATTTGTAGGTTGACGGATTACGACAGGGATTAACATATAAGCTACTTATTATACCGGAAAAGTAAGTGGTTCCCGCGGGAAAGTAGATTTACAGTTTTTTCTTTGAACATTTAGGGTGACACATAGTTCGCGGGAACAGCTAGTTTAACATATAACAAGAAACTTTCAATAAATATCTCACCAAAGTTGTTGATTTATGTAAAATAAAATTCACTCATTTATTTCTTTAGCTAATTCATGTTTTTATTTTTCATCATCATCATTTCAGCCAAGAGACGCCCACTGTTGGACATTGGCCTCTCCCAGGGATCTCCAAACCGATCGGTCCTGCGACTCCCGCATCCAGCGGCTTCCCGCACCCTTCACCAGATCGTCAGTCCACCTTGTGGGGGGGCCTACCAAAACACAGTGTTTACCTCGGGTTAAATACTTATTTAGTCCCTCGAGCTATTCGCGGCCGAGCGTAGCGAGATCTAAACTTTCACCCCTAGAGTAACAATGTACTATTGTAAAGTTTAATGTTGAAAAAGGGCAACGATTATTAAATAGCTGGATCAGTATGTCTGTCACAACAGTTGTAGAAGTTGTGGGACGCGCTCAGTAAGTTCAGAAGACCGGATAACTCCACAAAGTGTCTGATAATAAACTTTCATCCAATCACTTTTACATGTACTTTTGAAAATGTCCGAGTAAAAAAGATCGAGCTATGAGAGGGAGTGAAAGAGAATGAGATGGGAGAGTGAGTGAGTTGTGAAACTGAGTGATCTTTGATAGTGAGTGAAAGATTATGTATGAAAGTACTACTCACCGTCGCCAAACAGCTCGCTCTTCATTACTCCCTCGCGAGCTTTCATGAGATTCACATTACCTCGTAATGTATTTATTTCGCCATTGTGGGCAAGCACTCTGAAAGAATTAATTGATTTCAATAGATAACTAACGCTAATACACTCGAGTTGTGATAGCAACAAAAGGAAACTCCATAATCTTTGCATAGTATAAAACAAAGTCGCTCCCGCGGTCTGTACGCCTAGATCTCTTAAAGTTCGCAACGGATTTTAATGCAGTTTTCAGCAATAGATAGAGTGATTCAAGAGGTAGTTTTATATGTACAACTAGCGATCCGCCCCGGCTTTGCACAGGTAATTGTTTAAAGAAATTAATAATTATGACAAATAAATATCATTATCATTATCCACGCCGGCAAAGCCGCGGGCGGGTCGCTAGTAGAGAATGAAAGTTATGTTTAAAATAAGATCCTTGCGGACATTCTCTTTAAACGCCTCTTTGGTGTAGTAGTTGAGACCGCCCGGTATTAATCGGGAGGTCCTGGGTTCAATTACACAGGGGCGGAAGGTTTTCTGTTTGGTTTGGCTGGTGGTAGGGCTTCTGAGTCCGCCTGGCTAGCTACCACCGTCTTGCCCAAGTTTATCGTCATAATAACAATGTTAATAACATTCATGTGTTCATGTTGTGCAAGATAGCCAGTTCCGCAGTTGTTAAGGAGTCCAGGAGCGTGAAGCTCGCTTCCGTCTTCGGCCCTATCGTCACTCATCCTCAGGAGAGCTGAGCTATTCTGTTGCGTGTAAAAAAACAGAGTACAGCAAGACGACTGACCTCAAAGGGTGTGCTCTTTCCCAGCTGGGGAACGTGTTGGTGGAGAAGCGGGTGTGCACTAGCGCGAGGTACGTCGTGAACGCGGGGTTGTTCAGGTCCTTGAAGTACTCCTGAATCGAAAGAAAAAAACAATTTTAACCCATTGTAAAATTTATTACGCAAGTAATAAATATTACAGAATATTTACAATTTCATAATTAATACTTTCTATGAATTAAACAAAAACGAATATTTCTTAAGCACACAAACATTTATCATGAGGATATTTTAATTAAACCGTCGTTATTTCATAGTTGCAGCAAAATTAACCCCTCTGCTCTGCGTAGAGTCTCGAAATAAAATCCTTCACCAATCGATCTTGCTAGTCATATAGGTCAATTCCTCCGCGTCTACGGTCACACCCGTATCCAGCAGTGGGGCTTATGAAAGCTATGAAATGGCCATGACGGTTGATTTCATATCTTTTTTAAATACAATAAAAACCGGGTCTATAAATAAAGCGGTTAACAAGAACTATGTTGACTTATTGTTTCCCGCCGTCATCCCGTGACCACGGCCTGATGCAATTCGACCAAACGTCGGGAAACAGTAAGTGAACATGGTTCTTGTTTACCGCGATATAGACCCGGTTTTTATTGTATTTGAAATGAGTACAAATCGCGGAAGTTAGATTTTATATGTTTTCATCGCAAAAATAATAATCTATTAAAATGGTGAAAATACAACGCTCTCACCCATAGCTGGTTGGAGGTGAGCAGGCCCTTGTAGACGACGGTCCGCAGCGAGAGGCTGCAGATGTAGAACCTGGCGCCGGGCACCACCAGCTCGTGCGACGCCCGCTTGCGCAGCACGAACACCTGCGCACAGACCACACTCCGCTACTGCGCACACGCACTGCACACGCTAACGCAACTGCACATAATCTACATAAGAGTATTGTCATTTACGTTTGGCACGGAGTCCGACCGCGGTGCCGGCGGGCCAGTGCGCGGGCGATCTGAAAAAAATATCTCGAGAGTCTCCTTTCCTGTTCGCGACTAACGTCTACGGGAGTTTGAAATCGCAACCGTGCGCGCGGTTGCGAGTTCATACCCCGGCCGTACCCAGTGGTCGGTCGGTGCGGTCCGGCGGCCGCGGCCCGCTGGGCGTCTTACCTGGCGGGACAGGTGGTTCTCGTCTTCTATATCTCCGGTAACAAACACCTGTCGCATATATGGCTCCGAGTTACGAGCCACCTGACCTGAAAGCCAGTCAAAATAGGCCATTACTCGCTTACCCGGACAGTTTGGGTGGTTTGCGATCACTTATTTCCGATACTACTAAAGACTAAGTTGAACACTTTGATGGTAAGCGATATGTGTATATCGATATCATAAATGCGCGGTTGACGTATCAAATGGTCCATGAAATTGTAATGAATCTATTCGCAAGCAAAAATAGCATTTATGACTGCTTTATGCATTCGTGAAATGTAATTTATATGGTCTACCATCTAAGTGTTAAAATAATGCCAATTGAGTATCCGTAATTAAATTTTGATAACAATTTATCTTAAGATTCAATATTTTTGTAATCAATTATCAAAGATAATTAAAATGCAGGGTGTCATTAAAAATTGATACACCTAAATACAAAAACGCCATTTCTATACAATGAATCTCAAGATAAAACATGGAATTTAAAATACTAAACATGAAATTTAAATATGATTTCCATTTTTAATCAATCACATATCCTGCAATGCTGATTTTTACAAGACAGGTACAATTTAACTGGGTCAATCAAAAAAATAAATATACAATAAAAAATGAAATAATAAAATTAAAATTAACGAACATATTTAAAGTCAAATTGTACCGTGTGACAATGCATAAAGAGTTAGTCAAAATGTTCGCATTTTTCGAAATTTTAATAATTATAAACTCGGTTAACTTGGAATCTAAAATGCGAACAAAATGCATAACAGCTCCTCTAAAATGGTGTGTGCACACGAAATTCTCCCAATAGTCCAGATACGGGAACAAGGAACAGATTTGTTAAGCAGTGTGTGACGTAAATGAGGAAAATTTCGAGCCCACGTACCGGGTGAGTTAAATTGGAACAAACCAGATGGTCAAGCATCGCATGACCCCCTCGGCCGCGTTATAACGACCCATTCGGGTAACTACGAGAACGACCTGCAATGATAGTCGCAAGACAAAGTCGCTGCACGCATCACTCCTTGTGAACAAAGCAAGCCGACCAGGCGCGTGTTAGGATACACGGCCTGCGCCAATTGTTTGCATTGAAAGCAATTTAAAGCACTATTTCCCATGCATCAAAATACATCTTTATTTAACCCTTCGTGTAGAATAAGTGTGCGAAGGCAGACTTAAGATCTCGCCATTCATCAAGATATTTGTTAATTTAAATCTTCGTGTACAAAAGTGTACGAAGGCGGACTTAATGGTAGTCCTTAGTGTGGTTCAACGTTAATTCGAAAAAGTATACTGCAAGGAAATGGTGCTTCAAAACGACAAGTACATTGCATTCTAATGGAACTGATATAAAACTTTATTCGAACAAGCAAATTTGATATGATTTGACATTTGAGCATTGATAAGACAACACATAAATATTGAATAAACCGGTTTATCGACTTGATATCGAAACTATATATGCAAAATTATCAAATTACGCACGAATTACATTTTACATCTAGTAAACAATAATATCTTTTTGATTCTGATAAACCTTTAAAAAAGTTGTATAAGTATATAAAAGAAAACATGTTTAGATCATTTGAATATCAGTAGACATTACACTAAATTAAACCTATTTTCATTGAGATTGGAACAATAAAAGATCAATGTATGGTTTATGATGAACACAATATGAAACCTCTCAAGTAACTGGAAGCCGGGGAGCACATACCGATGGTGGAATTGTTAGTGGGAACTGTTCTCCAACAGAGCACCCTGAGGCCGACGTTGGTGGCCAGATCCTCGAATTTGTTTTCGATTTCCTGGTGGTGCAGTTTGTCCAAAAAGAAGATGCCGGTGGCGTAGCGTCCGAACGGAGGCAAGTCCAGCTGGTGAGAATCTCTGTAATAAAACAAATAATCGCTTAGTTAATTCAAATATCGAATATTTTTTTAGGAGAGCAATTAAAGACTTAAGATTGTTAAGCCACAAACACCGGTGACGTGTGGGTGGTCACTTGGTTCTAGGCAATCATAGCTTATGGGCGTCACTAATATCAGACTTCCGAAACTTTTTCCACACCACAGAATTCTTGGCCTTCATCTAACTAATAATTTCCTGATCGGAACACAACTATGTTTTTAACACTAGTGATTATAGCGACAAACTTAAGTAGCCACCAATCAAACCAAGCAGAAAACTTCTGCCCCCGTGGGGAATCGAACCGGGAACACCAGATCAAAAGCAGGTATAGTACCAC
Organism: Schoenobius gigantellus; assembly: GCA_963935595.1. Classification (NCBI taxonomy): domain Eukaryota; kingdom Metazoa; phylum Arthropoda; class Insecta; order Lepidoptera; family Crambidae; genus Schoenobius; species Schoenobius gigantellus. The sequence goes on from OZ012549.1 coordinate 5,953,796, forward strand.
AACCAGTAGTAGACGACGGTGGTTATAATAAAAATTGAACGAACACAGTAGTGATGGACAAGTAAAATTTAACCGCAACCTCGTTAAGTTACAGTAAATTTTTGCTACTTCCGCAATCTGGAGACTTTTTCAAATCTTTTACTGCAGACATTTGTTGTCAACTGACACCAAAATGTCCGCAGTAAAGGGCGTTATCTCTCTTGCTCGGATGCGGATTCTGTCCGCCTGCGGCTGATCGACCAATTTTTTAAGTTGATTTTAGTACTGCCAACTGTACTGGATCGATCATCCCGCATTAAGTTGATTTTAGTACTGCCAACTGTACTGGATCGATCATCCCGCATTAAGTTGATTTTAGTACTGCCAACTGTACTGGATCGATCATCCCGCATTAAGTTGATTTTAGTACTGCCAACTGTACTGGATCGATCATCCCGCATTAAGTTGATTTTAGTACTGCCAATTGTACTGGATCGATCATCCCGCATTAAGAGGAAATCGTACAGGCCGTTTTCCCATACAAACGTAGTCCCCTGTTTCCTTCCTGGATAATGGCACTAATTGTTCTATTTTTTTTCAATAAAATCAATGGTCACTATAAGCATGTTCCTTTGTTTTCCTATTTTTTATTAAGTTAATTATTAAAAGAGATATTAAGCCTTTAAAAGCCATAAAAATCGACCTAATTTTCTGTTGTGTTCAAACGTTAAACAAAGAAAAGATTTTGTGAAAATAGCAAAACAAAGAAACACAGTAAAAGTCTTGCTTTAATTTTTAACGCGAAATGTAATAAAATCGGACAATTTTTCGCGGAGAAAACAGGGGACTTATATTTTGAAGGAACGGGGAACGGGGGAACGTATATTTTGTGTACTTTTCATAGATATTTTCGGTCCCAACTGCAGTTGTCCCTATCGCGCTCAGTTCAGTTGTTTGGGCACACAGCGCGACAGCAATACTTTTTACAAATACCTATTTTTGAATTTTCTCGACCTTGGTGTTTCCTCTCAATCATTTGAGTGTGAGTAAGAGCGCATGAGGGAAATTTGTTACAAAAACTCACGAGTAAGCTGATTTTTAGAGATGAATAGAACATCTAAAAATCTAGTTGTCATAAATCATGCAATCTTGAATCTTGTCAGTCGTTAAAGTGCCTATCTTTAATCGGAATGTGACGCGTCTATTAATAAAACGTATCTATTTGCAATCAAGACTTGGTCAGCGCCTACTGGTTCGTTTATGAACACCGATTTAAGACCCTCAATTTCTTCACAAAAGGCGAATACAAAACAATATCCGGAGCGTAAGTAATCTGTTCCATTGTGAAGGAGCGGTGTGTGAAAGAGGATTAAATATCGGATTATCTTTAAACGTTTATTACCATTCAGAGGAAGAACATTAATAGGACAGAGTACTTCAAAGTTTTGCTATTCATATCCCAAAAAAAGGTTCCAAATAACAAGCTCACGTGACTCGGAGGCTGATAATAATCTAACTTGAGGTGCTTACTATAATCTTTCAAAGAAACTTTATATCCGTTACTAGTTGAGTGAGAAGTTTGTTAAGGCGGCGTATATGTTATTTCAGTAACTGATCTAGTTTTTTTTAAATGACAGTTCAAGTTAGCAATCACAATTTACGTAATCAGCTAACCTGACCTGCATTCCGCTAATCAATGAAGGAAGCTCTGTCTGGCGCTTCCCATCAACCGGCATTGGGCCAGAGGCTCCAGCAATTGGACCAAAAGAGCGTGGGGGGAGTCGGTCCAATTGCCTCCTCCTCAGTGAGTGCGGACTATAACAGTGGAGGGATTATGGCTGACATGATGACGACAATGACATGAATTATATGAAGTGATTAATTAATTTGAATATTGGTTTATGTGCAACATTTTTGACAACCTATTTACGTAGCGGGAAAAGACTTAAAATAAATTCCACTTGCTTAATTAGAAGACTACTTAATTTTATTAAGACACTATGACTGAATTTATATACGCCTAACAACAAGATGGCCTTAAAATGAAATGTGTAATGCGCAAAATCCGTCAGATATTAATGATGATAACAGATATAATACTAAACCCGGTCCTTATGCAATCATTACAGCAGCGCGAAGTTATCGCATCGCACGCAATGTAAAGGTCAGACGACCATGGGTGCGCGCGCAGTGTGACGTCACGCCTGAAACCATCCACTCTATTGACCAACAAGCAAAGCACAGTACCCACACCCTAACATACAACCATGTTAGAAATGGGAAACGCTGTGCTAAAAATAAGCACAGGTGCTCCTTCTGCCACCGCACTGTCACACTCTTATCGAAGAGTCTCATATAAGGCGATTGGCAAAATAATATAGGTACACTGATTGTTCGTGTATATCTGTTGCGAACCTAACAGACTACTGAAACGTACATGTAACCTAGAGCCAATCACTAACCAACGTCATACGAGACACAATACAGGGGATGGATGGAAAAAGCCGTTGTTTTCGGGGTCTGCGTAATGGACGCTTCTTTGTTTATGTTAGGCCGATATTAGACTATCATTTTTTAATCATTTATATATGATTTAATATCTATCAAATACTAGAATCATATTTATATGATGCTGTTCATCATTTTTACTTATTACACTCAGGTCATAAAAACGTCATATTTAATCATGATGAATTCCGAATAGGCCGCGTTTTCCGTTGGTATGAGTGGTAATTTTATTAATTGCTTTAAAGATAAAGAAAACTGTTAAAAATAAAACAAAAAACAAAAGACGTATTTGGGTTAGATCATGGATAGCAAGACGTTCAGAGAGAGGGATCCATAACACTTTACTTAAGGAACTTAGAAGATATGAAGTCTTACAAAATTTACCTCCGAATGAATGATATAATATTTAACTATATTCTGTCAAAGGTGGCACCAATAATATCTAAGCAATAAACTCTTTTTAGATGCCCAATTAGTACAAAACATCGATTATTAGTAACTCTGAAATATTTAGCTACCGAAGAAACTTTTTCCAGCTTACAGTTTCAAACCAGAATTCCCCAATGCACATTATCATTAATAATACCAGAAACATGTAGTGCATAAAATTGTAATAAAATAAAATTGTTCTAATATCGGCCTTAGACTATCATTTAGATATGATCATAGATATAGGGATCATATTTAAATGAAAAACCTAATATGGTGTAATAACAAAATATGAATCATATTGTCTATGATCATATTTATGGTATCCTATTTGACAGTCTGTGTACAATTAGGATAATTTTTAACCTCAACTATGCAAATATCGCAAACAATCTCTATTTATTAACTTTATGATTCGAAATATGTGAAAGATCTCTCGAGGATGGCATGTTCAAAATCCAAGAGTTTCGACTGGAATATCGAAACAACGAAAATATTGATAAGTCTTTACAAGGAAAACGGGAACGGGACAAAATATACAACAATTTTATGCACTACATGTTTCTGGTATTATTAATGATAATGTGCATTGGGAAATTCTGGTTTAAAACTGTAAGCTGGAAAAAGTTTCTTCGGTAGCTAAATATTTCAGAGTTACTAATAATCGATCTTTTGCACTAATTGGGCATCTAAAAAGAGTTTATTGCTTAGATATTATTGGTGCCACCTTTGACAGAATATAGTTAAATACTATATCACTCATTCGGAGGTAAATTTTGTAAGACTTCATATCTTCTAAGTTCCTTGAGTAAAGTGTTATGGATCCCTCTCTCTGAACGCCTTGCTATCCATGATCTAACCCAAATACGTCTTTTGTTTTATTTTTAACAGTTTTCTTTATCTTTAAAGCAATTAATAAAATTGCACTCATACCAACGGAAAACGCGGCTAAATCGGAATTCATTCTGATTAAATATGACGTTTTTATGACCTGAGTGTAATAAGTAAAAATGATGAACAGCATCATATAAATATGATTCTAGTATTTGATAGATATTAAATCATATATAAATGATTAAAAAATGATAGTCTAATATCGGCCTTACGGAAATTTCACGGGTGGGCGGGGGCGGGGGCTGTGTGGAAAATTTCGTAGGCGTGCTGTCACAACATAGAATGACAGCGTTCTTCGTTACTATGTAGATTTAGCTGATTAAAATCGGTGGTTATAGGTATAACGAGGATCTATATTTGAGAATTGAAAAAGTTTTATAAGAACTACGAATTATTACGATGAGAAACGATTATATACCTACCTACTATAATTAATTGAATGATAATAAATATTGTTCTGATTAACTTTCCTTCCCTCATTTCAGCCGGGGGGCGCCCACTGATGGACCTAAGCTTCCCCTAGGATCTCGAATCCAATCGGTGCTCTCACTTTCTCATTCTTCTTATCACATACCTACTAGCTTTCCGTTCGCAACTTCGCCCGCGTTATTTTTGTTTTCCCGTGGGATTTTTTTCCCGTAGGAAAATTACCCTATGTCCTTCCCCTGGTCTGGAACTATCCCTATACCAACTTTCATCAAAATCGGTTCAGTAGTTTCGAAGCCTATTCAATACAAACAAACAAAATCAAATCTTTCTTCATTATAATATTAGTATAGAAAAGAAGTTCTAAATGGGTGGTAGGTAAGATTGGGCAGTTCAAAAGACATTATTCTGCCTTCAACTCTATCGTTAACTAAAATGAGCATCTTAAAGGAGCGCGAAAACATGGAAATCATGAAACTTTTTGTTCACGAAGAACAAAATAAACAGAATATGTAGGATTTTGAGAATATTTTAATACTAATTGTTAACAATGGTAGGTAAGTAGTTGACTTGCTGAATGCTTGGTTGGAGAAGAATGACAGTTTTTGAGAATGAATGAATGAGTATTTGCTTTACACTGAATGAAAGGATTAGATGAACTATTGGTGAATGACCGACGAATGATGTGGCGCAGACACTCTTATTTATTTTAGGTAGATTTATGAATTCGCTTTTTTATATAAAAAATAAACTAATAAAAAATCAAGTGGCCGACGGGAATTTTACGAGATCTGTATAGATTTCTAAATTGAACCTTGACACGAAAACAGTGAGTTAAGTCTACTTCGGCTTAACAGACAAAGTAAAAAGAGATTGATACATAAATCAGGATCGAGTTGGGGTGAATTCCGCAACCGCATTCTGCATGGTTCCTCTTAAAAAATCCGCCATATTTAAAGACCGAACGATACGCGGCCATTTCTGTCTGCGTAAAGGAATAAGGATAAGTCTGGTACGGATGAAATGGGATCTAATGACTCGTGCTCGTACTCTTGTTGCATTAAATTTTTTATCTAAAAAAGCTTAAAATCCGCAATTTCAGTTTCAGTCACCCGTTCCGATTTTAGGATCTGGCAATCTAGACCAGTCGCCTGTCGCTATAACTCATAATCACATCTTAGTGGTTGCGCTGCGTAGTTGATATCAAAGTCCACAGCGAAAATTGTTTTCGGCACAGCGTTTTATTGGGTGAATGAGTCTCTTGTCAGCGCATGGAAATGTTTATTGATACGACGACGTCCACAAGTGACGATGGAATTATTTATGGTGCGCAAATAGTATCGTAATGTTGTCAGACTGAAAGTGATTCATAAAATTATAACAATCGTACTTCTAAGATCAATCTAAGGCTAACAATTTAATTGTAAGGAGTTCGTTTTACACCTTTGTGGAGTTTAAGGTTATTGTCGATTGTAAATGAAAAGTTTTGTATAATATATATACAGACAGAATTTAATGTATGCGAAGAGAAATAACCTTGAATTTTTATTTGCTTGAAGGTTTTTCTCAATTCTATTTATAGATTTAGAATATTATATTATGTACTTACATAGGTAATTAACTTGCAGCAAAAGTAACAAATGCAAAATTAACATAATCCATTGATATTAACAGGCATTAGATACATATAAATAGTTTACTTCTCTATTAGTAGTAGGTTTTTGTGAAAATACCATTTGTAGGGGAATATGAACACATGTAAGTAAACAACAGTTACTTCTTTGTGTCCCGTGGATTTCGACATGCTCAAATTTTTTGCTATTTTAACATGACCGGGATATTTGGATAACGCAGTGAGTGTACTAGTGGGTTGAAAATCTAAAAATACGTAACCATTCTTCTATAACACCCAGTTGGCTATCTCAGTAAGTATAAAAATTCCAAAGTCATAGATGTCTTTTAAAACGAACCTCGCGCAGAAGAAGTCAGCCAATTATTTATTCTTATGGCAGCATTGTAAACTGTATCATAATAGGCAATTTACAGGCATGACCGCGACAAGAGCGAGGAAGGCGTTATCTCGGACGGTCCACTGTCCCATTGCGCAATCATGTATTGTCATCCGATAGTGTGCAGTTAGGTATTTCATTATGTAACTGTTATCGGGTAGTCGTATTTTATCGGTTATTAAAATACGCAGACGCGCAGTGATTGTGGCCTTTTCATGTTACCTTTTGACCTCTGCAGAATCTTGTTTAGTTGTCGCTAGCGCCAATAATTATAGAAACGAAGAAAGATGCCGCCTAACATGGTGAATTCATTATTATAAAACAATGACAACCTGACAAAAAACCCCCAGAATTCAGCAATATGGCGTTCCACGCAGATTCTAGACCCTAAAATCTAGGGGATGCAGTAGTAAATCAAATTTTTTCACTTCCATTTTTTACTATTACCATTTCAAATCAGACCAAGCAGATTTTATCGAAGGTTTATTTTTTCAACAGCTCATATTCGTACCCACCGAGGGGCTCGAGCCTACCCTAAACTAGGGCGATTAGGCCTTAGTCAACCACGCTGGCCAAGTGCGGGTTGGTCGACTTCACACACAAGCTGTAAGGAAATTCTTTATTCACAGGTGTGTGCAGGTTTCCTCACGATGTTTTCCTTCACCGTAAAAGCGTCGAATAAACCAAACCGTAAATATCGAAGGCTGCATTATTTTTTTTGAAAACACTATAGAATATTTTATATTGATTTATATTTATAAGGATAAAAATGTTTAGATACCAAATAAAACTTATAAAGGAAGAAGCGATGCTCTACGACATATACGAATATTTCTCTTAGAATGCAACTGAAGTTAGGTTTGTTATTCTCGTCAGCTCAACATGTCACTCTTCCACTGTCAAGACCTACTTACAGGTCTATTTACAAATGCAAAATTTTCTAAGCCTACCGCTGATATTCGGTAAGGCTAATTAATCAACACCTCAAGGTGTAGCAAGCAATCCATCAGCCAGCACGTTCGCAAAGTCGCCTGTAATTAGACCAGGCGCAACATATTCTATATATACATAGACACAGGTCTTCACGGCACCCGCTAATTAGTTAGGCACGTAATCCAAGGACAAAATCTATAATGAAATGACATCGCTAAGAATTTTTCTGTAAATTTTTAGACTGTACCAGATTTTCAAACTTTACGAGTAGAATTTACGTAGACCATATAAAATGTAATATTTACACAGGCTTTTTATACACAAGATACTTTAAGTATTTAAGAGATATCTTGTAAGATAGTAAAAAGCAAATCATATATGCGCGCCGGTATCACAGGTGAGGTGAGGTAGGTCATTACTCCACAAGTTCTACACGAAGGAATCGATAGGAGGGCGGAAACTTTCTTGATCCAGAATGTCTGAGAAGTGAAATATCAAATTGAAATATTTATACAAATACCAGCAACTATTTTTATTAAAACAAAATTATTGTAGTTGTAAAGATTATACACAGACATACACATTTTATCTCATTTTTAAAATTTGTTGAATATAAAACAAATTGGTAGAGGCCGGTGCCTGTAACACAGGGTATCCTATAGTATTAGTTTCGTCTCTCACTCTGGCTTGAACTAGGGTTTGTAAGCGTATTAGATCTGAGTCATTGTGATTGAAAATGAATGGTTTTATTATTATAATTCTTATAAAGTACCCCCTTAACTGTTCAATCTGTTACTTTGGCCTATAATAAAACGCAAACAGGACAAATCATATGCGATGCTGATTTTACCGCAAAACGACTATTAGATGTATGAAGTGTTATAAATATTGGATGTCAGTTTGAGCTCGTCTGTATACTATAACGACCTTCACAGAGACCCCAACATCTTCGGATCATCGCTAAACTGCTTTAAAACACCTGTGCATCGCTTGTAAGCTGGAGTCAAAAATCCTTACCAAATATCTGCATTTATAGGCTTTTAGTGAGTAACTGACTGACGTATCAACGTACAGCCCAAACTACTGGAGCTAGAAGCATGAATTTCGGTGGTTGGCTTATGTTGGCGCCAACTAAGGAAGGATTTGTCGAAATTCCCACAGGAAGCTGAGAAATCCATCCAAAAATAGAGATATAACAGTGTTGAGCTTTACTAAAGCGAAACGAAGTTCGCGGGCACAGCTAGTGTTCATAAGGTTCATGTATAAATTAAATAAACTCGTTGAACTGGATTTTTGATGCTTAGTACAATGCTAGTACTAGCATCCTAAGACCTAAACATAGGGTCATGGTACTATGGGGTCCCTATGGCCCCTCCAGACCCCGGACATATCTCCATCGGTGGGGTGGCGGTGGTTTCGGAGGGAGATGTAGCCGGATATGGAGAGACCAGCGGAAAAGTCGCCTGGCGGAACCAGAGTCCTACGACTTACCCAAATGGGCGGTCTAGTCAACTTAGCACCTTGGCAAAGCAACTGAATATCCCGCCTCAAAAAGGGTATAGTCCCAGAATTTGATATCATGGCTTGTGGTATCTCGTCCGTCTTTTGATGCTTTTGATGCTGAAAATATGGAAACAAACCCTAAATACGTCTAAATTTGCCGTTTCTTCATTTTCAAGCACTTATGTAACATTCCTCAAATTGTTATCGACTAAGCCGATTCGTAAGTATTGGTCACACACCCAGGTTTTGAACCATTTTAAAAACTATAGCAATGGGACCTAATCACAACCATCGCTGTGAAACTCAAGTTTCGGATAGAACACGGAGCGCCCCGGCGAGTGTCACATGGTGTTCCACGCGGCCATTGTTTACCGCAGCACGACGCACGCCCTGGCCAATTGCCAAATTCCCGGCCGGATCGGGATATTTACAACGGCGTGCGTCTCCTAGGACACTGAACTTGCTTGAGGTGTCGAGGCCTGCTAGTGGACACTGGAGCGGTTGCCAGCCGCACCAAGGCTTGAAGCATTCAAAAGGATGCAGTTTTTGGTTATTTCCTACCAAAAAAACTGGTGTTGTGTAGTTAATAGCTTATCAGAGGGAAACCCAATACTAGTCATCTACGCGGGTATTTTACCTATGTACCCAGCCAAGCAGCGATGCTTGCATTCTGTGTTCCGGGTTTTAAATAGTAGGACTGGCAATTCGATTACTGGGCACTGTGATTTATTTTACACCAACACAAACTGGTTGTAGTTTCGCAAATCTTACGGGAACCAAGTGTACTATAGGCGACTGAAGCCACTTACCATCATGGACATCTCCCAGAAAAGAACCAAAGAATCTCCCGAAACAAAAAGTTCATCCTGTTGTATGTTGCAATAAAGTTCTTTCCTCTTTCAATATTCAATTTGGCACCAGAAAATATCTGATTCGATAACTAAACGGTCTCTTCCGGACAATTCTCAACATGTTTATACAATTAAGTTGCCCTTAGAGCATTTACCTAAGAAGTTGTCAAACAAGCAGGCTGCCCACCTGATGATAAGTGGTTGCAATTGTCTATAGTACACGTGGTTCCTGAAAGGTCAGGACCCCAGTGTACGTTGTCAACTTGTGACACAAGATGCCAAGCCACAGTACCCGGTAATATCACTGCCTGTCTTATATACCCTTCAAACCGGGACACAGCAAAGCAAGCACCGCTGCTTGGCGGCAGAAATAGGTAAGAAAAAAAATCTAATTCAAATTCAACATACAGGCCTTTACAGGCACTTATTGACGACATAACAAAGCAAAACATTCTAATCTTAAGGAAACATATTAACCTTGTATGTGCATACATCCTGAATATAATCAGGATGTCTGCAAATACAAGTAGAAATGAAAAGAAAAAAAAGTTGACTCTACACCTGTTCGGAAATTGGGAGGCTTTCTCGAGAAGAACAGGCAAGAAACTCGAAAGGTCAAATTTTTTATCTCCTCTTTCAAATCACCATTTACAATTTTGGTTTTGTCACATAGTCATTGAAAGTTATAAAATACAATCAGTAGGTAAATGTTAAAATGAGAGGTGCCTTTGGTAATATTATTATCATTATTTTTTTTTACCGATCTCACACATAATTTATTGTTTTGCAAAAATCAGCACGATAAACTCGCGTGGTTTAGTTTGACGCATCTAAATAATCAAAACAATCTTGTGGTCATTTCGATAGCTTACTCAGTTACTATAGTGTCAATAGGATGATTATTTAATAAAAAAGTAACTTGAAAATACGACAATACAAAATAAATAAACCTTACTTATAGTAGGTTCTTTTATTTGCACCACATCCATCAAAATAATATCATGATGATAACGAAGAACATATCAATCAATTCTAGATATAATGCAATAATTAAGATATCGTCAACTAAAACTTAGCAATCAAATAAAATCAAATAAAATCAAATATTATAAATGTGAAAGTGTGGATGTTTGGATGTTTGTTACTCAATCACGCAAAGACGGCTGAACGGATTTGGATGAAATTTGGCATGCATGTAGCCTTTGACATGGAAAAGAACATAGGCTACCATTTATCTCGATTCCTTAAGTAATTCCCGAGGGAAAATTGAAAATTGTTAACGAGTCCTCGCAGACGAAGTCGCGGGCAGAAGCTAGTAAAAAATAATTAAAACAAATGCTTACGAAAATTGATCACCTTCTTCTTCTTTGCTACTATAGAGCTTGTCAATAACATAATATTCATAAAATGTTTACACAGTTGCGTTTGCGTGAACAGAGTGCTATTGTCCTTTTTGCATAATTATTGCGGAATAGTTTGTGAGACAACGTCTGATAAACGACCTAAAGCTATATAAATATAAAATAAATCGATTAGTGGACTGCGTAATAAACTTTAGCCATAATATAAAAATATCGCTACCGTTTCAAATAGTTTACGTTTATATTTTTATAAAAATAATAATACTTCTTTAGAAGTTAAACAGGAGAGCAAGTTTCTTTGAAAGCTATTCTGGCCTTATTTAAGTAAAAATTTTACTCCTTGAATTATCGCTAGATTGTCTCGCCGTGTTTTGTCTTGTAGAGAGAGACGATAACTTAGCATTCCGTGCGGGTGCCGGGTCTATCGCGTGAATCGCGTCGCGTTGCAGAGAAATGAGCCAAGAGCAGTGTTATGTCGAATGTCATCATAGGCACGTAAAAATACCACAAATAAAAGTAGCTATTTCGAGAAGTAAATTATTATTAGTATTCCAAGAAGTAAATTATTAATACGATCAATCAAGAATAATTTTTAACGATAACAACGCAACAAAATTTTGTTCAAAGTTATGTATTATTCTCACACATGTTGATCATATAAAGACTAAACACGGAATAGCTATTCTATTAATATTTTTATTAATAAGACCGATTAAGAATAATTTACAAAGTTTACATTTACAATGTAATACAATTTTGTGCTGTAACCACAGAACAGGAAAACAGTGGAAATCGAATTAAATTGATACGTCAATCGTATTATTTATGGCGCTACTCTCGCTACAGTCTCAAAGAAAAAAACAAGCACCACATTCCACCATTAGAAAACATTTCGTCTAAGTTTATGAGCGATATGTTAGTAAAAACTACCCTTAATTTAATACGAAGATATATCGAACATTCACTTTTATTAGTGAGGAAATTAAAAGTTCGTTACCACGTGCCACGTCATAACCACAGGTTTTTCTGTTCCGCGTAATATAACCACGTGTCTGTATTTATAAAAGTTTTGGTGACTGACTGACTGAGGTATCGTCGTAGATCCCAAACTACTGGAGCTAGAAGCATGAAATTCGGTACAGGGGGTTCGTTGGCTTATGTAGGCGACCACTAAGGAAGGCTTTTTCAAAATTCCTACAGGAAACTGAAAAATCCTCATCAAAAATTAAGGAAATTACAGTGTTGAGCTGTATAAAAGCGAAACGTACAACTCGATGTGTAACTTCCAATTATATTAGTACAGACAGAAACAAAAGAAACATCCTTTTCAAATGACGGGTCGGATCGAGTCGTTGGGTAAAATCAATACCCAATTCGTGCACTATCGCCGTGACTATCGAGGATAGCCGAGCAATTAAACAGCAGCTACAATAAAATGAAATAAAAAATTGCCGGACCGCACGAAACATTGGTCGAATACGAAACAGCAAACGGCACAGATCGAATATATAACTGTCATATAGTTCGAACTAAAAATAAGTCTGGGTCATCGATAAGTTGAATTGGGTTAATGTTGACGCAAACTACAGATAATATAATACTACAGTAACGCAAACCTAAAAATATATACGAGCACTTGAAAACTACAATTTACAAAACAGTATTGCTGAACAAACTTTCTATACTAAACAATTACTCGTATATATAGGCTTTTTTGAGTGAGAAAAATCTGTTACGAAAGGGTCAAGGGGCTGACTAGACCGCCTACTCGGGGGTAGGATGCCGTAGGACTCTGTTCCACTCTGCCCCTCATGGAAACAAATTTGGCCCGATCGGTTCGAGATAGGCAAAATCACTTTTCCATGCTGAGGGGATGTTTGAAGGCGTTCCGCAGACACTCCTTACCCTGAAGATGGGCCCGGTGTGGCCAGATAGCATTGCTGTCAGCACACAACGCGATTGTAAAAAGTTCCCTTTATGTGTCGGGACTGCGATTGGAAGGAACCCGCAGATTTTATTTCGGTATCCCTAGAATAGCCAGGTAAGTCCCACACAACCTAAGGCCTGTGGTTGTGTGGGACTTACCTGGCTATTCTAAGGAACTTGACAAATGAGCATCGATTGTTGCTGAGTATTGACTGCTGATTGATTATCCGTGGATGCTGATGCTGCTATTCGCAAGAACCCTGTTATTTACACAAAATATATGAATAAAATCCTCTGTAACTATTGTGCAAAACATTAAGAGAGAGCATAGAATCCAATAATAACACTGAAATCGGTCACGAGGTATACTAATACTTGTCTGAGAGTCTAGGACGTGAAAGCAATATAGTCTGAAAAGCGACACATTTACAAAATATTATATGTGTCAATCGAAAACCGTATAATAAATAGCATGTACAATAGCAGGACAACATACACGATGTTTAACTAAAAAGGAATTTGTGGATTACTGATGATGAGAAGTTATCGTATTTAGGTAAGGTATCTTATCTCTGCTTAGCCCACCTGTTATGATATATAACAGGTGGGCTAAGCACAGTTATGATAAATGCCTGTCCGCTGTCCGTAAGGCTGGGTCCAAACTTTGTTCGGGGTGGTCAAAATGAATTATTTTTTTAACATTATTAAATAGATGAGAGGAGTGGCACACCACTCTCCCCATCTATTTTAGTCATCCATTACAATGACAGACGCTAAAAACCTATCTAATTATTATTTACATTTTAATACATTATCATCTACATCAGGTGTGTTTCAATAGTCGATCGCGATCGTGAGTGCTTTTTGAGTCGATCTCGAGAAAAAATTGCCAATATAGATCTCAAGTTTTTGTTTTAGTTAGTTCTCAATTAGCCGAGAATAGTCCTCTCATCACTTCTATCGTAGTAACCCCCTGCTAGCGACTAACGAAGGCTTTATCAAGGAACGTGCGGTACTTGTCAAAGACGTCTTTCCATACGCTTATAAACCATCTATCTATCGATCGACACCTTACATATTGCTAAAAACTATTTTATGTCATTTCTTCTAATTCTACGTGAATTCAAGGCCATGAAATTTTGCAACGTCTCTATATACTTTTACCAGCGCCACGATAAATCCTACCTACCTAGACGCCTAGATGACAATCCTGCATCATCTGGGGGCACGGCAGTGCCCCCGCCAAGTCGAGCGCGAAGCAAACACTGCCGTACCATCCTTTACTGGAACCATTTCGCCGCATTATTTGAGAACCTCTGGATAAGACCAGAACGCAGAAATTTTCGTCATCCAGTAAGCTATAATCACATACTTAAAATCCAAAATTTCAAGTCTGTAGGTCATTTAGTTCCGAAGTTAAGCGAAAGCAAAGTTTCGCATTTATGACAGACACTCACTCACTCATGATCATCAAAATAGAACTAGTACTTCCCATAAACTCAGAGAGCTGAAATTTGGTACAGAGTTAGGGTTGTTTAATGGTCACATAAAGGGAAAACTATTAAAACTAGGATAATCGAAGATCTGGAGTACCTGGTGACCCTGATTAGAAAACACAAGAGCCCAACCAAACTATTAGAGATATCGACATACCGCCTTTACAAAAAATATTTAACTTGGTGGGCCGCTTTCAATAAAGAAAAGAAAGATTTGTAATAATAATAAAAAAACTAATCCTAAAAAGAAAAAAACTGTGTCAAATAAGAAAATCTAATAAATTAAATCAATAAGCTGACGTTTCTACAAAAAGAAGTGAAATCCCACTAAAAACATTCTGTAGAAAACTAGCCAAGTCTCGATGGAGCTGCTTGTTTATCTCTAAAAAGTAATGAAATCTAGACAAAGTCGTGCCAAGTCTAAGGTTCCTTACTGCGATTTCTCTATTATTATAGTTAATGTTGTGTGACTTGGTCGTTGAACATTCTTTATATGTTAGTGGGTACAAGTCAATTCATTACTTTTTAGAGATAAACAAGCAGCTCCATCGTGACTTGGCTAGTTTTTTACAGAATGTTTTTAGTGGGATACATACTTACAGGCTCTCAGAGTCGATCGATTGGTGTCTAACAATATTAAGGTAGATCGCCAGCAGCTCAGGTTTGAGCATCCCCGATCTACATTATCATTATCTTTCTCTTCAATAAAACCGTAAATTGTATTTATCTATTTTTTTTAATTTGCATGTTTTTATTTCATTACTTACTATTTTTTTATGATGTAAGTATTCTTCTAGTCCAGCCCTTCCATTTGTTACCGATATTGAGTGAGTTGAAAAAAAATTGGTAATACCTTTAATTCTAAAATAAAAATTATTGGAGAATTAAAGGTATTGCCAAATTTCAGATCAATCAGTTTAAAAGGAAGGGGGTAACATTTCGATTACTTTTGACCCAACAACAACACACAGACAGGGCAAGCTAAATAAAGCCGTTTAAAAAGGTATTCGAAGCCTTCTTGAGAAAAAACAGTTCCAATGTCAGAAGGTCAATAAATGACATATACAATTATATTTTTAAGAAATTATACATACAAATTACAAATAAATACGCAAAATCTGTATATAATTTTTTTCACTTGACTGACTTCTTAAAATTATATTTAATTTTTAATATGTATTATAATTGTTATTATCGATGGTAGCTAGCTGAGCCTGGCCACAACGAAACCGAACAGAATAAGGAAAGATATAAACGAGTGCTACAAAACAACTAACACGCCTGAACCGCGTGTCTGCGCAAACGCCGCGAGATAACGACATTGGTAATCTCGGCGATATCGCAAGACGCGGAATCCGAAGACAAACAAACGCAGTGCGAATTGAACACGACGACCCCCTATCTGGATAATTTGCGCCTTATCTTTGTGAACTTGGATTAGAGACGGGCGCAGACACCGCGTGTGATAAGCGTGCTGCTCTGTAATCTAACTATAACATATTTAATAAGATAGCAATGCATCTATCTACGATAAAGACTGCTGCATTGCTTTCGATTTTCTCATGTCACAAACAAGTGTTAGTCAATAGGGTTATCCTTGAAAACAATTCCGATATAAGGTCTTCGCTTGATTCGGTTGTTGGTAGTTCTGAGTCCGCCTGGCTAGCTACCACCACCTTACTCGAGTTTGCCATCATAATTACAATGTTAATTATAAACACTGATGTGTTCCGACAGTAAGTAGTATTAAGCGGGCTACTCACATACCTGCCGCAGGGGCGATCTAGGGCGCAAGGCGGTTGTGACAATATCGGGTTGTCTCTACACACATGCCTGCAAGTCAGTGTTCGGGTTGATGTTGAAGTAAGCACACGCATTGAGAATGGCTCCAATATTACCGAAAAATCAAGTTTGCTATAGAAATTGCCCCAATCGCGCTACACACGCGGCAACGTGCAGGGCGGCAGGGACAATCTAGGGAGCAAGGCTGATCGCGCCCCTGCCGCCCTGCCGCAGGGCCAATCTAGGAAATTGCCCCTGCTTGCCTATACATACATACATCACGATATTGTGCCAATTAAGGGTCATCCCCATTTATACACTGCGGCTGGCATGTGAGTAGCCGGTTTTAGACAGATCCTCAGTTGCCCAGGAGTTCACTGTCTAGCTGACTCTCGCTCCCCTCGTTTCTAACGTCCCAAACAAGCATAAGTCTGTAGGGTGACACCAATTCCTATTTCATAAGTTTTTCACAGCTTAGTTTAGTAGGTGATGTAGGGTTTCGAGCCCGTGCTTGCTACCACCATCTTACCTAAGTTTGTCGTCACAATAATGTTCAAAAATTGTTGTGTTCCGACAATAAGGGACATAGATAACTACTCATTTGCCGAGGACTCCAGGTGAAGCTCGCTTCCACCTTCGACCTTATCGTCACTTACCATCAGGTGAGATGAAAAGGCAAAGAGCTCCTCATTTCTACAGCCTCAAACATACACATATTCTTATTCTCTTCATTATTTTTGCTAGTTAAGCCTAGCACTAAACAGGCAAACCTGAAAAAAAAATAAACAATATTCTAATTTGAAAACAAGTGCAAACAAACAAGAGTACAAATAAACAATTGATCAAAGTACCCCACGGCCATTGTGTACGCAGCCGGTGAAGTGCTACTCGATCATAAAATGAAACAAATACTCCGACTCAATTCGACAATAATGAAAGCCATTCGGAATTATTGCTCATTGAAAAGATATAATTGCCAATCGTTCTGGCGCATTAATATTGTCGGAAAAATGTTGTGATTGGATAATAAAAATCTCGTGTCACGATGTTTGTCGGGGATAAACTACGAAACTATACTTAACTGATTTTGATGAAATTTAGCTAACTGTATGTAATTTGGTCCAATATTTATATGATTTTTGACCTAAATATTTATTACTGCGTTAAACTTTATTATGGCGAAACCACGGGGCAAAACATAGTTCGCCGGCAAAGTTAGTTCAATATAGATCTTTTGATGGAATTATTGACGTCAAACAAATACGCAAAAATCTAATTAGCCAAGAAATAACACGTCTAAGATATTAAACAATAATTTATTAAATCCTGGTATGTATGAAAGAAATTAATTAAAGTTTGAGGTTATAGAGTTGTCCTATTTTTGTGGAATCCACCTATACAAAAATTTCTGTCTGTTCATTCCTACAGTTTGACATTTTGATTTCGTCAAAATAGATATGGCTTCAGATACATGTATCCAATTTGCCAATTTGTTTCCATATACTAGGCGTAGCATTAGAAGGTAATACACATAAAAATCTTGCGGTTTTTATTTATACCGCTCGCACGCGGTTTACACGTGATTGAAGCTAATGTAAAGAAGCCTGGCCATTTATCTATCAACCTATCAAGGTCTCACCGTAATCCAATCTGTCTCGCTAACAAACAACTTAATAAAATACTATTCATGTAATGTTCGAATGCACTAGTTTTGGGAACTCTACGCCCTTGGTGGGGACTGCGGTGAGAATAGAAACGTAGGTATACTACAATACTACATTTTATATTCATGACCTTGCATTTTCTTTAAAAATGCTTAATAATTTGAAAAATGAATAAATCAATAAAGACAAATTTTCGTCTCGGGTGGAGATCGAACCCGCGTGGCCACTGAGCTCTTATCAGCCTCGACGCAATCTTAACTGTATTGATCTCTTTTATACTTTGTTAAGCCAAAGTGTACTTTATTCACTGTTAATAACTACGTATCAACATCCAATTTAGATATATCTATACAGATTTCTCGAAAATTGATTTTATTTTCATAATAATAAATTCTTTATTTGTAAATCAACGTTGTACAGTGATACAGTGATTGGGACCACCCAGTAGACAAAATAATTATGCCTATTATGAATACTTAATAACGTGTTAACGAAATAACGCAAAACCTACGACATCACAATTAATTTTTATTACAAAAGAATTATAGAAATTAAATAAATTAAATTCTCGCGGATTATTTGCGAAGATATTTCCATCTTTCCGTTTTGTTGAATATCTTGCAAATTTAAAACTCTATGGTAGCGCGCCTGCGAAAACGATGAATTGCCATTACGCTTAGTAAAGGCGACAGTAATAGGTTTTAAAAAGCGGCATAAAAAAATTAATTACATATGAAATCTGACCCATATTTTTATTAGTGGAATTGATTCTACTCCCGATTCTGAAGAAACTATATTCAGGTTTTGCGCAATTTAATTAACACGTTGTATGTACATGTATTGTACAATTTGTTTGTACAGTACACATAGTTACTAGTGTGAATTTTTAAGGCCACCTCAGGTGGAAGGTATTTATGTTGTTTAAGGTCACTTATGTTTATACGGCACAATGTTTACCGAAATTATTGCCTTTATTTCCGTAAACCTGCCTGCCTTCCTATCCTGCCCACTGAGACTTAAGGTTTACAATTCTTTGGGCTATATCGGTAACTTTTTGCGTTCCAATCGGGAGGGCCGGAATTCGAGAACGCCATATACTCGTACCAATGTGTTTTTCGTTTTTTGAATTTCATATGTATGTACATTTGTCTGACGCTGCTACGGTGAAGGAAAACATCGTGAAGCAACCCGCATACATTTGCGAAGAAATTCAAAGGTGTATGTGAAGTCGACCAATCCGCACAGGGCCAGCGTGGTTGACTAAGGCCTAATCACCCTAACATAGGGTAGGCTTGAGCTCCTTGGTGGGGACGTATATGAGCTGTGATGATGAATGTAAAAGTAATGGTAAATAGAAAAAATATATCATAGTAATGCGCGATATCATTACGACGAGACGGGCATGTGACGCCACAGCTGGCTTGTTGATAAAGCATACTGGATTCCAAGATGTGCATCCGGTCCAACGATACGGTGACAGTCAACAATGACGCCCGCGCCGAGATTCATTACGCAAAATCAAGGGCTAGGTTACTAGTGTCACTACGACGAGCGTTGGCTGAGTCATTCTGGCTAATTTTAAGGTAAAGGTCGACGTTTTACACTGATCAGCTGATATGTAATCGGGGATTTGTTAGTTGAGGTCAATGGACCTAAAAAGGCCGCATCGCAGAATCATAATACGAATCATATTATGAATAGAGTGCAATTCATCATAAGCAATTATTCTATTTGACAGCTTTGTATGAATATTCGTAAGATGGTCCACAAATTGGGCATTGCTAAAGTGTCATTTGGGACCATTTTACGAATATTCATACAAAACTGTCAAATAGAATTTGCATATGATGAATTGCACTCAATTCATAATATGAATTATAATATGATTCGTATTATGATTCTGCGATGCGGCCTTTTTAGGTCCGCTGTACTTAAAATGAGTCGTAAACCAATACTTTTACATAAATTCAACACAACATCAAAGTTTAACTTCCACTTTAATATCAGAATAGACGTAAACAAGGAAAAATAATATTCGATAGAATGATTTAAGTAATTATTTTGTTGTACGATACGATATAACCATTGTTCGAAAAGTAATAAAAAAGAGTAAATTCTAATTTATTATTAAAACCAAGGAAATAAATATTTACTCGTTCTTTCCCGCATCAATTTATTTGTTAACCAGTCAATCATTTCAAGCTCTCCAAGAGGGTTTAAAATTTTGCAGACAAAGGGAACATCCCCGTATTATGGATCCCTTTACATATAATGAATACAAGTACAAGAGAGATAAAAGGGGGTAAATAGTGGTCTCAATCTGATCTGTTGTTCCCTGTATAAATGTATCGGTGCCGATAATTAAAAGAGCGGGGAATAAATGAAACAGTTTAGAAATAGAATCATTACTCTTCCTTTTGACACGCGAAGTACATAATTATCCTCGCGGCATTTAAGTATTTAGATTAATGTCTGTCGTGAATGTGTAATTTGATTAAATGAGGACGTGGGAAATTGTGTTTATCGCTTCATTTCGTAGAACAATTGAATAACAAAATAAAAATAAGCTGAATAAATTTTAAACCTGACAATGTTTCCAACTATGTATAAACGAAAACACATGGTGAGTAACAAGAGTGCTCCAAGGAACAACACTAGGTCCGAACAAAATGAAAACTGATTCTAAAGACACTACGTCACAGTCATGGACTACACGGCTAGCGTGAATTATCCATTATACACATTGTTATGTTAACATTTTTACGGTACAACAACTGTTTCCAATAAGCTCAACATGCCCATGACTTTGTCAATTTGGTTTATTAGTGTAGAAAAAATACCAACTGTTTATTATCTACACTTGAAATAACAAAACTTTCCACTATGATAAGATTTCAATGATCGACCTGACGACATTTTTTTATTTATGAATTCTATTACAATAATACAGTCGCTTCAATAGCTATAACAAATAGTGGACATTACTCATGTTTTACTATAAATACAGTAATGACAGACGACCACATATTTTGCAAGTATTAAATAGTTTTAGACCAATGAGCTTTTGAGGTTATTTTAAATCAGTGTATTTTCAGTGAATTGAAAAACGAGTGTGTAACGGCATTCACTAATAATTTTTAAGTACTGACGATGTGCTGACCTCCTGGAGTATTAAACACAAATAAAATCTGGTAAATAAAACGGTGTTATATTAAATAAAACTATACGTACAATGATATTATCATTATACGTACGTACGTACATCTATCACATCTTTACCAAGTACTGACTAAAAACAAGTCCCCTACTACGCCTCACAAACAACCCATTGATTGAATCGCCTCGGCGACGGACGTTTTGAATCGGAGCCCATTCGAAATCTACCTAATGACTACTGTTGGTCGCGAGGGGGACGAGTCGGGAAGAGCGCATTTTAAAACATTATAGGTGTAGGTACCAAGACTTTTTGGCAGTGGATAAGTTAAGCATATGGAATCTAATCTATACTTAGCTGTGTACGTACCTATTTGACAATGTAACCAACACGATATTCATCAAACGAGGACAGACAGTCACGACTCTAGGTCAATATAGGATAATGACAGAAAATGCACATGGATTGCATGAGTTATGGCTTACATGTCTTATAAGGTCTGGTCTGTACCATTGACAACATAATTCACAAGCTCCGCGCGAGAATATGAACATAAAAATACGGCGAAGTCTGTCAAAGACAAGGACTTGTCTACGAGTAAGTTAAATACCAGATAAAATTGAATACTTGCAGTGCAAATATTGGGAATGTTCGAGATTTGCATATACGTGCGACAATTCATAGATTCATCCGTAGGAGACAAAAATTCAAGTATTCCAGTTGCTCACGATCTAATATCAAACTTATTCATTATACATATGTATACAGGTACCTAGAGGAGGTTCCTGTGATGGCATTTTTTAAAATGATCAAAGCACGTAACACTAATTAAGGCAAAGAACCAAATGAAATTGATGCAAATGACTGTGAAAGATATTTCCCGTTAACAGACACCGCTATTGAAGCATTTTACTTGAGCATTGGGCATTGGAAGTTTCTTTTCTATTACATCATTCCATCGAATTGATAAGTTTAACGTATCATATGAGGAAAATGGGCCGTTATCCAACTTAAAATTCAGAACACGAAACATCTTGGGCAAAAGTGTCAAATTATATTTCGATGAGTATTTCCCCTCTTTTTTTCGTAGAATTAAGACTTTTTTACTGCGCCAGTGCTGGTTTACGGAACGCATGTTTCAGTCTCCTTTTAAGTCATTATTGTTGTGGAACAGAACAATAGACCCATCCCATATTCTTTATCAGAATTCAGAGCAGTTTGCAAAGACTTATTATTTGTTTGTTTGTCAAGCGTTGGCCTTCACCCAATTTTTTATGTTATTTACTTGGTAATTATCACGCCAGCCTTCACATTAGCTGTCAGTTTCATTTATCAGTATAGTGCAACTACTGTGACATCTAACGAGGAGTTATCTAATGGTAATGGTATACTATTATATACTACACCATTAGATACCTCCTCATCTATGATATACTACGAAAACATTCTGTACAGATTTGCCTATAGATCAAAGTCATTATAATTTGTGATTTATCTTCTGCGAAAGTTTTTTGTTCTAGCGTTGGCAAGCAGACTGCCTTAAGCCGTATACAGAATGAAAGCTGGCAGCCTATCAGCGCTTATAGGAACCGGTCCGCGCAGGTAACGATGCAGGCAGTCTCTGAACCAGCGCCGATAAGCGCCGAACGTCGCAGACAAGTTTCGACAATCTTCGACACGCGCTGGTCAGCGATGGCATCGCCATTTTAAATTAATGAACATATGTACGACATCTGCTTTAATCTGCTTGCTTTATGTAGCTGTTACCTGAATGGACCAGCGCTTATAAGCGCTGGTCGATCGGCATAGGCTGCCAGCTTTCTTTTTCTTTCTGTATACGGCCTAACTGATGATAAGTGGCTATAGTCGCCTAGTGTTGATACATATGGTTCCCGTTTTCGCAAGCAAGACCCCAGTGTTCGTTGCCAACTTGTGACATAAGATGCCACATAATGCCACATGATGATGCGCAGTCGACATTGCCAGCGGGCGGGCGGGCGAGCGAACCAAGCGAGCATCGTTTTACCTCTTTTCATACTTTGGTTCATACCGCCAACTACAGAGCTAAGCTATAGGTACGTGTGCGATGCGAACCAAGCGAACGAAATATCCAACGATTCCAGCGGAGCGAAGCAAAGCGAAGTTAGCTCTGTAGTTCGCGGTGTGAACCAAGGTATTAAAAGAGGTGAAACGATGCTCGCCCGTTCGTTCGCTCGTTCTCTAGCCTGCCCTCCCTGGTCGCCTGCCAGTCCGCTCGCTCGCTCGCTCGCCCGCCTTCAATGTGAACCACTCGCCAAAGTTTCGCTTAGTTTGTATAGTTTTCATCGCTTCGCTTCGCCCGCCTGCCCGCTGGCAATGTGGCCTGCGCTTAACAAGTCACAGTATCCAGAAATTTCATAGCCTGTCTTGTCTTTCAAATCGGAACGTACTATGCGATGCAAGCACTGGCAATAGAAATAGGTAAAACAGAGATTCTCACGCACAGGACCCTAGTACAAAAATTATGGAAAGAGGAAATTTCCAATTTATCTGTCCGAATGTAATAGAAATTAACGATCTGGATACCTATCTCTCATAAGCTCATGCTTACCAGTAATGTTTTGCTAAAGTCAAAATATAACTAACTTTAAATGTATCATTTAGAAAAATATTTGATTTCATTATATCTATCAAGATATGAAGAAACATAAATTTTTTAAGCTTTTAAATCTGCAACTTCTTAGCGATCTATGGTGTTACACCAAAATCACTTATATTTTCGAAGCAACATCTAAAATTATACATAGCACGAATTGCTCTTGCCTCGCTACGTTGTCAACAATATCAGGGTTGTTAACATTTTTTCCAGCCTCCAAAAAATAAACAATTATTCCTGCACAGCATTTCTTGCTGGCTTCATACTTTGATAGTTCTCTCACTGTTACCAAATGCTACTTATATCAATAACATCCAGGGACAAAAATCTCGTAAAGATGCTAACCAGTAAAATTAATTGAAGTCTTCGGTAACGCGACTGCGAACATCGATTTTTCAGTAGGGCACTGTACAGTGAGGAGCTGCTGGCATTGCGCCAACCGGGTAGTTTTACGGCTGTTCCATGAAACTGGCAGCGCGCCAACTGGTACGGAGACAGTTGATCGTTGAGATAACTGGTATTTGCCCAAGAAATATTGCAGCACTCACAATGTCACGTTATTAGGTCATGACGTGTTTGCTTTGTCATATTATAGGTCCTTCAACTTCCCTTGCAGTCGCACTGTATCTTTACGAGTGGCTGATCACTAGTCTAGCCTTTTCTCACTTCTTAATTACTTGCATTGTCCGTCCGTTTAGTTAGATTTAAAATCCTTTCCAAATTAAAGTAATAATATCACTAATAGATTCAACCAAGTGGCAACATGGGAGAAAACACTAATAAAATTGGACATTAGGTTACTTTCATGTTGAGAAAAGTGTTCTATAGAGATATTAACACAGGTGGTATTACGTGTAGTTGGTAGGTTCATAATCGTAAGCGCCCTTGAAATCACGACCGCGCCGACCTTATCCTCTCGATATTTGTAGTAGTAATCAGTGGAATACGTGCGCTTCTGATGTCTTTATTGTTAATACCATGAAACCACCAACGTTGAGTCCAATAAAGGCAACGCATAAACCACACAATCCAGAATACAATAGTAATTCATTTTTAGCTTTAGATTCCCGGCAAAAGTCTTCTCATCACAAAGTAAGTCATGTAAGAACTGCAACAGTGCTATTTATTACCAAGAGAGTGCCAAAAGAGCCCACGATATTAGTTTCTGCTAGCTTACTCAAGCGGAAGATGTCATTAAATAAATATCAGCACGGCGCCAAAGCCAATCTCCCGAGAGATGGATAAATAATTCCAGTCGACACCACTTCGACACGACGCGATCGCGATAGATTTTGAGTTTCACAATCGAGGATAGATTTAAATAATGTATACCTAAGTTAGGTATGACATTTGAAGATTCTCGTAAAGGAAGACATGGGCAGAAGTTATTCGTTGGCCCCGTGCACGCCGCTAAGGCTTCCTCGGCCAGAAGGATTGTCCTGGTGCTCTTGGACAACCTAATCGGCGGTATCTCGGCGCTGCGGTATCTCAACCATTATGGTCGAGCTAACTTATGGACGCGTGGGTAGTGGTGTCGCAGTATGGACCCTAACACGCGCGCCCATGAGAGCAGGGAGAGCACCGGGGGGTTTAGCCCCACACACGCTCGTCGTTAAGCCAACGGCGGGTACGGTGCGGTCACGTGTTCCACTCGGGAAAAAAAGGATGGGGCATTACTCATACTTAACATTGGATTTTTCGATGTCTCAATTTCGCGGTCGATGCGGTCATTTGCGATGAAATGTGTTATTTATTAGAAATATTGTATTTTAGCCGCCTCCGAGTTCTAGTACCACCCGATATTGATCCGGATTTTCGGAGTTCAATTCCCCACAGGGGCGGAAGTTTCTCTACTGGGTTTGGTTGGTGGTAAGGCGTCTGAGCCCGCCTAGCTAACTAGCACCGTCTAACCTAAGTTTGTCGCCAAAATAACAATGTTTATAACGTTGGTGTGTTCCGAATATTAGAAGAAAGATAGCCAGTTGTCGAGGAATACAGGTCTAGTTCACTTCCATCTTGGGGCTTATCGTCACTACCATCAGAAGAGATGACGGCCAAAAGCTTGCCAGTTGTGTATAAAAAAAAATTACAACCAGGCGATGACATGCCATAAAATATACGCAACATAATTACCTATATACGTTCCGTTTTACGTGCGATTCATCACTGGATTTTTATATTAATGAGTTATTTCGTATCTGGTTTTTATTTTTTCTGCGTGAAACTGATTAAGTACACTTAATCCGAATGTTTTAAAAGTCTTTAAAATTGGAATCAGTTAGAAAACAATTTAGCACATGATTTGTATTTGTGTTTGAATAATGCAACATTCACTTCGAATGATGAAAAAATGCGTCTCCTGTTCGCGATGTGTGTGAAGTAGTGTTACCTGAGCTGAGCGCAGTAGAAGTGGTGCGGGATGGCGGTCAGCACGCCCGCGCCGTCGCCCGTGTCGTTGTCGCACGCGCACGCGCCGCGGTGCTCCATGCGCTTGGCGAGAGTCTCCGCATCGCGAATGATCTGCATCGAAAGAAGACTCCTTAATACCAATAATACCGTTCGGTTATATGCGTATACCCACCGACATGGGCTTCGTCCCCGAGAGCCACCCGAGAGCACATGTATAGATAACACAAATGTAGTACAAATATTAACATTTGCGACAAATATTAAACAAACAAATAAAAAAGAAGACGCAAGAAAATTCCGACTACGTGTTTATTATTTTCCTCCACTTGTAATGTTTGATGTATCAAAGAATATGGAAATCATACCTCTATGTGTTCGATGCAAAGACATGTGCACAACACATTTTTGTAAAATGTATGAATTTACTTGAAATCATAACTTTGTACTGTACATCATTTACAATCACAAGAGCATCTCAACATCATTACACTGCCTAGATGTGTCGGTCATCTTCGGAAACACGAAATTAGCCGTACTTTAATAATACAATAAAATTGACCATTTATTAGTGATTTTTTTTTTATTAGTAAAGTTTAGTCGTATGTAGAGGGGGGTTGGGCCGTGCCTATCCCAGAATGGTCTAGTGCCCACCCCAGGATATTAGACTAGGCTACCGATTCAAAATTCAATGATGGACGCCAATATACTGATAACATGTATAATATTTCCGGGGGGGACCCCCGGAAATAAACTCTAGATACGTCAATGTTTGACTGGAATATTCCACATTTAAGATCTCAGTAGCTACATTTGAATAGTACTTAAGAATGCTCACAGCATTTTATGTGGCTTTTGCAGAAACATACAATTTGAATGAATCTGGAAAGGCATTTGAACTGCAGCCAAACAAGTTGCTTATTTTATTACGTAACTTGGCTTGAATGAAAAGAAACAAGTTTTTATTGCTTTTATCCTAAGTCTAGTCATTCGATGTTGAGTCAAAAATGTCGTGGTGCCCAAATGCATCATTTTAATATTATTATAGGTGTCTAACTAAAGTATAAGTCTTTAGACTGATTAACTGCCAGATATCAGGCATTTTCTAATTATACTATTAGAGAATTTTAAATAGAACTTTGCATCTTTTTTAAAAATGCTAAATTAAAAACAATATGAGAAAATAAATCAAATACAAGGAAAAAAATTCACCTCGGGCGGGACTCGAACCCGCGTCTACACGGTAAGTTGGAGACGCGGGTTCGAGCCAGCCTCTCGGCCAGCGAGCTCTTGCCAGCCAATATTAGGGCTAACAAACCTAGTTTTTTCCCATACAAAGTAAATAAATTATTTTTTGGTATTAAGAGCCGACAGCCCTACGTAAGCGTACGAGGAATACTACGCTCACGTCATACAAACTAAATAAATTATTTTTTGGTATTAAGTGCCGACAGCCCTACATAAGCGTACGAGGAATACCATGCTCACGTCTGTCACGTGTCATGTTGTGTTTAAATTTCTTTTGCGTTAAGAGCTGATTATGGTTGTCACTTGAAAGTTTTTGCTTTCAGTTAAAAATCAAATAACTCTGAAAGTATTGGGGTTACAGGTCTCAGACAAGCACCGAAGGTCTATTTAGTATCTAACTTATATGCCCCTTAAATGTTATTGGGGTGTTCAGTTACACCCGGTATATTCAAAAATCTTAATCTTAAAGACTTTGAATATACTCGTATGTTAAACGTAAATATGTACTCAAGGATTTGATAATCAAATCATCGAAATTGTTCCAAGCATAATTAGCAAAAGAATATATATTTACAATGTATTGTATTGTATTGTATTGTATTGTAGTGGGCTCCCTTTTCCGCATTTAGACTCTTATTTGGTCCATTATGCGTGTGGGATGGCCGGTTATTCTAACCAGCCCAGCTCCTTCCTGAAGCACAGAAGTCTCCTGGGACGTTCACAGGCTTCTAGGAGTGACCTCGGATTGCCAAGGATTTCTGCCCGTTGTGTGGCTACTCCCATGCATTCCAGGATTACATGGGCAGCTGATTCTTCGGCGTTCAGACATCCTCTGCACAAGGGACTGTCGGTTACGCCTAATAGATGTAAATGTTTGTTGAGTGTGTTGTGTCCTTTTAGAGAGCCTACCACTATTCTTAGTTCAAGTCGGTTTAAGTGGAGCAGTCTATATGTCAGTCGCGGTGTAGGTGCAGGTACCGCTTCTTTGGTCTGTCTACATGTCGAGGTATTTGCCCAACGGGCATTATGTTTGTTTTGGGTATATTGCCGTGTCCATGTTTTCAGCTGGCTAAAGGGGATCGGCAGCCGTGGCACAGGACCAGCCACTATGCTTTCTGAACCCCTTTTAGCCAGCTGATCCGCAGCATCATTACCCAACGACCCACTATGTCCTTTAATCCATTGAAGCGTATTTCTGTTCTGTGAAGCCGTAAGCTCCAATGCTTCATGGCATTCGTTTATGAGACGGGATGTGATGGTGCCACTTCCCAGCGCTTGTAATACAGCCATGCTGTCCGTAATAATTCGAATGTTATAGTTCTTTATACTTCTTCTCATGACTGCGTTGGCAGCTTGCGTGATAGGGACGGTCTCACATTGAAATATTGAGTTTCCATCGCCCAGAGCTATTGATATGTTAATGTTAAGATCCATCGAGAATACCCCTACGCCTGTGCCCTTTTCAGTTTTTGAGCCATCCGTGTATATACGGACTTCGTCGATTCCGGATTGATCTTGTTTGTGCTCTAAGAGCTGTATATTGTATTTCCTGTCGAATACATGTCTTTTGGGGATCCTATCACACGGTGCCGCTATGAGGGGCTGATAGTCGATCATCCTGTTCCATAATATGGTGTGAATCCCCTTTTGGTGATGCCACATTCCTAAGTGTTTTAATCTGATGGCTGCCATTGATGCCTCTTGTTGGATATGCAAATCAAGAGGTGACAATCCCAGTATCACTTCTATAGCGGCGGTTGGAGTAGTCTGCATACAGCCAGTAACCGCTGAGCAGGCTAGCCTCTGGAAAGATTGCAATTTCTTTATGACGGTACTGAGTTCGGTCCTGGGCCACCATACTATTGCACCGTATGTCACAATTGGTCGTATAACGGAAGTATATAGCCATAGTGTGATCTTCGGCGAGAGACCCCATGATTTTCCAAGTAGTCTCTTGCATTGCCAGAAGATTGTACAAGCTTTGTTTAATTTGTGGTCTAGATGCTTATTCCATAACAATTTACTGTCAAGTATAACGCCCAAGTACTTAACTTCATTTGTAAGGTGAAACTCGGTTCCAAACAGTTTAGGTAACCTTAGGTTTCCTACGTTTCGTTTGTTTGTGAACATAATAAGCTCCGTTTTGGAGGGGTTCACTGTTAACTCATGGTCAGTACACCACTGTTCTACTATCTTTAGAGCCGACCTCATGAGATCACATAGGATGCTCTCGAAGGGGCCGGATATCAAGATAGTTAGGTCATCAGCATAGCCCACCGTATACAGACGTTTATTGTTAAGTCTATATATTTACAAAATAATTGTTAATTTGAATACCATTTTATTACTTTATTTTCTGTATACCGACTCGCTCGGCATTATTTACGCCCGTATGTATCCGCACAGTCAAAACTGGTTCTTGGGGAGTGAATTATGTCCAGCGAATAAAGTGACGTGCTGTTTATTTCATTGTGTTACATGCATGCACCTACATATTATTATATATCATATTATTTTTGAGATGACGATACCGATCTGTAGTGTACAGAAAAACCAATTATGGTTTATAGCGCACCGCAAAAAATTTAATTTTTAGTTTTGGAAATGTTGTAAGTCTTATAATAATAACAAAAAAAAATTGCAGTAGCTACTTAACGTTATGTGGACTAGTATAGTTTTTGGTAAAATAAACAAAACTCACTTTATGGGTACGCTTCCCGTCGATAGCAACTACAAAACCAACTCCACAGGCCTCGTGCTCGTTCTGAGGGTCGTACAAGCCTTGCTTGGGCGGCCCTTCCCACTCCATACCTGTGGAAAAATAAAACACCATGGTAAATGAAGTCACTTTGGCTAGCAGGCTCCATTCATAAAAGTTACATCAACTCATATAAGGTTATTGGCAACTCAACCCCTAAACAGGTAAAGTAGTTAGGATGAAAGTTTGTGTGGACCTTTGTTATTTTTGAAACTTTGTATTAAAAGTAATAATTAAAAATGAGTAAATACGTGTTTACGCGTTTTTGGAGATTCCACGCAAGAAGGGCTGAATTTATCCTGAAAGTTCCTATGGTTATCATTATTTTTGAGGCTAGCTAGGAGCATACGGCTGAGTTAGAGAATGCAGCATGAAAACATGGTCAATGCTCAAGCATTGAAACATGCTCAATGTTTCAATGTTTTTGGTTTCTGTGTTTTGGTTGACAAATTATCCACATTCAATCTGAATCAGCTGAAGTAAAAATAATGAATTTATGATAGGCAACGTACCCAAACTACGTAACCCGTTCAGGGGGGAGGGGGGTCTTCCATAGCATTTAGCGTTTTCGAATTGGGTTATTCACCAACTCGACACGAAAGACTATTCACATGTGGCAACACTGACACACATACGCCGTGACATCAGAGTTGCGTTCCGAGGGTCAGAGTAATGCAACCGAGAGTGTTTTTCACACTCGCTCCGAGGTTCAGAACGGGTCGGTTGCTATCTTTTTTTTTAGTTTGTATCTTGCCGATCAAGAATAAGCAAAGGGCAAAATATTACTAATCCTTACTATGAAATTAACAGTCAATATCCATTTTTCTGAGTTGCGTTCCGAGGGTCAGAGTAATGCAACCGAGAGTGTTTTTCACACTCGCTCCGAGGTTCAGAACGGGTCGGTTGCTATCTTTTTTTTTTAGTTTGTATCTTGCCGATCAAGATCAAGCAAAGGGCTGAATATTACTAATCCTTACTATAAAATTAACAGTAAATATCCATTTTTCTGCTTAAAAATAATTACAACACATAGAAATCACTATATTTCCCTAGTATTAGGCTTAAAAGAGTTCAAAGTAGCGTTATTTAATAAAATAATTAATAATTAGCGTATTTTTGACATCGACATTGACTTAAAATCTGTCAGAGTGTTTTTCACCCTACGCTCGAGTTGGTTGTTTGGTTGCATCACTCGAAGCTTCTGAACGGGCACAGAGTGTGCTAACCGCCTGTTAGAGCGTTTTTTACCCGGAGGCTCTGAACGGGTTGGTTGCTGTCAGAGTGCACTCGGAGTGCACTCGAGCGTAGGTTCTGAACGCAGCTCTGCTCATTGATTAAAAACTGACAGTTTGTCAATATAAGGTATGCGTGTGATGGGTTATTAGGTTTAAAAAAAGAAACTTGCTGGATGAATGGAAATATATTGAGAAACTATTAAAGCACATACAATTCACAACAGCGCAGTTGAGCCAGCGAGAAGGCAAAGAGGATGTTGACATAGTCATCAATACAATCTCTATGTTTAATTACTGCTAAAACATATTATACATTTAATTATTGCTTCAATAGCATGCACTCTTGGCCTCACGTGGCAAGCGCTATATTAACAATAACAAAAAGAATAGAATAAACGTTTATTTGGACCAATCACACAGACATATGAATATAAACATAAATACAAATTTTATCTGTGCGAGGCCCAATAAGGCTATGCCTGAGCGTGTGCCCTAGCGGAGGATTCCACTAGAGCAGGGGTCTGCAAGTAGTTATAAGTGGGGTCGGGATAGATCTGAGAAATTTTGTCGCGGCCCAAAAAAAAAATACTGATGACAATTAAGTACTATTTGTGATCTGCTATAACACAATATATCTGGTCAAAGCCAAGCGTGCCACAGTTACATAAGGCGCGGGGTGGTCTGAAACTCTCCCGCTTTATTTACGTTCATTTTGGAAATTTGTTCAGTGTATAGATATTCAATATCTCTTCGTAGCTAGTTTTATGACAATGTTATTAAAATTATGTAGGAATATTTTACAATATTTGGCGGTCCGAGGTTCGACCTTCCCCGGTCCGTATACAGACCGCGGTCCGCCTGTTGTTGACAGCTGCACTAGAGCATTGTTATTATGGCCAAAATATTTTTTGGCCATAATAACAGTGCTATAGTGAGCAAATATGAGGCAAACTATTTTACCTTTCTGTTTACAAAAAAATATTTTTAAAACATATTTTTGAATTACCATGTAAAAACTAGAGGGGGGGGGCTTAGGCATATACTATACTATGGGTGGTCACCAAGGGGGGAGGGGGGTAAAAGTGGGTCACATAGTATGGGTATGTTCCCATATCTTTGTGTAGTTGTCTTATGTATATACACACAATTTTTTGAAGTGATGATTGAAGTTTGTAAAATATTAAGTGCATTCATAAATAACTCATATCATTCAATAAACTCTGAGGCGCATTCAGAGCCTTCGCGCGAAGTACAACTTTTCGCTCTAACCCCATTCAACGCCTTCGAGCGTGACAACCGGGTGAAACAACCGGCCCGTTCAAGACCTTTGAGTGTTGGCGCGAGTTACAACCGAACAACCATCGAATTTGATGGTTGTAAAACGCTCTGAGGTGTATGACTGAAATATTCTTACGTGATTGGATGATATTGGCGGCCATATTCTATAATGTCATCTACTAGAAAGAGAGAGAAATAAAAAATCATGTGAAAGAGGGAGATAAAAGATTTGGTTGCTGCAATCCGTTCAACGCCTTTGAGCGAGTTAAAAAACAACTGGACAATTACACCCAGAGGCGCTGAACGCGTCTCTGGTCTGTGAAATACCACCACACAAAATCAAAATAGTTCTAAAAAAAATTTTTTATGAAGAAATGGATGGACAGACATGGCTATTACAAATGAGTTCAAGGACTATTATAAAGATTATCTTAATTTTAAGCACAAGTTGAACCAGAGTTTGTTCTTACTTAAGGTTATGTTATTATAGCTATCTCAAACGAAACCAGCAAAGATTATTTAAGCCTGGCGCTGTCTGGGGAGATAACCTTTTTGACACAAGTGAAATAGCATCATGTTTGAACTATGATTAACTATAGACAACTGTTAGACAACATTTTGTTGTAAGACACTGTTAGCATTGTTTAAATTGTAATTGTAACAAAGCATGAAAATTACAGACGCACATAGGTAAGTATTCAAATTTAGTACTAATGTAGTATGTGATTCTAATATTAAGTGCATTTATTTTTTTTGTTATAAAAAGAAATATATTTCATTACTTATATTATTATGAAATGAAACATAATCTATATGGTTGTTACATAATATATTAATATGGAGTTTTTTATGAAAAGGCAAATTCTCAATGACAAAGAGTAGATGGCAGTAGATGGACCAGTTCAGACTCACATTAACTTAGCTTTACTGAATTGATATGAAATCTATTTTGCTGAACTAAAAGAATTCACAACCAACATGAAAGATAATAAATAAAGTGTTTGCATCCATAAAAACTAGATAAAATTTATTTCTGAAAATGTTATTACCAGCTATTTAAATATTAATAATTACAAAGTAGAATAAATTCAAAGGTGTTAGTGAAGTTGGCCAACCGCACTGGTCCAGCGTGGTTGACCAAGGCTTAAGAGACTTAAGACGGTCTGCAGGTTGGTTATTTATTTGCCTATTTGATACATTTTAGATGTTTATTATCTGAAATTAGCCGGTCATGAAGAACAGCCTAACGACTACAGATAACTCCACGTACGCAGCGAAAAGGCGAGTCGTGCCGTGATGTGTGTCGTGTGCCACAAAATCAGTGAAATACGTGGATAGACTTCGCTAAGATAAAAGCAATATCAATAATTTATTTAGATGAAAAACCAAACCTCAAATCAAGATTTCGAAGTTCACAATAGTTTTCTGAGAACCAAACTGCGAAAATTTGCACTTTCACGAAAATAAAACAAGTGATAAAAATAATATTACTAAACAGTAGTACTACAGTAAATAACTGGGACAAAAACCGGAATTCGTAGTGACTGCTCTAAAGACGACTACTACAACCGGGAAAACGCGATTGACTGAATTTCCTTGAAGAATGAATGAACTGTGTATTGAACGGAGCGAATGATTTTTTCTGAAGCTTCTTGGCAACGTTCGCTTCTCTTTCATCGCCATGCAATAAAAGAGGATAGGCTATAATTGCGAATGAGTTTCAATATTGGAATTGAATGAATGAGTGAAATAGAATTCAAATAAGCAGTGACGTGCGACTAGTGAGGAGAGTGTATCTTAATTGAATCAATTGAATGTATCTATCTGGTGTATAAATCTATATTGTTTTCACAGAACATGTTGACATTTTTTTATGATAGTTGATTTTATGTTTTCGAGTGCTCGTGAGTAGAGTAGTCAAGACGTCACTTACAAATTCGAATAATGTGATTTCTGACGTCTCTTTCAGCTGTGAAAAAAATCAAACTTGTAAATCAACGCGAACAAAAAAACGTGATCGTTTATATCGCATATTTTGCTACTCATAAGGAAATCAAAACCTATAGGATACCTCCCGGTGATCTAGAATTATGACATATGGCAAAAAGCAATATCTTATGGCACAGTCATGTAAAGAAAAAAAATCTGAAAACTGTTGATATGTAGTGAGGAACTTATATCCTACTTAGATATATTTGTATGAAACCCTCGGTGCACGAGTCAAACTTACACTCATTAGATTTTTTTACTATCCTATTATACATGCCCGGACAGATTTCGTTTTGTCAAAAGTTATTTACTCTGTAATTTGTATGGAAAAAAATTGTTGTTATTACTATTTTTCACCCAATTTTTATGTTTTGCTCTCTATAAAAACCTTCCTTGTGCCTTAAGGAAAATATGAATATAAAATTAGCAGAATCGGTCCACCCGTTCTCAAGTTTAGCAACACATTTGGCGATCTATTTTTATTTATAAAGATTACTTTTTTATCACTCAATTTACGGGATGCTTCAGGACACGGTAGTAGAATGATTGAAACTCGAAAAGTAGAATGATTAAGGCTCTCGGTGGGGACGTATATGAGCTGTTGATGATTCAAAAAGACAGCACTATTATCTTCTATAATATATAAAGATCGATGGATGCTATCGTGTCCTCAAGCATCCCTTAAATTATCCAGGGTGATTAAAAAGTAATCCTGTATATTTTTTTATTTAATTACACTAAATAATTATTGTAGAATTTAACTTAGCATTTTATTAATTCAATCCTAAAACACTGAAAAATATTTTAATCTAAAATAAATAATTACTAATTTCAAATAAAGATAAAGAATTAAAAAACTAATCCTACTACTCAAGACAAGTCAAGTGATGTTCCTTCAAAAACGGAGGAACTCGACATGTCCAGGATTGTCAAGAAAAAATTGAATTTGAACTTTTTTCCAATTCGTGAGAATCAGACCCCTGGAGCGTTAAAATGTCTACCAGTAAAGGGTAAGGTACATAAAAATGACCACATGTTATCGCTTCAACCTTCAGTGATCAACCATTAGCCGTCGTAGAGATTGCCATATAGATTCCCTTTTTACTCTTGCAAGACAATGTCGATAAAGAAGTACGTTCCATTGGACGCGGGAGCAGGCAGATCATTGCTTATTCTGCTTTTTAACAACAGAGAATAAATGTGAGTTTTAGAAAAGTTCAATCGTTTAATTTCTGATACTGACTGGCTCAAAAACTACGTACAATTATTACTTCATCCTCAGCAATCCCTACGAACCCTCAAATCTTGTTTCATTTCCGCAATAATTCATCAAATACTACGTTCCACAAATAACTTGTCTGTCATAAAGTGAACCAACATATGATGAATTTAATTGTGCTATTAAAAGTCATTTCCTGCAGCTGCCTCGGAAATAATAGTTTTCAAATCAATCAGTCAATCAGTGTCTGTATATATTTTGTGCAGTGTTTTGAATGAAAATATTTAGTAGGTATATGTAATTATGTATTTTACTGTCGTAGTATTTACTTCATAAAAATCACATATTATTATTAATGAAAATAAATAAATCACCGGAGGAAGACTCTCTATCAAGGTCGCCTGCTTGGGTACCTCCGTCTTACCTATTTCTGCCGTAAAGCAGCAGTGTTTGTATTGCCATTTTCCAGTTTGAAGAGTAAGATATACCGGGTGTAACTGAACACCCCAATAACATTTAAGGGGCATATAAGTTAGATACTAAATGGGCCTTCGGTGCTTGTCTGAGACCTGGAACCCCAATACTTTCAGAGTTATTTGATTTTCAACTGAAATTAAAAACTTTCAAGTGACAACCATAATGAGCACTTAAGACAAATGAAATTGAAACACAAAATGATACGTGGCAGATGTGAGCGTAGTATTCCTTGTACGCTTATGTAGGGCTGTCGGCACCTAATACCAAAAAAATATTTATTTAGTTTGTATGCCGTGAGCGTAGTATTCCTCGTACGCTTACGTAGGGCTGTCGGCACTTAATACCAAAAATTAATTAATTTAGTTTGTATTGGGGAAAAAAAGAGGTTTGTCAGCCCTAATATTTTTTCTACAGAATCCCTACTTCTGATGGATACATACCCTTATATGTTATTGTGGTGTTCAGTTACACCCTGTATATATAGCAGTGAAATTACTGGGTACCGTGCCTTTACATGTGATGTCACAGGTTGGCAACGTACACAGACAACGACCCCAAGAACGAACAACGTTCTTGGGGTCGCAGATTTACTGTGAATCTCACAAGAGCCATATGTATTAAGGTGACTGTTGCCATTTACCATCAGGTAGGCAGTATGGTTGCTTGCTAAATTTCTTGTATAAAAAAATCTATAAATAGAAAAATTCGTCTATAGCGAGGATCTCAAGCGTCTACAACATACTGTTTTGACGTCTTGCTTGCCCACTCGACCACGGTGCTCTTACCTGTCCCGATGAAATTTCAGCTGTATTGATCTCTTTTGCACTTTGTTGAGCCATAGTAGTCGTTATTCACTGATAATCACTACGTATCAACATCCAATTTAGAAATCTTTAGAGAATAAAGCATAAAGTTTTTATATTTGTGGCTTTGCATTTTCTTTAAAAATGTTTATTAATTTCTGCCCAAACCGATGTTTTTCTTTATTGTTTTTTTTATACAACAAAGTTGGCAAACGCGCGAAAACGAATATGTTTATGCATTCGTCGTAACAATATGCATAATGCATGGAATTATTACTCAAACAGGAATGAGCTCTTCAAAATATTGTTGTTCAAATTTGGACTTTATTTCTATGCGAATAAAGACTACACACTTGAAAGTGCAAAAGTGTGCCGAGAGAGGTAGCAATAACTGTACCTTTTATCCCTTTCCCACAGTGTTGCTACTGTTGTATATTTTATAATTTAGTAGTTATGAAACAACTATCGATAGATGAAGATTTTTTATTATTGTTTATTTTAATTACTTTTAACGCCCAAAATACCTAAATTGTTTTTTTTTTGGAATAATTATAACATAAAATAAATTAAATTATCATATTAGCCTACTATTAATAATTATAACACTATGATTTTACGTCCAGGAAATATTCTATTGGTAGTATTCAAAAAATGTTATATTGCAACAACGATTCTTTGTCAGTGTCAGTAATTTTCGTTGTCATTGTAGTAGGGTGACCACATGGTAATAAATATTATCGCAATTTTTAACATTTTTCAATAAAAGTAATTTATATTAGTTACTTATTGTTTAGCTTAGACGATGCGATGTAAAGTTATTAGAAAAAAGAATTTGCATAAACATTATATTCAATATATTGGCGAAACTACAAAAGTTTTAAATATTGTTGAAACAATTCGACTCACACTGATGTTTTTAATTCTTTTCTTCTTAAAATATTACTCATTCTTTTACTAGGTATGTATTTAAATATCACAGAGAGATTTTAGTGTTGACAAATTTTTGACAAGTTGACATATTTGATTATCTGTTATGTGGCGGTGGGTTCAACATAATATACTGATTGGAAAGACCCATCTATTGAAAGACAATCATTGACATTCATTATTTTTTAAATAATTATTATATTAATAAAACCTATCTTGTATTGAAAAGCAGATATAAAATTCTTTTGCGCAACCCATTTTGAAATAATAGAATATAATATTTCTTTGTTGTACAACACCAACCA
Organism: Schoenobius gigantellus; assembly: GCA_963935595.1. Lineage (NCBI taxonomy): Eukaryota > Metazoa > Arthropoda > Insecta > Lepidoptera > Crambidae > Schoenobius > Schoenobius gigantellus. Next base: position 5,991,991 of record OZ012549.1, read on the forward strand.
GCTTAAAGTCAATGTATAAATAATACACTTAACACTAATTGTACATAGGGCAACCTTGTCGCTAAAAGCGATCTCGTCCTTAAAAATCGTGATTATTAAGCATATTATGATTTTCCAAAGCATCTTTCAGGTTAAATGTCATTGTTTTTAAGAAAAAATCCCTATTTTGTAGAATTTGTGGTCAACAAACTTACGAAAGAGACAAACGGTACAGTTATTTATCTCTCGCTCGGCACACTTTTTTAAGCAAGAGTTCATTCCTGTTTGAGTAATAATTCCATGGCATAATGTTATCAGCCTTATTTTACAGATTCAATTGAATTTCAATTAAAATTTCAGTTAACATCACTAGTGAGCTCATTTCTCAATTCTCATTCGTTCTTTGTTTTGACGTCAGACGTCTTTGACGGGAAATTATTTGACACTTTGACAGTTCATAACAGAGCGCGAAAAGCAAAAGGCGCTTTGAATAATTTTGGCGATTTGTTTATCTAGACTGTAAATAAAAAAAATTAAAATAAATTTGTAACGCTAAATAGCATGGTGAAAAGATAGTTACTATTTTATTATTCTAATTTCCATTGATAAGACGCGACTTGGATTTTTTACTATTTTTTAAGTTTTCTAGTTCTTTTTATTTTCTTTCCGTACTTGTGTATATTCCAAAATGAGTTTAAGCCGATTACAAAGTGCAGTAAAGTGCAATATGGTGAAAGCAACAGCAACATGTGCAACGGTTTCGAAACCTTGGGGACCTTGTACTAAGGAAGTGCGCATTTGCAGTATTCCGCGGAGGAATATTACCCAACAAAATGCGAAGCCAGACTGGAACAGAGCTGTGAGTGAGGCTGAAAGAATTGTAGGCTATCCTACATCCTTTCTAAGTCTGCGATGGGTTTTAAGTGACGAAGTAGCCAACGTTGCTCTTCATTTGAGAAAGTTGGTTGGGAGCAACCATCCCTTGCTGAAAACAGCCAAGTATGTACTAAAACTCTTATTTTGAGCGTGCGTGCGTACATGCGTGAGTGAGTGCGTGCGTGCATGCGTGTGTGCGAGTGCGTGCGTTTGTGCCTGTGTGCGTGTGTGCGTGCCTGTGTGTGTGCGTGTGTGCGTGCGTGCGTACTAATAAAATGGTCCCATAGACATCAAGTCTATGTCTATGGGACGTGATTCTGGTTAGGGGATCCTAGCGAAATTTAGAGAAACCCAAAAATTTTTAAGTGGCAAATGTCATTTTTTTATGTAAGCTGTTAGGAGTTTAGGTATGATAATTGAAATATTATTTATAAATAAGTATTCTTTCAAGTTATTCCAGTGAGCTGATGATGTAAGGTACAGCCCCTTAAAGCCTGGTGTACACGACCGAGAAATGTAGGAAGAATATTTACATCCTTGTACATAACTGGCAATGCAATTGGTAATGTACAAAGAACAAAAGTTTCTTAGTACACTACCCGGTTTTGTACGAAGAATATTTTTTCTTTGTACATCGCTGGTAATGTAACTCGGTTATGTACGAGTAACAAGGGGAGTAAACGGTATAGTAGTAGTAGTAGCACAGTACAGTACTTACTAACTGTCTTACTAACTATACCAATGTAAACGACACGGTTAGCGCAGAGGTAGAGTGATCGCCTACTGCGCAACGGGTCGCGGGTTCGATTCCCGTACGGGACAAATCTTTTCTATGGCCCACAGAAATTTGTTTCGGTCTGGGTGTATGTGCATGCGATGTTCTATGTTTGTAACTGCACCCACGACACAGGAGAAAATCCAAGTATGGGGCGACGTTTTTTTTTTAAAAAAAAACGGTATTGGTAGTGTAGAGTATGAGTAGAGTACTAAAATATGGAAGAGTAGAGTAACTAGCACCGCGGACAAGCTACTCTACCACTTGCCTTCCCCCACCCCGGCACCTACTCTACTCTACCGCACACTTAGGCTGCTCGACCAATGTAAACGCGTAGTAGAGTAAAACTTGTTATGAATTGTTTACGTGTGTTTTAGTTTTGACAAGTTTAGTTGCTTATTTACTCTACTAAAGATATGAATTTACGTGTAAACAGTTAGGTACTCTACTAAAACTGGTAGAGTACTTGGAATTAGTAGAGTAATTCGCTAGTTGAATCTACTCTTCACTCTACCCTGTACACCAGGCTTTACTGTTTGGAGTTGAAGAATAAATTTTTAAAGTAGGTACCTATATACTATTAGTCATTTTCTTTGAAATTATAGAGGTGTGAATGTTGGGTTGGATGGGTCATATTCAATTCAGTACATATGGATTCACTAAAAAGATTTTAATGCTGTTGGCATTTCAGTTGCTTCAGTATGAAAATGTTAATACCTAATACTCTTTTTAACACGTATTTTAGAAGTGTATTATTACTTACATATGAAATTAATTATTCTCTTATTATTATTTTATGCAATATGTCTATAATATATACTAATCATTCAGTCAAAAATAACATGTAGTTATTTCAAAATCAGATTGAGATTATTCAGGTGGGTTATTGTCTAAGAAAAAATCTATCACGATCACCTAAAATTTGACAGCCATTGCGCCGTGAACACAAGACTCTGAGCCGACATCCTTTTATAAAGGAGCGATGGATGGACGGCGACTGTCATATTGTAAGCGATCGCGATAGATTTTTTTCTTAAACAATAATCCGCCTGATTTATATCTGGATAAAATAAATACTACTCATCATCATCATCATCACAGCCCATATATGTCCCCACCGAGGGGCTCGAGCCTACCCTAAGTTAGGGTGATTAGGCCTTAGTCAAACCACGCTGGCCCAGTGCGGATTGGTCGACTTCACATACATCATTGAATTTCTTCGCAGATGTATGCAGGTTGCCTCACGATGTTTTCCTTCACCGTAGGAGCGTCAAATACTACTATTACTTAACAATTTAGAGAAATAGGTAGACCTCGAAATACTGTGTTGGTCATAGTTAAAACGATTTTCCCTAAATTTAATTTAAGAGTGGAATTCTTAAAGGTTAATGGCGCGTTTATACAGTCCTACCCCTCCCCCCTACCCCCCTATACTTAATACTTCATAAAATTGTTTATTGGGGCTTTTGGTAATACCTGTCATATTGTTTAAAGGAATTTGATCTACAATGGCAAAAATAATATGCAAGCCCTGGGACTTATTGTGCTGTTGGTGTCGAAAGCGGCTGGTCACAGCCCCGAGATTCCTGACATGGAGCAGGATAAAGCAGCCGGAGTGTTGCACAGGTGAGAAGAGAATTTAGCGAAATACAAACTATAGATAAACCATTAAACTCTTGAGCACATAAAGCAGAACGAAAACACATTTGTCAGCATCGTTGTACTCGCCGCACGCGTTGTATAAAATAATATGAAAATTGAAACTTAGCATCGTGCGCGCCGAATTTCAAAAATGCGGTAGGTATCCGGGTATTGAAGGACGCATGCTAATGGCGGCATAGGTATATGCAGCGCGAACGGCGCGTGCTGATATGTGCGTTCACCTTTAAGAAGCCTGAAGTTGAAAATGATCTTTATGGATTAGCAGCCTGTATTATGCCAATACCTCTTATATCAATAGTTGTAAATATTCCATGGAGGGCACCCAACTTAGTGGTGAGGGGCTTTCTATCTACAAGTCCTAAAGCACCCATGGAAGTATTTATTATTTCCATGGGTGCTTTTGGACTTTTTTAAGATTATCTCTCACGGTAGTTATCCCATTATTCGGTCTTGGCTGCCAAAATATTATAGCGCAAGAAGTGTGGGTCAAACACAGTGCTATTTCCTAACTAGCATTGTCATGTAATGGTGAACCGACACAACTTTTACCGGAGGGACAGTCTGTACCAGGGTCGTATGTTTAGGTACCTCCGTCTTATCTATTTCTTCTTATATTATTCTTCGTCTTATATTTGCCGCAAAGCAGCAGTGCTTGCATTGCTGTGTTTCTGTTTGAAGGGTGCTGTGTTTCGGTTTGTTTCCACAATGGTCTTCACTTTCTGTCTGTAGTACATATGGGTACGTCTATGTTACATATATCTACCGCAAAGAAGTTGTGTACATTGGCAGTGAAATCACTTGGTATCGTAACAAGAATATACATCTTATGTCCCACTATGTGCTTGCCTGCCAATTTTTTTTGTAAAAAAATGAACAAAATCCAAATTATAAAGCACATAAATACTAACCTATACCGGGTTATTTTTCCAGCAGGAGCCAAATTTTGTGTGCTTGTTTAGATAAGCAAAATAAACAGCTTTTGTTATGGGACCAAACTCGAAATCGCGAAAAAAAAATTAAGAGTGGTTAGGGCATAATATAGCGTTCACGCTTAGTGCTCGCCTGGGGTAGTACCTGCGCCTCACACAAAACCGCAGCTAAACAAATATTAGGTTCTATTCCCGTGAGTGAGTGAGGCTTTCAGAGCTCATCGGGGGATCCTGGCCTGTCCTAACTATTATCCTAATGGCTCGCTGCCTGGAGAATAAGGTCGGTAAGGCGCGAGTGATATGATGTCACTGGTGTTGCTAGCGTTCACAGGCTGTGGTGATCGCTTACCATTAGGCGACTCACATGCCTGTTTGCCATCTTTGTAGTATTAAAAAAACATAAGAAACAGGGTCGCTGTTCAAGCTGGTTTCGTGATGATGAGGGGTTTTCAGCCAGCGCGCACTGGCCGAGGTGACGGAGATGATCCGCACCTCGCACCTGGTGCACAAGGGGCTGGTGAACATGAACACGCGGCTGCGCGTCGAGGGCGAGCGGGACGACATGCTGTTCGGGAACAAGATTGCGCTGCTCGGGGGGGACTACCTGCTTGCCAACTCTTGCGCGGAGCTCGCCAACTTGAGGTATGGGTCTAATAACCTTTATTGTGTTCAGAAAATAAATATGTGCAATACAGGATTGCGTTACGTCATCAGCTATACCTACTTTTTGAATTTGCAATTTCGCAAGTTGCAGTACTGGGATTTTGCAAGGAGCGTCGGTTTCGCTGTAGACTCGGCATTGGCCTTCTAATTGGGAGGTCCGTGGTTCGATCCTTCCATGTACCAATGTGTTTTTCGTTTTTCGAATTTTAATTATGTATGTACATTTGCCAACGCTTCTATGGTGAAGGTAAGCATCGTGAGGCAACCTGCATACATCTGCGCAGAAATTCAAAGGTGTATGTGAAGTCGACCAATCCGCACTGGGCCAGCGTGGTTGACTAAGGCCTAAAAACCCTAACTTAGGGTAGGCTCGAGCCCCTCGGTGGGGACGTACCTATATGAGCTGTGATGAAGTACTGGGGTAAGATTATCCAGGTGACATTAGTACCATTTTTAAGAAGGGATTAGGATGCCCAGCGATTTAAGTTGACTAGTCTATTAGTGCCTGTCCGGTGAAATTTCGTTTAGGTTGGATAAGCCCTTGGCGGTCATGGGCATGGCTTCAAAGACGCAATCTTATGTAGTACAAAAACACCTGTCGGCTCTATCACACACCTATACTTCGGACAAGTAACAAGTTGTTAATCGAAAATTTTGCACAGTTCAGTTAATGGTCTTCGTCATTGAAAACTCTCAGAGTATTTAGGATCACTCAAACATAACAGTAAGGCTAAAACCGCTGCACATACAGGTATTTGCACGATCTACGCGGCCAAAATTATGTTAATGCTTAATTGGTATATAAACGACGTAAATAAATAAAAAAACCTTTTTTTACATTGAAAACATTTATTTACCATACAAAAAAAAAATACAAAAAAAATGTTTAATAGGTATAAAGAAAAATCTCATTATAAAACTAAATATTTCGACATTCTTCGTTGCTCTCTGACGAATTTTCTGACATATTATTGGATTCCGCAGATACAAACATGGCCAAAGTTTCGGACAAAAATGCTTCTGCTTTCTTTTTTTTTTATAGTTCGCATGCTACTGAGCAGAGGATCTGAACTAAGTAGAAGGCGGTTGAAAATATCTTGATTACAACTTTCCCTGGAAAATTTCCTCGCAAAATCTTGGCGGTAACATCTAAAATGTTTATTGCGAGCCTCAGCTGCTTCCTCAGAAAGCTGTCCGATTGGTAATAATGCCTTTTCGATTATGACTGCGCCATGGACTAAAATCTTGTGCATTGTTGGCGTCGTCATAGGATGCCAATCATATAGGTTCACATAATGACGAGCAGTTTCAAAAGCATATCTTTCATATTTCACAGGATCAATTTGGAACCCCCTCGAAATTGCTTCTAGTAGGACTTTTAGTCTGTAAATTAGCTCATAATTAATGCCAGTTATTTCTGAGGCTAATTTTGGGTTCTCGAAGAACCTTCTGCTGGTATTCCCATCATTTGTATTTCCGAAATTGGATTTAGGCATATCTAATAGGTTGGGGAAAAAGTTTCTTCGCATTTTTTAAGAAAATTCAAAACATTTTTAAATATAGTTTATTTACATTTAACTAAAGTATGTAGGTACCATTTTGTTCGATAACTTTTTGCCATCTTGTAGGTAGGGACATGATCCCATTGCTATAGAAATTTTGGGACTTCTGGTCAAAATACCGCGACAAGTGGTTTTGGCAGTCCTCTCGTGATGTTAACCTAACACTGCCTAAAGAATTCTGAAGAGACCGAAACAGGTGGAAATCTGAAGGTGCAAGGTCAGGACTATACGGCGGATGCATTAACACCTCCCAGCTAAACTCTCTTAATTTTTGCTGAGTGGCTAAAGATGTGTGAGGTCTAGCGTTATCATGATGAAAAACCACACCTCTTCTGTTGATTAATTCCGGCCGCTTTCTCTCAACTTCTTGCTTTAATCTCATCAGTTGTTCGCAGTAGAGTTCAGAATCGATGGTCCTGCCTGGTGGTAACAGCTCATAATGAATAATGCCCTTCCAATCCCACCACACACACAGCATCACCTTGTTGCGAGTTAACCCGGGTTTCGCCACAGTCTGTGAAGCCTGACCGGCCTTTGACCACGACCTTTTTCGCACGTTCTTGTAGTACGTGATCCACTTTTCATCACCAGTTATCAGCTTCTTCAAAAATGGTTCGGTTTCATTACGTCGTAATAAAGAATCACAAATGAGTACACGGTTCATTAGGTTTCTTTCAGTGAGCTCGTGAGGTACCCAAATGTCGAGCTTTTTTTGTACCCAGTTTTTTTCAAATGCGCCAAAACTGTTTTGTGGTCAATTCCCAGTTCTTCAGCTACGTCGTAACTACTGACATGCCGATCTTGCTCCACTTTTTCAAAAATGGCATCCATTTTATCTGTAATAGGGCGACCAGAGCGACGTGCATCTTTGACATCAAAATTTCCGGATTGAAAACGCTTAAACCAAATTTGTGCTACTCTCACAGACACTGCACTAGGTCCATAAACATCGCAAATTTTTTTCGCGGCTTGCGTTGCATTTTTACCTTTTTTGTAGTAAAATTTTCAAATGTATCGAATTTCTTCATTAGATTCACTCATCTTGGCGGTACGAAAAACAAATGAAAATCACACATTTTCCTAATTTGAATTTGGAATTAGGTTCTTTAAAATTTAAACTTTCAATGATACCAAAACCAGCCAGATACAAATAGTATAGCCAAAGAGATTTTATTACAAGTTTATACATACTATAATGCGAAAAGACTTTTTCCCCAACCTAATATTATTAGACCTGTTTCAACGCGAAATCTTTTTTGTATTTCTCTTTTAGCTTGATCTTCTAAATCTTTCTCCTCTTTCGATTTTCTTTTCTTGTATTTTTTTACTTTAAGTTTGTATGCTAAATGAAGGATGCTTTCAAAAATTCTAATTCTGGCGTGTAACACCGATATGCCAAATTCAAGGGCTTGAAAATTGAGTTCTCTTTTATAGTCCAATTTTTTAAAATCTTTAGATGTTGCTCCACAAATGTAACATCTACTTGTAGACTTCGTACCGGTCGCCGCATTGCAGACCTTTCCGTCGACCATGGTCATAATAAAAGTGTGCTTAATAAGGAACTTTTCCCCTTCTATGTCAACCTGTGTGGGAACTAAAGCGCTAATAGCGCTTTTAACATGTCTTATTTCCTCTTCAGTGACATTAGTTGCTTCTTTTATAAAACGGAATCTTATAGGACGACAAAATCGCGGCGAAGAGGGCGTTGGATTATTCCATACAACTTTTTTATTGTTATTTCTACAAACTAATTGAACAGGCAAATAGTTTAATTTAGCATCTAAATTAGGCAAGTTTTCTTTATCCATGCAGTCCAACAAGTATTGTCGGGTCATAATCCTTACTCCTGATGTACCCCCTGGAAGTAAAACAAAGATAAACATTGTGTAAAATCGAAAAACTATATTTCCAATTTTTTACGGAATTGCTCTAAATAACTTTAAGTCCTGAAAACTGGATTTATCCGGACGTTTCCGGAGATAAATTTGGTAGTAATTGTACGTGAAAGGATCAAGTAATAACGTGGATAAAAACCAAAGCCTGATCTACCCCGATATATAAACAAAAATACTAGTAAAGAAAAAAAAATGAAGGAAATCATGCAATTAAAATTAGTATTTTTATTATACAAAAGAAAATATAGTTTGATAATTGATCCTAACTTTGTTTATACAGTTTATATGTCTCTTACCTTGTCAGAATCCATCACTTTCAATTCGTAAGAATAACTCGATAACACAAAAACCACTTTGGAAATTTAATGTTTAGAAAAGCGCCGATAACAAATACGTACACTTGGTGAAACGGTCAAATTCCGACTGATACCACGAGTGGGGGGTGCACAGTAGCAGGTAAATAAAGCATGGGTATTTTTTCCGAGTTCGTTATCTATTCGTAGAACTCGATTTTACAAATGTTATTATTACTTTGTTATTGGGACTTTTGGCCGCGTAGATCGTGCAAATACCTGTATGTGCGCTGCTCTTGCAGCTTATTAGTGTCATTTCGCTCACACTGCGGCTTTAACACTGTTTTAGCGATCATGGTTACGCATTGACGTATATGTATGTATAGGTATGTCAATGTATGGGGCAGACGACACAAGGCAAATCGCATTAAGGCGCATAGTGCTCCCAATGACCTTGCGTCGATCGTCCCGCACTGATTACATAGGATAGGAGTGAGTGAGTGAGTGAGAGTGAGGGGAATATTTAAGCAAACCTTTACGCGTAAGGTGAATTATTTCAATTAAAAATTAATAAAGGCGAATTAGAAAAATCTAAAAAGACCATCCGCTAGAATATTGTTCACTTAATTTATTGAAATCGAAAGCATATGATTTAACCTAATATTTACGACGCGATTAGGTTTAAAGTTTTAAAATCGAGGCGTGTTGGGGTCATATTTTAACCAAGTTTTAATTAATTTATCATAAAATTAAAAAGACCATCCTCTAAAGAATGTGTTGAATAATAACATATCTTTTTTAAAGATTTTTTTATTCAATATTTATGAAGAGAACCGGTTTTTACTGCAGTAATTTTTTTATGATTGACCCTACTATGCGCTTTAACCGCTCGTTTCGTTGTACATACTTGCGCTAGTATTTTGCACAATGTGCTCGCGTCGCCGTTATGGTACGATTATGGCGAAACGACACAATCTTTGTCCCTAATTGAATCGCGCGCTTCACCTTGACTGAGATGAGCGCTCGCCATCTGAAAATGACCATTGTCGCGGGGCGAAACAAGATTTCCATGTCCGGTTACAAAATCGCACTCCGTACTCGCGAGCTGATGTATGTACAATACATCACCTCGCTATGTGTCAATAATGATTACAGGTAAAAAGGCGTTTTGCATTTTTATTATTCGAAAAAGTTGATAGTGGTTGGTCGAGAATACTCGTACATGATGTACTTTTTCATATTTTACATATTTAGCACTATATATTAGTAGTCATTTTAATATATTCTTAAGATCAACATCACCATCCTGTCCCTCCCACTCCTATGCGGGGTCGACGCAACATGTTTTCTTCCACGCATCTATATTATAATACGTGATCTCAGTACTAACATCGCATGCAATCCATCCATACATTCCTAGCTCTTCCCCTAGCCTTATGTCCGTCCACATCCACATCTATAGCTCTTCAGATAATATGACGCTCACCCCTTCTCATCACATGCTCATACCACGCTATTACTACTTTTGTACTTCCTCTTACACAAGGTTATTTTTTAATTATCACAAAAAAAATTGTGCTTGTTCGGACAAGCAAACTGAATTAGTTTAACATTTTAAAAACATGTACTTACCGATTTTTAATGTTTATGATACCCACATAACTGATTTGTAATCTGCCAGGCGCGGCACATCCTAAACCCCATAAGGTTTAAGTGCCAGACTGTCAAATTTATTGTGATGTTTGATTTATTAATTTAAAAAAAACAACTTTCACTATGGGGCCAACTTTGAAATCGCAAAAAAAATCAGCTGTTCCATACATCTAGGTTCAGTGAATGTTGAACATCTGTATGGGACAGCAGATTTTTTTTGCGATTTCAAAGTTGGTCCCACAGTAAAAGTTGTTCAGTTTGCTTGTCTGAACAAGCACACAATTTTTTTGTGATAATTAAAAAATAAACTTGTATAATCATTCCTAATTTTATCTATTCTGGTCACACCACCATGTAAACTCTTCTTTCATCCGTCTCCTTTGTTGGCCAATCTTTAGGATAATTTTCAATATTATTTCATTAAAAGAGTTTTACAATATTAAATAAAATATTGTGCGTTACATGACAATTTTCAATATTAATTCATTCAAAAGAATTTCAGAATAACAATTATTAATATTTAGTTATATTGTGTATCTTCTGTATTTATGAAAGAGTTTGGTGAGTGACTGACTGGGGTATCAACGTAGAGTCCAAACTACAGGAGCTAGAAGCATGAAATTCGATACAGGGATTCTTTAGCTTATGATGGCGCCCACTAAGTAAGGATTTTTTAAAATATTTTTTCTTTCAGGGAACTAATTTTAATATTTTTTTGTTCTTTTTGTGTTGGCTTAGATCCCATGAAAAGTTAAGGATTACCGAGAATACTCTCGAGAGAAATGTAAATAAAACAAATAATAATAATATTTATTGTACACAACATATGACATACATAAAACCGACTTCAAAAACACTGAAAAGTTTAAAATAATATAAGAATAGGTACAGACAACCTCACACTTCTATATTGAAGTCGGTGCCAAACGATGATCCCCTAGAAAGTCTTAAAATTTGTCACCGACTTCAATATAGAAGTGTGACGTTGTCTGTACCTATTATTATATTATTTTAAACTTTTCAGTGTTTTTGAAGTCGGTTTTTATTTTTTGTAAAATATTTTTTATTTTTAACTTTTTAGTGAATGAAATCTGTTTAGTGAAAGGAACCCTAATTTAATACCAGCACCGAAGGTAAGCTGGTATTAAATTAGGTGATAGTGTGTATGCGGTGATACCGTGAGCTGGTATTAATTAGGTTTCCCTCGATTTTCATGAGATCCCATCATCAGATCCTGACTTTAGTGATCTTGGGACCACCCCAGGAGTATACTCTACCGAATACAAAAATAATTTTGAAAATGGGTCCACAATTGGCGGAGTAATCGCGTAATATACACAAAACACGTTGGACACACCTAAAACTTTAAGGGCTTCCCTCGATTATTATGGGATCCAATTATCAGATCCTAAATTTGGTAACCATGGGACCATGCTTGGAGTATCCTCTATCGAATACAAAAATAATCATCAAAATCGATTCATAAACGACGAAGTTATCCGCGAACAAACATAAAAAAGCATATATACGGTCCAATTGAGAAAGCTTTTTTAGAAGTCGGTTAAAAACAAAGAAAAGAAAAGAAAAGAAAAAATCTCACAGGAACGAGACACACAGGAGAAAAATAAAAAGACTACAGTGGTTTATTAAAGTAAAACGTACCTAGACGCAGGCACAGTTAGTTAAATATAAGTCGGCTGCACTTTTCTGTAGAAAACAAGGATTTCATAAAAACACTAGTGTGTTATTTTCACCATAAAGTGTATTTGAACAAACGGAACAACGGAAGAGCAAAGTAGATTTTAAACTACACATCTATGTTCATGAATGTGAAATCATTTGCGAACTGAGCTAAGATTTATTTGTGCTTGTGTATTCAATCAAAATATTCGCGAAGTTATTACACAAGTGGTGTGGAGTTCGCGTAACCCGTGGAAAGTGAAAGTCCGCCGTGTGTTCCTCGTGAAAATGTGTTACATGGATTTTCATGCGTGCGTTAGCGCATTTTAGGTTGGCCCGCGAGGAAAGTGGGACAGTGAGCGCCACATCATGCGTAGCAAGCGCCTGCGCAGCCTTTGGCTTGATCTGTTACCAAGGTAGCACGTATGACTATTTGCCATACACTCATATTTGCTAGTTCATGGGCTAAATTGCGGTCTACTGATTTTTTAACTACATGGCTACACTACACTATACAAGGTACTTATTGGTTTATTAAGCCGAAACCTACAATGAAACAAACTCTTCAGCTTTATAATATTAGTATTAGTATAGATAGGGCGTCATTAAATAATCGAAATTGTAAAAGTGATTTTCTATTTTCCCAACACATTTTTTTCACTAAACCAACTAAATAATTGTATGTTGGAGGATTTCCCATTTTTTATTACAATTTCCAATTTTAAATGACGCCATATCTCATACGACTATGTTAACATGGATAGGTTTTGGCTTGATAGGGTATTGAACAAACACGGTGTGTATACCAAAGTATCTGCCTGTTGATTGTGATGACGATGACGGTGATTGCCTAGAAGACTCTTATCACACTACAACTTATTGCTGTAATAAAGATGCGATTTAGTCTCGAATTCTTTTTCAAACAATCTTTAATGCTCATAACCCTACAATGAGCTGACTTAATACCTTAAGGAATTTTCTACTTGACAACCAACGTTTAGCTGGCAGCCTCAGATCACTAGCATTTGTCAAAGGGTAACTGGCATATTACGGACCCTTTACCGCCTAAAGAATTTTCTACCTACTGACTTAAAGAAAATGCTTGTACAGACTTTATTAGCCTTCCCAATAATAGACTATGGTGATGTGTGACATTCGACCTGAATGCAGATCTACTCAATAAACTAGACCGACTTCTAAATAACTGTATTCGATTCGTCTACAATTTAAGAAAATTTGATTATGTGTCTGCGTTCCGACAGCGCTTAAAATGGTTATCTCCGTACCCATTTTCAGTACTTATGTACCTCCCATAATAAGACCCTCCGTTCTGCCTTTAATGGTCTTCTCAAATGTCCCCCTCACCATTCTGACACTGTTCATTCTTCCCTTTTCGTTCACTCTATTCTTTAATGGAATGCCCTTCCTCAAGAAGTGAGAAACTCCCCCAAGCAAGCTTGGCTTTAAAAATAAATTGCGCAAGATTTTCTTTGAGAAAACTTAGGCTGTTAAGAATTAGGTAGGATGTCATAAACTTTCCTCCATGAAATTTTAGGCAAATATATAGTAGTGTATTTTATATATTTTATTTATGTATTAGATTTTTTATATATATAATTATCTATGTCAATATAAATATTGAGTATCTACATGTTTTTATTTCTTGCTATGTTTTTCGGTACATCTACCACATTGTTTCTCTGCATCACCCGAAGGTGGACTGGCAGAAAATGCCTCAAGGCATTAGGTCCGCCTCTATACAACAGTATTTGTACTTAAAGAATTAAATAAATAAATAAGGCAGAGTAAAATATTTTAAGGTGGTGCAATAGCAACATGAAAAAAAATATGCAAGTGTTTAACACTAATCCTTAAAAACTTATACTTGCATGCAGGAAATTGTGATTGTTGCAGAAACCAAGAGCTGGTTGAGCTAGTGTCGTCAGCCATCAGGGACTTGGCCGAGGCGGAGTTCCTGGGGGAGAGAGACGAGCAGAACAATCCATTGCCCTCGCGGCCCCTGCCAGAAGCGGGCTTGGACCCAACATTGGGTATGTTTTAGCTCCCTATAATTAAATTCTGAATTCAGCACATATTGGAAAGAATAGAGAAACGAGGTTTCGTATGAAAGCTGAGAATTATTACTTTCCTTATTAAAAAAAAGAACTCTTTCGACCTATGCATCGTGCCTTTTGTGACTGCGTGGATATTTGCAGCAAACAATACGGTGTTGACATTGTCTTCGCGCGGCGATGCTTCTATATTATCGTTGTCGCGTCGCTCGTGCTCAAACATGGTCAGTTTTTTTGTCAACGAATATTTGTTTGGACTTTGGACTAGACCAATTTATACAATTCCGTTAAAGGCAACACATTGTGACACTCATTTTGTTAGTTGGATTTATGCTTGTGTCTGGAGTTATACAAATTTACTGTTGTTTTGGTTTTACCTAGTGTTAAGGCCAGTAGGTAAGTATGGTAATTCTTACCTGATGTGTAAAAGTTAATATTTATTCATGTTAGCCTTATAGACTTTGCTTAGTGATCGACTGAGATAAGTGTGAAAGTCTCAAATGTATTCGCCAATTCGCAATGTTTACTGAATTTGTCTGCTTCATCGGAGTTAGTAAAAAATAGTTACGCAATAATAATTACAGCATTAGTCTTCACATCAGCTATTGAAATACAACTGTGAAGTACCATAAGAGGAGCTTCAAATATGAAATTGAAAGTGTCGAATGCTCTTGTAGGTATGCTTTAGGAAAATGATCCTAATCTCTAGAGTGGAAGAATTTATTTTGTACGAGTTGTAGGTATGCATTGCACTATGTGACATATTGGTACATCCATACAACTATTGACTTATTTTTTAAAGGCCTATTGCCTTATTTTATCTAATGAGGTAGGTACTCAGTTTGCCTGCATACGCAACTAAGGATGATTTTGTTTTATAGAAATAGATTCATACGTAACGTGAAAATGTGAAATCCTTCCAGAAGAAACCTTTTAAATGGGGGTACCTTTTTAAATACCAACTTATACAATGTGGCGCAAAAGTAACCTCATAATGTGAATTGGCTACCATTTTGTTGGAAATGAAACAAATTTACTCAGTTTTCATGAAAAGTTTATTTGAAGATGTAAAATTATCGCTCATATTTTAATGACCACCTCCACAGTTGATGCACAATTGTGCTCGTTTAACAGCATTTTGAAACAACTGAATCCGAATTGGCGAGTTCGTCTTCAATATTAGCTTTCAAAACTTGCAAGATTTGTGGTTTTTTGTGGTAAACGCGTGATTTCAAAAAGCCCCAAAGGAAGTACCTAGTCTGGCACTTTTAGATCTGGTGATCTGGACGGTCAGTTCAAATCTCCAAAATGGGAGTTCTGGAAAATCTCCATCGTTGCCCGAGCCGTGTGAGCGGTTGTTCCGTCCTGCTGGAACCAATAATGCTCCATGGCTTATGTCAACTAATTCTGTAGCTGTCATATCTGTTTGTGTCTACAACATCTATGTCAAAGCACGTCAATGACATTTTGATTCCATTTGTACAAAAATTATGGCTGATTCACGTTATGTTGGATTCGAAATTCTATGGACGCAAAAGCACTGATAACTACAAATAGAAATGATGGGTCAGGCCAGGCTCCCACTGAAAAAACAACTCTAGATACGCCTATGCGCAAAATTGATGTAGGTACTTTTGAGAGTTTTGACCCACCTTGTACTGCGCTAAAAGATAATTCGAAGGATCAATATTCGATACGCCACCCTACATTTTGTTTAAGCACATTGCGGATTCCAAGGACGTCCAGTTCGCTTAGAATGTTTACTCGAATACAGCATATATAAAGTTTAAACCGGCATACCACGGCGAGTGGACACTAGATAGATAGAACACAGTGGCAATGGTTGCTTGCAAACATTTGCATTCCGGTGCGCGGCCGCAAGGAACCCGCCCCGAATGCCGTTCGCGACGTGATGCGCGTGATTAATTTGTGCGTGAACTCGTCAGCACTGCACTCAGTTTTGCACCTAGTTGCTTCAACAATACGTCTCAATCGCTCGTATGCGCAAGTGTTGCACGGATAGTAAGGTGCTTAAGTTACTGTCGACTTCCTACATTGTTGGTTTGAGTGCGTATTGGGTCTTACAGACATTCTGTCAGGTCGTTAAGGCCAGGTCAGTTCAAGAAATCTATTCTATTACTGGGATCATTATACGTCAATGACTGGGGTTGCTTCTGCTGTGCGAGTATGGAATTGTCGATCGACATATTGTATTAAAAAAGCATCTGTCCTTTTCACTGCTTAAATATCTGTTAAATGTATCGATTTTTGTAGAGTATGTCGATCTTAGCTGTAAAATTTTGTTTATCGTGAGTTCCATGCTCGTATCGCACGCATGGCACTAATATGCGATTGATCCTTAATTTGTTTCAAAACATTACTATTGAGGCAGTAGGTATGTACATTTTATTTAATTGTTTTTTTTTGTATACTGGATCATTTATTATAAATCCAATTGCGTTAGAACGAAAAAAGCTATCTTTTTTGTAAGAAAAATCATATTACTTTCTGTCGTTGAAAATTACGAAATCGTCAACATCAGGCTTATTTTTATTACGATACTAGTTGTTGCCTGCGTCTTCGTCTGTGTAGAATTCAGTTATATCGTGAATTCGCCTATATTATACGTTCTCTAGAGAACTCTTTAAAATTCGAGATTAAAACCTTGTCCTTCCTCAGGGGCTATACTTATTACATTTCGTCTCCAATCCCAGTAATATAGCTGTCAAATGACAAGGCTGGATGAGTAGAGCACTAGAACCTAGCAACATTGCCCTAAAATCAATATGACTCATTAATGGCGTATAAAATTTTGATTTCAACCCCAGTAAAATGGGTAACAAATGAAAGGGCTTGAAGAGAAGAGCACTATGAACTGTGTAACATTGTCCTAAATTCATGATGGCCGCCGTTAAAAATTGCGAATAAAATAGGGGCCACACATGTGGTTTCAAAACCGAACACGGGTGGCTTTTGAAACATTTTTCTATACTGAAAGCTCAAACTGAAAAATCAAGCTTTTCGTCAGATAAATCGTGTACTGGCCTGGCCTTAATGACATTTGCGATATTCACTTTCACTCGTACTTGATGCGTCGTTCGTCCTTTACCGTTTCAAGTGTCAATGCGAGACACCGACCTATTCATATTTTTTTTATAATATTAAACGCTGTTCCGCGTAAACTGACATTTAAAGTTACTGCACCTAGAAAGGTGCAAGGTTTATTTACGAAACGTTGCAAATTTAATAACTGCAGCGTGCCGCAGAATTATTACAAGGCCGGCTAAGTAAAATCTAGCAGGGTATTGAAAACGTACCATTATGTGCTCAGGTAGATTCGTGTACAACGTTGCAATAAATATGGTTATTTTGTCCATAGATTCGTATAAAATATGATAGCGGTGTATCAAGAATTTTGCTCTTTCGATATACAATGTGATTTATTTAGTCACGGACCAAATTTTGTGTGCTTGTTCCGACGATCAAATTGAATAACTTTAACTATCTATGGGGCAAATTTTGAATTCGTAAAAAAACTTTAATACATCTAGGTTTTTTGTATGCCCTACCCTATATCTGCGTGTGGACTTGACTTGTTCTCATCACACTTGCCAATGCTAATACTAATAATGCTATAATAAGTCAATGGCTAATAGAAATAGAATACTTTTTTCGAAATACGGTGACAGCAAAAATATAGCAATATTTCCAATGAATAAGGAATAAGGTCAAAAGTGGAAATAACTTTATCATCCTCAGACCCTAATCGGTGAGGAACTGGCAGTGTTATCTGTTACAACAATGCTGTAAGTGAGGACATGACCTATGGTACTATTTAGATCTTAACATTATTTCTATTTGCATAGGTACATAGCTGTTAATATAAACAGTAACAGCAAATAGTGCTAAATCAAAAAGCTGGGAAATATACACTTGTACATATCCCTGTTAATATTATAAATTCGAAAATAACTGTCTGTGTGTTACGATTTCACGCCTAGACTACCGAATCAATTTAAAGGTAAAGAGATAGCTCAAGCACTGAAGGAGGATATCGGCTATACACTTTTATCCCAAATTATCATGAGTTCCCGAGGGAATATGTGACATTACCGGACTCGTAATACAACAAAATTGTATGCTGATGAAATCGCGTACAACATCTAGTGTTTTTATAAAAATAATACGTTTTTTTAACAAAAGTAAGAAAAAAACATTATGTACTATCGCGCGCAGTTCCGCCTGATCACCGCTATGCTCATTTTCGTTTGCACTAGCGCTCTCTAGCCCCACCCCGTCGACCTCGAATAGACATGGAATAATGAAATAAAAGATTCTTCTTCGGCCTGCCGCCGAGCCGCCGAGGAACCCCCCAACGCCGATTAGAGAGAGAAAGAGAATTTCTTTTCTAATAGGCCAAAACTTAAGGGGGCGTAGCCCGGCGCTTCCGCACGGTCCACCGAATAAATTTTGAAATGGTCAGGCGGAAGTGCTCGCGATAGTACCATAAACCCCGTGTCTATGTCCAAGTGTCCGGAACCCCCCTCCCCCACCTATGCCCTTCGCAATCGCGACTCGTGATCACACTCTGAGAATCTAGAGAGCTCTTCATCGATTCGGCTATCCTGGTACCTGGTAGGTACCGCCAAATTCATTAGTCTGTTAAAATTAATTTTATTCATAAAAAACAAATTGTAATTTTCAGTCCAAGTAGTTCAACTTATTTAATTAGTTGAAATAATTGGAAGATAAATGTCCAGTATGTCCAACTGGTAGAACGCAATAGTTGAACATATTGGAATAGAGATACTATACGTGGACCTCTTGATACGCCCATTTTAACTAACCCAGTGTAAAGAAACAGTGATATTGATCATCAGTGAATCTGTGTGGGTTCACGTCTTAAGGCAAAGTCTGTGTCCGCAGAATGGGAGTGCATCCTGGAGCCGCTGCCGACGGCGGGCGTGGCCGGGTGCCTGCGGCGCGAGTGGGTGGCGCGGCACGTGCTGGCGGCCGGCGCCTTGCTGGGCAAGAGCTGCTCCGCCGCCCTGAAGCTCGCCGGACACAAGCCCAGCCTTCAGACGCAGGTTCGTCCTTATGGCTTGGCACAGTAACTAGATTACACATTTAGGATGCGGCTGTTATTTCTTAAAAAAACAATTAAGTAATTCTAAAGCGCTGGCCACATTGCCAGCGGGCGGGCGGGCGAGCGTGCTGGCGGGCGAAGCGAAGCGATAGAAATTAGAAACTATACAAACTAAGCGAAACTTCGGCGAGTGAGCAAGCGAGCTGTCGGGCTAGAGAACGAACGAACGAACGGACGAGCATCGTTTCACCTCTTTTCATACTTGCGAACTACAAAGCTAACTTCGCTTCGCTGGAATCGTTGGATATTTCGTTCGCCTCGTTCGCATCGCTGACGTAGCTTAGCTCTGTAGTTCGCGGTGTCAATCAAAGTATGAAAAGAGGTGAAATGATGCTCGCTCGGTTCGCTCGCCCGCCCGCCCGCTGGCAATGTGGCCTGCTTTGAAATGAACCGATATAATTATGGCACAGTAGATTATACAAATGAGACAGATAATTGTTAAACGACATGTAATGTGAACAATAATTCACGGTTGACTTGTAACGTGTGCGACACGACACAAACATATTCGTTGAATATTCATGTTCGCAGAATAGCCTGCGTGCTAGTTCGCCCCATAATTACACAGTCGTGCGTCTTCGTCCTCGGTGAAGAGAAAAGTGCTTGTTTGGAAAGAATTGTACTTAAAACTTGGCAAATGAAATATCTACAAAATGAAGCTCTTTGTATTATCAGAAAACGATTTAAATTTACATACAACAGGGAAGCTCTTGGCTTCCATCTCACCTAATGATAAGTGATAATAAGACCCAAGATTGAAGCGAGCTTCACCTGGACTCCTCAACAACTGAAGAACTGGCCAATTTATCTCTAATTGTTGAAACACAGCATGTTATTATGGTGACAAGCTTAGGTAAGACGAAGACAGCTAGCCAGACGGGCCCAGATGGCAAACTAACCAAACCAAGTAAAAAAACTTCTGTCCCGATGAAGAATCGAACCCTGGCCCTTCAGATATCGGGTGGTCACAACTAGACCGTGAAGGCGGTTCAAAAACTTAATATATATTCATACCATCCAATACCACGCTTAGTCTATAGCACGTTTATTAGATGACTAGCTGTGCCCGCGACTTCGTTCGCGTAAATGTCGGAAAATAACAACATGTACATTTTTTTCCCGTTTTTGCAACATTTTTCACTGATGCTCAGCTCCTAATAGTCGTAGCGTGATGTTGTATAGCCCATAGATAGGCTTCCTCGATAAATGGGCCATCCAACACAAAAATATCTTTTCAATTTTTATCAGCAGTTCCTGAGATTAGCGCGTTCAATCAAACAAACAAACCAACAAACAATCAAACAAAATCTTCAGCTTTATAATATTACGAGTATAGATTACGTAGTATAGATTATTGAAACATTATTAAAAATGTTTTAAGAGAATGAAAAACTATACTTATGCCAAAATCCACAAAGAAAACTGCGGACAGAAGCTTCAATAATAATGAAACAATGAAATCGTCGGTTTTACTTACTGCATAATTCAAATAATTCATTCGAAGGCTGGTTCCCGGCAGGTAGCTTTTTGCGGTGCCTGCAAATGAGGAACTCCGACATATTTTATTTCCATAAAGATCTCTTTGACATTGCCTTATTTATTGGAGAATGAATGCTCGAATGTTGACAAATAAATATTTTAACTGAAATAAATAAAGATATTAATATACTTTGAAAGAGTAATATGAACCTTTGCTTAACAAAGGTACATAATTCTCCATTTGTTAATATTTTATGACCCATGTCCTAACACACAGAAGACCTAGATACTAGTATTAACCGGACACTAATTCTAGAATCAAAATTACCGCAGCTTTGTAAAACATAGGGTGACAAGCAGATCGACGGCAGA
Organism: Schoenobius gigantellus; assembly: GCA_963935595.1. Taxonomy (NCBI): domain Eukaryota; kingdom Metazoa; phylum Arthropoda; class Insecta; order Lepidoptera; family Crambidae; genus Schoenobius; species Schoenobius gigantellus. The sequence goes on from OZ012549.1 coordinate 6,013,027, forward strand.
ATCCTACCAGTTCATAATAATCGCATCAACCTATAGGTACACGTGCCACTGCTGGGCAAAGATCTCCATCTCCATCCTTCGCTTGCCTATTAGGTTATGATAATGCACAATATAAATATAGTGGAGGATATACGTATGCACCAAGCGTAGTTTGTATTGTATGTGCCCCGTCTATCATATTTATAAATAACTAGCTGACCCGGTGAACTTCGTCTCACCTTGACTGACAGAAATAACTCCGCATTTTATTTAAAAAACCTGAATAAACTGAATTACTGTTCAATTAACGTGCGGTGATCTGTACGTAGTTTTGTTACGGTGACATTCATTGAAGCAACAATTGAAACCTGGGTTGGCAATTGGAGTTGCGTAGATAGCAGGCCAGTTCAATAGGCTAGATGACTAAAGGTCGCTTCGCCGATGACACGCTGGTCGCGGCGAAAGCAAAAACGGGAGAGGAAGCGGCCCACCTTGCGTCGGTCGGCACCTCCTTGGTTGTCCGACGCATCCGCCTCCTGGGTCTGGATGTGGCCCTCGAAAAAACGAGGGCTATGATATTCCACGCCTCCCGTCGCAGGATCCCATCAGGGCTCCGCGTCCGAGTGGAGGGGGTCCGTATACCGATTGAGGCGCATTTTAAGTACCTCGGCCTGGTTTTGGATTCCCGATGGAGCTTCGAGGAGCATTTTAAGCTCCTCGCTCCACGGCTGTGCGCCGCCGGAGCCGCACTCGGGCGGGTCCACCCCAACGTAGGAGGACCAGGATCGGCTTGCCGTCGGCTGTATCACGGGGTAATACGGTCGATGGCACTCTATGGAGCCCCGATATGGGCGGAGTGCCTCTCCCCCCGTACGGTGGCCCTTCTGAGACGTCCACAGAGGGTCATAGCAACCCGGGCCGTGCGAGCCTATCGCACGGTCAGCCACGGCGCGGCCTGCGTTCTTGCGGGCCAAACGCCGTGGGATGTCGATGCACGCGTCCATTCGGAGGTGTATTGGCATCGGGTTGCTGTACGAGAACGGGGGGGACGATCTGCTCCACAGGAGGCGGAGCGGGTTCGTATCCTGGCGCAGAGGGAGGCTCTGCGCCAGTGGGGTGAGGCACTCGCCTCCTCAGCTGCCGGCCACCGGATGATCGAGGCGATTCGTCCGGTTTTGGAGGAGTTGGTTGGGCGCCGGCAGGGCAGCCTCACATTCCGCATACTTACCGGGCATGGCTGCTTCGGTCACTACCTGCACCGGGTCGCCCGTCGGGAGGTAACGCCGCAGTGTCACCACTGCGACGCTCCCGACGACACTGCCGAGCACACACTATTGGTGTGCCCGGCTTGGCGACGCCAGCGCAGTGAACTCAACGCTGCGCTGGGAGGCGGAAACCTCTCGCTGCCGAGCATGGTCGTGGCCATGCTCCGTGGCGAGGCGGAATGGGACGCTGTCGCCTCCTTCTGCGAGGACGTAATCTCGCAGGAGGCCGCGGAGAGGGAGCGGGAGGCAGATCTTCAAGCTGCTCCCATCCTCCGCAGACGGATAGGCAGGCGAAGACGGGCATTCGCACAAGCGATGCCCGTCTAATGACCCTGCCGTGGAGGCCTGCGTGCACGGTTGGCACGTCTGGGGATTGCCCTGGTGTTCTCGGGTAATCCCCCCTTGGCGATAGCCCGACCAGTTGGTCGGGCTTGCCCGGGCGCGTGGGTAATGGAGTCGCAGTGTGGACCTTACCTAGCGCGCCCTTAAGGGCAGGGAGAACACCGGGGGGTTTTAGTGGGTAGGCCTGGCATTCTGCCAGGATAGCCCCACACACGCCCGCCGTATAGCCCACGGCGGGTACGGTGCGGTTACGCATTTCCCCCCGAGAAAAAAAAAGGCTAGATGACTAAAATAGTTTTTTTTTGCTTTAATAGAAGCTCATTTATATTATAAAAACAGAAAAAAAATCGATTTTCGAATAACTATAAAAACAACCAAGATATAAGGTATTAAAGATTTTTCTCCATCTCTTTCTAGCAAAACGGCAATTTACAAGGAGTTTATATGGCCGTACTCAACAATGACGTCACGGTTGATGTCGGATCTCTCTGTCTAATCGCCTTCAAATTAACAACTTAAAATGCTTGTATCTAATGTATTTCTAAGCCGATTTTAATTCTGATTTCACAGGACTGCATCTTTTTCCACGGTATTTTAATATTTAATTACGAGACGTAAAAATTAGAATTCAGTCATCATCCCATTTGCTTTGAAACTTCCAGGGCTACCTGTTCGGTTGCCACCTGGCGTTGGCGTGGCAGGCGTTCCTGGACCTCGAGCCGTTCTCCGGCCCCGAGCCCGCCTCCTTCTCGCTGGTGGGCGCGCCGCTCGCCTTCACGCTGCAGGCCAACCCCAGCCTGTACTCGTACATCGAGCCCGCCAAGCGCAGCGTGCACGACGTGGACTACCGCGCCGTGAGTACCGCACGCGGCTGCAATGCTGCACACACAGCGACAGTACGGCACACAGAGCTGCACATACAGCGACAGTACTGCACACATAGTGCTGCACATACAGCGACAGTACTGCACACACAGCGACAATACTGCACACACAGCGACACTACTGCACATTCAGCGACAGTACTGCACACAGAGCGACAGTACTGCACACACGGAGACAGTACTGCATACATAGCGACAGTGCTGCACACACTGCGACAGCGCTACACATAGCGACAGTACTACACTCACAGTAACAGTGCAGACGCAGGTCAGCCCCCGCCTGTACTTATACATCGAGCCCGCCAAGCGCAGCGCTGCACACAAAGCAACAGTGCTGCACACACCGCATCAGTGCTGCACATACAGCGACAGTACTGCATACACAGCAACAGCACTACTCACACAGCGACAGAAATACACTCACAGAAACAGTACAGACGCAGGTCAGCCACCGCCTGTACTCATACATCGAACCCGCCAAGCGCAGTGCTGCACACACAGCAACAGTGCAGCATGCACAGCAACAGTGCTACACACACAGCAACAGTGCAGCATGCACAGCAACAGTGCAGCACACACAGCAACAGTACTGCACATACAGCGACCGTACTGCACACACAGCTACAGCGCTACACACACAGCGGTAGAAATACTCCCACAGAAACAGTATAGACGCAGGTCAGCCCCCACCTGTACTCGTACATCGAGCCCGCCAAGCCCAGTGCTGCCGTGATCAGTCCATAATTAAGCTGTTTGCAAATACAAGCAGAAGAGGAAAAAAGTATCTTAACGATTTTAAAATAAGACCGCATTCTTTAAAAGAGCAAATTAATATAGTAACTCGTACATTAGATTTTGCGTTATTAATTTAATTTCTTTTGTGACACGCGTATATTGTATCAGAAAGTCCTTTGACATGCGTGTTGTTCTGCAGTTGTATCGCGCAGTGGTGTCGGGCCCCGGCATTGAGCTCACGCGGCGCCTACAGAGCGAACACGTCGATCGAGCTCGCCGAGTGTTGGACGCCTTCCCGCACTCCGACGCTAGAACTGCGCTCACTAATATCATCCGCGCCATGACACACGACGCGCCGTGACGCAGGTAGTGTACACTGTGATACAGGTATATTGCCCCATGATACAGGTAGCACTCCGACGCTAGAACTGCGCTCACTAATATCATTCCCGCCATGACACACGACGCGCCGTGACGCAGGTAGTGTACACTGTGATACAGGTATATTGCCCCATGATACAGGTAGCACTCCGACGCTAGAACTGCGCTCACTAATATCATTCCCGCCATAACACACGACGCGCCGTGACGCAGGTAGTGTACACTGTGATACAGGTATATTGTCCCATGATACAGGTAGCACTCCGACGCTAGAACTGCGCTCACGAACATCACCCGCGTAATGACACACGACGCGCTGTGACGCAAGTAGTGTACACTGTGATACAGGTACATTGCCTTAAGATACAGGCAGTACTCCGATGATATAACTGCGCTCACTCACATTACCCACACTATGACACGCGACGCGGGTACTGCAGACTGTGATACAGGTACGTTACCCTATGATACAGGCAGCACTCCGGCGCTAGAACTGCGTTCACAAACATCATCCGCGCCATGAACCACGACACGTCGTGAAGCAGGTACTGCACACTGTAATACACGTACATTGCCCTATGATACAGGTAGCATTTCGCCGCTAAAACTGCGCTCACTAACATCATCCGCGCCATGACGCAGGTATTGCACACTGTGATACAGGTACGTTGCCTCATGATACAGGCAGCCAGCACTCCGATGCTAGAACTGCGCTACAGTTTAACAATGTATGCAATTATGAAACAAACGTGTTTGCGCAGAGCAACGGCGGGGAACTCACGGGGAAGCGGGCGGCGCGGTCCGTGGCCCACAAACTCGCTGAGTTTGCGACTTTGCGCACTTGAACGTTGAGGGTTATTTGCAAACGCCCGTGTGTGATTCGCGAGAGAGTTTATATTGTTTTTTACGAGAATCGTTGATTACATTATATAAAATTGTGCACACTTGTTGTTTTGTGTACGATATTGAGTTTATGATAACTACTAAGACATGATTTCAATTTGATTTATGATGTCTTATAGCAGTTATCACAAACTAATTATAGGGTTTAGTGTGATGATAATATATATAGTTGATAGTTAATTTTCTACTATGAATAAACTCTATGATACATATATCTATCTTCCCGTGGATGTCGCAAGAGACCACTAAGGGTGTTTAGTGCAAGTATGTACAAGTACATACCTATATAATATAGTTCATAGTTCAGTCTCAACTATGACTAAACTCTAGAATACATGTATCTATATTCCTGTGGATGTTGGAAGAGACGACTATGTCAGTTTAGTGCAACTATGTAAGTACTTAATTCACAGTTCATTCTCAACTATGAGTACACTTTAGAACACATGTATCTATCGTTCCGTAGATGTCTTAAGAGTCCACAAAGGGAGTTTATGGCAATAGTTTCTTGTTTGTTTTGTGGCTATATACGTAAAAAACAAATGCTCGATAAGTTTCAATACGCGTTTCCAAACTGTATACATTGGTAAACTGTGACTGCGCTCACTAACATTATCCACGCCATGACATGACACACGTGCCGTGATGCAGGTGCTGGACACTGTGATAAAGGTAATGCTGGATGGATTGCAAAGGTGCTGTACACTTACACGTCGTTAGTTAACTTGTATGAAGTTTATTTTTTAATCAGAAAACAATTGTGTTACTTAATGTTAAAATAAAAAATGACGCAAAACTATCTATTCCAGGTTTACACATGAACCATCACGACAGCCGTAAGAACTTGAATTACATACAAGAAACATTATATGTGATAAGAATTTGTAAATAACACTACTGACACGTAATGAAGTATGAAGTTAACAATGTCAAGTTACCAACACATAGTTATCAAGGCTCTGTCATTCAATACAATAGCACTGATCTCCGTCAGCTTTAGAACTAGCATCAACGAAAATATTAAGTTTGAAATGGGTGTTGTCCAGTAAGTAATCGATATAAATATAAAACATGGATTAAATGACAATTTATGATTAATTACGATTCCTGCATTCTCAATTTTAATTCAATAAAGTTTCATTCAATGAAGTGCCAAAATTAGATAGAGCATAAAGTGCCAAGCAATGATCGCCTCGAACGTCTTAAAAAATATAAGTACATTTAATGTAGGTAAGTAGGTACTTAGTTGAAATTTGGCACCAACTTCAATTTAAAACTGATGTTGTTTGTATTCTTATATTATTTATGACTTTTTGGTGTTTCTGAAGTCGGTTTTATAGTTTGTAAAAAAATTGTTACATGGTAAATGAAGGACATTATGTTCTATGCTATAGTGTCAACAGACTATTGGATGCAAATTGTAGATGTCGGTAGCAGATACTGCAACTTTGCTGTTCTTACCTTTCAAAACAGAGAAATACTTGATATACCTATAGTGTTCTTATTTTATCTTCATTTTTGTTATTTAATTGTCGTATTGACGTCTCCACCTTGTAAATAATCATTAAGAAGACTAATCAAAATTTATGGCAGTAAGTATAGACTTTAGATCCTTTTGCTTTGTTGATTATGGGAGAATTAAAAAAAAAAACCATTCGAATTGAAAATCTCCTTTTGTGATGTCGGTTCAATGACTAAGAAAACAAAAGTCGGTTAAAAATATTAGGGTATATACCTACGAATAATATGCGTCAAAATTATATATTTTAGAACAGTAGTTAAATTTTCGATGGCTGAGTTGCCATACACGAAAACTTCAGATTTGTTGGTGTTACCTACAGTATCTTGTTAGTTAAATAATGCGATGCTTAAACTTCACATTAAGTATATTTCTATCTTGCAGCTATTAGTGCTACTACGATACTCACATAAGCGAGTCTTGGTACTTATTATAGAAAATTTCAAAAGACAAACTTTTAATTGTTAACTAATTGAACTAAAAGTTCATTCCAGTTTCTATTCGAAAAATTAGGATGTTATCACATTGAGTTTATTTTAAGACTGGTACTTTGATTTTAAGCTTACTTGATAATACTCAGAAATATGTATTTAATATGAATCAATATATTTTTTTATATTTCAAACAATGAATTTGATAGAAATTGTGATTGTATAGAATATTGTATTTTGTACGTTATTATTACGTTTTGTAAGGATCTGTTCACTACTAATTAACCAGGGGTATTATTATTGTTTATAAATAAATGAAAATTGGTTTTAGTACCTACTCAATTGTTTTGTCTAATCTGTATCTCCCACTTAAAAACCCCATGTTTATTATATTCACCAGTCAATGGATCTCTAAAGACTGCGACGACTTTCGGTATTATAATAAACAGAGTTAATATTTTTTTTTTTTTTTTTTTTTTAAATGTTGCCCCACACTAGTATTTGCTCCTGTGTCGTGGGTGCAGTTACAAACAGAATCACCGCAAATCCATTGCGCAGTAGGTGATCACTCGACCTCTGCGCTAATCGTGTCGTCCTTGCTATAACCGAACTGGTGAAGAAGTGCCTCCACCCAAATAAGATCGCAGTCAAATACAATCTTATCCAGTTGTCTGACAAAGTGGCGACCAATAAAATATAATCGTAAAACTTCAAATAAAGGAGCGTACAGGATGAAAATAAAACATGTCCGTTGTTTTTAAATTATTGTATTAATAAATAATGGTAGTTCTATTTACATGACACAATCGATTTACTCTTTTGTTTTGGCAGAAGACAATAATGATATTGTTATACAATAAGTCTGTCGTAACTTAAACGCGTCGGACACGAGTCCGCTGCGTTACACGTAAAAAACCATTCACATTGGTAATAAACCCATTGGTACATTCAGGCGAAAAACAATTTGTAAAAAATGTAAAATTTTTGGTTACAATCTTTTGACAATACTGGTCGTTTTTGGTTTTAAGACATAGGTACTAAACGAGGCGTCTCATGAACACACTGAAATAAGACACACAGACGAGCCATGCACACGTGAGTTAAATGGTTATATCACAGGTTTCTAGTGTGACCTAAATGATGAATCTTACATTTTAATATCGACGACTACAGATACAACTTGGTGTCAACAACCTTGCCTGAATTATGTTCCGCGACGCCTACTTCAACAATGTGGTACACTGACGATTTAACATTACAATTAGATATACTGCGACTGCTTTGATATGTCTTCTAATACAATACAATCGGATGAAGAGCGAACAGTTGCGTCGGAACTAGGGACAATGGCAAGAACTTTAGGGCATTTTACCAATGACGTACACAAAAATAATATTCCATTACAATTTAGGCAAACATCGTTAAGAATACACACGTCTAACATTCCATAAGACCGACGAGAATTCGCACCATTCGTTAAGTATATCTTTCACTCCTACATTATTACAATGTACATAGACCCCGTGTCTATTATTGCTTATTTTTTTTAAGTTTTGCACACAAAACTTTATTTACTCACTTATAAATAATTTTTACGTTCGTCCCAATAAATTTACCGTTCAATAAATACGTACAAGTAAAAAATATAAACTATATCAATAGTTTAATCTTTAAAAACAAACTTTCTCTTACGTCTAATTATATATTAATAACTATTCATCAGTATGTGTTCATTCACTTTCAATTATATGCCTACTTTATATCTTTCCAAGCGCCTGAAAACACGTCTTTTTTCCCATGCACATATCTTAATCTTATAGGTAGTTTTTTTATTTATCAATTTATTGTTTTTGTCTAATTTATAAAATTTATAATCGCTAAGTAGAAGAATGATTTAGAACACGATTATTAAACAATAAGGTCACACTTTCGGTTGAGTTTAAGAAATTGGATCACTATAATTAATATCAACGGTTATAGCCAAACGCAGGCACTCGAGTAAAGAAGGCTCCTTCGAAACATGCACAAAATAACTGCAATAATTTAATGTTCAATCATAAAGCAAATATATTAATTTCTACCGTTACACTAAATTATTACAAAGAAAATGGTTTCACGTAGTACAATAATATAAATAAGTTAAATATTCTAAAAAGTTAAAAATACACACATCTTAACCTAATAGAAAAGCACTCATGTCTTTGTGGTGTAAAATACAAAATGGCTAAGAACGCCTAGAATCTATCAACTAATCAAAATACTCCAAAACAATATGTAGACAGGCAGAGGAATGATAATTATCATAAAGTACAATAATATTAAAATAAATCAACGATTACACAGACAAAGGTACAAAAATATCAATAAACACGCGTCGAATGCGTCCGCTTCCCCAGGCTGCACAACCGTTTCAATTGTGTGATGTTTTGTACTTTTGTTCTGAGCGGCTACACACAAGGGTTAGTAGTTATGAGATCATTGCGCCGCACAAGGGCTTTTAATTAGAAAACATCGACAAAATATGCAGACAAATCATACTAACGTTACTAAAATAGTACCTAAATACAGCAGCAGTGCGCGAAATTAATCTAACATTCATATTTGATAAACAGACAACTAAAATTACGACAAGAATATACAAAAATTCTATACGAATAGAGTCGCGGAGACGACATAATACGATCCACTAACATAGCAACGTAAGACTAGCAGAAATGCGACAATACAACTATAAAACTTAAACTTACATCTTTGATTGTAACTCACTCGATTATTTAAAAATATACTTCGGTTAACTGTTGTCAATTCCAACGTGAACGCTTAAAGGAATCTCGATGGAAATATCGACGTTGTGTGATCAACGACACTTACAATATTAATCAGGAACTACAAAGTTTGGTAGGTATTCGTAATTACGAGAATATCGAAATTTTCGTCGATATAATAATATCGATATATTTTTACGCGATAAAAACCACAACTGGGAACAGTTGAACATGGATACTATACTTTACCAGTATAATGGAAGCCTAAATTTGCGAATTCATTTCTATATAGAAATTTATTTGCAGAATTAATTTATTAATTCTTTTTTGAATGCCAGTAGAGGCACAAAAGTACAGCTTGTGAGTATCTATGTCTAAAGTCTAAGACTATACTAAGTTAAAACCAATGGAGAGGCACTAGAAAGCCTTGTTCTAAAGGTATATAACATTTATTATTATAATAGCATTTAGACAAACATTATTAAAATAGATTACCCTTTTTGAATAAACTCCTATAATATTATTCTAAGCAATCTTTTGAAGGATGGCAGCTTCCAAATAAACACTTGGAAAAAAACTATTCCCTTATTTTTCAAATATAAGGACGATTATAAATTTTTATTGTGCGGAATGTGATAAATGATTCCACATTCAAAAGTTCCCATTTCCCGAAGTTATTGGGACTCCAGGAACATACTATAAAACCGAGCACGCGTTGGTGCTTTGTGGTGTAACTGGTACTATAGTGAAACACGCAGTAATCGAAATCCTAGCTAACGCGTCCATACCGCATGGTTCGCGCAGCGAGAACGCACCAAGCCGATAGAGAAAACAGAGCGAAGAAGATTCACAGATTACCAGACTGTTTCGTACGCTTCGCTAATGAGTGAACCGACTAATCACAGAAACTATGACGTAGTTAGACCCGTTCGGTGATAAAGTTGCACAGTAGGTACCCGACTTGAGAACGAACCGACAGCGCTAACGTTGTCGATGCGCGGGCGTCGGGGGCGCGCGTCGTCAGGTGGCGGCCTCCTGGTAGGGGCCCGTGACCGTGCAGGGGTGCATGGGGAACAGCGTGGTCCAGGAGGTGGTCGTGTGAGTGGCCGCGCGCTGCCGGACCGGACCCGGGCCCGGCCCCGGTCCCCGGCCGTCCGGTCTCACGGGTCCCGGCGTCGTCCCCGCCGGCTGCGGCGCCGGCGCCGGGACCGGCGACGCCGACGCCGCGGACCCCGCCGCATTCAACCCCAACTTCTTCAATCGCATTTTCTCCTCCCACTCCTCCAATCCGTGCTTCGGCCGGTTCAAATTCCGGTGCTGGTAGAACACGAGCGATATCCGCGTCGGGTTCGCCCGGTTCGGGTTCTTCACCGCGGTCGTCGCGTGCATCTCGTGCTTGGCGCACTCGAACAGCACGCTTCCGTGGCCGAGCGCGATCGCCACTCCGCCCATTTGCGGGTCCTTGAAGCACTCCAGGTTGTCGGTGAACTCGGTCACCTCCCCTATGGGCTCGGCCTTGGGCGGCTCCGGCGGGTACGGGATCGAGAACGGCGGCGGGTACAGGCACCAGTTCGGTGAAGACTGGCACCAGTTCGGACTGGGGTTCTGATAAAAGTTCGGAGCGAAGTTCGGATTGTACTGGTATCCGTACGAATTGTAACAGTGGGGGTTCCTCAGAAGCTCCTCCCTTTTGTACTTTTCGGCATTGTAGTACGCTAGACTATTATAATCGTTGTAATTGTTTTCGTAGGGATTAAAATGTCCGTATGGATTAGGTGAGAAGGGATATGTATTGGCAACCTGCGGGTAGTTACCGTAATTTTGCACGGCATTTTGGTTGGCGTATGAATTGGGATTGACGGGATGAAAATTGTTTCCCGTGGGATCGGGACCAGTTTTGTTCGTTGATAAAGTGGGATCTTCGTGGCTGATTGTGAAATTAGCCTGCGAGACTGGCGTCAACGCCGTGTTATTCGCGGGCCTGTTGTCATAGGGATTTCTATTCTCGTATCCTTGATTCAACTGAGGCCGCTCAGACGGTGGGTATGGCTTTAGGAAAGTGGAGTTCTCCATATTTTCTAGCGGGTGTGACCGCGATGGCGGCCGTGCTTTTGGAACTCTAAACAAATTTTCATTATCACATACCAATTGTTCCTTTGGTTTTGTAGAGTCCCAAATCTTAGAGTCTGGAGATTTCCACACGCCTTTTGAGCCATCCGGTAAGTTCGGTGGATCGCTGTTTGGAGATTTTAATTCAGTCGCTTGCGAAGGAGCTGGAGATTCTGGTTTATTTTGAGAGTTCTGAGATATTTCTGTGAGCCGCGGTGAATTAGGAATATCAAAGTCGGGTAGTTTATTGGTAATAGTTTCCGATAAAGCATTCTGTTTGTCAGGCTCATTGATAGATTTCTGTGGTATTTGTTCGGATTTAAGATCATTACTTTTATTCGAGTCGGGACTGTAATTAAGTGGAACGTTTAAGTTGGCAGTTGTTGAATCTGGATCTTCTTTGACGACATTATTGAACATTTCTGCGGTTGGAAAGTCTGGCCATTGACTTTGAGGTGCATTTGGTATCTGGCCCAGACTTTGTTGACTGAACTGCTGATCTCGTTTTTGCAAGCTCGCAGCAAAGCTGGGAAGTTGCTGAGTATTTGCATTTTGACAGTTCCCTTCCACTAGTGGAGCAACATTAGTTGGATTGTAAAGTGCATTTGAATGGTGGATATTATAGCTTTGATCGTATGGATTATACGGAGAGTCTAACACGGTGCTGGAAATTTGATTACTTTGTAGTTGGGCGTCTGTGAATGTATCTATCATAGAAGCCATGTCTAATAAAGCTGGATTACTAATATTGTTGTTTATGAGACTAGAGTTTTGGTTATGCATATTAGGGTTGACAAATGCAGAATTATAATGTGTGTTGTTGGTGAAAGCTGAAGGGTTAGATTGGTTGAGTGACGCTGGTGTTTGGGCTCTTGGTGACGCGCTACTCTGACTCCTAGGACTGGCGATGTTTCTGTTATCTATCGGCTGAGGGGTCCTGGGAGGTTGAGTGGGACATTGCTGTGGTTTCTTCTGGTTGCCGCCAGGACTCTGCTGCGAGTTGTTTGATGAATTATTGCCGTCTGCAGATTCGTCCTCTTTTCTCTTCTTCCCATGGCGTCGACATGGCTGTAGAGGTACCGATCGCACACGTACTTCCATAGGAAATCTGAAAAAAAAGAAGGGATTATAGGGTTACTTCAAGATACTTTATTAAATGCAGTATGGCCTGCATTATGCAGTTATTGTAAAGAAACAAGTATAACTTATATTAAAACAAATATTTTAGATTATCTCTATCTTATCCCGGCCGGGTCCAGCACGTGCAGCGGCAGCACGTGCAGCTACAGGGTGGGGGAGGCCGACACTCACTTGTCCAGCGCCTGCAGCGCGCCGCCGGTCCCGGCCGGGTCCAGCACGTGCAGCGGCAGCACGTGCAGCTACAGGGTGGGGGAGGCCGACACTCACTTGTCCAGCGCCTGCAGCGCGCCGCCGGTCCCGGCCGGGTCCAGCACGTACAGCGGCAGCACGTGCAGCTACAGGGTGGGGGAGGCCGACACTCACTTGTCCAGCGCCTGCAGCGCGCCGCCGGTCCCGGCCGGGTCCAGCACGTGCAGCGGCAGCACGTGCAGCTACAGGGTGGGGGAGGCCGACACTCACTTGTCCAGCGCCTGCAGCGCGCCGCCGGTCCCGGCCGGGTCCAGCACGTACAGCGGCAGCACGTGCAGCTACAGGGTGGGGGAGGCCGACACTCACTTGTCCAGCGCCTGCAGCGCGCCGCCGGTCCCGGCCGGGTCCAGCACGTACAGCGGCAGCACGTGCAGCTACAGGGTGGGGGAGGCCGACACTCACTTGTCCAGCGCCTGCAGCGCGCCGCCGGTCCCGGCCGGGTCCAGCACGTACAGCGGCAGCACGTGCAGCTACAGGGTGGGGGAGGCCGACACTCACTTGTCCAGCGCCTGCAGCGCGCCGCCGGTCCCGGCCGGGTCCAGCACGTGCAGCGGCAGCACGTGCAGCTACAGGGTGGGGGAGGCCGACACTCACTTGTCCAGCGCCTGCAGCGCGCCGCCGGTCCCGGCCGGGTCCAGCACGTACAGCGGCAGCACGTGCAGCTACAGGGTGGGGGAGGCCGACACTCACTTGTCCAGCGCCTGCAGCGCGCCGCCGGTCCCGGCCGGGTCCAGCACGTGCAGCGGCAGCACGTGCAGCTACAGGGTGGGGGAGGCCGACACTCACTTGTCCAGCGCCTGCAGCGCGCCGCCGGTCCCGGCCGGGTCCAGCACGTACAGCGGCAGCACGTGCAGCTACAGGGTGGGGGAGGCCGACACTCACTTGTCCAGCGCCTGCAGCGCGCCGCCGGTCCCGGCCGGGTCCAGCACGTACAGCGGCAGCACGTGCAGCTACAGGGTGGGGGAGGCCGACACTCACTTGTCCAGCGCCTGTAGCGCGCCGCCGGTCCCGGCCGGGTCCAGCACGTGCAGCGGCAGCACGTGCAGCTACAGGGTGGGGGAGGCCGACACTCACTTGTCCAGCGCCTGCAGCGCGCCGCCGGTCCCGGCCGGGTCCAGCACGTACAGCGGCAGCACGTGCAGCTACAGGGTGGGGGAGGCCGACACTCACTTGTCCAGCGCCTGCAGCGCGCCGCCGGTCCCGGCCGGGTCCAGCACGTACAGCGGCAGCACGTGCAGCTACAGGGTGGGGGAGGCCGACACTCACTTGTCCAGCGCCTGCAGCGCGCCGCCGGTCCCGGCCGGGTCCAGCACGTGCAGCGGCAGCACGTGCAGCTACAGGGTGGGGGAGGCCGACACTCACTTGTCCAGCGCCTGCAGCGCGCCGCCGGTCCCGGCCGGGTCCAGCACGTGCAGCGGCAGCACGTGCAGCTACAGGGTGGGGGAGGCCGACACTCACTTGTCCAGCGCCTGCAGCGCGCCGCCGGTCCCGGCCGGGTCCAGCACGTACAGCGGCAGCACGTGCAGCTACAGGGTGGGGGAGGCCGACACTCACTTGTCCAGCGCCTGCAGCGCGCCGCCGGTCCCGGCCGGGTCCAGCACGTGCAGCGGCAGCACGTGCAGCTACAGGGTGGGGGAGGCCGACACTCACTTGTCCAGCGCCTGCAGCGCGCCGCCGGTCCCGGCCGGGTCCAGCACGTGCAGCGGCAGCACGTGCAGCTACAGGGTGGGGGAGGCCGACACTCACTTGTCCAGCGCCTGCAGCGCGCCGCCGGTCCCGGCCGGGTCCAGCACGTACAGCGGCAGCACGTGCAGCTACAGGGTGGGGGAGGCCGACACTCACTTGTCCAGCGCCTGCAGCGCGCCGCCGGTCCCGGCCGGGTCCAGCACGTACAGCGGCAGCACGTGCAGCTACAGGGTGGGGGAGGCCGACACTCACTTGTCCAGCGCCTGCAGCGCGCCGCCGGTCCCGGCCGGGTCCAGCACGTACAGCGGCAGCACGTGCAGCTACAGGGTGGGGGAGGCCGACACTCACTTGTCCAGCGCCTGCAGCGCGCCGCCGGTCCCGGCCGGGTCCAGCACGTACAGCGGCAGCACGTGCAGCTACAGGGTGGGGGAGGCCGACACTCACTTGTCCAGCGCCTGCAGCGCGCCGCCGGTCCCGGCCGGGTCCAGCACGTACAGCGGCAGCACGTGCAGCTACAGGGTGGGGGAGGCCGACACTCACTTGTCCAGCGCCTGCAGCGCGCCGCCGGTCCCGGCCGGGTCCAGCACGTGCAGCGGCAGCACGTGCAGCTACAGGGTGGGGGAGGCCGACACTCACTTGTCCAGCGCCTGCAGCGCGCCGCCGGTCCCGGCCGGGTCCAGCACGTACAGCGGCAGCACGTGCAGCTGCTCGTCGCGCGGCGGGGACAGCGAGCGGTGCCGCGCCAGCGTCACCACGGCCGTGCAGCCGTTGTGCATGTTGTGCAGGTCGCGGTGCGAGTGCGCGCAGAAGTCGATGCACGCCGTCACCCCTGGCGACGCAACACATCACACGCTTAGACAAGCGTCGGTAACGAATTCTCGGTCTCGGTTGTGAATCTGTACGGAGACTTAACATTTACATCAGGATTTATATGCTCACAACTCGTCGATCTGATATTAATCTACGGTAACTGTTACCGTAGCGTATAGTCATTTGCAACTAGTTATTTTTGCATTGTCACCTAAACGTTTACAGCGCCAGCATAAAAGCACTGACAGCCTATGAACATCGTCGACGACGACCCATAACAACAAAATAAGCGGCCGTCAGAGCTGTGTGGAATGAAATCACAAGCAACGGTTTTCTGCAAGGTAATTCTTTACTCGACAGGATGGTACAGTATGCATAACTGTAGTGTTAATTTTCTTTACTAGGTTACAAGTGTAACACAGGTGCATACTCTGCTCCCTTCCTTGCATTGTCCATGCTCAGATCAACCACAGCAGATAATATTTATATCAGAAGCATACAACAATTAAAGTGCATGAGTCGAAATAATCTTTATCTTGATTCCTCAAAAGCTAAGGAAATGTTATGGCTACTGGGCTAAATCCTTTTAGACAGCTCTATCGCTAACGACCATCTTCAATTTTCTATCCATGTGTGGAAGTAGTTACTAGCAATACAATACGTCACAATTCTATCTCCAGTAATCAAATCCAGACACAGATAGGATAGTGAAACCATTCATTAGTCATACAATCAGCAGCTTTCCCACTAGGAAGAAAACCTCAAACATGAACAGCTTTAAATCTGAATCTATAAAAGCACACTCGTAAAATACACTTTTATAGTACACTAGAAACTGAGAGAGTGATTACATACATACAATGAATACTTACCAGAAAAGGGCCTTCCAGGCTTGAATCCTAGGCGGCAGTCGGAAGCCTCCTTTTCAAATTGGCACTGGTTCTCGAACGACTTCGGCGCCAGGTTCATGTAGAGAGGGCTGAGGAGGGTGGCGAGCACGTGCATCCTCTCTTCTATCTCGCTCTCCTCCGTCTTCACGGAGAGCCGGAACTTGCGCACGGTCTTGGAGCGCGCGTACTTGCAGCCGTTGTAGTACATCGACCAAGAGCAACCAAAGCTGTACGATGCTCCGCACGTTTCGGGGTCCAAACCTGGAAGGAGAAACGATGCTGTGACGCGCCGGCCTCATCTAACCGCAATATACGCCGCTAATCGTCGATCGTGTAGCGCTTGACATAATTACATTCATCATCATGTCAAGTCGTACACATTCGAATAAAGACTTGCATTAGAGAAGTAATTCGCCGTGTAGCAATCAATATTAAAATTGCGCGTTATTCGTGGTCATCCCATGATCCATAACAAATGAAAATGCTACAGACAAAATATACGCAAGGTAAATCTGGACAAATGGAAACATTGTACAGTAATAGTAGATTAGTAGCTAAGGGCTGTAAGGCATCAATTGCAGCCCGAGATAATTATATTTCGAGGGTGCAATTGGTGCTTACACCCGAGCTAACTACTCTGCTTTACATCTCGATTGTGAGGTAAGTAGGTCCTTATTACCCCCAAATAGGGCTTGTAGGTGATCAATAAGCACTCTAGCGTAATAATGTAGCTTGGAAAGCCCTAGGGCGGTAAGTAATTAAAAAAACACTTGACTATTTCAAAAAGTTCGCGTACATCTAACCATCATACTGGCAATAAATTACTTACAGCCCTAGGGCTTTTCTAGCTACATTATTACCCTAGAGCGCTAATTGGTCACCTGCAAGCCCCATTTGGGGGTAATAAGGACCTACTTACCGAACATGAGAGATGTAAAGGAATTTTAATGTTTAGGAGGTTGACGATTATTTTTATTTGGTCGTATAACACCGATACCCGAACTACAAGTTCCGAAGATTTAAGCCCGTTTGACAGCTGTCATTCTCATAGTTAATCCGTCAGTTTGACAGATGAACTATAGGAATGACAGCTGTCAAAACAGGCTTCTTAGAATATGGGAACT
The DNA here is from genome assembly GCA_963935595.1 of Schoenobius gigantellus. NCBI lineage: Eukaryota > Metazoa > Arthropoda > Insecta > Lepidoptera > Crambidae > Schoenobius > Schoenobius gigantellus. Next base: position 6,030,239 of record OZ012549.1, read on the forward strand.
AAAGGTACCAATATTTTGAGTTTGTTGTGTTCCATAGAGTATTAAAAAGATACTTGATCCATTGTAAGAAGGTGGATTTAAACAACAATTTCATTTGCCCATTTGCCTTTATGATACGACAAAATCAAAAAATATTTAGCTTGCTGAACATTTAAATTCCGTAACTGTACAAAGGTACTGTTTATTTCTAAAAGATAATTCATCCACTGGGCCAGCGTGCTGCGAGACCACCTAAAGTCAGTTTAAGGGAGCCTCATGCTCAGGAGTGGGTGAAATGTGACTGGACTGAATCTGTTGTCTTCAGTAGCACTGAGGCTGTTCGTAGCCGGCCCGTAGCATTGTAGTATGTCGTAGTCTGGCTACGATTACCTCCCAGGGCGCGGGTTGGTTTAGGTGAGGGGTATTCGTTCGGCAGATTTTGTCTACCTGATTCCGAACAGATTTTCTAATGGGGCGAAGGGGATCGGGAGAGTGTTTAGTCGGATGTATGGGACCAGTGGATTGGCATGATGGACCAGAGTCCAACGGCATAACCAAACAGACGATTTCGTCAACTTAGCCTTCGTAATGATTACCTCGTTTTAAAGAAAAGCTACGATATGTCCAACTTCGAACGAGTCTTAAAAAGAGTACTTCTCTCCAGGTAGGCAGTAACTGAGCTATGCCCCGGCATTGCAGACGTCAATGAGCGGTGATTACCACTTACCATCAGGTAGGCCCCTTGCACGTCTGCCACCGTTAGCAATAAAAAAATATGTCCTTAAGCTATGATCTCCTATAAACTCTATCGGCCGCTTACAGCGTCACAATGTCAACTATATTATCGCATTGTTGTGGTTCGTTATTTTGAACTATTGTAGCGTTAAGGTGTCCACGTCAGTTACGTTAGAGCAGGGTTTCCCAACCAGTGGGGCGCGCCTCACTTTGGGGGCGTAAAGTGAACCGCGCCCGCAGCGAGCGACAAGAATTAAACTGTATAAAAAAACTGTTCATATAAACTCGCGCGACGCGGACGGTGCCACTTATTACGCGTTGCAATCATCTTCTGAATACCACTAAACACGCAAATTTTCATAGTTTTCTTTGTTCTCGACTCCTCATTTCGGCAGCTAGGGGGGCGTAGTATTTTAGCATAATGTCGGGTGAGGCGCATAGGGTTAAAGGTTGGGAACCGCTGCGTTAGAGGGTACCGTGTCTGGGTACCTTGGCAGGCGCAGGAGCGGTTCTCGTTGGTGGCGCAGCGGCGCGTGGTGGGCAGCCCGTAGCGCTGCAGCGCGGCGGCCAGCAGCGCGTAGTCGCGGTCGGCCTCGGCGCGCGGGATGCCGTCCCACGCCACCAGGCACACCACCAGCCACGCGGCCGAGCAGCGGTGCCCCGCGCGGCACTTCACCACCACCAGCACCTTCTCCGCGTAGCTGCTGCGGCGGATCACCTGCGGCACGCCCCGGACACTCCATACGACGTTCGCAAATCAGTTACCTATTACTACTACTTAAGCAAATGACGTTTGTACACGCGCAGATGTGTGCGTGGAATCTAGTAGGGCCGAGTGCGCGGTTATCAATCGAAATGACGCGAGAAGTGCAGCGACTGCCTTCTCTTTTACCCACATGGCGCGCCCTTGTTTCAGTGTAAGTGATGTCTACAACGAAGTGCGGCGTAGGATGAGGTATTTGAAATGAGTGCGAGGAGGTAGTGGCCGTTCTGTTCGGAGTACTATTATATCTTCTGTGCCTGCGGCACCACCACCACCGTCACGCGTCGTTCAATCAATCACTATTTATGTTAAGTTATTGCTGCAGGCGGAGCACGGGCTGCCAAGAAGTTTGTGATAAAACTAAGTCACACGCATCCCTTGACGAGCGTCAAGAGATTTTTGTCACGTCATCAGTCAAACTAAGGCCGCGGTCCGAAAATCAATAAGTCACCATCAGCGCAATATTAGCGCGCTTAAACGCGTCCCGAAACGATTGATCACGTGGTTTCGGTTCAACGTGAATGTACCTGGTAGGTTACTCTTGAACTAAATCCAATCGTACGGCATTGAGATTGTGATTTTTCGTACGCTTATTTAGCAACACTAGCGACAAAGTGGAGCCGTATTTTGAGAAAATTAAATAGTACCAAGTTTGGTTCACTCAAAATCACCACAATACGGTTCTAATTTTGTGCCAATGTGAAAAATCAAGCGTACAAAAAATCACAATATCAATGTCGATCGATTGGAAATGGTTCAAGAGTAGGCCTACTGTTCTGGGTGAGCATCGAGAAAACAATGTTGTAATTAAAAATCCACAAAACAAAAGCAGAAGCAATCGAAAGGAAAATTACCTGCCCTAACTCGACATTTGGTTTGTTAAATTACGTACGCTAAAACCGCGGATCGAAATGGTAAGCATGCTGATAGCGCTTTTGTGCTTTTCGAGCGCTGTTATCTGTTTCGGACTGCAGCCTAAATACGCGCTGCCGTGCTACTCTTTAAGACAGAGATTATGTCACTTAAATTGTGAGATAATGCGTGACTCAAATCCCGTCTTGGCAGCCCGTACTCCGCCTGCTGTATTTGGTAACGACATATTTTTTTTGGAAATGTCGTCGCTTCTTATAAAGGTGATAGGTTTCTTGTGCCCATTCCTCTTATCAGCTAAAAGATGTCCTGAATGGGTGAAAATTTGGACGATTCAAAAGAGGTTTCTATCAAGTGACATTAGAATAAAGAATATTTTGATTTTGACCGAGAAGGCTGAATCATTATACCTTGCACTGCTGGCCTTCCTTACGACAACCACGGGATGAAAGGCGATACATGTATCCTCTATCAGTGACCAAACGGGTTGAATCGTAATGCATATTATGACTATACTGTTCTATTTTTTGTGCAGTGTTGCTGTCGTTAAGGATTTTAATAACTTCAATGAGTAATATTCAATTATGCACAGTATTTTAAAATGTTCTGAATAACATTTAATTTGATAATGATTGGGTAATTAACACCAAATACTTCATAGGATTGGTAAACACATAAACACGAGAGATTTCTGGTAGAGCGCAACAGACATTATTCTGTACACCATTGTTAATTAAAGTTAATAGTAGCTTTATGGCTTGTAAATTTATATAATTGCCATTATCATGTCTTGTAAAAAAAACTCAAAATAAAAATACGTGAACATGTGTTATTACTATTAGTAGTTACTTTCTAGTAAAATTGTCGTCAAAATTTCTTATGTATACTTATAATAAAACTACAGATTATATAACATAAATAATGTCTGATAACTAAAGTTGGGATCCGTACACTCACCCATTTGGCTATTGGACAGCCCTGTGCAGATTTTCCCTCTTTCCCAGTATAGCAGATTTTTTCTATCCTCAATTCTTTTTCTGTGAGACCGGTACGAGTTTCTAGATCTTTTCTGAGTTCTGCCAAAGTTGCTGCAGACCCTGTAAATTTACATAGTACACATTAATAAAACTGATATTTTGGTGTAAAAGATTTAAAGCTGCTTTGCTACTAAAAGTTTGCCATAACAAATAAATCGTTCTATTTCATATTAAAGTTCTACAGAATGTTCACATGACAACAGTTGAGACTATACTTATTGTTGTTAACTGTTCTTAGGTCAGCTTTTACATATATCTACAAAATTTATAGAAAATAATAAAATGATATAATAACTCACCTAAATGCGTGTAGTAACTGCCTGGTTCAGGAGGATTTTTGTCAGGCGGGAAGCAATTGCAATCTGGAACTTCAGTTCTGGAGTTATTACGGAGTTTCTCAAGATTATCCAGATATTCTTTTGAATAATTGAATTGATTTTCTTTCGGCGCTTTGTTAGTATCGAAGCCAGGCGTGCCAAGCTTAGATTGGCTCTTAGGGTCGTTCTTGTCAGTGTCAATATTATCCTCTTCGAGAATTTCATCTTTGGTTTGCAAGCCAGGGCAAGCTCCGTCTCTCAAATGCTCTGGTGGCGGCTTTTTAGTTGAACCTTGGCGACAGCAGGAATACCCAACTTCATTCTTAATAGTCATAGGTCCACCATCCCCTGGGAATAAATAAGGCTCATTCTTAGGTGGCTGATAGCTCATATTTTTATATATTTTATGGCCAGGCGGTGAATGCTCAGACTTAATTTGCTCTATGTAGTAAGGCTGTTTTGGTTCGTTTCGCGTCTGAAGACTTAAAGTGTCCGATTCATTCTTACTTTTTAGATCATTTACATTTCTAGAATACTTTTGGCAAAGTAAATTATCTTGCATTTGGGGTGTTTGGGATAGCACCTCTTGTGATTCTTGTCTCGTTTCAAACGAGTAGTTTAGGTAACTACCATAATTCTGTGGTTTATTTTCTTGTTTAATAGACGATATTGGTGGCAATACTGTATTCTGTTGGGGCTTTGCAATAAAACCATTTGGGAAATCTCTGTAATCAATACTTTGTGATAGATCATTTTGTTTTCCATATTGATTGTGGTTCATCAACGTCGGGTTGTTATTTTTCGTTAACCTTTCATCTTTTTGTTGATATTGAAAATTATTTTCTGGCAATTCTAACTTGGGCACCAATGGCGCCAGAGACTGCCTATATTTGGCGTCGAAAGTTTCCTTCTCGTAAGCTCTTCTTTGTGCGTTAGTATTTCGTGCCGGAGAACACACTTGTTGATTCATTTCCGAAACGGGTCCAATAAGCATTTTCGATTGAAAATCTTTATTATCTTGTTGACTATAACCTAAACTATCACTACTATAAATTTCTGTATATTTCTGTGTTCCATATAAATCATTAGAATATGTACCAAATTGACCCCGCATTTCTGAGTAAGACGGTAATTTCTGAGGAGTTTTGGATACATTTTTCGACATTGCGTGCTTATCATAAGCTCTCGGGACTTCCGTCCCCCCCTCCCATACTTGGTGGCCACCACCTCCGAATTCACTCACGCCAAAAGCATGAGTGTTTTGTGCATAATTACCAGTGAGCGGGTACCCTTGCTCACCTATACGGTAATTATCTCGGAGATGGTGGCTATACGATAAAAAATGACCGGTAGTATTTCTGTCGTCGCCGACGGAGACCACCCCGCCCTTCCTATCGTCTATTACCCGAGGCGGACCTTCTCCAGGGTCGCCCTTGTCCGGTGGCGTGTTCGTGCCGTCTCGAGTATGATTTTGCTTATTTAATATCATAGTTTTCAGTCTCGAATTCAAATTAACTCTTTCCGATTGCGAGAACATTTGCTGCTCAGAATTTTCTTGTTGCTGTTGCTGCATTTGTTGATTTTGCATTTGCTGATTTTGATGGTTCTGCATTTGTTGCTGCTGTTGATTTTGCATTTGTTGCTGTTGTTGTTGATTTTGCATTTGCTGCTGTTGTTGTTGGTTCTGCATTTGTTGTTGTTGATTTTGAATTTGTTGCTGCTGTTGTTGGTTCTGCATTTGTTGATTTTGCATTTGCTGCTGTTGATTCTGAAGCTGTTGCTGCTGTTGATTCTGAAGCTGTTGCTGCTGATTCTGAAGCTGTTGCTGATTTTGCGCCTGCTGCTGATTTTGCATTTGCTGACTGTGTTGCCACTGACGCTGCTGCCACTCGTTCTGACTCTGCTGCTGACCGTCGCGATACTGTCCGCCGTTAAAGCCGCCCGGATACCCGCTACAATCTAGTGAAGCTCGCGGACCGTTGCTCCCCCGCAGGTACCCAGGCTCGGCGTTTCCCGAATGCTGTCCGTTGGGCGCGCTCTGCTCCTGCCTGTCGACCTCGCCGTTCGAGTCGTTCGTGCCGCTCTCGCCGTTGTAGTCGTCGGCGTGGTCGGAGGCGTACTCGGCGCGCTCGTAGCCCTGCTGGCCGACGGTGTAGACGGGGGCGGCGGGGGTGGGCGCCGCGCTCTGGTAGGAGGCGGCGGAGGAGGGGCGCGAGTCGGCGGCGGTGGTGGAGGCGGCCTGCGCCTGCGCCTGCGCCTGGGCGTACTGCTGCGACGGGTACTCGGCGGGGTAGTGCGGCGCGCGCGGCGACGGCGCGGGCGTGTAGGCGCCGCGGCTGGAGGGCGGCCGCTGCGCCGGCGCCGCCTGCACGCCGCCCTGGTAGTACGTGTTGTTGGCCACGTCGAACGTCGTCGCCACGTTCTGCACCGTGTACGTCGTGTTGGCCTGGTAGTGCGGCGACGTCGCGTACGCCGTGTGGTTGCCCTGGTAGTCGAGCGTCGTCTGCCCGGTCTGCGTCGGCAGCTGCTGGATGAACTGGTTTTGCCAACCTGCCAAAGACGTTAAATTAAAACCTGTTTGATTCGATGCACGATTGTAGCGATTGAGATTCTAGGTCGATTCGCTATAAATACCTTGCGACGGATCAGTTTGCCACGCGGTGGGGAATCTGTTCGGGTCTCCCGCGTAGAACGGCATGGGCGCCTGGAACAATTACAACGAATATTATCAGTATGCGCTGACATGTTCGATTTCGAAATAAACACCTGTCATAATATACACAACGCTATTGGGGTCGAGGCTGTTAAAACGCCTTGGAATTTGCTTATTTCTTACACCACACCGTGTAAAAGCCCTAATTTAATCTGTCGTCGACCGAGGCCAGTTAAATATTATGTAAATGAATTGTCATTAACTTTGAAGCCACATGTTAACCGAACGACTATTACGTATCAATAGCTCTGTGACGGCCTAACATACTCGTAAACAACACGCCTAAATAATTTATCATCCACCATCTTCTATCAATATGTACCCACTAAATAGAGAATTAACTATTTAATGCCTGTTTTTTTCTAAATATTAGATTTCATGTTTGATACCAAACACGCAATTTAAAATAACACAGGTCGCTATATGGGAAAAATATTAAAAGGCGTATGTAACGTGAGTACCAACAATTCGCTCCGCCCGCCGCCTGCTTTTAAAGCGCAGGTAAACACATTTTTACGCTCAGATCAAAAGAAATATTATTTATTAAATTACAAAAGTTGTGCAAAAGCCCGTATAAGCGCGTTGGGTGAACAAATTACACGTTAACATAGCTCAACGTTACTTAGAAAGATTTTAATTTATACCCAGTCGCTCCAAGTTGCACGAGTTGAAAATTAACTGTGTGTATGTACCGTCGACGACAAGATAAGCTCCCCACTTGCGCTACGAAAACCCTCTATCATGAGCGGCATAAGAGCTCTCCAAAGGCGAGACCGTCAAGTATTATCTGTTTGCTGTCGACAGTACATGGGCTCTTATTAAAAGTTTGTTTTGTCATTTTAATGAGATTCCGTAAAGAGATTACAGGTTTACAGCGAAAATGCCGACGTAATCATTAATATTGTTGTTCGGCTAGGCTGGAATAACGGAAGTTGCCTTTGGATCGAGTTATTTCGCATTAAAATTTATTCCTTGTATTAAGTTATTTAATTTTAATTAAACAATCTGTGAGCAGTCGAACATGGCGTTTACAAATTTGATTAAATACTGAATGTATACGCGTTCGGATTAATTATGAACTTTATGAGTTATATAATATGAAAAAAATACGTATTGTGAATGTTCGAAAAATTTGCGAAGGACATTAGGGAATTCCATATTTTCGACAAAATAACTTTACATTTTTATTTAAGTTATAGATTTCAACTGTTTTACGTCATCTATTTTACAATTAACACATAGGTATTCGCTTTATTAATTTCAACATAATTTCAATGCGCTATTCTGAGAACAACACTCGTGTGAACTGTAAAGTTGTAATGCGCCTCCAATAATAGTTTGAGGCATAATTCATAATCTCCGAAACGCAATCAAGCGCGATCGAGACCAGCCAAGATATTCAAATTAATTTAAACCAGAGCAAAGTTTCGGAGCTCATTGTGGCGCACTATTCGCGGGAGCGGAATTCGAAATGTTAAATGTCCGTGCAAACTTCGATTGTTCGCCTCGAGCCAATAACTGCAGCTTCGAGGACGTGCGCTTTGTTCCCGGACACTATTTCATTCAGACACAATGTCAATAAGAATTATTTACTACAGTAGGAGTTCACACAATTATTCCTGGGAACAATGATATTTGGTTGATTTATCTCGATATTTGAACAGCTAAATGAGTTTATATTCAGTAGATTTAGCAAGGTTAAAGGCGTCAATATATCTATGATCTTATTTTTGAGTGCTATTAAATGAAACTTGATAGTCACGTCCCTTCGTCAATATAACCATAATGTAACTTGAGAGTTAAGACCTTTGAGGCGAGCACACATTAAGCCAATCCCCCCCGCAAGAAAAAATTTGTAGGGTAACACTGAAATCTGTAGGTTAAGTATATGCTTGACCAGATCAAACTGCATGTTGCATGCTAGCTTGCACGTTGCAGTTCACATGCTTATTTAGAATATTTATTAAATCTTGGATATCATAAACACTCCACATTAACAATATATGAATGGACATATTATTAAACGTTGCCGTTTAAACGATATAGCCAGTTTTAGTTGGCCATTTCATGAAATACAACTATTTCATGAAATGGTCGGCCACATCTTGAAATTTTACGATATGGGCACGACATCTAGACCAACCCGTTTAACCAGCATGGTGTTGTAGGCCAGTTCCACCATTTTTGAGCGACGGCCATGTTAAATTTAGGGCAATGTAGCTAGATTCTCTCCTTTTCAAAAACGTTCATTTGATACCCATATTACTGGGGTTGAAAACGAAATTTTACACGCCATTTTTGAGCGATGGATGGATGGATATTCAGTTTAAGTCAATATTGATGGGTAAATGGTGCTCTAATATTCAAGCTCTTTATTTGAAACCCATAGCACTGGGGTTAGAAACGAAACATAACCCTTATTCGCTGGTAGCATCACCCTCGGTCTAGGTTTTAGGCTGCTAATATTAGCATATACATACTCAGCATCAAAAATCTTATTCAACGAGTTGCTACAAAATATATAATGAATTTATATGCATATGAGAATTAGTGTTTTTGATACTTTAGGACTTGGCCAACATCCGAAATAGGTAAAACTAGAGGTCATGGTCCAGGGGCTGAGATCTCGATAGAATGAACGAAAAGACAGACGGAGGGAGACATGAGAACATCAGCGTTACCAAACAAAGCTTGTGTTACGATTTGTGTAATGAATAGAACAAAAGATTGAACACTAATTCGAAAATTCCGAAATTTTAAATTGGGATAGGGTTACCCCTATACCTAGTATAATTATTATGATTTACTTATATATTCCTTTTCGTATCTACACAATTATTGTACAGATGCGGACTTAAATGCCTAAGGCCTTTTGTTCATCCTTGGGGAGGTGCGAGAAATAAAATGAGATATAGAATCATCATCATCACAGAGGGGCTCGAGCCTACCCTAAGTTAGGGTGTTTAGGCCTCAGTCAACCACGCTGGCGCAGTGTGGATTGGTCGACTTTACATACACCTATGAATTTCTTCACAGATGTATGCAGGTTTCCTCGCGATGTTTTCCTTCACCGTAGGAGCGTCAGACAAATGTACATATGAAATTCGAATGCCTTTTTTTTTTCTCGGGGGGAAATGCGTAAGCGCACCGTGCCCGCCGTTGGCTAGACGGCGAGCGTGTGTGGGGCTCTCCCGGTAGAGTGCCAGGCCTACCCACTAAAACCCCCCGGTGTTCTCCCTGCTCTTATGAGCGCGCTAGGTAAGGTCCACACTGCGACTCCACTACCCACGCGCCCGAGCAAGCCCGACCCACCGGTCGGGCTATCGCCAAGGGGGGATTGCCCGAGAACACCAGGGCAATCCCCAGACGGAGGGCCTTACGGCGGCGTGCACGGGGCCAACCGTGCACGCAGGCCTCCACGGCAGGGTCATTAGACGGGCATCGCTTGTGCGAATGCCCGCCTTCTCCTGCCTATCCGTCTGCGACGGATGGGAGCGGCTTGAGGATCTGCCTCCCGCTCCCTCTCCGCGGCCTCCTTCGGCGAGATACAAATACTCAAAATATATCTATGCCTATGATGCCTAAAAACTTACGATCCATAGAGTAACAATATATTAAGAAAAAAAGTTTTTACGTCATTTATAATGGAACAAAAAACAGAAAAATAGGTTCACATAAAGAAAAAAAAATACGTCTAAATCAACTTCTATCTCCCAAAACGTATCAAGAAAATGGAGATAATCGAATTACTTGGTATATCTACGAAATTCTTTGAAGAGGTTTCAAGGAAATTGAACGCAATTGAATTACTTCGATAAACCTACGGCCATGTAATTAAATCTCGTGAATTCGAAGATAGACATGTATTACTTCAAAGTAAAGAGACTGTTCTATCTACACGTTCATAGGTACATGGAAGGATTATCAAAAAGCATTGCTAGTCATTATGTCATGTTAAATTGTACATGAAGTCGACACAAGTCGATACGAGTGTACATGCAAAAACTCACTGGCTTTATATTACCTCTACTAGATTTCCGCTCGCGGCTTCGCCCGCGTTGTTGTTGTTTTCCCGTGGGAGTTTTGTATTTTCCCCTAGGAAAAATAATTTTGTAGCCTATTTAAGCCCGGATAATAAATTTCAAAGAAATTGGAGCAGATTTTAAATATTTCCCATATAAACTTTCAACCCCTATCTTGCACCCTAAGGGAGTGAATTCCAATAAACCATGAAACACGTATTTAATGAAATATTTTGAAGAACATAAATCTCAAGTTTTTTAAAAATCGTTGCTAATTTAAAGATTTTTCCATACAAACTTGCAAATTCTATTTCATCCCTGTGCCCGATAGCACACCTTTTTTATACGACCTTTATGTTTTTGATACCTTTTTACCTTTTGATATTTTATTGTAGTCTTTGTTATTAAAACAATTGCTTTATGTCATCTACCACCAACGGCCTTTTATTTACAGTCCAATAAAATAAAATAAATATTCTTTATAGCACTCCGCTATATTGTGGTCCTTCTACCGTAAAATTGGATTAAATGGTGGTAGAAACTAGATCGAAAAGTAAAATAAAAATTCGTGAGATGGAGGGTCAAAATGTTTCGTCGGCAGTACAGGGGACCCCTCGCACATCGCGTAGGATCGTGGAAAGTGTCGTGTCTTCTAGTTCTGTTTCAGGGCCTACCAACGTTTCGGTTAATAGCACAATTTTGAGCATTCAGTCTGAATATGCTAAAAAAGTCGCCGAGATGGAACGATTTGCTCTAGAACGTAAACGTGAAGCACTAGAACGCGAACGAAAAGCAATGGAGAGAGAACGAGAAATAATGGATCGTGAACGTGAAGTGATGGAACATGAGCGCGCGGCGTTAGAACTTCAAATGCAGGCACAAATTTCTGCAATCGAAGAGCGTAGAAGCGTTCGTTCTAAACGGAGCAGTAAGGGGACAAGTAGATTGTCTAGTAAGGACGTACATAAATGGTTAGATGAGTGTCTTAATTCCGCCATACCCCTTAATGTAGATTTAGTTGATGATGAACTTAGTAAGCACCAGGTTATGCAGTTAACTAATAACAATTGTTTCTGCGAACAACGCTACTAAGTCCATTTTGTTGGACAACACGAGGCCTTCTCAGCCTAGTAATAATAATCGCGTTTCCACTAATATGCAACCGAACTCTACAGTAGGATATGCTAATATAGAAAACACTGATCCAAACATACGTCATAACATTTCTTACTCCGATAATAATAATATAAATACCATTCACTCTGTGCATCAATCTCGTTCACATCCAGTTGCAATAACAAAAGATAATAATCTTTCTGATATTCAATTACTCGCGCAGGCTATTAAATCTCTTTCTGCTAGCAGCGCACCTAAATCAAAGATCGGCGATGGACGCCTACCGATATTTGATGGTAAACCATTGGAGTGGCTTGTTTTTAAACGTATGTTTCAGGATACTAAGAATTTGTATTCAGCATCTGACAATTTAGCTCGTCTTGGTATATCGCTGCGGGGAGCAGCACATGAGGCAGTAGCGGTGCTTCTAGTTTCTGCACGCGACCCAGACGAAGTTATTCATGCCTTGGAACGAAGGTTTGGCAGACCAGAAACAATAGTCATTCATGAAACTACAGCTGTTCGCTCACTCCCACGTATTAATAATGACTGCAGTGACCTGAACAAGTTCGCTTGTCGAGTACGCAACTGTGTTGAGATTGTAAAGTTGCTTGATCAAAAATCGTACCTAGAATCACCTGAACTCTACCAATGTGTCCTTAGTAAGTTGACACCTTTATTACGTTCACGTTGGGCGGACTATGCACATGCTAACATCTCAAATCGAGTTGGATCCACTAAGCTAGAGCTCCTAGCTCATTTTCTTAATCGCGAAGTAGATCTACAACTTCGGTTTGGAATGACAGCGGAGTCATCTATTCCCATAAAAAGGTTCGAAAAAGTACACACAATAAATTCAAGTAGCGACCATAATGTCACATTCTCATCACTTCAGGCTGAAAGTCATGAAAATTCATCGCATACAAGTTCTTCTAACAACATATTGTGCCCATTTTGCAATAATAAACATTCATTAAATAATTGCGACAATTTCAAGACATTGTCAATAACTGACAGGTGGCTTTTTGTCAAAGAGAAAAAACTTTGCCACAAATGTTTGAAAAAGGGTTCGCATGTTTATAAAAAATGTAAGTTATCTAAAGAAACTTGTAAATCTAAAAATTGCTATAATAGACATCATGTCCTTTTACACGACCCCACTTTAGTAGTAAATCACATCACTGACGATTTGGGAATCGAACCGGGGACTTCGGGTGTTAGTACTACTCAATCTCAAAATTGTCCAAAAGAGTTACCTACTCAACCGTCAGATATTGTCGCACATACTACTAGTTTGTCTCATTCTCGTCCCTTATTAAAAATTATTCCTGTCACAGTATTAGGTCAATTAGGCAGCGTACACACTTACGCGTTACTTGATGACGGTTCAACCGCTACGTTTATTGAGGCGGATCTGGCAGCTGCCATAGGATGTAAAGGTCACCAATCTAGTATTCTTTTAAATTGTATTGGTGGGCTTTCTAAAAGTACTCAAATCGAATACGTCGATTTTAAAATTAAAGGCAAACATAGCGACCATATTCATACTATTTACAAGGCACGTTCAATTAAGCCCTTGGACTTAGGACGTCAGACAGTTTTATCAGATATTACTTCCAAATTTCCACACTTACGTGATCTGTCTTCTGTTTTATGCTATGATGATGTTCAGCCTAAAATAATAATAGGTATTGACAACTGGGACCTAGCTCTTCCGCTGGCAATACGGAGAGGTAGCAAACAAGAGCCAGTAGCTATTGAAACTGCTCTTGGGTGGGTTTTGTTTGGCAGTATTAGTAGTCGTACAAAAAAGGTGGACTTAGTTAATTACACATATAGTACATCAAATTCAGATTTACATGATTCTTGTTTTGACAATGATATTGATGCCCTTATTCGAAATCATTATAGGTTAGACTCTATAGGCATAACTTCCTGCGAATTACGTAGCTCAGAAGATGAACGCGCTATTGCCATTTTAGAACGCACAGCTAATCGCCTTGCTGATGGTAGATATGAAGTTGGTCTTTTATGGAAAAAAGACCACCCTGTTGTACCTAGCAGTTACAGTCTTGCGCTTTCTCGATTCCTGGCATTAGAAAAGAAAATGATTAAAGACCCAGCTTATGCAGAACGCTATAGGCAAAATATTCACGACTTGCTTGCTAAAGGATACGCAGAAAAATGTGACAGTGATCCACCTGCTGATTTGGTATGTTGGTATTTGCCACATTTCGGAGTGACAAATCCCAATAAACCGAACAAGTTACGGGTTGTGCATGACGCCGCAGCAAAGTCGAATGGCGTTAGTCTTAATAGCTTACTAATTACTGGGCCTGATTTATTGCAATCTTTATTTGATATCTTGCTGCGTTTCCGTGAAGGCAAAGTAGCCATGACAGCAGATATCAAAGAGATGTTCCCTAGGATTAAAATTATTGAACGCGATAGAGACGCTCAACGTTTTTTGTGGCGGGACAGCCCTAGTGAACCCATAAGTATATACAGGATGTCCTCAATGATCTTTGGAGCTGTTTCAAGCCCCTTTACAGCGATTTATATGAAAAACAAAAACGCGTTAGAGGTTAAAGATCAATATCCTATAGCAGCACACGCCTGTGTAGTCGACGTGTATATGGACGATTTTATCAGCTCCATGGATTCTGTTGAGGACGCTGCTAAATTAGCACGTGATATCGTAAATATTCATGCCAGGGCTGGTTTCGAAATGAGAGGCTGGATTTCTAATAATCCCAATGCACTAGATCTTCTACCAACTGATCTTATAGCGGAGCAATTTAAAGATGCGTTTGTTGATTTGGGTAAAACATGTGATAAATCACCTTTGGTAAGAGCCTTAGGCTTGATCTGGCATCCATCAACAGATACCATTGGCTTTAATACTCCTGTCAAAAACAATCAAGATTGTTTACCAGACCGCTTAACAAAACGCGACGTTTTGTCTTTATTGATGCGCGTTTTTGATCCGCTAGGCATTCTGGCTCCAGTAGTGACTAGTGGTAAAATCATGTTTCAGAATGTCTGGCGGATGAGTTTAAATTGGGACACCGAATTACCTCAGTCAGAAGTAGCAGAATGGAAGAGTTGGTTCGCTGATTTAAAAACTACTTCCGAACTAAAAATTCCGCGTTGCTACAATCTGAATAAGCAGCGTCCTGTATCGACCGAGCTGCATGTGTTCGCAGATGCTAGCGAACAGGCATATACTGCCGTAGCGTATTATCGTTTTAAATTCCCTGACGAACATGTGCAACTCGCTCTGATATCCAGCAAATCTCGTGTAGCTCCCTTAAAGCCATCTAGTATACCTAGACTAGAACTTCAAGCGGCATTATTAGCTAGTCGATTAGCAAAATCCATAGTAGAAGCTACTAGGTACAAAATAGACAGACGTTGTTTTTGGACCGATTCCATGAATGTCTTGGGGTGGCTTCGCAACGATGCACGGTGTTATAAGCCTTTTGTGGCACACAGAATCGGAGAGATCATCGAACTCACTAATGTTAATGAGTGGCAATGGGTTCCGACTAACTTAAATGTTGCTGACGATGCAACCCGCCTCAAGCGAGGAGCTCTTACTCATGACTCTCGTTGGTTCAGGGGTCCTCAGTTTCTCGTGTTTGGCGAGTGGCCCACTGAACCAGTAGCTGTGCCCCCTACATTAGAGCTTAAGCCAGTAACTAGAATTAGTAATCATTACATTTCAGAAGTCACGAATTCCATTCCACTTTGCGCAGACCATTCCCGTTTTAGTTCATGGATACGCTTAATTCGTTCCACAGCTCATTCTCATAGGTATCTTTCATTACTTCGCATTAGAATTATGCGTAGGAAAAGAATTGAAGTTGATTATTCTTCAAAGGTACCGAATAAAATTCTAAACTTTACTCCGCGAACTTCTACTGCTCCACAAGCTCCAGGTCTCTGTAGCACACTAACGGCGGACGATATTAAGCTGGCGGAAATCCATATTCTTCGCAAATGTCAGCTGGACTCATTTCCCGAAGAATTACGAGCAATTAGAAATAATCAGTCCGTATCAGCTCATAGTCGTCTCAAACATTTGCCAGGATTCATTGACAACGACAACTTGTTGAGATTGTCATCACGCATTTCTGCTGCAACAGGCGTAGAAGACGGAGCAAAGTTCCCCATCTTATTAGACGGAAAACATCACGCTGTTCGTCTCCTTGTCCAGCGGATTCATGAAAAAACAGCTCATGCCAACAACGAGACGGTCGTCAATGAGATTAGACAGGCTTATTGGATTTTAAGCCTTAGATCCACCGTCCGTGCTGTAGCGCACAACTGCCAACAATGCAAGATTCGTCGTGCAACACCTGTCCAGCCTTTCATGGGAAGCCTGCCGGAGGCGAGACTTGCCCACCATTACCGGCCATTCTCCTTTGTGGGATTAGACTATTTTGGCCCCATGACAGTCGCTATTGGTCGAAGAAGGGAGAAGAGATACGTGGCTTTGTTCACATGTCTGACCATCCGCGCTATACACCTTGAAGTAGTTTATTCTCTCTCCACAGACGCTGCAATAATGGCCTTGAGGAGGGTCATCGCTCGACGTGGAACACCTTCGGAAATATATTCCGATAACGGGACAGCGTTTGTTGGTGCCAGTCGACAGCTCAAGATTCTATATGATAATGCGATTATTGACTTTGCAGCAACTGAGAGGATTCGCTGGAGGTTCATCCCACCGTCAGCACCATTTATGGGAGGAGCTTGGGAGCGACTCGTAAAATCGGTGAAGACTGCTCTCAAAATTTCCCTGAAGACAAACACCCCTTCAGACGAGGTACTCATTACCCTTTTGAGTGAGGTTGAGGCGATTGTAAATTCTCGCCCTTTGACGCACGTCTCAGTAAACCCTGAGGAACAAGAAGCCCTCACGCCAACTCATTTTTTGCTTGGCTCTTCATCTGGTCAGCCAATTCCTGCAACCCTAAACCGTGAAGCGATGTGTAGCAGAGATGGTTGGCGGCGAGCATTATACATGACGGACATTTTTTGGCAACGTTGGCTAAAAGAATATTTACCAAGCCTTAGCCCTAGAAGATTAAGAGGTGACTCTTCAAACATCAGAGTCGGGGACTTGGTTTTTATAGCTGATGGGACTTTGCCAAGAGCATCATGGCCTAGAGGAAGAGTTGCAGCAGTCTATCCTGGAAGGGATGGCGTGATAAGAGTGGCCGATGTAACTACCCGCGCTGGTGTGCTACGAAGACCGGTGAAAAAATTGGTACCTCTTACTGTTTGAAAAAGGGGACCATGTGCCCGATAGCACACCTTTTTTATACGACCTTTATGTTTTTGATACCTTTTTACCTTTTGATATTTTATTGTAGTCTTTGTTATTAAAACAATTGCTTTATGTCATCTACCACCAACGGCCTTTTATTTACAGTCCAATAAAATAAAATAAATATTCTTTATAGCACTCCGCTATAATCCCTTTAGGGTTAACATTTTTAAAATCCCTTCTTAGTGTGCGTCCGCATTTTAATTTAAAACAACTGTGCAAATTTCACGTTTCTAATATAGGGGCTATGCGTACGTCTATAGATGGGAACATCTCCTTTTATATAGATATAATACATATCTCACATTCGTAAGTTCAAAAATTACTAGAGTAAAAAGATCGAATTATCGGAGAGGTGGATTTATACGTTTCTACTTTCAATCAACGTCAGCCATGAGCCAGTTTTTTTTTTCTACATAATCAGCTTTGATAAATATATAATCAATATGACGGAAACACGAAAGTATTTAACAAATGTTTAGTTTATATACATTTTTATATGTCAAACTGCTTAAAATTTTAACATCCCTTTTTTCAACCGTCAGATAATTTTTAACTAAATCAGGTGGTTTGACAGATTTTCTATACAAAAGCTGTCAAACCGACATATTTATTCCTCGGATAAAAGTTATCTGACTATTGAAAACTCATTGAAAATAATGCCCCGCAATCTAAGACAATTTGTCAGATAAATAAACTATGCAACAATTGCAACAATGCTTGCCCCCTAAAGTGAGAAAACGAGGGATAAAGGTTGTATAGAACGACGTCAAGTGCTGGCGGAAAGCTAGAATCCATACCTACATGTAGGTACACCAACTGATTAATTTTAAGCGAATCTGTGAAAGTTTGAATGTGTTAAAATGTAGGTACGCTGACTAAAGTCGTTAAAATGATATAAAACTCCTTTAAATTAAGTTATTCCTTACACATAATTAAGCTGAGTTAATTACTGAAGTTTGTTTAATGCCGCCCCGACAGGCGAGTTGCTTGCTATTGTTATTCAAATTAATTAATAATACCTGTAATAACTTTTGACGGCGTTCACTAATGTGAGTATTTAGCATTAGCTAGCACAGAGGCGAAATAATTAAAACAATTCGTGTGCTCAGTGCGATGATTTACAATAAGATAATAAAATAAATGCATATGCATAACGCTTCACGAAGGTCGGAGGCTCTACATACTCGTACATTGGAAGTTGTATGTTCCACTTCAAGTAAAAGGTCAATCGACGAATCCAACTCGGCCACGTCTCGATGGATCTGAGACGTGGCCGCTTAAGATGGTAAGGCTCAAGGTCATTCAAAGGGCAACTGAGGGTAATGCTCGGGATTTCTCTACGTGATCTAATCAAAAATGACAAGAATCATAAAATAACTAGAGACGCCGATATAGGCCGAAAAAAAATGCAAACCTTAAGTGACAGTGGACTTTCACATAGGTGGACCAACGAACTGGTAAAGCGTGGGACCAATTGGTTTGGAGATCCATGATAGGTGACGGGGCCCAAGCTAACTTCAACTGCTTGCGGTACACCCCACTAACTAATCAAAAAAAGAGGCTCTTGCGTTCCCATCATCATCATTTCAGCTAAGAGACGCCCACTGTTGGACATAGGCCTCCCTGAACGATCCCTATACCGATCGGACTTACGCCTCTCGCATCGAGCGGTTTCCCGCGACCTTCACCAGATCGTCGGTCCATCTTGTGAGGGACCAACACTGCGTCTCTCGGTACGCGGCCGCCACTTGAGGACCTTTCCGCTCCGACGGCCGTCAGTCCTACGAGCGATGTGTCCTGCCCACTGCCACTTAAGGTTCGCGATTCTTTGGGCTATGTTGGTAACTCTAGTTATTCTACGGATCTCATCATTTCTGATGTGATCACGTAGAGAAACTCCGAGCATAGCCCTCTCCATTGCCCTTTGAGTAACTTTGAGCCTTCTTATGAGACCCATTGTAAACGAAGTGGCAATGTCTCAGTTCCGTACGTCATCACTGGCAACACGCACGAATTGAAGTCTTTCGTCTCGAGATGAAACGAAACGACGAAGAAAAAACAAGTTTCATAGGAAGACTATGATACATTCCCCCAACCCTCTTTAGGGTTGAATGTATGGTAGAAGACATGAGAGTCGTGTCCATACCATTGGCTGGCTGGGGTGGTCCTTCATGGCCGGCGTGGTGGCTGGCGCGGGGCTCGGCGCGGCCGGTGCGTGCGCGGGGCCGGGGCTGGGCGCGGCCGGGACCGCGGGGCTGGCGCCGGGGACGCCGGGGCTCAGGCCGGGGACGCCGGCGGTCCCGCCGAGGGGCTTGCGGCCGCGGTAGCTCTGCAACAACGCATCATACAATCAGAAACTATTCACACCGCGGACCACCCCAAACGTTACACATTATGGACGTCTAACTGCAAGACCCTGCTTCTATTAGTATTCAGCAGGCCAATTATGGATCTTTCATCGTATGACATGGTATAAATTTGAGAAAAAGAAGTCATGAAATGCTGCATTTGGTATTACCGATCTCTAATGATATGATCTATGATAATTGATTATGATTATGATTAATCATTAAATAATGAACAAATGATCAAAAATCTGACCAGAAATCGCATTTTTCGTATTGCCTGTAGTATTATATTATCTGTGGTATTGCACTATGATATGATATGATATCATTTGCAAAACCATGAGATCGGTAATAGGCCCTCTGATATACTCGTATGTTGTGTCGTACTATGACAGATTCTATAAAATTGTTTCGCGAGTAGACATATTATGATGTGAGCGTCTTTGTACCTATTTGCTACCAGCTGCATTCATCATTCTAAGATTTTTTCAAAGATTGCGTTGGTGCCGGCGTAAGACAAGATTTGTATTTCATTCCTCATAACATGATAATATCGAATATCTTTAAAATAGCAATTATTCGTGTTTGCGTAAAATGGTGATTAGTTTTTGTTGCAATCGGAATAATGCGATACGCTACTTGCGCCCCGTTCGTCCTATTATCCCGCGCAACAAAAACTTCCTCAACCTCGATTATTTCCAGCGTTTTGAGCATACGATATGAAATGATGATGATAATCCAATGTGAAAAGTATGCTCTATTAGACAACAAACAAAAATATCGCCGGAATGAGATTCCAAGTGAATCAATGTAATGTATATTAATAGTATTTCGGTAGCAGCTGTGAAGAACACAATTTTTACACGCTTTTATTTTTTCTTTGTGTTGCGCAGTCGGGTAAAAAAAAACCACCTATAGTATATTGAATTCCTCGATCACATTATACGAAATCACGCAGTTAATGTTATTGTGTTTATTTTCTAAATTATTGCATTACAAAAAAAATTCTAGAAAGAATTGCATGAAGATATTGGTGTCTCTTTGGACTTTGATTAAGCATAAGTCTTTTAATGTTATACCCTGTTATGGAAGAGCGGTGCTTCCTTTTTTTTTTGTCGGGGGGAAATGCGCAACCGCACCGTACCCGCCGTTGGCTAGACGGCGAGCGTGTGGGGTTGGCTCGGCAGAGTGCCAAGCCGACCCACTAAAACGCCCCGGTGTTCTCCCTGCCAAGCCCGACCAAGTTGGTCGGGCTATCGCTAAGGGGGGATTGCCCGAGAACACCAGGGCCCAGACGGAGGGCCATACGGCGGCGTGCACGGGGCCAACGTGCAGGGTCATTAGACGGGCATTGCTTGCGCGAATGCCCGCCTTCGCCTGCCTATCCGTCTGCGGCGGAGGGGAGCGGCTTGGGGATCTTCCTCCCGCTCCCTCTCCGCAGCCTCCTTCTGTGAGATTACTTCTTCACAGAAAGAGGCGACAGCCTCCCATTCCGCCTAAGAGCGGTGCTTCCTAGCTAGCACAAGCAAATTCCTTGCTATAAAGGAAGCTCCAGCCACAATAACTGTATTAACTATAAGTTACGAAATAAAGATTTTGTACTTTGTATATAGTTACATGTGGTTCCTGTAAGACTGACAGATCTACAACTTTCTTTTTACATACGACAGGGAACCTCTTGGCCTTCATCTCACCTGATGGTAAGTGAAGATAAGGCCGAAGGTGAAAGCGAGCTGAGGAACTGGCTATCTTACCTCTAATTGTCGGAACATATCAATGCATTAACATTGTTATTATAGCGACAAACTTGGGTAAGACGGTGGTAGCTAGCCAGCTGGGCTCAGAAGACCTACTACCAACCAATCAGAGCTAAAAACACTTCTGCCCCTATGGGGAATTAAACCCCGGACCTCCTGATCAACACCCGGCAATCACTAGACCACAGAAAAAAGGACCTTACAAGAAAAACGCCAATGTACGACGCCTATAAGATGTCAAGTCACAGTGCATAATAATTTCACAGCCTACCCTTCAAACCGTAACAGTAATGCAAGCACTGCTGCTTGGCGGCAGAGGTAAGATAGAGGTTCACGCTCAGACGACTACATAGTCTCCCTCTGGTAGTGGCAACAATAGTGGCACAATTACTCAGAATGGCCGCCGAGAGCAGCCTCGCATCGCAGTCGTACATTAGGCGCAAACAAAGCGCCTTTGTCCTCAAGTTGGTCGACGGCCGTCCGAGTTTTCGCTTTGATTGTCTTGTTTAAACTCGTACGCAAATATTGTGTGCCCTCGGATTGACAACGCTCGCGGCACTGGCTAGAGTAGGGCATGTTGTAAGCTTCATTCTTGACCGCTTTTGTCGTGTTAGTGAGCAATATTGTTCAACTTACTCGCTTACAAAACGAGCGTCGAGCGTCGTTACTTTTTATTTCGTATTTACCATTACTTTTACCCAAAAGGATTTGATTCATCATACCTTAATCTTAATACATAGCATCGTTACTGATTATGATCGGTCTTAGTACTTGGCTCGACTACTTTTATGGGAATATTCGCTTGCAACACTCGGTTTTACGCGCATGGATTAAGACTGTTTTTAACAGACTTCAAAAAGGAGGAGGTTCTATGTTCGACTGTATCTATATTTTTAATGTATGTTCCGATTACTCGGCCATTTGTGGGTCGATTATCAAAATTCTTCCTGTAATCGAAGGAGTATACTTTCGAGGTGATCCCATTGTCAACAAGTCATGATCTGATGATGAGATGCGAGGAAATTCAAGGGAAACCCTTTAATTTCATAGGCACGTCCAACGTGTTTCATGTTTTTTTTTCTGAAGATACTCAGGTATTTGCAACTGGTAGTCATCATAGCATGTTACTGAGCTGATGACGGAAGGTTTCTGCTAGGTTAGGAGTTCGGGAATAATTATTTCAATACTGTTCAGAGCGAACGAATTGGTGTTTTTAAAGTCGGTTTTTTTATTTGTACAAAATTTTTGTTTTATCCGTTCTTGACG
Source organism: Schoenobius gigantellus (assembly GCA_963935595.1). Taxonomy (NCBI): domain Eukaryota; kingdom Metazoa; phylum Arthropoda; class Insecta; order Lepidoptera; family Crambidae; genus Schoenobius; species Schoenobius gigantellus. The sequence goes on from OZ012549.1 coordinate 6,052,500, forward strand.
GGACAATTCAGTAAAAATGCCAAATAATAGTGGTTACATAATCTACATAGTTCTAAATTAAAAAATAAATTACTACCATTTTATCTTTCTGACTACCTAATTGGAAGCCTAAATAATTTCATTCTTCCAAAGGGTTGTTATTTCAAAAATGTTGAAACAAACCATTATTGAATGAAATCAATAGCTTACATACCAACTTTTTTGACTTTGAGACATCTTTAAGACCCAAAACTGACGAAATCCGTCTTCACGATATTTATAAAGATATCTAAATGGTGTGTGTTATAAAGAGTGTGATACTTAATAACACTGAATGTGGTGAATTTTGGATAAGGTAAAAATCTCGTTGTAGTGTTTTTAGTCGTACTGATAGAACCACAGGCAAAATAAAATGCCCGTGATACTACCAGTTGGACTACTATATACGTAGTAGGACCACGGGCACAGATTAGATAATAGTTACTACCCACGGGCAAAGAATGAAACCAAGAAGATTTTTTAATGACAACAGATTTTTCTTTCAAATCCGCAGTAGCTAAGTTATTTGTAGTGCCAAAGATGGATGTGGGGTTACAAATATACCGATAAACGGCTCTTATCATATTCGCGACGTTTCATTTAACGTTAAGTTACGTCGTACGATGCTCACGAGTCCTTACGGCCCAACCTGTTCAATGGCGGAACCAGGAGGGTGGGGGGCGGTTTAGGACCAGAGGCCTTATTCTGCTAGCGTTAAGGCATTTGTGGCGTGTCAATAACGCTTCAATAGCATCAATAGCATCTTGAGACAGTGATTGTTGGTTGACCGAATACTAACTAAAACATTTGTCACTATTGAATTATCAAGAAATTGTAGTACATATAAATTTTAGCAGAAAATGCGCATAAAAGCGACAAGAGCAGTTTAATTGAAACGCTACTACGACGCGACAACGACGTTAAGATTAGCGGAATTAGGCCCCTGGAATTTTATAATCCCGACTAAACTTTTACCAGCACAAGGCGCGGTGACTTTATTTTGTAAAAATTCAAGGAAATAAACACTTGATTTTAACCCTGAGGCCTGCGTGCACGGCTGGCCCCGTGCACGTCGCCGTAAGGCCCTCCGTCTGGGGATTGCTCTGGTGTTCTCGGGCAATCCCCCCTTGGCGATAGCCCGACCAGTTAGGTCGGGCTAGCCCGGGCGCGTCGATAGTGGTAGTCGCAGTGTGGACCCTATCACGCGCGCCCATAAGGGTAGGGAGAACACCGAGGGGTTTAGTGGATAGGCCTGGCACTCTGCCGGGAGAGCCCCACACACGCTCGTCGTCTAGCCAACGGCGAGTACGGTGCGGTCACGCATTCCCCTTCCTTCAGAACAGAACCTTCAGACCCCCCCCCCCCCCAAATGACATCCTGGATCCGTCCCTGAATCTGTTTATTATTACAGTGTTCTGCAAACAACCAGAGCGCGGCCGCAGTCTTTGATCTCCCTGGCGCTCACTCAAAAACTATAAATTCAAACTTTCAATTCGACTTACGAATTAATCGGCCGAAGTTTACATTTTGCACGTTGTGTGTTTGTGAGCTTGCATGATTTATAACTCATTAAACGGCTATTGTTTGAGGTTTTACGAGAAATCCGAGTCGGTTATAGGAAAACAAACACTGAGTCAGTTTTCTATCTTATTCGTGTATCTGGGTCACGAATGATACAACAGAGGTTAAACAAAAAGGTTAACGAAAGCTTGGAATCTAAACAATTACGTAGAGATACCGACACCTAACCTTAAGAAGGTATGATATAACTTATTTAGAACGCCAATCTGAAACATTTATAACCGACTTCAAAAAAGGAGGAGGTTATCAATTCGACCCGTACCTATGTTGTTTTATTTTTGTGTGTATGTTACGCGATTACTCCGCCAATTGTGGAACGATTTTCATTTTTGTTTTTGTTTTCGATAGAGTATATTCCTGGGGTGGTCCCAAGGTTATCAAAGTCAGGATCTGATGATGGAATCCCATAAAAATTGAGGGAAACCCTTAAATTTTATAGGTCATTTTATGTAGGTTATCGTAGCGTATAGTAATTATTGAACAGTCACTTGTCAGTACCTATAATTTAGTTGAAATAAAATGTTTTTTTTATAGATAATTATAAACAGAACAAACACATAATAAAATAACAAGATTGATAGCAGCGTTTGCAACGACAAAAAAAGCGAAAGAATTTTGTAACCGCGCAGATAAGATTCGAGTACGTTAAACGGGCCTCGTTACAAGGATATTATTTAGCTATTCATGAGGCTGCTCTATAAGGGCCACTGATTTATGACGGGAATTTATTACGCGGCCGCGGCCACCGCTAACGTTGCGTTTGAGGTTATCTGATGGGAAGATAATTCATCGTTTCGTTTAGGCAAACCGCTAGAAAAAGTAAACGAGATGTTATTGTTTGTCGATGCCTCTGCTTCGTAGCCAAATAACAGACTGTAAAGTATAAGTTGACCTTCCGATGAGAGTGCCTCAGACAGTTTTGTTACAAAAGAGAAGCTCTTGGCTTTCATCTCCCTGATTTCATGTGACGATAAGGCCGAATATGGAAGTGAGCTTCACCTGGAGGTCACAGGTTTCATGGAAGTAGCTAGACCTCCATCATACCTTAATATGTCGCACTCAGAAGCCCTTTCACCAATCGTCCGTACAAAGTCTGACAAAATCACAAACTTGTGAAATATTTCAAAGTGACATGCTTGCTTATATCTTATTTTAAACAAATATCGGTCTGTTGCCAACAAATACTAATGAATGCACATTATCTATTCTGTATTTCGATAGGTTCTCGTCCGGTTCTCAGCCTATAAGCGAGGTCGCCAGAATTCAAGTCGCTACCACTACCGTCAGCACTCTAGTGCCACCAGCACTACCCATCCACTATCTACACTCAGGGACAAATTTAGAGGAACACTACACTTTTTACATAGATTCTAGCTACTTTTACAACATCATATCGATGTGTGATTGACCTTTAATGCGTTTATTTGATTGTTATCCAGGATTCATGACCGAGGTCATAACGGATAATGACAAAATTTCCCTATTTGTGACATGGAGAAGAACGGTAACTTTTAATGGTGGTCTTTTTTATCACTATCGTACAACTAGTTTCCGCGGTGAATATTTTTTTGTAGTGAATCCGATGGCTAGAAAGCTGGTAAAACTAAATATGGTTTTGTATGCTGAATGAATACACAGCGTAATCAAAACTAGAAGTGAATTTTTATCGTTCCTCTAAATTTGTCCCTGAATGTATTTGTATTATGATCTATAGGCATCAGGAAGGAAGAGTGCATGTTTGCCATCCATATTATTGACAGAAAAAAAACCCTTCACAATTTACTACATCGATCGGAGGAGGTAGAGCTTTCTTAAAAATCAGCCTTATTTGGACGATTGCCTGGGTTTGACTTAGCTGAAGGTCCCGGGTTTGAATTTGGTCAGGGCAATATTTTAAGAACACAATTTTTTACTTTTGGGTCATTCATATTTATGTAAGATCTCTATATGTGGTGAGATTTTATAAAATAGATGAAAGCACAGCTATGTAAGTTGTGACAGCAAGAAAATAGTTAGTAACATCCATTGTTACATTACGTTAGTCATTCATTCACGTAGAACCTAATTAAATTAAACGCATTAGAACCATTGCGGTGGGGGTAAGAAATTACTGCAAGTATATAGTTCTCTAAAGGAATTAAACGATGAACGCTTGAATCAATAATATATAAAGCTCGATTCCCTACTAACATTATAGATGCGGAACTAATTCTGTCAGTCTGTCTGTAACGCTTTCACGTCTTAGCCGCTGAATCAATTCGAATTTAATTTGGTATAGTAGCTTATAAGCTCTTAGGAAGGACATATGCTACTTTTGCCTGAATCTTAATGAGTTCCCTCGGGAGTGTGAGAATAACCAAACTCGCGGTTTAACCGAACTCCATGCACACGAGGTCGCGGGCAACAGCTAGTAACGTTTGGTAGAAACGATATCCCCCATTTCGGGGAGGATTCTGAAATAAAACTGAAACACGTGTTAACCAATTTATCGATAGGAGTACTCCCGTGAAGTTTCGAATAAAATAGTCTAACTAATCTTGTTTCCTCTTGTTAAAAAAATGTTAAACAATTGACAGCTATGCATATGTGTTCAGCGTTAGGTTAGGTTAGGGGTTGAAGTATCCGTATATGACATATCTATATATCATTGATATTAATTGCAATATTATACAGCAGATGAGCGATGATCCTATTAGTATTTATTTTTATATGTTATGATAACGAATGAGTTTATCCAGTCCTTAATTAATATCGTGGCGGTTCACGCGTACATTCGATTGCGCAAAATTGACGTATCATCCATTTGCCGCGCGAAAGTTACTTTTGTCGTGTCATTTTTGGCTGGGGTCCAGGGGCTCTATTTTGAAACAATCGTCTGGGGTAGAGCGCGCGTCGTCACTTATCGAACGTCGATTTCGCACGATATCGACTGATTTCCGATGAACATCGGAATAATGTTAAATTTTGACATCTTACTCTATTGATTTTCATCAAAAGAAAAAGGAAAATCAATATAAATCGAGAGCGAACTACGCTCGATGAGCGTTTAACGCCATACGGACGAATCAAAAATAGGCCCCATGACGGTGTAGGGAGCATGACTGTACGATGGAATTATATTGTTCTTTTCGACTCACATTCAACATTACACAATTTTGTTTTTTTTATTAGGTATAGTAAATTAATTCATATACTAGTCGAGAATGTGCTTATATTAGCACTAAGCCTAGTTTTTACCGTGGTAGAGGCACTAAGGTGTGACACAGAGCTTCGCTTTCGACGGTTAAGGTTCGACACAGAGCTCTACTTTCATCAGTAATATATCTAGTAGGATATTTGTGGTAATAATAATATGTTACAGGCAAGAGAGATGCGGCTTTGCTTGATTGACTGTGAGATGGAATGATATTGTTTTTTTCGACTCACATTACATAATTTTGTTTTTTTATTATAGTAAATTAATTAATACTAGTCGAGAATGTGCTTATAGTACTCAACTTAGTTTTTACCGTGGTTCAGACAGTAAGGTACGCCACAGAACTTCACCTTGTTATCTCTACTTTCATCAGAAATATTTCTAGTTGGTTGGTTATCTGTGGTACTCGTAATTGTTACTGGCAATAATTTCAGTTTTTATTCGCTCTCCCATTAATTTATTTTTGGATAAATAAATCAGTTTTATAATGTGTATTGCCTATTTAATATTAGTTTTTAGCGTTCCGTGTCTCATAAGACAGAAACGAAACGCTTATAGGATCACTCGGTTGTCCGTTTGTTCGTCTGTCTGTCAAAACCCTTTTCTCGAGAACTTGTTAAGATATCCACATGAAATATTATATCAAATACTCGGGTCTACGACCTTTTTCAGATGGAAAAAATATCCGACTCGCACTTTGCCGGCTTTTTTTTTCATATTTATTGTTTTACAATTCCTGGTTGAATTTTTTGTCTCTAAGGGCAGGCAATTTCTGTTTTTTTTAACAACAAAGTTCACTGCCATATCTCACACTTCAAACCGGAACACAGCAATACAAGCTCTGCTGCTTTACAGCAGAAATAGGTAAGACGGAGGTACCCAAGCAGCCGACCCTGGTACAGAGTCTCCCTCCGGTAAGCTTTTGTGTTGAATAAATATAATAATAATAATATTGCATTTAGAAGATTGTTTTGCTTAATCGGACATTGGTTATATATTGTTCTTATGATCGAATACCTACACTACCTACTACTACCTACATTAGACTACCTACAGTAGAATAATTGTAAAAATATTTTCATGGAGTGGAGATTTATCGAACAACATGGATTACAGCATAGAGAACAAGAAATCTTGACAATATCTCAAAACACAATATGCCCATGATTAAAAATTTAGTCTTTGTTCCCAATACGAGAGGAGTTAAGCTTGTTTCTATATGCTTATAAGCGCTAAGTTAAGCTGAGAGCACACATGATAGGAGACTCATTTCGCCAATCCAACGTTCAATGTAAAAGGGGTTGTGTTCACTGCTTCAACTGGTAACGATTTCAAAGTCTATATTGTTAACAATTCACTAGTAAGAATAAAAACAAACATTTCCCTGTCCTGGGCACCGAACCAACGTAAGTACTTACGAACAAGGCAAAATTTGTAAAGCAAATGCTCTAATGTCATTTTTAGGAAATCGCTATAAGTCTGCAAAAATAGTAAAAGGTGCACAGTGCACATGTTTAAATGTGAGAGTATCGTCGACATTGTAGCTAGCGAATTGTGCACTCGTTTCAAAAAACCGAAGCACCGAGTCCACGGCATCAAATTTTGTATATTACTACGAATAAATTTACATCAAAGTTAATTAAATAAAAGTAGACGACAAACAAAATTAACACTTAATTGGTCTAAACAAAGTCCACGATAACAGTTCTCTGTTGTCTGTCGTCAAAGGGAGTAGGGTCGCTGTTCGCAGCCCTCGGGCAAAGGAAATGTTTCCTTAACACACAGGAACAAAGATTCAAATGTTTTTGTTGCTCCGAAAATAATGAGTTTAATTTGAAGGTTTAAATTCTATACGATCGCTAATAATAACAGGTTATGCTTGTTTAATGATGTTTGAAGAAATATTGTATTAATTCTTGGAAATGGTAATAGTATAGCCCGTATCGTATTTATCATAAAGCACCCAGTTCCCAGGGCTACATTAACAAACAAAAAAATACGAATCTGACTGCAATAAAATATAGGATAGAAAAATGGCATAAAATCGACTAATCGTAATCGTGAAAATATTCCTTAATCAACTTTTCCATTTTCATCTCTCTTCAATTCGAATACTAATATCGATAAGAAATATTTCGGTAGGTATATGTTATTTTCATTCGGTCCCTACTAAAAGCTCCAGTCAGACTAAGAAAAATCAATTTGTAATAATGAGTCCGTGAATGGATTATCGATAAAATGTTTTTGTGACGATCGACGTAGCGAAGTCGGTCCATATAATACAATACAATATAAAGTAGTTATGTATGAGATAGAAAGGTTCCACGATCGCAAAATGAATTGCAAAATGTAAGATTAATTTGTGCTATCGTGTCGTGATAGTCGTACGCGATGGATGTAGATTAAATAGATTTAATTTGGATTGCATTTTTGTGATTTGTTTGGAAGTCTTTACTAAAAAAATGAGTTTGAGTTTGTTTGTAGAATGTGCATGGCGCCACGAGTGACTAGCTCGGGAATTCCTATAAAAACGGGATTTTGTTTGAGTGTCCCGCACGTACTTGAATGGGACGTGTTGTTGACGTTCTCAGAATCGGGACGTTTGGCTTCCCTAGGCACGGGTCTTCCCAGACAAGGAGGAACTGGCCCACTACACCACGCTGGGCAGAGGGGTAAGGTGTAGACATTTTCATCTGTGCTTTTATTTTTTTTACTCAATACATTTTATGTAACTGACGAATTCTTTCCCTTATCAAATGTCACTCAGACGTTAATAGGTCATTCAAGAGTCCTTCGAGTCCAGGACATCTTCATCTTCGTGTCCTTTATTGCTTCAATTGATTGCAACACTGGATGGCGAAATCGCCGAGCATTGTGTACCAATTGCCCGGCCTCCTTGGGCTCTCTCGGACATCATTGCCCGTCCTGTCGCCGACACGAGAATCACTCAAAACAGGTTCCACGATCCACGGCGTGACCTTGACTTAACAGATATAATTTTTCGAAGTCGAGCTATTGAACGGTTCGATGTGTCTTTGTATTTTAATCAATGATAACAATAAATAGTATTTTTCTTTTGTTTTTGCCGGTAATGTAGGTATGCGGACTAGGTATGAAGCGCAAAAATCTTACGTTAAAGTTGGATAGGTAGTAAAAATAATATACGAGTATATTATAAACATAAAAACCGGCTGAAAAAATGTGATGTTTTGTATTATTTTTACCTTTTTTGAATTTTTGAATTCAAAAAAGGTAAAAATAATACAAAACATCACATTTTTTCATTTTGAAGTCGGCGTGGATGATCGATGACCATGAGTTAAAATTTGGCACCGAATAAAAAAGAGAATGTGATGTTGCCTGTATTCTTATATTATTTGTGATTTTCTGTGGTTTTGAAGTCGGTTTTTATTTTTTGTTGAATAGGATATATGTATTTTTAACCGACGAAAAACGGAGGAAGTTCTCAGGTCGCCGCGTATATTTTTTTTATGTATGACCACGCATAACTTTTTACAGAGTAGTCCGATTTTGATAATTATTCTTTTATTGGAAAGGGTATACCCCGAAGTTAGTCCAATATAAACTTGGAAAAAAATCCTACCCTAAGGGTGGGAAAATAGGGGTGATTTATTGTTCACTCACAGATTTTAATGCTGAGTTAGGAGTTAGAGGTTAATTTTTAAAAGTCAAGGATCGTTCTATCATCAGCTTGGTTCATGACTAGACGCAAATACCTGAATAACTTCGGTAAAATCAAGTACCTATTATTAAGGATTTCCCTTAGATTTTCCTGGGATCTCATCTTCAGATCCTGATCTGATGACCATTGGATCACCATGGAAGTTTAGGAACCCTAGTTTTAGGTACCCGTTCAAACAAAAAAAAAAAGAATTTTCCAAATCGGTTCAGGCATCTTCGAGTAATAGGGGAACATACATAAAAAAATATGTCTACGTATAACCTCCTTCATTTTTTGAAGTATATATACATGAAATATACACGGTCAATATTTTTTTATTAATCTACCAGACTAACTTAAAACACTGACCTATATATACTAATATTATAAAGAGGAAAGATTTGATTGTTTGTTTGTTTATTTTTTTGTTTGTATTGAATAGACTTCGAAACTACTGAACCGATTTTGATGAAAGTTGGTATAGGGATAGTTCGAGACCAAGGGAAGGACATAGGGTAATTTTCCTACGGGAAAATCTAAAATTCCCACGGGAAAACAAAAATAAAGCGGACGAAGTCGCGAGCGGAAAGCTAGTTATTTATATAGCGCGTCGAAAGTATTATTTGTTTAACTTACATTAATATATAAATATTGCATTTTTTTTAGTTGTTTTTAAAAAAAAAAAATTTAATAGGATTAAGGCATTACGAAACCCTTCAAATAATTGGAAACAAAAATGCTGTTAACATTATCACTATGGTGACAGATTTAAGTAAAATTTATAAAAAAAGTTAAATAAAAACGATGTTGGTCAGCCAGACGGACTGAAGCCTCTAACACCAACCAAATGAAATTGTACATTTTCAGTCAAACCGCCTATAGACAATCTCTATATTTTAATCTCCGTCCGGCTTAAACGACCTGGTGACACTGTTTGGGCAGTTACAACTGTTGAGGCGGTGCCTGTCTGCCAGAAATCGAGCAGGATTTGTGCGTGAACATGGGTTGAGGATACACAAAAGCCCTCCCCTTCCTTTAAATAATCAAGATGACGGTGTAAACAGCACAGGTCAATAAAAAAGACTCTACATTTCAAACTAGTCATCGACACTACCTCTCTAACACTGAAAAAATCCGCCAGCAGGGCTGGATATCTCGATATGTCGATATCTCTTTATTAGTCAACCTACTACCGATGATGACATATTACAAGGAATAGACAAAACGACAAGCGAAGCGACAATTGTTATGGCACCAGCAAATAACAATACGGTTAATGTTTATCAACAGACAATCGATCCTGGTAACAAGTGAAGGCAGTTTGCATAACATTATGACGATATCATAACATCAGTTCGGGGTCACTAACATACGAATCATACGATGTAGGTACCAAATCCAATATTTTTCAGAATAGAATCAGGGGTCTCCAAACCTTGAAGCCTAATGTTTACTTCAGTTTGTTCCGAGGGCCAAAACAGTTTTATTTTTTCTGCCCTTAACTATATTTCTAGACTAGTCGCAGATTGCGTGACCTAAGGAAACATACGCTTTTTTACATTTCAATTAATTACTTAAGCTGTCGCGGGTCGGATTGATGGCACTGGCGGGCCAGACTTGGCCCGCCAGCCGTAGTTCATTGGGAAGTACCTTATAGGTTTCGATATTCTTGTAAAGTCGAAAATTTTTTCGAAAACATGCAACTTGAACTGACACAAATCTTTCGATCGCGTTGACTCTATGACAGCCGAAAGAGAGTAGATCCGAGTATTTGATATAAATATGAGTTTGATATCTCTACGCGGTCCCGAGAAAAGGGTCTTGGTTGACAGATGGACAGACAACGAAGTGATCCTATAAAAGTTCCGTTTTAAAAAGTATTTTCTTTTACATCGCCTCAAATTTTTTCGTCCATCTATCGCATGTCACATTACATAAAAACATGAGATCTTTAATTTCACGACTTCATATAAGTCAGGATTGGTGTAATGCGTTAGATCTTTGACTTTAAATTAATGTGGCAGTGGTTCGATCCTGGCGTAGAGCACGTTTTTTTTTCATATTTTTTTATTACATTGTTGTAATGATTGCTTTTTTGTTTATTTTATTAATATGTTTATTTATATAATTACTTTTCAGAAGAGATAGATTAAGATTAAAATCGTGATTTTAATATGATTTTAATACTGAGGGTATTAAAATCTCTAATAATTTTCCGATAATTATCAGTTAAATGCCTACGACCCGAAAAAAGTTTCACTTGCATCGTGGTTTCATAAAAACACTAAATGATTTTTTTTCTTTTGAGGTCCGGAACCCTAAAAATAAAAGTGACAAAGTACGGAGGAGTGGGCGCGGAGCCAACTTATTGAGTTTAGGGAAAATATAAAAACATTCGCGCCCGCTATTTATCTAATTTATAAAAATCTCGTGTCACATGAAGTGTTTTTTTATCGAACTCCTCCGAAACGGCTTGACCAATTTTTATAAAATTTTCTGTTTATTTAGTAGGTCTGGGAATAGGTTGCAGGCTATGTTTTATATCCCTAGGGGATAAGGTTGGCCCTCTCCAGATTTTTTTCTTTTTTTGGACAATTTTTTTTATAATTTGGCATCAAAAATACTTATAACCCTAAATTTTCACTCTTACTTACACCACCAAACCTTATTTTTATAGCGATACTTGTTAGTATTTTTACTATAATTATTGCAAAACAACTCAGCTAGTATTATTAAAGATTTTCTTAATCAATTTTTACGCGCCTGTTGAAGTCATCATTCGCACGTTAATTGTAACAAATTAAGTACTTAATTGTAATCAAATAAGTTATTCAAAGTCCTCCTTCAAAGTAAACCCTATGCTTGACAGTGGTACTGGTACGGTACAGCCAACAACGTATGACGTCACCAACTCCAGCGCCGGGAACAGTACGGCAACGTCGCGCCGAATGTTTTGTAAATAGACGCATGGGTTGCGATTGTTGCACGAGAGAGACGGACGTATTTACGGGAAAGGGACGGAGCATTTAAAAAACTCAACCTTAAAAACGAACTCTGTTACTTTGTGATAAGCTACGGGTAAGCGCCAAGGTCCTTTTGCCTCGTTTAATCCCTGCGCAATGTGCGCTGCACATGTGATTGATGAATGATTTAATACTGTAAAATTATTGTGATTATTAATGTAGCAGTGGTTTATTTCTACATAATTATATTAGTACAAAAAAAATTAGATCTCTACTATCAATAGGATTTAAAAGACAGATAATTAAGTAACCGACTTCGCCGAAGTCTTTATGACAATATGATAAATATATAATCAAAGGCCAAAGTATTCTAATGGTTGAGACGTTCAATAAGTCCGGGGTTCAATTCCCTAAGGAGGCAGCGTAAGTTTTTCTGCTCGATTTTGTTAGTGGTAGGGCTTCTGAGTCCGCCTGCCTGACTAACTACCTGCAACAAAACGTAACACACGTTTTGTTGCCACAATAACAATTCAGCATTTGTTTTACAACATATTGAAAAAATTACAATCCTTTTTTTTTCTCGGTGGGAAATGCGTAACCGCACCGTACCCGCCGTTGGCTAGACGGCGAGCGTGTGTGGGGCTCTCCCGGCAGAGTGCCAGGCCTACCCACTAAAACCACCCGGTGTTCTCCCTGCCCATAAGGGATTAATATTGCGCCTAACACGGGAAAGATCCCAAAAAAATCGTATTATAAAATTCTGCCTCCATGGATCAATCAACCTCCGGATCCTATTTACACCAGAGTCGGGAATCGACGCTAAATTATTTCGGAGGCAATTTCGGGTCTTTCTACGCTCTATATACTCCTCACGCAAAGCAGCTTCAAGCAAAAGTTTCCATCAGCAACTATTTCACATTAACTTACTTAAAAACTCACATTTACTAATAAAAAAAGGAACACTTTTGAGGTTAAAATTCCGAAAAATAAACTGTCAAATTCATTTCTTCGTTCGAAACTTTCGTAAACTAGAGTATAGGCTTGGAGAATATATCTGTCAAACTATTTTCGGTCGAACGAGTATTCGAATCGAAGGAAACCGAAACCGAAACATGCGAAATTTCCTTTTTCGTAAAAATAGAGTAGACCTCCAGGTATCGAACGCTAGATTACAAAGGTGGTGGTTCTACAGTGGACGCCACGTTAGCTTTACATTGTACTACGAAAACCGTAGCTTTTACGAGCAACATCGAGGAACAATTTTATCATATGCGGAACTTAGTCGCATATTACCGTGCGTTTGCATTGACGAAACATCTACATAAAAACATGTTTTTTAAACATGTTTCTGTCAATGTTTATGAATGCGTTTCCATTGTCAACATCCCAACAAGTTGCAAAACATGTATTAAGACTTTAACAGCCGAAAGTGCGAACGCAATTATTGACAAATCCCTAAAAAACGTTGACAGACAACAAGTTTTGCGGCGATCCTAACGCAATCTGCAACAAATTTTAGGATTTGTTCCGAATCCAACACGATTTTCGGCAGTGCGAACGCAAAAGCATACACAAGTTTTGAGATTTGTATCATACAACAAGTTGTAAAACATTACATGTTTTATGTTTCTCAGTGCGAACGCACGGTTAGACGCTGACATCTATTAATTTTTTTCAGACCAACAAAGACGCTTTTGGTCTTCACCTCGCATGATGGTAAGTGAGGATAAGGCTGAAAGTGGAAGTGAGAATCACCTGGACTCCACAACAACCGAGCAACTAGCTATCTTACTCGTTATCGTTCTAATTGTCGGAACATAACAATGTTAATATTGTAATTATGGCCTCAAACTTAGGAAATATGGTGGTAGCCAGCCAGGTGGGATCAGAAGCACTACCACGACCAAACCAAGCAGAAATTTGCCTTCGTGGGGAATCGAACTCCGTACCTCCAGGTTAATACCGGTCTCAACTACTAGACCACGGACTTTCCCAAGAAGTATGATATTCCGAGCATCAGCACCAACTCGACCTCATCTTACCTTTACGAAAGACAGCCAACTAATAAAGATTTCAGCTAAATTAAATTATTAAAATAACTTTATTGACATAATAAGAAGAGAGTAGAAAATTTTAATAAATAAATAAGTGGGGGGCGGCGCGGGTGGGTTCGAAAGCCTCCCGGGGTCGTTGACCCATCGACCGCCGCCCCACGCCGCCCGCCCCAAGTAAGTATCGAACCTTACGGATGCAATGTGTCTTTACGCAAACTTCCTTCAAATTGTATAAATTTAATCAACATTTTAAAGATTTTTATTATTATAGTTGTTCAAAAAGCACGCAGTTGAGTTGATAGTTTTCATTTGGTCTTGTTACGGTTGGTTAGATGTTTGTCTAGTCTTTTGTGCTGAAATTACATCCTCCGACAATTTCATCCAATCAGCAATCATTCTTTTAGATAAAAAATGTTTGTGTGGGTTATTGTGTGAGACTTTGAGTGAGCTTCATGTGGTGTCCCTTTCGTTCCGTTTGAAGAAGTTGTCAATTTTTTAGGTCATAGTGTCCGTTTTTGAAGTCCGAAGATTTTGTAGGTCTCAATTACCTAGTCTCCGCTTTCTCTAATTGCCTCAGAGTGGTAAGTTTCAACACATTTTTCAGCATCAACACCATTTACACGGGTGTTGCAGTTAAAATACAGAAAGCATTCAGACAAACGAACTAACTACAACATCCAACTAAAATAAAATTCTAATTTCTAAGATTTTTAGTGAGTAACAAAAGCAAGACAACTATGTTAGAAATAGGCGTAAAATCATTGAAATACAAATTATTATTTTACAATTATCAGTTTCAAGATTGTTTTAGTGCTTATATAAGAGTATGTTTGACAGTTTCAAAAACGATTACTTTTCTAAACTACACCGCAGTCAATTACTACAAAACAAAATGAAAAAAAAATCGCTTAAATATCTGCTTTCTACCGATTAAAAAAACGTAAAAGCGTAGTTAGTAAAACAAAATTGATCAGTAGCGTGCGAGGAATAAAACTAATGGCCTTATTTATAAAAATATTTAAGCAATGTTTAAGTTAAGTAATGTTGCTGTCTCTTTTGATGTCCTTTCTTTTGTAATGAGATTGAAAGTGACAGCAACATTATTTAACTTAAACATTGCTTAAATATTTTTATGAATAAGGCCAAGGTGTTTAGTGCAAACAGAAAAATGATAAATGCTCTAAAAACTTCAAAGTTATTTACCTTGATGTCTTGTAAGACCTGTAACCAATAAACATGAATTAAGTTTCGGTTTATGTTAACTTAGTTACGCTAATTTAAATAATGTGAGCTTAAATTATTATGCTAGAACTTAAATCTAATGATTAGGCGTTTAAGTGTTATTGTTTTTTGTCTGAGGTACGATAGTAAAAAGCATCTATAACTTTTTTATTATACTTAAATGAATTATGATCTACAGTTGAATTAACTGTAGATCATAATTCATTTAAATATAATAAAAAAGTTTTAAGGCTTTCCATAAAAGGCTGATAGGTTATTCATGGGTAATTCAAATATACTTTTTACAGGCAGGTAGCAGTCACAAACAATTTGAACCATTGCCAACATCAGGCAATTCGAAGTTGGAATGAAAAATGTCAAAGCAAAATATCTGAAAACATTTTCTGTTAACTTTCGATTGGTTTGCCAGACTTAAAAAAAACGATACCAATTGCGAATATCCGATGGAACTCTACATATTCAGGAGAGCTAGTTGCTTCTGTAATATAGATGAAAAGTGTTCTTATATGACGATTTTATTTCTTTTAACGAAGTAACGTTTAATTAAAAATAACACAGTTTTGAAAAAAAAAAACTAATTACTTTAATTATTAATTGCGAAATGAAAAGACAGTCAGTGTTTTCTCATTTCGGTAATATATATATATCTATATTATTATGAAATCTTCTATTTTTGTATAATTTTTGGGGTTTATCCCGACAAAGCACTTGATAATTTCTTTGTTAACAAACTTACGTAAGAAAGCGCTAAATGAGCGCTTTAGAAAGATAAATAATTGTTTTATACAAGTCTAGTTCCCCAAAACAGAAGGAATGGTAATTAATTGTAACATGAGATAAGTGGTCTTATTGTAAAAAAATAGTTGATATTTGTAAATGAAAATGTTGATGTAAACTAAATAATATAATATGTTTAATATCTGTGAGGTATACTGTAGATGTTGATCCATTAGTATGTTTAGATCTAGGATAATTAATAACTGTAAACATTTGTCATCGCAAGTCGCAACATTTCCGTCATGTCGTGTACATTAATCTGGGATTACAATCTAGCCTAGTTTTTAAGTTATATAAATACACTATGTAATGATTGTAATTTGTCAATGTACCAATATTAAATTTAAAAAAAACCTGTATATCATCTACGATCTTAACTATTTTGTAACCGAGTTAATATTCTCCTGACTAAACCAGTTAAACCAATCACAATCAAGTGGTCGCATAAATCAGTTAAGCATAAATCAATTTGAAAGACCGATAAGTCTGGACACGGTCGGTCCGGGACTCCGGGCTATCGACCGGACGTGTCGCTAAGCCGGGCGGATAGCCGGATAGTATGGCAGTTCTCCGTGTCGTAGGTTAGGTCGCCGGTTTGAAAAACTGCCACGGGAATTATACAGTATACGAGGGTGGGAACAATAGAATGATTTGTGGTATTGGCTACACATATACTCGTATAATATATACATGCATGAGGATTTTCGCTTTTGAATTATCATCCAACCGGACTTTTGATGTCCACATTATGACAATGATGTGATGAGCAAGATAACATTTATGTGAAAAAAAATGGAACTACCATGTACCTAACTAAAGTTATGTGGTAAGACTCATGCTCAGCTTTGAAAATACTATGTACAGGAAGTTAAGTTGTCAAGTTATAGTTTTTGACCTTTGGACCGTTCTTATGCCGCTCGTAATAGTGGCGGTTTTCGTAGTGTAAATGTAAAGTTTGAATGGAAGCTTACGACTAGTTTTTGTATAGCCAAGCTTTTGGAAAATGAAATATACAACTTCACATAACGAAATTGATGACGAAAGGATATTAAACAGGATCAACAATCTTGTGATGCTGAATGCAGCACAATCATTAAAACGTTGGATCCAACTATGAATTGATAACGGTGGCTATCATTAAACAATTGATTAGCTATAAATGTAAGTTAAATAAAATAGTATTTTGTCAAAAATGACTCCTTTTCTTTAGTTTGCAATATGTCATTACTTCTCAGAATTTGGTTGTTAGTTATTTTATAAGCGACACTATTGGTTGGTGTTCTTTTTCAAATCCAACTTTGGATTTGGCCATCCAAGCACATTTGAAAAATTCACAACAACGAATGTTACTTTCTTAAAACTCTACCCTTATTCTTTTGTAAAAGGTAGCCTCAAAACTCTCAAAATTATTATAACATGGCGTATTATTCAAAATGGCTATCTATAAATCGAAGCGAAGCCTCTCAACCTACGTGTGTCTGGCTCACGACCCGTCGAACGTGACAACCAAAATAGAAAAGAAGGATTACAGTAATGAAAGGGTTAATCCGGAGTTGGCGGAGCCGGGTTATCGGCCGGGTCGCGGCACGGCGGCCCGGCTGAACTCAGATATCGAGATCATGTAGGACCATCATTGGGGTAGGTCAAGATTATTTGGAAAGTGCCTAAATCCTTGCGTTTTTCGCTACAAACGTGTAAGATTCAATTCGTATTACGATTATCACTGTGGTATTGAGTAATAATCGTAATCTAAAGTAATCGGAATATGACTATAGATAGAATCGCAATATCTCGTTGCACGAAGTTTTACGTTATACGATTTCGTAAAAAGTAACAACTTGATACCTAAATATGGGTCGTTTCACTATTAAATATATGAATCCCGCCGTACATTTAACCTTTTTATGCCTAAAGGATAAAATAAAACTATAATTGGAACAAGATTATGGTGCAATTCATACGTTACTTTATTGTTACTTTTACGAAATCGTAAACGTAAATTTCGTGCAGCCGGTCATTAGAGTAACAATTGTAAAACAAATAGCTTCAAGTATATAATTCTTAACGAAATATTTTCATTCATTTATGTAAGTAATTTTATTGTACACTCGGCGCAAGTAAGTAATTTTATTGCACCTTATTGATGTGACGTCTGTTTCCTTGAAAAGAAAAGTAAATGCTGTAAATGTACAAGAAAATTACAGTTAAGAGACAAGGCAATTTATAGTGGAACAAGTTGTAATGTTTTAACTTCAACTTCATTTTATTTTTTCATATCCATTGATAACATAGTAGTAAGAACGACACGTTTAGCGCAGAGGTCGAGTGATCACCTACTGCGCAACGGGTCGCGGGTTCGATTCCCGCCTAAAATGTCGGTCTGGACGTATGTGCATGTGATATTCTATGTTTGTAACTGCACCCACGACACAGGAGAAAATCCTAGTGTGGGGCGACGTTTTAAAAAAAAAAAAAAAAAAAAAAAAAAAAAAAAAAAAAAAAAGAAGAGGCTTAGTAGAATGAGGCCTGTGTAAGAATAATACGAACGGTAGAATAATACGTATAGAAGTAAATAATTCTTTATCATTGCTTGATATGAAATCAATTTTATGAAACAAACAGTGGCAGTAAGTACGAGTATGTTAGAGAAGATATTGGCCCTTTGAAGTTTTTGTGCCGCCGATGATTTAAGTTTCATACCTAGCATGGTATTCCAGGAGACCAGGAACCGTAAAGTCACATGTACAGCATTTTTAAGCCATAATATTAAGGTAGCTCCTCAATTTACCTAAAATATTTACTTCATTATCACAGCTCAAACACGTCCCCACCGAAGGGCTCGAGCCTACTCTAAGTTAGAGTGTTGAAGGCTTTAGTCAACCACGCTGGCCCAGTGCGAATTGGTCAACTTTACACCTTTGAATTTCTTCGCAGATGTATGCAGTGCAGGTTGCCTCACGATGTTTTCCTTCACCGTAGGAGCGTCGGACAAATGTACATATTATGAAATTCGAAAAACGAAAACACATTGGTACACGACGGCCTCGAACCCCGGACCTCCCGATTGGAAGGCAAGTGCCGAGTCCACAGCGCCACCGACGCATTACAACTAAACATTTACTTACTAGCTAGAGCATTATTTCAAAGATACACAGGAAACACCCATAAGTGCGTTCCGTTTCACGCAACCCGCCATCAAAGTTCAAGCCCCGTCTGCCGTGCGTCTACGCGCCGAGCCGGCTGTAATTCAGTGGTCGGACCCTACCCCGGCAACCCGTCGGCTGCCTGCCGCTCAGTTATGTCACGTACGGTGCTATTTCTGCCGTCTTCGCGTTCCAACGCATCGGGTACGCTTGGTACATTGTACGATTGTATTGCGACATTGTAAGGGTTGATAGGTACGTATTTTTAACTGGTTGAAATCAAATTCGGTGTACACAGCGATTGTGTTATTGAAAAAATATTTTTGTGTAATGGTTAAACTATTATTCCTAACTGTATGCTTATTGCTTTATAACACCCTAGCCCAAATTTTGTAACAACATTTAAAAAATAACGTTTTTCCAGAAATGTTGGCATCGCTGCAAACTGGATTAGTGTGACCAGTTCTTTAAGTGTTTTTGGCCGCACGCTAGCAAAGAAAAAAAAATCGACGTGTCAAAATCGAAATCATCTTACTTATCACCCCAATCCGCTTTCTTCCGGATTGCTTGACGCACATATGGGTAAGAGGCTGAAAAGAAGCCACGTGTTTTGAGTGGATAGTGAGGCGTTAGCTGCACTGCTCTGCTGGTCGTTACCTGCCGCTCAACTCATCTGATTATAGTCTGACGACTGATTGCAGATCAACTAGACCACAAAAAAAACCTGTTTAAATGAAATGATTACTTAATACACTTAATTTTATAATACAATTTGTGATAGTAGGTTAGGTTAGTAAAATAAACTTTACTTTAAATATCAAGCAGAGTTATTCGTTGTTTCAAATCTCTTTAGACTGATTAGCCATATTGGATAGCAGCTATCAACTTTTCCTCTATTACATTTGCGGATGGACACTCTATGGCGACTGGCGACCCTAATGCCAGATACTTTTCCTGGCGGCTTCCAGTTGGCAGCTGGCACCGTCCGGCGCTTGACACGCGCGACATAGAAAGTTCACTCGTTTCGTTGCCATCGATAGCGACGTGTTTTTATTGCGCCAGACGTCGCTTGGCCGGCGTGGCTGATAGTACCATTTAAGATACAGATAACTATCGCTACGTTCTATGCATACACCTGCATGATTGTGGTCCACCTCGTCACACAATTTTACAATGTCGAATTTTCAATGACGTCATAACTTTTATATGACTATTATGTTAATTTGGTTAGGTTTCGCCTTGATAGAGCATTGAACATACACGGTGTATAAATAGATTAACATACGGTATGACTATTTTGATAAACACCGGAATACTCAGCATCTATACCGTATATATACCTAGGTGCTGAGTATTCCGTACATCTAAAACTAACCGCTAACTCCTAAAAATCAAGGATCCTTGCATCATCAACTCGGCTCATGACTACCAAAGGCAAATAATACCTTAATAGATTTAGAAAAAAAAATCATGTTTATGTGTTTGACGCGCTTATAAAAGTAAAGGGTTTCCCTCGATTTTTCTGGTGTTTTCGAGTTTTCTCCCATCACTCGATCCTGAATTTGGTGACAATGTGACCCATTGGAAAGTACGAGATATCGAGAAGGATCTTAAAAAAAAATAAGAAATTTTCCGAAATGGTTAATAAACGACCGAGTTATAATTTAACAAACATAAAAAAAATACAAAAAAGTCAAATAGAGAACCTATTCCTTTTACGAAGTCTGTTAAAAATGGACAAAGCAGACAAATAACAGGTCTCCTTCCTTGTAAAGCGCTGAACTCGAAGTAACATCACGCACGACCGTTTAATTTTAGTCCCTGAATGTAGAGGAATTATAAAAGATTACCGAGATCCTGACGTTTGAATAATTGTTCAGTTGACACCCCTAGGTAGGGTAAGCGTCCCTACAACGGGCGTGACAAGACAAGTTCAAGGACGGGATCTTAAGCTGCGATCCGGTCCCAATGGGCCCGAGAAATATGAGAACACCGTGAATAGAATCACTCTCTGTTTGTAAACAGAGTTGCGTGATTTGTTGTAGATATCGACCAGAAGGGACAAAATTAGCCACGCGTCATTGACACAACAAACTCGTGCAGTTTAAAAGTTGGTTGTTAAATAATTAGCTTTTGAAGTAATATTTATTTTACCGTATATGCCATTGTCTAAAGTATGTCATTGTTTAAAGTCATCTGTTGAAGATTTTATTAATAGAAATCTATACTAATATTATAAAGAGGAAAGATTTGATTGTTTGTTTGTATTGAATAGGCTTCGAAACTACTGAACCGATTTTGATGAAAGTTGGTATAGGGATAGTTCGAGACCAGGGGAAGGACATAGGGTAATTTTTCTTTGGAAAAATATAAAATTCCCACAGGAAAACAAAAATAACGCGGACGAAGTCGCGAGCGGAAAGCTAGTACCTTATATAATGTTTTCCACGTATCGATATCGAATTCTAGTTCTTTGGACTTTTCAGACATAAATCTTGTCACGAATTCAATTAGTTTTGATAATGGTGGAAATGCAGTGCATATTGCATTGCTCTCGAGCTTCCACGTAATGAAATAACAATTTTCCCAACAACGAAAACATAACGAGGTCACAGAATCATCATTTAAATTACAGTCGTTGTATGAGATGTGCCATCTCATACAACGAACATCATGGTGACGAATATTTACAATACAATTTTAGAAAGTTACAACTGTTAGAGAGTTTTCGTCTATTAACACCATTAAGACATGGGTACATTAAATTTACATACATATACGTAATGAATGGGCGTTTAGTAAAGATTGTATATGTGGCCAGTATCGAACAAAATAAAACCTTTATTCTGAGTCTTTTTCCTAATACTGTCTTTTAACATTTAAATAAAACTACAATTTTCGGATTTACTCGCGTATATTTGTCTAACACATTTTAATTATTAAATATACGCGAGTAAATCCGAAAAGTGTAGTTTTATTTTAAAGTCTTTTTCCGTTTAGGAACATTGAGCACGTCATAATATGCAAGATGTTGCCAAACTTTGATGTTGCTCGTCATGTTGAGCGGCAACAATGAACTATTATACGACATGATTGTCCAGGTATGATCAGTTTCTTTACAACTAAGTACATGCACGCAAACAAACAACCTGTCCACGCGTCAATTAGCGCGCTTAATTTATTGAATGACAGAAATACAAATTTAATTGAAAATATGCAATCCTTTTGCAATTACCTATAACGTCAAATGTGCTAAATGTGGTTGGCAACTTTGTTTTTATGCAAAACATAGTGGCAGCAAAGTTGTATATAAAATGCCTATTTTTCCTTGTCTCACGCATAATATGTTGGCATGCGTCGCGGTTAAAACCATCAATTCGTCGAAATATTTACAAAATCGTAACGCCATCTAGTTTACATTTCGTGTAGTATGTATAATATCTTCCCGAAGCCAACTATCTCTTTTTAATATGTGCCAATACAAACAGTTCTTGCCCTCATCTATGTAGCTCTCTCTTTTATGTATTCTTGTTGCAAATAATCAAAATACATTGTCTCGCGACATGAAACAACATTTGTATTTATAATATTTGTACGATAAAAATATTTTTTATAATGCTATACTTATTATTAGTACTGTTAAATCAATTTATTTAGGACTTTTAATGTAAATTATTTAAAGTTTGTTTACTTTTCATTATATTGTTTAAATGGTACTTAATGTTTATGAGTCTAGGTAATAACTGTGGCTTGAAAAATAAAAATGGATGGAGTTTAATAGCGAATATTCTACCTAGTCCCCATTCACGCGGAATATGCCCGTAAAAGGTACCAAGTGGCCCTGGGACAGGTTAATTTGCAGTTGATATGACTCGTAAAGCCAATTATGGCCCTCCCGAATACTACGAATAAAAATTTACGCCACAACATAAATTTCGTGTAGGTGAATAATTGAATACCTACGTTTTTTATAATTTTGTTATAGAATGGTAATCATTACATGCTTTACAACTGATACGAGTCTTAATTGCTGATAAAAGTAAAACTACTTAAATAATAAATAAATATGTAATTGTTAAATTACTTGCATGAACTATTTTAATTGCCTTTTCATTTGTTCTTTTAATGAATACTATTTATTTGTATGTAGAATTTAAAATATTCCATACTTATTTGAAGAAAGTACAAGTTATTCTATAATATACAAGATCATTGAAGTTTTCATTTTAATATAGGTTTTGAAACAATATTACGTTAAGTTCTTTTATTGAGAATTACGCTTATGCTTACGCTAAAGAAAATAAAACAACATCGTCTGACAAAAATGTTAAAAGGTTTGCCTCAAGTCTGATTCATTACTTTATAAATAGCGTTGCCTTGAAGATATTATCACGGCGATGAAGGGCAAACGTTAAACGTTTACAATATGAAATACTGTCTTCAGAAGACACGGGAATACATTTACTTATGATGCCAATGCCAACTGAATGAAACAGCAATAGTTTATTGTGCGTTGTGAAACTTATACATTTCTAACTTTCTTATTTCTTGCAATGCTTAGAAAACAACTTTTCGATATCGTCAACGTTATGTTACTTTATGATTTTTTTATTATTTTTCCCGTGGCCACGAGAGAAATAAAAACAGAAACTTTTATATTAATTCTTCGTTCATTATTCTCTCGACCGCATCAATAGCATTGGCTAATGGGGATCCCCATTAGCATAGCAGATGGTAGATTGAGTGTAGTAGCTACTCAAAGATGCGTAGTTTCCATCAGTAATAGAACGAATGCGGACTCTCAAGTGAAAACTGGAAATCGTAGTGGGAAAACGTGCGAACCACGTGTTTTTATTTACAACACTATCATCACACATCGAGCCGGCACGCACGATCGAGTTCTCAATGAATCGAGGCCAGCGCAGGATGACCCAAATTTTTATCCGCTGGTACACACTGGGCGTCCGCTGCGGCACGGTCGCGTGAACAGTGCAGGGGCCTAACTACGATTGCTGAGTGCAGGGGTGGTCAACTTAGTTAGACCCAAGACCTACTGTGTACTGACGAAACCCTATGTGATCTACCAATTACATACTTTTAATTTAAAATGAAACGGTATAGTTTAGGATACAATTGTATAATACATTTTATTTTATTTTAAAATAAAAATTATTGAAAAGCAATACACGATATCGCGATAAATGGATATTACGTTGCGCAGTTTATTAAACTATAAATGTTATTATCATACATAGTTAACTTATATATTTTTTGCTTTTACGATCGACAGAACTAATTACCGCGATAGAATGTCTGGTTGGCCACCCCTGGCTTAGGGCAACATTAAACGATATTGAAATAGAGACACCGCTATCATAACGCTATCTCGCTCTGGCTGCGGTTTCATACTGTTTTAAGCGAGCATGGTATGGGGGCTGTCGCATGGGACGTTTACCTCACGCGGCGTGTATTTTCATCTTTTCAACGCTTTCCATTTCACTGGCATTTCACTTTGTGTTCGTTTATGTTAGCTGGTATGTACCTACTGAGTGGACATAGCTTAAAGTATATGAGAATCTATTTAGTAAACCAATTGACGATTATTTTCCGTACAAGGCCTGAAATCTTCGTTTCAATCGTATTTTTTTGAGTTTAAATTATACGATAAATTTAGGAAAAAAGAATGGTAATTTTCCGCATGAGGGCGTGTTTTTGCCCTTTTTTAGTAAACAGTTTTTCCGCATAAGGTCCGATAATCTTAGTTTGATTTTTTTTTGTTCTGCCTTGAGCTTAAATTGTTACACTATTAAGCTAAATCAAAATTATTTTTAGAAAAAAAATGGTATTTTCTGCCTAAATGCTAAAATCATATATATTATAAACTAGCTGTGCCCGCGAACTATCTTTCGCCATATTATTTTTTTCCCAACATTTTTCATTGATGCTAAGCTCCTATTAGTCGTAGCGTGATGTTATATAGCCTAAAGCCTTCCTCGATAAATGAACTATCCAACACAAAAAAAATTTTTCAATTTGAATCAGTACTTTCTGAGATTAGCACGTTCAACCAAACAAACAATCAAACAAATTCTTCAGCTTTATAATATGAAGTAATATGTAAATATGTGATCTTTTCGAAGCTCGGAAGACGGAACATTGCTTCTGCTAGATTTGGATTATTACTTGAAATTCGACTTTTTGATGCCTTTATGTTATAAGGGCTTTGTACCAAGTGCGGATAAGAACATACAGAGATCAAATGATTTAAAAATACTCATATTAGCGAGACTGACTATGCTGGCACAATTGGGATGATGACTGAATTCTAATTTTCACATCTCGACATAAAATATTAAAATAGCGTAGAAAAAGATGCAATCATGTGAAATTAGAATTAAAATCGGCTCAGAAATACATAAGATACAAGCATTTTAAGCTATTAATTTTGAAGCGATTAGACAGAGAGATCCGATATCAACCGTGACGTCATCGTTGAGTACGGCCATATAAACTCCGTGTAAAATGCCGTTTTGCTAGAAAGAGATGGAGAAAAATCTTTAATACCTTATATCTTGGTTGTTTTTATAGTTATTCAAAAACCGATTTTTTCTTTCTGTTTATTATATGAATAAGCTTCTATTAAAGCAAAAAAATTTTTTTATTCATCTAGCCAATTGTGAATACAGAAACACTGAGTCACTGAGTTAATGATCTAGTTTCTCAAGCATCAATGCCTTGGCATGAATAACTCAACTGCACAAAAGAGTTAGTAATATAAAAGAGTGATGTATGTCAGCAGCTCCAAAAGATATATATTCCAAAAGATACATACCTCTCTTTTCTTCTCAGTGATATACTCTTCACAACCACAAGTCTAATTGTGATAGCTTGATTATATGGTCATTGATATACCTATTATATTAATATCAGAAGTCGCTACGCAAGATAGTGTCGATCATCCCCGATTGGAATGGAGAAAAAATGTACACTGAGGCTATAAAAGCTGTGATTGGAGATAAAAAGGGATTAGATACTTCTGATGTAGTATCCGTTTCCCCGTACCGTTCTTTCCGTGGATGTAGAGTTGATTAAGGAAGTGTACCGCCTTTATTAAAGATAGAAACCTCGAAACAAGACTCTACACCTGGGGACTTCATAAGACCCAAGATCTACTGTTTACTAACGAAACCTTGCTCGATATAACAATAATATCCTTTAAATTTTAACAAAAATAGGGGGTTAATGTCTAAGAAAAAATCTATCGGCATCGCTTTCAATTTGACAGTCGAAGTCCATCCATCACTCTTTTCTAAAAAGAAGTCCGCGAATTCTTGTGTTCAAGGCGAAATGGGTCTCAAATTAAAGGCGATTGTGATAGGTTTTCTCTTAGACAATAACACCCCAGTCAGTGTGTAGTTCAGCATACAATTATGTAATATTTTTATAATATTAAAATACAATTTTCTGAAAAATAATATTAATTGCGTTGAGCAATCTGTTCTACGTATTATTTACACACAAATTTGATTATTATGTATATATATTAAACGTATATGTTTTTTTGCCTTGCCATTACTTACTAGACTTTTAGCTGCGAATGACAAGTTGGCTACCCCTGCTCTACACCAACCTTTCTAGCCTGTATGATGTCACAGGGCATTTATTCGTATATGCTTTGCCCAAAAACTATGAATAAACACTAAGGCTAGCGGCATACTTATTTCCTGAACTCGCGCCTCCTTTTCTTTCGAAATATATGAACCTTAAAATCTATTTCGATGTTTAAAATGAACTTATCGCAGCATTGGGGCTACGGAGATAAGTTATCTTCGGGCCACACTATCTGTGTTTACTATGTTGTAGAAATCAACAAGCCTTGATAAGATAGCGTTTTACTATGAGTTGAACGGGAATCTAGCAATGTATACATTTTGGTGTCAGACATCCGGCGGTGAGATTATTTCATTTTTTAGACCTTAATTAATTTATCTATTTAAACTTCCTTGCACGTACAAAACTTCAAAATGGCGGATTGCCATATGACATTCCCTACCAGTCAACATTGTGTTTAACTTCATACTCAATTTTCATGGACAATTTCTTTTTGAGATTTCTTTAATGATAAAGCACAGGTATAGATAGTGTAATGCTGCTTAGTAAAAGAATAATACTTGGTACGTTTTATTATTTCATTTTTGATACATTTGTTTTTGTCTTAGAAAAGAATATCGTACTGCTAAGAAGTAGTAGGGTTGGCCTCCTTCCTGTACATGTATATCAGATTCTCAAATACATATCAAATACATACATCGAGTGGTGTGACTACATTGATTAAAAAAACTGTGACAATTCAGGTAAAGGTAAGCACAAGCACAGAATGGCATTGCCCAAAATAACAGAATGTTTCAGGTATTAAATCCGCCTCTGTACAAAATTTGGGTAAACGAAGATTTAATAAATAAAAAAATGATACAGTTATCTATCATTTAAATAATATAACATATTTCAATTGTTTTGTGTCTCTCAAAGCTAATTTTGAAATATGAAATTTTAAAAAACTTAAATTTATAGAATTTACTCAGTTAAGTCCATGTTAAATTTAACGTCGAGAAAGTGATCAGAAAAATATGTAGGCATCTTATTACCTATTTCATATCGAAGAAGGCATATTGAAAATTGAAACAAGATTGATAAAAATTTCGATCTACAGTTATTATTTGTAAAGATTTCGCTGACGTCCGCGCGTGACGGCCCTGGAATACAAGAGTCGCCGCTACCTCTCTTCCAGTGAATATCGCAAGAGCCGACTAAAGGAGTTCACCTCCGCGCATAGATAGTGGTATTAAAAATTATTATTAAAAAAATTCACTATAAATCCTATACACTTCAGAGGAAACACCAAGGTCGAGAGAATTCAAAAATAGGTATTTGTAAAATGTATTGCTGTCGCGCTATGGCGGCTATGTGCACGAACAACTGAACTGAGCGTGATAGGGAGTATAGGGACAACTGCAGCTGGAGCCGAACGAAAATACCTATGAAAAGTACACAAAATATACGTTTCGTAGTCCCCTGTTTTCTCTGCGAAAAATTGACCGATTTAACTACTTTTTTCGTTAAAAATTAAATCAAGGCTCTGTTTCTGTTTTGCTTTTTTCATAAAATCTTGTTCAATTTGTTTGCTGGGCGTTTGAATACAGCAGAAAATTAGGTCGGTGTTTTAGGTTTTTGAAGATTTAAAATCTCTTTTAATAATTAACTTAATAAAAAAAGGAAAACATAGGAACATGCTCATAGTGGTCATTGATTTTATTGAAAAAAATAGAGCAACTAGTGCCTTTATCCAGAAAGGAAACAGGGGACTACCTACGTTTGTATGAAAAAACGGCCTGTATGATAGGTATCCTCTTAATATGTTTGTTTCCTTTATGAGAGGCAGAGTAACTATAATGATAATTACCTATACTGACTCTAATCTCATAACAAGACCAACATTTAATGTTAACTACTCAAGATAGTAGTAGGACAATCACTTTAAATTTTTAAGAAAGTACCTATTTCCACAAATCAATCCAAACCGAGCAGACAAAATCTTCAGCTACGGGGAATCGAACCTCTCGACAATCAACGTTAGGACAGACGAATAGTTTCTATAGCCAGAAGTGATTGTTATAAAAATTCGTTAAAGTATTACTTAAACCTATGAACGTGGAAAATAATCAAAAAATAAAACAACAACAAAAAAGTTTTTCTTATCTCTAGCCGCCAGTTGGTCACCTAGGCCGATTAAGGACACCGGACATCGCATAAAAAGAACATTTTGATAATTATGGTAAGGTAATCACTATAATTCGTTTTATCATATTTTAATGTATTATATGAAATGTGTGATTTCGATTTTACTTTTATTATTTAATAACAGATAAATATTACTTAGTTGTCAGAAAAAGAACTACAATTTATAAAAGACTAAGTTAAAATTTAACAAGTGTTTTGACGTCGCATATCAGTCACAGCGACTCCAGCCAGAAGCACCGTAAACCGATCCACATCCAGCTCAGAGACCGCGTGCCGCCGAGAGTATTGACCTCGCGCGACGATAAATAATAAACGTAACTCCATATATTTAAAAACAATAAGTAAATAAATTATGCTTAAAACTTTTTTTCTTACCGATAGAATCTCCTCGGTTCGCCGCGGAAATAAATCCACGTGGAAAGAAAAATAAGAAAACAAAACACAATCACACGCGTTCGATTTTCAAAAGCGCGAGAGCCGCGATGTTGTGCATCGGCCGATCGGATCGGAGGTCGATGGTTGCAGTGGGAGTGGATGCGTCAACGTTCGCGGAGTTCGGCGGAGCCGGCGTCGTCGCACGTGACTGCTGCCCGTGTGACGGAGCGAGCGAGCGTGCCGGCCGAGGAGCCGCGCTCGCCGCCCCTCCGCCCCCGCACACCTATCACGTACCACCATGGAGCCGAGCAGACGTTTGATAAACAAAATTATGCTTTATCTTTTCTTACTCCACGGACAAGTTGATTTTAAGCTCCGGCAGTTGGTCTTAGTTTGTTCGTATACCGGTTGGAGTTCAATCAGAAACAGAAAAAATCAACTTAGGTCAGCATCAGTATCACAATACCCATCCGTGGAGCTTACCTAGGTACACTACACACCATATGAATAGGTACGGAATTTGTTCTTCATCAGTATCATATTTACTTATCAATCAATGTATTTACCCAACGCATGAGTCTCCTATTTAGTGGGTTAGTTGTTTTACATGACATAATGGAGATCGGAGTTTATCAAGGTTGTTTCGCGTTTTTATTGTAGCAAGATTGTAATTACACAATATGCCTGATAATATGGCTTAATGCGAAAAATCCAAAGCGAGCTTTTACGCTCAGATTATCATACTTATTCTTTGTAAAAAAAAACATGGTAATCGATGAGCATAAATGAAGACATAGACTTGCATACATTTTTGATGTAACTTGCAAGGTTGCCTTGCTTCATTTGGATAAATTTGTGAAAATTTTAATGCATAATACAGTAAAGGGCAACACAAAGTTGACACAATAAGGATGAATACTCGTTCACCAGGAAAAGTAATGAAAATATGTAATTGAATTTTCCATTTGATCTTACCTCTACAAACTTTCTGTTGTGTTTTGTTTCTGCCAGAGCATTAATACAGATGATTAAACGAACTTCTTAAGTGAAGTTCAATCACTTTTATATGATATTTTATATTCAGGAATGGATTTGAAAAAAGACAATTAAAAGGAGGCTCAAGACAAGATCAAAAAAATTTAATAACGTAGAATCTATTCGTTTTTACGTGATTGCAAAAAATGTCACTTGCAAAGTTTTTGTGTCACTGGGTTATTGCAAAACTTGTGGTAGCCAGTACTAGCCAGTAATGGGGTAAACTCCTTGCTCAGTCGCGCTCCATCTATCTATGGACGTCACGCCATAATATTTTATAATTAGAATTCGATCTTCTTCTGGAATGTACCACGTCACCAAAGTCAGGTTCTATTAGCGGGGCTTCAGCAACAAACTCCATTATGTCGCTATCTCCAAGGCCCATTCAAAATATATTATGAGATTTATGAGATACAACAAAAAACTTGAGTTTTACTTTTACACCAAGAACGTCTTCCAGCGGCACATGATGGAGACGCTGAGTACGCGCACGCTGTAGCAAAATTGAAGAGAAGGATTTCACAAGGAGCGTTTCAAGGTTTTAACGGGCTATGTGAACGATTCAGTTTTAAATGTGAATTAGATGTGAATAACTTATTCAACAATTGCAGATTGTCGCTGCGGACCTGCAGTGAAAGAGTTTGACGAGGAAGCCATAAAATTTATATTAGAAGCGTATTTAGAAGGTCCGGCCTTGTTTTATAACTCCATTTTAACAGGCACTGATGCATTTGCTATATTGCAGATGAAGCCCACCATTTTGTAGACGGTGACGTAAGACGAAGAATTTGAATTTGAAGAACTACAAACCAGACTAGCGGAGCTTCAGGAACATAAAGTCCACTATATCGCTATTTCTAAGACTCTTTATAATTATACAGGTAAATATAAAAGATACCACGTGAGTTTTACAGCAGTGTCTTGGGGACAGTGTATCTGTGGGGAATAAATCTATCTCGGTAGTGCAGTATCTATCTACGAATGAATCGTCTTTTTATTAATTTCTTCAGTATAGCTTACTCATTCCTGAGTTGTATCTCAGCAGTACCATGTCTTCTGAACTTTTAATTGACGTGACAAATATGTTTTCATTAGGGTTTCCGTTAATGAGCAATTAGGTCGCTACGGGTTCCGGCGAGCGGCGTAGTTACGCGTCGTTGTTTATGCAAAGGAGGTCAATATTTCATCGCTCCGCCGTCTATTGCAGCCAGCATTAACATAACAATCGCTTCCCTGTGTACCGCCAGTTTTGCATACAGCCATAACGTCGTATAACATAAACATATTTCGCATGTGTCTAACGATTTTAACAAATATAGGAAACGATTTTTTTCAACAAGGCGAAGGTATTTTAAGTAAAACGTTCTTGTCCTAAAAGATAGACTAAAACCTGTCTATCCTTTGATCGGAAGATGTTATTAGAATTTCAATAAATGGATTCATTTCAGTATTCGCGATTGATCATTATTAGCATTACGCTCACGTTAAAAATATTACCTACCACTATACTGAAAAAATATTTCTGAGACATACGTAAAGAATAACATTGACTAAAACGCACATTTATAAACAGTTCTATTCAATATTAAAACGTTTCCTTAATTATACGATATAAAAAAGAGTTTTCCTATTTCAAGATTTCAACTCTTAGCACTAACCTAAGATTTATTGATAATAATTCGTTAATTTTCTTCAAGCTTCCTATTTAATTTGAGCTTTCAGGAAAAAAACTATCATGAGAATAGTTCACACAAAAATAGGAATACCAACCTACATAGAACTGTATTTTTAGATCAAGGTCGCGAAAGCTTCACTGAAGTGTCATGAAAAATATTTAGCTTTTATTTTTCGTAGCGCCGTAGCGCAGCGTTGTAGCGTCAAGGGCCGCTCTTGAGCTGAAAACTGAAAATTTACAATTTTCATGAAAAAAAAACCCAATGCGATACAATGCTCTTTATTAAAAACACTGAAACAATAATTTAAAATGTGCGTTCATGAAAACGGTTTTGAAATTTATTTCAATCGAAGTCATGCCTTGTTAACAGAACAAACTGCACTAGACTCTCCACGCGGTACCGGATTTAGAATAAATGTGTCATAGCGAGGGAGTTATGTGGATGTCGTAGGAGTTGATTAAGGAAGTTTTACGCAATTAAACCTCCGTAAAAAGATGGAAAACTAAACAAAACCCTACAGCAATCCGTCCGCTCAGTGTGATGTAATAGGCCAATATTATATTATACTAAATCCAATAAAGAGAGACCGGCGTCCACTTGTGGTACGTCTATGGTTTTTTTTATAGCGCACCTACTAATGAATCCATTCCACCAAATGATGAGTGATAGTAGAATCCAAATGCGAAGATAGCTGGATTCTGGATTAATAAGTTCTTTTACCAGTTATGTAGAAAGCTACATTCGAGAGCAATAAAGATACTCTAAAAATTCGGAACCTAAGAATACGAGCTTATTGGAACCTATTGTGATAAAAAAATAGTTATAGTATTTTATTGTCAATTAAAATGTTTAGGTTGTTTTAGCTCTCGAGATTTTTAGGTATCTTTACTGTATGTGACCCGAATTCATTGCCATTATTCCTAAATGACATAGACAATATTAGATTATGATTAATAATATTGTTTAAACTAGCAACCAACCCCAGCTTCGCTCGGCAGCACTTTTATTATACAAAACCTCACATTTCTTCCTTATGATTATATTGTAATTGGGATTGTACATTATTTTCTTCATTCAGCAATATAAAACGAGAGTGTCAATCAATGTTTAATACGTGAAACGTTCGCATTGAATAACTCAACCCAGAACTGAAACGTTCGTAAACGCAATCGGGCAGTTTCAGGGCGGGCGGGCGAGAGACGGCATCGCCCACTCGATATTATATTGAACAACTTTATAACTACGCGTATTAGACGAACGAGCTCGTACAACGTTTTCTCATTTCCCGGACGAAACTTTTCTAATATTATAGTTTCATTCATATTGTCGGTAGTTCCGCGGAGTTTTCTTTCGTGGAAAATGAAAGACTATTTCCATAACTATTATTTCGCTTTTATAGCTTTGTTAGTTTCTTTCGCTACAAATGGATTTGTTAAAGTTTTCTAGTTTATCGCACGGAAATAATGTTTGTTCTTGGAGTGTTGACGGGTAGTGCCATGCAGATGGTGTCGGGATTTTAGCGATGGAAAAGATTTAGAACTGAAGCCTTATAACATCGAACAATTATTATTTATCGGATTATTATTGATTGGTTAACGGGATTTATCTTATATATAAAAATCTCGTGTCACAGTGTTTATTGTCGATCTCCGAAAGGACTTGACCGATTTTTATTTTTTTTGTGTTTATTTGGTAGGTCTGAGAATCATAGCTCGTTGGGTTTTTGTATAAGTACCCCTCGCTGATCAGGGTGGCCCTCTCCAAGTTTTTTTTCGACAATTATTATGGCAAAACGTAGTCCATGGGCAGAGCTAGTATATAAAATAAAATAATTAAATAAAACTTTTTTAAATACAAGCTTTTATATCATCAAAATATTGCATTGTCACGCCATATACATATGCATGCAAAATTTTAGCTAAATCGGAGACCGGGAAGTGGGTCTGCAAGATTTCATTACAGACACCGGACAGGTGAAAGTAAATAAAAGTTTGTAAAAAGGACACAACATATGCAGGGTCAGCATATGCATTGACAATAGGCGGCTTAGTGAGGCTATCTTTGGCATGAAAAAAAAGGATTATGATCAGGCTTGTTAACAAATTTTTTACATGTTGAATGTTTTGTAATTTTCAACTAGATTAATATGATTTTTACGCCATTGCACATTATGTGCAATAGACAAAAACCTGGCCTGGCCTGGTTGTTAATAATAATAATTCTATTCATAATTATTAATAGTTCCATTAGTAATTATCAACAAGAAAACACATAATAATTTTCTAATATAATAAATGCGAGCGTTTATGAGAATTAAGGGACGTTTGTAACTACTTCACGTAAAAAGTATTGGATGAAATTCTATGAAGTAGTAGCAGAAGGTCCAAAACAATTTACTTTTATCCCGATATTCCCCGGGACCGGTACTACGCAGGTAGTTTTATATTTGTACTTTCGTATTGAAAATATAGCGATATAAGTGAAAATGGGCAATATTTTATTTATTTAATAATACTTAAAGTACAAATATTGTTGTACAGAGGCAGAAAATGCCTCAGGCATTAAGCATTTTCTGCCAGTTGACCTTCGGATGATGCAGATGAACCGAAAAAACAAAAAACCTTTTTTATGATAGTCATATATTCAAAATAAAGTTAAAATCCTAATACATACGCAAAGATACAACATATAAGATATACACTAATTATATAGTTGCTTTTATAAAAATTCTATGATAATTATAGCCAAATCCTAAGTAATCCTCACTTCTTTACAATTCAATTTGATTTACAGTTCAATTTAATAACGTGTTGATAAAATCTACTTCACAACGTCCAAGTAAGCTTTAAGTTAGTTATCGAGAGCCATTAAAGTGACGTGGTATTTTCTTGTCAACAAACAAACTTTTTTGTGTAAAAACCTAAATACTGTATCATATCTTGTATCCGGTATTATGAGACCACCTAGTTTGTTGTGTAACAACCAAAAAGATAAGCTAAGGGAATTTTGTTATAAAACCAATGTTTGTTTGACAAATAATCTAAACAAGCTGACCCGGTGAACTTCGCATCACCTTGATAGATGAGTGATGAGTGATGACAGATCAAAATAAACAATCGCGAAGTATATCGTCATTTTCCATACAAATTACCATTATTCTTAATATCATTTTAAAGCGAAACCACAGAATATTCAGCAGGCCAATTATGGATCTTTCATCGTATGACATGGTATAAATTTGAGAAAAAGAAGTCATGAAATGCTGCATTTCGTATTACCCATCTCCAATGATATCATCACAATGGCATAATTTCAATGATGTCATCATTAAATAATGAAGAAATGATCAAAAATCTGACCGGAAATCGTATGTTTCGTTTTGCACTATGATATCATTTGCAAAACCATGAGATCGGTAATAGGCCCTCAGATTGGTCTATGCGTTAGATTTTTGACTTTAAATCTGTGTGGCAGTCGTTGGATCCTGGTGTAAAGCGTTATTTTTTTCATATTTTTTTTTATTTATTATTTTGCTTTTTTATTCCTTTTTTGTTTATTTTATTAAAACGATATTTTTATTTTTTTCTTATTTGACTTTTTAATTAGTTATTTTATTTATATTTTTTTAAGTTACACGCCCTATGATGCCTAAATACTTTCTTAGCTAATGTTCTAAGAGAAAATCTACTTTTTCAAATTTCATGTTCACATGCTAAATATGTTGCGCTATCGTGTGATTAGTCATTGAATAAGTGTTTGACATTTATATATATGTGTAACAAAAACCCTGTAAACCCTTTTGGCATGTTCGAAATCGATAAACGATCGTTCCTATCTATACATATAATTTTTTTAAAAATCTTCAATGAAAAAATCAAAACAAATATTTAATCATTAATATTGTAAAAGTAACACCGATTGCTCATCCCTTTGTGGGCCTGTGGCACCCCCACAACACAACTATGCTGTACCTAATTGATTACTTGTACTTACATTTTTTTCAAATGTACCTATCAATTTTAAATACAATCTAATAGTGGACATTATTTGATCAATAATTGTTTATTTAATTTTTATCTTTTTTGGATAGTACATAAGTAAACATATACGCTCCTTTAAGGGTTCACAGAGTTTGTGTTACACACTGTATAAACGAAAATGAATGTTTGTTCCCAATGCGTTCCTAAATAATTTATTAGATTGTGATGAAAATAAGGTAGTCTTCTGAGGACGCGAGAGTTCTAGCCCAAAAATCCGGTCAAGTGCGAGTTGGACTCGCGCACCGAGGGTTCCGTGCAAGCTTATCTAAGTATCCAAGTTTCTAACTACTTATATACACGGTAACTTTTTCATCACCCCGTATAATTCTAGCCAAATTTCATTATTCTAGGGCAATGCGAAATACCCTCTAGGTTGGATACACTTATGATATTGCAATATATACGAATATGTGCGACATAAACGGTCATATCTTTTCATAGCGTTGACTTCCAAGTTTGATTTTTTCGCAGTTGAAACAGTCCGTAGACTCGAGTATTTAATATACATTTAAGTTTGATATCTCTACGCATTTCAGTGGAAACGGGTCTTGGCGGACAGACGGCTACGATGGACCGTAACGAAGTGATCCTATTGTGTTCTGATTTTTCCATTTGATATGCGGAACCCAAAAGAAACCATTATAAATAGACTAACTGACTACTGATCAATGCGTGGCCGGGTCAGCAAGTTATAGAATAAATATAGTTTGTATGAGTCTTTCGTGATTATATCCATAGTGAGTAGCCAGGTGTGGACTGCTCTCGACTTGCAATGGCCAATGTGATAAATGAAAATGCATAATGCAGTGCGGTTTTCAATTCTGTTTTAATATGTATGAAGCTCAAGAACTCCTCGTGACATCATGTCGCAGCCGCCTGAAGAGTCTCAGCCTTGCCTTGACCGCGAGTGAAAACAAGATACGAAGGCACGACAATTTATTTGTTACTAGCTTCTGCCCGCGACTTCGTCTGCGTGGACTTCAGCATTGGGTCTAAAGCTTCGCTCGTTAACAATTTTCAATCTTTCCACGGGAACTATTTGAGAGATCATTAAGGAATATAAAGTACACGTCCTTTTCCATAGCATAGGTGACATGCATACTTCAAAGCTGTCTGCCCGCGGCTTAGCTCGTAAACAATTTTCAAATTTTCCCTCGGGAACTACTTAAGGAATCGGGATAAAAGGTAGCCTATATTCTTTTCCATATCAAAGACTAACATGCATGCGAAATTTCATCCAAATCCGTTTAGTCGTTTTTGCTTGATTGAGTAACAAACATCCAAACATCTAAACATCCAAACATCCACACTTTCACATTTATAATATTAGTAGGATTTGTAGCTTTACTTTTTATACTACACTAGCTTTCCGCCCGCGTTTTTTCGTTTTTCCGTGGTAATTCCGTATTTTCCCGTAGTAAAAATAATACAAACTTTATAGTACAAGTCAAAAAGTCCCCTTTAAATACCTTAAGTGGATTTTAATGCTACAGTTGTGAAAAACAAATAACTAAATTTCAAGCCCTATTTCACATTTAAAGGTTGGAATTTTCAAAAACATTTAAAAGTGTGTCCACACATTTCTACTTCATGCTTCTAGCTTCAAAAGAACGAACTTTCATAAAAACTTTCAACCTACTTTTCACCTCCTTAAGGGTCTAGTTTCGTAAAATCACTTCTTAGATGACATGTCCTGTCTATAAACTACCTTTCTACCAAATTTTATGTTTCTTGTATAAAATCAAATAAATTTATTTAGTTTCACAAATAAACATCATAAAAATACACGTAATACACATACATCAAATACAGTGAAACCAAAAAGGCCGCCACTCAGCATTATGTTGCAGAATGCACAACACCTGCAACGCTGGTATTCTGTGGGAGTCTATACAAATGTATGTAAATATTTTTTCCCCTTTTTTATATAAGTAGAAGTATTCTAAGTAGGTCACCGCACAGACATGATTCTAAATCTGTAGCCCAACGGACACGTGTATTCTAAGCTCGTCACCGCACGGACACGCTTATTCTCAGTCCGCCACTGCATCGACACGGTTATTCTAAGTCCGTCGCCACACGGATACGGGTATTCTAAGGCGCAGGTCACACAGAAAAGACGCGGACGCGTCGCGGACAGGGCGGCGTCCTTTCTAACGAGTAAGCTTCGTGTCTGCGCCCCGTCTTTTCTGTCTGTGTTGTGTCGCGACGCTTCTATACATCTTGTATGAAAGTAAACTAAACGGGCGCCGTGTTTGCGCCCTATCCGCGACGCGTCTTCGCCCTACGCTTTTTCTGTGTGGCCAGCGCCTAAGTTCACCGCACGGACATGAGTATTCTAAGTCTGTCGCCCAACGAACATGTGTATTCTAAGTCGGTCACGCACGAACCTTTTTTTTATTGCAGAAAGTTGGCAAACAAGCAAACTGCCCACCTGATGGTAAGCGGTAACAGTTACCTATAATACATGCGGCTCTTGTGAGATTCGCAGCAAAACTGCAACCCCCACAAGAACCACAGTGTACGTTGCCAACTTGTGGCACCAGATGTAAAGTCACAGTACCCAGTAATTTCACTGCCATATCTTACCCTTCAAACCGGAACACAGCAATGCAAGCACTGCTGCTTTGCGGCAGAAATAGGTAAGACGGAGGTACCTTAGCAGACGACCCTGGTACAGAGTCTCATCCAGTAAACTATAATAACAACAATATATACTTTCAATAATGTATCATTACATATAATATGTTCGAATAGTCGCACTTGGATTTAAAACAGCACCATCAATTCTGATTACCTACTCGGCTGCAGGCGAATCATATTTAATAACTTAATCAAACCCCCATACGCATCCAGGAGAATGAGTCATTACCGATATTACAGGCATTAAGAGGAGCGCAGCTTCCTCGATATCCTGCACAATCTGCGCCAATAGCAGACCACGGACAAAATCTATTAAATAAAGTTTTTACTTTAATTACAGTTAGATTGCACATCTACAATTGAGTAATAACCAGTTAATATTGAGATTTTTAACTACTGCTAATTGAGAAAATACATTGTATATCACAGCACATATAAAAATCAAAATAACTCCAGGTGGAACACTTTTTCATGTAACCACGTCACGCGATTATGATAATGTGATCTTTTAAAGTACTTTGGTGATATATTTCAATGATAGTACTGTACATTGTACGATTTATATTTTACAACTAAGTGTGTTCAATTGTTTAGATTGAAAAGTGTAAAGTACCTAATAAAATTTAAAGACATACATAGTGATATTCATCTGCGTATGTAAGTTCGTGAGTTTATAGGAAGTAATCTCTAGCACCGATTTTAAAAATTCTTTCACCAGTATATTATTCCTGAGTGAACCAGGCTATCAGGATTGTGATTTTAAATATTTTTCAATGTGAAAAAAAAAACAATATTTGTAAATCAATTCTGAAAAAAAATCGGCGTACACTGACTAGACGGTTCGAGAAAGGTGAATGGCAAAAAAACTAAATAAACGCTAAACACTCAGTTCTATGAACCACAAAAAATAATAATTTCATCACAAGTAAAAACCCGTGCCCACATCACAGGGTGTTTAATGCCCAGCGAGCTAGCGGGTCAGCTTAGTATTCTGTATTTTCTTATATCTTTGCCAATTGTGGGTCAATTCAAAATAAAATTAAATATGCAGGATGTGGCACTTGGGTTAGGTATACATTTTCATTATAATTATTATGTCAATTTCACAGACAACCTATAAACACATTATTTATATAACCAAATAAAGATACGTCATTACATTACGGCGGGCGGAGTCGGAGCGAGCTAAGATCGAATTGAAAGTAAATGTTGGTTTTTCATTATGTGGCGCGTGCAATTTATGCATGGCCGTGTCTCGGGCGCCACGGTAAACGGGGAACGAGCTCAATTATGTTTGGGATATGCAGCGACCAGCGAATTTCTCGTTCAGAACCACCCTATTGAGGCGTGTAGTATACGCCTTAAATAGGGTGTACGCAAACGGTATAACGTACACCGTTTGCGTAACTTGGATCTAAAGCCACTCCTAATCCAGCAGCTACTCACTTTACATCATCCCCTCACTACCAGGAGATGAGAAGTGTGCCCGAGTATGTTCTCACCAACACTTATTTAAAGCACTTTTTAAACTACTTAGTTGGAAATCAAACAAACTGCCCAACGGATGGTGAGTGGTAGCATTCAGTACGTGTGGTTCTTGTGCGATTCGCAGCAATTTGCAACCCTCACAAGAACCACAGTGCACGTTACCAACTTGTGACTTATGATGTAAAGTCACGGTTCATTCAATCATTTCACTGCCCCATCTTACTCTTCAAACCGGAATACAGCAATGCAAGCACTGCTGCATTGCTTAAGAAATAGGTAAGAGCAAGCAGGCGAACCTGGTACAGAGTCTCCCTTCGATGAAACGATCCTTTATCGATAAACACGTTAACCCATGAATGTCCCAGAGCACGGGTCTCTACTTAGACGAGGCGTTGGCTTCCTGTTCCCGTAGCATGAACACCGAAACACGATAAGATAAAACGAAAAATCGATATGAACTGTCAAAATATGATATAATGGCTACCTTGAAATTTTAGCGTCATTAATGTATTAAAAATGCCCAAAATAACAATACTAATATATTCAAAGCACACTCAAAACTTCAAGATAACTATAAAATCATCATATCGTGTTTCGGTGGTCATCCTAGGGGGGCTGCATCATGCTGGCCAGATGGGTTGTGTAGCGTTTTGTTTCGAGTCTCCCATCACTTCGCAAAGGAGTAACTTTGCAGCGGTACTAGAGGGAGACATTGTACCAGAGTGTACTTTAGTACTATTGTTTATTTTGTGCCAGAGTTTGCGCGGGTACCTCTATCCTACCTATTTCTGCCGCCAAGCAGCAGTGTTTACATTGCTGTGTTCCGGTTTGAAGGGTCAGACTGGTAGTGACATTACTGGGTGGGTACCCCACTTGACATTTCATGTCACACGTTGGCAACGTGGCATTGAAGTCCTTGTGGGGTTGCCGATTTGCAAGGCTTACAGGGACCACATGTAGGTACTATAGGCGACTGTAGCCACTTACCATCAGGGGGCAGCTGCTTGTTTGACAACTGTGTTATATAAAAAAATGTGGCAAATTCTCTTACGACCGGTTTCAATATCCTATCTATCTGTGCATTTGTTAACTGGAGATAGAATTTTGACGTATTTTGTATGAAGCTAATGTCAAACACCTATCGCTAGGAGCACACCAAAATAAAATCCTTGAGTGTCACACTGTTGTGACCGTGAGGAAGAACATTCGCCGCATTAGTGTGACAAAATGGTGTGACAGTGAGTAAGCACCCACCAAATCTACAGATAGATAGAATATTTTAATCGGTCGTTAGTCGACTCATAAGATATCCACAGGAAGAGAGGCAGCAGCGACACATGTATTCTGATTCGTCATCACGTGGATTTCTGTATATTATGCTATCCATCTAGTTCATACTAATATTAAAAATGGTGTCTGTCTTTGTCACGTTTAAGCTTCTTAGCCGATTTTGGTGAATTTAAATAAGGAGAAGAACATTGTGTTACATTTGCTGCGAATTCAAAACATGGAAGGGATTGAAATTTCCGTCGATTGACTTCGAACTTTGTAGTAACATTCTAAACCAAAATTTATCAAAAAGTAAGGATTGGCACTTTGAAAGGTAAGAGAAAGCAAAAAAATTACCACGCAAGATCCCATTAAAAAGAGCCGGCATGATAAGCTTGTAGTAGGTAGTTATGCTATTATTTCTTTGACACGTAATTAATATCTTACATAATGTAGAATTGCGAACTTTTTTCTGAAAGAGCTACCATCAGCTAACCCACATCCAACCCAATTTGTAGTGAAAGATGGTGGATGTAGAAATATTTCTAAAAATCATAACACATCTATCGATAAACAATTGTGTAAAAAAACAAATTCATTATCGAAAAATTGGTCTATCATCGTGAGTTACAATGCCTACCTATAAGAAATAAGTAATTTACTTAATGCAGCATCGAAATCGGCTGAATGATATCACCATCACTCGAACAGAAAAAAAACAGGAGCTGTTAGGAAATAATGGCCGCCGGACGAAGTTTCATTAGAAAAAGTTCTTTTGTCGAGTTAAAAGTTTCGCGCACAATGGTCGTAATTAAAAGTTGGCGGGCGCGGTGACATCGCCAATCCGCCGTTATCCGCCAGAGGGCGCAAAAAGGGCGCCAAACTTGCCACAGATAAACAACCACGCTTTTTGTTGCAGCCGACAGGAGCCACCAGAGTTTTGGCATTGCAATGTTGTTTAACCAACTTTGGGAAAGCTAACGGGACCCGCAAATGGAAAAAAAATCAATAATTATATAAATGTATGATAAAAAGAGAACAGGTTTGAATGATGTAACCTAAAAACAAATTAACCTATAAAATCATTTTTGGAACACTACGTTAATCAAAATCAACATGCTTGCAAATTAAAGCAGCTGTGCTTGTGTTACTGAATTACGTTCTGTCAAACCTAAGGACAAATTAAATTATCCGATTTAAAAATCATCGTTGGAAACGTTAATTAAAATTAGCATGCTTGTAAATTAAGCAGCGGCTCGCCTCACTGTTCCGTTTTGAAGAAAAAGATAGGCAGTGGAACTGTCTCTCGGGAACAGTTGGACTAAGTAGATTGATCAAACACACGGCGACGATTTGTACTGTCACTGGACACCAGATTACCACAAATTGGTAACGAACACTTAGGCAGTCTATGTAATGGTCGGTTTCAATATTCTAGGTATCTAAGTATCTATCGGGTTTTGTTAACTAGTGACAGGTATTTGACATAAGCCGCATACAAAATACGTCAAAATTCTATCTTCAGTAAAAAAATCAGAGATAGCCGGGATAATTGAAACCAAAACGGCCGTTGGAGTAGGCAGGTATTGTAAATCTTACAAGAATCACAGTGTGCTTGTAAACATTTTCTTGTTTGCTAATTTTGCTGTATAATAACATGCTACTCATTATCCCGAAATAGGAGTCGACGTGGCTTCAGCAGCGGGGGAATAGTTAAAGTATATTTTGCAAAGTAATATTAGTATGAGACCATACTTTCTACAATCACCAAAACCAATCTAAGTAGAACACCATAATCACACTTGATCGACGGCAAATGGAAGCAACAATCTGTATGACACTCGTGTAACTTATTCATACAGAATACAGACCACTTACATACAGTATTATCAAATTTTATCGACTCACGAGTAGCAACGATTTGAATGCAATTATATCTCTAGTATAGAGTGGTTCTTAGCCGGTGGTCGCTAGAAGCAGTCGGAGTGGGCCGCTAAGCCATCCGAAAAATAATATTTTACATATAAACAACCCTTTATTCATATGCTCTATTTTGGTCTAGAGTTGGTGGTCTATGGCTAGACAGATATTTGTAAAATGGTCCCTCTTCACTAAAAGGTTAAGAACCACTTTGTAGACAGTTTAGGAAGAGAGAATATCGAACCATTTTATAATTGAATACATTATTAAATTCATCGCTTGCCAGAAAATAAGCAATTTCATCCTGTCGAGACATTTTTAAAATTTAAAAACTTTAATACAAGACATTTTTAAATTAAATTATTCATATACCGTACCAACTCAATATTTTTATTTCAACAATGTAGTAGAATTTTAAGATTGTTAGTTCAATAATTATTTA
Organism: Schoenobius gigantellus; assembly: GCA_963935595.1. Taxonomy (NCBI): domain Eukaryota; kingdom Metazoa; phylum Arthropoda; class Insecta; order Lepidoptera; family Crambidae; genus Schoenobius; species Schoenobius gigantellus. Next base: position 6,095,842 of record OZ012549.1, read on the forward strand.
TTCCCTTATACGATATGTCTGTGTTTACCACCATGGTACATGTTTGTGTACCCACCCAAAGATGCGAACATAACAAAATTATTGCTGTGTTTACCACCACGGCTCGTATGATAAACACGGCACCTGTGTTTACCACAAAATAAAAAGGAAACCTCAACAATTCCACTGAATAATTACCAACGAAAATATCTTTTCCATCACTTATTGACACAACATTACGGACGCATCGAGCGTTCAGACATGCACGTGGCAAATCAATTCGAAACAATTGATAAATCATTGCGAATATCACGTTACAAATTAATGGGCTGGCGATACGGAAATTAAGCCGGTGCAGACAGGGTGGGTCGGCCGGCGGCGGGATGGGCGGTGGTGGCAATCTAGGAGACTGAATAGTCTGGGCGGTTGAATGAAATATCTAGCGTGCTGCCCATCAGGCTTGCGAGAACGCATTAGGCCTGACAGGCTCTAGCAGACTCCTAATTCGGCAGGATTTCGCTTAGATGAAAAGCAGTTAATTTTTTATCCGTTTCGTTACGTAAATAGGCATGCGGACTGGTTATTTAAAGTGAAACTCTTATAAGTAAAAAAGAAATATCAGACAATTACTCGTATTTTGCCGAAATAACAAAAGCGTATTAAAGTTATGAAGTTAGGGCTCGTGACGTCACGAGTGAGTAGAAAGTATACCTACATATGACGTCATGTGTCATTTCCAATTAAAGTATCAATGCAAGTAATAGATTGTGTAAATATAGAAATAATACGTGTCCAATATTTCTTATTGTAATATGCCAGACGGATATAAAAAAAAATGTTCACTTCCCAATTATTTTTTTCTGGAGGCTTAAGTTGTGATCTTTATATATTAATTTGTGATTGTTTTATGTGTACCTATAAGTTCTGAAAACACCTGTTTCAGCAGGAAATCAACGTATTTCACAGCGTTTACAATGCCATGGGTTAGGTTTGTCAAAAAAAAAGTGTATTAATTCAAGCAGCAATTTAAATAATATGTCCCGGAGAAATGTTGATTTTTGATTTTATTTCGTCATTATACTGACGTAGTATTTAAGAGATTTTTGTATATATTTATCACTATTGATGGATATTAACATGTCTATTAATAGAGTATAGAATCAATCGGTTGTAGGTGCTTTTTAAATTAATATTTTTATATTTATATTTTCCCATTATCATAAATAATGAATTAAGCGCAAAATCATATAAATTCATTTAGAATTAACAACACAATCGCACGATATGAGGACAAATTAATGTTCACAGGCGCGAACCATAACGAATCTAATAAAATGCAAATGGATTCTGGAAGTACAAACATAATTCCGTTATTAGCGACTCTACGTGATATATTATCAAGTTAAAATTTAATTAATTTTCCCTCCCCACCTTTCCTCCCTCACCCGGTATTGAGGATGTTCAATTAAAATATCTTCGCGTGATAAACGACTCTCGATAGTGATAGGTTCAAGGTTCGGTTATCGGTTGTGTTTAATTTATTCGTGTTGATAGCGATGATTAATTGGTTTATCTTGTTATATCAACACTTAAAGTTTTTTTTAAAGTCATATTCAGGCAGTAACGTATTTTTCGAACGTTGTTATAGTGACAGACAGTGACTATAAAGTATGTAAACGACCACAAGAAATCCTGCAGCAAAATCTTTAAAAACTGTAAAGCCTGTAGCAAAAGCTTTAAAAAATGCAAAGCCTGTGGCTAAATCTTTAAAAATGCAGTCTGCAGTATCTAACGATACTTAATATTTAATAAGATTTGCCACAGGCTTTGCATTTTTTTTCTTGTGGGTGCCAAATGTTCTATTCTACCTACCATCAGAAAACCATCTGCCGTTTGTATTTTTTAGTTTTCGGTGCATGATAAAATACATATTATATTATTACCAGTTGTATTTTACCAAAACTTTCAGGATCTACATGTACTATACGCCACTGTAGTCGATTACCAATCAGGTGGGCAGCCTCCTTGTTCGCCATGTTCATTGTATAAAGAAGCCACTTTAACCGCATAGTGACCGCCTTGAGAGAGGAAGAGAATCGGACTTCATGGAAGTTCCTGACACATGAGGCAATGGACAAACCAAGAAGATAATTGTATAAAAAAATCAATAATTTACACTATTCCATTGCATAGGCATGTAAGTTTATAAGTCTTTGATTTGCCACTCGAATGGCTTATAATCTGGACATCAGTCCGCCTAAAATGCTATAACAAGGTCGGCAAAATTTTAAATTTTAAGTCCATACTTGCATATTGCCCATGCAATTTTAAAATACACGTGTCGCCTTTTCGCCGCTTTCCGTGGATGTTTCATGAGCCGACAATGATCGTAGGTCTCGAATCAAAACCGTCGGTCTGGTCAGCATGATATGTATGCCGATTTCTCCAAATGATGGCCTCGTTCAATAAGTGACCTGTATCCAGCAGTGGGACTTATATATATTGAAGTGATGCTCACGGACAGATATTGGGATTATAACAAAATCTAGTTTTATTGTTCGTCATGTAGTTTAATTATAGAAATTGGTCACGTATTTTTACTTATTTTTTCCCTGTTCAAAAACATATGACTATACATTTTGAATGACGCCTCTGTAAATTTTTTGATTGACGTCATGACTTAGAGCCCCGACTCCTTAACTTTGAAGCGCTATAATATCTCGGTAGTTTTTTTTTATTATGACAAAGCAAAAAAATACGTGTCTGATATTGTTTATTATGTAACTAATGGACTAATGACATTTTCATTTTTCATAGCCTATCAGCATCTATATTGTGACATCATAAAAATAAAAGTACTTAACAGATGGAAATCTCGCCGATATCGCGACTTAGTGCACAAACAACAAATTCAACGTTTTACGGGTCAATTTCGCCAAGAATAGGTATTTATAGGAGTTTTATCGGCTAAATTCGATTCATCTCCGCTCCGCCCGGCCCCGGGATACCAATTCCAGCGGAGAATTAAATTTGCTTCTCACCCGGAAAAGTTAAGGCTTTTAAAACGGAGACGAACGCGTTGCGTGGCGCGAACGAAATGTTATCTTGACATGCTTTTTTATTAGCATCTGTTTAGTCTCAACGTTGACGCTATTTTCACAACTAAGTTATGTGCCTAATTACATTTTTCTATGAAAAATGTAATTAGGCACTCGCATTTGAGATTAATGAATTTTATTGTGTCGAATCGAAATATCTGGCCTCCTTTTGCCGAAGTTAGCGAATACAACAAGATACATATCCACAAGAGAACTCTTAATGTATGAACATAAGATTAATTATAAAACTTATATAGATAATAGTAGAAAACAGGCCGAATGAGACTCACCTTGTCTAAGTTTGTCCTTGTCGCACGAGTGTCATTTTAAACATATTTTTACGTTATTAACAAGGAAATATATACCTACTGTAACACCGTTTTTTGTTAAAATTTCACGAAACACTACACTACTCAGGAAATAGATCTCTATTGCCAAACTTTCATTTTCATCATGTCATTTCCGCTTGCAATTTAACATAGAACCTTCCGCTTACGTGGCAAATTCCTTGTGTAGATACATATGTAGATATCAAATATGAAGAGTGTGACTGAATTATCGCTTACCTATTTAAAAAAATCTAGTTATCAAAATAATTTAAAAAATCTCGTCTACTTTTTCCCGAAAGAGTAACAGTGTTGCGGGCTAATTTTGTGTTATGTCACAGATTAGATAATAGTACTACGTTATGTGTAAAGTCATACATTGCTGTGTTATACATTGGAAACAAGGGTCAATTAGTTGTCTAAGTACTGCCACTTAAAAATACGTACATATTTAATGCAGTGAATGTACTTAATTGCTTTGTTACGACTATATAATATAAAAAATAAATATTATGTTGTTTTAATTATTTCTATCTAATCAAGAATATACTTTAAAATTTCGAAATATAAATATTTCCAGAGGAAGTTATAATCATATCAAATTGAAATTACATACGAGCATTTATGTCAAGGAGTACGCTTGACACGAGATTTTGTCTATTATTTACCCAAGCATCAGCAAGCATTAGCTCCGCGTGGCGGATCCATTGTAGCCCTAATAAAGTATACATTATGTATTAGATATGCATGAATTATTCATAGCCGATGCCGATTCCCAGAAAGTTTTATACATTTACATATTATGTAGTTTACTAAAAAAACTCACGTTTGTTTTAAGTGGGCATACGAAATTGAGTTTTAACCAAACTGGAACAATATTTGTGCTGTGAACGTTTTTGTTTTCTGATTCTCTGTTTTAACAGCACAGATAAAACTGTACATGTTTTTCTCTGTGCAAAATGCTAATTCAAATAAATAGGTGAACTATCTTTCCGCCCGTGGGTTTGGTCGCCTTGATCAGCGATTTTGGTTGTTACAACTTTTAAAACAATTTCACATTATTTATATTCTCTATTCTCCTCATATTATTCTATGTAAAATATTTCCCACCTAGGTGCTAGATTTCATCTGATTCTTAGATCAAGTAGCTTTCGAGACTTTGTGTGACGATAAAGTCGAATTAAGTACCAAAACTATTATTATTTCCCTATCTTATTAATTTGCAAAGAATTTTGATGAGAAATTATGCAGCTATTTGGATCGTACAACCACAGATACCCAGATGATATGAATCAAGTCGGCTTTGTATCTGTGTGCAGTATGAAATAAATTTTGTCTTTTTAGACCCATGCCTATTATATTATCTGAGGTATAGCTTATTTCCGGATATGAGGTTTTGCGGGAAATTTTTAATATATCGAGGATTACGCTTGTCCAAGCCGAGCTCAGCGGATTACAGCCGCCTGAAATACAGGCGCAGTAAAATGGCCGTTGCTTTAAGAACGAAATGGGATTCGTCGCTCGTTATGTTTTTAAGGGACGTATGTCTCTTAGGGTCTCTAATGCAGCACGACAAATATACAAAGCTTACCGTAAATCTCGATAAATGTTAAAGAATCGACGCAATGATCGCAACAAATCTATTCGGAAATGAATATAAATTAGGTATCATTATTATATTTGAACGCCTCCGTGATCTTGTAGTTTAGATAACCCGGTCCGGGGTTCGATTCCCCATGGTTTTCTGCTCTGTTTGGTTGGTGATTTACTACCTAGCTACCACCGTCTTACCTAAGTTTGTCACCATAATGACAGAGTAACATTGTTGTGATCCGAGAGTTAGAGGTAAGACAGCCAGTTCATCCGCTATTGATGAGGCCATGGAGGTGAAGCTCGCTTCCACTATCTGCCTTATCGTCACTTACCATCAGGTCAGATGAAGGCCAATGAATTCCTTGTTGTGCATTAAAAAAGTATTTTTGAAAATTTCGCTAATCATCATCGTTATTAAAGGCGAAGTTAATGAGGAGATTCTAAGTGTTTGTGCCTATCGATGTGTGTCTGAATGTACGAGTATGTGTATGTATATCACACGCTAAGTAAATAATAGGTTGGGGAAAAAGTTTCTTCGCATTTTTTAAGAAAATTCAAAACATTTTTTAATATAGTTTATTTACATTTAACTAAAGTATGTAGGTACCATTTTGTTCGATAACTTTTTGCCATCTTGTAGGTAGGGACATGATCCCATTGCTATAGAAATTTTGGGACTTCTGGTCAAAATACCGCGACAAGTGGTTTTGGCAGTCCTCTCGTGATGTTAACCTGACACTGCCTAAAGAATTCTGAAGAGACCGAAACAGGTGGAAATCTGAAGGTGCAAGGTCAGGACTATACGGCGGATGCATTAACACCTCCCAGCCAAACTCTCTTAATTTTTGCTGAGTGGCTAAAGATGTGTGAGGTCTAGCGTTATCATGATGAAAAACCACACCCCTTCTGTTGATTAATTCCGGCCGCTTTCTCTCAACTTCTTGCTTTAATCTCATCAGTTGTTCGCAGTAGAGTTCAGAATCGATGGTCCTGCCTGGTGGTAACAGCTCATAATGAATAATGCCCTTCCAATCCCACCACACACACAGCATCACCTTGTTGCGAGTTAACCCGGGTTTCGCCACAGTCTGTGAAGCCTGACCGGCCTTTGACCACGACCTTTTTCGCACGATCTTGTCGTACGTGATCCACTTTTCATCACCAGTTATCAGCTTCTTCAAAAATGGTTCGGTTTCATTACGTCGTAATAAAGAATCACAAATGAGTACACGGTTCATTAGGTTTCTTTCAGTGAGCTCGTGAGGTACCCAAATGTCGAGCTTTTTTGTGTACCCAGTTTTTTTCAAATGCGCCAAAACTGTTTTGTGGTCAATTCCCAGTTCTTCAGCTACGTCGTAACTACTGACATGCCGATCTTGCTCCACTTTTTCAAAAATGGCATCCATTTTATCTGTCATAGGGCGACCAGAGCGACGTGCATCTTTGACATCAAAATTTCCGGATTGAAAACGCTTAAACCAAATTTGTGCTACTCTCACAGACACTGCACTAGGTCCATAAACATCGCAAATTTTTTTCGCGGCTTGCGTTGCATTTTTACCTTTTTTGTAGTAAAATTTTAAAATGTATCGAATTTCTTCATTAGATTCACTCATCTTGGCGGTACGAAAAACAAATGAAAATCACACATTTTCCTAATTTGAATTTGGAATTATGTTCTTTAAAATTTAAACTTTCAATGATACCAAAACCAGCCAGATACAAATAGTATAGCCAAAGAGATTTTATTACAAGTTTATACATACTATAATGCGAAAAGACTTTTTCCCCAACCTAATATGTATCTGCGGACTGTGGAAACTCTACCGACAAACTGTTTTTCACTTTGACAGCATAGAGTAGTAAGAAAATTGTTATTTGTACAAAAAAAAAGGATTCGGATGAGAAATAATTGAATGAAAGCTGACATTTGACATCCTTAACCCACAATGATGACTAGTGAATATAAAACATTGAATGATAAAAGATTCTCAACAATAAATATGTTTGCGCAATCCACCTCATTGTCGCTTCGATAAACTATTCACTGTCGAATAAAGCAGAAAATCCCAGCGCTGAGGGCTGAATAATTTCGTGGACCCTTGTAATCGGTCCTTAGGGTTGCCCCGGAGTCTCGGGGCCGATAGAGCGGTTAGTATCCACTTGTTGCGCCGCGGTCACGCGACAGCCGGGATAAAACATCGCTATCCGGGATCTTTTATAGGTTCCGTTTTGGTGAACACCTTCTTTTTTGTGACCGATACTACCGAGAAAAGGTGGCGCCACGCTGTGAAGAGTTTTCAGAAGTGACAACGCAGTCGACAGATTATTTATTGATCAAAAATATGTTTTGTTTCATCACTAACATATTACTAGAGGGTGACTTTTTTACCAGAGTCGTCTGAATGGGTACCTCCGTGATTCCTGTTTCTACCGCCAGCAGCATGCCAGCAGCGGTGCTTGCATCGCTGTGACCCTGGTTTGAAGGGTAAGGCAGGCAGTTAAATTACTGGGTACTGTGACTTGACGTGTTATGTCACAAGTGGGCAACGTAGGACTTCCTTGTAAGGGGTTGTCAATTTGCAAGTCTTACCAGGAACCACATATACTATAGGCGCCTACCGCCTACCATCAGGTGGGCAGCCTGCTTGTTGCCAATTTAGTTGTTAAATTTACAGAATTAGGTTTCAATATCTACAAAAATTATTAAGAAACAAACGCATTTTTAGAAATGTTTGTTCAAACTTCAACCACTTCAAATATTCATTTCAGTTGTAAGGGCGATTTGTAGTTACTTCGACCAATTTACGTCCCACTGCTAGGCATGGGTCTACCCTTAGACGAGGAGGATGGTTCTACCCTTAGACGAGGAGGATGGGTCTACCCGAAGATAAATTGACCTACCACACCTCGCTGGCCAGACGGGTGTAGGCTTTTTTGGGTTCGGTGTTTAGGGCCTCGGTGTAGGGTTTTTTGAGTTCTTCATCTCTTTCATTATGCAGGGGTGTACCTGCGGACCTATCTTAGTCGACTCCACGATATCCACGGGAAGGACGGGATCGGTGACGATGCATCGTAAACCCGTCACCTGAAGGGCCGTTATAATCGAAGGTTATTAAAAAAAACCGGTCAAGTGCGAGTTGGACTCGCGCACCGAGGGTTCGACCAAAATTTTACTTCGGTTTCGGACTAAGTACATATTTTTTCAATTATAAGTGCTATAGACATTGCTTCTTGCCAAATTTTATGATTTAAGTTCAACTGGAGTACCTTATAAGTTTTGATTTCTTTTTTTTAAGAAAGAAAGAAAAACATTCACAATACATTCACAACACAAGATTTCCTTGCGAAAATATGCGACATAAACGGTTATATCTTTTGATAGAGTTGACTTGCAAGTTTGTTTTTCTTATATAAATTTTGAGATAGATATGTCTACGCGTTCCTGAAAAAAGGGTCTTGCTTGACAGACAGACGGATAACGGAGTGATCCTATAAGGGTTCCGTTTTTCCTTTGGAGGTACGGAACCCTAAAATACAACTTTCTAGGTTTCAGTAGTTGAAAATTAGTTTATATAAGTATAGATATTTTGTAACTCTCCGCAGCTTCATCTTCGGTCTAAATATTTTGCAAACGCTATTCGTTTTATTCTCAAGAGGCGGATGTCATGACGGGCGCCTCTGCGGCTAATCCTTTCACTTGTTGAGTCCCGCGGCTCCCATCGGATTACTGGGACGTTGTGAGGCCGCACTCACTCGTTTAAGGTGTTCAAGGTTCTTGGCAATAAGTTAGTTTGGAGCACCTCGAAATATAAACATAGAATTATAATATAAAAATATCGAGGCATAAATAGTATTTTGTCATATCATTGCTGCAGTCTAAATGAAAATTGTAGATACGAAAATATATAAAGTCAGTTTTCTAAATTACTTTTTTAAACATCCTGTAGTGTTTTGTGCCATTTTTTGGTTTAAGTAACATAACTATTGCAAAAGTAGATGAAGTTATTTTATACCTAATGTGACATGATGATATGTTCATGATTGTCAATTAATTAATTGTCATTTATTTTTGATGGTTAGGGTTCCGTAGGTTCGAATAATAAAACGAAACCCTCACAGAATCACTCGTGTGTCTATAAGAGTGTCTGTCACAGCCAACGTTTTCTTTCTTCTGCTAGTAAATATTATGTAATATTCTTAAATAAGAAGCAATTTGCGTTTAATTTCGTCTTAAAAGATAGGGTTATTACCCCTTATTTTTTATTGAAACCAAAATAGAGGGATATTACTGTTAATAATATTATCTTCACATTACATTAACAAGTCAAAAGGATTTTTCCTTTGTTAGCTTGTTGAGAAATAATAGATTATTATAAAAAGCTCTACAATCTAAAATAGATAGGACGAAAATCTATAAAAAATGTTATAGTATCAGTGCTTTAAAAACCAAAAGAAAATTAAACTATTATTCCGTTCCAATAACGTTATAAAAGAACGAAGATTGCGCGGCATTCCTTTGCCTGAAAATTACACGCCATAAAACTAATACCGCCCGCCCAACGTCCGCACCGGCTGCAATGTCTTTTAAAATTGTATTTGTATTCTAGTCAACTACAAAATAAATTAATTGAACTCTAACACTAGGCTTGGTGTAAGATTTATTGTGATGCTTATACATTCCGCATACACGAAATTTAATATCGGAATCGTCTAATCCAGACGTGACCAACTTCATTTTACCCAAGTACCGTTTAAAACAAGCCCTGTGCGATCTCAAAATAACATGCTTTTTGAAAATTTACCATTATCAGGTACGGTCGATCGCGACTTATCCGCTGGGCACCACTGATCTATCCGAATTAGTAGGAATATACTCGTAGAGCCGTCGTCTCGCGACCACGTAACAGTTTTCACACGGAATCTCTTACGAAGCTTGAGTTTGCGAAATATGGCGAAACGTAAATTCAAACTAACCTTTAAAAAATTATAATGGTGAATTTTCGCAAATTAGTTTGTTCTGAATTGAGAATAGAATCAATTCCACTAATAAAATATATGGGTCATATTTAATAAATTTTTTTGAAACCACGTTGCTTTTTAAATTTACTTAACTCTATCATCTATATCTCTCGGCGGCGAGCGCGCGGCAACATTGTACATGAAAACGCGCGACCGTAGAGTTTAAAATTTGCGAGATATGCAACAAAGCGAAAATTATGAAATACCTTCATAAATCATCCGTGTAAATTTAATTTCGTAATTTATTTAAATAGTTTATAATAAAAATAAGAGGGTCTGAAGGTTTGCTCTATTTCATCAACACGTGTGTATGTGTATAATGCAGTTATCTATTTATGTTACAGTAGTCACATTATTATAATAGATTTTAATAATCCAATTTACTGTAACGCTCCATTTTAAATCATGCTGTATACACATGTTTGAGAGTAGAGTCTTGTCCACTGCTTTGTACTGTGTAATCATTGTTCAAACTATGATTGTACTCTGTTTTGTGTATAAAAAAAAACAAGAAGGTTTCTCTTTTTCTCTTTCCGCATAGACGACTACATATTGTGAACATATTGCAACAGATCACATACTCAGCATATCTACATAGCATGTAAACATACTTAGCAAGTGCAAGAATATACCAGTAGATGAAGGAAACCAATTCCCAACCAGCTAGAGACAAAGTTCCGCCTTTGTAAGCGTCTGCGTCCGGGAACAAGGCTAGGCTATCCCGGCTTATCAATAGACCCCTTTGAGCAGCCGCATCAGCATATTGGTTCGTTAGAACTGCGAGAATGCAAACCACCCTGTGCTTCCTACCGTCAGCAAAAAAATCAACCTTATTTTTTCCTACAAAAAAAAATAAAATATTTTAAGCAATTAGGTGCCTAGTCGTTATAATTGTGTAAATATATTTTTGTATGCTTGTAATGGCTTAGTGACAACAATTTTTGATTGCTGACCGTACGCTCGCAGCGCATGTAGGTAGCCTGCTATTATGGAGAGTTGTGAATGCCTGTCTGGTAGCCAGACAGGGGTAATATCGGCTTTTGTTAAGCGTTTTTTTTTTCTTATTTTCGCCAGCACTAAGCTAATTGAAATTCAGCCGTCACGATTTTTAGGAAGGCTTTTGTTTGAAACTTGCAGTTCTAACGGAATGCTTTGATGTGAATCGATTACTTTGTATTGTATGTATCTTGTGTAGGTTCTGAAATTTGTATTGAGGCTTATCCATACAGAATTGTATTGACGGGCGAATGTAGTAGTGTTTTTATTATCTTTATTAGAAGAACCAACTTAGGTAAGTACTTATATAAAACTAGTAACTGATTATGTGAATTCGAGAAATTAATATCATCGTTTTTATATTCATTGATATGCAATATAAAAAGACATGAATGACACAATTTAAATACAACATTAAATAGCTTATCGTTTATAAGCATTAAATGTCATTTCTTGAGGTTTCGTTACAAAAAACAAAAATATTAACATCGTTTTCGACTAAAATCAATGTAATTCCATTTCGTCTCGCCTCCCGCGGTCGCCATCAAAGAAACAATTCCGTTGCGTCCGTGAACCCGATGAAAATATTTAACAACTGCTACACAAAGACGTTGTATAAATTACGAAACAGCCCTTTGTTTGGGTTGTACACGTATGTTTAACTAGCTGCGTCCCGCGGTTTCAGTCGCGTTGGTTCCTGCCTAGTTAGATTCACTCGACACATCACTCTACTACGCTTAACCCCGATTAAGCGTAGTAGAGTGATGTGTCGAGTTACGGAATAAGACAATGAGCGAATGAGACGTGTTCGTTGATGAGCTACTCTTGATATAGGCTAAAAGGCTGTGAAAATTTTTAAATATAGCCCAGACACATTTTGACTCCACCATAGAGTCAAAGGTAAAACTATCCATCGAGTTTTCCTTATGGACCAATCGACCCATACGATGAGACTATTTTTAATATTTGCATATACATTTGAACCGTATGAATTAAGAAACAGCCCTTAGTTTGGATTGTACACGTATGTTTAACTAGCTGCGTCCCGCGGTTTCAATCGCGTTGGTTCCTGCCTAGTTAGATTCACTCGACACATCACTCTATTACGCTTAATCCCGATTGAGCGTAGTAGAGTGATGTGTCGAGGTACGTAATGAGACAATGAGCGAATGAGACGTGTTCGTTGATGAGCTACTCTTGATATAGGCTAAAAGGCTGTGAAAATTTTTAAATATAGCCCAGACACATTTTGACTCCACCATAGAGTCAAAGGTAAAACTATCCATCGAGTTTTCCTTATGGACCAATCGACCCATACGATGAGACTATTTTTAATACTCGCAAATACATTTGAATCGTATGTATTACGAAACAACCCTTAGTTTGGGTTGTACACGTATGTTTAACTAGCTGCGTCCCGCGGTTTCAGTCGCGTTGGTTCCTGCCTAGTTAGATTCACTGGACACATCACTCTACTACGCTTAATCCCGATGAAGCGTAGTAGAGTGATTTGTCGAGTTACGGAATGAGACAATGAGCGAATGAGACGTGCTCGTTGATGAGCTACTCTTGATATAGGCTAAAAGAATGTGAAATTTTTTAAATATGTATAGCCCAAAGTCACATTTTGACCCCACCATAGAGTCAAAGGTAAAACTATCCATCTACATAGTTTTCCTTATGGACCTATCGACCCATACGATGAGACTATTTTTAATACTTGCATATACATTTGAATCGTATGAATTACGAAACAGCCCTTAGTTTGGGTTGTACACGTATGTTTAACTAGCTGCGCTAAGCGGTTTCAGTCGCGTTGGTTCCTGCCTAGTTAGATTCACTCGACACATCACTCCACTACGCTTAATCCCGATTGAGCGTAGTAGAGTGATGTGTCGAGGTACGGAATGAGCTACTCTTGATATAGGCTAAAAGAGTGTGAAAAATTTTAAATATAGCTAAATGAAACATTTTTGACCCCACCATAGAGTCAAAGGTAAAACTGTCCATCAAGTTTTCCTTATGGAAAAATCGACTCATTCGGTAAGACTATCTTTCATACTCGCAGATACATTTGTGTTCTAAACGTCGATCACACATAAAGTGAAATATGATTAAAGCGGATAAATAGTTATTATACCATTCCCCTTCTAAAAAGCTTATTTTATTCACCGAAAACAGTGAATAAAAAGAACTTTTAATCACTGTTTTGTGTTTGAATTTAGAACATACCAATATATTCGACCTTCATCTCAATACTATACACCTCCTTACGCAAAAAAATATACGATAGGTACAAACTCCTTGTGCAATGAATACTCGACATCGACATACGAACTCCTTGTACAAATTACTCCCCGAGAGATAAAACAATTCAAGATTGAATACAAGATGACACAACGAAAATTACAAAAATTTGAAATTCGCACATAGCAACGTGATGAATTTATCATGAATCATTTTACAAGCTTTTATTCACTTTCACCTGTCTGGTGTCTGTAATGAAATCTTGCAAGTTAAATTTGACCCACTTCCCGGTCTCCGATTGAGCTGAAATTTTGCATGCATGTGTACATCGCGTGACAATGCAATATAATGATGATATAAAAGCTTGTATTAAAAAAAGTATTTTTTTAAATAATTTTATTTTTAGCATGTAGATCCTTCTTTTTTAAATGTAAAAGTTTTTGACCACAAAGTTTGAATTCATATTCAAAACGTTCTAATTTCAAATCACTTCAGATTTTTCCACGCAGATTTCGAAGAATAAGAAAGCCTTTCCGGGCTGGTGAGGGGAAAAATAATTTCCAGTTTTGAATAAGTAAAATACTTATGTTTCTGTACTTTAATTAAATAGGATGCTGATAGCTACCTACAAAAGATAATATAATTTTATATTCAGGCGGAAAATTATCCAGTTTACAGAGGAAAGATGAAAGCTGCACGTAAGTGGCAATAGAATGCATTAATGAAAGTTTCAGCCAGTTTTAGAGTAACTATCCAATGAAAGCGGGCGGCCACCACCGCCCACAGCCCCCTTGCCTTCCGGACTTTAAATTAAAAATTAAAACGCTGCTATGTTTACCCTGTACGCGTACGTTGCGCGTCATTGTGATTTTGACGTTTGGCCACAGATACATTACAAACAAACTTTTCACATTTGCCGCGCAAACAGTTTGTATTTAGAAAAAAAAACAAAGTATGCGTATTGATCGCGGCTCGGCGCATGCGCGGACAAAATTTGCAATTACAAGGTGCTCCGTGCAAATTTCGTCTGAGTTTATAATTCGAAAGCAGAGTCTAGCGTCGAGTTTCCCGCTCGCGGCGGTCGCGTGCGAAAGAGACGGATATACTGGGAAATAAATTAAACTTAGCGGGTGCAGCGTTTTCAAATTTTGCGCGTTTTTCACGCCACGCCACAAGTTGGCGTTGTGTTGCTACGTTATATAAATATCAATTAGTGCAGTATTATAATTTACGAGCTTCAGTATGTACGTTTTTTCATAATTTTTTCTGTGTTTCAATATCCTAAGTATACTTTTTTATCTGTATTTTGATCTGCTTATCAATTTTTTGCTATATGCACAGACACCCAATTTGATATTTGATTCAATTCGATGTCTGAAGTTTTTTGGATTTGTATTTTTATCTTTTTTTGTTTTAATATACTTTTGACTTTTTGTTACTTACAAGAGATTTGTTGGAATATCCTACTGTATTATCGAAATCTTTGATTCACTATTATTAATTTCTCGATTTAACTGTTTGATTTGGATCGAAATGTCGACTTTCCATATAAATCTGAATAATTACCTAACTTATTACTAAAATAAGAACTGCATATTAAAACGGTAACATAGTACAGCTTTTATTCTTCAATATTTCTGGGTACACATACACAATGGGGAACTAAAGGTTTTTTATTGACCTATTGCGACTGGCCGCATGTGTCGTTACAGCAGCAGCAGCGTCACCGGTTTTCGGAACTAAAATGGAGTCGCATGAATGTCATAAATTTAAAACTACCTACACAAATATTGTTGAAATAAAAACACTTTCACTTTCACAGCGGACTGTTGATTTTGTTACATACCTACCTAATTGGGTAACATATTAAAGTAAAATTAAAAGAAACGGATCCATAATGTTCATTAAATATATTAATATAAAATACTAATTATTCGTTCGAATTGCAAAACATCAAAAAGCAGATAAATGAATAAGTGTTTGTTTGTTGAGTTTGTTTTACATAACAATGTAAAACAAACGGTTTAAATTTATTTTTTCTCAATTAGAAGTTTTCAGAGAAGTTATATTAGACAATTAGAAGTTTTCATTTATACACATTTTTATATATAATAGACAAAAATACACCTCGGCCAGAATTGGAGCCCCGTCGTGAACATACCCTGTTGCCGCCATGATACCAGGTCACCGGGACTTACTGGCCAATTACAAATAAGGTAAAATGCAATTGGGATGATGACTGAATTCTAATTTTTACGTCTCGTCATTAAATGTTAAAATACCGTGGAAAAAGATGCAGGCCTGTGAAATTAGAATTAAAATCGGCTTAGAAATACACAAGATACAAGCATTTTAAGTTGTTAATTTGAAGGCGATTAGACAGAGAGATCCGACATCAACCGTGACGTCATTGTTGAGTACGGCCATATAAACTCCTTGTAAATTGCCGTTTTGCTAGAAAGAGATGGAGAAAAATCTTTAACACCTTATATCTTGGTTGTTTTTATAGTTATTCGAAAACCGATTTTTTCTTTCTGTTTATTATATGAATGATCTTCTATTAAAGCAAAAAAATTTTTTTTGTCATCTAGCCTATTCGTGGATGGCTCAATTAATGCTGTAAGGTATCAAAGCATTCTGCAAGAGAGTCTGCTACCTTCTGGGCCGAAGTTGAAACATCAAGTTAACTTTACATTCCAACAGGATGGTGCCGCATGCCATACACAACAACAAAGAAATGGTTTCGTCAGAACAACATCCCTACCATGGAATGGCCATCAAATAGCCCAGATTTGTCTCCAATCTGGCCAACCTAAGCCAAAGTTTAACTTTATTGATCTAGATCTCTCTTTTTATCTAGCTATGCAGCTCTAATGCTACAATTGGCTTAATAAGATAAAAAGAGCTCAATATAGTAGAATTTCCGCCTAACTTGGGCTCTGGGTAAGTCGTCAGGTACATTTTTCAAATAACAAAGTATTTCAAAGAATACAATAAAGGTTTTTATGCAGCTCTAATGCTGCACAATGTACTGTCAATAATTACGTATCAACATCCAACTTTCTTGACACATATCGCGAAAATTGGTTAAGAATAAAGCAAACTTCAAAACTTTTACATTTTCTTTATAAATGTAAATTAAATTTATGGCAACATTTACGAGAATAAACATCATTTTAATGTTTAAGTTTCACGTTGTTTAATTTTAATAAAAATGCAGTCATAATACCTACGCTAATATTATTTATATTGCATTCTCAGTAAGCGCATGAAACTTAATTACTTTTTTAGCCTCCTTTCTTTGACATAAACTAAGCAAGTGCAGTTAATTCTTCTAGATCTCATAAAAAGTACTACATCCCTCCAAACCAATCGCACCGGTCGATTCGGAAATAAATTGAAAGCCGACATAATGAAGACGGGCGCATATAGCCTGCAGACGGACTAATTTCGCGGCCGCCATCTTGCGATCGCCATGGCAACGAGACGGGCCCGCCCCCATGCACTTGCTTGCATGCACTTTCAGACAGTCTAGCTATGTCTAGGTACGAACGAACGGCCTGATTAGTGATTTCGGACGCAGCTGTGGAATTTGAAAAGCTTGCTTTGGATAAAATTGAGTTTGATCAGAATAGACGCGGAGGTAGAATGTAGTTTTTTGCTAAAGACAGAGGGTACGAATGATATAAGTTCCAAATCACCTCTTCACTTGACTGATGTGATGGGCTACCGCGAAACGATTGACAGATATAAAACATACTTTAAAGTTTAAGTATATACCACAATCAATGTAGAGATTGGAACAGTATTAAAAAAAAGAAATTTAGTTGAAATTTCGCTCGGGTTGAATCAGTGCTCGGTGACCTAAGTGATCAAGCGTCACGGTACCTATGTTCAAGACGCAGGTTAGAATAGGGTTGCCACCCGTATTTTTTTTTAGGCGGGGGAATCTTCTTACTATTCAACAAGGGGTAGGCTGACAAGACCGCCCCAAGGATATGCCTTGGACTCGGGTATAAACCCCATACCTTATTAATCCGCAGGTCAGGGGTTCGATCGTTGTGTTTTTAGTTTTTCTAACTTCATACTATGTACATTTCTCCGACGCTCCAACGGCGAAGGAAAACATCGTGAGGCAACCTGCATATATCTGCGAAGAAATTCAAAGGTGTATGTGAAGTTGACCAATCCGCACTGTGCCAGCGTGGTTGACTAAGGCCTAAATACCCTAACATAGAGTAGGCTCGAGCCCCTTGGTAGGGACATAGGTACATGAGCTGTGGTGGTACTTTATCATCTACGATACCAATAGAGTACGCTGAGATACTCTATTTAGGACGAATGGAAGGCGAACGAGACAAAGGAACAAAGATTTTTATGTTCTATCTAAATGAAAAAAAAATACTTTATTTGTATCAAAATAGTGGCAACCCTAGGTTGGAATATTGCTCGAGGTGAAAACTTTTCTTGTATTAATTGTTAAGGAGTAGGTATGTCGTGCGAGCGCAGCGAAGGCGACAACATCCTGATGATGCCACGTGGAGTGGCGAAACGCGTCGAATCTAAGTATTTACTGGTTGTTGGTGTGGTTGTGGTACTAATTATTGATATTCCTTTGTCGCATGCGATTGAGGGAGGGCGGGCGGTGCACCATTGGCCTGCGTAGTTAGTACCAACTACCGACATTTTTTATCGGAAGTTTTGCTATACCGGGTGTAACTGAACACCCCAATAACATTTAAGGGGCATATAAGTTAGGTACTAAATGGACCTTTGGTGCTTGTCTGAGACCTGGAACCCCAATACTTTCAGAGTTATTTGATTTTAAACTGAAAGCAAAAACTTTCAAGTGACAACCATAATCAGCTCTTAACACAAAAGAAATTTAAACACAAAATGACACATGACAGATGTGAGCGTAGTATTCCTCCTACGCTTACGTAAGGCTGTCGGCACTTAATACCAAAAAAATATTTAATTAGTTTGTATGACGTGAGCGTAGTATTCCTCGTACGCTTACGTAGGGTTGTCGACACTTAATACCAAAAAATAATTTATTTAGTTTGTATGGGGAAAAAATTTAGGTTTGTTAGCCCAAATATTTTTCCTACAGAATCCCTACTTCTGATGGATACATACCCTTAAATGTTATTGGGGTGTTCAGTTACACCCTGTATACCTACTCCTTAACAATTAGTAATGAACTTCCGAAAAATAACGCCTGACACCATTAATTTTCTTGTATTGATTTGAAATTCATTTTATAGTATTTAAAATTAAAATAATAACATGTTTTTTTTTGGAATTGTATCCTTCCGATTGATAGTAATAAATCTCGATTGATTGTATTGTTTTGTATCCATGATGATATGATAAATATCGGATAAGCGCGATTTGGACCGCGTGTAGTGTAGTGTCATAGTAAAATGGTAGTGTTCTATTCTAAGTATTATATTATCGTGATGTCACTCGTGGTCTCATCACATCAGGTTGCTCGCTTAGGATAAAGAGAGGTTAAAAGATCGTGACGTTAAGTATAATAGGGATGTGTCATGTATCTTTATTTCATAAAATTTTACGCATTCACTTATCAGCTCACTTGATTCTAATAAAAATTTCCACTTTTAGTTTAATATTTTGCAAACGGGTCAGTGAATCAAAAAATAATTAATCTTAATCTTCAACGTGCCCCACAATACGTGAAAAACGAGAACGAAGCAAAAATTAAAAATCATCCCCATTTTACGTGTAAGGGATAAAGTAAAAAAATATCATTTATTAGTGTTTAGTAAAACATACTCAAGCCGCCATTAGTTCCGTTAACGATTT
The DNA here is from genome assembly GCA_963935595.1 of Schoenobius gigantellus. Lineage (NCBI taxonomy): Eukaryota > Metazoa > Arthropoda > Insecta > Lepidoptera > Crambidae > Schoenobius > Schoenobius gigantellus. The sequence goes on from OZ012549.1 coordinate 6,114,932, forward strand.
TGTTTAAGCAATGGCTTTGTAATTCAATGTATGCCATTCGATCTATGCCTTTCGTCATTCAATGTATTAAATAAGATATACTCAAGCTGCCCTAAGTCCGATTAACGATAAATTTGTTTAAGCAATGGCTTTGTCTTAATCATTACGCGAAATCAAGAAAAAACAGAATCAAGTTTTAAACACATATAACGTTTGTATAATCTTCTCACAACACCTATTATCATACATGTACTATACATGGAGTAGCAACTTGAACAATATTCTATTTCATTTCAAGATTTCATTTATTATTGGTCTGCTAAAATATTCTCTATTTCCCCTTTGATTGCTTTTTTATTACTTCGCCTTTATGGCTCTTAGTTATAAATAAAGTATTACTCGACTGAGGGCGTTCGACTGCGGCCTTTGTGTGTTCAAAATAAGGGCTGATTTCGATTAAATGTAGCAGTGTCGAATGAAATTGTTTCTACAGCTAAACGCGCGCTACAGTGCCCATAAAATTTTCGGAATATTATACCTACATAGGTATCTAAGAAAAAAAAAACCAATGAGCCTTCACAAAAATAATATTCCTACGCCATATGTACGAAGTTAGTATAATTGTGTATTAAAATCTGTTTATTTTTGGTTATTGTATTTATGTCCGTTTATCTACATAATTTTGTATTCTACGTATTGATTGATATTTTATTATGTATATTATATTTACTTAGCATATGTTCAAGTTTTTTTCAGGGTTATTCTGAGTTCTGACCCCGTTAAACTATTTTTACATCACCTAGGGTTTGCTGGAAGAAACCTCTTTCAGAGATAACTCCGCCTTTGGACATACAATTGTTTCTCGTGAAATATTTTTTATATTTGTTTATGTTCAAAACAGAGTAATATTAACATGAAATCTGTATTTCGTCGTTACACCTTTTTTAAGGCGGGGGCAATCTTTTACGTTGTCGAGGGGCTAAGTTGACAAGGCGACCCTTTGGGTATGCCAGGACTCTGTTCACCAGCGGCTATTCCTCTGGATATAATATCCCTTTACAACTGACTAAACCTCCCTCATGTTAACTTCGTAAGAACTTACCGCACCCTGTGGAGGACGCAATCTAAGCATCATTAAGAACTGTATGTTATCAGTTAAGTTTTCAGTATTTAACACGCCTTCCGGGGTCTATTAGTTGAAACCACCCGCTCTTAATCTGTAGGTCCAGGGTTTGATGCGCAATGGGCGCAGAAGGTCTTTACTAGGTTTGGTTTGAGCCCGCCCGCCTAGCTACTACCGTCTTACTTTATTTTGTCGCCATGGTAACGATGTTAATAGCAGTGTTGTGATCCAAGATAGCCAGATCCTCAGTTGTCGAGGAGTCCAGGTAATGTTCGCTTTCGTCTTTGGCTTCATCGTCATTAATCATCAAGAGTTTCCTTATTGTGTATTAAAAAAATTGTCAGTTCACCAGAATTAGGCATCATATGAACATAAATGTTTAATTTGCTATACGTCTATTCAAACACGTAGGTATTGGTACCTATAATAAGCATTATTCCCTTTCGTTATGTCCCAAGAGTCGACTAAGGGAGTTTAGCGCAATAATACCTTTGCGAAAATATGGAAATACTATAAATACTACATCAAGTCGCTTGACCAACATTTTCTTAACGTCTAGCGAGCAGTGGGACGCTTAGGTTGAAAACCACCTCTTTATGTCGAAAACAACCTTTATGTTGAAAACAACAGTAAACATAAGAAACGCCTAATAGGCGGTAGGTTTTTATGGGTTTAGTTAGACCATGATTCTTAAGTACCACGATTCAGCCTTAGCTGTTTAACCTCGACAAATAGACATAACAAAAATCGATTTCAAAAACACTGAAAAGTAAAAAATATAAGAAAAGGTACAGACATCGTCACACTTCTATATAGAAGTCGGTGCCAAATTTTAAGATTTTCTAGGACATCATCGTTTGGCACCGACTTCAAAATAGAAGTGTGATGTTTTGTAGACCTTTTCTTATATTATTTTTAACTTTTTAGTGTTTTTGAAGTCGATTTTTATTTTTTGGCCAATATTTTTTATTTTTATCTTTTAGTGAATGATGTTTTTAAAAAAATAAGCTCTAACTCCTAAAACTTTCCTTCAATCATCAGTTCAGTTTATGACTACCAGTCGTAACTACGTGAATAGCTTCGGAAAAAACACGAAACACGTTAGACGTACCTATAAAATTTGTTTCCCCCAATTTTCATGGGATCCCATCATCAGATCCTGACTTTGGTGACTTTGGAACCACCCCAGGCGTGTACTCTATCAACTACAATAAGAATTTTGAAAATGGATTCACAATTGGCTAGCTGACAAAAAAATTTTTTTTGCTTTAATAGAAGCTTATTCATATAATAAACAGAAAGAAAAAATCGGTTTTTGAATAACTATAAAAACAACCAAGATATAAGGTATTAAGGATTTTTCACCATCTCTTTCTAGCAAAACGGCAATTTACAAATAGTTAATATGGCCGTACTCAACAATGACGTCACGGTTGATGTCGGATCTCTCTGTCTAATCGCCTTCAAATTAACAACTTAAAATGCTTGTATCTAATGTATTACTGAGCCGATTTGAATTCTAATTTCACAGGACTGCATCTTTTTCCACGGTATTTCAATATTTAATGACGAGACGTAAAAATTTGAATTCAGTCATCATCCCAATTGGCGAAACATACACACAAAAAACATACGCATCGAGTTGAGAACCTCCTCCTTTTTTGAAGTCGGTTCAAAAGACATTCCATGTCAATAATCTTATCGAGAAAATACCTTAACACGGGTCGTTATAACTATTACATTGCATAAAATAACAATTTTTACGATATAAACACAAGAAATAAAAATTTTCTGACCTTTCTAATGTGCAGGTTTCAAAAACTAGTGGCTCGTTCTTAGGGAAATGCATAGCGTTTTTTAAGAAGGCGAATGATTTATTTTAAGATTACATGATATGGATGGAACTAAACTTAAGTTATTGTTTGTCATGTTTGGTAACGAGAATAATTTATTGCATAGTGTGTTCTTAAGTTTTTAACATTGAAAATGTTTTATTTTTAACCAACTTCGAAATGGAGGAGGTTCTCAATTCGATGGGTATGTTTTTTTTTTGTGGATGTTACGCAATTACACCGCCAGTTGTGGACCGATTTTCCAAATTCTTTTTCCATTCGATAGAGTATAATCCTGTGGAGGTTCCAAGGTCATCAAAGTTAGGATCTGATGATGGGATCCCATAAAAATCGAGACAAACCCTTGAATTTTATAGGTATGACCAACGTGTTTTGTGTGTATGTTACGCGATTACTTCGCCAATTGTGGACCTATTGTCAAAATTCCTTTCGTATTCGATAGAGTATACTCCTGGGGTGGTCCGAAGGTCAACAAAGTCAGGATCTGATGATAGGTCCCACCAAAATTTAGGTAAACTCCAAAATTTTATAGGTACGTCCAACGTGTTTCATGTTTTTTTCCGAAGGTATTCACGTATTTGTGTCTGGTAGGCATGAACCGAGCTGATGATGGAAGGATCCTTAATTTTTGGACTGGACCTGAACTGACCTGACCTTGGACCTGAATTTTATACCAGCTCACCGAAGGTGAATTACAATGAAGAATTTTAAGCTTACATCCTACTGTCTAATGACAAAATCGCAATTCTCAGGCTACGCGTGGCACTTGAACTTCGAAAAACCGGGTTCGTTGAATGACGGTCAGTGTAAGTGACCTACATAGTTTTGACGGCCGCTCGGCTTTTGTTTTCAGCCCCGATGCGGCATCGTCGGCGTCAATCCATTCAGTAATTACAATTTACAAACCAAACGCACTCGACTGAATGCAGGTGCGCCCGCCTGTCGCGCCCGGGGCGTACGCGGAAAATTCCCTACCACCTACACCGATACAGATACATTATCGCCGCAACACCGTCCATTGACCGCTTTACACTCAACGCATTTAACCAGTGATGGACAAACACAGCAATGCAGTTGGAATTATAGCGCGCGCCCGCCCCAGTGTTCGATCACACCAGCTATTAATCTCGGTGAATGGGGTCCGTATTTGCGGGAGTGGAGTTGACCATGAACCGACGCGCAGGTTACTTTATTCCTATATTCGGCCATTTTCACGTGAAAGGGAGAGTGACCCGTTTTTGCCCGGCGGCCTCGCCGCGACGCGATTTGTTTTGTTGCGACCGGGATATGTTTCATTGCGATGCTTTAGCTCTGTCGCCACTTCTATGGAAGATCGCACTTTGATACTTGTCGCGCGTTAACCGAACCAACGTAAGAAATAGTAGATTGTATTATAAGAGAGCAAAGTAGTACCTATTTTTACAGCGAGGGCGCTACTTTTTGAACCAAGAGCGAAGCAGAGGAGTCTAACGTAGATATAGAATGAATATATTTAATTTAAGATATGTGAATATAAGTCATAGTTATTGTTTCAGGAGTTAATGCATTGTCACTTTCATAACTCGACGTAGTACTCATTATTTTTGCAAAATACAACAAAGTATGTACTGAGTTCAAGAACAGAGACTTAATTCGCGCGCTTTTGTTTTTTTTTCAGTTACCGCGGGGGCCGCCGCCGTGTAGCCAACACGTACAGTGAGCTCCCATTCAAGCTTTACATTTACACTACGAAAACCGCCACTATTACGAGCGACATAAGTACGGTCCAAAGGTAAAAAAGTATAGCTTGATAAAGAGCTTACTGTACCAGCCAGTAATTCATACAATTTGCGTTCGATTTCTATGAATGATACATGTTCTAAATTCAAATCTCATTCCAGCCCGCTAAAAAAGAGCTACTTTGCTCCCGCTTATAGAGGAACACAGCGCCACTTTTCGAATAGAAGGGATGAAAAAGATCTTGATATTAATTGCTTATTTTCGATTACGAACTGGAAGTTTGTGTCTTGGCACTATAGGACTGCCAGACGTCCCGATTTTCGTAAGTCTTAATATAATAATAATTGAAAATAGATCAAAACGAGAAGATTACATGAAAAGAGCACGGACCACGAGTCTGTGGAGTGTTAATTTAGTAAATAATTAAAAAAAACCGTTTAAAAAGACATATAAGTACGCAGTTTTGATTTTGATAACTGAGGGTAAAATGGGGTAAAAAGGGTTCGACTTGAAAGTGATTGTTCACGCTCGAGGAAGAGCGAGTGGCGGCACTGCATTCTAGTCTGTGCAGTGACAGCTTTTTTGGCGGCCGGCCGCATGTGATATGTCAGTTGAGTCGAGTCGAAATGTCATGACATGCTTAGAGGTTATGGCAGGCCGGAATAAAATATAATATACAATATTCAAGCAAATAGTGATTTGCGCGGCGCACCTAATATCGGGGTGCGAAAGCCCGCTTTGTGTTGTGCGAAATCGCGTGTGTGAGTCGTGGTGGCCTATTAGGCATTTGTAGTGCTCCGGTCTCCACCGGTGGATCCACTGCAGATCTTCAGGAGCCGCGACTTCCTTCGAGCTAGCTCAGGAAGTCCACCGGCTACGGAGGAGACGGACGGAGACAATAGGACTCGGGGTAAGCCACAATCCTTTCTATGAGCTGTTAGTAATCAGCAATCAACCCAAAATTCCTTATTCGGTGAAACGCCGACGTGGTGGAGTCTACTTGGGGCACCACCATCTCTTGGTAGCAGAGCGTGGTTTTTAGATTTGAGTGGTTCTTAGATTTGAATATTTGATTAGTATTGTACAATTAATATTGTAATCTTGTTGGTTGTCCAAACGGGCAATACATATTAATTGGTTTTGATTGCTGATTTTAAACCGACTACCAGCTCATTTGTGGACCGATCTCCTTAACTAATTGTCATTGTATATGAAAAATTGGGGTTAAATGTCTTTTGTTGTTCTAGTTAAGTTCTAGCATTTACCTATATTTGATTTTGGTTTGTTTTTTCATATCTTTGTTTTGCCCTTGAATATTTTGTTTGTTAAGTTGTAAACTTATACTTGAATTTAATTTGTTTAACAGATTTTGCTGCTAAATGACTTTGCTGTTATTGTAATACACTATATTGCTGTGTTAAGTTTTAGCATTTACATTTGATTTTGTTTTGTTTGCCTTTGAATATTATGTTTGTTAAGTTATTGACTTAATGCTTGAATTTAATTTGTTTGAAAAATTCTGTTGTTAAATGCCTTTGTTGTTCTAGTTAAGTTCTAGCATTTACACTTGATTTTGGTTTGTTTATATATTTTGTTCTGCCTTTGAAGTTCCTCCCGATCTGTTTTATTGTCTGCGGTTGTCGGTCTGTTTGTCTGTGTATTATTATAGAGTATCTTAATTTTGGTGCAAAATGGTCCCGCCAGTCAGCCCGCTTAGTGGTGCCCGCGCGGGTGCACAAAAGATTTTGAGATGGTTTGCTAGTGCCGTCGCTTTGGTAGACCGACCAGACCGAGAACAGGCCTTGTTAATTCGGCATGAGGGAGTACCGGCTCGCTTGAAGGAATTGGAGCAGCTTTTCGTTGCTCATCAACAATATCTGCTCGACCACCCAGCCGAGGGTGCCGCTGAGTTGCGGGCAGTCGACCAATTTAATGCCGATTATGATCAGTGTTTTGAACAGGCGGATGTGATTATAAACAAGGCTCAGGCAATCCTATCCGTCCGGAGGGGTGAGTCGTGCACGCCCGGGGAGATCAAGCCTACCCCGGCCGGCTTGCTGGGCAGACTGCCCACTTTAGACATCCCAACCTTTGATGGGAACTTGGCTTCTTGGATGGGGTTCATTAACCTCTTTGATAGCCTGGTTCACTCGAGGGACGACCTGTTCCCTAGCCAGAAATTGGCCTATTTGCTCTCTGCCTTACGTGGAGAGGCTGGTGTGCTTGTCCAGCATCTACCTGTCAACGATGACAGTTATGAGATAGCAAGGGCGTTGTTGACTGCCCGGTATCAGAATGTTCGCTTGCTAGCGGACACACATGTGGCTGCCATTTTAGGGTTGCCACGAGTATCGCGGGTCTCCTCATTGAGGAAGGAGATTTTGAACCCGCTGCTAAGCGCTATTAATGCGCTCAAACGACTTGACCTACCGGTGGACCAGTGGTCCTTCATATTGCTCCACCTCATCCTCAATAAGCTTCCCATGGAGATGAAGGGGCGTTTTGAACAAAGGTATGGGGGCAATAGTGCCTCGTACCTACCCCCCTTCTCGGATCTCCTCAGATTTTTGGAGGATGAGTGTCGGATGACCGACCACTTGGATCTGGCTCCTATGCCGGGACCGAGTACCGGCCGCTATGAGGCGACCCGGGCAGCGCCCCGGAGAGAGCGCCGCCCGTACAAGCAGTATACTGCAGTGCGGCAGAACTCTCCACCCGGGGAGAGGCCGATGCCTTGCAAGTGTTGCAAGCGGGATGGCCATCGTTTGCCGGCCTGTCCCAAATTTGTTGGCCTACGCACCGAGGGGCGTAGAAATATGGCCAAGCAGCGGAATTGGTGCTACCGCTGCCTGGGGGCCCATATGGCATCGGCTTGCCCCCACCCACGAGATTGCCACTGTTGTGGAGGGGCCCATCACCCCCTTTTGTGCTTCAACAATAGAGACACTCGTGGGGTGGTGAGAGAGAGGGACTCGCACACGGGCGGGGGCCCTCGTAGGTCACCCACATCTCCGAGGAGATCGGAGGGGCGTGCCACCCCTCCGCGGAGATTGGACAGGCGCCCCCCCTCCAGTGAGAGGATTGGGCGCCCCACCCCCCCTACGGGCGGGGGGGATTGGGCCGCGGTTATTACGGAGCCACGCCGGGAGCCGATACGCTTCTCTCCCCCTCTGATGGAGAGACCCCGTTTGTCACGGGCTCCCCCAACTTTCGCCCATCATGGGCACCGTCCGGCCCCCCGATGCCGCTTTGATCGGGGCCAGTACGTGCCGGATTGGGACCCGCTCGAGCGCCTTGAGCGCCCTATTCCTCCGCCGCGCACGCATTTTTCCTTGAACCCCCCTTCCCCCCCGTTGCGGGGAATGCGGGGGGATTTTCATTAAACCAACTGTCGGCTGCAACCCCCCCACAGGAGCAGGTGCTGTTACCAACAGCCTCCGTACAGGTGTGGGGCCCGAGGGGCACCTTTGTTTTAGTTCGCGCCCTTTTGGATACGGGAGCTCAGGGTTGCATTGCCTCCAGCTGGCTGGTCCGGCAGTTGAGTTTGAACACATCTCCATACCTTGAATCGGTACGAGGAATCGGAGACCTGCGGATCCCGGATCCGATCGGTCAGGTTTTGTTCTCCTTCTCCCCCCACTTCTCTTCAGCGCCCAAAATTGGCGCTACCGCGATTGTTTATGAGAAGGTTGTTGGTCAGCTTCCGCAACAGCACGTTTCGCGCGCTGTCGTTGATGCGACATCAGGATTGACCTTGGCTGACCCTTCCTTCCACCGAACCGGTCCGATTCACTTATTGCTCGGTGCCGATGTTCTAGGCCGCGTGTATTGTGGGAAGAGGAGAGAGTTACAGAAGGGTGGGCTGGTAGCCTTATCTACATCGCTTGGGTTTGTAGTGATGGGACCAGTTAGGCATAACCCACCATCTCCATCGGTGGACAGTTACATAACTGTTAGCTCCACCTTATCGGATGTCCTTCAACGGTTTTGGGAGGTGGAAGAGCCACCTACCGTGAAGCGAGTGAACCCCTTGGACGAGGAGTGTGAGTTGTTCTACCAGAACAATACAGGTCGCCTTCACTCGGGACGGCTGATCACTCGTTTGCCCTTTTTGTCAGTTCGCCCCTCACTTGGCAGCTCCCGGCCGTTGGCCGAGAAGCGGCTGCTGTCCATGGAGCGTCGTATGAGTAGGAACTCCGACCTCAAACAGAAGTATGTCGACTTCATGCGAGAATATGAGCAACTGGGGCACATGTCGGCCTCGCGACTGGACTGGCGAAACGAGGAACATAATTTTCTTCCTCACCACGCGGTTTTGAAACCTTCCACCGGGAAGATACGCGTTGTTTTTGATGGGTCAGCTCCCACGTCTACCGGAGTTTCGCTGAATCAATGTCTGCATGCTGGACCGAAGTTACACCACGAGGTGGGTGATGTATTGACCAACTTCCGTCGCCATGCCGTCGTCTTTGTGACCGATATCCGGATGATGTTTCGGCAGACTGTGATTCACCCGGACGATAGGCGATATCAGCTCATATTATGGAGGGAGGATCCCAGAGATCCCATGCTGGTCTACGAGCTGAACACCAATACATACGGTTTGCGTTCGAGCCCCTTTGTGGCAATTCGCTCACTTGTGGAACTCGCTGAACGTGAACGATTACGATACCCTCGCGCATCCTTGGTTCTCAAGGAGGATGCATTTGTTGATGATATTTGTACGGGCTCCTCTAGTGTCGAGGAAGCCTTGATTTTGCGAGATGAACTAATTGCTCTTCTCGGGGCTGGTGGTTATGAACTGAGGAAGTGGATGTCCAACTCACCTCAGCTTTTGTGTGACTTGCCAGACGACCACCAGCAGGAGCCTCATATTTTTGAGAATGCCAACACTCCAGATTTACTGTCTGTTTTGGGAGTGCAATACAGACCTGTCCAGGACACGTTCACCTATCGATTGGAGCTGCCAAGCCCCAAGGTCTGGACGAAACGGTTGGTTTTGTCTACAGTAGCTCGTACCTTTGACCCAAATGGCTGGATTAGTCCCATAGTGTTTTGGATGAAATGCTTCCTACAGGAACTTTGGTCAGCCGAAGTGTCGTGGGATGAGCCCCTCTCGGGCTGTTTGCTGCGAGATTGGGAGTCCTTCTCTCTTTTGTTGTCTCTCCCCGACATTAACCGTGTTAGTATCCCTAGACATATACTGCCTAAGGGACGGTTTACGGCCAGCCTTCATGGCTTTTGTGACGCGTCTGAGAGTGGATACGCAGCCGTCGTATATATCCGGACGGTTGATGATAGAGGAGCTGTTAAGCTCCACTTGCTAATTGCTAAGAGTAAGGTTGCTCCACTTCGGACTCGATTAACGATTCCGAAGTTAGAATTGTCTGGAGCTACTCTTCTGGTTCGGTTGATGAACCACGTTGTTGACACCCTGGGACGTAGTGTGGACTTTGAGTCGCTCTTTGCTTGGTCCGACAGTCAGGTTGTCCTGTGTTGGATTAAGAACTCCGTCCACTCCCTGGAAGTATTTGTGGCCAATCGGGTATCCCAAATACAGGCCTCGAAGGCCACGTTGATTTGGCGCCACGTGCCAGGTGAAATAAACCCTGCTGACTGTGCATCACGTGGCAGCGAAGCCCCTCAGCTTATTGACCACACTCTGTGGTGGGGTCCCGACTGGTTGTTACAACCGTCTTGGCCTTCCACACCAGCTGTGGTGAAGGTACCAAATCCGGGCTTGCGTGTTCACGCTGTCGAGACTATGGCGGCTCCAGAGCGGGAATTTTTATTAGACCGCTACAGTTCTCTGGACAAGTTGCTCGGCGTGACCGCTTGGATAAGAAGATTTATACGAAATTGTCGCCGGCCTCAGGACAAAGATTTGTGTCCGGTCCTCTCACCGCAGGAGCGCCAAGATGCTCTTCTGCATTGGGTGCGTATGACCCAGTCTAGAGCGTTTGAACCGGAACTTAAGATTTTCCGTACCGGGACGTCCAAATTGAAGGGACCCTTGGTGCGTTTGACTCCCTTTCTGGATGATAAAGGATTGTTGCGTGTAGGAGGCCGATTGAGGCACGCTAACTTGCCTTATAGATCACGTCATCCCCTGTTGCTCCCCAAGGACGGACCATTGGTGCGATTGTTGATCATTGATCGCCATGTGAAGAATGCTCATGCCGGATGTAATGCATTGACCGCGCTCCTCCAACGGGAGTTTTGGATTTTGTCAGCGCGAAGGATAATCCGATCTGTTATCTTTCGATGTCTGCCCTGCTATCGTTTACGCCCCGAGACGATGCAGCCCCAAATGGGTGATTTGCCTGCTGATCGTGTGAATGAATCGATGACCTTCTTAGGAGTTGGAACTGATTTCGCGGGACCGTTCACTATAAAAACGTCGCGACTCCGTAATGCTAAGACTGAAAAGGCTTATTTGTGTGTGTTTGTTTGTTTGGCCACTAAAGCCGTTCATTTGGAGGTGGTGAGTGCACTCACCATGGACGCTTTCTTAGCAGCGTTAGGCAGATTTGTCTCCCGCCGGGGACTGCCTTCTCTAATTCGGTCCGATTGTGGGACGAACTTCAAGGGCACTGATAGACATATAAGAGAAGTTTGTGAATTTTTAGATAAAAATAATATTGAGATCGGATCCACACTCTCCCGTAGGGGGGTAACATGGCGATACTCCCCGCCGTCTTGCCCTCACTGGGGAGGGATTTTTGAATCTGTTGTAAAGGCCGCCAAGACTCACCTTCGCCGCGTTATTGGGGAGACTATTCTCACGTTTGAGGAACTCGCGACGGTGTTTCATAAGATTGAGGCGGTTCTCAACTCGCGTCCGTTATGTCCGTTGTCTACCGACGCGAACGATTTGCAGGCCCTCACGCCGGGCCATTTCTTGATAGGCAGACCACTTAACGCCCTGCCCGAGTATCCTTATAGAGATATCAATCCCGGACGCCTTTCGCGGTTTGAGTTGCTCCAGCAGCTTACCCAGAGTTTCTGGCGCCGCTGGCACCTTGAATATTTACACATTTTGCAACAGCGCGTTAAGTGGTCAGATAAGACAAACCCACCGAGGGTTGGAGACCTCGTGTTAGTGAAGGACCCAAACCTGCCACCCTTACGTTGGCGTCGCGGACGCATTGTCCAACTTACTCTAGGGTCTGATGGTGTGCCCAGGTTTGCCGAGGTCCTAGTTGGGGATTCTGTTTTGAAGCGCGCGGTCGCTACTCTTTCTCGCCTCCCCTTAGACTGATTTGGCGGACAGTCCGGGACTGTCCGGAGCGGGGGGATGTTCACGCTCGAGGAAGAGCGAGTGGCGGCACTGCATTCTAGTCTGTGCAGTGACAGCTTTTTTGGCGGCCGGCCGCATGTGATATGTCAGTTGAGTCGAGTCGAAATGTCATGACATGCTTAGAGGTTATGGCAGGCCGGAATAAAATATAATATACAATATTCAAGCAAATAGTGATTTGCGCGGCGCACCTAATATCGGGGTGCGAAAGCCCGCTTTGTGTTGTGCGAAATCGCGTGTGTGAGTCGTGGTGGCCTATTAGGCATTTGTAGTGCTCCGGTCTCCACCGGTGGATCCACTGCAGATCTTCAGGAGCCGCGACTTCCTTCGAGCTAGCTCAGGAAGTCCACCGGCTACGGAGGAGACGGACGGAGACAATAGGACTCGGGGTAAGCCACAATCCTTTCTATGAGCTGTTAGTAATCAGCAATCAACCCAAAATTCCTTATTCGGTGAAACGCCGACGTGGTGGAGTCTACTTGGGGCACCACCAGTGATAATCCCGATTTTTAGAAGCTTCTGCCCCGAAATTTCGCTTTCTAGACCAGGCAACTATAATTGGCACATTTAAGACTACTGTTAATGTTTATTTCTAAAAATGGCACGACTATGTATAAAGGTTCGCCATCCGGTGTAGGCTATCTAGCGCTGCGTGAGACATCAAACGATAGGCTAGGTGTAACTTTTTTCGGTGAGGGATATCCAGATTGAAGTCTTCAATTTGCCTAGTAAAAGGTAAAGTGATACAGATTACTTCTGATCAAGCTAATAAGTTTTTATTTCTCATATTCGGAAAGTAGAGTTGTTTTGATTTGATTATTGGGTGGAAAATGCTGCTTGCCTCCAAGGAGAAAAACTCATACAAATTACTTCACACCTAAGGACCGGAATGGACTCTAAAAATAGAACTGCTGTCAGTTGTGAAGAGTTTTATGTAAAAAAAAACGCATTAAAAAAATCTGCGGCCATGTGAGTTTCTAGACAGCCAGTGTGAACTTAGCGCAAACTTCTTTGAGCAGAATAAGCCGCAACAATTACGCGGTGAGTTCCATATTTAAAATTTAAATGGTCTACATAAATTGGCGGGATACTAATCGGTTATATATCTGTGACGGAATTCAAAAAATAGGTAATTATCTTTTATGCTAAGATTTGAATATTAAAAATGAGTTCAAGCGATTCTGAAATGTTGACACCGATTCGATTAAAGACGAGGCAAATTGTGTTATCGAAAATCTTTTGTCAGAAATCTCAAAAGAAAGATATACTAATATGTTAACAATAAATAGTTTAGATAAACAACTAGTTTTATTTTCCTCATATTCGAAATGAAAAGTAGAGTGTTTAACACGGGTAAAAGAATCAATTCCTACTCGGACTATAACTCGGAATATATATATAGTCTAAACACCATGGGAATTGATTCTTTCGACCCTCGGTTAACAATCTACTATTCTTGCGCCGTATCCTCTTATCAGCTAAAAGATGTCCTGAATGGGTGGTAGGTAAAAAATTTTAACGATTTAAGAGCTTTATATATCAAGTCATATTTGAATAAAGATTATTTTAATTTTGACAGAACCCGCCTTTTTACGTGCAGGAAAACTTCATTCTATGCAGAGTTTACGTTGATTTTTCAATGAGGGGTGTCTGGACCCCAAGACCGCTCTTACCTACGCCAATGCTTCAAACTTATTAGTTATCTACTACGAACTTACATTTTTATCGTTAACTCAATAAATAGTGATATTTTATAGGTCAGCGTAGGTATTTATTACAATTTTTTGTTAAATAAAAAAGGAACCTCAGTCGAAATAAACATTTATGTGTTTGGATGTGACAAATATATTTTTCTTTGTGTAGGTAGGTACCAAGTTACAAGTACAATTAGAAATTAATATAAGTAGGTACAATTAAGTACAACAACATTTCACCTGTACCTAGATCATGAAACAGTTGATATCAAAATGTGAAGAATACAGTATTCCACTATTTCGGATTAACAAAAATTAGGTAAGTTTTACTACGGTTATGAGTGTAGCCTTGAACGCCTTCTGCTTTTTTGTGTTTGCCTAAACAGTTTTTACGTTTTTGTAGATAATGTTAATGGAATTAGTTGTGATTAGTCATCGCAAACAAGAAACAAGGACACATAGTGAAATGATAAAGGGTAAATGAAAGAAAGGAATAAGTGTTATTAGGTACTCACGGGAGTAGCGGTGGCGCGCCCTCTGCCGCGGCCTCGCCGAGACTCGCTCTTCACCGTCTGCAACGTCCCGTCCGGCGCCAAAATAAGCTAAAACAACACAGACACACCACGGACTTAACATAAAGCAAAATAAAGTAAGTAAAATAAAAGAACGTTAACACAAAAGGGGGAGAAATTAATAGAAAACGGCATGCAATGAAAGTTAGATGGCGACAGATTAGTGACATAGTTTAGTTAGTTATGTTTTAGTGGTGATTTAGTGGAAATGAAATTGATATTGAATATCTTTTGATTGTTGCGAATCAGTTGAAAACTTTTTTAGGGTATTTTAAATATCTGCAAACAGCGCCACCTTTTGGGCTCTCTTCAAACGACTAACAGAGGTGTGCTTTGTTAAAATAGCACAGCGCACCCAGTTTCAAATGTTTCCGCTACTTGCCGCTAGAGCACAACGTGGTGTTACGCTGTTTCCACAGAGGGCGCTTCGGATAGTACTGTGACGAAGTATTCGGGTATAAAGTATTATAGGTATTATTTATAATGTTCTTTTGGTTTGATATTGAATTTTATTAGTTTATAGATAAAAAAATTATTGTAAATTTCTGTATGTTGTCGTCCTACCTATTTGTTTTTGAATGATTGATTAATTGCTTATTACTTACTTTATATGGCATGTTTGGCGTTTCAAAAAACGTTAGGTTTTAAATAAAAAAATCACGTAAATTTCAGTTGTCGTTTAGATACAACCTATATAAAAATGACTATGCGACAAATTCTAACAATTGTTTTGTGTTCGCGCAAGATACTTAAAAAAGGTTTCATGTTATGTCATTAAATAATTTATTATTAATTACTACGAAAATAGTTCAACGAAGAGTTTGTATGTAGCTCTAAATCGTTATAGTACGCAATATAATAAGGTAATTCTATGAAATTAAACAACTTTTGAGTTTGAACAAAAAATGTTTTATAACATAATGAAATTAAAGCTGACAGATGGTTGGAAAGGAGTTTCGCGTAACAAGCTCTTTCTAGTAATATTTTAATTAAATTGGATTCAGTAAGTACTGGGCTGTACGAATAAATAAATAAAGTTACTGTTGCCGAGCACATGGCATGGGCTCACACCTGGCGTTTTAGTTCGTTACTCCTGTTTTTGTGTTAGACGCGCACGACATTTGTTCTATAGCTTTCTCGCTCGTACACTTCTAGCTCTTTCCAGCGTTGTCTATTCTTATTTAAATCGCAGGTTTTATAATTACATTTCGGTGTTCAAAGAAGAATCCTTGGTATCTGTTGAGTTTGAAATAAATTAAACTGCTGCTCAAGGGATAGGTTTATAATTGCTGCTGAGATTTATTTATTAATATTTTTGTTTTATTCAAGTTAATTTAAAACGAAAATATTGTTTTTTTCTTTTAATAGGTTAACAAGTAAATTCAGTATATAGCTGGCATACCTAGTAGGTATGTGCTTTGGTGTATAATATTCTGTGCCTTGGTACTTTTCTTACAAAAACAAAATTAAAACGGCAATAATCTATTGAGTAGGTATATAAATATTGTTTACAATCTATAGATTTTTTTGAGGGACCTATGCTGTTAGGCGCGGATAGCTGTTACAACTTCACTTTAATTATTTTTATGAAGGCGAGAACCTTGGTGGGTCCTCAAGCCTCGTTTGGCAAACCAAACCTGATGGATATCTAGCTCAGAAAGGCATCACCTCGGAGGTGTCTCGCTCTCAGAGTAGAGTCAACAGACGGTTATAGATGTGGCAATGACAGCAATTTTATACACCAGGCGCCTCTTGCTCTTGCAAGCTTGTTAGCTTGAAAAACTTCTGTCAGTCGCAAAATCTCTCATTGATTTATTTAATTAACTCAGATACACATCTTGCAAATGTTACTAAAAATTATTGCTGGAAGCTCTTGGTTTTCATTCCTTAAAGTCAATATACAGATGTTGCCTTTTTTGACAAAAACAACAACACATTACAATATTTATAAAGTCAGACCGAGTCAGACGACATTTAACATATTTAAAAAACCAAAACCAAGAGACAGGCTTGGATGTATTAATCACAAAATCTAGTTCTATTTATTTCTTGGTTTTTGAATGGATCTATTTTCAAATGTTTGACATGCATACCGGCCAAGAATAAGGCGTGGGTGCGTGTGACATGTGCTGGATGCGTGGGCTGTTGCGGCAGGTCGCGTTTGTCACGCGACTTCCCCGCGCCATTGATGGCTTGTCTCAAGTTCTATTAGTGTCATTAACTCTACATAGTACGCTTAGGCGCAGACGCTCTAAGAAGTCTACCACCAAGTTTCATAATTGAAGCACCATATCTTCGTGATAAGTTGCAATGTCAACAAAAACGTGCTCTAAAGTTACATGTTATTTTAAACGATGACACAAACCCAACCAACTATCAGTAACTTTTTAATAGGGATTTTCTGGAAGCAGCTCTTAAAAAATCTACAATTAATATATAGCCATTCTTCAACGAAGAATATAAATTTAAAGTATTAAGTAAGACCACACACAGAACTTGGATTTGACGAATGCGCAATTGTGTCTCGTATGATTGATGAAAATGACTGTTATTTAAAATCGGTTATAGGGCAGGTGCAACGTATCAGCGAAGATAATAAAGCCGCAAGATAATCTTGAACGTTAATCTGTACAGTAAAATAACGAGGTTAATTGGAATGTATTTTATTTCGCCCAGAACCGACCGTTTGCAAACCGTTACTAAATTACAATGGGCAAATATTTAGTGCCACCGCCCGCCGACAGATGGCATGCGAATTGCGGAACTTCACTCTTGTACGGACGAGACTGAAGACAACGTAAATTTTAATGAGAAATAAGGTTTAACGTTACATATACGTCAATGGTTTAACAATAATATTTTTACTAAACAGAGACCACTTTTGTATAGGTATAAGGTTAGCAATTAGGTAGAACCATAAGTGTGTATACTGTATAACCAATCCCTAAATTAGATACTCTGTAATTGATTCATTCCAAGTCCATGAATTATATTTTAATCCAGAATGCAAACTGCTACGCGTACTAATCTTTCAGCTATTTAAGTGTGATTTAAATACAAGCTAAATAGTTGAATT
The DNA here is from genome assembly GCA_963935595.1 of Schoenobius gigantellus. Lineage (NCBI taxonomy): Eukaryota > Metazoa > Arthropoda > Insecta > Lepidoptera > Crambidae > Schoenobius > Schoenobius gigantellus. The sequence goes on from OZ012549.1 coordinate 6,132,248, forward strand.
GTTTTTATGACATGGATGGTAAACAAGAATACGATCTTGTGTTAAGCAAAGATCAAATCGGTGTTGTCGTTATACCAAGAGTATAGACAGCATCCTGTGAAAAGATCTGACGATCATACTCAGGAACACAAACTGTTATTTGGATCGGGGGCCTTATTCTGCTAGCGTTTATGCGTTTGTGGCGTGTCATAGCGCTTCAATAGCATTGCTTTTTGAGACAGTTATTGAAGGTTAACCGATCACTATCTAAAACCTTTGTTGTCACTATTGACTTATAAAGAAATTGTAGTACGACAAAACTGCACCACGAAAGGCGTATTAATGTGACACAAGCAGTTTTATTAAAACAACGACAACAACGTTAATATTAGCAGAATTAGGCCCCTGGTCTTCTTCATTCGGTTGCATATTATAACGATACTAATTGTAGTTTGGTGTTTCTGAATAGTTTCAAATACCTTTGATTTTCAAATTTATTATTGTAATTATTTTTCATTCATAACTTAAAAATATTATTGTAAGTAAACGCATACATAATATGTATATATGAAATTCAACTCAATATTGAAAGGTTGAATAGAGATATAAAAGCTGCTGGCTTTGTTTCGAGTCAGCAGTTTGTCAAGCGATAAAATGTGATATTGAGGCAGCGACTCCAAGTGTACACTTCAACCGAGCGAAAAATTGCCGAAACATTACTCATAGCCTAAGCACAAATTTCTAAGCAAAAATTCACGATTTTTTCGATAACGTAATAAGTAAGTGATATTGAAATATTTAAGCATATAGAGTAGAAATTGAACCTTTGATTAAATTGAAGGTTTATCATAATTGACATCAAGATATACTCAAAAATTATATTTATTTAACCACGTCTCATTGATTTATAAAATTGTATACACATACAACATTACATCGGTATGTTACTCTGCTGCGGGATTCTGTACTTACTTGAGTCATCTGCGCGAGTAATATTTTCCTATATTCGGTACCTACTCATTTCACCCACACTACCCAGCAATTTCACTATCTGTAAAATTAGAGGATGCTGTGACTTTTTATCTTAAGTTATAAGTTGGCGATGTTCACTATCATCTTTGTAGGGGTTCATGTGTGCGTATCTGATGGGAACCACAAGTAATTACTACACGTGACTGTAGCCATTTACCATGTAGTGGGTAGTCTACTTGGCTGCCAACTTAGTTGTATAATTTTATGGAAAATATAAAATTATTTTTATTGAGGAAATAAATATTTTTAGGTAATTTGTAAAAAGGTTGCATTTGTAAAAAGATAATGTAAGCGAATTCCAAGACATTTCTAATAACCATCAACCAATGAAGTACTTGCTTTAGGTCGAGACAATTTTTCCATAAATATGTAAATGAGATCAAAGAATTGGAAGCTCAGAGGTCTTTACCCATATAATTATACCATTATACAATATAATAGCGTTAAGGGTGATGTAATGATTGAAGGCCCGCAATGACTACCCCCGGGCCTTCATTTTTAATAGTCCTATGTTGTTTAGTAACGTATCGTCACCTCGCACCCCTGATTTGATACTAATATTAAACAAACTTGGGGGAGTGGTTAATATGAAAATATGCTTTCTTGAAGTAAGTACGTCATGAATGAAGGACTTTCTAATAGGCGCGGGTTACTGGTGTCCAATTAATTTTAGTATCGAAGAGGTTGCTGCTTTAAAGGCTAATTATCGCCCCCAGTTAATTTTATTTTAATACTCTTCTGGCCTGCTTTTCCATACTTTTTTATTAGTTTTTCGAATCAGTAGCCATATTCATACAACGTATTAATTAAATATGGAAAAACCTCAGACACAAAGAATTATTTAAATAAATTAAAAAATTATCGCGGATTATTTACGAAGATATGTCCATCCTTCTGTTTTGTTGCATATCATGCAAATAAGCTATGGTCACGCGCCTGGGAATACGATGTTACCCCTGATAAGAGGTAAAGACGACGAGTTAAGTTAATTTAAAAAGCGGAGTAGTTAAAAATTTAATTTTGGATAAAATCTGACCTATGTTTTTCATTAATGGTATTGATTCTACTCTCGAATCGGGACAAACTACGTTCAGGTTATGCGCAATTTAGTTTAAATGTTGTATATGTGCTAACGTGTAGGTATTTGGAAAGTTAAGTCAAACGAACATTATAGTATCGTTGTAGGTACTGAATTTATAACAGATAAGTATAAATGTGTGGCCGCTGCACAGTCGGTGAAACCCCTGTCCACCATTCTCACCATACTGTTTGTACGTTGATTAAATGTATTCGGGCGTAAAATTACTTCGCCAAAGTGCGCTCCAAGTTTTATTTATTTGTAGCCATTTGTATCTTTGAATGTTATCTCCAGAAATTTATATTTTGTTATTAACACGAAATCATGATAATTAGTGCAAGTTTTTTGTCTTAAGTTTATGTGTTGTCTTCTATAAAAATGTTTAAATAATAATAATCCTAACAGAAAAAAGAACACGCTCCTCAATGACCTGACTAGAGATATAAAATCCTCTATCTCAATAAAAAATGACGGAAGATCTAAGTCTCCTACCGAAGTAATCTCTTTTAAACAAGTCGAGGCTAAATTAAGACACCGCAAGCTCACGACATCAGGAACCTGATTAACCCTAAGCTGTTATCGATCTGCGGCACCCCGGAGTTACTACAGGTGTTATTCGGCTAGGGTAGCAAGAGGGGACTTCACGGCTGGTTGGAAGCTCGCAAATTGGCCAGAAAATTTCTGTTATACGTCTACAACTGTTTTGCAAGCCTTTGTTAAAATTATTTATAACATAATATATAATATTGTCGAAAAAAATCATTGTTTTTACGTACAACATTAAAGAAAGATGGAATTAAAATTATCAGTTTTCTATATATAATAAAATACAAATAGTTCAATATGTCAATAACAATTTAACCACCTCCGTGGTCTAGATGCTGAGAGTGAGATCATCAGGTTGATCCGGAGGTCCGGGGTTCGATTCCCAATGGGAGCACACGTTTTTCTGCTTGGTTTGGTTAGTGGTAGGGCTTTTGAGCCCGTGTGTTAACTAAGTTTATCACCTTGATAACAATGTTTGTGTTTTTATATGCAGACATCGGCTTTTAATTTAGAATAGGAGTAGTCTAGATAACGCCGTGCCCTTTAACCGCCCGTAAAATTCTATTATAATCGGTTCATCCACTCCATAAATTTTCTAAGCCGGGAGCCATAATATTTAGCTCATTAGATTTAAGCTCAATCAAATAATGTCTATAGACAGAGAGTATAATGGTGGCACTAATATTGACTTAAGAGATTTTTGTTTCGTTTAACTTTGTTGTGAATGCACGAATTCGTTATAAGTACCCTGTTTGACATTATTGTATATTATGATAAAATAAGAATGAAATAGTATTTTATTACCTAAATATAAAGCACCTATATACGTAGTACTATTATATATTCTGTGCCTATATACGATATAAATCCTTTATTTATTTTTTTACCGATATTAAATAGTAAGTTACATTTTCCGTTACTTTTTATGAAAAAGTAAAGCGTAAATAGATGAAAGTGATTAATAAAATTGAATAATATCAGCATTAAATGGTCCATTATTTTCTGAGCGGATTATGCTACGACTATAGGTATAGTTTTGATGTAAACAATTTATCAGCCGCCAGAGAAATACTTAGAATTAGAAATACATTCTTACTAAAGTCAATAAATCACTACCTTCAATGTGCCATAAGAACATTGTCGCGCACCTATTATCCCGTGCTCCAATAAAACACCGAACTAAATTGACTTGTTCGTGTCGACGAGCTGTGCAGCGATTGGCCATTGTTTAATGTCACCGCGGACATGACATACCGCACGGCCGGGTTTTTTATCCTGTCGCCAACGGATGATCAATTCAGTGCAATCACGCACGCACGCACGCAAAGTTGTTACGGTAGCGATCGCAGCGCCACAGCGTGCAGCGTCGAGAGGCTGTACTACAAACTCTTAGTTCTAATAGAGCTCGCTAGATGGCGGTGTCTACTAGTTAGTTTTCAAGTAGCTAATAATCCTACGTATTTATACCTGCCATAATGGTATTTTTTACACATTTGCAGCGCAACTCCAAACGATTATCGTTTAATTTAAATGATTACATGGTTAAACTTACAAATTACCCAACCGTATACCTAAGCGTCGAAGACAGAATTAAATAAATGAGATACAATTTCAGAGTATCACAGGATTGACAGGTGTAGTTGACTAAATGACCCGGAGTATCCTTTAAAATGTGTTTTCAAAAAACATCACTAGTATCTATGTTGGCTCGTCATAAATCAATTGGTCGCCAGCATTGATCCTTCAAACAAAACTCACGAGTGAATCTGTGCAACTAGAATGAAGTTTAATTTAACAAATTGAACCGCCTTCCGCTGGCAAAGTGGCGGATACGCTATGATGCCGCGGTTGTGAATGTGACGCACGTAGCTGTTGCGACATATAGAAAAAACAATACATTATCCATGACTGCTAAATTGGAAGATCGTTTTTCATTGCTGTTTTAATGGAGGGAGGGAAACCACGGGAAAGCCTGAAAAATCTGCATCTCGGTGTGGGTGCATTTATTTATTATACTTTACATACATTATGTACAACGGCGGACTTAATGAAAGAGGCATTTCTACCAGTCGATCTTCAGGTAGTGCAGCGAGCAAATGTACTCAATAACAAAATAATAAGAAATCATTTAGAAATTATCAAAATCCTAATACATAAATATAACAGAATTAATAAACTAATAAGTATCATTATTCACCAACAATAACAAGTTGCATGGAACAACAAAAGTGTATGTTTGTAGTAAAATGGAAATAGATATGTATATTATATATATGTATATTTGTAGTGTATATATATTGCATTTAATTGTATTGTTTATCCGTTGTTTTTTATCCTTCCCGCATTGTGAATTCTGTCACCAAACCCAAATAGGGTTGGCTGGAAGAGATCTCTTTCAGAGATAACCACACCTTTGTATACATTCTATCTGTATTTTGTTTTCTTGGATTTGAGATTCAGGTAACACCTCATATTCACCCCAAATACCAAACATTTCTAATTACCTAATCAATCTTAATCTTGAAACTTTGATCATAAAATTGGTAATAATCGATGTTATCTTAAGTATATAAAAGTCGCAAACGATAGAAACATATTTAAATTTATAAATGGGAAAGATTGGAGCTTTAAAAGATGATATTGCCGAATCCTATTAAAAACACGAAAGAGATTAGAAATTTTATTAAAACTTTTCGAATAAAACAAAAGTACATCGACGAAAACTAATTCGAACGATTCAAATGTGGAATTATAGCGTCGAAAGCTCGCGCCGATTGGTGGATGACTCAGACACGTCCTGAGTCAGCGCTCAACGTAGTATTTTGTATGATTTTCGTACGGACGAAACAACAAAATTATCGCTTTGAAGGCCGATTGGAACAATGAAATGATGATCCAGTCTGAATCGTGTTGTTTGCTTTCGGAGCGCAACGGTTAGTATTGTGCGCTCTGGCACTTTGATGTGTGCAAATATATGGGGCCGAATAACAAGTGCGTTGATAAGACGCTTTGAGTGAGGCCCATGGTGACATGTTTGCCGACCCGCATCTCGACTGTCTATATTATAGACACTGTCTATAATGTTAGACAGCCGAGATGCATAGTTATAGACTCTATGACTACGCATAGAGATAGCGAACACTTGAAGAGGAATATAAGAACATGTTTTAGGTACACATATTATTATGAGTAGCTGTTATAATTGGCTAGATGACAAAAAATTTTTTTTGCTTTAATAGAAGCTCATTCATATAATAAACAGAAAGAAAAAATCGGTTTTCGAATAACTATAAAAACAACCAAGATATAAGGTATTAAAGATTTTTCTCCATCTCTTTCTAGCAAAACGGCAATTTACAAGGAGTTTATATGGCCGTACTCAACTATGACGTCACGGTTGATGTCGGATCTCTCTGTCTAATCGCCTTCAAATTAACAACTTAAAATGCTTGTATCTAATGTATTTCTTAGCCGATTTTAATTCTAATTTCACAGGACTGCATCTTTTTCCACGGTATTTTAATATTTAATGACGAGACGTAAAAATTAGAATTCAGTCATCATTCCAATTGACATGTTATGTCACAAGTTGGCAAGTACACAGGCGTCCTTGTATGGGTTTTAATTTGCAATCTTGCAGGAACCACAAATACTATAGGCGACTGAGGTGTATAAAAAACCCAAAGGTCACATAAACTACTTAGATCACAGGAGTGTTTTACTACAAAAATTCGAAAGTTTCCCTTTTTCTGGGATCCCATCATCAGATCCTGCCTTTGTTGACAGCGGGACCACCGCAAGAGTATACTCTATCGGATACAAAAAGAATTTTGAAAATCGACCCACAATCTGGCGAAGTAGTCGCGTAACACACACTCAAAAAAAAACATACGCATCGAATTGAATTGAATTGAAAATTGAATTACTTAATACCAACTTATCTTAATGATTTACCTGAAGACCTACAGGACATGTACACCAATACTGTCATCTAGAAATATAAATAAAGATTTAAGAAATTCTAATAAGTGAGTGATAATTAATATCTTTCGCCATGATGGTAGTCTGTTGTGTGGCAATAATTGTTAATTTTTGAACCACATGAGCCAAGAAACAGAGCAAATAGTTATGAATTGAATACTAAGAAACTGTTTATTATATTATTGCCTAAATTTTAAAAACTATACAGCTTTATGTGCTGAGCTCCATATATTTTACTCAGTATAAATAAAAACTGTTTTATATTTGATTTACCAATTGATCAAAACTGCGTGTGTGCTTTTTAAACGGTTTTACTTAACAATAACTTACACTGTTTGTTTATTTATTTAGGTATTTGTTTGGGTTAATCAAACTTCTTTCGTGTGGAAAGGCAACGAGAACGGAGCCCATACATACAGCCTAGTGGTATATGTATACATTTCTAATATTTTTGGGGATGATTATGCCAAGATAATTCAGGCTTTCCGATCATGGTGAAATGGGGACGCGTCCATATACCCCTTAAAATTGGGAAATCCCGTTCAAATCAGGATACCTGGCAACGCTACTTACAAGCAGGCTGCCTACATGATGGTAGTTGGCTCCAGTCGCCCCGCGTGGTTCCGGTAAGACTTGCAAATGAACAACCACAATGACGCCAATGACGTTAAGTTACCAACGTGTGACATAAGTCACAGTACGCAGTAATGTCGCTACCTGTCTTACCAGGCGTCGATCCAGGATGTCATTAGGGGGGAGGGGGGCATTCTGATAAGATTCCGACTCGAAGCTAGGGTTAAAATCACAAGTTATTCAAAAAATTAAATTATTCTTACTTTGAAATTTTAAGTCGCAATTATGGAATTCCTGGTCTTTTGGGGGGAGGGTAAAGGTAAGATAGAGGTACCTATGTAGAAGACTGGTTCAGTTTCCCCCTGCCAATTTTATGACGCGAAACTAAATTTCAACTTTAGGTTAAAACACTTTTTCTCCCGAGTATGCTAGTGAGCTTCACCTTCCATCAGATACCGTTCCCTCAGCACTTTGTGAGATATGCAGATGACCCTGGAACAGAACCTCCCCTGGTTGGTCCTCCAATGTTATGACACGAAAGTAGATTTCAACTTAAGGTTAGACTTTTTTGCCCGAATATACTACTTTCACCTGCCATCAAAGACCGTTTCCTCAGTATTTTGTGACATATAAAGCCAAATAGGTCGTTGAGATCGAAACCGAGGGTCGTGCGGCCTTGGTCATCGACATCGGCCGGAGACGCGGAAAGTTTAACTTGTATTTCAAGAGATTTAACTAGGGCGAATCATAATATACTTAGCGATAGCTATTTCTAGAGCGAATTGAAATTTATACGTAACAACTTATTAAAAGATTAAAAATTTTATGCCTTGATTGTCACCCTGTGTATAAAGGTGTATAAAAAAGAACGGTTACTGTGGGATTATATTATCTGCGCCAGTATTATATCATGTTGTTTTTCTATACTAACATGAAATTCATATTGACAACTCCATGTTTTTAATAAATATTAGCATGACCCTGACCTGACACATTAAAAATACTATGTAAATAAAAATTGTCATCATTTGTCTGCCAAATTAAGACAAAATAAATTACATGTAAGAAAGACTGACGAGAAAAGGTTAACAAGGTTAACACAAAGTCAATGATAATTTAAATCATATGACTTAATTTGGGTGACTTTTATTTATTTATTTATATGATTGCTGTCATGTTGTACATTTTTAATGTCTTATATATAAGTTGATTCAAACATGAACCCTGCAAGGGCACAGCAACATTGGTAAGTTAAACTTCACATTTACATTTCAAAAATAATAAAAAGAAAAAAACATAAAATAATGGGTGTGAGCAACATTAATAAATTAAAATTACATTACAAATTTTTTAAATTCATGTATAAGTCAATCTAAGTCAATCTACAAATTTACAATCATTTACAGAAGTTGCATACAGTATATAAGTCAATCTACAAATTTACAATCATGTCAAAAATTAATTTAATCCACAAAACAATTATTAAAAATTATACACATTCATAAAATTCTCAAAGTTAATCAAAGTCAATGTCAATAAATAAAATAAAACAAAATCCATAAATTAAATAAAATCCAGGTTGATATTATAATGTCATGGTTAAAATAATATTACACGCTCTAAAATTACACACCACAAAAATGCGAAGACGGGGGAGCGACGGATATTAATTATAGCCTATCATTGAAAAACTCATTTAAAGAATAAGTTAGTTGTTACATAAATGATATTGTGTATGGTAAATAATTTTAATGTAAAAAAATTTGTCCTGTATGGTAATGATTTTATTTCTTGTAGGAAATGTCGGTACTTCTGATAAAGCTGATGAGTTTAGCATGATCATTCTTTTTGTTAGCTAAAAGACATGTTGAATGGATGGTAGGATAAAAAGACATGTTGAATGGATGGTAGGATAAAAAGACATGTTGAATGGATGGTAGGATAAAAAGACATGTTGAATGGATGGTAGGATAAAAAGACATGTTGAATGGATGGTAGGATAAAAAGACATGTTGAATGGATGGTAGGATAAAAAGACATGTTGAATGGATGGTAGGATAAAAAGACATGTTGAATGGATGGTAGGATAAAAAGACATGTTGAATGGATGGTAGGATAAAAAGACATGTTGAATGGATGGTAGGATAAAAAGACATGTTGAATGGATGGTAGGATAAAAAGACATGTTGAATGGATGGTAGGATAAAAAGACATGTTGAATGGATGGTAGGATAAAAAGACATGTTGAATGGATGGTAGGATAAAAAGACATGTTGAATGGATGGTAGGATAAAAAGACATGTTGAATGGATGGTAGGATAAAAAATTGGATGATTCATTATCGAGTCATATTTGAAAAATATTACATGATTTTGATTAGATAGAATTCTATACAGAAATGGTTATGTATTGTTATAATTTTAACACTATTCCAAAATTAAATTAAATTATCATTTACACAAAATATAACTAAATAGATTAGGGTAAAAAATAAGAGCAAATTCCTAAGCCGCCAGTTTGCGGAACATGTATAAAAAAGTTATAACCTCGAATCCAATCCAATATCTTTAGATCATTCTGAACAAATCTTCCTATATTTGTAGCTTCTGTTGAGATTACAAGCGATTAGAAGTATACAAATATACATTTGTGTCGATCTAGCGATATTTCATTATAGAATTTTCATTGTATTAATACAACTTAGCCATCATCAATTCTATAGGGAATTTTTAGAGACTCAATGAACTGGAAAATCGAGTTTTCTTTATAACGCTTTAGAAGGTATGAAAAGGTCTTTAAAGGATTTAATTAAGCTTTGAAAATTGTGGGTAAAAACATTTTCTTCGTGATACTTGATGATCTAGCAGGCCAGAGTTTGTAACAAGGAATTGGTTTCAGTATTGTGATTGTACAAAATTCTAAGTTTCCGGTGAATATAATATTCAGTCATCTAACATTAAAGTAAAATTCACATTTACGGACATCGTTTCTTGATCATTTTGAAATAGATACTAAGATAGTGAGTTAGTTTTTAAATTGTCTACAGCCAATAATTGTCCTTAATGCAATAAAAACTTTACATTAAATAATTAAAAAGATGCAAATTAGACCTATAACGATAGTTAAAAACATGGCGACTGATTTCCTTATTAGTTTGCGTCATTTCTGCATAGCAGGGAAATTCTGACAAAAGTTAAGATTGAAATTAAAGGAGATTATGACTTAATTGTGTATATGTTGACCTGACATTACAGTTTTAGCGTTGTTTAAAGGCTAAGGCTTTCTTCACTGATTCACCTTGATATCAAACGAGGAATGCCTCAGTATTAAGTGGCTGACAGTTACAATTTAATATCTGTTCTCGAGTCCCACAGCGGATAGGGGGCTACCAACTTCAACAATAGGTGAAGTTGACTCGCTTCCAGATTTGTGGCTGGAATTATAATAAATTTAACAACTCCGCCGAGATAATTGTCAAAGTTTTTGTATATATTTTTGCTGTGGCTCTATTCTGTCTTGTGTTCATTCAGAGTTATTATAGTTGAAACGCCTGTCTTTGTTATTCTCAGTTTGTTATTTTGTTTAAGCGATGCCGTTTATCTTAGTGTTGTGAATTGTTCGAATTATGAACTCAGGCCTGTATTGAGAAATGAAGTTAGGTCATGCTAAGGATGAATAATTACTCGTACAAATCTTACATACAAAGTAGTTGCTTTTGAAAACAGCCTTACTGATGTATCATCCAAAACTGTCTCTAGAACACTAACATTTTTATATTATATTACATACTGAAATTATAATTTGTGCAAAGTTATACTAATCGAAATCGAATGCTTAAAATGAGTATTTAAATTGTGTCAAGATTTTTGCACCGGCTAATCATTCAATATAGTAATTTAAATTTACTTCATATTCTTACCAGTGTAAATGATGTAGCCATAATTATATTAAAATTACATTTAGTCAAACGAACACAGTAATTTCCAAGTCCCGTCCTGAAACAAGCGCTTGGCACTTGGCAGATAACGCCAGATAATGTATTGCGCGACAAAAGGAGACATTTAGAACTTCGCTTACGCAAAAAGGAAACGGAACTTCGAAAGTTCGTAGCTATAACCAACATATTTAGTTAAAGCTAGGATCAAACTGTCAAATTTGTACCTTTTTAAAATGTTTAATATTGTTGTTCCCGTTGAATGAAAATGTTTGCTAAAGAGAGACCAATTTTCAACATTAGCTATTTAAGACGTTAAATTAAAAGAAAATATCTATCAATGCTCAATAGTTATGAGAGAAATTGTGTGGCTTTTTTGTTATTCATGTTTGGTGCCAAAACGGTAGGTGAGCTGTAAACACATGTAGCGCAGAGCATTAAAGCGCAGCGCAGTTGAGAGCCCTTGCCTGATTAAAAGCTCGCCATATTGAAACACCGAATATTTCCACGTGTAGAAATGAACCACCATTTTGAAGTTTCCTCCCACTAGAACTAAAGGCGGAGGAAAGCAATGTTTTATGAGAGAATAACAGTTAAAAGCACTCCGTGAAGTGGAAGTAGTGGCGATGAGAGAGCTTCGGGGTTTTAGAAATGTTGAATTTTTAGTCTGCAACATAAACATTTGTTCCAAGACTTTCTTATTTCACGGGAGTACTCCACACGTAAAGAGAAGCATAGTTAAAGTAACAAGATATAATATGTTACATGTGAAATATATCTCAGTAAAAACGATGTATGAAACGAGCTGCGGGCGATGCGGTATTGCTTTCGCGGTGAAAAGCGAGAGTGAAATTTCTATTTCGGCGAGAAATCCTGGCGTCCTGATATTCGGGCCGTAGATTGACAGTGGGGGCGACACTTGACGCCGCCACCCGCGGTGCCGTCGATTCGTACTTTTACCCTGTCTATTATAGAGATGTCGGCTGCGATTGAGCTTTCGATTTTGCGGACTCGGCATTGTGCGTTTGCCCCTTTTCGTGTTTGTTCTTCAGAAAAGAGTTTGGCGTGACTAAAATATTCGTGTGTTGGTTTCGCTTTTGAGGTTTTAATAAGTTTTGGTCTGCTTATATTTTAATAAGATTTAATTTATCGGTTCGATAGAGAATAATGAGCTTAACATTAAATATATAGAACTTTGTAATATTATATTAAAAATCCAAACAAAAAAACACTATTTCCTAGAAATATAAAAAATAACCACCATATTCGAAGCATATACAAAATACTCGTAAATATCCATTTGGTGCGTTAATTTGACTTCATTTTTTTGTTTGTCGTTAACAAAGGCGGTCAATATTTTCATTCAGTAACGGGACTACTATGTAATATTGTGATGTGTGCAAGTGCGCCCTGAACCTGACCCGGCCGGCGGCTGGGGATTAACGGGGTGGCCCGGGATACACCTCGTGCCCGGGATTCGGCCGTAACCCCGGTAGACGCGGTACAGACAGTAAACAGTGTTGCCAAATGGTCACAAAAGGCACATTTTTGTGACTTTTGGCCCTCATCTGTGACATGTTTGTGACTTTCTTAATTTTTTAGGCTTGACGATTTTTTAACAATTTTGTTTTGCAATGCTCATTATTTAGGAACGCATCCAAAAATTAGTTATTTCAGTATCATTAAAAAGGTATTACTTTTTGTACCTATGTAAGTAAACAATTTTTTAAAATACTACAGCAAAAATGTGACATTTGCAACAAAAATGTGACTTTTCAGGAAACGAAACGTAACTTGACTCAAGGCTCTGGCGACACTGGTATTAGGAGCCATGAAAATCGAAGCAATGTTTCAAGCTGTTGTGCTATTCTAGCTCGGTTTCTCTTTTTCGACTTGGGTATACAATCAAGAAATCAATTAACCTGAATAAATTTGTATGAATGTCTCAAAAATAGCTTACAATCTGGATTTCACTAAATATAGAGATATTCTTAACCCGGCAAAGACTACAACAAAATTAATTTATCTTAACGCAAACAAAAGTTAAGGAAATTGTATTGTCATACTAATATATCTTAGTTACATTAAATCTTTCTTAGTTACTTTAAAATGTACAATCATTACATTATCTTTACTTCAAAGGCCATTTACATGTACAGACTAGAAACAAACGAATAGAGAATATAGACATAAATATGAGGATTGCATGTTTAATGAACAAAAATGTATTGATTTTTACATATTACACTTTTTAATGCTTATGACAGGCAAATGTTTATATGGCAGTATTATTAATCGCACTTGATTTAACACAGGCTTGATTTCGGAGATCATATAAAATTGTATTTTTAACTTTCGAAACGATCGAGCAATTTTATAAGCCACGTTACGTTAGTCGTAAGCTATTTTAAAGGCGAAGTGTAACAGATTTTCTCAGTATTCATAAAGGGATTCTGGTTTGCGGTCATAAGCGGTGACTGTTTGTTATGTGACCCGCGAAATTATGTACAAAAAAGCATTGGTTCCGTTTTGAATCCTTCTCAGTGATTAGAACGACAGAGACTCGACTAGAGATCGAGCCAAAGGGGACGGATTACGCAAATTTTAATAACAGCGGATATGCGACCGAAACAAAATATATTGAGGACAAATATTCGGAAACATTTAGGGTATCCCCCGACAGGCACACGGAACAGGCATATCCCTTCTTTATGTGTGGGGCGGTCCCTCGGGCGTCTGGCGGCTGTCTGACCCTGCCCTTATCGGGGCGATGCTGTTATCTCAAGGTCACTCGGGCCTCTGTTTATGGATGCAACCCCAAACTTCTAGTGCTCATGTAACGTGAACACTTTTTGACCTCGTTCGCGACGACGCGTTCAGAGTTATAAGTCGTCCTTTCCTTTTTTTGATGAATGCAAATGAATTTTTCAAACAACATGATAAGTATACTTTTCTCAAAAGCGGGGAGATTCACAAAATATGCGATAATTTTTCGTACGGATTCGTCTAACATATAAGCTCAATCATACTATGTATTCCTTAATTTAATACACACGAAATTCGATTGAAAGCAATGAAAAATAAACTCGAAACAAAAGACAATTTTCTAAAAGACCACGCTGTTAAAGCATTAGGAGTTAGGTATCTGAAAGATTCAGAGATAACTTATAAAGTCCGTAAGTAATAGGCGAAGCCTTCGTAGCTGACGGCTACGCGCTACGAGCGCCGTAGTCGCTAAGCACAGCCACTGTAGATGTTGCTACGATATTTATAGGTATTTATATGCACGTCTATCTTTAATCTATGCAGTGTGGCTATAACCACTTTGTATTTTATATTTCTATTTTTTCACAAGTGATTTAACTTGAAACTATAATATTAAATTATATTCTTTTTAGTCTACACATGTTTGGAAAAATATGAAAGGAGGTTAATAATGTGATACATACAGATTGACTATTTTTTTTGTAGTCATTTCTTGAATATACTAACTTTATAGTATATTATAGTCATTAAGTGATCATTAGGATAAACTTTGTGTGAAGGTTAATAATGCAGATACCGATTGACTCACAAATTTGCTATAAGTCTCAATGCAAAAGATTTAACAATTATTACTCAACAAGAATTAAAAATTGTAACAAGAAAGTAAAACCTATCCAAGACTCTAATCAAGTGATTACTTTTACAGCTACATCTATCGCCGAAAACAAACTGTCAATCCGTGGGTGGTATTAATTCCTCTACACAGATCCAGGAAGGTACGTTCAGAGGGCGAGGGAGCGTCACTTTCACCGTCGCGCCAAGGTCACGCGGACACTGCACATACATGTAAATGTACACTACGATTCGCGTGTACCCCCACTCGGCGTTCCTATTTGAATTTCGAACCGATTCATATTTCGAATCACGTTCATTCTTGGCAATTCGGCCCATTTGTATACGATGAAGTTTAATTGGAGGAATCTCGTAATAGTTAATCAGGAGTTTAACTCATTTCAGTAATTTCCAAAGTAGTAGACAAAATGATGTGTTTGAGGAGCGATCTGTATTCGTTGCATATTAAATATCGTCAAATAATTTGCTATTTCTAATACTACACAACACAAAAAAAAATTATTTTTAGCACGCTACGAACTATCATTAACTTTGTTTGAGTCACGAATCGGGTATAAATAGACACGTCTGTTTTGCAGAAATACAAATCGTTAATTATGCCAACGTTCTCAAAATATAACAGGCATCGCGTAGACACAAAAAAACATTAACAGAGTACCCGAACTACCAAACATGTAATAAAAGCTAAACAAAATGTGAAAAACATTCGATTATAGACTAGACGCGCTGGCAATTTGTCGACTCGGCGTAATTTAGGCGGGAAATTGATTTTTTATGCCATTAAAGGCGGGGGCCGCCGCGGGCGCGGGGGGGACGGCACGAAAGTTATCGGATTTTCGCGCCTCGAGCACTGAGCTCTCACACAATCGTCACTTTGAAGGTCAATGGCTTCACGATACACCAACTACCGTTTCTTGATTGATAAATAACGCGATTCCCATCCTGTGCCCATAACCAAAGTAACTTTACCGAAAGATACGTTCTAACGAAACGAACGTGAATGATACTTTGGGTAGAAGCCATGAATTCCGAGAAACGTAATTTCTGGCTCAAATACTAATGACAAAGCTGGCAATATTATTTTATTCATTGTCAAATTTTCGATAGATCTTACAAAGCGTCCATTGGGAAACCCATTAAGTTAGTTAATACCTTTTAAAGAATACCACCTTTGCACATGTCCGTGTATAAATGTGCAATTAACTGTACATATACATTCACAATAGCCACAGCGGAAACCTCAACACGGCAGCTAAAAGCAATCGGCAACTAAAAAGAATCCTCGTCCCTCCCCTGATAACTTTAATTGTTCAGAATCACGACGCAGGTCGGCGTCTACGAAAGTCGATCGAACGCGGAAGCTTCGGATCGTAGGTATATACTATATTGCAACGCTCTTACAATCGTCTGACGCACACTCGCGCGGCGGCGTACGATATTCGTCAAAACAAAACGCACACGCGCGCCGCCCGCCGAACTGGCCGCACACCGCCGAAAGTTCACGTGAACTATCTCGCGCGCGTGCTGGTGTGAGTGAATGAGAGGGAGAGTGTGACGAAATTTCACTTTCCGTTTTGGCAACGTCGCGTTCCCTCCCCGTTCGTCGACATTTGAACGGGGGTGCACGACTAGTTCGTTTTGAAATCGAAATTTTTCACGCCGCCGTCTCTACGTAGGTATTCGGCCACGTGTAAGCGAATGAACTTGGCTCGAACGGGATTTTTAGGGTACGAGCTTTGGTATTTCAGTTATCGTGCTTATTTAAATCAAGTTCACTGCAGCTGACATTGGACTGAATGATTGTGCGTATTATTCCTAAATCGTGTGTATAACTGTCTGGTTTTAATAAGAATCGCAGTCTATACAATCCAAAAGTTGAATCTATTGAAACACTACGGGAGCACTAACGTACTAAAAACTATCGCTTTTGCTTGTCGGCTTAAGAAGACACATATAATCTTACAAGGATATTTTCTTTATTAAAAATTACATTATTAATACGGGAACAACAAATATCTTTCTATGAACTAAACAAAACTGTATTGCTGTCAAGTACTCGAGACACAAAAGTTGTAGTAAACTAACGGTACTGTGCGTGGGGCATTTCGAATACTTCAAAAGCTCCGGCGATTCTCGGAAGTGTCATCCACGAACGCGTGACAGAGACACCTTCCGTCTCGCTCTCACGACTATCGACTGACAAAGGGGCGCGAGTTGAATACCTATTTTTCGGACATTTCGAAACTTTTTAATTCTGCTCTCCTTTAATTTGTGCTTAATGTCTTCAGAAACGTAATTTTATCATTTGAATCTATCTAAGAGCGATTAGTTTCGTTGTAATTTCACGATTATTATAGAGAGAATCATACATAACTTCAGATTTCGTATACTTTAATGTATACGGAAACTGAAGTTATGTGTGATGTACTCACTGAAAATTCCGCGCAACGTAAGATTATACAGTGACCTGACGAAAGCAGGAACATGGAAATAGCGCGATTATATAACGTTACCGGTAAATATTCTTAGATTACGACAATAAGGAAAATAGAGCTGTAGGCGCCTTCAAAGAACTGTATTGCGAATAGACAAACAACTGGATTTTATGTGCGTGAAGGTAGAGACAGGTAGAGATGTTTGCGGATTGCTTACTTTGTGCTTATACTGAATAATATTTCACTTGGCTTATATACTTAATTGATTTACTTTGATCCTAGAAATACGATGTGAATGTTCAATACAAATACAATGGGACTTTATCTTAGGAACGTGAAGATTGAAATTTAATTAAGTAAGTGGTTCTTGCACGAGTAAATATTGAGTTATGTCCTCAAGTTACACGTAACAGCTACCATATTTGTAATGTCACTTTTTAAGTATTATTTGTATAGTATTTTGTTACTCAGGAACATAATTATTCATGAGTTTTATTTTAGAACTCATTTATAAGTCAACAATGAGTTTATTGATTTACATTGTTTTTGCATTTAAATGACATAGGGATGTTTGAAAATTTCAGTTTATGTTTGTGACTTCACAAATATTACGAACACAATTTTCATAATGAAATTGTTTAAGCAACGATGGTCATAAAAACACCTATTAAAAATAGGAAATAGCTGTCAGCTTAAAAGAAGTTTATCATTGTCTAGCACCTTGCTGTTGACGGTATATCAAAAGTTAATCGCGCTTAATCATTTTCCAACAGCTTTCAATACAATGTATCCAAGTTCACGGCTCGCAAATCGATTGGTTAAGGCTGTAGCAGGCTGCGCAGGAGTCGGGTTACGGCGGATGCGGCGGCGGAAGTGGCATGACTGCCGGACGCGCGCCATCTTGCTTTTGCTCTGCGCGTGCGCTGGCACGGATGTCCTTTTGTTTTTTAAGTGCACTTACACTGATCGCAAGCAAAAAGGTTGTAAAGGTTGCATACTTAAAAATTTATGGTAATGTAAGGTATGTATTTTATTTGTAATAATTTTATGCGAGTAAAATTTTTCTTAAGGAAAAAGATAAAGCTGTCCTTGTGACTAGATTAATCAAAATTTGTAGTATGAGAAGGCCTTTGTAAGAAAAGGCATTCCCATTGCCATGGTAGATAATTATAAATTGTTCATTCTCATAAGCCACGCATCTGCGCAATAGATTTAATGAAATCAAACTTTATTCTTCTGCGCACACGGTATCTCGTCCCATCTTTTTTGCGGTTGTTGACATTTGACAGCTTCGATAACTGAATAAAACCGTATTGTTGTAGAATTTGGCAAAAAATCTTTTATTTTGCCAGGTAGACGGGCTTTTGTGCGTCGTCTCTGCGCTTTGTGCAACGAAAGCTGCGATTCCGTTGCGCAAAGTACAATCTCTGAGAAATTACGCGCTCATTTAGTTTATGTTCGCACCTGGCGACTGCGTCGGAGATGAAGTTTGATTTTGTTTTTGTTGCTCCGAAAACATTTAAAGTCTGATTCGAGATTCATAAGCAAAATTAAAGGGAATGTAACCAAGACTGTGTTTTAGTTGTACATTACAAAAAAATTATGTATACATCGAATTTGTTGCGTTTATGTAAGTGTGCTATTATCATCATTTACTCATTACGTTTTAAAAGTCTTCTGAACTTTCTGACAACTATAATAACAAGTTCGCAAAAGAACAACGTGTACCGAATGAAAGATACTAACTGGAATTATTTTTTTAATCAATACATCAAAGTATGAATTTGTTCGTTTAGATTAACCGATTTGACATCGAAAGCGCAAATCGGACTAATTATACTGTAAAAAAGTATAATCCCGATGCCGTATCGTAATTAAAGAAACGGCAACAGAGCGTTTTGCGTAGAAACCGGAGCGGGGAAAATGCAACGTCGCATTTTCACCCTCGACGGCCCTCCCCCCCTCCTTCCGTACCCCTCCCGCTGGCCGCGGTGACTCATTCAACCTTTTAACTCCTGACGCTATGCTGAACTAACTCGGATCTCGCTCGAGCACGGAACATATTTTGCATTAGGACTTTAAAACAAAACTTGATTGCTTAACGATTTCTGGGTTAATATTTATTTTGTTTCATTTTTTTAAGTACATTAAATATTTCTTTATGTTATAATATGGATGTTAATAAGATTTAATCTTTAGACGCTGACCATTTTTGTTTTGTCCGATTTTCAAGAGATACAACAAATAACCCAATCTGATGCTTTCTGCCTGCCATTTTTAATACTTTATTTATTCGTATTACATTCTGATTCAATGTAGAGTTAACTTTTTTTTTTCATTTCTACTTGTATTTGCAGACATCTTGATTATATTCAGGATGTATGCATGCACATACATGGTTAATATGTTTTCTTTAAATTAGAATGTTTTGCTTTGTTTTGCCGTCAATTAGTGCCTGTAAAGGCCTATGTTGAATAAAGATTTTTTGAATTTTTTCATTTGAAATGTATAAAGTATTATCTTATTAGATATTGTAATGCTTTTTTGAGTATTGTATATTATTATTTATTTTGACATACCTATCCGAAATCTAAGCAAATTTCAATAATTAATTTATTTATTAAATAATAATTGGAAACCGCGATTATTCGGAAGGTTCAAAAATTAGAAATATTATGACTTAATGAGGAATTTTGTTTTGGGAATTTTTCATAAATAGTCCAATTATATTTAAAGATTGATATTATCGTTTGGATATCATTAGGATTATTACTATATTATATTTTTTGCCCGAGTTTATTAAACACCTTTTGTTTCTTTTTAAATTCTAAAAAAAACGGGTTAAATAAACAATAATAAACAAATGAACAAAACGTTGTATTAGCTGTTGATAATACACAAGCATCTACATCGTTACCTTTGCAATTGTGGTTTGATGACAGTCGCCATCCGGGATATCTGGTATCTGAAATGGACCTAGCACATACCTGGAACAAAGGAAAAATACTTTGAAAACATTGAATGAATGAAAACAGATATTTCAAGATTCCTAGGGACCATTTAATGTATATTTTATTCAACTAACATGACGGAATACAATTAAATAGAATTTTAAAATTGACTTGAATTGCCGTGAAGTTATAAAACTAGAGGATAATAAGTACAATCAAACAGGTGGACTAGCACCCAATCTACGAAATTTGTTATCGTTTTGTAACGATACAATGCGGTAAAAAAAGTTCTAATTCTATGAAATTTCACTAACGATGCGATAAGATAAAAAGATTTTCTATTAATTCTGCATTTATAAGCAAAAAGAAAAACTTTTTTTTATTTATTGGGAATGTGGGAATTAAATAAATGAATATTCATGTGCAATGTGAAAATTTTGTACATGTTTTTTTAATGCTGGCAAAAGAAACGGCCCTAAACTTCATATAATTCTCTATTTTTATTTTATTGCAAAATAATAACTAAATTGTCAGTTGATAAGTAGTAAGATTCTTCTATTCCTAACAAGGCTAATCCTTGCTAAGAATTAGTTAAGGTGAGCCACCTCAGAGCAAAATCTAATCATCCATCCAATATAATTGTAGTATCATCATTTTCCCTTTAGTCATATTGGTAACTGATTGTTTGATAACTGATTATTTAAAAAGATTTAGTCAAGGCACACTAGTTGGGCATAGTTTGGTCCGTTCCCCGTCATGCTGGCCCAGTAGGGGGTGTGGGAGATTTGTTGTCATACTACTAGTATGTTAAAAAAACAAGTACAGTCAAAAAATTTAAATATTTAGCAGGTTGACAGTATAATATTATCTTAGAGGGTGGGGTGGCTCAAGCAATGAGCCTTCGCACTTCGACTCACTATGGATCTTTTATGCTTCCCCTGGTTATTAGACTCTAAAGCCATAGCCACCCACGATCCAGTCCACCGTGCCCACGAGCTTGATGATGTCGTTTGGTGGCATGCCCCTTTTTTTTCTTTTTTTTTTGCCAAGACAGTCTTCCGGTTTCAGGTTATCAATTCTCATCAGCTTTAACCTCCTGTAGGCTAGAGCCTCGCAGTGGCACAGTTTATGCTTCATGCAGGCCCTACAGATTTTGGAATCAGTAAGTCCCATCCTAGTAATATCAATACACGAACTACCGATATTTTGGGAGTTGTTGTGTTCAATAGCGTCTCATTTGTTTTTAAATAGGTACGTTAAAATCAAAAATCTTTAACCTGCTGAACATTCCAATTTGGTGACTGTACATATACGAATTTGTCTTTCATCATCAGAATGAAACTTACGCCATTTGAGTTTAGAATAGATTCAACTTTTTCAATCCATTCCAAATTTAAATGACATAAGTTAAATGATTAATTGAAATGACGTAAGTCCTTATTAGGAAACTTTTTTCTTATTTAATTTAAAAGCAGAACGCTGGGGTATTTGCCGGCGTTAATGGAACAATGTGATAAATCCATCAGCGCAAGACCAGCTGACGCGCGGACATATGGTACCTACTTCCTGACGCTCGTTACCTGCGCGCAGCTGCTTAGGCGCGTGCGCGGTGCGGCCGCGAAACCGTAGAGCAGTACATACATGTGATGCTAACATAGTCTATGGCTAAGAGTGTTCACTAAGTCTAAGCAATAAGTTCGTGCTAAGTTAATTATATTACCTATAGTTTAATGTAATTATAAAAAAAAACTATTCAACATAATTAAGTAGAAAGACTACAGACACCTATTAGTCATAGCTGCATGAATGTAGAGTCCTTTGCCTGTGTAAATTTAAAAAATAAATAAGTATTGCAGTTATATCTTATACTAGCTGTGCCAGCGAACTACGTTTCGCCGTATATTTTTTACCCGTTTTGCAACATTTGTCATTGATGCTCAGCTCCTATTAGTCGTAGCGTGATGTTATATAGCCTAAAGCCTTCCTCGATAAATGGACTATCCAACACAAAAATAATTTTTCAATTTGAATCAGTAGTTCCTGAGATTAGCGCGTTCAAGCAAACAAACAAACAAACTCTTCAGCTTTATAATATTAATATCTTATATTATCAATTTTTTGTACTTATCTGTGCTTGTTATTACCCATTGTTATTGTAATTTAGTGTGAAATTTCAAAATGGTAAAGGAATAATTGGAAAATCTTTCACCACCTTTTTCTTAAAATATGCACTAATGTTGTATTACGTAATTGTAACAATAGTAATAAAATGTGAATATTAATATAAAATAAATTCTAAGTGAACTATATTTTATATTTTCAAAGTGAAGGTAAACGCTTATGAGACACTTTTTTGACACTATGATTGAATCATTGAAGTTCTCCTTATTTTTATTTAAATTTTTACCACTTAAGTGGTTGTACATTATTTGATTATGTTCGCAGACTTATTTTCAAAACGCGTTCACATAAGACTCAAAGGCGTTTCTATCATCGGACGCAGTCTTCTACCTGGGTGTACCGTAAAAAACAGGTCAACGACCCTGGCAGCTGCTCGAATTCAATATGGCCGACATTTATGTCAAAAATTAATAAATGCAAGCCAGTTCGTGTTTGATGGATCATGTATAGAGCGATTTATTTTACGTTTTCATTCAGCGTAGGCATTTTTGTTATTAAAATGATTTATTTGAGCGAGTGATGTAGATTTTTTTGTATAATAAATAGTTTTTTCGTTGTACCTGTTTGAAGCAGTAAGGTATGTAGGTAAGGTCAAATTTATTAGAAAGACACATTGATGAATTTAAAATCATTTGGTATCCTTGCTTGCAAAGAAATAATAATAAAACAAAAGTCGTTACTACCAGCTTACTCAGGTTAAAAATGTTAATGTAATCAGTATAGCTTAGCGCTCAAAATAACCTACATTCTAGCCGCTAAGCGCCGCTTGAAAGCTATTTAAGTGTAAGATCAAATGTCTACCTACCTATCACGCTAGCTACTTAACTAAATGTCAGATGCGGCTAGTTACAACGAATTATTGTGAATACAAAAATAAAAAATTACTATCAGAAAGGCGAATAAGTTTGCTTTTAACATGAATAGCAGGTTATTGTTAGATTTATTCGCATTAGCTCAATTTCATCTATCATAACTTTAAATCACAAGATATCATTCAGAATTTCTTATAAATAAGCTATTGCATTCTTTTAAGTGTACATCAACTTTTTTCAATTTTTCTACGATTTTCAAACTCTTATTAGCGAAAAGACTAAATGATAGGTATTTAAAGCACTTATTAAAACTACGCAAAGTAACTCTATCTGCCAGTTAGATTTCCACGTCTGAAGTGATTTGTTGAGTTGAGCTTTGGTTTAATATAAATGGGACCTTGTAAGAGGTAAAATAGACCGAGTATACCTACTATGTAGAAAACTAGACTCGGCTGAAAGATAAGTGTTAAAAGTTCATTATTAAGGCGAAACAGAATTTCTTTCAACAGTAATTTGCTTATGTCAATCTCGAGATCTATTGAAAGCCTATTAAACAACCTCATTAAGGTAATGTAATATTCCATTCGATCTAATTTTACAGGCTAGTTTTACCGTGACATCCAATTCGATACACATGTGATGTTTTTTATTAGAATTAATAAAATGTGGACTCTCATTATTTTCCATTTCGCTTCGCATATGCTTACCAATTGGAACAATAGGATACTCCGCATATGGAATGCATGTCGATAGTAATTATGTGGCGTTTTGGAGCCGTGTCGATTTGTCAGTATTGTGGGAACTCTGCGAGTATATTGTTTCATTAATTATTGATTACCGCCGGCAATATGTTCTCTCATTTTATAAACAATGATCAGTTGTCAAACTGTTGCGACTGTCATTTTTTATAGGTGCTACAATTCCTTCTTTACCGTGGTACCATTAGATGGTACCATCAATGGTACTACGGAAAATTTTATTCGCCATAGTACCTTCAATGCTACCATGGAAAGAAATATTTGCCATAGTACCATCAATGGTACTATTACCGCAAAAGCTGTAAAATAGCCATTTTTTAATAAATTGTATGCTTAAAATAAATTATCAGCTAGAATCCTATAAGGCCCGTTTTGGTTCGACTAAGTTATGAGGCGTTCTCAACAAATTGTTAGTAATTTATTTTTTAGCTATTTATGACAGGGAAGATCTTGGTCTTCACATTTCATTATGATAAGTGTTTATAATGCCAAAAATGGAAGCGACCGTCACCTGAATTCCTCAAAAACAAAAAAGACTGACTATCTTACCTGTAATTGTCAGTAAATAAGATTTTTTTTATACTGTGCAGGCTACCCACCTGATGGTATTCAGTCGCCTGTAGTACATGTGGTTCATATGACACTTGCTAATCTCCAACCCATACAAGGACGCGAATGTCCGTTGCCAACTTGTGACATAAGATGTCAAGTCACAGTACCCAGTAATGTCACTGCCTGCCTTACCCTTCAAACCGGGACACAGCGATGCAAGCACCGCTGCTTGGCGGTTGAAATAGGTAAAATAAAGGTACCCATACAGATGATAGAGGTACTAATGAATAGGCAAGACAGACTCATGCAAGTACTAATCTCCGTATGGTAATTACATTATTTATGACAAGGAAGTTCTTCGCCTCCATCTTAACTGACGAAAACTTATGGAATGTGGCGATAACGTCAAAAGTGAGATTAGACGGTGGTGGCTAGACAAGTGGGTAAAGAGTAGCATTAATCGAAGCATGTAGAAAAACTTCTTCCCATTATGGAGAAACAGACTCTAGACCTAAGATTTGTAGGCGGCCAATAACTTTGTGCAGTAAAATTTAAAAAACTTACAAAAATAAAACTTACAAAGTTAAAAGTAAATAAAAAATAATATAAGCATACACACAACAACACATTTTAATATAAATGTTGGTGCCAAGTGATGATCTCCTAGAAAGTATTAAAATGCAGCACCGACTTCAAAATAAAAAATGTGATATTGTGTGTATTCTTATATTATTTTTGACTTTTAAGCGTTTTGAAGTTGGTTTTTTTTTTTTTTTAAATATTAAAATCTTTTTAGAGAAATTGATACCAGCTCACCGAAGTAACATACAACTAAAGATCAATATGTACCTATTGTATTTAAAAAACTAACCGTTACCTCCTATAAGTTAAGGATCTTTCCATCATCAGCTCGGTTTATGACTACCAGACGCAAATTTCTGAATAGCTTCAGTAAAACAAGAAACACGTTGGACGTACACCTATAAAATTTAAGGTTTCCCTCGATGTTCCTGGAATCCCATCATCAGATCCTGACCTAATGTCCATGGGACCACCTGGAAACTTAACCCTTTCAAACAAAAAAGAATTTGCCAAATCGGTTCAGGCGTCTTCGAGTAATCGGGGAAGATACTTAAAAAATAAAAGATTCCGACGAACTGAGAACCTCCTTCATTTTTGAAGTAAAGTCTATGAGGAAAAGAGCTATCGTCTTTGTAATTACCCTACTGTCTCTATCACATTTTGTAATATCGATGGGGACTTCTTAGAGGACATTGCTCTGCGTCCATACATTACTCGCTCCAATACCAACAACAGTGAAATTATGCTTTTTCTATAATTAGATATTAGAAAATACACATAGTCCATACCTATACAAATATTAAAATAATAATTATTGCAATCAATCAAAGAACGTTATTATAGCCACGTAGTAAAAGAACAATAAAACTCGTAATTGATGACTATGAACTTTTTTTTTGCATTAATAGAAGCTCATTCATATAATAAACAGAAAGAAAAAATCGGTTTTCGAATAACTATAAAAACAACCGAGATATAAGGTATTAAAGATTTTTCTCCATCTCTTTCTAGCAAAACGGCAATTTACAAGGAGTCAATATGGCCGTACTCAACAATGACGTCACAGTTGATGTCGGATCTCTCTGTCTAATCGCCTTCAAATTAACAACTTAAAATGCTTGTATCTAAGGCATTTCTAAGCCGATTTTAATTCTAATTTCACAGAACTGCGTCTTTTTCTTGTGTGGTGTAATGAGTGTTATAAAATATGCATATAATTATGACGTAAATCAAATCTTTGTTGGTCGTGTGGCGATTTTCGACATTGTCCTTTCATTTGTAATGTTGTTCCGACCAATCGTAATAATGTTCAACTCTATGCTTAGAGCATTTAGCCTGGGCTAGCATTTAGCTCAGGCTAAACTGCTCTAAAGACTCTATGCGAAAACCTTGAATGTCTATTTGTTTTTAGCGACTGTTTCACCACTTGTTGATAAAGCCTTAAGCCTATTAGGAGCTTATCAGTCAGATTGTTGTATTCATAGCTAGCGTATAGAGTTATCCGTCTGATAAAGTTTCGGTAACAAGATTTTACCAAAACAAATCAGCCACCCCTAAATATTACATAGCGATACTGTCAGATAAGTAACGGAAACTTTATTAGAGACTGGTGTAACTGGCCCTTAATGTTTTATTTATGCATAAGCAATGAAGCGAGATGAGACAAGGGTATAGTCACTTTCTCTTCTATAGTCCTCAGCTGTGCTAGGCCTGCTGCATACGAAACAATATCGATCAACGGTGCATCGGACTGGTAATCTGCTTCAAGGGCTTTGTTCATCTTATGGGTACTGTATTGCCAGAGAGGTTCATGGTATAGAACTTGTTTGTTGCATCTTGTTTATTTTTAATGGGTCTTGGAGATGCCGATGCGGTAGAGTCTGTGTGGCTGAAACTCCGCTAATGGAATACTAGATTCAACAAGAGACGTGGCACACACCAGAAGATCGAATTTTCTAATTATAAAGCACTAACCTTCCTGTCAGCGTTATTTTTGTTTTTCGCGTGGGAACTTTTCCCATGGGAATGCTATATTTTTCCCGTGGTAAAGCAATTCAAACTATAACCCAAAAGTTTTTTAAAAAAAGTCCCGTGAAATACGAAAAACTGTTTACAGTGGTGTGTGGATCACGCTTGATTCTAAGCTGCAATGGTGGCCCATATCGATAAATTGTCAAAGAGGCTTATGGCCGATTTCACCAACCATAACTTAGCTTAGGAAGCCCTTAAGACGTATGCTGTCACTTTTTGTCTTTAATATAAAGAATGTGACAGCATGCTACCTAAGAGTCACCTAAGCTAAGAAGAGGTTGGTGAAAACGGCCATTAGCTGACTGATGTTGATACAGCGAGACTTTTATGCTTTTCCCACTTTTAAAGTGTGATGTCGTATGGTAATTTGTTGTAGGAAAATGCTGCCGACATTCAGATCGTTTTTGTGCTACAGAAAAGGGCTATTCGGGTAATCGATAAACCTTAAAATAAAAGATTCTTTGCGAGAAAAGCTTAAAGAAATTGGTATTATGACAATATTTCAACGAATGTAATATATGCCCGTCAAAATATTGATAACATTTTGTAAAAATAGTCATATTCATTCCGTTAATACTAGACAAAAGAATATCTTAGGTTAACAAAATATCAAAAAATCAATAAATTTTTCAGAGGCCTGTTTTTACGTTTCTATTATAAAATTCCAAGTTGTATGCAGGAACTTAGCTTAAATAGAAAGTTGCAATCAAAGATGTACTGATGAAAAAGGCATTTATAAAATCTCTTATGGACAACGTCTCTTACGGACAAAAAAGCTTGGGTTTGAACTTCCAAATCTAATATTTATCAATGTACTGCGTTACTATTGTAAGCATAGACTGGTTCTGTATTTCTCACAGGGCTGCATCCTGCAGCTGATTTACATTTAGTTAATTGAATGTTTTGTAAATAATACTTTTCTTTACATTTTTTTACATTCACATCTATACGATGCGTTGGCAAGTGACAAATTAAGAACTTACTTGCCATAAAAAAGTGAAAATTTGACGTACATGAGTGCACTATAACATTTGATTTAGATTTAAATATCTGTTCCAGCTTCTTCTATGGAATTTCTTTTAAAATCCTGTAAATGAAACATATATTGTAAACATTTAGTGCTGTAATTCTATATTGTAATGTTGGCAATTTAAAAGAGGAGCCAAAAAACATGAAACCTGTCGAGCTTTTTTGCCTGTTCTTCCCGAGAAGGCTCTCCCAATTTCCGAACAAGTGTAGTGTCAATTATTTTTCATTTTGTTGTTACTTGTATTAGCATACCTAACCTACATCTTAAATATGGTTGGGGTGTATGTACTTGTACATAAATAGTACAAGGATTGAGTAATTAATTACATATATGAATAAATTAGATTTTTAATTAGTTTCCTGGATATTATATTAGTTGTTTTTTTTGATGTCAATAAGTGTCTGTAAAGGTCTTAATTGAATAATGATTTTTGAGTTTAAGATTTAAAGGTGCATGAAAAAAGATGAGAATGATAAGCGTTTTTTAAAACTCCTGATCGCACCCGGATAATGATTTTTCACTCGTTGTATCGCTATCTAGTCTCTAGTTGAACATACTTTTGTTTAAATTTCAGTTATTGTTCTGAGGTTTAGATACATTACGTTTCACGTTCAGCTGAAATCAAGATAACATTGTTCATATTTATGATATCTCAAGTAAAGTTTTATTCCAAGTTCAAAAGAATGTAATTAATTACATATATGAATAAATTAGATTTTTAATTAGTTTCCTGGATATTAAATTTGTTGTTTTTTTGATGTCAATAAGTGTCTGTAAAGGTCTTAATTGAATAATGATTTTTGAGTTTAAGTTTTTAAAGGTGCATGAAAAAAGATGAGAATGATAAGCGTTTTTTAAAACTCCTGATCGCACCCGGATAATGATTTTTCACTCGTTGTATCGCTATCTAGTCTCTAGTTGAACATACTTTTGTTTAGATTTCAGTTATTGTTCTGAGGTTTAGATACATTCCGTTTCACGTTCAGCTGAAATCAAGATAACATTGTTCATATTTATATCTCAAGTAAAGTTTTATTCCAAGTAAGAATTTAACTAAATGAAAAAATATTATTTCTTTTCTTGAAAACGTTCATCATACCAGCAGCGGTTTTTGACGTAACATCGGTGACATTCGGTGTCAGTCGTTCTGTCAAATTGCAGTTTGCTCTTTCATGCGCTTGTGTTATTTGGATCACAATACTGTGCGATTATTTCTGAGATATGTCATTCTGAGACCCTGCTTTTACCCTGAACTCCGTTATCTTCTTCAAGACACATACCAAGAAACTATACAATGTATATATATTAATTGAAAACAATGTATATATTCGTAAGGGATTATTGGAATATTATATAAAAGGAAGTTCTTATTAAAATAGGAATCTGGCCTGCTAGTCATTTCTTTTAAAGCTAAAGGCGAGCACACACATCCCGATTCATCCAAACACAAAAGACATTTATTTGCGTATGTTGATTCATCGCGAAACGCATCGAGGCCACTCCTCATTGTATCATGAGCCGCGTAATTCAAATTCGACGCAATACCACAGTCCAGCACTTCCTTCGCAGATCTCAGATACAATAAATAATCTTGGCGACAGTTTCAATGAAGCGATAACTGAGTCGATGCAAACGAATGTCTGCACCCGACGTTTCCCATGACTCTGTATATTAAAAAAGGTGGTGTGCCATCGTGCGAGCGTAAATCAAATAAAGGTGGCTACTAACGTTACAGTGTTTAAGGCGCGCCGGAAGCGAGCCGAAAACCGGAGTCGAATCATAAATTATACTTACGGTTCCCGCCCGGATCGAGTTACGTGCAGTTGTCACGTAATTACGATAATCGAGGTGACGATTCTAATCGATTGCGTGTAGAAACGAAACGGAAGGTTGATGTTCGATTTCGCGTCTCTACAAAGTCGCTACCCGCCGTCTGTCCCTCAGTACGCTTAGATCTTTTAAGGCGAGGTTTCCTAGGAAATCTCGCGCGCCGCGACTGCTTTATTGCAAGGTAATATAGTTGATAATTGCATAGCTTCTAATGTCGCTTACGCGCTATGACCAAACGTAAACGTTACTTCTTACACGTCATCGATTTTTGTAAACCTGGAGTACAAAACAAAAAACGTAATTTATGCAATTTTCTAGACAATAAAAATGCACATACTATTTGATCTTTGGATTTCTTTTTCTAACGAGCGAAATATTATTAATCATGTTTCTGTCTAATAAATAAATATGTTCGACAATATCATACATAAGTATATGAATTTAGGAACTGTATGTTTTATATTTGTGGCGGTACAGTAAATCGAAATTACTTGAAAACGAATATACGAGTATTTGACCGCTAATTTATATAGCAGTGCCCGCGAACCGCCATTTTCGCAGTTTTATTCAAAAAATTCAAACCGCGGGCGGGTCTCTAGAATATTTAACCAAATTAAATTTGAAAGTTTGTAATATGCGTTGGGTTCGCATATGATGAGAGATTTTTATGTTGGTGAACAATTGATTTAACTGCATGAAAGCTTACCTCGCGGCTTAGGCTTTGTTTCTTAACAAAATAGTTGACACTTAAAGCAGTAACTCTTATGAAGCACAATATAATATGGATAATTATGTATAAGTTAGTAATATTGAATTGTTTCAAATAAATATTTTGTATAAGCTCATAGCTCATGTTAACAGTTTAATTATAAAAAATAATTTAATGTGTGAGAGGGCACAATTGTATTATAAAAAAGTTTGCATAACGATGGAAAAGTTAGATTTATATAGCAAACAAAAATAAATAGAAAAAAACCCGCACAATTTCAATCAATAAAGTCTACAACCTGCGCTTAAATCCCGAAGAAAAAACAATGTTACCACCTTTGCAGTAACAACATTCACTCAACTGCGTATCAATGAGGTTTACTACCAAGAACTTGCACCCCGTTGTATAGTGCTTAATTGCGATCGGGTGCACCGTCATCTCAAACGCTCGTATCGGCCATCTTTGAAAGCGTGTTTTGCCTCAATTACGCGTACAGGGGAGATAGGTCTCCCCATTACCCTAGTGTTGCATAAAAAACTGCAATTTGCGTATCAGAGCTTGGGTCACACAATATGGCTTATACCCTATCTAGAAAGAGCTGCCGTGTCCCCCTGCGAAAGGTGAACTGAGCAGGGGAAGAGTGATCTGAGCGGAGTTTTATGGAAGCCCGGAGGTCAATGGAGGCTGGTGCAAGCTGAAAGGGCTAGGAGTGAGGTCGTTAGCCTGCAGTTGATTGTTCGATGAGTGGCGGAATGACTCACTTGTGAATGTAAATAAGAAAATATGTGGGGAAAGGGGATGCGGCCTGGCCTTCTGACTGCGATACAGGAAGCTCCCGAAGAAACAGGTAACGTACGAGTACGGCTGGCTTGCGTGATTTGTGTTTTTGTTGAAGTCGTATGTTTGTATTCTGTAAACATTGTTTTATAATCTCAATTTTTTTTACAAAAAATATAACCGATTTCAAAAAACACCAAAAAGTCATAAATAATATAAAAATACATGCGACATTTTTATATTGAAATGGTGCCAAATTTTAACTAACTACCTAAATTGTTTTTATATTTTTAGGTGATCATTGCTTGGCACCGACTTCAATATAAAGCTGTGATGTTGCATGTATTCTTATTATATTTGACTTTTTGGTGTTTTTGAAGTCGGTTTAATTCTTTGTAAAAAAAAACTATTTAAAACTGTTTAGTAAATTTAAACACGCGTATTAGAATTTGAGCCAAAGAAAACACGTCTTTCGCTCCAAACAATATTGAAAGAATTATTCCGAACTTCTAATCTACTAAAAACCTTCCATCATCAGCTCAGTAACATGATATGATGACTACCAAATCCAAATACCAGAATATCTTTAGAAGAACATGATACACGTTGGACGTGCCTATTAAATTGAAGGGTCTCGTTAGATTTTCCTGCGATCCCATCATCAGTATACTCCCGAGGTGGTCCCATTGTCACCAAGATCATGACTTGGTGACAATGGGACCACCTCGGGAGTATAATACTCTTTCGATAACAAAAAATATTTTTAAATTCGGCCCACAATTGCCCGAGTAATCGGTGAACATACATAAAAAAAAAGAACTTAGAACCGTCTCCTTTTTTGAAATCAGTTAAAAATTTATAATAGAACAAGTACTATAGAATTTTACTTGACTTTTAATTTTAATTTTAAAATAATGTTGAAAAAGGTGGATTTTTAAAAATCGGTTGAAAGTTTGTAAACCTTCAAATATTTATGCTGCAGAATTCTTCTGCTTTATGCCTCACAATATAATTTCGCAGATATTTCTGTGACGTTTCTTCTAAAGCGACTGTTTTAACCGACTTCAAAAAAGGAGGAGGTTGTAAATTCGATCCCATGAAAATGGAGGGAAACCCTTAAATTTTATAGGCACGTCGAACGCTTCATGTTTTTTCCGAAGTTATTCACGTATTTGCGTCTGGTAGTCGTGAACCGAGCTGATGGTGGAAGGATTCTTAACTTTTGGACATGAGCTGACCTGATTCACTAAAAAGATAAAAATAAAATATATTATACAAAAAATAAAAACCGACTTCAAAAACACTGAAAAGTCAAAAATAATGTAAGAAATTTTAAGACTTTCTAGATAATCATCGTTTGGCACAGACTTCAATATAGAAGCGTGATGTTGTCTGTACCTATTCTTACACTATTTTTAAGATTTCAGTGTTTTTGAAGTAGGTTTTTATTTTTTGTAATATATTTTTTTACAAGGCCAATTGATAGGTACCTACTTTTCATCACTCGAAGCATGAAAAAACACGCAACCGAAAAACTGTTTGGATTCTCTTTTACGATAGAGAGAACGGTATGGAGGTGAATTAAAACTAATTTGTTAAATAAGTAAAAATCAATAATGTTTGTGATCACAAAAAGTTTCTTTTATTCGTGTTCATTTTATATAAAACAAAAAAAAAACAAAATTTCCCAATTAAGCCTATTGATGGTTATGGAATGACGTCCTGAAGATGGTGACGAACACTGAACAGCGTTCGAAACGTCAGGCTAAATAATCAAAATGTTTAAAACCAAACAATACTCGCGTACTCACGTAACAAATAAAAGGCAAAACAAACAAATATAAACTTCGGAAAACAACTAAAAGATATCGTATTTTATACAAACAAAGTGCACTCATGTATTATGAAAAAGGATGGGTTTAAACTGGTAGCTCTTAATGAGCGCACGTCAAGAATAAACGCGCATGGAAATATTGAAAACACTCTTTGTAAAGTGCGTACGAGTTGTGTACAGCGCTTTCCCGACCCTCTAACTAGGGAGTGCGTTCAGTAGGTTATGTGCCCTCCCCTGGTTTACGCCTGCAGGCACATAGCACATTATATAATACCTAAACCTACCCCAGTTACGGCACGCACGGACTATCGACGTGTACGGATCTTTTTGCACTAATTAGGTCATAGTATGCCTTACGTTTTTCTCCAATACCATTCTACATTCCGAATAGATAATGCCAATGATTTCAAATTTGGAAATCCTTTTATATAATAGGAACCAATTGAAAGATTTTATTCATTCTTTTTAATGATACAACTACAATAGATTTTGTAATTGACACAAAAAAATTGTAATACGAGATTGTTAATAAAAATTGTGTAAAAATTATAGTGAATCTAGCATCGTGTTACAATACTGCTCCAAATATAGTAATCACTTCATTACCTCAACACATATTCGTCCCAACTATTTCCCTATACGAGGAGAAATAAATACAGTTTTATTGAAATATACACGAATGAAGATAAAAAAGTTGGTATGATTATGTGGTTTTACGACTGTTAGTTTCTGTAATTTGTAACTGAGTATTTAGTAACTGAAACAGTTATTGCTTAAATATATTTTGTGAAAATATAACCACCACGAGCGACTTCCACAACATTCACTAAATTCTTGTAATGGTGAAATGTATTTGAACTATTATTTCGTCTTTTTCATTTGTCTGGAATTAACAGAAACACAATCATGTTTTTAAAAAAATACTCAAATCGTCTTAAAACTTCACTAATAAACAACAAATTCCTTAAACATTCTTCAATGCGTACACTGAAACGCTTCCGTTAAGAAATATAAAAAAATATATCAACTTAAGGTTCCACTTCAAAAAGGCTGTATGTTCGCTTCATAATCGGTTCGCACGTCAAAGTGAGTGCAGATTTGTAGGTTACGCGTGCACTCCGCCCGCGGCGAGGGCGGGGCCACCTACTATGTAACGCACACAGCCGCCCGCTAGAATAAGGAAAACTTGCGTAATTTGAATTTCTTTCATGTCGCCACGTTCTTTATTTCATCAACAAAGTTTTCAAGTTATTTTGTTCGCAACTGGATTGGCAACCGAACCGAGTCCTACTGTAACAGAGTTATAGTAGCTGCTCCAAAATTTGCGAAAGGACACTGATCGGGGTGAATCACGTTACTTAATGAAAGTCATTTTCATTAGTACTGGAGTGACATACTACACCACTACATGATATGGTAAATATATCATAAAACTGAAATGAAACGCATGAAAGTAAAATGCAGCTTTATAACTGACAAAACAGAAAAAATGTGATTCAGCAATTGTAGATGTTTTTTCATCTAGCTAGGGGGTTAAGTATAATACGAAAATAATATGAAAATTAAAGTTGAAATGCTAAAATTTTGAAATAAATGTTATTTTTTATTGCTTTACTTAATTTTTTCATATACGACAAGGAAGCTCTTGGCCGTCATCTCATCTCATCTCCTCAATAACTGAGGAACTGGCTATCTTTCTTCTAATTGTCGGAACACATCAACGCTATAAACATTGTTATTATGGCGACAAACTTAGGTAAGACGGTGGTAGCTAGCCAGGCGGGCTCAGAAGCCCACCAACCAAATTGAGCAGAAAAACTTCTGTCCCCACGAGGAGACGAACCCTGGACCTCCCGATCAACACCCGGTGTCCTCAACCACTAGACCACGACGGCTTGTTTTAATAATATTTTTCAAAGGTAAGTCTTGTAACGATCAACGTTGGATTCGTAATAAAAATATACATCATTTGAACCAAAAACTTTCAGTAAATTAGTTAAACATCTTGAACGATAGATAAAAATGACATCTCAAAAGAGCTTTTCAATAAAGACTATTTGGTTTTTCATCACAACTTCGAAATCTTCAAAACGCGGTCAGTACCTAATTTTATGAATGAAAAATTCCTGTTTGTTTATTAACTAAACATCTTGGGAAATAACATAGACTATTTCAACTATTTGCAAATGAATTTTAAATATGGATAACATAGAAGTCGAAATTTTTTATGAAGAAAGCATTTAAAAACCAAGACATGATTACATGACAGATCAGATATCTATGTAACGCTATCTAAGCTCAGCGCAAGCTAAACAACCAACATACATTCAGAAAATGGATACAGTACTGTAGGGGTGGTACCAGATTTGCGAATCTTCCAAGAATTACTACACTTGTTATGCCCGCGAACTACGAGTATGTTTCTCTTTAAAAGTTAAAAAAAATTGTAAATCTACTTTCCCGCGGGAACTACTTACTTTTCCGGGATAATTAGTAGCCTATATGTTTATCCCTGTCGTAATCCGTCATCCTACAAAATTTCATTCAAATCCAGTCCTTAGTTTTTGCATGAAAGAGTAACAAACATCCATACATACATACTTCCAAACTTTTGCGTCTATAAGATTATTAATCATGTTATTATATTTAATTAAAACTCTAATTAAGAGTTGATCTCAAACCTCGCGGCGTACTTAACGGGAAAAAAATCTTAGCGGCATCTTTAATTCCGATTGTCTTTATGTATAGCGGAGCGTGCAGAATTAGATCTCTCTGACGTAGAGGGGTGGTCAGGGGTGGGAGGGGAATGGGGGGCACGGGGGTCGCTTCACGCTGCACGGCTCCGGCGCGTGCCAGTGGGGAGGTCTCTAATGAACTGTATGAACTGGTGTGCCTACTGCCTAGTTACGTATGTAAAACTATTTTATAGATGTGGACTTTTGAGGAGGTAAATTAGCACTGTTGACGTTCGTTTGCCGTACGTGTTCATTGGATCCTGGTTTAGGTTTGAAAAATTGATAAAAAAATCAATAAAGAAAAAATGTCGCTTCGTTCAACATCCAATGTAGAAATCTTTACAGACTTCTTGAAAATTGGTTCAACACGGTATGTTGGGGACGCGGGTTCAAATCCCGTCCGAGACGACATTTTTTCTTTATTTTTTTTTATTCATTTTTCAATGTATTTGCTTATTAGCGAGATGGCTGTAATGGATTTTATACACGTAATCAAGCAGATGCCCACCAACAAGGGATGAGTTCAGATTTTTTCCATAACATTGTTTCTTGCCAAAGATGATTCTGGGTCAACAGGAAGTACACTACAGGTTTTGATTCCCTTGGGAAATCGCAAATAATGCGAAAATACGCGACATAATTATTTATTACATGTTTGATTTTTCCACAGCTGAACGAAACCGTCCACATATAATGTTTACTTTTTTATACAACTAATGGCCGGTATACACGTTGTTTAGTGATTAGTGCGAGTGGCTTGTTTAGTGTTTAGTAAAAAACACGTTCGGACAGCTTCTGTTTAGTTTTCCATTTTTCTGCGAGTCGCCCCTCTCGCGCTCCCGCCTTCACCCCTCACTTGCAGCTGCTTACTAAACACGTCTGGACAGATCTGTTAAGTGTTTAGTCCATATAATGAACAAATAAACGAAACACCGTTTACTAAACAGTGTAGGGACAGCACCTACTAATCACTTAACACTAAACAGTGTACTAAACACTTGACTAAACAAAGTGTATACCGGCCATTAGTTGGCAAACAAGCAAACCGCTCACCTGGTGGTAAGTGGTAACAGTCACCTATAATACATGTGGCTCCTGTGAGATTCGCAGCAAAACTGCAACCCCCACAAGAACCACAGTGTATACAATGCCAATTTGTGACATCAGATCTAAAGTCACGGTACCCTGTAACTTCACTGCCATATCTTAGCCTTCAAACCACAACACAGCAATGCAAGCACTGCTGCTTTGCGGCAGTTATAGGTAAGACGGAGGTACCCAAGCAGTAGAGCCTGGTACAGAGTTTAATTGACCAATGTTATACCGTAAAATCATGGTACGTGCTTTAATTTATCATTTATTTCGTTTGTTTCGTTACCACAACTTT
The DNA here is from genome assembly GCA_963935595.1 of Schoenobius gigantellus. Taxonomy (NCBI): domain Eukaryota; kingdom Metazoa; phylum Arthropoda; class Insecta; order Lepidoptera; family Crambidae; genus Schoenobius; species Schoenobius gigantellus. The sequence continues at coordinate 6,169,593 of OZ012549.1, forward strand.
TGTTTATTTGTATTCTTATTATTATAAATCGATGTTCGGATACTTTGCGCGAAAACAAAACGCAGTCTAAAAACGGATGTCATGCACTTAGTACTGGACGGTGTTCTTTGTTGATTTCGAGGGTAGCCGATTCATTCCGTTTGTCATCGCCATCGAAGACGTTACATATCTGGAGAAATAGTTATAAAATTGTGCCTGTTCTGTTGAAGATCTGGTGAATTATTGGTTGAAGGCGCATAGTAGGGTCAATCATAAAAAAAATCACTGCGGAATCACCGGTTCTCTTCATAAATATTGAATAAAAAATCTTTAAAAAAGATATGTTATTATTCAACGCATTTTTTGAGGATGGTCTTTTTAATTTTTTGATAAGTAAATTAATTAAAACTTGGTTAAAATGTGGCCCAAACATGCCTCGATTTTAAAACTTTAAACCTAATCGCGTCGTAAATATTAGGTTAAATCATATACTTTAGATTTCAATAAATAAAGTGAACAATATTCTAGAGGATGGCCTTTTTAGATTTTTCTTATTCACCTTTATTAATTTTTAATAAAAAAATTCATCTTACGCGTAAAGGTTTGCTTAAATATTCCCCTCACTCACTCACTCACTCCTATGTAATCAGTGCAGGACGATCGACGCAAGGTCATTGGGACCACTATGCGCCTTAATAACATATTATCGTAAAACATATACGAAAACGGACACAAAGGCAAAAGCTCATCGACTACATCGTTCTTTTTCTCTAATTAAATTTAACAACTATTTCTATATCCAATTTACTAAAGTGTGTTCCGCTGCTCATAGCATTGTTCACTAATTTAACTTATGAAGGTAGTAATTAAATTGGTATTATGACAAAATTTTGTCTTGATGTCCGTCCGTCCGTCCATCATATATTTTTTCTTTTTAGGGTTCTGTACATCACAAGGAAAACAATTTTTACCTAAGCCTAACGGACTCATTAGATTGTAATTGTCATACCCTAATATATGTTTTAACTAACAGTGACATCATAACAGCTCATATACGTCCCCGCCGAGGGGCTCGAGCCTATCCTACTACTGGAGGGAGACTCTGTACCAGGGTCGCCTGCTTAGGTACCTCCGTCTTACCTATTTCTGCCGCAAAGCAGCAGTGCTTGCATTGCTGTGTTCCGGTTTGAAGGGTAAGATATGGCAGTGAAATTAATGGGTACCGTGACTTTACATCTGATGTCACAAGTTGGCAATGTACGCTGTGGCTGTTGTAGGGGTTGCAGTTTTGATGCGAATCTTACAAGAGTCACATGCATTATAGGATTTATAGGTGACTGTTACCACTTACCGTGGCAGTTTGCTTGTTTGCCAACTTAGCTGCAATAAAAAAAAGTTAGGGTATTTAGGCCCCTGACCCTGCCGTGGAGGCCTGCGTGCACGGTTGGCCCCGTGCACGCCGCCGTAAGGCCCTCCGTCTGGGGATTGCCCTGGTGTTCTCGGGCAATCCCCCCTTGGCGATAGCCCGACCGGTGGGTCGGACTTGCCGGGGCGCGTGGGTAGTGGAGTCGCAGTGTGGACCTTACCTAGCGCACCCATAAGGGCAGGGAGAACACCGGGGGGTTTTAGTGGGTAGGCCTGTCATTCTGCCAGGAGAGCCCCACACACGCCCGCCGTCTAGCCAACGGCGGGTACGGTGCGGTTACGCAATTCCCCCGAGAAAAAAAAAAGGGTATTTAGGCCCTAGTCAACCACGCTGGCCCAGTGCGGATTGGTCGACTTCACATACACCTTTGAATTTCTTCGCAGATGTTTGCAGGTTGCCTCACGATGTTTTCCTTCATCGTAAGAGTGTCAGACAAATGTACATATGAATTTCGGAAATCGAAAACACATTGGTACATGGCGGTCTCGAGCCGGACCTCCCGATTGGAAGGCGAGTGCCGACGCCACAGCGCCGCCGACGCGCCTACAATTATTATGTAAAACATCTTCAGCTCACTTGCGCACTATCATAGTTTACATTTTTAAATCGCTCTGAAAGCCCTCGAGGCCGCCTAGCTCGGGGCGCAGAAGCGAATGCGTGGGCACGCGCCGCTCGCCCGTACGACGCACCGACCGCCACACACTCATTAAGGCGAGGTTTTCCTGGAAATCTACGCGTGCACGGCGATTCCTTTATTGCGAGGTAATATAGTTGATAATCGTATAGCTTCTAATGTCGCTTACGCGCCCATGACCGAACGAAAACGTTATTTTTTACATGTTTTATTCGATTTTTGGAAAACTGGAGTACAAAATAAAAAATGTATTTTTGCAATTTTCTAGACAATAAAAATGCACATCTATTGGTAATACTTTTATGCCATTTATTATTTTATTTTCTGATTCACAGCTTTTTTAAAATATTGAACAGAGTAATCTTTGGATTTTTTTTCTATCGAGTGAAATATTATTAATCATGTTTCTGTCTTTAAGAATGTTTAGATAAAATGTTCAACAATATCATATATGAATTTGAGAACTGCATGTTTTATATTCGTGGCGGTACAGTTAATCGAAAATGTATAAAACGGGAAAGTAGCGCCTTAACGTAGATTTCAACGCGCATACAAAACGTTTCGCTTAGAAACTGTAAGGTAAAGGACACACCGGAGGTGGCAAGCTTAGAGGTTAGCTAGGAGGCAGGCTTAGTGGTCAAAATGCTTTGATAGATGGTGGCCACACTGGCAGCGTGCGCCTGGTGATTCTAGAAAATTGCTTTTTCATTTCGAAGTAATCGAACCTTTGACAATTGAGGTCTACTAAAAGAGAATTTGAAATTTTATACAAAAAAGTAAAATATAATAATAACATCATTATAATAAAACAATTGTAAAATATCGGTTACTTCTTGCCATAATTTTTAACACACCTACATTTTTATGTAAAGTGTGGGAAGGAGTCCACAATGGTTTGTTTTTACAAACAGAGGCTATTCTTAATCAATTCCTGCACAATGCATCCTAGTAATCCAAGTAAATAACCGACGCGTCCGTTTGCCTCGCTAACCTGCTATCGAGGCGCCAAGCGTCCCACTGAGCAAGCGGTGAGGCCGCGCACATAGTATGCAGTGTGTTGGTTCACTGCGATGAGACATCTAAGCGACCAACTAACCTCTTGCCGCTAAGCGTGCCATCTGCGGTGTGGCTGTGGCCTTACACTTATCCGCAGTGGGAAGTAAGCGGGAAGATAAGGAAATAGGTGGCAGTTTTCGAAAGCGATTTTATATTTGAAGGAAATATTGCCATGTCCATTACTATAGACTTATAAGGCTATGGTAATTGACTTGTTATATGGACCTTGAGCCACATTGCCAAAATTATTTAGCAATGTAATGGTATGTTCTGTTTTCGCTTACAAATTGCAAATTGATTATAAAAGAATAATATGAGACAGCTGATTGTTGTTATTATGTTACATAGGCAAAGCATTTCTAAGATTGTCTAAATGTGAGGATAAAATAAATAAGCTATCCCGTCAATTAGGTAGGTACTACCATAGACCTTTTAATTAATGGAATTGCCCATCATCCCAGTGGGCAACTAGGAAAATACACCTTTACACTATTGGTTTTGATAATTAAAGTGTTTTATGACAAGCATTGACAAAACCCTATACCAACCCCTTTTGGCTAGCATGGTGTGGTAGTAGGCCAAATTCCTCCTCGACGGAGGAGAGAATTATAAATAAAAATATTTTTTTAATTAGCTTTGAAACTTTTGCCATGGACATTATTACCAATGCCAGTTAACACCCAAAAACTTTCCAATATTAACACAAAAATATTCCAGCGAATTTAAATTTCAGACAAACACAAAACATCCACGTCTAATTCATTACCGAATCCAATACATTTCTACGCTGACCATAAATTATTATAAATAGCCGCAAAGCAGGCAAACAGGCAGGGGCTAACAAAAATCCAATTTTAATAGTAATAATAAAATGCGACAAGTCTAGTTTCGTGTTTAATGCACGGTAAGGGTGCATCAACGCACCCTTCACGCACTACGCATTACGTGTGATGTTCCGAACGCGGCGACGCTATTGGCCGGACGCGTGTTTGCGTTCGTAGCTGCGTCCACGTGTGTGGCGGCAGCGCGTATGGATAGAGTTATTTATAGCGTTCGGTTCTAGATTGTATGAATTAGTTGCGTGCATTGGGGTAGTCTTCGCTTGGAAAAAGTATTGATTTGTTGCATACCAACCGGCTCCGCGGTCCGTTTTGGCGAACGGTTCGGTAATATTGTCTTAATTCGAATGCATAGGGAGCGGGGACTTCTTATATTCTTACGCATTGAGTTGTGTTCGGGGCGTGTGAACATGTAGGTAGGATTAGTAATTTTAAAAATAATTTCATATAACTTAATCGTATGCAAAATAAAGATCTTATATAGAACACAGATAGTCTATCTGTTTTACACGTACGGCATATTAAATCCATTTAATTCCCACTTTCAAATTTTACGCATTGGTTTGTTTTGATTTCGGAACACGTGAGCAAAGGGTTAATTTGCATACAACTGTTTTTGTGACACACATAAATAAGATATTTCATTTCTCTATTTGAACTATGCACGTCGAACATAAATATAAACATTATTGACGAATTCAGCCGCGTGAGCTAACCATAACAGAGCCAAGGTTACGCGATCGCAAGCGATAACGATGGAGCCAGCCACGGCTGTATTACCATCAGAAAGAAACATAATCTGTAAATCGCGACTCGCCTCAAACCGGTCTCTTTCATTTCACGTCGACGAGCAGCTTTAATTCCACGTTTAAATTTTATTATCCACTAACAATAGTGCTTTATTTAACTGCCAACACGGCGGCCATCTTGGTTTTGTCGTATTATTAGGAGACGGCTATAGTAATTCGATTTATTATTTTTGTGTTGTGTTTTTATTGAAAATGTCTTTGAAGATTTATTATTATTATTCTAACTTATGCTTAGTCTAACTGATTCTAAGAATGTAGTTATAGATCATATTGATTTATTTTCAAGTAGCCATACCAATGTAAACGTTGGTAGCGCCGTACATTGTGTTTGTATCCAATTCTAATGGAATGTATTTGATTTATACTCATAAAATGTCTTTATGACTGATTTATCATAGCGTAATCAATATTTTTATTTATTTCACAGATACGAAAAGTCCACAGAGTTAAGTAAATAAAATATTTAGTAAACCACTGAGGTTTGTAGCAAATGCTTTAATATATGCTAAAAAATACCCGGGGTTTTTAATAATTTTGCTTGCTTAGCAATTAGTTGAAGAAGTGAGATTTAAGTTTCTACTTTACACTATTGTAGCTACACATGGGAAATCTGTCAACAAGTTTTTTTTTATATAATATAAACATGCTCTTAGAAAGGATTTTTGGGAATTCGATTTCAATGAGGAATAAATAGAGGTTTGAACTCCTTTGATTTTGAAATTAGAGTTGTTAAGCTTTGTAAGTTACAAATTAACCGTAAACGCAATTATTAGAGTTTTGGCAATTTCGCCCTTAACGGGGTGAAATAGAGGTGGAAAGTTAATTTTTTGTGCATCACACTATAATTACTTAACTTAAAGTTTATACGTCACCTAACTTTGCTGCTTCTGCTTCGTTTTTATTATGGGATAATATAACATTATTACGGGAAAAATGAAAAAAAGGCGGACGAAGAAGCGAGCGGAAAGCTAGTAATAATATATTTTGTGAAAGAAGAATATATTTTTCATTCAGTATTACTGAAAAAATCACATTGACCGTAGTTTTGTTATCAATTAATATTTTTGATTGCGTGCATTTACTATCTTGTTTGTGCATCCCTACTTATACTATAAATGTGAAAATAACCACCTGACTGTCTTGTTATGCTTCATACTCGATGATCGAACACGCGATATCATCGAATTCCATAGGAGGTGGCGGGCAACAGTCAGTTACTAATAAACTCTACAATCAGTTACTAATAAACTCTAAAAGTCCATTACATAAAATATCGAAAGGATTGAAGATCACAATCGGCGATGCAACGTGCGAGACTTATTCTATGTCCATGGTCCTACTACATAGTTTTACTGGTAGATCCACGGCCATTTTATTTTGTCCGTATAGGACTAAAACAAGAACATAATTACATTACATGGGCATTGCACCCACTGATCGGGGTAGTACATTCACCGTCAATATCATTAAGTTTATTGGTTCTGGGCTACCAGACCCCCATTTCTTAAAGCCTACTAGCCTAATAATACTAGTGTTTACTGCCATAAATGTAACGACATAATGAGACTTTAGTACTAATATTATAGGACTTTATTCCCTTCCTCCCAATTTGCGATCAACAGGCAGTATGAGTTGGACCTGAATGCAAATAATAAAGCTAACATTATCCATTGTCCTTTTTATACAGCTCATTTGTTTAAATAAGCATAGCGCTTCATACTCCAGCAAGTCACAACTAAAAGCTCAGTCTAATTTCTAAATCCACGCAGCAGTTGCTCGCTTTAGAATATTGCACAAAGCATTATTGAAAACACGACGCATTCACTCGGCGTTTGCGTAAAAAGCGTTTTATGGAAAAAGTGATACGTATTAAAAAGTATAACAAATACCAACTATCTTCAGTACTGAAAATCTGTGAATATTTAACGTTGACCTCTAGCCTGTGATTTGAAGTTGTGAAAGGCAGAGACCTGCCGATACCTAGACAGATAACTTTTCTTTTAGTTAGTACTTGCCAACATTAAATAACTAGATAATTACATTTCTCACAAGTCGTGCATTTGATAAATTCATGTATACTGTACGTATTTTTCATTTTGTCGATTACGATATACGTGTTGAAAATATTTCTGGAATAAAAACGAACCCAATATTATATTTAGAACAAAAATGCACCCAACAATTACGTCAATAAAGTAAGCGTTAGTTATTCTGTGTGTCACGAACGTCTGAGCCGCTTCCTGTTCAAGTGAGGTTTGCTACTTTACTATACAACTGAATTCATGTTTTGAATCCAACAGGTACTACTACGCATAAAATTATATAGACACTTTGTTTCAATTTTTTTTGTGAATGCATTGTCATTATTTTTGTTGTTATCATAATCAAAAAACAATCAAACATTTAGCCTATTTTTTGTAAAACAGTACGCAATAAATTCGTCACTACATAGTCGGAATATGTATTATATACCTAATGCTAGTATATGCTCACCCAAAAAGAAATGAATCTCATTCTAAATTTAAAAATGAAACTCGTCGAAATAAAAAACTGGATTACCCATCACCGATCCTCTACACGCAACAGTCGAACGTGCAAGATGCACCATTAACAAGGCCCGTTGCCGTTACATCAGCTGATATCACAAAAAGCCAACATCTGCCGGCCGGCCGTGAATCATTGGCCCTTGGCGCGTGCCGCGTTAAAAAAAAACAAGAAAAAAATCAAAGTGTACTCCTACCGTCCGTTATAATCGCCTCACCCCACCGTGCGTGGGCACAAGGCACAACCACGTGCCATTCCAGTTTCTCTGCGAAATTCGAGTTTTTGCGTAAACTTTAAAGAAAGTAACGGTGTATTTTTTTCTCGTTCAAAATGATTCAAACTCATTGAAGATTAATTAATTTATAATGTTAATAATAGGAACAGTCAAGAGGTGTCTATGATTAGTCTAAAACTGAGTTACTCGTAGGTAGGTATAGCAAAATGTTTGTCACTTTGAACTCCAAGCATTTGTGTTCACTCTGTAAATTGTCTATAAATTTACATGTAAAATAGGGTCAAATGAAGTCCCCCAAAAAATAACAAAAACCTGTTTTAATACAAATTTTGACACAATTGCTTATAAATATTTTTTACATACTTATAGACAAACTATGTATTTAATATATGAGTATAAAACCTCTTACATTCTGATTTGTAACGTTACACATCTAGATTTGTTAATAATTAGTAAGAAAATGTTCGTTTTACAGAATAAAGGTAATATTCTTACAGGTAAAGAATTTAACAAAACAAGCTCGGCATGTCGTTACATCGATAACAAATTCCGTTTTCTGACAAGGTCGAGTCGTATACTAACGCCATAAATTTACATTCCTCTACATTTATGGCGAACATGAATCTCCTTACAGAAATTAAAATAGGAGAAAAAGCCGAATCGTAAGTGGCAGAATTCGTTTATGCGACATTGTTTCGTGCGGCGCAATAAATTCGTGGGATTAGAAATGGCGACTAGTTTATCTCAAAAAAATATCATCATATAACAGATATCAGCTAAAATATTATTTAGGAGCCAACATTTACAGAAACTACTCAGTATTATAATATTGATCTCTTTTGTAAAATTCAATTACTTTTTTACGTTTTTTAGGGTTCCGTACCTAGAAAGGAAAAAACGGAACCCTTATAGGATCACTTTATTGTCTGTCCGTCCGTCTGTCTGTCTTTCAAGACCCTTTTTCTCAGGAACGCGTAGAGATATCAAGCTGAAATTTATATCAAATACTCAGGTCTACTGTCCCTTGGAGCTGTGAAAAAATCAAACTTCTAAGCCAACGCAATCAAAAGATACAGCCGTTTATAATTTTCGACACTCGCAAGGGAATCAAAACCTACAGGGTATTTCCCGTGAACTCAGAATGTTGAAATTTGGTACGAAGTAACGTCTTATAGCACAGATAAAGGAAAAATTGCGAAAACCGTAAATTTTTAATTACATCATATAATTAATAAAAATATATGGGTGAACTTTTACTTATCCTACAGGTTTGTACGGAACCCTCGGTGCGCGAGTCCGACTCGCACTTGGCCGGGTTTTTAAAATTGGAACATGTGGATAATCCAAGGTCATTAAATGCTTGTTATTAACTCCGTTCTCCTCCTTTTAATACAGGTATTCAAGTATTTGACAAATGTAACCCTGTATACGAGTATTAGATAGAACAGGGCGCCATTAAAATGTGCGATAAAAGCTTCGGCGATTTATTGGCGAGCATCTTGGCAATGTTTATGGCTCCGCTGTTTGCGAAGGCTCGAACGAAAACACTATTATTTGTTGTATTATACATTATTTTGTTCCGAAAATGACGCCTTTTAATTTAGCCTTAAAGTTGTATCGTCATTTGTAACGTGTTTACTTAGAAAGTTAATTTGTCATACGTAGGCATTTTAGACAATCTCTAATTTGGTATTAACTACTTAGGTATTATTGTTCACAAAAATTGGTCCTTCGGGACTTTTCCGCGACATTCACCCTAAAAGTTAGCTTGAAGATTTTAACGTATTACATCTATCTACTAGATTTTGAGATTGTTAATTAACCTTAGTTGATTGTTAATTAGCGTTAGTTAGTTCTTAAATTAGCCTCTGGAATAAATCTACTCGAATGAATGTCCTCTTTACGTACTGCAACTTGCGCTGTAGATACGTTATCAATCACGCGTCAAAGGAGAAACACCTTTAGTTGAATAGGTAGGTTGGCCGATAAAATCGTATAGGCGTCGCTCGCTGCGATTGGAGCGAGTGCGCCCGCGCAGCTGCCGCGGCCCGCGCGCAGATAATGTGGGCGACACATGAGCTACAATGATGGCGGACAATAAAAAAGAAAACACCGAAACGCCGACGGGTGTCCAAATAATGGAAGTTTCATCGGCCCCAACAGCTGAAGTGCGTGAAGTTTGTCAAACTGAAAGGTGGTTCGACTCGGCACGTGCGGCTGTGATTTGACTGAAGATCGATAGCGCTTGAGCATATTTGTGCTTGAGGATTATCGGCTTTTTCATTTTGAAATTAAAGTGTAAATACATATTCCAAGCCTGCTAATAGGTAGTAGTAGTAGACGTTTATCGCCTACAATCAACACACAAACATTTGGTAACAGAGATACAGGCTTTGCATCAGTGGTTCAGTGGTGAAGGACCATTTTACAAAATCTATCTAGCCATGGACCACTGTGACCAATATGTATATATCGAGTAAATTAATAAAGAGTTGTTCTATCTATACTATTTTTCGAATGGCTTCTAGGACCACTACGGGTACTAACAGGGACAACCAGTGGTCTCATACACGTTCTGTCATCATGTTTGCGTTCTGCAGCAAGCAAAGGGTTAAGGCTCAGCGACATTAATGTCACAGGACAAAGCGCTGATTTTCAGCCATCACCCCGTGGGATAGGATTTTTACTTTGATTTCCCTAACAACTAGAAATAGAGTTCTTAATGCACATAAAAGTCAAGCTCTCGAGTTCATTTTTTTAATAAAATTATACAGGACTCTCTGTTATATACACTTTGTTATACACTATAACTGAAATTTTATATGATTTATTAGCGATATGAACTAATGAATTTTAAAATAATATTATTTTACAGAATTTTGATTCACAATCTACTTTAAAAGTAACAGTCAAGAATCTTTTTTTTGTACAGTGCATAAGTAAGTGTTTATATTGTGTCTGTACACACCACGGTAGAGATGTCTGGACGAGATTACGCAAGTGATAAGCCGAACCTTTTTGTACCCGCGTGTACGTTGTTAGTGCTGTCTCTTATTCATATTTTATTGTATACTATAAATTATAACATAAATAAAAACCTCTCAGTTCATCAGCTCAAAAAATGTATTTGCAGGGCGTATCATCAAAAGTTAGGCATAGGCCTCTCTGCAATATCATCAGGCAGAGTAGAACGGCAGAGTAGGCCCTAAATAATGGTAATACCTCGGCGAGCCTCCCCGAAGCGAAGCTTTACTGTGCTTGTTTTAAAACTAATTTGCTCAACTTACTTCGCAGCCGGTAACTTGTAATCGTAAATTAAGTCAGGCCACCTCTCGCTTCGCACTTTACACGAAGTTCCTTTCCCCCGCTCCGTGAAAAAAAATCAGATAATTTCCTAGTTCTACTCTACCTTTCGCGATTCCCGGTGTGATGTTTAATGTTATTTTTGCCCGCCGTTTTCGCTGTTTTTCTGAGATCAAAAGGAAAAATACTTTCAAAGCAACGTTAATGAGTATTACAATACTTATTTCTGAGATGAATATTCGCTTTTTTATCTTTTATTTATCACATATTTATTACTTATTCAAAAGAGATATATTTCCATGAAGCTTTTACGTGTCTTAGTGATGGATGAGGAATAAACGTTATATTTACTCTATAAGTCAAGATTTTAAGCGATGTGTAACTTTAGAAAATATCGCGGAAAAATGTCTTAATATTCAGGAATTCTTAAAATGTTTACGTATAAAATGAAATAATCTTTGTACATATTGAAGTCGGTGCCAAATTTTAGCTAACTACATCAGTAAATGTTTACTATGCAGTAGATACATTCGAAAAAAGTTACTTATTACATTAAAATAATTGAAAATGACCGCGTAAATCAGGAAAACGAAAAAATAAACGCAGTTTATTATCTGATATAATATTATGTTATTTTAACACATTTTAAGTTAATCGCCTTTAAATGATGTTGATGCCAGTCACGCTGAATGACAGACTAAACGAAAACAGTTTTGACATTTCTCATCACGACGTCAAAATACAAAGTAGAAATGATTGAAGTGAATTTATCTTTCCACTGATTGTTTAAGACGATTATTGTGTAATTGTACAATCAAAGACCATACCACGGTATACTATGACCGTGACCATACTGTATAAAGATAGAACGTCCCAGCTATGGGAAGTTCCGGAATGGACGTCCCAGAATAAAAGTTTCTATGTATTGCTTTATATTTCTATACCAAAGATTAAAAATTGTTCCAAGAATTCTTATATTATGGCGATTATAATATTCAACAGATTACCAGAATCTCTAACAAAGCTTACATATGTATAGCAAAATTTAAAGGTACATTATACACGGTTATTTTTTTATCACTCTGGAAAATTTAAGGGGCGCTTCACGACATGGTATTAGAATGATTTAAATATAAATAAAAAAAAGAACTCACTTAATTTAATATTAATTTTCAAAAAATACAAAAAATGCTGCACTAGTTGAGAGTAGCATTTTTATAGATTTTTTTATTTAAAAAAATTATTTTTTTTTATTTCATTTTTTTTAAATAATAATTCATGTGTCCTGAAGCGTCCCTAAAATTTTCCAGGGTGATAAAAAAATAACCGTGTATAATATATTATTGAACAAAAGATATTACAGTGTTGGAGAGGACCTGACCGATATAAAAGTGTTTGCTAGTTAATGGATCACGATATTTTGTTCTTATAATGATTTTCCTTTTGCCCCCATGGGGAATCGAACCGCGGACTTCCCGACAACACTCGGCGGTGTTAACCACTAGACCACGGAGGCGGTTAAATATATGGGTATTGAATTGTAAATATATTTGTTGTTGTTAAATATATAAAAGCGTCGGTGGCGCTGTGGCCTCGGCACTCGACTGTGCCCCTAGTAGAATCGGGAAGCCTGCGATCGATCCTGCCATGTACCAATGTGTTTTTCGTATTACGAATTTGACATGTAGGATGAAGGAAAACATCGCGAGGAAACCTGCATACACCTGCGAAGTAATTCAAAGGTGTATGTGAAGTCAACCAATCCGCACTGGGCCAGCGTGGTTTGACTAAGGCCTGATCGCCCTAACATATACTAGTTAGGGTAGGCTCGTGCCTACCCTATATGAGCTGTGATGATGATGATAATGATATAAGTATTGAATTGTATCTAATTGTAATTACATACTTACTATTACATTGACATAATAATTTTATTGCTATTGTATTACTATTGTACTATGTTGTACAATATATTATAACTTTATACTCATTTAATATTTTCAGATTCAGTGGTGTTAGAAACAATCATTTTTATAACTTGACAAAACATTTTGCACGTTGACGACCTCAACTGAGTAGGTATACATACTCAGTTGAAGAGCGAATGAACTTTAAGTTTGTCACTCACCATATTATCGGACCACCATGTGTGAAGTTCGCATTGAATTCCTTAATCATCTAAAAATTCACACATCATTATCAACAGATGAACTGTGAATTATTTAGGAGAGTGAAACAAAAGAAGGCGATTCGACGTCTCGCCGCACTTAAAAACTCATTAGCACTTATTACCATTCTGCTGTCCCGATTGCCTATGATTATCTGTTGAAAGCAAATAGCAAAGCGAAATAAAGACATAAAGACATAGACTATATGAAAATACTAACGATTGCTTCACGGACTATTAATTCCGCCGTATTACGGTCTTTATTCCTTTTTTATGGTAATCAATTGTGGCCTTTTGTTTTGTGTTTAGGTGTTAGGAGTGCCGTTCCGATATCTCGACGTTTTTATGTTTTTTTTTTTTGCGGTAGGCAGATTTTATTACTGTTTTCTTTTCAACAATGTTCCAGTGTATTTTTGCAAACATAAAAAATGTTTGTGACGATTTCACAACAATGAATATTGAATTGAATAAATGATCGTTAAAACTTGTATTTTAATCGTTTTTCTTAACCGACTTCAAAAAAGGAGGAGGTTATCAATTCGGTTGTATTTTTTTTTAATGTTTGTTACCTCATAACTCCGTCATTTTTAAACCAATTTCCAAAATTCTTTTTGTATTTGATAGAGTATACTGCAAGGTTGGTCAGGATCTGATGATGGGATCCCATAGAAAATCGAGGAAAACACACTGAAAAAATATTATTTTAGCAGAGTACCTTTTTGGCTCGGTTACAATCACATCGGTAAATTTTAACTAAGACTTAACTAAAAATATCTAAGTGAACTTGGTATAAAGCAGACCTGTGTGTATTGCTAAATATTCTTGTCTAATAACAAATAAAACATTAATTATTAACAAATACCTTAATTGGTAAATTTTAACACTTTCAAACATGATCCAAAACTATTAAGTGATTTTGTCAACACTTAATAAGTATGCTGTTGTTTTTAAACAAGTTATTTCAATTGGTTGATTTTTACAAACATTTTTATTTAATAATAGATGAGTAGAACTTATTTGATTCCAACCTAATTGTTTATTGATTTTAATCGAGTAATTTTTGGTTGATTTTAAGACATCAACTGATCTATTGATATATAAGATGAATTAATTAATTCGAGTCATGTTACTTATTTCCTTTTAAATGAGTAAATATAATCGGTTAGTTATAGCAAACTACATTATTGCTAAACTATGTAACAACCGAGTTACCTAATTGGGAATAACCTTTAGAGAAATCAAAAAGAGGAATAACCGCTCTGCTCAGCTAAAACAAAAACACAACCACGGTAAATCGATCTCGCACCCACTCATAACCAGATACTCACTCGCGCTAGTCACTAGTGTTTTGTGAAAGAAGATCTGTAAACATCAACATATCTGAGTCATCGCTGCATTACACGAAATTGGAACATCGTACCGTCATAAAATTCCTCGTAAAAAAGGGGAAAACGGCAAAGGAGATTTTTGAAGAAAAGTCTCTGCAGTTTATCCAGAATCTGGACCATCATCCTGCCACAGTCAAACGTTGGACAAGTTGAAAGAACCCCCCCCGCACCGCACCGCACCGCCGTCACAGACGAAAACATCGCCAAAGTGAAAAAAATTGTACTGGAGGACCGTCGAATAAAAATGTGGCAGATAGCAGAAGAGTTGGGCATCAGTAACCCTTTGCACATGAATAAAATTAGAGCACGTTGGGTTCCAAAAATGGTCACGCCACTCGATAAACAGCGTCGAGTTGAAACTTCTATGGAGTTTATTGACTTGTGCAATGACAATTTGGACGAAATTTGTAACCGTATTGTCACCGTGGATGAAACGTGGATTCGACAATGTGATCCAGAATCTAAACAAGGGAGAGAAGCCGCCAAAGAAGTTTAAGGTCGAAAAGTCGACTTCGAAACTCACGGCTACTATTTTTTGGGATTCGGAAGAAATTTTCCTCATTGACTATTTACCAAAAAAAACTACAATGAACGCCGCGTATTATGCAGCACTTATAAAAAAAGTACGCAATCTTATTGTGGAAAAAAGAAGAGGGAAAATTAGCAAAGAAATTCTGTTTTTGCAAGACAATGCGCCAGTCCATACGGCGCGAATTGCGAGGCAAGCCCTTCGAGAAACTGGCTTTGATGAAGTGAATCACCCATCCTACAGTCCAGGCCTAACACCCAGCGACTTTTTTCTCTTGAAAAATTTTAAAAATGACCTTCGGAGAAGAAAATTTGGGTATGATGAAGAAATTAAAGCTGTCGTGAACGAGCATTTTGACTTCAATGATTCATCTTATTTTTTTAGTGGGATACAAGCAAATTGGCTGAGAAAACCGAGTAGCTTTGCAGCAGTTACCGAGTGAACTGGTTGTAGCAATCCAATAAATTGTTTGAAAAAAAACCGAGTAACTTTGCAGCAGTTACCTAGTGAACCGTTAGTAGTAACTCAATAAATTGGCTGAGAAAACAGAGTAACTATGCAGCCGTTACCGAGTGAACCGGTTGTAGCAACCCAATAAATTGTTTTAGAAAACCGAGTAACTTTGCAACTGTTACCGAGTGAACCGGTTGTAGTAGCCTAATAAGTTGTTTAAGAAAACCGAGTAACTTTGCAGCAGTTACCGAGTTAACCGGTTGTAGTAACCTAGTAAAATTGGCTAAATGCAGTCGATTTTACTTTGTTGTTACTAATGAATGCTACTTTGTTATCAATAAAGAAGTGTTATTAACAAATTGTAACGGTTAATACTTATCAAGTAATGATAACAAAGTTGACATATTTGATTTTAGCTACAAACTTTGCAGGCGTTATATTGACAAACATGCTGGGTTATTTTCAACAGTATTTTATTTATTTTTAACCCTTACGTTTTTTCCCTGCACTAATTTCATACCAACTAGGTGTTCAAATTAGGGTTTCTTTCACTAAAAAGATTTCATTCACTAAAGAGTTAAAAATAAAAAAAAAATTACAAAAAATGGAACCGACTTCAAAAACACTAAAAACTTAAAAATAATATAATAATAGGTACAGACAACATCACACTTCTATACTGAAGTCGGTGACAAATTTTAACACTTTCTAGGAGATCATCGTTTGGCGCCGACTTCAATATAGAAGTGTGATGTTGTCTGTACCTATTCTTATATCATTTTTAAGTTTTTAGTGTTTTTTGTAAAAAAAAAATATAACATTTGTACTACGATTAAGATTGTAAGATTTATAGATTTCTACTACTCGTAAATAAATTGTTTTGTATAGAAACACGGTTAATCGTATGTAGTTAAATGAAATTGTGTTTCGTTTACACGCGACGGGCAAACAGTTAGCCTTCATCTCACGTGATGGTAAGTTACTATTAGACCGAAGATGCAAGCAACATCATCATCATCACAGCTCATATAACGTCCCCACCGAGGGGCTCATGGAGAATGTAATATTGATCAAATATATTAACAAAAACTACTTTAAAGCATTTTTTATGAAAAATATACCTATAAATAACATGTCCTGACTGACTGACTGAATTAGCAGCAAGCCAAAACTATTTAAGCTAGACATATGAAATTTGGCCAGCAGGTTTAATACAGATTTTCCATGGGAAAAACGAAAAAAAAACGCAAGCGAAACTGCGAACGGAAAGCTAGAGCTGGCTAAAGTAAGCTAACGAAAGCTAACGAAAGCTATGTAAATACATCATATAAGGATCCGTCAACGAGCTCGTATAATTCCCCTACATTCTAGAAAATAATATTTTGACAAATCCACAAACGAAGTGACAATGACGATCTCTAGAAGTAGCGTGATAACTTCATAAGAGACGATAAGCTTCGACAAAATGGCGCGAAATGTAAGCGGGCGAATAAATTAATGCAAATCTCGCACACGTAAGGCAATACAGAGCATTTGCGTCAGTCAAATCGATTCCACATTTTTTTTACACAAACGCAAATGATATCGTCGCATGTTTTATACATGCGTATGAAAATGAAAGGTATATACTTAAGTGTAGGTGTATACGAGTCTGTAATCTTGATATAGTTTTTTTCAAAGCACGTGCTTTTGGATTGAGGAAGTCATAGTTTCAATGTTGGGTACGTTTGGCCTTGTTTCAAGATTGTGAAACAAAATTTACCGATATGATGAAAACGTTCGTCTTTTTGTACAGCGAAAATAGCAAGCAACTGGATATCAGATTTATGTTAAATGTAGTTAAGTCTGATAGAGAGGTTTTGAGAGAAGACAAGAGTTATGGGTTCTGTTTAGATAAGAGTTTATTAAAACTGGACCAAAGACTCCACAAATCTCTTAAGATGGAATTATTTTTATTTGTATGTGTCAGGTCAATACGTTTTATATGATAATGTTTTTTGCAAAAAATAATTGCATAATTATATATAGTTTTCGGTATCGATCGGTGATATTCAATATTCATATCTATTTAGGAATGGCCTTAATTTATGTGGACAAAATCATCGCTCATTCATTAAGAACATGCTCCATATACGCATGGATTAGGTTCCCATCGCTCGCTTAGAGTTGATTCAGAAAAAAAAAACACTTTACCACAAGAATTCTGCAAAACAAAAACACTTAAAACAGTTTTCAAATTAGCAAAAGCAAAGACTCAACTTTGAAATTATAAAATAGAGCATAAATCATGAAATGACGATGGTTGTATGGCTTGCCTATCTCACCCTTGCCTATCCCAGTGCTGAGAGTAAAAAGTAGTGATAATCTTTGCTCTGGTTGAGGTGAAACAATAAAAAAATTTACCTTGGAATTTTTATGGGTAGGTATATAGCAAAACTTCCGACAAAAATGTCAGTAATTGGTATTAACTACGCAGGCCAATGGTGCACCGCCCGCTCTCCCTCAATCGCATGCGACAAAGAAGTATGCAAATATAAATGTTGGGGCGCAGCGAAGGCGACAACATCCTGAAGATGCCACGTGAAGTGGCGAAACGCGTCTAAGTATTGCATGTTGGTGTGGTTACTAATTAGTAATATTCTTTTGTCGCATGTGATTGAGGGAGGGCGGGCAGTGTACCATTGGCCTGCGTATTTAGTACTAGTTACTGACATTTTTGTCGGAAATTTTGGTATATATTTACCTACTCATTAACATATAGTAATAGACTATATTAAGCTTACCTTCTTCTCGGTGAGTTTCTCGCACCGTCGCTGCTTGCAGATCTGGTGCGACTTGTCGTTGCGACACGGTGCGCAGTCGCCGCAGTTGTCTTTCCGCTGGCATCCGATGCATTCCCCGCAGCGTTTCCGCTTCTTTTTGGTCTGCGAACATAATCCAGGATTGTAAATTGCTGCATCAAAAAAAATGCAGGTAATAAAACAAATGGCTTCGTTTCGACTTCACATGGTTCTGATTTTATGTCACAGAATGTGTTGCGAAAATATCATTTCAAAGTCATGAAAATTTAATTACCAGCTAGCTACACCAACGAACTTGATGTTTTTAGATTCACATTATTCGACTTAATACATACATAACTTTAATCTTATTTTTATAATATCTCATATATGATCATCAAAATCTCAAAACAAGTTAATAACACAAAGATTGACGATCTTGCAAAAACATTTTTATTTATACATATAAGAGTATGTATAGAATCTTCTTTATGTATTGTAATAAATTATATGTCACTTTCTACATCGCATGTCCTAATTACTCACTGACAATGCGAATAAGCCCTTTTTGCGTCACCCGTAAGGATTAGAATCGACTGTGAAAGTAAGGTTAGCAGAGCAAAAAGGGTTGCAATTATTTGCCAGACAACAATTTCGGTGCATTCTGCGCTGTTTCAATGGCTCGCTCGTCTCGGTTCTGCGCCGGCGCATTCATTTGAATCAGACGGTTCTTTTTCGGGACAATGCATTTGACCCAAATGTTGTTTTTTTTTTGTTTTATGGAAAAAGCGCAGTTTTATAAAATAAACTACAATTTATCTGTATATGCAGGATTCGGACGTATTTAGTAGTAGATCAAATTAAGGGTATAAAATAAGAGCAATTGTGATCACAGCTTTTTTACAACACATGATAGTTTATATTTATAACAAGCAATGAATATTGAAATTTTATAAAATAAGTATATTTTGAATATCATCCAATTATGAATTATTTAACTAGCTCTATGTCTTACACAAAATGTTTCCTACTTTTATGAGATGTAATGAAACATGATTACTTTAATGCATGTTGCAGTTTATGAGTAAATTATTTAATAGTTAATATCAATAAGAATTACTTTATAGCTTAATGGTTTTAATAACGATGCGCGTACAATTCAAACCAATTTGATTCAGGTTGTCGACATCTGCACATCAGCGGAAAAGGAATGCTTTCGTGAAAACGTTAATAATAATATTTATTCGGCTCGCCATTGTTCGGCTATCGTCGGAGGAGATCGGCAAGGAACAGCTGACGATATTCAAATCATGTTTTTTAATTCGTCCTGTTCACTTTACACTTGAGCTGTTTTTGTTAACGCTACAAAAGTCGCGATACAAGGACACTTTATACGTGTATTAAAATGTACACTTTTTACCACATGTCTTATATAAATTTTAAATAGACACACATTAGTACATGGTCCAGTCAAAGCTGGAAAATATTATTTCGTATTTTTTACTAGCTATGCCCGCGACTTCGTTCGCGTGGGTGTCGGAAAATAACAATAGGTATATCGTACATTTTTTCCCGTTTTTGCAACATTTTTCATTGATGCTCAGCTCCAATTAGTTGTAGCGTGATATTATATTATATAGCCTTATAACCTTCCTCCATAAATGGACTATCTAATCTAACACAATAAGAATTTGTCAATTTGAATTATTAAGTATCCGAAGGACTTATAAGGATTAAAAAACATATCTGTAAAAAGTATTTCTTTGCTAAATGCATATCGATTGATATTTCATAAAGCCGCTTATGAGCGTCTAATCGCCTAGACAAGCAGATGCTTAATTTAATTATTTGCATACATCTATGGATAAGTATGTCTGAACGCGTTTTTCAACCTTTTTTAATACCTAGGCAACTAAATAGGTATCACTTAGATAATGCATCGATATGAATAAACCGAATGGAAGTATATTAAAACAGTTATAAAAAGAACATTTAAATGCATCATAATATTTGTTTATAGTCTTAAATATGCGCTCTGTATTTCGAAACCTAAAGTTAATGTCATAAGTTCTTATTAACGTACTTCTATGTATTTTGGAAACTTTAGTTTGAATTTTGTCTTTTGGTTAAAAAGTTACACTATATATTGTACCTACTTATGACTAATGCTTAATATCTTCATAATAAACATTATGTTTCAATGCAGTTTCTGAATGGAATAAATGATATTTTCAACATCAAAACGCATCAAATTAACATCAAGTAATCCTTTTGTAGAATATAGTAGCATTTCCTATTAAGTAATTTGTTTTTCTAGGAAAGCACATTTGGATTTTCCCTCTTTGACTCATCGCGCCAGTAGTCACCCAACCAGCAATGGAGGCCATACGATTCAATGTATGTATGTATTCAGGACCGATAACATCTCTCGAAATAGAAATGTTGTTAATGAGATTTCATTCAAATTATTTTTTTTGTAGTCATTGACATCATTGTTGTGAATTTGTATACGATATGTGAAATTATATAAACGTTTATAGATATATTTGTAGGCGAATTTATATACGAGTTAGAAATATAAGTATATTCTAAACATTTGCAATATAGATTTCAATGTACTGAATGAAATATTATAATTTTACCAATTTTGCATAAAAGTGCCCGATACACAGTTCATTCATTGCAATCAGGCAGGTATTTTTTTAAAATAAACAATGTAGATTCTTGCAACTTTTTACATCATAAAATAACGAGAATCATAGTAATCATCTATTTATGACACATTTCATCATCAGGATATATCGTTCTCGATCCCTACTAATGTAATTCAATTGATATATTTTTATCAATTTAATAATTTATTGATAAAAATATATAAATGTACAAGTCAAGATTCAAATATACAAAAGTAATTGCATGTCAGTATAATATTGTCGTAAACGAGACTATGTGAGATTTCATTATTTAAATCAATTTAATGACAATCATTATTATTATTAGATATTCATTAAATGAGATATTTTGAATTATATTTATCACAATATTTTTATGGCTTAAATTAATCATAAGCATAAATAAGTATATAATAATATTTATACACAAATCAAGTTTTCTATAATATTGGCCTTTTTATATGTGAAAGAAACTCTTTCTGTCTGTCTGTTACACGCTTTCACGCCTAAACAGCTGCTGAATCAAATTTAATGATGATTAGATAGCTTACGCCCCGAGGGAGGACATAGGCTACTTTTTAATTCGTAATTAGAGAGTTCCCTGGGGGAAGCGTGGTGTAATTGAACTCGCGATATAGCTGACCTAATGCAAACGAACTTGCCGGTGACAGATCTCTCTACCTCTATAATTTGAAATTACACTTTTGAAAGATACAGATACGCATAGACGAGAGACTTACTGTTTTTATTTCATAACTGTTTTAGCTCAGTTTTTAAAAGTACAAATACATAGTAACGGAGTATTAAGTTTCTTATTTTATTTTTATTTTACAAATTATGTACACACACACAAAAGTTTCTTATTTTATTGTTATTTTACAAATTATGTACACACACACACAAAAATAGCGACAAAAACATAGATACATGGAGACATTGTACTAAGGTACTGCTTATTTCTCATTGAAATTTCTTCCAGCGGCCCTGTCACTCATAGAGATTGCAACAAAATGGTAGTTCAGTGTGTAAACAAACAATCAAGACAAAAAAATAATATTGAAATAGATCACACAAGAATTCAGTTCTATGTATGGAGAACCCCCAAAATTTATTGCTTTTTTTCTATTTTTGTGTGAAAATCTTAATGCGTGAAAATAACTTGGAATGTGTGAAAATAACTTGGTAAGTAGATGTATTCTGTGAACCACAGAATACATCTACTTACCAAGTTTCAACAGTGTAGTTCTTATAGTTTCGGAGAAAAGTGGGTGTGACATACGGACGGACAGACAGACAGACAGACATGACGAATATATAAAGGTTACGTTTTTGCCATTTGGCTACGGAACCCTAAAAAGAAAAACGTGCAAAGAGGGTGCACACTTTCGCTATAAAAACTTACTAAAAACCACCAAAACGTAATAACTACGTTTCAAAAATTGTTCTAATTTTACAATTAATTTCTAGTTCTTTGGTTTTCTATTGTTCTTTAATGTATTACCCATAATAAAATTTGATTCATAATCACAGAGTAATTATTTTCTCGCAGTCAATGATAAAAAGTAGAGTACCTAACACGTGAAAAAGAAATTCATCTCGGCTCTTGTATCCCTTGATCCGCTCAGGATTCTACTTTAGAATGATTCTACTCGGGATACAACTTTAGAATGATTCTACTCGGGATACAACTTAGTGCCTCGAAAATTCACCTTTTTTCACTTGTTCGGTAATCTACTATTTTAGGATTGCGGATAAGGAAAAAGCGGAACCCTTATAGGACCATATTGCCCGTCTGTCTGACAAAACCTTTTTCTTAGAAGCGCGTAGAAATATGAAACTGCAATTTTTATCAAATGATCAAGTCTACAGTCTCTATCGGCTGTAAAAACAATATACTTGTTAGTCGCGAGTGATCATATACGATTAAAAGATATGACCGGTTATGTCGCATATTTTTAGCAAATTTTACGATTTCACAAGGGAATCAAAACCTATATAGGGTACTCTCCGTTGATCTAGAGCAGGGTTTCCCAACCAGTGAGGCGGGCCCCTCCTGGGGGTCGTAGAGTAGAATTAAAACTGTTTAAAGAATATTAAAATTGTTCATATAAACTCGCGTTTAGTCAAAAAAAGTTATAAACACCTATGCGAAGTATAATGTAGGATGAGGCGCATAGGATAAAAGGTTGGGAACCCATGACCTAGAGTCATGAAGTTTGGCAAGAAGCAAGTTCTTATAGCATATGTTTGAGAAAATATTTGAAAACCGTAATATGTATATAGTTATACTTGGATAAATTTGTGCGGAAACTTCAATTCGCACTTGGCAGTTTTTTTGAATGCGTATGTGTGTGTGCGCGTGCGAGTTTGATTCTACGTTATTCATTGTTTCAATTCAATAAAGCGATAGTGAAGTAATACCGCAAGTTTAAATTACTGACCGCATATTTTCGTTGTGATTATAATTAATAAGCAGTTGCAAGTTTTAATTTGTACAGTAAGCGCCACATTAAGTTTTACATTTGCACACGATTTCCGCCGCTATTACGAGCTACATAAGAGTGGTCGAAAGGTCAAACAGTATAACTTGACGCGGAGCTTACTGTACAAAAAGGTATCGAATTTCTAAGAACTTTTTAACGGTTCAGTCTTTGGCGAATGACTTGTTTAGCATTTGCGTGTGTTTAATTGGAGCTCCGATGATATCAGTGTTTTGTTCGTTTCAATTTTGAACATCCAACCGATTCCGGTAGATAGGTATACGCAGGGTTGATTCATTAGTCCGAAACCAAAAACTTTAAATATATTATCCAGCAATCTAAAATTATCTTACTCGAAATAAATGAAAAACCGCCTATTGAAATACCCACTTCAGTTTTAATTATGTTAGTTTGGTTATTTTAATATAGTTTCATGTCGTATGGACTATACTGTAGTGGTGGCATGCTAGTCAGAAGTGGTCATTGTATTATATAACACAAAAATACGGGCTGTTCCCAGTAGTCTTACCGAGTAGTCTTACCGGTCCCCCTAGACAAGATGTCTTTCGATAATCGCTAACGCAATCGCTAAATGGACAATGTATGAGATTTGACAATTGCGCTCGAAAGCTAAGCGATGGCTTATGTCAAATCGCATACATTTTCATTCTAGCGATTGCGTTAGCAATTATCGAAATGCGTCTTGTCTAGGGGGGCAGGAGTACTACTGGTAAGAGACATAAATACATAATTTGATAAAGTTCAGTAAGTAAAGTACTCGTTTCTTGCATGAAAATTTTGGCGACATTCCCCAACAGTGGTATTATCGTAATACGAATCGTATTTTGTGAAATTATGAATGTGCTATTTTCGCGTCAATAAACACTGAAAACATAATATCCCCGACAAATTGAAAATTTACAGAAGAAGAAAAATATCTTTTAATTTTTTTTAAGTATTGTTTTTTTTTAATATTCATGCTCGGAATGCTGTTAATTTATTTTGCGTTACTACCTTCATGTCCTATGTCAATCTACTTTGTTGAACATGGATTTTACTAGCACTGCCTTAATCGGTGGGTCCGCTACTAATGTACTACCAAACAAAAAGTTGCTATTTCACGAAGCTCTGTGTGACGTAAGAGCTTTAAGTTTCAGCAATAAGGTTTATTTTTGACTGTCAATCTTTTTATCGCTAGACACCTCACGGATCCATCATGAGATAACAATCGCTAGTCATCAGGCAGCTGCTTGGGCCAGCGGCATGCGAGCTTTGGCAGATGGGCCAAGATTTTAATTATGCTGAATGTTCTAGCACTAAAAAAGTCAGAATAAATGCTGACGCTTCCTGGCTAATTCGCTTCTATTAATTAGTAATAGGCAAGATTGATTGAGTTTAGTTTTAATAGTGTCATATGGTATGGGCTATTACTGCGGAGATCAGTTGCTAGTTTAAAAAATATTTATGTACTTAAAAGAAGAACAGTTCACGCTATTTATTATTTATTTATAATAATGAATAATATTAATGAATACTCTAATATCGGTTACCAATAAAATTAATTTTATCCTTTTTAACATAAATAATACGTATAATAATGAATAATATTAATTAATAATTTAATAAAATGTGGTCTATGTTTAAGTAAATAATACGCCCTCGTCTCCTTTTTGAAATTGCGATACCCGACAGGGTCCATAATTTGTACTTTTTATATATATGTAACACCTTTTGTAAACATTATGGTTGCAATAAAAGTATTGAGTATTGAGTATTTATAATTTGCGATCTAGATATTCTGTAAGAGCATCAATTAAATAATTTAACAATATATTGACTTTAGCAGGACAGTACATTAATGAATATTTCATTTATTTAATAATTCATTCAATATAAACATCGGATAACAATTTTCAAATTAATAATTTTGGCACTAGAAATAAAAAAAAATGTTAGTTGCATAATAGTTCCTAAAATAAGAGTCACTTGAGAGAAATGTGTAATAGAAACCCCTTTCTACGTAACAAGCAATCCCATGTCCATTGAGATTCAATTTATCCAGGCTACACTGTACAAGTTAGTTACTTATAGCTCATGTTTTTTGTCGTAGTTCCGTCTCGAGCAGATCTCGGCGCTTGATCAAGCACGAATCTAAGGATATTCAAATAAGTGGAAGTGAACCTTGCTGCGGGTTATCGCTTCCTCTTAATCGAACTTAGTACACCGTTTCGAAAATGGCGTGATAACAGTAATAAAGTATGGACTCTTTATTTGATAGTTAACATTCTAGATTCTAAGGAATGGACATAAAAGTAGTTATGAAATAAAAATTTTATTTGATTTCACTTTGAAAATGAAATTATTTCTAAATAATAATTAATAATTTATTTCTATAAAGAATATTATTTTTAGAATATGGTTTGTATTGGAATTTAATAAAGTGTTTAATGGACATCAATAGATAGTAAAAAAAATAGTTTTATGACAAAAATCAGGGTTAAAGCAGGAAAAAATAGTCATAACGTAAAATATTAGCAGCAGCTTTCAGCTTTTCTAATAATCATATAACATCATGCTCACTAAATATGGAGGAGGAAAACAGTAATCGCGCATGAATTTGAAATTGTTCTAAGCATTTTAGAACTTGTTTATGATTATTAGTTTAATAGATTTCTTCACATAATTATGTTATATTTTTAGAATATGATATATCTATATAGGTGACAGCGACACCTATATAGATCTATGACAGCAATGCACTCGCGAATGACACGTGTCACTTGCAAGGTAGCTTGTAGCCGAGCAATTAACTGCAGAAAGCTGCTTTTAGCGGTTGTAAAATGTTGTCACATACGTAATTACGAGGAATAAAAAACCGTTATTGACGTTTGTTCTAGGTATTAATTTTTATTGATTCTCTTTTATTTTTCATCTACTACTGAAGCTAACTTTGTTTCTTTAATGTATAAAAATGTCGCACAGATTAGATAATAAGCATTTTAAAATCACCAACTTACACATACATAGAAACTTAAGTTTTTAAACAAAATTATTTAGGTTTTCAACCTACAAATAACAAACAGTCGTGCATATCAATAGAAAATTTGATCATAATTTTCATGTTGAAATATTCTTATATGTCGACTTTAACACATACAGTTTGTAAACTCAATATAAAATTTACTCTTTCTCGCTAAAGATACACTACCAAGGTGTTCACATCCAGTTTTTACATCACACAAGCATCTCATTTCTCAATTAGCATTTCAACTAACATCTAAACAATTGGCAAATTAACGTACAGTAATGATAATTACATCGCATAGAATATCGCGTACAGGACCACCTGCCACAAAGGTGTGCACGGCTCCATTATAGGCTGGAAGCGCTGACATTTATCCAGGCTGGAATGTCACTGTGCCCTGGACCTTTTCTAGGTATTAGATCGGTTTTTATTGTGCCTGGCAACAGTTATATTGAGAGCAAGCGCAGCCAGAAACAAATAGGTCGTATATTAATATGTCACTGATTATACAATTCATCATTTGTATACATCGATGTACTGTAAACGAACTAGATAAACAATTTCGCAGAAGCTTCGACCAAAAAGTGTCGAAGACGCTCGAGTGTCTATCGCACGACCGTTAAAAAAGCGTTGCGTTAAGTCCTGGAGTTAACGCTTTTATAACGTTTGCTATACGATACGATACGCTCAACGCCCAGCGTTGAAAATACAAAGCTGCTCGGTTAAAAGCGTCGCGTTATAAAAGCGCTGCCGTATGAACATATACATGGAAATGCATTCGTTCTATTTTTACAAGCTTTTATTTAACTTGCAATGTAAGTATGTATATTCGGGTGAAATCTTGCAACTCAATTTTGAAGCAGATATCTTTAACCGATTGAGCTGAAATTTTGTGTACACGTTCAGCTTGGATGACAATGCATGGTTGAATGTGTGACGTCATTCTAAATCCAAGATGGCGGTATACCCAAGATGGCGGACCAATTATTTTTAATGCACTCCTACAATATAGGTATCAAATAAAAGGTCTTGCTAAGAATAACTTGAAAAATAAAGTGATATCACTATTAATTCAATATGGCGTACTTCTAAAGCTAAAAGATCAATTTTGAAGTAGATATCTTTAACCGATTGAGCTGAAATTCTGTATAGACCTTCCGGCAAACGACCTTGCAACAATGATGCATTGAATGAGATAAACAGACTAAGAAACGTGTCTAGTGATAACTAAAAAGTAAAAAATAAATTAAATGTAAAAAAACCCTTTTTAAAACAAGCTTTTATTTAAATGCGCTAAAAGGAAAAAATAAACTTTTACACTAAAACTTTCACTTATAACGTCATTTCACATTTGACACAATTTATGACATAAAAGCTTGTCGCGAGATTTACTTTTGTAGGTAAACAAGTAAATTAAATAATTTGATGTGAATAATTTTATACATTACAATTTTCAAACTAAGTAAATACGAGTAGGTACTTAAAAGTACTCTTTTAAGTACTTTTAAGTTACTACATACAAGTAAATCTCGCGACAAGCTTTTATGTCATATAAATTGTGTGTGAAATGACGTTACAAGTGAAACTTTTAGTGTAAAAGTTTATTTTTTCTTTTTAGCGCATTTAAATAAAAGCTTGTTTTAAAAAGGTTTTTTTACATTTAATTTTTAACGTTTATTTAACGCACGTTAGAAAAGCGCTCGTGTGAACGGGTTTTTACTGTATGGACGCATAGTGAGCAATTTATTGATAATAAGCTAAGCATGTCCATCATCAGCTCATATAAATAGATAGGGACCGAGGGACTCGACCCTACCCGAAGTTAGAATGTTTTGGCCTTAGTAAACCACGCTGGCCCAATACGGATTGGATGTTTTCCTTCATCGTGGAGCGTCGGACAAATGTACATTATGAAAAAAAAATATAAACAACATAATATACCAAATTAATGTTAGGATCGAACCAAACATATACCAATGTGTTTTTTATGTTTCGATTAGAAGGCCAGGGCCGAGTTCACAGCGCCACCGACGCTTTCCGACGTTTATTTGACGAGATTGTGTATCTAGTTTTTTATAATACATCAATATTTGTATAATATAATAAGCTGGGTATACCTAAACAACATATTTATATCGTTTAAAAGTTAACTGATCGACCACCGGATAATAAAATAATACAAGATAGAGTTGTGTCCGTAAAATCTCACAAAGAAGGTTTCAATCATTAATCATTTGTTCTTAAATGTATAATTCCGGGTGGTATGCAAAAAAGTGTAAAATTTCAAAAGCTCGATCGAAATTCGAAATTGGGCGCCAAAATTCAACATTAAACATAATTAAATCAGCAAAGTTCGTTAATGCCGAGGCTTCAGAACTGCCTAATTGCATTCGCTGTTAAATTTGAATGAAAGTCATAAAATTTTCTAAGCAGGACACGCGTAAATCGTCCGACTTTAATTTGTGTTTTAAACGGGAGAGGAAGTTAATTTATTGGCGGAGCAAGAGAATCGGCTAACTATTAAATTTATAGCCGCGAAGACAGAGAGTTCGGCCATTTCGGAACTCGGGCCCGGGAATAAAAACTGCTCCCCGAATAATAAAAGGTGGAATTACGGGGAAACTTTCTCTTTTTCGGGATCTCGCCAATATCCACTCTCTACGGCGAAGTCGGATGTAATTCTGGGAATTCCTATATCTTTCGCGGAATATTCAGTTGGCTCAGTCGGCGCCTTGTTTACGCTATTGTTGCGGGCCCGCGTAAAATTGCGCTGGAAATACTGTACAAAGCCCACTCGAGACGTTCGCGGACATCAAAGAATATCAACATAGTCGACTATACATATATAAATACCTATGAGTGTGGATGAACTTATTTTTACTTGGGCTACGTGAGGAAAACTTCAAAAAACACGATTTGACTTTCTTTATTAACTCGAAAGATAAATTTGTATGTATATAGGTACGAAGAACTTTGAATTTGTTTTTGTGATTGCACGCTATCTCGCAATGCATTTGGTTTGATAAAGCATTTGTATTTTTTTTATGTAGCGACACAAGCTGGCATTTAAAAATTCTGAATGGCATACGTATTGAAAAAATAATAGTAATCTAATAGTAGTAAAAAGTTAAATGGTTTTCAAGTCTAAGACTGAAAAGTCTATATTCAACTCGAAACGAAAACATTTTGTACAACATGAATCAGCAAAATGATTGCAAGTGAAGTCGAGACGAATTCGTAAAGTTAAGTCGTAGTTAAAGATTTTGCTTCTTTCTTTATTTTCATAATGTAGTCACATTTCCATGTATTACGAGTATCTACAACTGTTATATTTCTATAATTATCGGGAATTAACTAAAGGTAATCGTTCCTTTGTATGTTCATATTACATTATTTTAAGAGAGCAAATTTTTTTTCCTAAGAACCCATAATTCGTTTTAGGTGTTATAATTGAGATACAAATATTTTATAACTGCCTGATATTATTTCAGTTATCTTTATCAATCGCATCTAAATTAAAATGTTTCCCTGCTTTATTGAGTTATTGTATACCAAATACTACGAAGAAACATAAGACAGAAATAAGTTATGCGTTAAGTTGTGTGACTGAACGTTATGTACTGACCTGTTTCTCGCTGGAGATGTCGTCCAGCTCCATGGGCCCGGTGGCCATGGGCGGCGCGCCGTGCAGCGGCGACTTGAAGCCGGCCGTGGACGACACCGCCGCCACCTGCCCGCTGCTCTCCGACCCCACCTCCATGTTGGACCCGTCCGACTCCGAGCTGTTCGCGCGCATTTTCCGCCTCTCCTTCTTCCTGAAGTCCGACCTCGTCGGCGACCCGCTCCCGAAGCCGTTCGACTTTTTATCGTAGCCGTTGTCTATTAACATTGGGTTCTGGAAGTTGGCGTGGTGCAGCCCGTTAGGTGTGTACTTGTCCTGAAGTGATTTCATATCGAACGGCTCGTTTTTCAGCACGTGGACGACCGTCGGGCTCTGAATATTGTGTATGAGGCTGCCGTTCTGCTGGAGTATTGTCCCGTTCTGGTGTAATATCCCGTTCTGGGCGGGGAAGGCGTTTATGGTGGCGATGTTCGGCTGATATAGCTGTATGTGTCTGTCGTCTATGTACGCCTGGCCGGCCGGCGCGAGCTCTCTGGCTTGCAGCGGCGCCGGCACGATCGGGTAGCTCCTGGCGTTCACCGCCGTGAGGGTGTGGAATGTGGTCGCGTTGACGGGAGACAGGGTGGTGAGGGTCGTCGAGAGCGGGGTGACCTGCGCCAGCGTGGTCAAGTGCGGCGACGAGGCGGTCGTGAGCTGCGTGAGCTGCGTTAACTGACTAGGGCTCGCGCTCGGGGTGGGGCTGGTGGTGACCGGCACCGGCGTGACGCTCGGCAGGCCGGTCTCCGGTATCACGGTGGTTTCCGGGAACGTCTGGAACTGGCTCTGGAAGGATGGCAGCTTGTTGGCGATGGGCTGCAGCGTGACCGACTGGTAGGTCTCGAGCGGCGCGGAGAAGCCGGCCCGGAGGATGGCGTCCTTGGAGTTGACGGTGATGGGCATGGATTCCCAGGGGCGGTACTGCGGCTGGCTGGCGATGACGGAGACCGTGTCGCCGGTGCGCTCGTAGTACTCCCAGGCGGGGTCGAGCAGCCGCGCGTCAGCGGCGAGGATGCGCTGCTCGTTCTCCATGTCGCCGAACGTGGAGAAGGGCGGCAGGAGCGTGCTGTCGGCGGCCGCCTCGTTCATCACAGCCGCCCGCGCCGCTGCCGCATCCTGCTCCTCGCCAGCGCCGCGTACAAAAATAAACTTTACTAAGCCTAATTGCTGAACACTGGAACAGTACTGGAACTCGATTTTGTACTCTTGAGTAATTGGTTAGAGTCTAGTCTAAGTAGCACTTATTATACGATTATACGGCACACCGGTTTACACTACACTAATCACAATAAATCTTCCGTATCGCCACTATAAAATAAATATTGTATAAAGTCCTCGGCGGCCTACGTCTAATACTCCTCACTTACGTCTAATACTAAATGCTTATAAAAATCTTTGGCTGACTTGTTTCAAAAAAAGTTTCTTCGTCAACTGGTTACAACGGTCGATAAAATATTTTGTGCACTCGTCTAACGATTTCTATTATTTTGGAACGTTGAATACTGGTCGTTGATTGATTATTCTTTCGCGTCGTTCGAAGGCTACGTGTTTATTGTAAATACCGATCACTTCAGACTTAAATTAATTTGTACTGTTTGGGAGTAGCGTATACTATTTACGATTAAATTTTATCGTTAAAAGATTAAAAAAATAGTGATTATATATTTTGGTTTTGGGAACGAAAGATATGACTGGAGGCTTTGGTTTGGCGTTGTCGTGGAGCTTGGTTGCCGGTTGCTTGGGGGCCGTCTATCCGTGCGGCATGCACCAATCTGCGGACAAACAGAAAACATTATTAATCTGGCAATAGGGTGTTTACTAATTTTTACAAACCTTGTGTATAATGATAATTCAAAGAGGCGGGAAGGAGCACCTTGTAGGTCGGCAAGATGAGGGTGGCTAGTGCGGCATATAGTGTACATACATGCTTCTCTCTCACTATCTATGTATGTGTCTTCGCATTAGGACTCTACTCCCACTTACCACCAGGTGGAATGAAGTCATTTGCTATGCCTATTATAGAAAAAACAATTATCAAAAATATGAAACGGTTTCGCCAACTTTCTCTTGTTGCAAGTAGGTAATTAAGAATAACACCTTGATAATTCTTTTTATAACCATCTTGTCAGAATGTAAATCTCTACATTGAAATCTCTAAAACACATCACAAGACAGTTGATAACTTTGAAGAAAAGCTTTCTTAATTTGAAACTAACATCAAACATGACGTATTTTGTAGATCGTGATTGCTTAATTGTTGTTTATTGGTCCTTTGGTACGACTACTACTGTGTACGTTCAAGTCTTACACTGATAACACAATTATAATAAACTGTAACAAGGTGTAACAAGTGAATTTTCTATACCGCTCTATTATAAATTATGCTGTACAAACATGGTTAGGAATATTGTCTAGTCTAGTCCACTACTTTGTACAAGATATAATTGAATTGAGTTATATTTGGGTTATAACTTTGATTGTATTTTGTTTTGGTGTGACAAATTTTAAAAATAAGTATATTTCAGACAATATTTATATCACAAATTTTTGTAACTAAACCTAAAAATAATGATTTTCTTCCTCTATTTATTGTTAAGTCATTTTAAATCAATTACATTACACGAAAAAGCCCTAAGGAGTGGAAAGGTGGTAAAATTTCCAAACAGACACAATCGTGTAATCTACGTAGGCCAAGCAATCATAAAAATAAAAACCCGAAACAAAAATTAAATAATATGTATCAATAACAAGACAGACAGACAAACTGAAACCTGAAAGATACGCGTATTCATAGTAGGGTATCGTAAAGCGACTATTATTAGAAACCTACTAATAGTGCAGTCTATATCGGAAACACTATTTAAAGACGCGTATTTTTGTGGTCGCCCGAATTGGAACTGTGTCGTATTCATTTAATCTTGATTAGATAACAATGTGGCACACACACGCTTAAGTCAGTAAATCATATCCAAAATAGATCGCTTAAGAGATGCTGTGAATTGGAGAATGTGTCGCGCCATTTTTGAATAAATTATTAAAATAATTTCAGACTGTCCGACTGTGGTTTCTGGGTTTTATTTGCTCTGATTATAATATGTACTGAATTATAAGTAGTTTTTTTTTTAAAAAAAAACAGGAAAGTCTTAGCCATCGTCTGGTAGTAAGTGACATTAAAAGCGATCTTCACCAGGACTTCTGGATAACTGAGGAACTCCATCATACCTCAATGTTAATTACATTGCAATTATGGTGACAAACTTAAGTAACTTGGTGGTAGCACAGAAGCCAAGAAGTAAAATACCTGCCCCCATTGGGATTCTGGGGAACCTTAGACCTCCAAAATCAATGCGAGTGGTCTAAAACTAGACCATGGAGGCGGTAGCTTTTACGTTATGTGTGATATGACAATATTTGGGTTATTTTTATTGATACGAAAACATTATTAATATCATTTTAACAACGCCCGTATATTTCTCTATAAATAATATCAATTATATGTATATATATTATTTGTGGACGAGCTAAGAAAGGAATGCTCTCTGAGAAATATGAATTTAACAGCAGACTGTATTTCTTTGAAACCGGCGGATGGTTTTTGTTCTTGTTTGTTTATTTAGGCCTCCACGGCTTGTAGTTTGTTGGCGTTGCTTTCATTGAAATCTCATATGATAATATTAAGCAATTGCACGTGACTTCAGTGAATATGTTCGGTGAATAATTAGCTGGTATCAATATTGCCTTCTTCATTTTCATAGAACTCTCTTTTTTCGAAAACGTTGAGGTATCTAAGTCTATGCAGATTTCTTGATAGTGATTTAAGCTATTTTTACGATATAAATGGAACGCGCAAGGTTAATTTGAAATTCCCTTTTGTCATCGGTGATTGCTTGTTCTAAATTTAAGGGAAGCAAGATATTTTATTGGCTGATCGCTGTCAGCACACTTCCCGCAGAGTCTGTGACGTCAAACACTTGACTGGTATTTGAATTCTGTGGAGGTCGTCCTATGTTTCCCTTGTTACGAGTTACTGCTTACTTTAAGGCACTTCGCTTATTTTCAAAGGGCATTATTTACATGAAATGGCGTATTTAATATTTCATTTCAAGCATTTCCTATGTGAAAATTTTAAAATCTAATTTATTGATGCGATGCTTGCGCCGTTAAAGTGTGTGTTGTTTTGGTGGTTTTATAAAATGATGGTTGAATGATAACAATACATTTCCATTATGTTGGAGAATTTATTAAAATTGGAATCGTTCAGTGACAAAACAATAAAAGCAAAATATTATACGTATTAATGTATTTATTAAATCAACGATATTTACACAAAATTCCATTGCATCCGAAGCTTTTGTTGAATTACAGTGAACGAGAATAGTATTAACTATAATTTACACTTACAAAAGGAAAGACGAAGGTTGTGTTAAAGAATCCTTAACTCGCTTCATGGAGTCATAGCTAGACGAGCAATCATAACTTATATTTAACTTGCTATTTATGATACTTTAGTTCAAATCTCGTAAGCTAAATTAGGATTGCTTCTTCATCTGATTGGGATGAATCTTTTGCTTACACCTTTTATTTTGCTGATGATAATACAATATGTTATAAATGCAATTTAGATCGATTTAATAATAAATGGTGATAAAGATTGGCAATAAATTATCAAAATATACTTCAATGAAATATGACTTGAGAGAAAGCTCTCACGAAGCGTCAACATTTTTACCTACCACCCATTTAGGACACCTTTTTTAGCTAATAAGAAGAATTGAATTAATTAAGAATAACCTTTATATAAGTCTTTATGACATGCGCCTTAAACTTATCGCAAGGCAAATCATTAACACTTTGTGGAACTGTGTGGTAAAAAGTTATACATTTTCCCATAAACGAGCCTCTAGTTTTTTGAAGCCTCTACGTTGGAACGACAAGATTATTTTAATTCCTCGTGTTTAAATGCTGAATTGCTATCAAATGTGTTAATAAAAAATTATAGACATAAATCAAAATTTTCTGCAAGAAACTGCATTCTAAATATCTTAAAGCGTTAAAATGAAAACGAAGAGTACTTTCAATAATAATTTTTGTGACAAAGATAAAAATAGATTTCGCTGTGTAAAGCGGATTTAAGCGCTAATTCTGAACGTTAACCGTCAAATAGAGTTGATTGATATCTGCAACTCTCCAACATCAAAGCATCCTTTGTTTGCTCTATAAAGCGGGCCAAATTGCAACACGCTCGTTTCGACTGTTCGCCTTCCCTCTCCACGGACTTTCCTCGGGGAAAAATAAAAAAGTTTTCATCCACACCCCATTCGCTACAGGCTCAAAGTCGTAAAATCAAAGGAACCAATACATAATTATGGCTGTGTTTTGTTCCGTTCGCGTGTCTCTCTATTACTAGTGGTAGTTGAACGATTTTTCAACAAAACGGTCAACAATTTGCTGCAAAATCCCTTTTTGCTGTGAGTTTAGTAAAAGCTGATTAGGCGCAGCTTAAGTAAAAATAATTCGCATTGCGATATAAGCTTTTCAAACGATTTCATTGACCTTGCTCGTTTATTTAATCCTTTATTAATTATTTGTTTGGGTCGTTGTCAAATTTAGAATTTTACCCCCTTTCTGTTGACACACTGATCTGATATTTGGTAGTTTTATTGAAAATAAAGATAGATTAGTTATCTACTAAAAGCTAGTCATCATCACATCGCTCTCCTCATCAACCTTTTTTTTTTACAAGAGAGAAAATACAGTCTTGACGGTATTCGACAAGGGAATTGAGCTGACTAGGCCACCCCTTGGATATGCAGGACTCGGGTAGAAGACCCACTACCGGCTAAAAACTCTCTAGATACTTATACCTCCGTGGAGACACAATCGGGATCGGCGTTGGCCATTCCCCGATTGGCTCCTCATCAACCTAGGGCATTGATTTGACAAAAAAAAAAAACAAATCGTGGGGCGTAGCGTAACCTGAGTAAATATGTAAATAGCATATATATAATGATATGGGCGGTTGATTATTGATAAAAATTTGAGGCGCCCCAAGATTTTTTTTTTTTTTTTGTCTGACCAATGCCATAGATTGATGGGAAGAGTGGTGTGATGACTAGTCGGACCTAGGATCTACTGAATTATTTTTAGCTTTTAGTATCTTTTAGCTCTTTTAGCTTTCGTTATCTTACTTATAAACTTTTTTTTCGCTGATCAAGCTGAAAACTTATATGTGGATGTTCGAGAGCAATTTTTTGTATCTTATACCTTTCAATCACTAATTGTGCTCAGTAAAGCAGTAAAAGTGCTTTAAGCTCGTAAATTCTAGACTACTTCGCTAATTAATGAATTAAAGCTGAAACTCGCAGCAAAACTTTGCTCTCTTATTGAACAAACAACTGTTGCTTTTGGTTTCATGGAGATTTTAAATTGTTAATTGAGTTAATTGATCAGTTTCACTTGGTTAGTTTGCTTATACAAGAAATGCAAAAGTTCGTGAAGTAAAACAGATCTTTGTTCTTACTTTACGTCAAACCCATCAGACCACCCACATTTATCCATATTTTTCCACCTAGTACACACCTATATTTGAATATAGTGATTAATTAATTACTTAAAATGCACCGCCATCTAATTTCTGTTTAACCCAATGGTTAACTGGCAGAAAATGCCACATGTCATTAAGTCCGCCATTTTTTTTCACAAATAGTGCAAAAAAATAAACCTCATTGGTTTAATTTTTTTGAATGAAAGGTTTATATTACATGCTTTTATTTACTTTCACCTGCGTGTAGTGTCTGTAATGAAATCTTGCAACTTAAATTTGACCCACTTTCCGGTCTCCGATTGAGCTGAAATTTTGCATGTGTATATATGTATATCGCGTGACAATGCAATATTATGATGACATAAAAGCTTGTATTTTAAAAAGTTTCTTTTTTAATAATTTAACTTTTATGTAGTTTTTTAACGCTTGCGGCGTGTAACGATATAACGCAAATATGCGTACGTAATATCGCCGACACAGCTTGTGTATCACAGTAGAGTTACGTTCTGATGACGTTGGAGACCTAATGAAGATTGGCAGCTGAGGCAAGAAGATTATCTTTAGTAAGGTCAAATAATCTTGCACGGATTTGTTCCCAAACTTATTAAATTACAGTTTATTTATTCTGTTGACATAGAATTAGATTATTTTTGTAATCAATCCATACCTAATTGATTTAAAAATAAAACATTTTGGCAACCTAACTCTCTTGAGTCGAGGGACCGCATTATATTTGGCCTGAAAGTGGTTATGAGGATAGCGGTCTCTTGCATCCTATTGACATTAAAAAATAATAACACAGGAATGAAAAATTATTATTAAATTAATAATACTAATAATATTTTTCTTTACAAAATACTAATTTTACAAATTAATAAAACACTAATTAGTACAACGGTAGCTCAATAACAAATAATTTTTATTCGCCATATATTATTACCTTTATCCGTGAACACTTACTAGATTTAACAAACTCTACATTGTCAAAAGATTCTAAAATTCTTTTTACGATCAACCTATGAAAGTCATTTCAGATCTTAACTTCCAGTCTTTGGCGACTTAATCGCATCATCGAACTATGCCAATAAACAATCAGAACGCAAAGCCCTTTGTCACGTATACGTTAAACGGAGTGAAAAAAAAAGCTCTAGAACGGAGCGCGTGTGCGCTGTGTGGGTTGTGCAGTGCACGCGTGTGCTACTGTGCATGCACGTCGACAGTATCTGGGTCTCCGTTGTCAAGGGCAACCGTACGCTGCAGAAAGCGTTGCGCTTTCAGCTTCGGCTGTAATTACGCCGCTTATTTTTAGCGTCGGATGTTGTCGCTTTTTTGTGTACGCCGCCGTCGCTTGTTTAGATGATCCGATACTTGGATTTGGAGGCCGATTAATTTTGAACTGTATTAGTAAGTTGCGCGATGTGAAGTTTTCGTAAGCGGTGTGCGTTACAGATGGACTGAGTTATTATTAACTTACTAGCTTTTTAGTTAAAGTTAAGTTGGTTTAAAGCATTTCTAATCGTGGCAAAATTTGAAACTATCATTGTACGAACTTGCGTTTTTGTAAACGTTTTTTTGTTGAATCCATATTATGACTAAAACGACTATTTTAAATTGTAAATGCTTGTACGAGTAGGACAAAAGAACTTGTTTCATATAACTTGACATTTTAATAACTTTCTTTTTATTTATTTTTATTAAGACTTTATGTATAATTATTGTAGTACAGAGGCGGACTTAATGCCTGAGGCATTTTCTGCCAGTCAACCTTTGGGTGATGCAGAGAAACAATGTGGTAGATGTACCGAAATAATAAAAAAAACATATTTTAAAGTAGTTATATATTGATATATATAAAATAAGATAAAATCCCAATACATAAATAAAATATATAAAATACACTAATATATATTTGCCTACATTCACTTAAGCTTATATAACTTTCCTATGTTAATAAAAATTTAATTTTGAGTGGCACTTATACACAGTTGTTTTTTATCACCCTGGAAAATTTAAGGGACGCTTCACGACATGGTATTAGAATGATTTAAATATGAATTAAAACAATAAATCACTTACTTAATTTTATATTAATTTTCTAAAAAATCCAAAAAATGCTGCACTGCACTAGTTGAGAGCAGCATTTTTAGAGATTTTTTTTTAATATAATAATGGATGTGTCCTGCAGCGTCCCTTAAATTTTCCATTTGTTAATGCTGTATTGAAAACTGAAACTAATTCTGTTGTTTTTACATGCTTTTTTTTACTTTCACCTGTCCCGGTGTCTGTAATGAAATCTTGCAAGTTAAATTTGACCCACTTCCCGGTTTCCGACTGAGTTGAAGTTCTGCAAGCATATGTATATCGCATGACTATGCAATATTATGATGACATGGAGCTGATCTAATGCTGGAGCTGGAAGATGGCTATCGGAACTCCGCAATAAAACGACACAACCCCATCGAGTTTGGGCTCGTTTGATTCGTATTGACGAGTACTAAAAGCTTGTATAAGTTTAGACTCTTCTAGACGATGCATGATGTCCTAGTTTTGTTTCAGGACGGACCCACCTTTTTACAATAAACACTACAGAGAAGCTCTTAGCCTTAATCTCACCTGATGGTAAGTGACGCTAAAGCCGAAGGTGGAAGTGAGCTTCACCTGAACTCCACAATAACTGAGGATCTGGCTAATTATCGGAACACAACAATGCTATTAAACACGATTATTATGGAGACAAGCTTAAGAGGGCGGCCAAGCGGGTCAGAAGCCCTACCCCGAACCAAACCAAGCAGATAACTCTGCTCCCATGGGGAATCGAACCCTGGATCTCCAAGATCAATACTGGACAGTCTCAACCACTAGACAGCGGAGACGGTTTAAAGTTTATGCTTCGCAAACTTACGACATTTTACGCTAAATATCGCAATAGATAAGAAGGTTTATTCTTGAAACCATTCCGATGATTAACTTTAATGTTGTGATTTCGTCTCATGAGTTTCAATACTAGCTCCTTGGAGTCGGATCTAATTTGGCGTTAGTATCCAAATCAAAAGTACGGAAAATTTTAATATGAACGTGATCGATCAGAATCTATATATAAAAATCTCATGTCAAAGTGTTTGTCTGGAATAAACTCCGTAACTACTTAACCGATTTTGATAAAATCTGGATTATACTGTATGTAATTTGCTCCAACTTAAAGCATAGGATGGTTATTATCTTGATTATTGACTTCGACATGTATTATTGCGTTAAACTTAATAATGGCGAAACGTAGTTCGCGGGCACAGCTAGGTCCTGTTTGCATTGAATTGACACGTGAACGATGTCGTGGGTGTCATTGATAGCTTCGTAAATACTTTTTAATATAACTGTTTGTTGTTCCAAATAAAATAAATAAATAAGAGAAGACCCACGGGTCGTAAAAAAGGTGATTAATTTACTATAGCCTTATAGCACTCAATTCAATATAACTGGCCTCCTAGTAGGTGAGCCACGTGTTTCCGCTATTATTCAAGTTTAAGGTCACGCTGAACTTGGAAGAACAAAGCACAAAAATAGCTTCAGTCACTTTTGAACGAAATCCGTGGGAAGTTCCAAGTCCACAATACAAAACCGTACAAAACCACGCCAATTCAAAACAAACCAACAAAAAGGGAAAGTCACAAGAATACGGGATACGGCTCACCTTATCCATGTTGCTACGGAAAGTGCGGCCCGGAACTCTTTCAAACTTTTCTGCATAGAATAAAACATTTACAGTAGGCGTAAATGCTATCAAAAGCTGTTACCAAAGGGAATCCTGCTACCAATATGCAGAAGGACCTGGAATTGTTGATAATCGCACAGCAACCAGGAGCGTCGGTGGCACTGTGGACTGGGCACTGGCCTCCTAATAAGAAGACCCGGGGTTCAATCTTACCATGTACCAATGTGATTTTCGAATTTCATATGTACTCATACATTTGTTCGACGCTCCTGAGGTGAAGGGAAACGTCGTGAGACTATCTGTATATATCTGCGAAGAAATTCAAAGGTGTATGTGAAGTCGTCCAATGCACACTGGGCCAGCGTGATTGACCAAGGCCTTAACACCCTAACTTAGGGTAGGCTCGAGCCCCTCGGTGGGGACATATATGAGCAGTAGTGAGTGATCATTTTACGTCATTTTAGTTGAAATTTTTGCAAGCTCATCCTTATTCACGCAATGGATCCATACTTTATTAAGACTTCTTCTATACTCTTATGTCCGTCCACATGTCCACAAGTTTTAGGAGACTTCTTTATACCGTACTTTTTAATTGCAACAATATTTGCAACGACAGGGCTAACGCACAAATCTCAAATTAGTGCAGATTATTTGGGTGGAAATGACTTGCCGGTGTTACGAAGAAGTGGAAGTTTAATTTATTTAATTTCTGAATACACAATAGTGTTTGCAATCATCAGTGTTGAGATCTAAGTCATTTCAGAGCAGGCATCTCAATCTCAATGCCTTTGAAGTTTGATATTGTTCAGTTCAGTCCTTTAGATATCTGTGTAAATTAAGAAATAAAGAAAAAACAAAGGAGGAACTAGCTGGGTTGTTCCTATTAAGCCTTAGCATACGCAATAAACTATACAAGTAGCTAAAAAACCTATTTCAGCAACATCTTATCAACATTATTGTTTTCGGACAATAAGGCTTAAGATAGCCAGTTCCTCTTTTATCGAGGAATCCAGGCGAATTCGCTTTCATTTTGGCCTTATTGCCATTTGCCATTTTGTTTCCCGGGTGCTTTGATATAGAAAAGTCGCAGTCAGACATGTACACCTCTCCATTTGTCAAATTCAACTCTTACTCAACCGACCACACAATAATTAAAACGATACCTAACGCCATCCACTCATTTCGTTCTCACTTCGTGTCATATAACCAAAGTAGTGTAGGATTCTGGTGTTGACTATTATAATGTAGACGAACTTTAATGTCAAGAGGATGGAAACATTTGTGCATACTGCGTCGTAATGTCCATGAAATGCACAGCGTCCGTTTCTCGTAACATAATGTATTCCAATGCGTCAATACGCTATTTTTTGCGATCTTTTAGGATACATGTTTCCGTATTAAAATATGGGCAACACTATAGCGTCAAGTGGATTGAAAGCATCGGCGTGACGGGGATGTCGTTAATAAAAGAAATATAGCTGACTTCAATAACCTAAAGTTAGATAGTTTATACAGCTCACCTAGACAGAATTTCAATTGAGATTTCTGAAGTAGAAATCGTGAAAAATATATCAACTGAAACTTGTGACATCTATTGCAAGTCTCATCATATATTTTCAGTATTTCTTTAATAGAAACCACTGTTTCTAAAATAGAAACTCAAATAGAAAGAAGAATAAGCATATCCGCGAAACCGTCGGTAAGTACATCAGTCAAGCAATTAGCTCGATAGCCTCAATCCCGATCGGAGCGGCGATTCGATCGTTTTTGCATCGCCAGCTGCCGCGTATCCGGCGATGCTTCGATACCTGCCGGAAACTGATATCAAGCGATCATGTGACACTGATAAAGGAACGAGCCGATACATCTATTACACAGAAAATAGCGTGCGAGTCCAATAACATAACAGTTGTACCAAGGGTCTGTAGCGAATTTTACTGATGACGGTGATTTAATTTCACTTGTCACAGCTTTTTAGGAATTAGCGTGTAATAAGGTGTAAAGAAAGTGGTGCCTAGTTAAAAAAACGTTTTTTTGTAAAATTAATCCCATCAAAAACATAAACGTGAAATGAAAGCCAAGTTCAATTTTAAGAATATGCGTCGTTGTTGACTTCGCCAATAAAAGAATTGACTTCTATAAGGGTTCCAAGTTCAGACTAATAATTTACAGACAATTATTTACCCTATGCATTTATTTCACTTGGGGCGTAATTCAAGTTCAGGATTTAAAATTGTCTAGTTTCAACCAATAAACCAAATTTTAGAAATTGTATATATACACCGTGTTTGGTCAATATCCTATAAAGCCAATCTTGTCCATGTTTACATAGTCATATTAAAGATATGGCGTCATTGAACGTTCAAAATTGTAAAATTAATTTTGTTATTCCCCTTTCATTACAATTTATTTTATATTAACAATTTATTTTATTATAATTTTAATAATTATAATAAAATAAATTGTGAAATGGGATTTCACAATTTATTTTACAATTTCGAATTGATTTTCAAATTAATTATACAATCGAATTTTCAATGACGCTATTAATTTTATATGACTATGTTAACACGGGTAGGTTTCGGCTCGATAGGGTATTGACCAATCACCGTGTACCTATATATCCTTTATTGTACACATACATTGATTTCCATACAACATTTATCATCAGTTACAAAAGTTATATGCATAAGAGTGAGCTCTTTTCCTCAAGAGATGTCTACCAACCAACCAACCCTAGCAGGTGTATCAATCAAGATTTCTTAACTGCGGGATGAAGTGTATAGATTAGAAAAAAATATAAATAGTAATAGACGGACACACTTATAATGATAAACTAATATTTACTACTATAAATAGAAGAATATACATACATATTAATAAATAAAGTAACATTTATGAAGAGTTCGTAAGAAGATAATTTTTAACCGACTTTGAAAAAGGAGGAGGTTCTATGTTTGAGTGTATCTATTTTTTGTTTTTTTTCATGTATGTTCTCCGCCATTTGTGAACCGTTTTTCAAAATTCTTTTTGTAATCGTAGGAGTATACTCTGGGAATGGTCCCATTGTCACCAAGTCATAATCGGATGACGGGATCTAATGGAAATCGAGGGAAACCCTTAAATTTCATAGTGAAGTCCAACGTGTTTCATGTTTTTTTAAGATATTCAGGTATTTGCAGCTATTAGTCATCATGTCATGTTACTGAGCTGATTTTGGGAAGTTTCTGAAAGTAAGGAGCTTGGAAATAATTCTTTCAATACAGTTTAGAGCGAAAAACGTTTGATTTGGAGTTATTCTAGTGTTTGCCTTGGCTCAAACTCTAATACGCATGTATATTTAACTAAAAAGAGTGAAAAACTTTTTTTACATAAGAAAAACGAAACCGACTTCAAAAATACCAAAAAGATATAAATAATATAAGAATACATACATCTCAGTTTCATATTGAAGTCGGAGCCAAACAATGATAACCTGGAAAGTCTAAAAAATATAAGAACAATAATATACCTAGTTACTTAAAATTTGGCATTAACTTCAATATAAAACTGTGATGTTGGATGTATTCTTATATTATTTATGACTTTTTGGTGTTTTGGAAGTCAGTTTATTTTTTTTGAAAAAAACATAGTTTTATTTTGAAAGTTAAGATAGTTTGACTCTTTCGTACATTAACTGGCAGTCTGTTCCACAGTTGGGTAGCACAGACGGTGAAGGAATTATGAAAAAAATTGCTGTTACAGTGGAAGCGTACTTACGACAA
Source organism: Schoenobius gigantellus (assembly GCA_963935595.1). Classification (NCBI taxonomy): domain Eukaryota; kingdom Metazoa; phylum Arthropoda; class Insecta; order Lepidoptera; family Crambidae; genus Schoenobius; species Schoenobius gigantellus. The sequence continues at coordinate 6,213,587 of OZ012549.1, forward strand.
ATGCACGCCTGGGGCGACAACTTGGCAGATGATGGAAACGGGATTGTAGATATTTAGGAAAATTGGAATAATGTAGGACTTTATACAAAAGGGAAAGGGTGTGCATATCTATGCGAAGTCCGATAGGAAACCATTTGAGATGCTCACGATATTGAGTAAGGTGGTTATATATTCTGAGACCAAAAATAAAACGAATAACCAAATTTAAATAAGTATGCTTATTCCACAGTTCTTCGGTTGCATCTCAATAACATATACGTCAGCGTAGTTGAGAATAGGGAGAGAGAGAGGGAAATTAAGCCAAATTTTAGTTTTATATGGTAAGAAGTACTGAAGTTGTCTAATGAATGTATGTCTGATTATACAAATGCCTTTACGTTTGGTAAGAATATTGTAAAAGAAAGTTACCGAAATAAATATATAGAGAACATGAGGCGTGGTTTTTGTCCCTTAAGGCCTAACCAGATCACGAAATTAACTCTTACGCGGGGATTGATAATTCTATTGCAATAATATGATTGATGTGCACGGGGGCTAATAATTATATTGGATAGTTCTGACGTTTCGTCAAGTTTAAGATCGAAAATATTATTTTTAAGTACATTCAAATTGATAATTTAAAATACTGGGTCATTTATTTAAAATCAAACTGACTATTTTATTAGCTACATTTATTTGCAAAAAAAAACACTCTGTCTTTGCAATTAACAAAATCATCAACATGAAAGTAAATATATTTTTATGGTGATATTTGGGATTTCTGACAGAGATATGATTTTTTCAATACACTTTTAGCTTATTGTGTCTTTTGTAAGAACAATACAGAGTTATTCTCTTTGTAGAAAAACATATCTCTGTCTTTGAAACTTACGTAATCGTCAACATGGAAGAATATTTTTTATGTATTTTTATTTATTTATTATTCTTAAGTACATTGGTGTATAAGGCGGACTTAATGCCCAAGGCATTTTCTGCCAGTCGACCTTTGGGTGAATCTGAGAAAGATGAGGTAGATGTAAAAAAAAGAATATGACTACTAAATTAAAGAACAATATTATAAACTATAAATTATAAATATAAAATAATACATAATAATTATAAACTATAAATATAAAATAATACATACACTATACTATACATACAAATACATATTATGTATGTTCTTAACTTCTTAGTAACGGCTCGGCTTTTTTCAATCTAATTTATTTCTCTAATCATAAATGAATTCTTTTTCATGCAATAAAAGGTTCTCGTTATGATGATATTTTATGTTTCTTACAGAGATACCAAATTTTAATGTGTTTCTTTTTGAGTTTAAAGCAATTCTTGAGGAGTAGAACTCTACATTTTCACACTGGAAGCTCAAGTATCAGTCTTATCATCAGCTTTCATGAACTGGCTTTACGTTAAATAATCATGAGTTGGCGTATAAAAACGAATCATTTTTGCCTTTTCAATATCCACGCACAGCAACATAGAATGACAATAAAAGAACGATCTATCTGTGACTTGAAATACTTGTAAATACATGATTTCGGAAAAAGAAAGCGTAGCGTATTTGTTTACAATAAAACACATCAAATTGAAATATAAAAAAAAATATAAAAAATTGTTCATTAAATTAAGATTTTAGAAAAAGCAATTGTACAATAAGTTTACTACTGATTACTATAGTTGTTTTCGCTTAAAATGTTATCGAATACAATAAACTTAATTTTTAAAACGCGTCAAACACTATTCGAAATACGAAACAGAAATCTGTACATATAATTTTTAAAGCTCCACTTTAGTCGACCAAGGTGATTTTCTCACACAGCCGTGGCAAAATAACAATCGTAGAACGCGCATCAGATTGTAGTTCACATAGCTTTAACAGGATGCGTGCATCAACCTGATTGCCGGTAACTACGCCCGGATTCGATCCTCACTATTATTATAAATGCTTTGCTCATACATTGAACTGTGTTATACGTTTATATATTATTTGTTTTAATTTAAATAAAATGTATATTGTTGATGGAATAGGAAGTAGTATTTAAAATATTTATTTTAAAGTCTAGTCTAGCTTTAGAGGAAGTTTGTTAGAAATTGTAAAAAAAAACCATAAATGTTTTCAGATAATTACATAAATGTATAATTACTAGGAAGGCCAGTTATAAATTAACACAGTTAAACAACTACTTACAGAGGTTATTAATCGACAGTGGCAACCCTAGCAAATGACTCCATGGAAAATGGAAATGGAGACCAACAATGTGAAGATAGCTAATATGGAGAGAGAACACACTGCACTAGCCACCTTCACTTTGCCGACCTGCAAGGCGCGTCTTCCCTCATCTTAAAAGGTTTAGTAATAATATAGGTGATATATATACAAATCAAGCGGTTACCGTGGTCTATGAAAAATTTGAACTATTGTTCTAGTGTCACGAAAGCGATAGCGAGTGATCGCTATTAGTTAGGCGGTAGCCCCCCTGGTGTCCATCGATACTTAGAAATGACAATTCGTTATTTGGCATCGATCTACCTATGGAAGTACAAAGTCAATGATTATTTTAATCTGGGACTCCCAAAGTGGTCGATATTGACCTCTTGGAATCGAAATCAGTTGCCCAGGGGTCGACATAAACGAAAACTGATTTTGGGGATCGACGAGATCTAAAAATAGACCCCTATTAATTTACACAATTCTTATTTGAAACTTTTTTGCGTAATTGGTAATTAATTATTCATTACACTTGATATTTGCGGAATTTTATGTCTATTAAATTATATTCTCTTAAATTTTGATGACAAGTAACCTAACCTAACCAACTGCAGTTTTAATAAATTGGTAAGACTTTTCTATCAATAAAAACTAGAGTTAAGATTTTTTAAGTATTTCGACTATGTGTGTTTGAGGTATCAGTTCATTTTGGGAAAAGGGTCTCTTGTCCAAAATAGTTTGGGAATCCCTATATCAATGTCTCGAATCTGTATCACTTCAAAATTACAGTGTAAACTAATGTGGTTTGTGTATGTATGGTTACGACATAATTTACAGAAAATGTCGGTATTTCTGATGAAGCTAATAAGTATCTTGCGTCTTTTTTTTTTTTTATTTTTTATACTACGATGCCGGCAAACAAACTTACGGCCCGCCTGATGGTAAGCAGTTACCGTAGTCTATGGACGCCTGCAACACCAGGGGCATCACAAACGCGTTGTCGACCCTTTAAGAACCTATTTACTCCCTTCTTGAAGAACCCCATACTGTATTCCCCGGGGAAAACCTCGGCAGGGAGCTCGTTCCACAACCGGAGCGTGCGTGGGAGGAAATTTCTCTCAAACCGCACTGTGCATGACCACTTAGGCTCCAGCGTGTGAGGATGAACACCCTGCCGGTGGCGAGCGGTGCGATGATAAAAAGTGGCCGTTGGCATCATGTCGAACAATTCTTCAGAACACAACCCGTTGTACAAGCGGTAGAACACACATAATGAGGTAAAGTCTCTCCTCAGACTTAGAGGCTCAATACCGCTTGTGAGTTTGGGATCGTCAACAATTCGCTCAGCTCGTCTTTGGACCGAATCAAAAGGTCCAAGTTGGTATCGAGGTGCTCCCGCCCATAGATGACAGCAGTACTCCATATGAGGCCTGACCTGTGATTTATATAGCAACAGTCTTTGCCTTGAATCTCTATTTTTATTAGCTAAAAGACGTCCAGGGCGTGTATTATGACATCTTAATTCTAGCCAGATTTCTGAATTGTTATTAGTGCCTTTTTTTACTCATTATACAAATAATAAGTAGAGTAAGAAATGGCATTATAACAATTCAGAAAACTGCCTGGAATTAGGACGTCATAATAATACCCCCTGGGTGGAGAAAAATTTTGATGATTCAAAAGAGCTTTTTATCTAGTCATTTTTGAGTAAACATTATTTTGATTTAGATTTTTCCAGTCGAACTTCTCATTGGAGCGATAAACTCTGATCCTTGCCTCTCCCAAGAAGTAAAAAAGCAAGAAGAAACCCCATTTTAGGGAACAAGAATGTGATGGATTACATAATTTCATAACTCGAATTTAAAGCGAATTTCTTGGAGATTGCGTGAAACGAGGCGTGCGAATGTTGTTAATAAGCTATAAGCAATTTGCTGATATCAGTTACGATAGATACAATCTGGTTTGGTGATTTAGTGGTCGTTATAACTAAATTATATTCATATTATATTACTCAAGCCAATATTCTATTTTTTATGTTTCGTACGAAGTGAGTTTAACATGTTATTATGATCCATAATAACAAGTTTGTCTAGATATTTATTATTCTAGTCTCAAGTTTATTTTGCCATAAGTATAAACTTTTCTTTTTGCATACTAATCGGATCTTATAGATTTAAAAATGTTTCATTTCAAAATTCGAATCCAAGTACAATCAAAGCAAAAACTGACTATGTGTGAGTTGGACTTGGACCAAATCGCACCAAGTGTCCCGCCCAAACTTATCTTAATATATAAGTTCCTACCTACTTATATATATGCGCTTTTTTCCTTAATATTTGTTGTAAGACATTGCAAGATTTTATGATTCTAGCCAAATTTTAGTATCCTATAGGTTTTGATTAATTTATGAAATCGCAAATTATGCGACATAAACGGTGATATCTTTTGATCGTGATAACTTACAAGTTTGATATTAACAGGTCAAAGAGATCGTAGATCCGAGTATGTGATATAAATTGCAGTTCGATACCTCTACGAGTTCCTGAGAAAAAGTCTTGACAGGCAGACAGACTGACAACGGAGTGATCCTATAAAGGTTCCTTTTTTCCTGTTGAGGTATGAAATCCTAAAAAGATAGTATTTTGTTTTAAACCTGGGTTAACCATTAAATATAATATTAAATAATAGGTAGAGTGTAGGTATAATATAAAAAACGTCGAGTGGTTTCAATTTTACTGTGTTGTAAAATATTATGTAGAAAAGTAATAATTATGTGGTAGAAATAAACACGAGTTATAACTACGCCGAATAATCATGACGATGACTCGGCGACAATCATAGACAAGACAAAAAGCCAGCCGAGGTGGAATCGAGATTAAGGCACATTAGAATGATAAGAGCTCGCGAGTCCCGATATAGAGTTACGTCCCGTCCCATTGAACCACCGCCGGCTGAATAGCGGCGCAGATGTGGCGTTTTTTACTACAATCTTTCCCACACTACCACTTTTTCTGATGCCTTAATACCTCTACAAATAAACCGAATGCACTTTCCCTCGCGCGACGCACTGAATTTTGATCGCTATCCCCTCAACAATAACGATTTTCGGATCCGCCGCGCGTCGATTCAAATGCAAAGCGACATGGTCGATACAGTTTTGTAAAGGTTTTTTGTGCGCGTCTGTCTTTGCTATCGGATGCGACATCGGAAATTGAACTGTTTTTATACTTGCACCTTAGAGATGGAATTGTTTGAAGGAAGTCACATGTGCGCGACAATTATTGTATGATTTAGTATTGTTGTAGTCCTACGAGATTCCTATAGGTATAGATGGAAACAAAGAACGCTAACAGAGGCAGCTAAGTTTATTTAGTCGAGATGAAAAAGGAAAAGTTTTCTTGGCGAGTGTTATTATGAATTTTCCGTCGGAAGACTGAACGAGCGCATTGAGAAGCGAGCATTCACCGGCGAGACTACTAAATAAAACATTCTTCGCAATTACATATCAACTAAAAGTTTGCGTTTGAACTCGACCGATCGATACGTTTAGATTTTGTCGCAGACAAGGATCTATCTATGTATAAATAGTTATGTGGAAAGCAAAGCCTCGCGTTTGCATCGGAGCAATAAGAAGCGGATTATCCTTCGCCGAAAGTATGAATCAACTTAAGATATTACTTGTGGCAATAATCTGGATATTGGAGAGCACAGACGGATGGAGCGTTTGATCTCGTGGTTAAGACTTTAAGGCAACATTACTTTTCAAGATGGTGAAAGATGTTTCGTTGTTCGTTACCTCGGCGTGAGGTTTATGCCTAGGATAAGGCAAAATTCCCGGCAATGTACACATTACAATAATGCCCACAAATGTATTTTTTTATATGAAGATTTATGGACAAAACACTGATCATAGCATATATAAAATAACGAAAATAGGTCTTTTCTTAAACACTTTTTATAATATTGTATTTGGAGATCAAGTTTAAATTTTCTGGGCAGCTAAATATTATTTGTTATTGATTTCTTAAAAAAAACTATTATGGTAAAAAATCAATTGTATGATTTTGAATGATCGTAAAACAATTAGGTACTTAATACTTGTTGTTTTTTTTTATCTAATTATACAAATAAAATCTAATAATAAAATCGAAGTTTTAGTAAGGAAGCAATAAGTTTGTTCATTTATTCAAGCGGTGTCGCCGCGGACGAGAAAGCTATATTCAGAGGAGAATAGGATGAGTTAACTTCAATGAATCAATTTTGATTCGGAGAAAGACGGAACTCACTGATTTTGTTGCTACTAAATCGACTCGAAATATTGTTGGCAATCCGTGTGATTACGTATTCACAAGCAGAAATGTAAATAACACCCGCTATTTGTCGAGATCAAGAGGATTATATCCATATTTAAGACTTGAATCTTGTTTTTCGCCTTAAAATTTTGTGTCAGTCATTCGCACAAGACTTGAAAATGACTGATCTTTTCGAAAGTTTATAGCCGAGCAGCTAAATTGTAATACTAATTAAGTCCTCGGCTATAATATTACCTTATTTTGTGTATTCGCAAGCATAAGCTACTTGTTTATATGGTAAAATATTAAAGAAGCATACGCCTACAGAAAGTTTTTAAAACTCGTAAAATACACGCATATTACGTAATAAATTTAGTTTTTTTTGTGTGATAATGTAACGCAGAATTTCACAAGTTTTTTAATAATCTCCAAGAATTATGACACCAAAATAATCTTTAATTTAAGTCTTCCGTTACTTTCTTGCGACGGGATGAAACGCAACTGACGATGAAAGGAAATATTTCTTTCCAACGAATATTTTTTACAACATAAACATGTTGTTGTTTACAACATAAACATCAATATGACATTTCTCTATGTACGATTCTTGTTTATACAAGTGAGTTGGCAAAGTTATTAACAACAAATCAGACTGTCCACGTGATGGTAGTAGGCGACTACAGTCGCCTATACTACCTACATGTGGTTTTTGCAAGACTTGGAAATGTACAACCCCTACAAGGACGTCAATGTACGTTGCCAACCTGTGACATAAGATGTCAAGTCACAGTACCCAGTAACGTCACTTCCTGTCTTACCCTTCAAACCGGAACACAGCAATGCAAGCACCGCGGCATGGCAGCAGAAAGAGTTACCCACGCAGACTCATATAGAGTCTCCCTCTGGTAAAATTCTTTCTTTATCTTCGAACAGATTGAAAAAAAAGACTCTTCTCATCGATGACATGGTTCCTAAGAACAGATCTTTGTATGTCTTATAGTTACAGACTTGCCCATACTGACCGATCTAAACGAGACATGTAGGTAGGTGTAGTACGCCGACAGGTCGAAATGCAATCCAATTTATATTTCGAATACAAAACTATAAGCAAGTACGTGAGCGATATCGAAATTGATAAATACGATCTATGTATGCTGACTTGCGCAGCACTTATACTAAGATGGCAGGAGTGCTGTGGGGTGGTGCTGTCTCCGATCTACTCTTAATCTCACACCTCGATTTCCATGTCGACCTACTAAGTTTATATGATCTACTAAGATTATGTCTGCTCTAAGTACTTCCACTTAGCAATATTAAGCCACTGCACCACGGTACTTAGTCTAAACTGCAGGACACAACCAAAATCTTCGTGAACTATAGTACAGAGGAAACATAACTCGCTCGTTCACCTAAAAAGGAAGCCAGGCATTGCACAATCTGTACTGATTCTCTCGTACGGTGGTTAGCCGGCAAATTGGCCAATTTGTTTATTTGTTTTCATTGGCCTCTCTGAACTTGACTCCCCATTATCGCATCCACGGGAGGAAGGCGTATTATTTATTCGATTAATCCGTGGGACCGCTCACTGTCTTCAATAGTTTTATGTCACTATAGCAGTTATCGAAACTGGGATAAAACCTCCAACTTTTGTATTGTACTACCTGTACCAGCGACTTCGTTCGCGTGAACTTAATATTTTTTCCCCATTTTTGCACAGCCTATACTTTCTCGATAAATGGACTATCCAACACAAAAATAATTTTTCGATTTGAATCATTAGTTCCTTTTTGTTTTTGGGAGGGGGAAATGCGTTTACGCATCCCCTGTGGTCGAGCCAAACCACAAGGGTATGTGGGATTATTCCCCGGACCGGTGGGCCCAGGCCTACCCACTAAAAACCCCCAGCAGCTCCTCCGTCCGTCACAGGACAGGGGGAAGGGGACAACAGCGAGGCCTTGTTCCCGCTGACCGTGAATGATCCGTTGCCGGACTCGCGCTACGCCAAAAGGCGCGTGGCTCCGCTGCTTTGTCAGCGGCGCAGATGGTGTGCGCCGCTCTTCGCCCCAAAACGTCCCGGCACTAAGTGCCTTGGAGCTGGGATCTATTTCTTACGCGGGGCACTTCCCTCCCGCGGCCTCCTCTTCCTGGAGGATGGGGGTCTCGACGACGTCCTCGGTGACCTCCATCTCCGCCTCCGGAATCATTAGTTCCTGAGATTAGCGCGTTCAACCAAACAAACCCTGCAGCTTTATTGATTTGATTCAGTTTTTTCTTTATTAATTTTTCAATGTATTTAGCATTTTTAAAAAGAAAATGCAAAGCTCTATATAAACTCTGCAGCTTTATAATATAAGTAAGTAAGTATAGGTTGCATTAGAACTCTCAAGTTTTATTGTTGGTTAAAGTCACATGGAAACTTTCGAAAACAATTAGTCTAAGAAAAAAATTAGTTATAGTTCTTTAGTGTTCCGCACCTTGAAAGAAAAAAACGGAACCCATATAGGATCACTTTGTTGTCCATCTGTCTGTCAAGACCCTTTTCTCAGGAACGCGTAGAGATATTAAATTGAAATTTATATCAAATAATCGGGTCTATGATATCTTTCAACTGTGAAAAAATCATACATCTAAGTCAACGCGATCAATAGATTTGACCGGTTATATCGCATATTTTCGCAAATTTTGCGATTTCACAAGGGAATCAAAACCTATAGGGTTACCTAGAAAATAATATCCGTTGACCTAGAAATATGAAATTTGCTAGGAAGCAAGGTCTTATTCTGAGTACTGTAAATATGTACATAGTTAGGAACTTATTTAATTAGATTAGCTTGTACGGAACATTTGGTGCGCGAGTCCAACTCGTATTTGACGGTTGTTTTTCTGAAATATCTACGTTGTTCTGACAGGCATATTTATAACAAATTTTATTTCTTGCGCGTACTATAAAATATATGTCAACCAACACCTAAATACCATATTTTAATTAGATTTTGCACTTAATTGTCGCAAACCATAGTTAGGTATAGGTGCCGGTAAACATCTTGAACAATTTCACAGATAAAAAATACATGCGCAGTATTTAGTACAAAAGCTTTTACTGCGCATGTATTTTTTATCTGTGAAAATTAGAAAAGTCAGTACTTTCGATAATTCATTTTTGGTCACCTACTTTTGACGCTGACTGTAGGTACGAATGGTCAAGCGTAAGACCAAATAAATTACTATTGTAATTTATTAAGGAAGCTATGTTACTGTCCAAGTAAGTATTACCTTTCATTTTAATCGCTGCAAATTGATTTTTTTTAATACTGGATCTCCTCGGTCTACTTAGCCCTTTCTACATCTTTACGTCGTAATTGTGCTATATATGAAGCAAATTGTATACCTACATATCCAAGTATAGCCATTGTTTTTTTTTGTATATTTTTATAAACTACCTCAAGATTACCATTTCATGAACTCAAATTAAAATGAATGATTCTTAAATATTGTGCCTTCAGTCAAAAAAAACTAGAATCTCTTACCCTTCATCTTCATTTTATCAAAATGCATATCAAATTTTTTACATGAAGGACTAAAGTAATCAAGTCCTGCTCACAATCTATAGCAGTAACGCATTTATTTTGTGGATAGTGGTAGATAGCCAAGCCTTACCACCAGCCATACAATGTCTACATTAAAAACACTGACATGCTCGCTTATGTCAAACACGACTTGACATAATAGGAGACTAAAAATGCGGGTATACTTATTAGGTATGTGAATTAAGGCCGACAACAGACTTATCGACCTATTCCGATTTGGCAACTGAACTGAACTAAGTATTCAGTTTTTTTGTCTTCTCTTTATTGGGGTTAACAAACAGTATCACAAGATGTATTAAAATTTATAATAAGTATTAAGTATATTGAGAACTTAAGTAGTTATATCGTAACGAACACGATACTTTGGCTAGGCCCAGAACAGAATCTGTAGGTCTGCTGGCAGCCTAAATTGAAATCCACAGCAGTATCAATTAAAGGTCATAATAAAATAAGACTTAGACTCAATGGACTCAATCGAGTTGTTGATTAAAATGCAATAATTACCTAACATACTGAATTTCCTGAGCTTAGGGTTGATCGAAAATGAAATACCATGATACTCGGATAAACACAAGGTCAAGATAGCTTTACGTGCTAAAGTTAGCAACGAACGAGCTTTAAGCTTGTCTGAGGCAAAACTGAAATGTTCTTATTTTATCTCTTGATTTACAGCGTTTTCTTTCATCCGTTTTATTTTAGTTAAAGGCACAAACATCCTTTTAAAATACTTAATATTATTCGTTGTCGTATTGAATTATATTATGATGTCTACATAAATAAGTTACAACTAACTTTTAGGCTCTTGTACCATTTTCAAAACTTTTGTGATGGTTTATAAATAGACGACTGATTATTGATTTATACGTCAAGGTGCCGTTTTTAATATGAACGATATTTTATAAGAGAAAACACATCCAAAAGTCAAATAATTTTATGCTACCCGCATTTATTTTGTGCTAACATTCCACTATTATGACTCAAATGAACATTCATTGTATGCAGGATGCAGTTTAACGAAAAAAAATGCACAACTGCGATACAATCTACATTCCTCGTGCTTTAAAATTGGCTTGCTACAATTAGGGGCTTATTTACGTGACATCAGCATCAAGCACACAGCGCATCGATGCGTCACTGTAATAAGCATAGAAACAACGCTCGCTACGTTTGTCAAAAGCTCAATAAGACTACGAAAAGTTTTGTTACATGTTTTGTACCACCGACCGGGAACCTGACAAAGTTTTGTCGACGACGCCAACTCTCCCCAACTGTTCAAAGAAAGCCCGAATCGATTCGCAAAAGCTGCACACAGAAAGCTTCGGCGGAAGCACGCAACGCACACCGGACCTAGCGTCACGCTCTGCTGCCTCCTCGACGTACAAAATAACTAAACAATTCCACAAAAACGAAAGCTCCACACAAACTACACTGCACATAAGGTAAGCGCGCACAAAACTTTCGCGGTACCTTCTCTGTTCGCTTGATCCATCCGCGCCTCCTTTTTTTCTTCGTCTCGCTGCCTCGGAAACACAAAACGGTCCGAAGGACGCCAGCGAAAAATAAACAAAAAGGGAGTGTAAGTTCGCGATCGCGCGGTTAGTACGCGTGTCTCGTCCCGCGTGGGTGTTACGCGCACGTGTGTGCGCGGCGGCGATCGGCGGCGGACTGGCGCGCGCGTCGCCGGGCGCAGCTGCCGCGCGGCGGGCCAATGGCGGCCGGTCACGTGACGCGCCCCGCGCCCGCACACGCTTGTTTACAAATAATAATAATACCGGTGGCGCCGCCTCTACGGCTACGCGCTACGAGCTACGCACAGCTGTCACTGCATTTAGTGGGATTCGATTCGAGCTTCGCTCAAAGCTTCGATCTGTTTATTCGAAGCTTCGCGTCGGCGTTCTATCGATCCGCACGAATTTGCAACCGTTTGTATGCAATGTTTTTGTTAACTTCTTGGAAAAAATATTCCGCGTCTTTTTCTCGAAAACAGAATGGAAATTTGCTCAGGATTGTTATGTAAGCGCATAAATAAATTGTTATTTTTTATTTTGGGGTCACGTTTTCACAATGAAATTATTCCGCGATTTTTGCCAGAGGGTGCGACTTGCTCAGTTCCATTTGGCGACAGGTTGGTGGTGCCGATTGTTCAGCACGTAAGGTGCAAGAGGGTTGGAGCCCCAGCCACCTATGGCAATGGCACACTTACGGCACTCCCCTCGATAAAAATCTGATCTGAGGTGCCCCATGGCCTGCGCCGCGGATAGGACACTTGACGCGATCACTTTTTAATTGATCCCTTCGTACATTAACGACACCTCGCTGATGAGGCGGGGAGCTCCCGTTTTAGGGAGACTTTTCAAAATATTGATACTTTGAAGAATGATAAGATGAAAGGAGCTAATAAGCTGGAGTGCTCTGAATTTTTCATTTGAAATTATCTTATTGAGATTTATTTTAATCGTTTGACATGAATAACGTCAGCTTTTATGTGTGAATATTTGTTTTTTTATGTCTTAAAATTTGTACGAGGCATTTTCTAAAATGGGAGAAGATAAGGTTTAAGAACAGCATTCAACCTCGTAAAAAATGCTTGAAATACTTAGTAAAACTCACTTAATGACAGGAATATAAGCAAAACATCTTTTAAATCCGTTAGTAATTGGAAAAAATATCAGTAACGGAAATTGGAGAAAGTCAATTTGAAAGAACTGTTTATTAAGTCATTTTATAAGGATGATTATTTTGATTTTTCCAATAGTTTTGATGCATTCAAAGATTCATTTAATGTGTGAGAATTTCAAGCACGTTTTCTGAAAGAGCTTAAATATTTTTATTTTGAGAATTTTACTATTAGAATATACACGGTGTTTCAAAATAACCAATAAATAATCAATTCTTTATCGAAAACATGATGATGACCATATAAAATTTCGGGTTGAATGACATTACGTGTAAACACATTTTAATAATGAGTTTTGGATAAAGAATTGATTTATTTATTGGTTATTTTGAAACACCGTGTATTTATGGGCCATTAGTTTGTATAAATCATTAAAAGAATATATTCATGTATACAGTAAATTAAAAATCATCACACCTATTTTTTCAGATAGAGCACATACCGCACTTAAATGTGGGCTAGCTTTTTGCTACTACCCCACTACCAGGTAGAAATTCCAGATAAAAATTTGCTACTGAGGTTGTCCTGAACAAAGAGAACTTATCAAACCTTTTGCTGGACTAGAGAATCAAACCTGGAACCACGATAAGCTCTATTACTTTGGCAGCTGTTAAAAAAAGTTTATAACGCAAACTCATTTGATGTTGCCAGGTTCTAGCGAAGTGCGCTGGCCGGGTACATCTTAAAAGCGGATGTGAATTTATAAAGCTTCTCGACATTTCTATGACATCGTAAAAGAAAAATCTTACTAGACTTAAATAAAGTGAACGAATACTTATTTTGGGATGATTTCATCATAACTGAATATTTTAAGAGTATTTCTATGAATGTTGAAAAATATTGTAATAATACATACATCCTTACATATTATAAAACAAAGTCCCCCGCCGCGTCTGTCTGTCTATTCGCGATAAACTCAAAAACTACTGCACCGATTTTCAAGCGGTTTTCACCACTCGATAGCGTGATTCTCGAGGAAGGTATTAGTATATAATTTGTTAAGTTTTTGTATTTATTTCTGTGTACATTACCGATATTTGTTGAAGATATCGAGAAAAAATATATTATAGCGAAACGTAGTTCTCGGGCACAGCTAGTATATTATATTCAGGCTTCTTCCCCTTGGGGGTAGGCAGAGTTTTCCACTTCTTTGTTAGAACTTAGAAGAAACATCGTATGTCACAAGTTGGCAACGTACACTGTGGACACTGTGGTTCTTGTAGGGATTACAGATAGATTTGCTGCGAATCTCACAAGAGCAACATGTACTATAGGTGACTGTTACCACTTACCATCAGGTGGGCAATATGCTTGTTTGGCAACTTATTTGATAAAATAATATCGTTCCTACATGCTGAAACCATGTCATATAATGAAAGAACAGTTACAATAATATTCTTAGATAGGCACGCCTTTACATTTGGATGATAGAGATAGAGACTTAAAGAGCGAAGATTCTGGACAATGACCATTATAATGCAGGTATGATTATGCCTTGCAGAATTCAACTAAGATTTGTGGTAGATTTACTTTTCCTAGGTAAAGTATACTTCAACGGCGAGTACGGTGTGGTCGCACATTTCCCTCGAAAAAAAAGGTACTTAAAGTATACTCCTCCTAAAAATTAATCAGCAAATAAAATAATGATGATATTTGATATACACTTGGATTCCTTAACAACAGAGAAACTGGCTATGTAACCTTTGCTTAGCGGAATAAAGAAATGATATTATGATTATTATTGTGACGAACATTTTTGGTCAAGCAAGCAAGACTCGGAATCCTAAACACTAACCAGACGAAGCAGATAAACTAACACCCTCAAGCCTCTACAACTTCGTCGTGACATCGCCTCTCTTAGCGCTTTTTATCGAACGTTTCATGGGGAATGCTCTGAGGAGCTCTTTAATCTTATCCCTCCCTCTGTATCCTCCTTTTCACACTGTACCAAAAAAATCCCAAGATTCCTTCTTCTGTCGTTCATCCCACACTAAGACTTGGAATTGGGATGATGACTGAATTCTAATTTTTACGTCTCGTCATTAAATATTAAAAGACCGTGGAAAAAGATGCAGTCCTGTGAAATTAGAATTAAAATCGGCTTAGAAATACATTAGATTTATTTTATATTAGAAGCATTTTAAGTTGTTAATTTGAAGGTGATTAGACAGAGAGATCCGACATCAACCGTGACGTCATTGTTGAGTATGGCCATATAAACTCTTTGTAAATAGCCGTTTTGCTAGAAAGAGATGGAGAAAAATCTTTAATACCTTATATCTTGGTTGTTTTTATAGTTATTCGAAAACCGATTTTTTCTTTCTGTTTATTATATGAATGAGCTTCTATTAAAGCAAAATAATTTTTTTAGTCATCTAGCCTATTCTCTACCTGCGCACGTATTTCCTCCATCCTACAACATGGATTCCTTCAAAAGAGGCGTGAGAAAGCGTCTTTTGGGCCAGCAAGGGGCGGGCAGGTAAGATAGTGGATGTCGTCCCTGCTCTATCTGTCAACTCATTTGGGCCTCTTTGACTGCTTAACATCAGGTCCCGCCTGATGTTAAGCAGTCAGTTAGTAAGAGGTCATTTGCCGGGCCCTCCATAAAAAAAACTTTTGTACAGCTGCTGGGGAATCAAATTCTTCCCACACTGGGGATCTGGAGCTCTGGTAGGTCTCTACCACAGTCGTTTGTGCAGATACCTCTATCTTACCTGTTTCTGCCGCCAAACAGTGGTTTTTGCATTGCTGTGTTCCAGTATGAAGGGATAGAAAAAAAATAGATAGTTATATAGGCAGTGGAATCTGCGTCTGTAACTTGACGCCTTAAGTCACAATTTGGTAACGTAAGGACGACAGCACTTCAAGGTAAACCCTGTGGCATCTTATGTCGTTGTATTAAGTACTATTTTGCAACAGAAATGTTTAGTCTGATGTGCAGGCGTGTGTCAAACTCAAACTCAAAAATCTTTATTCAATATATACCTTTACAGGCACTTATTGACGTCAACAAATTACAAAACTTTATTTAATCAATAAATTAATTTAAAAAATGCAACAAATCAAGATAAGCTATGTATTATTTAAACCTTGTATGTACATACATCTCAACCATAATTAAGATGTATGCAAATACAAGTAAAATTAAAAAAAAATAAAAAGTTGACTCTACACGTGTGTACATTGGCGTCCCTGTAGGGGTTGTAGATTCGCAAGTCTTACAGTAGCCACATGTACTATAGGAGACTGTAACGCTTTACCATCAGGTGGACAGTCCGCTTGTTTGCCTACTTATCTGTATAAAAAAAGTTGAGGCAAGTGGTCTCACCACAAGATCACGAGGAGAAGGTGTTTAGGTGTTTGGAATTGCTTAGTTTATATGAGTTTATTACTCAGTGACGGACAAAAGAGCTTAATACAAATGGATGTAATTTGACACAGTGAAATCTGCTTGAAACCAATATTGATATAGATAAATGTAAAAGGAGGAAGAATGTTATTGCTCCGCGAATGACGGAGTAGCGGAATTATCAATGAATATGCATAAAAGAAAACAGTGAAATATAAAACTCGTCGTGCCGGTTGGTGACCGGACGGTGGGTCCCGGCGGCCACTTCCGGGGGGGTTCGGGGGCCCTTCCGTGCGGAGGGTCAGCGCAAATCAGCTGTCGGCTGTTCCCTGGCGAAACAGGCCTACACACATTAACTATTCGAAGCGCAGCAAGGACACCTCAGTTTCACGCCTCTCACTCCAATAATTATGGCAGCGCAAAATATTAAGACTGGTCGTACAGCGGTGCATTATCCCACCAAAACACCATTATTCGAGGTGGGGCTCGCTAACATCCGCGGGCTCCATTCTAACCTCTTAGCTGTCCACCATCATCTCGAGACAGCCCGTCCAGCAATGCTGTTTTTGACGGAGACGCAAATTGTCTGCCCGGCCGATACAGGCTACCTTAATTACCCCGGCTACGCTCTTGAGGAGTCCTTCAAGGCGAAGGCTGGTGTTTGCTTGTTCGTCCGGGCGGACGTTTGCTGTCGTCGCCTGCGCTGTTTGGAGGAACCTTCCTTTTCCATCCTTGCGGTACACGTCGATTTTGGCACTCATTGCCGTGTCTACGTCTGCGTCTACCGTTCCCATCGTGGTGACTTGGAGACAACTCGACTTTTTGAACATCTAAGTCGGGTGGCAGATGACGCGCAGGAGCGATTTCCTTCCGCCGAGCTGGTGTTTTTAGGGGACTTCAATGCTCACCACGAGTTGTGGTTAAGTTCCTCTAAAACTGACCATGCGGGTAGGACTGCCCACGCATTCGCTCTCACGCATGACCTGACACAATTGGTCACCCAGAACACCAGGGTACCAGATATTATCGGTCAAGCGCCCTCTTTATTGGACCTTCTGTTGACAAATCGCCCTGACGGATATCAGGTGGTGGTTCGAGCTCCACTAGGATCTTCGGATCACTGCCTGGTATCCGTCTCAGTGCCTCAGGCGTCACGACCGTCGCCTGTGGTTGCAGCACGCCATCTGTGGCACTATGCGTCAGCAGATTGGGACGGTATGCGGGATTATTACGCATCTGTTCCTTGGTGGCAGCGCTGTTTCAATAGGATGGATCCGGACTCCTGCGCTACCTCTGTTGCTGACGAGATCATACTAGGAATGGAATATTATATTCCGCATTCCAATCTCGTCAGTAGAGGCAGACGTAACCTCTGGTTCAATCGCGAGTGCGCCTCTGCTGTTGAAAACAAACAGCTGGCTTACCGCGCTTGGATCAGAGGCCGAGCATCTGAGGATCCCAATACAAGCCTACTGAAAACAGCCTACAATAATGCCACCAAGTTATGTAAGAGGGCTTACATTAGAGCGGATGCTCAGCGCATTGCACAAGTGGGCCAGGAACTGCTATCGCACCCTACGGGTAGCCGTTCTTTTTGGCGCCTGGCCAAAGCTGTGCAATCAAACTTCTGCCAACCCTCGCTGCCACCGCTGAGACTTGCCGATGGCTCACTTGCTCATCAGCCGCAGGAGAAAGCCGACCTCCTGGCAAAACTCTTTGCGGCTCATTCTCGTGTCGATGACTGTGGTACACAACCTCCGAAACTGTCCCATTGTGGCAGCACCATGCCCGATATCCGTATCAGACAGCGTGATGTGCGGGCGGAGCTCCAGTCGATCGATACTCGAAAAGCAAGTGGACCAGACGGCATTCCTGCGATTGTTCTTAAGAAGTGTGCAGCGGAGTTGACTCCGGTCCTTACGCGTCTATACCGTCTGTCGTTCTCTGCTGGTTGTGTGCCGAAATCTTGGAAAGAGGCCAATGTCCAGCCGGTTCCCAAAAAGGGAGATCGTTCTGATCCGGCTAACTATCGTCCTATAGCCGTCACTTCCATTTTGTGTAAAATCATGGAGAGGATCCTTAATACACAGCTGATCCGTTACCTGGAAGGTCACTCGTTACTTAATGACCGACAGTATGGGTTTCGTCCTAAACGGTCAACAGGTGACCTTCTAGCGTTCCTTTTGCACAAATGGGGTGAATCTATCGATAAGCGCGGCGAATCGGTGGCTATTAGTCTCGACATCGCCAAAGCTTTTGATAGAGTCTGGCACAAGGCTCTTCTTTCCAAGCTTCCGGCATACGGATTACCCGCGCAGTTCTGTACGTGGATTGCCAGCTTCCTCCACGAGCGTAGAATTCGCGTTGTCGTTGACGGCTGCGCTTCGCGGTTCGTGGCAGTGAACGCTGGTGTTCCGCAAGGCTCCGTTCTATCCCCCACATTGTTTCTTCTGCATATCAATGATATGCTTTCCTTGGGAGCTATACATTGCTATGCGGACGACAGTACAGTGCATGGGGGATATCACGGAACCTCGGGGGCTGCTCGTGGTGATATTGGTAGGGAAAGGCAGAATCTTATCATTGAGCTCAACAGGACGCTGGACCTCGTCTCCGAATGGGGCTCCAACAATCTTGTTGAGTTCAATGCTAAGAAAACACAGGTGTGCGTGTTCTCGGCGAAAAGGTCACCTTTCCTCCCCCTTCCTTCTCTTCAGGGCACAACCCTTCACACACAGAGCAACATCACCTTGCTCGGAATGAACATTCGCAGCGATCTGAACCCCAGAGACTACATCGAATCCGTCATAACTACTGCCTCACGGAAACTCGGTGTCCTGAATAAGGTGCGTAAGTATTTTGCGCCGGACCAACTATGCTTGTTGTATAAAACTCAGGTTAGGTCTTGCGTGGAATATTGCTCGCACCTTTGGGACGGCTCCGCTCAGTACCTCCTCGATGCTCTGGACAGATTGCAGCGTCGCGCTATTCGCATAATTGGCGATGTAGAGGCAACTAACACCCTCGAGCCTCTACAACTTCGTCGTGACATCGCCTCTCTTAGCGCCTTTTACCGAATGTTCCATGGGGAATGCTCTGAGGAGCTCTTTAACCTTATCCCTCCCTCTCCATTCCTTAACAGAAACACGCGTAAGGGCCTTCGGAGTCATCCGTACACTGTGTCCTCCTTTTCACACCGTACCAAGAAATTCCAAGATTCCTTCTTCTGTCGTTCATCCCACACTTGGAATTCTCTACCTGCGCACGTGTTTCCCCCATCCTACAACATGGGTTCCTTCAAAAGAGGCGTGAAAAAGCATCTTTTGGGCCGGCAAGGGGCGGGCAGGTAGGAGAGTGGATGTCGTCCCTACTCTATCTGTCAACTCATTTGGGCCTCTTTCACCGCTTAACATCAGGCGGGAGGAGGTCATTTGCCGGGCCATCCATAAAAAAAAAAAAAAAAAAAAACTCTTTATTTAAACCAACCTAAAAAAAGGGATTAAAGAGTTACGCATCGCAGGGATCGATACGCGCATAAATGTGATAAATGTAGTTAAATGTGATGTAACGTAAAAAAAAATATCTTAACTCTCATTTTTCAACATATCTAGAAGTAAATATCATAACAGTATACTTAGGTTATAAAAATGCCTTTTCTGTGGTTATATAACTAAACAACACGAAGGCAAATAATGCAAAGTTATTTAAGTAAAACAATTATAAAAATGAAAGTGAGTCTTTCATATATGTAATTTAATTAAAATCATGAAATATAACTATAGAATTATTGAGAAACCAAACAAAATAATATACCTGCTCATAAATTTCAAAACATAGAGCTTTTTTATTCTGAAAGTTAGAGGATCTGGCTGTACATGTATTTTTTGAAACCCGCAATATGGAGATGAGAAAAAATCACGCATACGATTTACACAGATATCCTACCACTGAGAATGAACAACGAAATAGAGTTTCATAAATAAAGAAACTATGAAAAGAGAATATTTTGGGAAAATGACGAGCGGAGGGCTGGGATGATAAACAGTTCTGCGAAATAGAAATGTTCGCACAAGGGAAGTCGTGTTTTCAGGACCGCCCCTACCACGGTGACTCATCGCAATCCCACCACCCAAAGGATTACTCATTTGTTTCTGAATCATTGTTTATAATATTCTAATCGACACCACACCGATGGTTGTTCGATGGAGTTATTTTAAAGTTGAAAATTTTAATAAATCAACTTTAGAATGTTAAATCTAATTCTTTTAATACCAATTAGGTATGCTTAAGCTGGTGCTGTTTATTGTTTTCGATGCAGATACGTGTTTTAATAAGAAAAATGTTAAAAATGGTCGATTCGTCTTCTTACACCGCGCGCGTGTTGTGTAGTATAAACAAACACGAAAGATTGCATCGAGCAAAGCGTTCTTGCATCGCGCGCAATTTCGTCGCTACAAAAGTGCGTAATATCGATTACTCGCTCCCTACCCCATAGGCCGTCTCTTTCGCGCGACGCACATCGGCGGACGGGAGCGAAAAAGCTTAAGCGGGAACGCAGCGCGCCGCTGCAGCTTACGCGGGGTAAGTAAACTCTATATTCGCCTCGCGCCCTTAGTTCCGACGTTTCGCGGCCGCGGCGGCGTCCCCCGTCCGCGGTAGCCATGACAACCGATCTGTCACACGCATAGAACATAAAACGCAAGCATTGATTTTTTCCCCGCTTCCTCTTTTACGCGTGTTGAGTCGACTTTTTGCTCAAATTTTTATTTTTAATGGCGCGAGTTTGGCGCTCGACGCAACCGCTCGCGTTTCGAGGCGATAGTTTGTGATGGACATGATATTCCGATTTTAGCTTCGAGTTGCAGGCTGCTTACTATTTCATGCACTTTTGATTGCCGCATGATAGGGGATTGGAGAAAATTTTAGTACCTTTTCTAGGGCTCACAAATTTTTGATGCATACCAATGTTTTTAACATTGCTCATAAACGACTTTTTATAAATGTTTGCTTATTAAAATAATAATATTAAATGAATTCGCTTGTTACTAATTGCGTTCACATAGATTACTGTAAAGTAAGATCAATTGTTCGTACGCATATATTCTCAAAAAAATTAACCATAACATCCGAGTCCAATAAAGTTGCTATTGCTAGCGGGCCATGCTCGGAAAACGGATAATATTGGTAAATAAACATCAAGTTTACAGAGGCTAAGGGAAAATTTGTTAAGGTAGGCCGCGACCAAGGGTGCGAGGGTCGGTCCCAAGCCCTCCAGATGTGGCGATTTCCACCCTCTCGCTCCGTTAACTCGATTGAAGGAAAATATGCTACCTTGAAAATTTGTGAGGTTGCATAGAACCATCAATATATCATCACCCTGATGGGAATTTCAATTCGATTTTTGATTCCAAACTGCAACCAACCTCTTCGTGTTGCATTTATGTTATTATGTTGATAGTCTGTATTATTCTTTTATATTGAAATGTACATAATATTATCTTAATAATCGTAATTCGTACGCTAAAGGAATTAGAATACATACCAAAAAAAATATGGCGCCGCCATCCGTGTTAACATAGGCTCCCAGTATTTATGTTCAAAATAATTTAAAAGTGCAATGTATTGACGTGAATGTTTTCAAAACATGTTTTTTTACGTGTAATCCGGGTGTGATACTGTTGGCTTTAAGTTTTTCGTAACGTAAGAGGCTTAAAATACAAAGTGAAAAATTTTGATGTAAAGTGCAAAGATGATCTGATATTTGTGATTATAACGAGTGCAACAAAAAATCCAATAAGTCAAGTTTGCTGAACAGTGTGATTAAAATCTATCAAGATATATTATTGAAGTAAATGTTAATAAAATAACCATATTCGTAAACGTGATTGATATATAGAATTAACATTTCTACCTTCACACAAAATGTTATTTCTGTAACTAAAGAATGAAATAGTACACTGTTTTGCGTTGACGTATAATGTATAGATAGCAGAAGATGGAAAGCCTCTGTCTCTGATGGCAATCGAGTGAATCATATTTCAAATATAAACATAAGAGATAAGAATGAATTTTTTGGAAAATATTACTTTTCGTCGTAAACGGACTAAGTCTGACTCGTCAATGTCTATAAATGGAACATGTTTAGAGGAAAGCTTGGAAGAGATACTAGATGACTCCACTAGTAGCATGCCAAACATCTCTATAGATAACAGTGAAACTGATGAAATAATTAAACTGAACGAACAAATAGAAAAATTAAGAAATGAGCTTAATAGTGCCCATAGTGAAATTGAGTGCTTGTCAATACAAAATACTGAGTTAAAACGAAAAAATGATGAATTACTTTTAAAAACTGAAATATATAAAAAGGTTACTCAAAGTCCAATTTCTGTAAACAAGACATCTAGACGTAAAAATCAGAAAAAAATTAATCTTTTGAACCAATCAGAAAAACAACAAAAGGGAAATACAAATGAATGTGTAAATAAGCCCCTTATTACATCACACTCAACTAGCCAGACTAATAAGAATGGAAAAAATAAAATTATAATTTTAAGCACGAATAAATATTGTAAAATTTTACCTATTGCACAAAATACTTTCGAGAAAGAAAATTATGAAATACTTCATCATCTAAAGCCTAGTTGCAGACTGGATTGCATGATAAATGACGTCCCTAATATGTGTAAGGAATTAACCAAAAAGGATTTTTTCGTTTTATTTATTGGAGAAGAGGAATTTAAGAATACTAATAATTATTTTAATATTATATATTCTATTAGAGAAAAAATGCTTGAAATAAATAACACAAATATAATTATATGCTTACCGACATTCAAATATGGATATTTTTACGACATTTATAATTGGAGAGTGGAGAATTTTAATAATTTATTATACTTGGACATAAATAATTATGAGCATGCTTTTTTACTGGATTGCAACTTAAATTTGACGTATGACTATAAAATGTTTAACTATAATGGACGCATTAATAACATGGGTATGCGAACGATTTTTGAAGACTTACTACACATGATGCAAATAATTAACGAAATAAGACACAATGACCATAAAACAACTAATGAAGAGATGCCGATAAACAACGATCTGGAGCAAAAAGATAACCAGCAGTTTTTTCTCGAATAAATATATATGTGTAATGCATCAAAACATTGCCGGCCTTTTAAATAAATCGGACTTATTAACTGTTTGCTTAGATGAATTGTCAGAAAAGAAAACAAATGTTGACATAGTGTGTATCACTGAACATTTTATACAGTCAGGTAATGAACAGAACTTAGCCATTCATAACTACTACTTGGCTGCTTGCTTCAGTCGGCAGTGCAGTAAGAGAGGTGGAGCGTGCATATTGGTGCGAAATGATCTTCAATGTAAAGAAATAATTGATATTACGAAACTTTCGATAGAGGGTACGTTTGAATGTTGCGGCATAGAACTCAGTAGATATAATTTAATAGTTGTATGCATTTATAGAGTACCATGTAGTAAAAATTTAAATTTGTTTTTCGAAAAATTAAGTATTTTACTAAAAAGGTTAAATAAATTTAACAAAAGTTTGATCATAGCAGGGGACTTTAATATTGATATTCTTAAAAAAAATAATATTTCCTTGGAATTCGAATGTTTATTATTGAGTTACAACCTAAAATTACAAATACAAGTACCTACAAGGATTGCAAGTAAAACCTGCATTGACAATTTCGCGCATAATTTCAAAAAAGACTGTAAGTCGGAGGTAATAGATTTTGCACTATCTGATCATTCTTCACAGATATTACAATGTCCTGTCAAAAGAGAATTTTTAATAAATAAATGGAATAAAAAAATTCGAGATTATAGTAAATCGAATATGATTAAATTTAAAAACTGTCTCAAGGAATGTATTTTTGCAGATGTTTATAGCTCTGTGAATCCTAATATTGCCTATAATAACTTTCTAGATATTTTTAAATTATTTTATGACTTGTGTTTTCCATTTATTAATAGAACAGTCAAAATTAATAGGAAACCGAAATGGCTGTCACGTGGCATTAAGATGTGTAGCAAAAGGAAAAGGGAACTTTTGTGGCAGTATAGATTTAGTCCTACTATTGCAAATAAGAAACACTTAAAGAATTACTCATCTATTTATAAAAAAATTATTAAACTTACACAAAGGTCACAAAATATTTACGATATTAAAACATCATCAAATAAAATGAAGTCTACTTGGAATATAATAAATAAATCGAAAATCAATTTACCCCGGGAAAGTATATGTGAATTGGAAGTTTGCGATAACATTATAAGAAACCCTACAGAAATTTGTAATGCTCTGAATGATTATTTTGTGGATAAAGTCAAACCTCTAAACAGTGTGGTACAAACAGCAAATTTACATATAGAAAATAATCCAAGTTCTATGTTTATGATGCCTTGCCTACCATTAGATATATTTAAAATCATTCGTTCACTTAAAAACACAAAGAGTGTAGGATTCGATGGTATTATTACTGCAGTAGTTAAATTTGTAGCGAGGGAGATCACTGTACCTTTGTCTTATATTCTTAACTTGGCTATTAGTGAGGGCATATTCCCTGATAAGCTCAAAATAACAGTTATCAAACCCTTATTTAAGAAAGGCAAAAAACAGTCCATGGAGTCATACCGTCCTATAGCTTTGACCCCCATATTCTCAAAAATTTTTGAAAAATATATTCATTTAGAGCTTTATAAGTATTTAGAAAAATTTAAAATTTTAGCTAATGAGCAGAACGGTTTTAGAAAAGGAAAAACAATCAACATGGCCTTATTTGATTTTTTAAGTACAGTCATGAAAAATGTAGATAACAGGTCACCAGTATGTGCAATCTTTTGTGATATGACACAAGCTTTCGATTATGTGGATCATAAAACACTACTCAGTAAACTAGATGCCTATGGCCTTAGAGGTAATGTGCTTAAATTAGTTAAATCTTACTTAAGTAATAGAAGACAATTAGTTGAAATTAAAAAAATTAATATAAATAAAAAATGTGAGGAAGTTTATGTGTCAAAGTCTCGATCTATAAAATATGGGGTACCACAGGGAAGTGTACTTGGCCCGCTGCTTTTTATTATATACATAAATGATATAGTACAGGTAGTGGGCAATCGCATGACCCTTTTTGCTGATGACAGTACAATCATTGTAGAGTGTAAAAATAAAGATAATTATGAGGAGGACATTAATAAAGCCCTGCAATCTGTTGTACTGTGGCTAAACGCAAACAACCTAAAAATAAATCTAAGTAAAACACAACTTATTCACTTCAGCCAGAGACCCGTCAAAAATTGTAATTTAAACGTAACTTACAATAATCATAAAATAATTCGGACGAGTGATGCAGGTTTTCTTGGTATCACTATTGATGAAAAGCTAAATTGGAAATCGCATGTTGAAAAAATATGTAAACGGGTAAGTTCATCCTCATATGCATTATATAAACTTGCACCAGTTATTGGAGTTGATGCTCTCATTACAGCATATTATGGTATGGTTGTCTCTGTTTTGCGATATGGTATAATATTTTGGGGCAATTCGGTAGACAGAGATAGTCTCTTTAAAATGCAAAAAAGATGTCTACGGGCTATGTTTGGTTTGGGCAATATGGAGAGTTGTAAGCCATATTTTGTAAAGCATGGGTTGCTGACTTTGCCTTCTTTGTATATATTTGAGGTTGCAGTTTATGTTAAAATGAATCCTAAATTATTTGCAAGAGTGTCAGATGTCAGTAAGCGTAACCAGAGGGATAAAATTAGGCTATGTACACCTCAGGTTAATACGGGATTAATGCGTAAAAATATATTTGTAATGGGACCAAAAATATACAATAAACTACCAAAGAGCATAAAAGAACTTAACATGGCACTATTTAAAAAGAAATTGAAACTATATTTATTGGAGAAATGTTATTACAATATTAATGACTTCTTGACAGAACGATGTTAAAAAATTGTAGGTAGTAAAAAAAAAACCCAAGAAGGTATATGAATTTATTTTTATTTTCTAATATAAATGACATGAAATAAAATATATGACTGTTATAATAACGATGTGATATAAAATGTATAAATGTAATTATTAAAGTATAACATGTGTATTTAATGTATTTTAACGATGATTTGCATAATGTATTAATTTCTGAATTATTATTGTTTTATTTTATTGTTATTGTTAAAGTAAATATTAGATTAGTGAACATAATAATAATGAATTATAATTTGGCAACAATGGGTTTGATATTTGTGACAAAAATTGTAAGCTAAGGCTTATTATTATGAAAGATAAAATATTTTATAGTAACTAAGTACCTGGTAATGTAGGAATTGTTAATTATTTTTTTTTTGAAAAATGAGAAAGATAATTGTATAATATAATGAATATAATTTATAGGAATCAAATTAATACGAAATAAAATAATTAAATTTAATACAAATGAAATATAATTGACAGTAATGTGCATGCTACATATTTTTAATTAATACCTATAATATTTGTATGCCACCACGGTAAAAACATGTTGAGCAATATGATTTTAAGACCTGCATTATATATATAGATTTTTTGTATATATTAATGTATACCATGTTTCTGACAAATAAAAATTATTATTATTATTATTATTATTATTATTATTATTATTATTACCTTCCCTTAAGGTCTACATCCCTCCTCAAGTTTTATTTTCCACTTTGAAACTTATCAATATACATTCTCAAACACCTATGAGGAATTTCATCAAAATCACTTCGGCGTCGACTAAACAGCAACAAACACTTCGGCATTCTTTAGATCATTGGCGTTCAATAAGCGCATGTTAAAATGTTATAAATAAATATTTTTGAACTATTCCTTTCTAATATCCAAACAGACCGAGCCCAATATAATGCTGCAGGGACGACTCCCAAGTCCCTGTGGGACACTAAAATAATTCGAATAACACAGATAAATAACTAACGCAGAAATACTCGGAGGAAATTTATGGAGTAGGTAACCACTTTGATTAATGGTGCTTACGTGGCTGTAATAAATCTATAAAAATTAATGCAGTATTGTCTACTGAGTAGTCCTCTTAGAGCTTTTACGAAGGAAAGTTTCATCATCAATTATATAAAAAATGTAATTGTATGAAAACCAAACGTTTAAACGTTTTGTTACAAGCCTTTAATGCAAATGTTTGAAAGGGCTCGCTTGACGTTTTCCTTAATTATAAGTTTTATATCTGCACATAAATCATATTTATATCATCATAATAATTTATATGCAATGAGTGTGATGAAAAATACCTGGAGGAGCTTCTGGTCAATTAAAGGGTAATCTTCCAATGCCCTGAAGCGTAAGTTCGTTGACATGTGCATATTGCTCATGATAACCTACGGTGTCCGAACCTGGGGGCCTAGACAAAATGACAATTTAAAAACGATAACGTAGTTCGATAAGAACAAAATGTATCCGATTGACATATGCCATCGGTAAATCACGTTGACAAATTGATCAAAGTCATCGATATGTAAATTGGTAGAAAATGATGGATTGGCAACGAATCGATGAGGAAGCGGATTGTTTTTTTTTCGTTACTTTTATATGCTACTCAAAACAATACTAATTTTTCATGAAAAATGAAATGAAAATATTAAATTTAATCATTTATTTTACCATTTATTACAATAATAAAAAAATGGTGGCCGTTATTTTGTTTTCTTATAAGTAGAAAGAACAATTTGACACAGCGATCGCTAGGACCCTGTTACGTTAGCTAGGAATTAGTTTTCGTTATCTCAGAGACGACAAAGAATTTTGTTATCACTTCGCTATGAAACGATTGCCACTTGTCTAACCTCCCTGGTCTTTGACTGAACATCACAAGTCCAAAGTCAAGGTATGCCAAAGAACAATGGAACGCAGTATATTAGGTGTCAAGCCTACAGAAAATCCGAAACAACACGCTGCGCTGTATCATGGGAATATTTTTTAAGACTTTCCAGGTGATAATTGCTTGGCACCGATTTCAATATAAAACTGTGAAGTTGTATGTATTCTAAAATTATTTGACTTTTTCGTGTTTTGGAAGTCGGTTTTATTTTTTTGTAAAAATATTTTTTTTTTCAATCTTTTTAGTTTAAATAATACATGCGTTTTAGAATTTGAGCCAAGGCAAACACCAGAACAACTTAAAATAAAACGTCTTTCGCTCTAAACAGTAATGAAAGAATTATTTCTGAACTCCTAACCTACCAGAAACTTTCCATCATCAGCTCAGTAACATGATTGATGACTAACAGATGCAAATACCTAAACATCTTTAGCAAAAACATAAAACACGTTGGACGTGCCTATGAAATTCAAGGGTTTTCCTCGATTTTCATGGATCCCATCATCAGATCATGACATGGTGACAATGGGACCACCTCGGGTGTATACTCTTTCGATTACAAAAAGAACTTTGGAAATCGGTCCATAAATGGCGGAGTAATCAGTGAACATACGGTGACATGCCTATGAAATTCAAAAGTTTCCCTCGATTTTCATGGGATCCCTTCATCAGATCCTGACATGGTGACAATGGGACCACCTCGAGAACATACTCTTTTGATTACAAAAATAATTTTGAAAATCGGTCTACAAATGGCGGAGTATTCGATGAACATACGTAATAAAAAATAGATACAGTCGAACATAGAACCTCCTCCTTTTGCGAAGTCGCTTAAAAAACTAGCTCATAATATGAATCTCTCATTTGGGATCACTTGTTAGTTGAGGAACACAGTTTTAATTTTTTTTTTTAAATACCAAATGTCCACCAGTGATATTCACCCACTATAACTAATAGTGTTCCCTTACAGTCTTAGCCAAAAAAAGCAAAAAATATGTTGTCCCAAACTTAGCATCATCATCATTATCGTCATGTTTTTTGTTGACGGGAATCGAATACAATCTTACGTACTTGCCTGCTGGTAGTGATTACAGACATGCGAATATAGGGCTGCGATCTGGTGGTTTTTGTCACGGGTGTGGTCATTAATCGGAATTAAGTAACCATTTCATCGGATAACTCACGCAGGCCATACCTCAGCTTTCTTATCTGGTGAGCACCAACTGGGCAGCGTGGTGGGACTGTGGGAGATAAATATTCTCGAGAAAGGTTTTCGGTCGTCTGCACGCGCCGCGTCGAGCGACTCTGTGCTCCATCACATAATGTCTATTATGTTTGAATACCGAATTCAAACAGCATGCGATTGGGTCCGACCGTTTTTTCACTTAGACCTTTTTTCAGAAGAGAATCACCAAGAGACCACCTAAGAGAATTTTTTTATGCAACTAAGTTGGCAAACAAGCAAACTGCCCACCGATAGTAAGTGGTAACAGTCACCTATAATATATGTGGCTCTTGTAAGATTCGCAGCAAAACTGAAACCCCCACAAGAACGACAGTGTATATACGTTGCCAACTTGTGACATCAGATGTAGTCACGGTACCCATGGTACCATAGTACCATATGGCAGTGAAATTACTTCACTGCCTTATCTTACCCTTCAAACCGGAACATAGCAACGCAAGCACTGCTGCTTTGCCGCAGAAATAGGTAGGACGGAGGTGCCCAAGCAGACGACCCTGGTACAGAGTCTCCCTCCGGTAAACTGTACGGCTATAACTGAAGAAATACATTTGAAATATAAGAACCTGAATAAGTTTATTTGAAAACCCCCTTTTCGATCCCGGAGCGTGCGTAGGCCGCTATTTTACCTAATTCTGCCGCCCAGCAGTGCTCGCATTGCTGTGTTCCGGTTTGAAGGGTAAGATATGGCAGTGAAATTACTGGGTGCTGTGATTTGACATCCTATGTCACAAGTTGGCAACGTACATCGGATCCCTTAGGGATTGTTGATTTGCGAACCATACAGAAACCACACTGTATCCGCTAACCATCACGTGGGCAGTCTGCTTGTTTGCAGAGTTACGAGTAGTTGTATAAAAAAAAACATGGTAAGCGCGCACGGGTACTAACTGTAGTTGCGTAACATCAGCAGCCGGAGCACGGGCTGCCAAGACTGGACTTGAGTTACGCAATATTTCACAATTTCAGTGACATAATTTCTTTGTCTTAAAGAGTAGCACGGCGGCGCGTATTTAGTGTGACTGACGTGATAAACATTTTTTGACGCTCATCAAGGGCCACGTGTGACGTGTGTTTCTTGCTATCAGGCTACGAGCACAGGCACGCCAAGAAATTTGTGATAACAGTCACACGTGTCCCTTGACGAGCGTCAAGAAATTTTTATCACTTCAGTCGCACTAGTTACGCGCCGCCGTGCTACTCTTTAAGTCAAAGAGATTATGTCACTGAAATTGTGAGATAATGCGTGTCTCAAGTCCAGCAGTCTTGGCAGCCCGTGCTCCGCCTGCAGTTGAGCGGTATGCTTCTTTGCCTTTATGCGCATAAGGACAGATTTTCAAAAGAACAGATTCTTATATGGACAGATTCTCAAAAAGACATGTAATTTGAAAAAAAAAACAAATATGAAAATTGAACTATATTTCAAAAATAACAAGTTTATACCAGGATATATACGGAAGCGCGTTCAAACATACAAAACGAGAGCTTTTTATAGACCACATAGAACATATTTTACTTTTATTAAAAAATAAATATAAGTTTTAATTAGAAATTTAGTAATAAGTACCTATATAGGTAATATAATATAAATCAATGTATTACTTTAAAAGTACACAATGCTACAGGGAATAAGCGGAAGTTTCATTATTATTAAATGTCTTGTTTCGCACGTCTCAGTACTGCGAGGCGTTGAAAGTACTCCATGAGCGATATTTTTCTTTCTAAACAGTCAGATAATATAATGTGTTCTATCCGACTATCAATTAAAATATCACTTCCTTTTTGCCAGCTCAATAGTAGCCACCGCGAACTATCTTTATATATCGGCCACATTTGCTTTTTTTTAAGCATGATAAAATATAAGAAGGTCTTTTAGATTTTTTTTAATTCGATCCTTTTGAGAATCTGTCTTTTTGAAAATCTGTCCTAATGCGAGTAAAAGCTTCTTTGGATCCCAATTTTATACATACTAGTAAAAAAAAATATTTTATCATCGATAATGTAGTTTGAGGGAATTTCTCGAGGAATTGATAATTAAAACAAAAGTGAACGAAGAATCATCATTTATTTAGGAATTCGTAAAAAGTATTTGATAGTATTACCGCGCGATATAAAGCTTTTAACTAGCTAGTACAGTCAGCATGATAAACATTTTTATGGCGAGTGATTCTTAATCAGCAAATAAAACACGGCTATAACTAAGGTTATATTTTGGATCATGATCCAGTGAGAAACTAAATATTAGTAACTGAAGAGCGGCGCAAACAAAGTTAAGCAGCGTTTGTCATGGGCAGGACACTGATGGGTGACCAATAATTTCTGGAACTCTCCATGCTTCAAAATAAGGTACGTTTCGTAGCGGGCCCTTCTGACACGCTCCGGTCGTGCTGAATAAGCGTTGTAATGGTTTTGCGAATGAAAGCATAGTGTGCACCTGTGTTTGCGCAGACGTTAAAATTTGTAAGCTGTGTGATATCTCCGCAGATGGTTTGTCCCTGGCCGTATCTGCTGAAAATCAATTAGGAGAAATTTACCTAACTTTGGAAATATATTAAGTATATTAACGTTTTTGTTATAGTAATTAAGATGATAATGAGTGCAGCTGGACATAACTATGGCCTACCAGCAATAAAAAACTTATACCACAATAATTCGATGACAAAATTTTTTCAACGTTAAATTAACATTTGTTGCATCGTCACACTTTCTATGCTGGCTGTACATTTAAGCCTCGTTTTGACGTTTACATCAAAAATGCTGCTTCAAATACGTAATTATTATTATTTAATTAACTTACTATCATTTACACACTTAAGATTAATATTTACAAGGTAATGAACTAAAGTATTAATACTTGGTTATATGTATATTAAAATTTATACACTTGTGTGAGAATACCTAATATTATAATACTCTGCCTTTAGGATAGAATACAATATGTCTAACTTTTCAAATATGTGAGGAACTATGTACATAGTTATGTTACAATACAGTTTTAATGTCAAATGCATTTTGACATGTTTTGTTATTATTTGTTATACAATAAAATAATGAGTCATGCAAATTAATGGATGTGTTACCTCATTAAATAATTCGAATAGATTATATTATATTGTCATGTCATGATACAATACCATGCAACAGATTTCAGTGAACATTTAGGTTTGATTTGACCATGAGTTCTTTGGGTAATCCAACATTGAATTAAACGTAAAAACCTATCACATCACAACAAACGAAATCACTCTAGCGGCGAAAAGCTGAAACTCCTTTAAGACGCCATCAGCAATGTTTTCAATACAATCACAGAATCCACAATTTTATTCTCTACAAATTATCAGCTTCAATAGTACATTGGCAACAGCTTGGAATCCAGAATACATCCGTATAAAGACTGTCTCCGGTCGAGCCGAGCGCCACCAGCCGTTTTTGCAAGTATTTCTGATTACACCTCGACCTGTATCCACTAGGAACGCTGCACATACCATTACATCCCATTGAACTGAAAATAAAACAATATTGTATTTTAAAATTAGAACCAAGCTATGAGTGTGATAGAACTGATGAATTACGCTTACAATATTGTACTGTGTCAAAAAGTAATACTGACTACTCAACGCCAGATGTCGCTGTTCGTGCAAAAGAAGTTACTTCGGAAATAATTGCATAGATGGCGCTTCTACTTAAAGTATAGAACAGATGGCACTGCATGCAGTGATCACAGGCGTCTTATATCGCCAATATCTAAATGTGCCTTCAGTTCATAATAAAATTATCATAACGCTGTTTGTCGCTCAAAATCAACCACATCAACTGGTAGCTTAGCATAATGATACTTCGAATGTTATTATTTTAACTGACTCGGCCAGGGCGTGAAATAATTTTACATGGTCCTTCGATCCGGACTATCACACTCACCTGGCTGACACTGACGAAGTAGCGCCAGCTGCTGCGGTCGTTGAGCGCAAATCGCGGCGTGACGTCATTTTACATGATCCTACATACTCACCTGCTTTTGCAGATATCAACGGGTACGATCTGTGTTGTTTTGAATACGAAGCATTAGCTGTCACGGTTGTTGAGCACAACGTATTTTACATGGTCCTTCGATCCGGATTATCACACCCAACTGCTAGTGCAGATCTCGAAGCACACCAGTTGCATCATGTTGCCGGACATGTTGACGACGTACCGCCAGTTGTTGCGTCTGTTGTGCGCAAAGCGCGGCTTGACGTTATTTCACATGGTCCTTAGATCTGGTTTGACGCTAACACCCACGTGCTTGTGCAGATTTCAACGCGAATGAGCTTTGTCATGTTAACTACATAGCATCAGCTGTAGCGCTTGTTAAGCACAGTAAGTGGCGTGACGTCATTTTACAGGGTTCTTCGATCCGGAATGTCATACCCACCTGCTACTGCAGATCTGGACGCGCACGAGCTGTGTCATGTGGCCGGGCATGTTGACGACGTGGCGCCAGCTCCGGACTATCATACCAACCTGCTAGTGCAGATCTCGACACGCACGAGCTGTTTCTTGAGCGCAGCGTGACGTCATTCACATGGTCCTTCGATCAGGATTGTCACCCACCTGCTAGTGCAGATCTTAAAGCGCACGAGCTGCGTCATGTTGCCGGGCATGTTGACGACGTAGCGTCAGCTCCGGACTATCGTACCAACCTGCTAGTGCAGATCTCGACGCGCATGAGCTACTTATTGAAAGTGGCGTGATGTCATTTCACATTGTCCTTCGATACGGATTGTCACACCCACCTGCTACTGCAGATCTGGACGCGCACGAGCTGCGTCATGTTGCCGGGCATGTTGACGACGTAGCGCCAGCTCCGGACTATCATAGTAACCTGCTAGTGCAGATCTCGACGCGCACGAGCTGCGTGTTGAGCGCGACGTAACGTCATTCACATGGTCCTTCGATCCGGATTATCACCCACCTGCTAGTGCCGATCTCCACACGCATGAGCTTCTTCTTGAGAGTATCGCGACGTCATTCACATGGTAATTCGATCCAGATTGTCACGCACCTGCTAGTGCAGATCTCGACGCCCATGAGCTGCGTCATGTTGCCGGGCAAATTGACCACGTAGCGCCAACTGCTGGGGCTGTTAAGCGCAACGCGTGGTGTGACGTCATTTTACATGGTCATTCGATCCGGACTATCAGTCATAGTTGATAGTGCAGATCTTGACGTGGATGAGCTGCATGTTGAGCATGGCGTGACGTCATTCACATGGTCCTTCGATCCAGATTGTCACGCACCTGCTAGTGCAGATCTCGACGCCCATGAGCTGCGTCATGTTGCCGGGCAAATTGACCACGTAGCGCCAACTGCTGGGGCTGTTAAGCGCAACGCGTGGTGTGACGTCATTTTACATGGTCATTCGATCCGGACTATCAGTCATAGTTGATAGTGCAGATCTTGACGTGGATGAGCTGCATGTTGAGCATGGCGTGACGTCATTCACATGGTCCTTCGATCCGGATTGTTACACCCACCTGCTAGTGCAGATCTCGACGCGCAAGCTGCGTCATGTTGACGACGTAGCGCCAGCCCCGGGCTATCATATCAACCTGCTAGTGCAGTACTCGACGCACACATGGTCCTTCGAGCCGGATTGTCACCCACCTGCTAGTGCAGATCTCCACGCGCACCAGCTGCGTCATGTTGCCGGGCATGTTGACCACATAGCGCCAGCTGCCGCGGTTGTTGAGCGCGGCGCGCGGCGTGATGTACTCCACGCGCGTCGGGCACAGCTCCACCTCGCGCGCCGTCTGCCGCCGCTGCCGCTCCGTCGCAGTCTCTGCGCTGCGGAACAAAGTCCAAGTCAGAGGTCCGGGAGTGCACACGTGCTTCGTCGACGCAACTACCCCCTTCGATGCGTCGGTGATGGATGATCGTACTTTCACTTATACGCATTGGTATTCTACCCCCTCCAGCTGTAGAGAATCCTCCC
Source organism: Schoenobius gigantellus (assembly GCA_963935595.1). Classification (NCBI taxonomy): domain Eukaryota; kingdom Metazoa; phylum Arthropoda; class Insecta; order Lepidoptera; family Crambidae; genus Schoenobius; species Schoenobius gigantellus. Next base: position 6,248,830 of record OZ012549.1, read on the forward strand.
TTTAGTGGTCAGGTGAGGGCTGGGCTTTGATTATTAGGCCACGTTGGTAGGTTGGCATTCTCGTTGTACCAACCGCAGAGAATCCCATATAATACCTCCCGTCTCTTGTAAGATGTGAAATATTCATTTCCCTAACATAAGAACAGGCGATAGCTAATGTTAAAAAATAACAAAATTCTAAATTAGAATTACAATGATATATTATTATGTCTTCTTTTTTGGTATTATATTTTTTATTTTATTAGTCTTGAAAAAGTAAAAGGAACTAAGCCATTATACACATATTTTATTCACAAGCATTCTTAGTTTATATTAAGATGTGGGTCTCACTTCAAGCATTTAAATAAGAAATGACGATTGTTATTATGTATACGAGGATACAGAATTTGTACAGATAATGCCCATGCTGGGTACCTATGCCTCAGCTTAAATACGAGTATGTTCTAAGTTCCGAAGTTCCAGCACAGTTCCGAAAAAATCAATTTCTTTCAGCTAACCCAAGTAGCTAGTAAAACGTTGTGGGAAAGAATTGGTATAAAGAAAAATAACATATACTTATGCACACATTTAAATCTAAATATTCATAAACACGGTTATTTTTTTATCACCCTGGAAATTTTAAGGGAGGCTTCACGACATGGTATTAGAATGTTTTAAATATGAATAAAAAAAATAACTCACTTACTTAATTTTATATTAATTTTCAAAAAAATGCTGCACTAGTTGAAAGCAGCATTTTTTTTAATTTTTTTTATATGATATTGGATGTGTCCTGAAGCGTCCCTGAAATTTTCCAGGGTGATAAAAAAATAACCGTGTATAATATAGACTTACATTCTATGTATATGTTACCGGCAATGTGTATAATGTGGTATTGTATACAATACCTAGGCAATGTATAGAATACCTAAAACGGGCAGGTAAAGTATGAAATAGAATTTATTTTACACTTTACCTAGGTATTCTATACAATGCCAAACTTGCAGCAGGTAATGTAACACTCGAACGCAATTGTGGTTATTACAAACAAATAAGTACGGTAAGCTTCATAGAACCCTGACACCCTTCCTAGAGGCGCCATTTCAAGCATTAATGGAAGTGAATCGTTTTAGCATGACCGTTCGCTCGCGAGTGTACGCCGCACGCGGGTATCCTTTGCAAATAAAATTAAATCCTTTGACAAGAGATGGCACGGCGCCAAGGCGGCGCGATCAAAGTAAGTTCGCTTAGATAATGTCGGTACACCCGAACGCAATTGTGTTTAATAAAACAAAATACGAATAAAAATTATCGGGACACACAAGCTAGGTGCAAAGATAATTTTAATCAAAAATATGCGAAAGTAGGTAAATTCAAAGTAAAATTGCACCACAATTGCTCCTGGAACGCATCATCAATAAACGATTGATAAATTACCTGGGAGCAAATAATATGCTATCTGACCGCCAGTATGGATTTCGTAGCGGGAAGTCGACGGAGGAGGCAGTAACTCTTCTTACAGATAAAGTTGTATCTTATCTTGATCAGGGTCGATGCTGTGTCGGTGTTTTTCTAGATTTAGCAAAAGCATTTGACACGGTATCGATTCCCATCCTACTTAGGAAACTAGATGTACTCGGAATTCGCGGCTCGGCCTTGGGTTGGTTTGCCAGCTATCTGTCGGGAAGAGGGCAATGTGTTAAGGTGGGAGACCATGTAAGCGATTATAGACCAATGGATTTCGGCGTTCCTCAAGGTAGTGTCTTGGGGCCTACCCTGTTTAATTTATACATTAATGATATTATGTCGCTTGAACTCCCTAACAGCGAGGTAATATGTTATGCTGATGATACAGTCATACTTTTCAATGGCAAATCTTGGTTTGAAACCCACCACTCCGCTATTTCTGGGCTGCATATGCTACAAAAATGGTTAAATAATAATATCTTGACACTTAACACGAATAAAACAAATGTAATATGTTTTCATAAAACCGCAGCATCTAGGCCTCCATCATCTCTCTTTCAAAGCCTCAAAGTGCACAGTAATTACTGTAGTGCCAGTTCCGCCATGTCCCCAAATTGTAGCTGTGACCAGATAGACAGGGTTAGCTCCATTAAATACTTGGGAGTAATAATTGATGAGAATATGAACCTTAAAAATCATATATTGGTGACTTCAGCCAGGACTCGTAAACTGATGCAAACGATGAAATCACTAAAAGAGCTCACCGACGATGGTATTTTAAAAACAGTATACCTCGCACTGTGTCAGTCCATTCTCAACTACTGTATCCTGGTTTGGGGTGCATCTTCTTCTGCGCTGATTTTATTGAAAAGAGCTCAGAGGGCAGTTTTAAAGGTGGCTCTAGGTAGGCCTAGGCTGTACCACACATCAGACCTCTATTTAGAGGCTCAAGTGTTGAGTGTACGTAGACTGTATATCTTTAGGACTTTCATGTTTATGCATAGGGAAGCCTCAAAAATGCCTATATTTAAAGATCTACTTGCCAGGAGAATCTTTAAAGTCCCTGTAACTCCAACTAAAACGGCTTTTGCTCGGCGCTTCAAAACATTTCTATTTCCTCGCATTTATAACTGTTGTGTCTATGCTTAATGTTGCTTGGCAACCTCTTCGTTGTTTATAATGTATGCCTAATATATTAATATCAAGTCTATTGTCGTTTCATTGAAGAAACATATATAACATGGTGTCAGAAGTGGGATATTGAACATAAAATGACAGCACCTTATCATCCAAACTCAAATGGACAAGCTGAAAGTTCTGTTAAAATTATAAAAAACATACTTCAGAAATGTACATCAAATAATAATGCACATGAATGGAAAATGTGGTGGCAACAATTTGAAATATATTTATTAGCTACGGGATTAGACAAGTCAGATGAAAAGCGAAAAATCGCCATCATGCTTCATTCTATGGGTCAGAAAGGACTAGATATTTTTAATTCATTTAATTTGGAACTAGACAATACCACACTCAAAATTGTAAAAAATAAATTTGATGCATATTTCGAACCTCGGAAAAATTTGACAATGTCGAGATACATTTTCTTCACAAGAAAACAAGGCAAAAATGAGAGCATCGATGATTTTATAACAGATCTAGAAAATAAAAGCCAAGATTGTGAATTTAATGATCTCCGTGAATCCCTCATTCGAGATATCTGCATAGCAAATATGAATATAGAATTTGCACATATACGTCAACGTCTACTACAAGAACCTGATTTGTCATACAACCGAATGAGAGAAATTGCACAAACAATCATCGTGGCACAGCAAGATTCGGATAGAATAGTCAAAGAAAATTCAGTCGTGGAAAATGTCATGCAATTAAGAAGCAGAAGTCAAAGTCGCAGTCAAATTAGTCGAAGCAGTCAAAGATCGCCAAGTCAGTCAAAATTCAAACGTTCAAATTCAAGTCAGTCACCACAACCATCAACTTCAAGTTATCGATCGAATCAAACATCGGATTTAGACAGAAGACAATATCAACGCAGTCAACAACAATCAATATGCGGTCGATGTGGACAATGGCATCGTTTCAAGTGTCCTGCGTTCAGCGTACAATGCAGGTCATGTAATCATTTTGGTCATTATGCAAAATTTTGTTTTAAAAATAAAAATGTCAGACAATTAGAAACGTCAGATCTCGATGATGAAAAGGCTGAGTGCGCTGAGAGATTCTTTGTAGGGACTGTCCAGGAAAATAACAAACAAAAGTCGTCGTGGAATTTAAATATAAATGTCAATGGTCAAACTGTCTACTGTATTCTTGATTCAGGAGCAGATGTCAATATTATGTCAATCAAAACATATGAATCTTTAAATCTGTCAAGTATTTTAGAAAATTGTAATGTCAAAGTATCTGGCTTTGGAGGAAATGACATACCAATAATTGGTCAATGTGAACTTAATTGTTATTTCAATCATCAATTGGTAAAAATTATTTTTGTAGTCACAAGTATGAATTGTCATACTGTCTTAGGATTACCCACTTGCGAAAGGATGGGAATAATTAAACGTGTTTTTACATTGAACAAAGACACAAATTGTAGTCAAATTAAAACCCAATATGATGATGTATTTCAGGGTCTGGGATGTCTACCTCCTATCTGTCATCTGAAGCTCAAGCCGGATGCCGTTCCATGCATCGATCCACCGCGAAAAGTACCTTTTGCACTACTTCAAGACCTTCGTGAGGAACTGGATCGCATGGAAAAAATGAAAGTCATTGAGAAAGTTACAAAGCCTACGGCATGGGTGAATTCAGTAGTCGTCACAGTTAAACCGTCAGGTCAGCTAAGAATATGCCTTGATCCTAGAAATCTCAACAAAAATATTATGAGAGAACACTATCCTTTAAAAAATATTGATGAAATTAGGTCTCAATTAAAGGGCTCCACTTATTTTTCACATTTAGATGCATTTTCAGGATTTTGGTCAATAAAATTAGATGAACAGAGCTCTGACCTATGTACATTCCAAACTCCGTTTGGGAGATATAAATACCTTAGATTACCGTTTGGTATAAATGCATCAACAGAAATATTTTGTAGGATAATTAATGAACACTTTAGTGACTTAGAAGGAGTACTTATCTTTGTAGATGATTTTTTAGTCTATGGTCCAACTCAAGATATTCACAATGAGCGTCTTAGAAAAGTATTAGAACGGGCTAGGCAAGTCAATTTAAAACTAAATAAGTTAAAATGTAAATTTGGTGTCACAGAGGTAGATTTTTTAGGATATATTTTTAACAAAGAAGGCGTTAAAGTTAGTTCAGAAAGAGTAGACGCAATTAGGAAAATGCCAAGTCCTCAAAATGTCAAAGAACTTCAACGTTTCTTGGGCATGATTAATTACTTAGGTTCTTTTATAGAAAACCTGTCAGAAAAAACTTCATTACTTAGAAGTTTATTGAAAAAGGATATTCCATGGCAATGGGATGCCAACTATGAAAAAGCTTATTGTCATCTTAAAGATATTATTAGTAATACTCCAGTATTAGTACATTATGATACGAACTTACCTCTGGTATTATCGGTTGATTCGTCAAAGTCAGCAGTAGGCGCAGTAATAATGCAAAATGGTAGACCAATTGCATATAGTTCTAAAACATTAACTACGTCACAAGAAAAATTTGCTCAAATTGAGAAAGAATTATTAGCTATCCAATTTGGTTGTAGCAAGTTCAATCAATATGTTTATGGTCGTACAGTGACAGTGCACACTGATCACAAGCCATTAGTTTATTTGTTCAATAAACCTTTGCATGAGGTACCTGCCAGGTTACAACGTATGATGTTAACTTTGCAGAAATATGACTTACAAGTTGTACATATTCCAGGAAAGGAAATGTATATTTCCGATACTTTGTCTAGAGCGGCTATGAAAGATCATTATGTTCCCGATAATGAGTCTGATATATATTGTCATGTTAATTTAATTGAGTCACATTTAGCTATTAGTCAAGAATATAAAAGTAAATTAAAACAGGCTACAGCTGATAATGAAATTTTAATGTTGTTGAAAAGATATTATTATGATGGTTGGCCTTATAGTAAAGATAAAGTGAATCTATTAGTCAAACCATACTGGAATATACAAAGTGAAATTCATGTCATGGGAGATTTAGTATTTAAAGGATTAAATTTAGTTGTACCTAAATCTATGCAAAAAGAGATATTGTGTAAGCTACATGAAGGTCATCAAGGTATAAATAAATGTCTGAGGTTAGCAAGAGAATCCTTGTATTGGCCTAATATGTCTGTTGATATCAAAAATGTGGTAGAACAATGTACTCTCTGTGCCAAGTTCAAACCAAGTAACCAAAAAGAGCCATTAAAGAATTATGACATATGTAAATTTCCTTGGCAGCAGGTTGGCATTGATTTTATGCATTTTGACAACTCCACTTACTTAGTTGTTACTGATTATTATTCGAAGTTCATAGAGACAGCTTTGCTAGGTAAAAACACCACAGCTCAGAATGTAATAATAAACTTAAAATCGATATTTTGTAGGCATGGGATACCAATGGCATTAGTATCAGATGGTGGACCTCCATTTCAATCTAAAGAATTTAAAACATTTCTATATAAATGGGATATTGAACATAAAATGACAGCACCTTATCATCCAAACTCAAATGGACAAGCTGAAAGTTCTGTTAAAATTATAAAAAACATACTTCAGAAATGTAAAGAGGCTGGAACAGATCCATATATAGCTTTATTGCAGTATAGGACAACTTCTAAAAACAATTTGTTATCACCAGCTGAGTTATTAATGTCGAGGAAGCTACGGTGTAATATCCCAATCACATCTTCAAAATTAAGACCTAAAGTAGTAACATTTGAGCAATATAAAGAATCTATTACTAAAAACAATATGGAAATGTCAAAACATTACAACAAGAATTCCAAACCCTTATCTCTACTTTATCCAGGAGATCAAGTATATTTTAAGAAAAATCCTAACAGTACCTGGTATAGGGCTGTAGTAATTAAAAGATTAGATGATGATAGGTCATACATGATTCAAAGCGTAGATAAGCTTAATTATGTAAGAAATAGAGTTCATCTTATGCATAACTTTGGCATTTTGAACAATGACTCTACCATGCAATCCAGCTCATCGCGAAGGGAAGGAGATGCGGATGCTGGACAGGAGGTAGAAACTGGGAGTAGCAGTGTAACAGCGGGCGTGACTAGGTCAGGCCGTGTTATTAAGCCTGCTAAGAGATTAATACAAGAAATGTAATATTAGTTATTTAAATGTTTGTTTAGAATTAAGAAGGGGGATGTTGTGTCTATGCTTAATGTTGCTTGGCAACCTCTTCGTTGTTTAATACTGGTCATGAAATTATAATGTATGCCTAATATATTAATATCAAGTCTATTGTCGTTTCATTGAAGAAACATATATTATATAACAATAACAAGCTAGTCAACGATTGCAACTTGAAACAAGCTCAATTCTACGAGGCTAAAATAAAAATGATGAGTCATTTATTGTCCTGGAATTATAAACAATCCGAGGAGATATTGAGGGTCGTTGTGTGAGATAAGCAATACTAAACGGCAGTCGACACCCGCTATGTCATTCGATCACAAAATTATACTTCTTTTATGCATTCTTGCAATTGATATATACCTTCACGTACACTTTAATTATTCTCCCACTACACTACACATACATACTTACACACACACACACGTTACACTCAAGAAGCGCTGTATTTATTGTGTTCGTTTATGTTAAATATTTCTCATAAATTATAATTAATTCAAAGTAAGTTATATATGCATATTGTGTCTCTCTAGTTATTATTTCTATTTTTTGTTATAGCCATTAAGTATGGAATTATTCCCCGTCATTTGACAACCACAAGTCAGGCCTAGCCTTGTGTGGATGTTATAGTGATGTCTATTTGTATTTTGGCTGTGTTTTGGTAAATAAAATATTTATTATTATTATTATTATATTAAATTCTTCATCACTCGAACTGTCAGAGTTACTACCACCCGTATTTTTAATAAGAGAGCCATTATCACGCTCTGAATCCAAAACAAAATATTTAGGTACTTATTTTCTTCTATAATTGCGTGAACTACGTATACTTATGTTCCACATAAATGTGGAATTACCTTTTTTATTAATACTTCCTTTTAGTTTGACTTACGGCTGGAGCGTCTGTAGGTTGCTACGGAGGTAAGTACATAGGTGTAATTTATCCAGAATCTTATCAAATGTCGGATTTTTTGAGGATAAATTCAAGTCGTAGTACAACAGTTCACAAACACAATCTTTCACTACGGAGGCGCTTCGATATAAAACTGTCAATTTCACTTTCGGGTGTACGCCGCACGCGGTAGCCTTTGTAAATAAAATTAAATCCTTTGACAAGAGGCGGCGCGGCGCGGGCGGCGTCAATGCGGGGTGCGCTAAAGAGCGGCATTATCTAAGCTAGCGGACTCTTAAGGCGCATATAGCCGATTTACAGGAAATGCGAAAGATTTGAAATGGAAACTGTATGAACAAAAAAAACTTATAAATCTAAATTTCAATATTAAACTGTACAATCAATTTATTATTGTTGTTTTTTTACGACTCATTGTAGTAAAAAAGTAGTTAGTAATAATTTTATTAAAATTAAATACTTCAAGCTGTTTTTTATTAGGGTTCCGTAGCCGAATTACAAAAACGGAGCCCTTATAAATTCTTCATGTCTGTCTGTCTGTCCGTTCGTGCGCCCGTCCGTCCGTACGTCACTGCCAATTTATTCCCAACCTATTAATAATTGGGCCTTGTGTAGGCCATTGAATCTTAGTAGTTTGATGTATTCTGTTAACCGCTTTACAATTTTTATACAAAAAAAATAATAGAGGGGGCTCCCCATACATATACGGCCACAGATATACACAATCTGTGTCACCTTTCATGAGGTAAACAGCTCTGTGACATACGGACGGACGGACAGACAGACAGACCGACAGCAAAGTCTTAGTAATCGAGTCCCGTTTTACCTTTTGGTACGGAACCCTAAAAACTGTCATTTTTGTGTGCGGTGGGTAGCCAACGTAGTTAGTACTTTGCGCCGCGGCAAGTAGTAAGCCAAAACATACCTACTTGCCGTAACACTAGGAGCTAGAATAAGTTTTCCTGATTACAGTATTTATCTAGCCAATAAACCGTGTGTGTCCGCCTTAAGAGCGGCGCGCGGGCGCGGCGGGCGGGCGGCCGGTCAGGTCAAAGGAGCCGCCGCCGCCGCTTGAGAAAAAGGATACCGCGAGCGGGCGGCCTTTCAGGTCAAAGGAGCCGCCGCCGCGCCGCCGCTTGAGAAAAAGGATACCGCGAGCGGGCGGCCTTTCAGGTCAAAGGAGCCGCCGCCGCCGCTTGAGAAAAAGGATACCGCGAGCGGGCGGCCTTTCAGGTCAAAGGAGCCGCCGCCGCCGCTTGAGAAAAATGATACCGCGACACTATTTAAGCAAACAGCCGCATTTCTCCATTTCATTTCGCGACGTGCGATGATACTGTTAACACGTGTATTGAGCTATTTGCGTCATAGTTATTATTTTTGCTAATTTTCGTCAGGTAGGAAAGTAATTTAATTTATTAAAAAATGGCGGCCGAACAACGAATAGCTGAGATGAAAGAAAGATTTTATTCACAATTACAAATAAAAAGAGAAGCAGCAAATACAAAAAATCGCACGTTTATTGAAAAAAATCGTTATGAACAATTGATAGAAGAAACAAAAAATGCAAAAACGGCTGAAAAAAGGCTTCTCGGGATTACTGGTTATTGAAGCATTATGATGTTATAACTGTTGGTCAGAAAGATAAGTTGATTTTTCCTGTGGATGCTACTACAAATAACAATATTATATACTACGTTGCTGATACTGAATTATTTCAAGTACTTCACGACGCACATCAGAGTATCGGCCATGGAGGACGAGACAGAATGCTGAAGGAGCTTTCTTCAAGATATAAGAATATAACTCGCTACGATGTTGAACTATTTTTGCAACTTTGCGAACCCTGCCAGCAAAAACAAAAAGGAATAAAAAAAGGGATTGTCGTGAAGCCCATACTTTCAACAGAATTTAATTCTCGCTGTCAAGTAGATTTGATAGACTATCAATCTCAATCAGACCGGGATTATAAATTCATAATGGTCTATCAGGATCATCTCACAAAGTTTGTCATATTAAGAGCCCTGAAAACAAAACGCGCTGAGGAAGTAGCGTACAATTTACTGGATATTTTTAAACTGATTGGTGCACCAGCCATCTTACAATCGGACAACGGTCGAGAATTCGCAAACCGAGTGGTCAGTAATCTTAAAATATACTGGCCGAACTTAAAAATTGTGCATGGTAAGCCTAGACATTCCCAAAGTCAAGGGAGTGTCGAACGAGCTAACCAGGACATTGAAAACATGCTTACAACTTGGATGCAAGATAACGATAGCGAACGTTGGAGTGATGGTCTGCGATTTGTACAACTCATGAAGAATAGGGCGTTTCACTCAGGAATCAAAAGAACACCTTATGAAGCTCTTTTTGGGTCGAAAATAAAAACTATACACATTGCCGGTAACATATATATTATTGAGATGATTGTTGGGGATACGTAAAATTGATGATTTTGTTAAAATGCACGGTTGCACCGTACAATGATAAATTTGAGAGAAAGTACTCTTTCAAATGGCACTAAAGGACATGGCAGCTTGTATAAAAAACTTGTCGAAGAACTCCAGGAGAGCATGAGAAACGAAAAGTAAGTGTCCATCACCTGGACAATCCAAGCGCGATTCGCAGCGCCTCGGCCCCTGAGAGCGTCCTCTTCGCCGACTCCCGCAGCAGCGCCGCGTTGCGCCGGCGGCGGCGCGCGCCCACCGTGCGCGGCGGCAGCGACAGCGACCGCTCCACCGTCACGTCCGACCGGGACGGCGATATGTACCTGGGAAATAGAATTAATAAGGTTTTTTATACAATTAAGTTGGCAATCAAGCTACGTAAACCTGCACCTGGGACGTAAGCCCCAGACACTGCTCTTGGCTCTTTTCTCTGCAACGCGATGGACCCGGCACCCGCACGGTGAATCCATGGAATGCTGAGTTATCGTCTCTCTAATGCGAGCACTGTTGGACATAAGCCTACCATAAAGAAACGGTGTTTAGGCCGTCTGCCTCCACGCTGGGCCCAGTGTATGCTAGTGGGGAGCGCCCAGAGACACGTCCGTTGATCGGCAGGATGCAATCTCGAGCAAGTGACGTTGGCTCGGAATTGATCAAATGTTCAACCTTAGAGAATCCAGTATTCATCATAACCACCCCTTTATTTCACTAATATGTGGGGTCCGCGCATTACGTTTCTTTCCTCCATTCAAGTTTATCATACGTCATCTCAGCACTGATATACTTCGCACACACATATCCTTATTCACGCAATCTATCCATACTTCTTAACCGTTAACATTTATCACATGCCCACACCACGCTGACCTATTACTTACTATTTTTTTTGTCCCTACCACTTTCAAACTTCCTATTTCATTATATTCACACCACACATCCTCACATACACACCCTCACATCTTTACAGTCTTATCTCCTCTACGTGAACTCCTCTTTCATCCATCTCCTCTGTTGCCCATCACTTAGATCCATACATAATGAGAGGTCTGATGATCGATTTAAAAATTTTCTCTTTCATGTTACAGGCCTTCGACGATGACGTATAACTAACTCCCTGAGATCTTTCGCTATTCCATCTAATCTGCTCCTATCCGATTCTTAACGTCCCGGTCAATATCACCGTCATGTTGGATAAGTGTACCTAGATACCTGAAGTTGGATTCTGGGAAAAAAAAGAATTAAGCCTCACTTCCACCACTCGTTCGGGTTGTAATGCGTGACGCCAGTGGTCGCTTGCCGAAACCAATTCGGTGAGTCATAGTGATATCCAGGGCTCCCGCTATAGTCGCCCAGGTTTGGGGCTACGTTCTGCCGGTACAGCTTCTTATCGTAGCCGTTATCGAACTGGTTGGGGCTCGGGGTCCAGTATCCGGCGCCGTTCTGGAAGCCGAAGCCGAACTTGGAGAAGTTGGACGCGTGGTACGCGTTGATGTTGTAGGGAGACGGGTCCACCGGAGACGGAGGCTGCAGCGGCGTTTTGTGAGTGAATATGTCTGAAAACATTTATATTAATTTAAATTAATTATTATATTAAAACACCTCTAGGCAAATGTCAGAATTCAGAAATGCAAAGGAAGTTTACAAAAATCTATCGCAATCGTCTACGATTTTGATAGTCAAAGTGGTCATCTTTTTTATCAGCAGTCGATACGCAGTCTTATAATGACGCCGCAATGATTGGCAAATTCAAAGCGATCGTATAGATTTTTTCTTGGACAATAACTCCCCTGGATTTCTCAGTAACGAGGGACTAGTAATTTTACATCTCATTGTCGGACGGAACATTACAATGTGCAAACGTGCGATGATGATGCTTCGGCTAGATACTGTGATAATTAATTATTATTCGGGTAATAAAATATTGGTAAAAAATAAACTATATAAAATATTTATTGGTCCTAAAGCCCTATATGAGGCTGTCTTGTTTCTTCATTCAGTGTTTACATTTTTTGTGTTAATTCCATAGTCAGTAGAACTAATGGTTGTTACTTGAGAGTTATTGCTTTTAGTATAAAGTCGATTAACTGAGAAAGTATTAGGTTTCCAGCAGGGTTACTCTTGAACCAATTCCGATCTTTCATACAGAATTTTGCATTTTCTTTTAAAAATGCTATATAAACTGAAAAATAAAGAAAAAGCCTTTTAAAGAAAATGCAAACTTCTATATAAGTTTGCTTTATACTCAACTATTTTTTAAGAAATCTTTGCATAGTTCTCTAAAATTACAGATGTTGGATGTTGATACGTAGTTAAAAGACTACTTTGGCTTAACAAAGTAATCAATAGGTTAAAGATTTCGTCAGGGCTGGTAAGAGCTTGGCTCAACACGGTAAGTTGGAGACGCGGGTTCAAATTCTGCCTCAGACGAAATGTTTTCTTTATTTCATTTTTTTCATCTTCCAATTCCGATCGAACGACATTGAGATTGTGATTTTTCGCACGCAACAACACTAGCGCCATATTGGATCCGTATCTTGATAATATTAAATAGCACTGAGTTTGGTCCACTGGAAATCTGCGCAATACGGGTCCAATTTGGCGCCAATGTGGAATCTCAAGCGCACAAAAAAAAATAATCTCAATGTCGACCGATTGAAATTGGCTCAAGAGTAAACCCACTGACTGATTTGTGACAAGCACCTATCGTGCATCTATACTTACTAATATTATAAAGCTGAAGAGTTTGTTTGATTGTTTGTCTGTTTGTTTGAACGTGCTACTCTCAGGAGCTACTGATTCAAATTGAAAAATCCTTTTTGTGTTGGATAGTCCATTTATTGAGGAAGGCTTTAGGCTATATAACATCACGCGACGACTAATAAAAGCTTCAAGAGCATCAATGAAAAATGTTGCATAAACGGAAAAAAATATATAAAAATATATTTTTTAATTTATTTTTTATTTTTTTATTTATTATTTTTTAATTTAATTTCATTTGATTTAATTTAATTTATATTGACCTGAATTAATTTAATTTAATACGATTTAATATAATTTCTATTTGATATAATGTAATTTTACTTAATTTAATTTAATTTGATTTTGCAATTTTTAATACCTCCAATTATTATTTTTTTATTGTATTGAGTACCTACCCTATTTTGTACATGAATGTGTTGTGAACATAATGTGTTTCTTTAATTGGCTTATGTTATGTAATGTCCTTTTTTGTTTTAATGTACGAATATCAAGCTGTTGAAACATTGTTTAACAAATAAAATAAATAAAATAAAATATGCCGAAACGTAGTTCGCGGGCACAGCTAGTCTATAATTATACTAGCTGTGCCCGCGAACTACGTGTCACCAGAAAAAGTTTCAAATAAAAAACACCCTTATCACTTAGGGGCATAAAAAATAGTTTACGACCTATTCTCAGACCTTTTTCAGAAATTTCATAAAAATCGGTCAAGACGTTTCGGAGGACACGAGAATTTTATATATTAGCAAAGAGATAAAAATCATTCTGGTGCCGTCAACTCACCATGGTTGTATCTCGTGTGAAACTTAGTGTTGTACTCCTTTGGGTAGGCGTGGTCGTTGACCAGCGAGATCTGGTCGACGTGCGGCAGCGAGTTGGGCCCGTAGCCGTACGGGTACTCCGTCCTCTTGTTAGCGTCGAACTCTTCCAGGCTCTCGTCGGAAAGCAGCGTGCGCGTGTCGTACTGGCCTGTCGCGATCAGCTGGCGGATTATTTGCCTGGAGAATAAGAAGCGAGCTTTATTTTACCATATCCACTTTGGGGTCTCAAGAAGGCTCAAATCACTCAAAGGGCAATGGAGAGGGCTATGCTTGGGGTTTCTCTACTTTATCACATCAGAAACGATGAGAACTGTAGAAGAACTAGAGTTACCGACATAGCCCAAATAACTGCAAACCTTAAGTGGCAGTGGGCAGGACACATCGCTCGTAGGACTGACGGCCGTTGGGGCGGAAAGGTCTTCGAGTGGCGGCCGCGTACCGGGAGACGCAGCGTTGGTAGGCCCCCCACAAGGTGGTGAAGGGCGCGGAAAGCCGCTGGATGCCGGAGGCGAGGACCGATCGGTATGGAGATCCTTGGGGAAGGTCTACGTCCAACAGTGGGCGTCTCTTGGCTAAAATGATGATGATGATATCCACTTTAGAAAGACTTCAGGCAAACGATGTTGTGCTGTGTCCCGGTGCTTGGGATGGTTGCCAGTGTTCAGTGCTTTGCACTTGCTCTCAGTATGCTTTCAGTACGCTGGTTCTAGGTTTAATATCTATCAGGTGGTTTACCACTAGTCCTACTATAATATTATAATAAATGCGTCACTTTGTAATGGGTATATGGATGTTTATTATCCTTAGACTATATTAAAAATGTTTTTTGAATTAAACTCTTTAGGTGTGCTATAATAATTTTTATGTATTAATTCATTTCAATCTTGATTGCATTAATATAAAGAACAACGGGCGGACTTAAAGCGGCATGGCATCGTCTACCAGTCAGCTGAATGACATGTTACCATGTAAATTGTGTTTGTCGCTTATAAACTTGATACCTATAGATGCACATTGCATTAGGTAAATAAATACATAATTAAATTAATATAATTTTAAACATTACTTCAGCTAGAGATTAATATTTTTATTTAAGTGATTTCAGATAGTGCTTACGAACTTTTTGAATGTGACTTTATTGGAGATGAAGGATGTTGTAGAGTACCTACATCATTTCACAGACGATTCACAGTAACAGGAAGAGGAGATAAGTTAGTGCGGTGAACTGGGATATCTATATCATACTTTACTTTGGTTACATAATCTACCGACGATAGCTATTCGGAATCAAGTGGGATTCTTTTCCTTTAAATGCAGGGTATACCCACCAAATCAACCACTGGGCTCATATTGTCATTAGCGGGGTGGTACAGAACCGGACCCAATTGGACTATTAGGACTCTAGTGGGACTTTTTCCTCGAAATGCAGGACATACCCACCAAACCAACCACAGTGTTCATTTTGTATTCGACGGGGTGAAACAGAACCTAGAGGACCCAATTCACGAGACCACCTAGACATGACCATCAATGTAACAAGATCGATTAGCGTCAGGGGGATATATTAAACCAGTGGTTCCTAACCAGTGATCCAAGGACTACTCGTGGTCTACAAAAGGAGAAAAGTGGTCCGCAAAGGGAAACTCACTTCTCGAAGCAGGTCTTTGTAGGCTCGAAGCAGGAATCGACTGATAGCACATAACTATTTCCTGGTTGCTTCCAGCATCATTATAGGTCTCACGAACTTGTGTAGAAGATGAATGTCATGACACTAGTTAAGTTATGTAGTGTATTATAATATACTTTCAAATTAATTGAGGTTTTTTGTACATAGTGGTCCCGGCTCATGACAAAGAAACAGAAATGGTGCCTGCAGATTAAAAGGTTGGGAACCACTGTATTAAAAAAAGAGTGATTAAACCCTAGTAGTAATTCGGTTGGCTACGAACGAGGTACGTATGTGTCGTACTCAGGGTAGGAGTCCGGGTAGAGGCAGTAGGTGAGGCCGGGCAGCGCGCAGGGGGGCGCGCGGCCCGGCGGCGCGGGCTCGAACGCACAGCGCTGGCCGTACGGGCAGCTGTACCCGTCGCCGCCGCGCCCGAACGTCCACACCACCTGGAAACAAACACAACTACTATTACACCTCTGGTCTTATTGAAGGAAAGTCATCATAACAGCTCATGTACATACCCACCGAGGGGCTCGAGCCTACCCTAAGTTAGGGTGTTTAGGCCTTAAGGCTGGGCCAAACCAACGCGTGCAGCGGTGCCGTGCACGGTGGCGATCAGTTGTTGTGTACGAACTTGTAGCGTCGTGTTGACATTGCTGCGTCCTCACCAATGTGAACACGTCGCTACAAGTTCGTACACAACAAACAACAACTGACCGCCACTGTGCACGCTACCGCTGCACGCGTTGGTTTGGCCCAGACTTTAGTCAACCACGCTAGCCCAGTGCGTATTAGTAGACTTCACATACACCTTTGGGTTTCTTCGCAGATGTATGCAGGTTGCCTCACGATGTTGATGTAGGAGCGTCAGACAAATGTACATATGAAATTCGAAATACGATTAACACATGGGTACATGGCGGTCTCGAACTGCGGACCTCCCGATTGGAAGACAAGTGCCGAGTCAACAGCGCCACCGACGCACCCGAAGGAAAGTAATGAAGAAAGAACAAGAAGGAATGTAATAGTATGTTATTAACCAATGGGATAACGCAGTGTCGTATATTGTCACGGATACTTGAGTTTCGAGCGTAACGAAGGACTCTACGCTTAGCTCCCGAGCGCAGCGAGTGTGTTAAATAATAAAATCCTGAGCATAGCGAGGGATTTAAGACTAGAGTCCTGAGTGTAGAGTGGGATTTAAGCTCACCCAAGACTAAAATTGCTTTATCCCTAAATATAATACTCTACTTTTCGCACCACTCGCGAGAAAATAAAAAACAAGTACGTAAGAAATACAGCATTTATTCAAAATCGTATAAATTTTATATTAAACCTTATAAATGATTTTATTAATTAAAAAAGTCACGGAACTTTTGTGTTAAAAAACTTTACAGAAGAAATGGCTGTGTGTATGCAGCATTAGACAAAAAAAGGGATTTAAGAAATCCCTTTTTTTGTCTAATGCTGCATTCGATTAAACGTTTATCAGATAATCATCGAATAATTCAGTATCTTTTATGCCCTCCAACAACCACGTCTCGGTAGTTTAAAAACAATGTCAACTCATAAATAACTACATCTATAACGATAAACGTCGAAAAAACAAAACGTTGGACTTCGACATAAATGTTGAAGTTTTAGTACGTAATCCTAACTTTATTAATAAAAATCGCCTATTCATGTGTTCTGGTACATACTAGAATTTTTATTTATTATTTTCATTGCTTAAGTAAACCTAACAAAAAACAATAAGTTTTATATTTGTGACTTTGCATTTTATTTAAGAATGCTTAAAGAATTAAAAAATCGACACATGAAAATCTACGCCTCGGGCGGGAATCAAACCTGCGTCTTCAATATACTCGCGTTGACGCTTTAGCCACTTGGCCACCGAGCTCTTTCCAGCTCCGACGAAATTTCAACTGTATCGATGGGGTCTTGTGGTAGGATATTTCCCAATATACATATATCCCTCTTTCAATTAGTTAGAGGCAACATTGAGCGTCGATGGCGTAGTGCGTAAGGACGTGGCCTTAAAATCGGGAGCTAGCGGTTCGAACCCCGCCATATACCAACCCGCACTTGGCCAGCGTGGTTGACTTAGGCCTAATCGCCCTAGTATAGGCCAGGCTCGAGCCTCTCGATGGGGACGTATATGAGCTGTTGATGAACATCGAGCGAGAGATTAATAGAAGGTGAGGGCTTGGCTTGGCTTGGCAGCATTTAGAAAACTACATAGAGTCTTGTTGTCGCCCATTCCTCAACTAGAGCCTGAAGACTAAAGAAATAGCAGAGCAGATTGAATGAGAAGTCATATCAAGTACATAAGTACGGGCGAGTAGGTATTTTAATTTAGTATTCACTAGTGCGAAAGGAAGGACTAGATTCATTACAGTTATTGAGCAGGCTTAATAATTTAATATTTGTAACGGGATATAATAAAAAGTAGACGTTGCAGAATCACACTGATTTAATTTCGATTTACAATCGGGCAGAGTTCCGTCTTAGTTACAGTAAAACAGAGAAGTGATCTAAATATGAGATAGCGCGGCATTTTATAGTTTCTCCGGTAGTAAGGCGCTAGTTTGGCTTGGCTCTGATTGGCTGGCTTGGGCTGGCTGGCACATGGCTGCACGTGCTTGGCTCTGATTGGCTGGCTTCGGCTGGCTTGCGATTGGCTGAGGCGGTGTGGCGCGTAACAGTCGGCCGTCCTGAAACAATCATTGCACCCGCAATGGAAAAACACGTGGTTAAGTTTCAAGTAGGTCAATGAGATCTTCGGTTTCAAGCTGGTCATCAGAGCTACTGGCACTGTATGATATAGGGTACTGTGATTCTGTGATAGGGCCTCAAGAGTCCGATGCAACCAGGCTAGTAAAGGCTTTGTAGCCTCGGAACCCCTTGATACTGAGGATTCTGTATATGTCATTACCCACACCTTAGTAATGATATATGGACCAGAGTAAATATCATCAAGCTTAGTGCTCACTCTTGTTACACTACTTGTGGGTGCTAGCCGCCAAAGAACTAAATCTCCCTTTCTGTAAATTCGACTAGTTTTCCTTTTTTTGTCGAAGTTACGCTTCATCTTATGGCTTTCTAATTTTAATCGCGCACTAGATCTATTATTACGCCTGATTTCTACCGATTCATTATTACTTTCATAACATCAAATCATAGGGCTATACGACTATGTTGTACTTTCATTTACAGTATTATTAACACCCCAAATAATGTCAGGTAAGCTATTGGCCCAATTATTAGAAGTCTGGCTAGGATCAATCGCACGTAACGCATTCAGTAAGATCCGGTTCCACTTAACCATTGGCTCGTGGACATGCAACAGATGTCAAAATGTACTTAAATTGCTTGTCAGTTGATTTTTTTTTTAATATCTGCTGGTAAAAGCTTTGCCATGCATTTTTGCCATGCATTTTCACCACTGACAAGTTTATGAGGTTAACCAAACAAACTAAATATTTTTTAAAGTGTTCTTATTGTTTTTTACTGAATTGACCGTGGGTGGGCTTAGCAATAACAAATTTAGAGAAATTATCCTACTTCCTACTAATATTATAAACGTGAAAGTGTGGATGTTTGGATATTTGGATGTTTGTTACTCAATCACTCAAAAACGGCTGAACGGATTTGGATGAAATTTGGCATGCATGTAGCCTTTGACATGGAAAAGAACGTGACATAGGCTACCTTTTATCCCGATTCCTTAAGTAGTTCCCGAGGGAAAATTAAAAATTGTTCAAAATTGAAGTCCACGCAGACGAAGTCGCGGGCAGAAGCTAGTCTGTAATAACCAACATATATTGATAACCTTTTGCTTTTGCATGTGGTCGACATGAACCATGACCATGGGTTCTGTGGGAAGGGAAAAACGTACCATTTACTCCCTCTATTAAATCTATACATTTTTGAAAGCCTACATGACTTATATCATTGTGGTGCATGTGAACTAGTCTATCTGATCAATACAGACACCACGAGGCGATTACCATACAATGTCTTCCTATAGAGTCTATCATCTGAGAGCACATAGTTGTTGTTTATATCAGGGGCAGCTGAGTGAGCTATCTTTAAGCTGAACAATGATACGCCTTAACTTGCCATCCTGGTACTGGAATGTATAGAACCCGTCTGACACTTCAAGGCGGTTGACATTAATAGCATCGACGGGATTTCTACTCAACGCGTCTACGTGTTAAATTTTTTCCCAAGGCCATATTGTACACTCATGTCAAAATCTTGTATTGACAGCCAGCACCTAGCAATACGTGGGATAATGTCACGTTTAGTAAGGGTGGCGCGAAAGGCAGTACAGTCACACTCTAAACCTACACATAGATTCTACTACGGCAAGCGTTTCAAGCTCGTAACTGTGGTATATACTTTTTTCTTTACTCGTTGACCTACTGAAATACATGACAGGCCTAAAGGAATTATCAGTTTGTTTTTGTAAAAAAAAAATACCTGCGATACCGGATTTGCATGCATCGGTGTGAATCTCAGTTGGTAATACAGGGTCATATAAAGCCAGCATTGACCTTGTACACAAACACAGTTTTAATTGTTGAAAACTATCGACTTGTTCAGTGCCCCATTTCCATAACTGCGTTTTTCTTTATTAAATCTGTTAAAGGGCGAGCAATTAAATTGCGAAACTTTTAATAAATTTACGGAAATAGCTACATAGCCCTATAAATTGACGTATTTCATGAACACTACTAGGGGTAGGAAACTGTGACACTGCTAACAATTTTGATTCACAATGCCATTCGAAGATATCTCATGTCCTAAGTATGTAATTTTGTTTTATAAAAATGAACACTTACTCACATTTCACTTTAAATTTTCCGATCTTCATTTATGAAGATCTTTTTGTAAAATATCTAAACCTGACTAAACATCAAAAGAGGGTAGCAACAAATTGTCTAAGAATGTTAAAATTTCATATTTATCGGGAAAGTCATTGTGGGTTTTTGAACTACCGCCTTTTGTGATTCGAATTTCGTATTGAATCTACAACCTTATTCATTATTCGTATAACAACAGACGGTGCGTTATCTAAGCCAAACGGAACACGCGTATATTCAAATACCAATGTGGCGTTATAAAGACTGTTTTGTGGTTATCTGCAGGGTCGATTTTGACCTGATGGTAACTTTGTGCCAAATTAAGACCCGTAAAGAAATTCTTAACGGCTAATTTGGAGACCTAATCATCGATATTAGGCAAGGGTCAACACAAAGTCTACTATCGCCGTTCTTTTTTTTTACGAATTACGGGAGAAGCAAAACATGATTCAGATTCTTGAACTATACCTGCGTCTAGCAATTCAGACACTTTGGATCTAACTACTGACTGTGCGACAAGCTGTAAGGTTGACGGTATATAGGCTGTTCACTTGTTAACTTTATTCTTATGTTTAATAAATCTGTACATCCTAAGTCTTGTGTTTTACTCGCAAAATAGTCAGGAAAATTGATTAGTAAAGCAATCAAATAATCATAATCGGTTTTTATTCAATAGATCTGAACTGATTTCCTCTATGTTTGATGCCCCGATTGTGCTAATATTGGCTTGGCTAGTGTGCAATAGATTATTTTGGCTACAAAGGTAGTGCAATAAAATAATGTGGGCTAACCTGAACCTCCGAAGGCGGTGTAGTAGTGCAGCTGGTGGCTCGGCTCAGCACTTCGCCCTGCTTCTTGCTAACGAGGCAGACATTTTTTTGTTTCCTTGTCGGCTGACGACATCTTTACTTGACGGGCTCGTTCCAATCCAAATTTACGGTGGCTGGTAGTCATCCATCACACATAGGAAGCCATCGTATAATTCTTCGGGTCGCTCACAATGATATGCTCTCGCATTCGCTTGTGCTGGTAGACCGCGAATGATGCATGAGACAACTGCGCTGTCTGACAACTTACACCGAAAACACATGGCGACTTTGTCCTGATAATATTTGGTCATCGAATCCATATTTGCGATGTCTGGGAAATGCACGTATCAATATTTGCTTCCAGTCTTCCCAAGAGTAATCGTATTCATCCAGCCGTTTGTACCATCTTCTTGCTTGACCTCCTTAATCTATCTTGCAGATGAAACTTCGTGTTTTCGCACCATCCATATGAATTTCGCCAAGTTGATAAATTTTTTTTTGAGCCATGCTGTCGCAGTATTACACTCTTCGCTATCCGGGTCGAACTCTGGGATTAGCAAAGCTGCACGGGGTTCTTTTCTTGTAGTGACGCAGGGTATTTCGTAATTTAAAGAACTCATGGCCTTTTGTACCTCTGATTTCAAAAGCTTGCGTAGGATTTTTCGAGCTGAAGGCGAGGCTGGTGGCGAAACTTTGTCTTCGTTTTCACTAGTTGTCTCGGATGAATCTTCACGAGGAGATTTGCCCCATTCGTGCGGACGGACCAGGCGGCCTACACTCGACGCATTGACGTAACTACATTTTAGGGTTTTTTTTTATATTTATCCCACTTCTGATATGTAACGGGATATAATAAAAAGTAGACGTTGCAGAATCACACTGATTTAATTTCGATTTTGTAACGGGATAAAATAAAAAGTAGACGTTGCAGAATCACACTGATTTAATTTCGATTTACAATAGGGCAGAGTTCCGTCTTAGAAACAGTAAAACCGAGAAGTCCTCTAAATATGAGATGGCGCGGCATTTTATAGTTTCTCCGATAGTAAGGCGCTAGCTTGGCTTGGCTCTGATTGGCTGGCTTGGGCTGGCTGGCACATGGCTGCACGTGCTTGGCTCTGATTGGCTGGCTTGGGCTGGCTGTCACATGGCAACACGTGCTTGGCTCTGATTGGCTGGCTTTGGCTGGCTTGCGATTGGCTGAGGCGGTGTGGCGCGTAACAGTCGGCCGTCCTGAAACAATCATTGCTCCCGCAATGGAAAAACACGTGGTTAGCTTTCAAGTAGGTCAATGAGATCTTCGGTTTCAAGCTGGTCATCAGAGCTACTGGCACTGTATGATATAGGGTACTGTGATTTTGTGATAGGGCCTCAAGAGTCCGATGTAACCAGGCCTTGTAGCCTCGGAACCCCTTGATACTGAGGATTCTGTATATGTCATTACCCACACCTTAGTAATGATATATGGGCCAGAGTAAATATCATCAAGCTTAGTGCTCACTCTTGTTACACTACTTGTGGGTGCTTGCCGCCAAGGAACTAAATCTCCCTTTCTGTAAATTCGACTAGTTTTCCTTTTTTTTATCGACGTTACGCTTCATCTTATGGCTTTCTAATTTTAATCGCGCACTAGTTCTATTATTACGTCTGATTTCAACCGATTCATTATTATTTTCATAACATCAAATCATAGGGCTATACGACTATGTTGTACTTTCATTTACAGTATTATTAACACCCCAAATAATGTCAGGTAAGCTATTGGCCCAATTATTAGAAGTCTGGCTAGGATCAATCGCACGTAACGCATTCAGTAAGATCCGGTTCCACTTAACCATTGGCTCGTGGACATGCAACAGATGTCAAAATGTACTTAAATTGCTTGTCAGTTGAATTTTTTTTAATAAATGCTGTTAAAAGCTTTGCCATGATCACTGACAAGTTTATGAGGGTAACCAATAAACTAAATATTTTTTAAAGTATTCTTATTGTTTTTTACTGAATTGACCGTGGGTGGGCTCAGCAATAACAAATTTAGAGAAATTATCCTACTTCCTACTAATATTATAAACGTGAAAGTGTGGATGTTTGGATATTTGGATGTTTGTTACTCAATCACTCAAAAACGGCTGAACGGATTTGGATGAAATTTGGCATGCATGTAGCCTTTGACATGGAAAAGAACGTGACATAGGCTACCTTTTATCCCGATTCCTTAAGTAGTTCCCGAGGGAAAATTAAAAATTGTTCAAAATTGAAGTGCACGCAGACGAAGTCGCGGGCAGAAGCTAGTCTGTAATAACCAACATATATTGATAACCTTTTGCTGTTCTATAAAAGGGGCATATGGTCGACATGAATCATGACGATGGGTTCTGTGGGTTTCGGAATAGGGAACAATGTACCATTTACTCCCTCTTTATTAAATCTATACATTTTTTAAAGCCTTCATGACTTATCATTGTGGTGCATCTGAACTAGTCTATCTGATCAATGCAGACACTACGAGGCGATTACCATACAATGTCTTCCTATAGAGTCTATCATCTGAAAGCACATAGTTGTTTATATCAGGGGCAGCAGAGCGATCTTTAAGCTGAACAATGATACGCCTTAACTTGTCATCCTGGTACTGGACTGTTATAGAACCCGTCTGACACTTCAAGGCGGTTGACATTAATAGCATCGACGGGATTTCTACTCAACGCGTCTACGTGTTAAATTTTTTCCCCACACCATATTGTACACTCATGACAAAATCTTGTATTGACAGCCAGCACCTAGCAATACGTGGGATAATAAGGGTGGCGCGAACGGCAGTACAGTCAGTTACCACTTTTACATGTATCCCTACTATAATACACTCTAAACCTACACATAGATTCTACTACGGCAAGCGTTTCAAGCTCGTAACTATGGTATATACTTTCTTCTTTACTCGTTGCCCTACTGAAATACATGACAGGCCTAAGGGAATCATCAGTGTATTTTTGTAAAAAAAAATACCTGCGATAATCTCAGTTGGTAATACAGGGTCATATAAAGCCAGTATTGGCCTTGTACACAAACACAGTTTTAATTGTTGAAAACTATCGACTTGTTCAGTGCCCCATTTCCATAACTGCGTTTTTCTTTGTTAAATCTGTTAAAGGGCGAGCAATTAAATTGCGAAGCTTTTAATAAATTTACGGAAATAGCTACATAGCCCTATAAATTGACGTATTTCATGAACACTACTAGGGTAGGAAACTCTGACACTGCTAACAATTTTGATTCACCTGGTTGAATGCCATTCGAAGATATCTCATGTCCTAAGTATGTAATTTTGTTTTATAAGAATGAACACTTACTCACATTTCACTTTAAATTTTCCGATCTTCATTTATGAAGAACTTTTTGTAAAATATCTAAACCTGACTGAACATCAAAAGAGGGTAGCAACAAATTGTCTAAGAATGCTAACATTTCATATTTATCGGGAAAGTCATTGTGGGTTTTTGAACTACCGCCTTTTGTGATTGGAATTTCGTATTGAATCTACAACCTTATTCATTATTCGTATAACAACAGGCGGTGCGTTATCTAAGCCAAACGGAACACGCGTATATTCAAATACCAATGTGGCGTTATAAAGGCTGTTTTGTGGTTATCTGCAGGGTTGATTTTGACCTGATGGTAACTTTGTGCCAAATTAAGACTCGTAAAGAAATTCTTAACGGCTAATTTGGAAACCTAATCATCGATATTAGGCAAGGGTCAACACAAAGTCTACTATCGCCGTTCTTTTTTTTTACGAATTACGGAAGAAGCAAAACATAATTCAGATTCTTGAACTATACCTGCGTCGAGCAATTCAGACACTTTGGATCTAACTACTGACTGTGCGACAAGCTGTAAGGTTAGACGGTATATAGGCTGTTCACTTGTTAACTTTATTTTTATGTTTAATAAATCTGTACATCCTAAGGTCTTGTGTTTTACTCGCAAAATAATCAGGGAAATTGATTAGTAAAGCAATCAAATAATCATAATCGGTTTTTATTCAATAGATCTGAACCGATTTCCTCTATGTTTGATGCCCCGATTGTGCTAATATTGGCTTGGCTAGTGTGCAATAGATTATTTTGGCTACAAAGGTAGTGCAATAAAATAATGTGGGCTAACCTGAACCTCCGAAGGCGGTGTAGTAGTGCAGCTGGTGGCTCTGCTCTGGTGGTAGACCGCGAATGATGCATGAGACAACTGCGCTGTCTGACAACTTACACCGAAAACACATGGCGACTTTGTCCTGATAATATTTGGTCATCGAATCCATATTTGCGGTGTCTGGGAAATGCACGTATCAACATTTGCTTCCAGTCTTCCCAAGAGTAATCGTATTCATCCAGCCGGTTGTACCATCTTCTTGCTTGACCTCCTTAATCTATCTTGCAGATGAAACGACTTCATGTTTTCGCACCATCCATATGAATTTCGCCAAGTTGATCAATTTTTTTTTGCCCCTTGCTGTCGCAGTAGTATACTCTTCGATCCGGGTCGAACTCGGAGATTAGCAAGGCTGCACGGGGTTCTTTTCTTGTATTGACGGAGGGTATTTCGTAATTTAAGGAACTCATGGCCTTTTGTACCTCTGATTTCAAAAGCTTGCGTAGGATTTTTCGAGCTGAAGGCGAGGCTGGTGGCGAAACTTTGTCTTCGTTTTCACTAGTTGTCTCGGATGAATCTTCACGCGGAGATTTGCCCCATTCGTGCGGACGGACTAGGCGGCCAACACTCGACGCATTGACGTAACTACGTTTTAGGGTTTTTTTTTATATTTATCCCACTTCTGATATGTAACGGGATAAAATAAAAAGTAGACGTTGCAGAATCACACTGATTTAATTTCGATTTACAATAGGGCAGAGTTCCGTCTTAGAAACAGTAAAACCGAGAAGTCCTCTAAATATGAGATGGCGCGGCATTTTATAGTTTCTCCGATAGTAAGGCGCTAGCTTGGCTTGGCTCTGATTGGCTGGCTTGGGCTGGCTGGCACATGGCTGCACGTGCTTGGCTCTGATTGGCTGGCTTGGGCTGGCTGTCACATGGCAACACGTGCTTGGCTCTGATTGGCTGGCTTTGGCTGGCTTGCGATTGGCTGAGGCGGTGTGGCGCGTAACAATTTACAATCGGGCAGAGTTCCGTCTTAGTTACAGTAAAACAGAGAAGTGATCTAAATATGAGATAGCGCGGCATTTTATAGTTTCTCCGGTAGTAAGGCGCTAGTTTGGCTTGGCTCTGATTGGCTGGCTTGGGCTGGCTGGCACATGGCTGCACGTGCTTGGCTCTGATTGGCTGGCTTGGGCTGGCTGGCACATGGCTGCACGTGCTTGGCTCTGATTGGCTGGCTTCGGCTGGCTTGCGATTGGCTGAGGCGGTGTGGCGCGTAACATATTAGTCCACTCGAAAATGTCAATACATCTGCATAGTACTGAGGCGCGTTCAGATAATGGCCGCCAATATCATCCAATCACGTAAGAGTATTTCAGTTATAAACGTCAGAGCGTTTTACAACCATCAAATTCGATGGTTGTTCGGTTGTAACTCGCGCCGACACTCAAAGGTCTTGAACGGGCCGGTTGTTTCACCCGGTTGTCACACTCGAAGGCATTGAACGGGGTTAGAGCGAAAAGTTGTACTTCGCGCGAAGGCGCTGAACGCGCCTCTGCACTGCGATACTTCAACAATGTAGCAAAGCAGGAATCACAAACCTTTTCTGTTTAAAGTGAAATAATGAATGCTATCACAGAATGATAGTAGTTATATATACTTTAAAAAAAAGTATATGATGTGATAGAAAATAGTGAATAGCATACACGGTAAGGT
The DNA here is from genome assembly GCA_963935595.1 of Schoenobius gigantellus. Lineage (NCBI taxonomy): Eukaryota > Metazoa > Arthropoda > Insecta > Lepidoptera > Crambidae > Schoenobius > Schoenobius gigantellus. The sequence goes on from OZ012549.1 coordinate 6,275,773, forward strand.
TCTTTAAATCCCTGTTACAGTTACAATAAAAACTGTATTCTATTTGCCAAATACATTCAAGAAATACCCATTTCAAGAAATACATACTATAATATTCAGTTGTTCATATACAATTCAATTAAATTTCATAATATTCACTTAAAATTCTCAGGAAATCCAAAACAAAAGAACCATTTCAAGTGTTCTCCATTAATTTGCTTCTGGTATTTTTAAGCTTCTGCGGGCTTGCCATTTTAATGAAACTTTAGTGAGACACCATCGTTTGCTATTAAGATAGGTATGTTTGACATGCAATACTCGTCAATTGCATGCGTTATTAAGACCCACTGGTTCCGGAAGTGAGGTTCGGAAACCACACAGGCTCTTCGACAATCATTAAATGTCAATGTCACTTGTTTTCAAGTCAACGAGCTTAACAACATGCTTGACAGATGCATAGTGACGCACTGACCTCAATAATATTTGATTGACGTGACGTGAGATGGGTACAATCGGGGACGAAATTATAATTTTTACTTATTGCAATACCGAATGTCTGAATCATAGGGTTGGCATATAAAAGATGTTTGCTCTTTTAGCAATGTTCGCCATTACACATGCTAATGCTTATTTTATAATCCTTTTTTTATATTAACTCTTAAATGTGTATTGTATAATAAAGGATATACCTACATACGTCTTTATACATAATTCTGTACAATGTAAAATTTAAATATTCTGCATGTATAGTAAAATAATGAAAAAGGGTGAAGTCTCGTGCAATCTCCTACTCTTTAGACTTTGTAACTTCCAACCGCAGCCTTGAAAAATTTTTTCGTTTTCTTTGAATAAATTAACATTTGAAACAATATTACTTAATTTTAATTGAAACAGTAGTACAATTTTGATTTGACTGTATTAATCATAAATTTTATGACAACTATTAGGCAGAGTAACATAAAATTTATCTGACTAAAACTAAAAGTTTTCATTACGACTAAAATAGTTCTGTTTTATTTTGAATTCACAATTTTTTTGGCAATGAATTGATAATCGAGAAAATTAAACATGCTCGTATTATTAACAATGAAAATTCATCTCCTAAATCCAGTCACGCCTGGCCACGCGCCGCATAGGACACCGCATAGACCACACGGCTTAGTTCGCTTTCATTTACGTGACGTGAATTCTTCATTGATACATTCCGTGACACGTTCATTCATGTGCCTAGTCTTCAAATCGAATTAATAGGAAATAGTTATAACTTCGATAATCGTCATTGATTGATAGTTACAATATGTTGGTTACTAGTGTCTTATCAACGGACACTACTTAGCTTTAGCAGTCTTATGCACACACAACTTCACTAGCGAGTTAAAGGAAAATTCAATCCAATAAATGTTTTTAGCCTACTTACCATTAGCTTCATATTATTATGTCCTATATTGTACTGTACACAATTAACATTTGTCGATGGTTACATAACTAAGTTATGAACAAGAATTCTACATTGTCACGTAGTTCATTTAAATCTTTCGATTAAAAATTACATTATTATTGTTGCATTATGTTGGTGATCAATAAATAAATAAGAGATCTGTACCAACCAACCCTAGCGAGAAAATACATACAACAACAAACCAATATTTACTGATATAACTAGAAAAACATACATACAAATAAGTATAATAATAATTATGAAAAGTTGGTTGGAAAATGTCCTTTCACTTTTAATTTGAATGTTGTGATAGTCGACTCTCTCCTCTCGTACATTAATTGGCAGCCTGTTCAACAGTTGGGTAGCTCGGATGGTGAAGGAATTAAGCTGTGTTAGCGTAAGTGTACCTATAAGTGTACGCTTGGGGCGACAACTTGGTAGATGATGGAAACGGGATGAAATATTGGGGGACATTTTGTTATTGCTACTAAGTTGGCAAACAAGCAAACCGCCCACCTGATGGTAAGTGGTAACAGACACCTATAATACATGTGGCTACTGTGAGATTCGCAGTGAAACTGTAACCCCCACAAGAACCACAGTGTACGTTGCCAACTTGTGACATCAGATGTAAAATCACGGTACCCAGTAATTTCAGTGCCATATTTTACCCTTCAAACCGGAACACAGCAATGCAAGCACTGCTGCATTGCGGCAGGAATAGGTAAGACGGAGGTACCCAAGCACACGACCCTGGTACAGAGTCTCCCTCCGGTAAATAGGAGATGGAGGTAATTTAGGATTTCATACACAAGGCAAAGGATGTATCTGTAAAATCAGTTTGGAAGCCATTTGAGAAGCTGACGATATTGAAAAACGTACTCATATTTTCTGAGACCAAAAATAATACGAATAGCCAAAAAAGCCAAGGGGGCCGGGTGGGCCATGCCCACCCCAGTATGGTCTAGTGCTCACCCCTGAATGTTAAGCTACCGATTCAAAATTCTAGTATGAACACCAAAATACTAATAACTTCACACGAAATCATGGGCCAGGCCCCCCTGGAAAAAACCCTAGATACGCCAATGACAGCTTATACCATAATTCTTCTGTTGCATTGAAATAACATATGTTAGCGTAATCGAGAACAGGGAGAAGGGAGGCTGTGCAGGCATAATTTTAATTTTATATGGCATAAAAAAACCTGTCAAGTCCGAATCTTAGTTGGACTCGCGCACCGAGTTTTCTGTAAAGACTTATCTTAGTAAATACACAGATAATATAATACTACAGGGTAAATATAAAAGTTCCTTTCTGTGTGTGTACATATTTAAGGCTTTCAGTTTTTCCTTAATATACTCGATAAGACGTTGCTTCTTGTCAAATTTTATGAGTCTAGGTCAACGGGTAGTACCTTATAGGTTTTGATTTCCTTGTTAAATAGCAAAATTTACGAAAATATACTGACATAAACGGCTATATCTTTTGATTACGTTAATTTACACGTAAAATCATATTTTCATAGATAAAAAAGACCGTAGAATACTCAGAAATTTGATGTTCTTGCCAGACAAACGGACAATAAAGTGATCCGATAAGGGTTCCGTTTTTTTTTCTTTTGAGGTACAGAACCCTACAAATACTGAAGTCGCTTGAAAAACTGAAGTGAATATTGAAGTCGCTTGAGAGGCTTAAGTGAATACTGACTGAAGTCGCTTGAGAAACTTAAGCGAATACTGAAGTCGTTGAGAAACTTAAGTGAATGCATTTTATAAGAAGGAACGAAGTCACCAATAGAGACTTCAGTTTCACTTTGTGATTCGAATCACAGATGATGAGATCCAAGCCAAGAACACAGACATAGGTCCCTCACACTGCAGTGACTGCACTCACGATACAAGGGGCCTTTTTTTTTTTTTCTCGTGGGGAAATGCGTAACCGCACCGTACCCGCCGTTGGCTAGACGACGAGCGTGTTTGGGGCTCTCCCGGCAGCGTGCCAGGCCTACCCACTAAAACCCCCCGGTGTTCTCCCTGCCCTTAGGGGCGCGCTAGGTAAGGTCCACAATGCGACTCCACTACCCACGCGCCCAGGCAAGCCCGACCAACCGGTCGGGCTATCGCCAAGGGGGGATTGCCCGAGAACACCAGGGCAATCCCCAGACGGAGGGCCTTACGGCGGCGTGCACGGGGCCAACCGTGCACGCAGGCCTCCACGGCAGGGTCATTAGACTGGCATCGCTTGAGCGAATGCCCGCCTTCGCCTGCCTGTCTGTCTACGGCGGATGGGAGCGGCTTGAGGATCATTCTCCCGCTCCCTCTCCGCGGCCTCCTTCTGCGAGATGACGTCCTCGCAGAAGGAGGCGACAGCCCCCCATTCCGCCTCGCCGCGGAGCATGGCCACGACCATGCTCGGCAGCGAGAGGTCTCCGCCTCCCAGCGCAGCGTTGAGTTCACTGCGCTGGCGTCGCCAGGCCGAGCACACCAACAGGGTGTGCTCGGCAGTGTCGTCAGGAGCGTCGCAGTGATGACACTGCGGCGTTTCCTCCCGAGGCGCGACTCGGTGCAGGTAGTGACCAAAACAACCATGTCCGGTCAGTACCTGAACCACGCGGAACGAGAGACCGCCCTGCCGGCGCCCTACCCACTCCTCCAACACCGGACGTATCGCTTCTATAGTCCGGTGGCCGGCAGCTGGGAAGGCGAGTGCCTTGCCCCATCGACGCAGAGCCTCCCTCTGCGCCTGGGTACGAACCCGCTCCACTTCCTCAGGAGCTGGTCGTCCCCCCCGTTCTCTAACGGCAACCCGATGTCGATACACCTCCGCATGGACGCGTGCATCGACATCCCACGGCGTTTGGCCCGCAAGAATGCAGGCCGCGCCGTGGCTGACCGTGCGATAAGCTCGCACGGCCCGGGTTGCTATGACCCTCAGCGGACGTCGCAAGAGGGCCACCGTTCGGGGGACGATACAAGGGGCCTAGTCAAAGTGACAATTCAAAAACGATAACGAAATTCGATAGGAACAAATATACAGGATTGACATAATATGCCATTGCTAAATGACGTGGCAAATCGATCAAGAACATCGAAATGTAAATTGGTAGACTGTATAGATATTCGCAACGAATCGATAAAGATGCGAATTGTGTCTTACTTTCATTATTAACACTACTCAAAATAACTCGTTTTTCATTAAAAATGAAATAAAATTATATTAAATTTAATCATTTATTCGAACATTTGTTGGAATACTATAAACATGGTGTGGCCATTATTTTGTTTTAGTAAATAACCAAAATTTTGTTTTCTTAAAGAAAGAAATAATAAAAAAGTATATGCTGCGTACAGCTCATTAAATAGACTGCGTAATTTTCTACCGACCAGTACCAGGATAACGCTAGCTCAGTCTCTTTTACTATCCATCCTAGACTATGCAGATAACTGCTGCGTTGATCTTACTGAGGATCTTCTCAACAAGCTCGAGCGTCTTCAGAATCTCTTTATCCGGTTCATTTTTAATCTTCGGAAGTATGATCACGTTTCAAACTTTCGCGCCAAACTTAAGAGGATTGTGAAGCTGTAAATTTTCATACAAAAAGCGATAACGCTTTTCTCCCACTAAACATAGTCCAATTTTCATAATTTTTGGAAATGTTGTAGATATAATGAAGATCTAGGTTTGTACGTTTTGATTTTGAAGAAATATTGCTCAGAATATAAATTATTAGCATCTAAATATCTATATTTTAGACTTAAAAACTACCTCGAGCATTTTTATCTTTATTTGACTAAATTTTACTGAATTACAAAAAAAGCAAAACGTACAAACATAGTTTATGGTATACTGAATCGAATGAGACCAAAAGTGTCTAATTTCGTAAAGGTTTAGGGGGGTAAAACAGTTATCGCCCGAAACAATATTTCAAACAGGAATTGTAGGCAATTTCGACCAGTTCTTGCAACTCTCTCTATCGCACGATACGGGTCGGGGGCAGGGGTATAATGGGGCATAATGTAGTGATGTGACATGATGTTATCGTAGTTATTGTTGCCTAGGGAGGAGAAAGTAATATCGATATATCGATAAATACTGAAAGGAATTACTCAAGTCAGAATTATTAATCTACACAAATACCTTCTACATGAAAAAGTAAATGTCTTTTCGAATACGTTTATCGATTTTAGTGTTTTATTTTAAGGATCTTATTTCAATACAAACCTTATTTAAGGGTAAGCAGCCTGTAGCCTGTTTACTAACTGTAAATTTCCAAAATCAAAATAAGAAAATAAATTGTAAGTATGTAGTTGTTTGTTATAATAGATATGTGCCACAAAGACACAAACTCAAAAGAAAGGCCGTTTCCTCGTTTTTTGTTACTTGTGATATGTATTTGTTATGCATTGTATGTTCGTTATCGTATTCTAAGTTGCTCACAAACTATTTTTCGTATAACCAAGTTGGAGCAGCTAAAAACGTGTAACAAACTATATGCAAGTAGCGTTATTTCAATATTATTTTATGTGTACTCGCGATATGGAATCTACGAATGTATAAAAAATACAAACGACAAAGTAAATAATATATGTAGGTAGGCAGGGTAGGCATATAATAATATGTGGAGAAGGCACCCTTCGTACGGTTTTGAGGTTTTTTTTTCATTTTAACAATATAATTTAAAGCAGCTGATTACATATAATCCTACTAATAGGTATTTTTTTCATACGACAGGGAAGCTCTTGGCCTTATATCGGCAACAGCAATGCTATTAACATGTTATTATGGCGACAAACTTAGGTAAGACGGTGGTAGCTAGCCAGGTGGGCTTAGTAGCCCTACCACCAACCAAACCGAGCAGAAGAGCTTCTGTCCCCGATGGGAATCGAACCCCGGACCTCCCGATCAATACCCGGTGGCCTCAACCACTAGACCACGGAAGTGGTAAAAATTAAAATTCTAAAACTATTAGTATAACTAGGTACCCGAGATTAGTGTATAAAAATGAGAGGTATTTTATATTTGTTGCATAATTATGACTTAACTCTAAATTGAATTTCGTCCGAATCTACCCCACACATGGGGTACTTTCATACAGTATTATTCCTGTATTTCTGACAGCATAGACTTTTCATCGACTGCTTGACTACAAGTATTCTTTGGTTAATAACTTTGTACAATGTTTCTAAAAAAAGTTATTTACTCAATAAAACGCCCTTGCCCTTACGCCGACGTGTAAGATCCTTTGCTGCGTTTTTTAATTGCGGATATGTCAGTCCAGTCTTCTTTTTTAATGTCATCTAGCCACCTTTTCCTTAAGGAGGCCTATACCGCCATGGTAAAAGAAAAGGCTTAGATGATGAATAATATTAAAAAAAAATTATATGATTATTTTTGTTGGTGTTCACCTCAATTTCTTTAATAATAAGCCAAACGTAGCTTCTGTTTTGCTGCTGACTAATTCAAAGATGGATGGAGATGGAGCTAGTTGCAGATGATGTTACGTTTGGCTTATTATTAAAGAAATTGAGGTGAACACCAACAAAAATAATCATATTATAAAAAAATATTATTCATCATCTAAGCCTTTTCTTCTACCATGGCGGTATAGGCCTCCTTCAACTTTCTCCATTCCGTTCTATTTTGGGCTACTCTAATCCAGTTCGTGCCCACCATCTTTACGATGTCGTCCTTCTACCGCATTTGTGGTCTTCCGTTGGGTCTTTTACGCTTTCATGGCCTCCACTCTAAGCCAGTTCTGCACCACGAGTCCGGCTTTTTGGCTATATGTCCAGCCCATTGCCACTTGAGCTTTGCTACGCGGTGTGTAATGTCCGAGACCTGACTCCGTTTTCGGAGCCAACTATTCGTTTTCCTATCCCGGAGTGTTACTCCTACCAATTTTCTTACCATTGCTCTTTGTGCCACCTCTAGTTTTTGGACGATGGCCTTAGTTGTTACCCATGCCTCGGCTCCATAAGTAAGCACTGGTAGGACACACTGGTTGAAGATCCGCGCTTTCTGTTTTATGCTAATGCTCATATTAAAAGCAAAGCCAAGTTTTGCAAAAGCTGCCCAGCCCAATCAAGAAAATATTATTATTATTTATTATTACTTTTTATTTTTGTATCCCTGTTCCTATTTAGTTTGTATGTAAAAGTATTATTATATGTTTAGTGGTTTTTTCAGAAAAGTTTCACATCTCAAATGCAAATCATTTAATTTAGTCATTCATCTTAAAAAATGGTATTTTCCTTAGAGAGGTAAATGTAGGATACATACTTTCATAACAAATATTCCTCACCCTCAATCCTATAAGGTATAGGGATACCAAGTAAGTGCCTTTACAATAAATTTCAATACAGAAATAATTTACGAAATGTAAATAATTTCTGTATTCCGAAACTTATCTACTAAATATTATGAAGAAAGAACGTACTTAACGTTTGTATTTTTGTTTGTAATGGATAAACTCAAAAACTACCAGACTGATTTTAAAAATTCTTTGGCTAATAGAATGCTACATTATCACTGAGTAATATAGGCTATAAAATTGTTTTTCCTATGTGAAAACATAAAATTCCCACACGAAAAACGAAAGTAACGATGGCGAAATTGCGAGCGGAAAGGGAGTCAGAAATATAAGCAACGCAAAACTTTAAGAACGATAGAATAATAATCTCGAGCTCTCGCGCCGGCCGCCCGCCGCCAAGTCGCGCGCTGCAGGCTATCGTAGTGTGCGTGAGAATTTGCGTATGTTGTATTTGTGGTGTAAACGCCAGACGGGAGGCGGAGCGGTGTGAAACAGATAGCATTTTAGAAAATACCTACTCGCGCCGCGCACGATTACTTCACAATCCTCTTGGCTTCCCATTCGCAAACGTAGAGACTTACACGTTCTAACACATTTATATTCTATCCTCTTCTGTCCTAATTCTCCTCCATATCTGAAAGAGGGTTTTTCATTTCGTTCCTCTTTAACCAATAGAACATCCCGTTCCTGCTACGACTGGCTATACCTTCCTACTCAAAACAGTTCCTCTCCTATTCCTTTACTGTGCAGGCAGTCCGATTATGGAATGCTTTGCCTGTCAACATACGGAGGGCGCGTACTTTGACATCCTTCAAGGCACTGGTGAAGAAGCACTATATGTTTCTCTTATGATACTTATATATTCTATACATCCTTCATTTTATTTATTTATTCCTTATACATTGCTTATTTTAATGTCTTAATCTAACTTCTATTACTATCTTTAAAAAATTGTGCACTATTCCACCTCTCTGCTGTTTTTACCTCTTATTATCTATTTTTGTATGGTTGCCTGGAAGAGATTGCTGCGCAGCAATAAGGCCGCCTATTGCTTTTGTTTTTTATTATGTTTTTCTCTATGTTTTGTAATGATGTGCAATAAAGTTTTAAGTGTGTGTGTGTGTATGAATAATTCGACACAGCGATCGCTACAATCCTGTTACGTTAACTAAGAATTAGGTTTTTGTTATCTCAGAGACGATGACGGCTTTAGATATCGTTTTCCACTTACCGGCCCGTTTACACAGATACATATTTGCATCGCAACTGTATCGCTGCAAAATTTCGCAGTGTGTAAGGGGCCATAGCCCAAAGAATTCAGAGCCTTTAAGTGGCAGTGAGCAGAGAACACTTCGCAGGATTGACGACCCTAGGGCGGAATGGTGCTCTAACGACGATCCCGATAGTGTCGTTACGGAGGTAGAAGTATCTGGAGGGTTTTTAGCTGGTATGGGGTCTTCTACTCGAGTCCGGCATATCCTTGGGGTGTCCTCGTCAGTCGGCCCCTTGTCGAATCCGTAAGAAGGATTTTCCCTCCTAAAAAAAAAGGGCGGAATGGTGGCGGGCATGTATAGTACGGATACAGTTTTACATGGTAAGGAGACGCAGCGTTGGTAGGGGAGGTTATCATGATGATAGTTTGGGGTTTGAATCAACCTCGCCCTTTATTTTTTTTGACGGGGGCAAATGCGCCACCGCACCGTACCCGCCGTTTTGGCTAGACGGCGGGCGTGTGTGGGGTTGGCCCGGCGGAGTGCCAGACCAGGTGTTCTCCCTGCCCTTGGAATCAACCTCGCCCTAGCGTTCTACCTAATGGCAAATCATACCGATTAGGTTAATATAGATATTAAATGATCTATCAATACGTGTTCTATAAATATGACTTGACTAGAGATTTTTTATTCACAGAACTTTTTCTATCAAACCCACCTGTAATGCGGTTACTACATGTGGGTTGGATAAAAAAAAGTTCTGTGAACAACAAATTTCTATGCAGTTATACATTTATAGAACATATATTGATTGATTATTTAATAATTATGTAAGTTCAGTTTTTTTTTTCAATAATTGTGCTCGTATATTAAATTTGAATTTAAGTAAATTTATTTATCCAACATACACCTTTATAGGAACTTATTGACATACTAGAGTTGCCCGCGAACTACGTTTCTCTGTAAAAAGATCAAAATTGTAGATTCCTTATTTTTTGGATGGCAATTTCTCAGCTTTCTATGAGGATTTTTAAAAAATCCTTCCTTAGTGGTCGCCACATAAGCCAACGGACTCCTGTACCGAATTCTATGTTTCTAGCTCCAGTAGGTTGCATGGGCTCTACGTTGATACCTCAGTCAGACACTCACCAGAGCCTCTTGTAAATACAGATAATGCATTTTAACTAATTGACACATTAATGGTCAATTTCACCAACCTTGACTTGATTAGCTTAGGACAAAAAATGACAGCATACGTCTTAAGGTGCGTTTATACCAAACGAACAAAAGCTAGAACAAGAGCATTCTTTCGGGATCCTTTAATGTAAACCAAAGCTCGTTTTGAGCGTTTACACTAAATGATGAACGAGCAAGAATGAGAAACAAGAACTAGAATTCTTGCACAATAGATGTTTAGATCAGCCGAATCGCTAGAACACAAGAACGCTTTGAAGGACTGAGCGCATCCGAACACGCAAGAACGCTCTAAGCAACTGTTCGCACGCTCTAGGGCCGTTTACATCAAGCGAGCATTCCTAGAATATTCCATGATAGCACAAGGAAAGAATGCTCTACATCTGCCTACACTAAAAGAATTTAATAGACTGGGGACAGAATGAGCATTCGCTCGTCTGTTGTAAATCGGCCTTTAGGAGTTTCCTAAGCTATAAGTTGGTGAAATTGGCCATTAATCACTGGATTTACAATAGAAGTTCAAATCATCTGCCGAACGAATTTTCAACCTTTTTATCAAATTGCTTATAAAATTTAATACAGCAGACTTACAAACTATGTGGCTCTCAAATATCTATTTTGTTTAATTAACTATGTGATTTACTAATAATTTACAGTAGACGTACAAACTACTGTGTGGCTCCACAATATCTATTTTTAACCGACTTCAAAAAGTTCAAAAACTTCTTCTGTTTGTTACCTTATAACTCCGTCATTTTTAAACCCATTTCCAAAATTATTTTTGTATTCGATAGAGTATACTGCAAGAGTGGTTCCACGGTCACCAAAGTTAGGATCTGATGATGGGATCCCATGGAAATTGAGGAAAACCCTTAAATTTTTAGGTGTGTCCAACGAGTTTTGTGTGTATGTTACGCCATTATGGTGTCCCATACGGCAGCCTGCATAATCGCTGGCACTCCCCCGTGGGAACTAGTGGCGCATGTCCTGGCGGCAGCCTACCGTGTACGAGTGGAAACCAGGGATGGGGCCCGTAGGTTGGCTCCGAGAGAGCGGATCACAGCTCTAGAAGGGGCACGGGACGAGATGTTCCGTCTCTGGCAGGAGAGCTTGGGTAAGCCGGCTTCTGGAACTCTCCGGAGGACCGTAGAGGCTCTGCTTCCTGGGCTAAAACCATGGGCGGAAAGAAGCATGGGTCACTTACATACCATCTGGTGCAGATAATAAGCGGTCACGGCTGCTTTGGCCGTTACCTGTACCGGCTAGGACGTGAGATGACCCCCCAGTGCCATCACTGTGACGCTGCTGAGGACTCAGCACAACATACCCTCGATGAGTGTGCTGCCTTTTCATCCCAGCGCAGCACACTGGTGTCGTGCTTCGGCCCCGATCAATCTCTCCCGTCTTTGATCTCGAGGATGGTCGGGAGTGAGGAAGCCTGGAACGCGATGAACTCTTTCTGTGTCGATGTCATGACACAGAATGAGGTGGCAGAGCGCTCTAGGGAAGACGACCCACAGGCAGATCCATGCCGTCGCAGAAGGGTAGGACGAAGAAGGAGGCAATTTGTCCGCCTTCTCCCTCCTGACGGTGACCAGCGGGACCCGGGCCTGGGAAGCTCGAGTCCTGCATTGCACAGGACACTGTCAGTCGTCGATGCTCCAAATGCCCAGGAGCGTCGGTCTATCCATTTAGGGGAGATGAGTGGGGAGCAGATGCTGACGAGGTCATGGAAGTGTCCGAAAGGGTTCCCATGGCCTTGTCTGGTAGCGACACGTCCCTCCCCGGCTTGTCCTCCTCATCTGTTAGTGGGGAGGATGCGGCGGTGATGGACGTGCCCGCACCAGGGCTTATGTGATGGGTATCGTTGGGTTTTAGTCGGTAGGCCGCGGTCTCCTAATGGCACTTTGCCCCCAGTGGCCGCGGAGAGTCCGACATAACCTCGCGCTTTTCCAAAGGCGAGGTATGCATAACGCATTTCCCAACGTAAAAAAAAGGAGATCATCGTTTGGCGCCGACTTCAATATAGAAGTGTGATGTTGTCGGTGGCGCTGTGGACTAGAGCGTCGGTGGCGCTGTGGACTCGGCACTTGCCTTCCAATCGGGGGGTCGGGGTTCGAGACCCGCCATGTACCAATGTGTTTTTAGTTTTGAATTTCATATTTTGTCTGACGCTCCTACGGTGAAGGAAAACATCGTGAGGCAATCTGCATACATCTGCGAAGAAATTCAATGATGTATGTGAAGTCGACCAATCCGCACTGGGCCAGCGTGGTTGACTAAGGCCTAATTACCCTAACATATAGTAGGCTCGAATCCCTCGGTGGGGACGTATATGAGCTGTGATGATGATGATGAATATTATAAAGCGGAAGAGTTTGTTTGTTTGTTTGTTTGTTTGAACTCGCTAATCTCAGGAACTACTGGCTCGAATTGAACAATTATTCTTGTGTTGTATAGTCCATTTATCGAGGAAGGCTTTAGGCTATATAACATCACGATATTGTTATTTTCGGACATTCACGCGAACGAAGTAGTAGAAGTAACGAACTATAGTAACTATAGTTAACTAGCTCTGCCCGCGACGGGCAGAGCTAGTTAACTATATGATTAGCTATATACTGGAGATCCGGTTTGAAAAGTAAAACTTTCAGAAACGAAAACAATACAGTTTTGAATAAAAACAAACCAGTTGTGATTGCTAAACTTATCCAATAAAACACGAAAATAGCGCATAAGACGACACATTGGACATTTATTTATTCTACTGACAAACTAGTTCTGTCGAGAAAGTGCTAAATCACAACGAAATCTAGATCTCGGATGCTTTGCGCAAGAGTGTAGGCGCCGTACATTAATTGGCATAGTTTATGAAAAGGCAAGGTTGAGCGTAACCTCTTTGTGCTTGACACCAGCGTGCCAGGTTTAATAACCTGGTGATTATAGAACAATGCTTGTTAATATATTGTTCGTACTGTGTCAAGATCTCGACCTGAGACTGAAAGTGTTCCAAGAGTAATGCTATTGCCAACTTGCCAAGGTATGATGTCACGAAACGCACGCCTAGTGTCACCACTTAGGCCCTGAGTCTGTGCCTAAGCATCTAGTTATGGAAGTCCATAGTAGATTTTACAACAAGTACACAAATTTGTCCTACATCATAATATAGCGTCTAGCGAACTGTTATCGCTAGACTTTAACTCCGCGGCATGGCGCAACATCGACAATCTGTGAATACGATAAGAAAAAACGCTTACATCACACAGGAACACGAACTTCCGACCTGTGCAGTTCCACAAGTGTTATGTTATACGAGCGAATGAAGAAGTTAAGGATACTTATGTGTCACTGGTTCATTGTAAGTTCTCAAGTGCGTCGCATTTTCTCAGACAATTTAGTCATATAATCTGTTGAATAACGGACGATTAAAATGCGCGGGAGCATGTAATTATTGCTGTAACGAGTGTTTGGGTTAAATTTCAGTTTGATATCTCTGTGCTACCCTGTAAGGGTTCCATTTGTCCTATTTAGGTACCTATACCATTTGTCCTATTAGAGAGCGTCGGTAGCGCTGTGGCCTCGGCACTGGACTGTGCTCTGAATAGAATCCGGAGGCCCGCAATCGATCCTGCCATGTACCAATGTGTTTTTCGTTTCACGAATTTCATATGTACATTTATCTCACGCTCCTTCGGTGAAGGAAATCATCGTGAGGAAACCCGCACTCCCCTGCGAAGTAATTCAAAGATATATATGTGAAGTCAACCAATCCGCACTGCAGCGTAGTTTGACTAAGGCCTAATCGCCCTAACTAGTTAGGGTAGGCTCGTGCCCCTCGGTGGGGACGTATATGAGCTGTGATGATGATGATGATGAGGTACCTATAAATGGTGTTTAGTACCTAATACGCTACTAAACATCATTTCATACAATGTAAACCTCAGAACAAAGTGAAATTTATTGGGTTCTGTACTTTAACCCATATCCTCATTGCATGAGAACGGGTCATTCCATAGACGTAGAGAAATAGCGTAGCAGAACTGGATGGGTTGGTGTTGTGGTGATGATCAAACGGTTGGGCTGTAGAAAGCGGGCTATTGCGCCTTTCATGACTGCCCTATGTGTGGCCTGCGCGCTAGCTTGGCCCCTGATGTGTGCGATTATAGGCTCCCCCGTCTAGGGATTACCCCCATGTACAGGGGTTATCCCCACAGGCATTTAGATCCGGCTCGTAGCAGCTGGCCGAGCTGTCCCGGGGTGGTCCGGAGAATTGAGAATACCTAGACCCCGAGTCGCCCTGGACAAGATATAGAGGTTAGTTAATTGGGTATGCCCCGCACTCAGCAGGGGGACTTCCACACACGACTACCGAGTTGCCATAGGCAGGTACAGCGCGCAGCATTTCACCTCGTCAAAAAAGGGTTTTCCCAGAAGTATTCCATCTCTTCGCATAGGCGTGATTTTAGTAAGATAAAGATTCTAAGTCGGCTCCTACGACATCCACGAGAAGAAAGGTACGTGTTCTAAATCCTTCACCGCATCGCTTAAGGCCGCCTATTGTTATTGTGTTTCCGTATGTGATATGTCGGGCTATGTATGATATGATTATGAAATAAATAAATTAACATTTCAGTCAAGAGATGCCCACTGTTGGACATGCCTCTCCCAGGCATCTCCAAACCAATTGGTCCTGCGCCTTCCGCCTCCATCCGCCTCCTCCATAAAAAATATTTGGCGTCATTAAAAATTCGATATTTTAATAGAAACTGTCGTATCAAAAATCTACCCAAACCAGAATCTCTCCTTAACCGAATAACCAAATTAATGTTCTAATTCCCCATACATTTTTTTTCACATGCCCAACTATTTGTTTGGAACCGTTAGTCAAATGTTAGGGTTTTTATGTGGTAATTATAACTGTGAGCTTAGAACTTGAGATTAGAACATGATTATAGGCATACATGTGACACCATTCCATCTTCTATTAACGAGCCGATCCGATCTTCCCGTAGATGTCTTAACAGACGACTAAGGAGTATTTCAACCAACACAAAGTATGCTAACAAAGAAAAGATGGATAGCTTAGATACCTTTTATTTCGACTCAAGACCGGAAGCATCACACACAGGTTTTACAACAATTTTATGCAATAAGCCCCTATTAAATATACTCGTCAATATTAGGTAACATACAAGTAAGGCTGTTATTTTTCTAGCCACGATTTAGTAGAAAGCTAACCACATAATCTCGACAATACGCGCGGATCAAGTGAAACTGGCTGATAAAATCTAGTGTGCTTTTGCGCATGCTAAACGTGTCCTTACATTGTATACTAGCTTTTCGCTCACAGCTTCACCCGCGTTGTTTTTTTTTCCCGTGGAAATTTTGTATTTTCCCGTAGGAAAAGTTACTTTGTAGCCTAGATGTTACTCAGTGATAATGAAGCATTCTGTCAGTGGAAGAATTTTCGAAATCGGATCAGTAGTACCGGAGATTACCCCGGACATCCAAACTCGCAAACTTTAGGTCTTTATAATATAAGTATAGATGAACGGATATTATTCAAGTACTGTACATTGAATGTCGCAGTTTACATTTAATTATTATTTGAATAAAATTATAATTAATATTAATTTATTATTATGATATTTTGTTCTTATAATGATTTTCATTTTGACATTCCTTCTGACTATTAAAATGACCATTAATATTAAGATTTAAGTTAATTTTATAAATAGCATGTTAATATTCTCCGAGCGTCGGTGGCGCTGTGGACTCGGCACTTACCTTCCAATCGGGAGTTCCGGGGCTCGAGACCGCTATGTACCAATGTGTTTTTCGTTTTCGAATTTCATATGTACATTTGTCTGACGCTCCTACGGTGAAGGAAAACATCGTGAGGCAACCTGCATACATCTGAGAAGAAATTCAACGGTGTATGTGAAGTCGACCAATCCGAGGCCTAAACACCCTAATTAAGCCCCCAGGTGGGGACGTATAGGAGCTGAGATGTTAATGTTAATATACCAATGATTTATAACTGTGAAGCATGACAATTAATATTATATGTATATCTTGAATTTATTACGAGTAGTAAGAATATTGATTTATATTTATATCCAATTATAAATTTAAACGTTCTATAGTAGTTAATATATTTTACGTTAACGTCTGTCAAGTAGTTGTTAATCGTAAACTTAATACCGATATTCAAATATAAAATATGATAAACCGATAGTCGATATCGAGCGCGTTTTCGATAAGTCTTGAAATCGGCATTACGTAATTTACGTAAGTATGTATAATTCACGTAGTCTATAATGATTCCAAACAAGAGGCGAAGTCAAGGATTGGCCAAACGTATGGTACTGATATCCAAAATCCCGTGATGCCAGTATAAGCAAAGTAGTACCTAAACATCATAACGAACCAGCTGATATCGTCTTTCAGATCGAAGTACTTCTCTGTCTCTCAATACAGCGAAAACCTATCTCATTTGTACCAGATTAATTCAAATCCCTTGGGATATCTATGCACCCTTACTATAAATTATTATATAAGTTATTTTGTAGGCAAGTTGCATAGCGGCAATTACAGGAAATTCCGCATTCGTTGCTCACCATGATAGAGGCACAACCAGATTCGTTACACTCTCACGCGTCCTTGTAAGTTAAAAACACGATGACATTGTGTTTAAAAAACTGTAAATAAAGTCAGTGAGGTGATAAAAAGTCACTGAAGAAATCGAAATCATCTTGAAAATATGGATAACATCACTTTGAACTGATCTGATACCTCGTGAATATCGCAATGATTACCGCTATGGCCCAAGACGCTATGACCAAGGAGCGTCGGTGGCGCTGTGGCCTCGGCACTGGACTGTGCTCCGAGTAGAATCCGGAGGCCTGCGATCGATCCTGCCATGTACCAATGTGTTTTTCGTTTCACGAATTTCATATGTACATTTATCTGGCGATCCTACGATGAAGGAAAACATCGTGAGGAAACCTGAATACACCTGCGAAGTAATTCAAACGTGTATGTGAAGTCAACCAATCCGCACTGAGCCAGCGTGGGTCGACAAAGGCCTAATTGCCCTACCATAACTGGTTAGGGTAGGCTCGTGCCCCTCGGTGGGGACGTATATGAGCTGTGATGATGATTGCTCAAGTAACTATTAACAAAAATAATACTTGAAGATTTAAAAAAAAATCAGGAAGGTATGCTCAAATACAAACTATTCATTGCACCTCGAAATATGGAATCTGATTGATTCTTACGTATATGTGTCCTATACATTGTCATAATATCGTTCTAATTCAGGTGGCAATTATGAAACACAGGCTGTGGCGATGCGTCAGCGTGTTCAAATGTTCAATGCAACATTTGCCATACCACGGACACCTGTGAGTCATTGCGAACATAACAACCAATGTTACACATAATCGAGCTTAAAAGTTTTAAAGCACCAGAATTTTTTGAGGGAATTTATATTACAATCAGTAGGAAAAAGATTTCATAAAATTTAAAGTTAGTGAAAAATTAAATAAAATTTGTATCAGACTTCCAGGTTACTAAAAAGATATGCATTTTATCACAATACATGCATGAAAAATAAATAAATAGTTTCATCACCTTAAATGGAATAATATCTTAGTATCCACCCCGAAACGGCTTGACCGGTTCTTATGAAATTTTTCGTGTTTATTCGGTAGGTCTGAGAATAGGTCGTAAACTATTTTTATACTCCTAGCTGATAAGGGTTTTTTGACATTATTATAGCGAAACGTAGTTCGCGGGTACAGCTAGTTCATCTTATACATTCTTATAACCATCTATTATTACAATAAATCTATAAATAAAGCATTTAACATAAGTTATGTTAGAAAATACTTTTGTCATTGTCATTCCAGTCTCGCTCCACTTGCATAACATTAGCTGACAATAGATTTTCTAAATATATTAATTTGTAACAGGACTAAAGTGACTAAAGCTACATTCTACTTAAGTGCTATTCAGTTAGCAATTGTTAAATTTGAAATTACAACCGGAACTTAAAATAGTAAAATAAGCACTGATTTAAAGTAAACAATGTTTTAAATGTTGGTGTATGACTAGAAAACAACTTCATGCTCATAATCCACCCTGGATTATGGGCATTAAGTTGTTTGCGCGAGCCTAATATTTATAAGTAGAGTTTCTGTAGTACTTTTTATAATAATAATTTTATATCGGCTCATCTCTTTGGGCAATCTATGAATATTTTTTAAAATTGCATTTGTAATGTTCTGGATGAGGTATTAATACACCAAATATTAATATCTCTCAAGAATATAACGAATGCAATTCTAAAAAATATTGGGTAAGTATTTCACATTTCTTTCCTTGTTTAAATTCAAAAACAAAGTAGTTGTGAAGTTGCAGTTTACTTTTTTTTATTGCAATTAAGTTGGCAAACAAGCAAACTGCCCACCTGG
Source organism: Schoenobius gigantellus (assembly GCA_963935595.1). Classification (NCBI taxonomy): domain Eukaryota; kingdom Metazoa; phylum Arthropoda; class Insecta; order Lepidoptera; family Crambidae; genus Schoenobius; species Schoenobius gigantellus. Next base: position 6,294,382 of record OZ012549.1, read on the forward strand.
TGGTAAGTGGTAACAGTCGCCTATAATACATGTGGCTCCTGTGAGATTCGCAGCTAAACTGCAACCCCCACATGAACCAAAGTGTACGTTGCCAACTTGTGACAGTCACGGTACTCAGTAATTTCAATGCCATATCTTACCCTTCAAACCAGAACACAGCAATGCAAGCACTGCTGTTTTGCGGCAGAAATAGGTAAGACAGAGGTACCCATGCACACGACCCTGGTACAGAGTCTCCCTCCGGTAAACTTAGGTTGTGTACTTATAAATATGTGGAAATTTTACCAGTTTATGATATTCTCCTAATGTGTAATTTAGTTCATAACTGGTTGTTTCCCAAATACCAATAAATAAATATTTTCCCTGCATTCTCTGATTAATACAAAATCAAATTTTAACGCTTAGAATTTATACATAGTCTGTTTTAATCAAAAATGTTTAGAATGTATTCTTGCCGTTTCAATATGTTAAATTATTTCAATTTTTTTCCAATTATTGTAAACATAACCAACGTTTAACCAACATTTTGAAACCAATTCCATATGAATTAGATTTATGTAACAATTTTCAAAAAAATATGTTACTAACCTATTACATAGAATAGATATGTTTTTTTAAATAGACTACAAGTCAAAGAGTTCTTTTAGAAAATAATTACGAATAATCTTTGTCAGAGTGTGCCCACCATATTCAACTTACTCGTACATATCCGGATATATCGGTATTCAATAAAAAGTTGAATGACATAGAGCAATCGCCAGAACACGTTTATCAATCAAAGCGAACCAGTTTTTTCGCGGCAAACTAATCAGAATCACAAGTTTATTTATTGGGCGTATTGTTTTAACGAGCGCCGACAAAAAGTGCTATGCTTTATCATAATATGTCATTCATTTGTATATACGTGCTATTGTTGTATGTCAATGTGATGGAGTCAATATAAACTCAGTACAGTATAGAAAGTACAATAAATATCGGAAAATGTTACCAGTGTGATGCACTGTATAAGTTTCATGTCCTTTTTTATTCCCCCCTTTCTTCCACATACAACCCTGATAATATGGGCAAGGGTCTCTTCTTAGAGGAGAAGGCCTTCACGCTGGCTAGACTAGTTGATGTGCTCGTATAAATTTTTAATTGATTTTTGATGTTTCGATTTGAATAGGTGTGTCGAATGGATGGAGAAGCCTATGTGGACTATCCACATAATGACTGACGTGTGTGGCGAATACAGAAGGACCTTGTTCCTTTAATTTTGGGTTTTCTATCTCTTTTTAGATGACTGTGTTATTGCGTTAAACTCCCTTGGATAATTTTTTTATCGCATGTGTTAATAATGTTTGTGCAGTGACGGATGGATAAGAATATGTGTGTTGATGTGTTTCTTTTCTGCCAATGGTTGTCAAAAGTGCGGACTAAGAGCTGATGTGGACTGAAGTCGTAATTTATGAAGTTGCAGTTACTGAGATTGTACATTCCACGAGGACGAAATATATACGGGTCCTTCTTCTCAAATATTGCTTAATTAACATAGCTCTACTCCACTAATTATCATCAGTTCACATACGTTCCCACCGAGGGGCTCGAGCCTCCTCTAAGTTAGGGTGTTTAGGCCTTAGTCAACCACGCTGGCCCAGTGAGGATTAGTCGACTTGACATGCACCTTTGAAACTCTTTGCAGATGCATGCAGGTTGCCTCACGATGTTTTCCTTTACCGTAGGAGCGTCAGACAAATTTTCATATATGAAATTCGTAAAACGAAAAACACATTGGTACATGGCAGTCTCGAACCTAAGACCTCCCGATTAGAAGGCCAAGTCCACAGCGCCACCGACGCTCCACTAATAAACAACCGGATATATGCTTCTTGTTCGGTTTTATTAAGAAACCGCACAAACCATACAAATACGAATCTCAGCATATTAGGTGAATTACTTTTCCGCGTTCACTAAAGCTCTCATATTACGGATATGACATTTAGAGAAATGGATGGTTGTTTAAGGGATATTGTATCCATCAAAGTAACCGCAAGATATTGGAATAGGTATATACGCAACCTGTAACAGAGTATCGGCAGGTAAGGTACCGGAGAGATAGGTTGTGAGGTCGTTCACTCAACGTACCTTTTATATATAAGATCTTACAATTAAATTAGTACTCAAATTTCTTATGGTTGTAGAAATAAAGCCTCGTTTCGCATTCGCACAACACAATTTTCCCGCTACGATACAGATACTACTGGTGGATTTGAAAATATTTTAACAAAATTCTGACAGTGGGTTTGGAACCATTTGTCTCATGATTTGTCGATAAATAATATAATTGTAGTGATAGTGATACTTATAGAAAAGTAAGCGAACAGATAGTTACTTAATAAAATCAATTACAATGCAATTTCCCGGGAATAAAGATCTGGAGGAATTCTTGAAACTCTTTTAAAAATATTATCTCCGAACAATGTTGACCTGAGGCGTCATATTTGTTGATAATTATTTTACTGCTTTTGTAACACGAAAGACGACAAAAATACTAAACTAAGAAATTGTGGACAATATTTTTTATTAAAATTTGACAAACATACTTATCTATGTAACTCTTCTTCAACTTTATTTTTATGTAGAGCTATCTAATATCCCTATTATATAGCTCTACATAAAAATAAAGTTGAAGTAGAGTTACATAAATGACCAATGAAATTACGTTTGCTTACCTCAAATATGGCAGTATTACATTATGTGAGCGATTGTCAAATAGTGAAATTGTTATCACCGCCTCTAAGATATAAAAAAATGTTTGGAAATCAAAATATCCGGAACAATTCCGCTTACTAATCGTTTACTAAAATAATTCGCATACCTACCTGTTTTCACTGCACCCTTTTTGCTCCGACCGAAAAACAAACAGACGTGATCTAGATTTCCTCAATAAAAACTATGCTGGTTTGTCGCATTTGTAATTAAACTAACTGACCGCAGGCGTATCAAATCATATCTCAAAAGATATGTCACGCTCCGTCGCATTTGATTCGATTTATCTGATCGTGGATATACATTTGAATATAATTAGCCAAACTGGCGTGAGGAAATCCGTGTCCCGCCTATATTAATATGCAGCACGATATACTTAACGTTTACTTAATAACATGCATAATGTTATTAAGCAGTTTGGGCGTGGTGCTATTGTTAGAAGTTTTTTGGTGTTATGTGTATGTCAGTTAAAGAAATTAATCACTGGTTCGGCGCCAATAATTTGTTGTTAAATGAAAGTAAAACAAAATGCATTAGATTCACTATGCCAAATGTTCGATTAGTTAAAGCCAAAGTCAAGGTTAGGGATGAGGAAATAGAGCTGGCTAATCAAACTGTATTTCTGGGTATAACTTTAGATTCTAAGTTACAATGGGGTCCTCATATTGAATGCCTATCGAACAGACTAAGTTCTGCAGCATACGCCGTAAAAATGATTCGTCAAATAACAGATGTGAAAACTGCGCGGTTAGTCTATTTTAGCTACTTCCACAGTATTATGTCATACGGGATACTACTGTGGGGAAATGCCGCCGATATTGGCTGCATTTTTGTACTGCAGAAGAGGGCTGTTCGGGCGATCTATGGGATGGGCTCCCGAGAGTCTTTAAGAGAAAAATTCAAAGAAATTGATATTATGACTGTACATTCACAATATATTTATGAAAACTTACTGTATGCACACAAGAATAAAGATATCAAATTCAGTAAAAATAGTGACTATCATAATTTAAATTTAAGAAATAAAGACAAGCTAGCAATGCCCACATATAGGCTCCATAAAATAAGCAACTCTTTTGCAGGTCACTGTATACGAATGTACAACACGCTGCCATGTAACATGCATGACTTGTCAGTAAATAAATTTAAAATTTTAATTAAAGCTCAGTTAAGCAAAAAGGCTTATTACAGTGTTAAAGATTTTTTGAATGATAAGGCAGCGTGGCGGTAAAAGAAATGAATTGCTCGTTCTCTGAATAGTTTTGTAATATTCACAATTTGTAAGACATTTGGCGATTTTAAAAGAGTTTTGGCACATGAGTTTCTTGCCCGATTCTTCTCATGTTAGCCCCTACATTCGGAATCGGGTCGCTCTTGGCGATTACATGCGCGGCAACAACTCCGCGGATGTACTTGCCACTAGCGCACGGGTTAGCTTGATTTTAGTCGAATATTTTTTATGTTTTAATAATTTTGTAAAATGTGTAAAATTGACGATTTTAAGAGCCCGCAAGGGCCTATGAAATAAAGTACTTTTGATTTTGATTTTGATTTTGATTTTAACAATAGAAACAATACACAGTTGTCAACATAGTTTTCTTACTAAAATAAAATGCTAAGCTAAATGAAAATAATGTGCACTTTGACATCTAAAATCTTATATTGAATCCAGTTCTTGAGCTTTCATTTCATGCTAAAATTTTCAGTTATAAAATATAATTTTTTAAGTTAAGGGGAATTGATCTTACATAAAGGTTACATAGAGAAGCAGGTACTTATAAGTTTTTTTTTATTACTAGACGCTTGCATTTTATCCGACTTCAAAAAAGGAGGAGGTTCTCAATTCAAAGCGTGTTTTTTTTGTGTGTATGTTACGCGTTTACGCCGCCGATTGTGGACCAATTTTCAAAATTCTTTTTGTATTCGATATCTCAAAATTATTTTTGCATTGATCTTTCACTGAAAAAATTTCATTCACTAAAATGTAAAAAAAAATATTTTACAAAATATAAAAACCGATTTCAAAAACACTGAAAAGTTAAAAATAATAATAGAATAGGTACAGACAACATCACACTTCTATATTAAAGTCGGTGCCAAATTTTAAGATTTTCTAGGAGATTATCGTTTGGCACCGACCTCAGTGTTTTTGAAGTCGTTTTCAGTGTTTTTGAAGTCGGTTTTTATTTCTTCTAAAATATTTTTTTATCTTAGAAAAAAGATTCACAAATTGGGTAAATTCTGCGTTTTATACATTCAAACTGTATATTACACAATTTATTTTATACAAATCATTGCATTTAGTTGCTTAGAAAAGCAGACAGCTTTTGTCACGTGTTAAATTTAATACAATTTTTTCCTATTTGATGCATGTGTCTAATCTATAGTTGGAATTTGTCTAGAATTACGGCCATGACCTTGTGGCAACTTTCTTTCTAGCCACACGACCCGCCGCCCGCCGCGAACCCAGACACCATTATGTGTCGGTTACATAACCACGAATTAGCATGGTGTCGGAATTCTTCGTTCTGTATTTATTATTGTTGAATTATGTTAGAAACGGACGCTTTGAGCCGTTGGTTCGACTTTTTGTATTTTATCGTTGGTTTTCGATGGTACGGTACGTAGTTTACTTATATGTTTTGTACAATAATGTTGGTAAACATGCATATTATCCACAGCGTGTGCTGCCAAATAATGACATAAGATGTATAGTTAGTAACTTTACTGTGTTACCATTGATTTACTACCAAACGCTACCAATTGCTTCTCAGAAGAATAGTTAGGATAAGGATACCAACACTGATGACTCAGTACCTTACCTCTGTCTCTGGTAAACATAAAACATCATTAGTAATCAATTTAAGCATTTCTTATTGGAACGAAGTTTCTTGTGGGACGTTGTGGAGACAGGGGCTCCGCTAGCCGGCAAAAACTGTACAGGTACGTTACAAAAAACGTTAAAGTTAAAAAGCGCTATTAAATAACTCGAAAACAACGCATCGGAAATCGATAACGTCAATATTAACGTTAAAAAGCGTTATTAAATAGCTTGAAAACAAGGCATCGGAGATCGAGACACCATGCGTATGATGTTAGAGAATTTTCTAGAGAATTGATTGAGATTATTAAATGTAAGCCATATTGATCATAAAAATGAAAAAAATGTACTCTTTAAATATAATAGATGTAATAAAATATTTGTCGAATAAGATAAGGAACTTCGTTCCTATCGGGCTTTTTTAAAAATGTTAATATGATGTGAAAAATGAAATGAAAAAATGAAAAAATCTTTATTTATTATCTTATTTACAAATCATTTTGAGTGGCAGGGATCTCCTTTTAAGCGTAATGCCTGTGTTAGGATACCCCGCTTTCCAAAGTTCCAGATACATTTCTGCAATTTATGCAAGTTAAAACGTATTTCATTAAATTAAAGGTCACAAGTACAGACTCATAAGGATATACATTTGGCAACAATTCCATATGAAACCTAGATACAAACCTTATGAACAATCAATCACAAATAGTAGTGGCGGTTTTCACAGTGTAAATGTAAAGCTTGGGTGGGAGCTCACTGCACATGAGCGTTTGTAACAAGACATTAAAAAAAACACCCATACCAAGATTTATAAATGTTTCCCTTAATAAACAGTATAAGGCAGTTAGAATACAATATGTTTTTGTTATTTTACTAACATACAGATATAATTCGATATTGTGAAACTATGATAATAGCAGATGCAAGATTTTACACTTTCATGTATATAGAATGTAGAATAATGAATTTAACCTACAATTAAGAATGTTGACGGCAGATTGTATACATAAACTTAAAAATCTTCATTCAATATAGACCTTTACAGGCACTTATTGACGTCAAAAATAAACATAAAGATCTTCAACCAAGAATCTAATTAACTAAATTATTTAATCCTTGTATATACACACACCCCAAAATGTCTGTTGGATGTGTAATGAAAGCCGACAAATAAAAGAACATCACAAAATTTTAAAAATGATTAATATGTAATTCAATAAATTACACCTCTGGCAGGATTTGAACCCACGTCTTCGAAATACCGCGTTGAAGCCATTAACAATTAGGTCGCTGTGGATCATCCATCTAGCACGAACGAAATTCCAACTGTATTGATCTCGTTTTCCTTTTTAACCGCCATCTAAAAAGGAGGAGGTTTCTCAATTCGACCGTATATATGCTTTTTTTATGTTTGTTCGCGGATAACTTCGTCGTTTATGAACCGATTTTGATGATTCTTTTTGTATTCGATAGAGGATACTCCTGGGGTGGTCCCAACATCTTAAGTCAGGATCTGATGATGGGATCTCATGAAAATCGAGAGAAACTAATTGTGATTCCTTTCACTAAAAAGATTTCATTTACTAAAAAGTTAAAAATAAAAAATATTTTACAAAAAATAAAAACCGACTTCAAAAACACTGAAAAGTTTAAAAAGGTTAAAATAAAAATATAAGAATAAGTACAGACAACATCACACTTCTTTATTGAAGTCGGTGACAAATTTTAAGACTTTCTATGGGATCATCGTTTGGCACCGACTTCCATATAGAAGTGTGATGTTGTCTGTACCTATTCTTATATTATTTTAAACTTTCTTTTCAGTGTTTTTGAAGTCAGTTTTAATTTTTTGTAAAATATGTTTTATGCCAATGTAGACTTTATTTACTGTTGATAGCTATCAATATCCAATTAAGAACAGATCTCTTGAAAATTGTTTATGAAAAAAAACCTATTCTATTAAATGTTTGAAAACAAATCGGTAAAGATTTTTAAAGTGGGTGTTGATACCATAGATTTAGTACCTATATTTTTGCTATCTATGGATGATACGTATTAAACGACTAGTTATTAACAGTGAATAAAGTCAATCAGATCAATACAGTTGAAGTTTTGTCAGAGCTGACAAGAGGTTGGTGGTCCAGTGGTTAAGGCGTCCACACGGTATGTTGAAGATGGCGACGCAGGTTCAATCCCCGATCGAAACGGATTTTTTTATTCTATTGATTTATTAATTTTTGAATGTTTATTTAGAATTTTTAAAGAAGTTAAAATTATAAAACTAGCTTAAATTTTCTCAAAATTCCTATCATAATATAAATAAACACTTTAACTAGAAATCTGTGTATTGCTCTTCACCGCAAATATTTCAGCATCGTCTAAGTACACTCAATACAACATCCAAGGCTGCATTAATACGTATCGCAAGTGGTTCGAACTAAACGACAATTTAAAAAAGGTTATTCGCATCATAAAACAAACATTATTACGGCACTTAAGCGGAGAAGCCGCAATATTTTATTCGCCTTATGGTATTGCAATAGGGATCAACTGCGAATGCCAATGTAAATGCCAATACGCGCTTCATTGTACTTCTCACTAGCGTTTCAAACGAAATAAGGCTATCACATAGGCTCAACAACCGCTGCCTTACCTCCAATCGTAGGAACAAAACAATTATTTTTATTAAACCATAGTCAAGTTTGTGAAATACTATTATTGTTATGTTGGCAATTTAAAAAAGGAAACCATAAATAAGAATTAGACCTTCCGAGTTTCTTGCTTGTTCTTCTCGAGAAGGCTCTCCCAATTTCCGAACAGGTGTAGAGTCAACTTTTTTTTCTTTTCATTTTATTTGTATTTCGCATACATTTTGATTATGGTTGGTGTGTATGTTCATACAAGTAAGGCTTAAATAATAAACTGAATATCTCAGTTTATTTCATTTTTAATGAAATTTTTGGTTAATTAGATTTTAGTGTTTTGTTTGATGTCAATAAGTGCCTAAGATAAAAGTCTATATATTGAATGAAGATTTTTGAGTTTGAGCTATTAGTTTATAACGACATTGTTATTTTAACGACAAACTTAGGTAAGGTTAAGCTCAAAAGCAAAAACTCTTCTGCCTCCATGGAGTATCGAACCCCGGACCTCCTGATGAACACCGAAGTCAACCATTAAACCACGGAGGCGGGTAAAGTGCTTTGACAACTCACAAAAGATGGATCCCGTTTGGTAATGCGTTACGACTTACGACGCAGTGGAACGCGAGCATTAGACAAGTTTTGGCCATTATTTCAGTCATAATTTTCAGGAAATATTTATTGACCATTGTGTGCAGAAGTGTTAACACAAAATTTCTCCCAAATTTTCGTAATAAAAAGGCTTTATATTCACCACTGTGATGCGCCAACTTGACCTTTTGTGAACGGTAAGTACATATCGGCATTTCCGTTCGGGGCGGCGTACGCCTTTCTAAGAAGCAGTGAGGCAAGACGAAGGCGAAAGAGGTCGCAATGACAAGGGCGGAGATGTCGCCTTCCGCTGCGGGACCAAGTTTCAGGGTCGGAGGTTCAAGGTTGAAGTCGCGAATGATCCTCTTCGATTGTTTTAGTCCTTTTACCAAGTATCCATTGTCCTGAATTTATTTAAACGTTGATTAATGCATACTTCTATATGATGTGTCAAATTATTTATTAATTTTTAGATAAGACTTACTATAGATTATTATCTAAAGACTTATCTATAGATTATTATCTAAAGACTTATCTATAGATTATTATCTAAAGACTTATCTATAGATAATTTTAACTTATCTAAATAAACTGGCAAGCAAAAGTTTCGGGTTACTTAAAACAACTTCGATTTCTCATAAAGTATATAAGGAATTGATTCGATTAGACGAAATATATGTAAAGATTTTATTTTAATTACTATTTCACATATAACTTATTTCAGAGGTCTATGTTTCATAACCTAGGAAATATCGAAGATTTTGTAAGTGACCCGGAACTTTTGCTCACCAATATATTTAACTTATTATACACCTATTTAATTTTGAAATGTGGCTATATATACAGCTGAATGCTCTAAATATCTTTGCGAGTTGAAGTCCGAAAAGAAAAAATCCTTAAAGAGTGTTGAACAAAAAACTTGAATTACCCATCGCAGTAAAGAAAGAGAAGGTCGCATTCCGCATGCCCTTTACACAAACATGCAAAATTTTACTTACTCAATAATTGACGGTGAAATAGACGGAACAGGGGAGGAACAGAAATTTGACAGCTAAAATCGACAAACTCGACAAAAAACGATAAATTTGCCAAATATTCTTAAGAGTGAAAAGGACAGATGCCATTGTCGATCAATATATGTCGACAAGTCCATGTTCGCACAGCTGAAACAGTACTGTTGACGCAGCTGTTCTGAGCAGAGCAGCTTAAGTTAGACAATTTTTTAAGATGATGGTAGCCGTCCATTGATATATTGCATGGAAAGAAGAAAATATATTTTTCAACACACTTGCTCGTAAAGTGGACCTAATTACACCGGCTTTAGATACATATAAGCAGCTCATAAAACACGTGTGTGTTATAGCCGAGGCACGCATCACAGAGGCCGGCAATGCTGCACTTGCCGGCCGCGGCAGAAATATACTATATTTTTTAAAAGCTAGAGGTAATATAAAAGACATCAACGACCTACATATTTTTTTCAAATGATTATTTTCATACCATTATTTAGTTTGTCTACAAATTAACAATGGTTTGCGTAATTTAATCGAAAAAATCAGTTTATTAGGTATTTTTACAAGTATGTTGAAAAACGTCGTACGATATACGTGCGTATATTGGTTAAACACACAACAAAACATACCGCACTTATATCTCAATGTACTGTAATAGACTTTTCGTATAAAACTTCAGCTTTTTAGTCTGGCCTTTTTACTGCAAATATTATTAAGTGATTAAAAAGGAGGGCAAAGCTTTGGGTGGAAAGCTCGAAAGTCCTTTTTGCGGTTTTTAACTTCTTTTTAATAATAAACACAAAATTTTATCGATATTTTTATTCACATTTTTATGCTCAGCCACTTTAGTCGCTGAAGGCTTCGCGAAGTTATTGTTTACATTTACGATACTCAATGTCAGAGTGAGCTGACAAGTATCTGTATATTAATCTACAGTAAGATGTTTAATCTAATAGTGGTACCGCTACCCGCATAAGTTTTTCAATTAGCACTTGACATTGTAATGTTGCATAAAATAAAGATTTCAAATTACTTTGAAAGTTATTTTGAAATCTGTACGAATGTTTGATTCCCTCTTACGCTGACTGAGGTCGAGAGTTTGGTTGCCATCGAGGATCTATCTTACACACATATTATTAAAACTAAAACCTTGCTAGCTCATAACATAGAATAATTTTTCTCAATTTACAAAAATTTTCATATATTATGTGAAGGTATATATATATGTAAAGAAAATATATTTTCTTTTTAGTCTGGTAGCAAACCTTTTTGCTATGTTGGCTATTACGATATTGATATATTGATAGAGGACTGACAGATGACAGACATTAAGATAGAAAATAATCTAAAAATTGAGAATAGTAATTTAGTTTATCAAAAATAATTTATGTTGTGAGTATTTATTTAGAGAATCGACATACTAAATAATAAGCATTAAATGTCGTTTCTTTGTTTTTTCAGGTAAGTTTTCAGTTAATATTGTAATTTTAGTTTTACGTTTTATTATAAATCTCTATGTTCCTACAGAAATATAACTTTGTTTTTTCAGAGCAACACATTGCTTATTATTTTGTTAATAATAATCTTATAAAACGACATTTTTGTTTATAAATTTATGGAAAATGGAGAAACTACGATTTGAATTTACATTACTGCCTGGAAGTGACGGAAAGTCAAACAATTATTGTATTACGTCAATTTCCACAAGTGAAAATAAAGTGTTTGCAATACCGGAACAACTACAGTCAATTAATCTACATAAAGAAATAATTAAAACGAATACTTACAATAAGATAAGAAATAGTTTAATAAAAAGATACCAAGTACGACGAGTATGGATATCAATGACTGAAGACCTTAGAAAAACCTACATTGATGAGGATGGTAATTTGCAATTTGGTGATCAATTTATAGAAGAGATAGATCAAAATCAACTTGCGCAACAGAGCGGAACAGGTACAGGAAAGTCTAGATTATGTATTGACTTTAGAGAACTGAACAAAATAGTAGTACCTCAAGCTCAGCCGTTTCCGTTAATAGAAGATTTGATGGTAAAGACAAGAAATTGTAACTTTTTTACAACTTTAGATATTAATTCAGCATTTTGGTCTATTCCTTTACGTATCGAAGACAGGAAAAAGACAGGATTTGTGACACAGGATGGACATTACCAATGGACTTGCCTTCCTTTTGGACTAAAAACATCACCGGCAATTTTCCAGAGAATACTAAGTAATATATTGCGAAAGTACAAACTAACAGACTTTGCCGTCAATTATATAGATGACATTCTCATATTTTCAAACGAATTTTCTAACCACATAAAACATCTGACATTACTGCTAGAAGCTATTAAAACAGAAGGTTTCAGAATGAAATTTACAAAGTGCACATTTGCATCAGATTCAGTAAAATATTTGGGCCATATTATACATAAAAACTATGTTCAGCCAGTAAAAGACAATTTAATATCAATTAAAAATTTTCCTGTTCCGAAGACACAAAAGAATGTTAGACAGTTTTTAGGCAAAATTAATTTTTACCATAAATACATACCGAAAAGTGCAATAATATTAGATCCGTTACACAATTTACTCAGGAAAAATCAGCCGTTTGTTTGGTCTGATAAATGTCAGAAGGCATTTGAAACTATTAAAGAATTACTATGCTCTCAACCAATTTTGGAAATTTATGATAAGGATTTACCTATTAATATTTATACGGATGCTTCTTTAGTAGGAATTGGCGCTATTCTGAAGCAGACACAAACTGATGGGAAAGAAAAACCAGTAGCTTATTTTTCTAAAAAGCTGAATGAAGCTCAAAAGAAGAAAAAGGCAATATACTTGGAGTGTTTAGCTATCAAAGAAGCAGTAAAATATTGGCAATATTGGTTGATGGGTAAATCATTTACAGTATATTCAGACCACAAACCGCTAGAGAACATGAATTTAAGATCAAGAACGGATGAAGAACTCGGTGATTTAACATATTATTTATCACAATATGATTTTAAAATTAAATATTACCCTGGAAAGCAGAATTTGGAAGCAGACTGCCTAAGCAGAAACCCAGTATTAGCGTCAAGTGAAAATACAGATGAACAATTGAAAGTTGTTAATTTAGTTGCACTAACAGACATTATAAAGGATCAAAGAACTAATAATGATATACAAAGTAACGAAAATAAATTATTTAAAAAACAAGGTGTATACTGGAAAAAAATCGGAACGAAAGAAAAATAATACTATCAGAAGAGTTAAGTATCAAATTAATAAATGATGTACATGAAGATTTATGTCATATTGGAATTAAACAAATGCAGAAAACAATTAGTCCACACTATATGGCAAAAAAATTGATAAAGAATATAAAGAAAGTTTGTTTGAGGTGTGAAATATGTATAAAGAATAAATCGAGAGAACAGGACAAATTTGGATTTATGTCGCATTTAGGGCCTGCTACAAGACCTTTTGAGATAGTTTCTATAGACACAATTGGAGGTTTTGGTGGTTCAAGATCTACGAAAAAATATCTTCATTTATTGGTTGACCATTTCACTAGATATGCATTTATTTTAACATCTAGAACGCAGAATGCGAGTGATTTTATAAACCTTGTAACAAATGTAACAGATACAAAAGAGATTGGAATGCTTCTTACAGATCAATATCCAGGAATCAATTCTAGAGAATTCAAACAGTTTTGTAATGAAAAACAAATTCCAGTAATATTTACTGCAGTGAATGCTCCATTCTCAAATGGATTGAATGAAAGACTAAATCAAACTATAGTTAACAAAATCAGATGTAGAATAAATGAAAAGGAAAAAAGAAGAGCTTGGACAACGATCGCTCAAGAATGTGTAAATATATACAATAAAACTATTCACTCGGTCACAGGTTTCTCACCATGTTATCTGTTGTATGGTACAGATGTGACAATTCTACCAAATGAATTAAAACAAGAGAAATCATTTAATGACTGGATTAGAGACAGAAAAACTGCTTTTGAGAATACTATTAAGTCACATAATTATAACAAAAAACTATTCGATAAAAACAGGAAATATTTTGAGTTTAATATAGGAGACCTTGTATATGTGGAAAATGGAAACAGACTAAATAGAAAGAAATTAGACGAATTAAAGATAGGTCCCTATGAGATTGTTGAAAAAATTTCGGATTCGATATACAAAATTAATACAGGGCATAAGAAAATAGAATCAAATATTTTTCATATAACAAAACTTATTCCAATTCGTGAAAGTGCAGAAAACTAGATACATTTATATTGGAATTTACAGTAAACGTTATTTTTTGCCAGGGGGGGAGATGTAAAGAAAATATATTTTCTTTTTAGTCTGGTAGCAAACCTTTTTGCTATGTTGGCTATTACGATATTGATATATTGATAGAGGACTGACAGATGACAGACATTAAGATAGAAAATAATCTAAAAATTGAGAATAGTAATTTAGTTTATCAAAAATAATTTATGTTGTGAGTATTTATTTAGAGAATCGACATACTAAATAATAAGCATTAAATGTCGTTTCTTTGTTTTTTCAGGTAAGTTTTCAGTTTATATTGTAATTTTAGTTTTACGTTTTATTATAAATCTCTATGTTCCTACAGAAATATAACTTTGTTTTTTCAAAGCAACACATTGCTTATTATTTTGTTAATAATAATCTTATATATATAGTCGTATTTATGTGAACTTATGTTTGGCCAAGATAGCAAATCTCATCGGAGACTAGCCATTCTGCGCTAGAAATATTGTAGTGGACACTGGACAGTGTCTGCGCAATAAAAAAATTTAGTTGAATAGTCCTGTTCACGCTCGAGGAAGAGCGAGTGGCAACACTGCATTGTAGTCTGTGCAGTGAGAGCTTTTTTGGCGGCCGGCCGCATGTGACATGTCAGTGAGTCGAGTCGAAATGTCATGACATTGTTAGAGGTTATGTGCGGGCCGGAATAAAATGTAATTTAAGTTAAATAACAAATTGTGTTTTGCGCGGCGCACCTAATATCGGGGTGCGAAAGCCCGCTTGGTGTTGTGCAAAAGTATTATCGTCGCGTGTGTGAGCCGTGGTGGCCTAATAGGCATTTGTAGTGCTCCGGTCTCCACCGGTGGATCCACCGCAGAACTTCAGGAGCCGCGACTTCCTTCGAGCTAGCTCAGGAAGTCCACCGGCTACATACGCAGACCGAACGGAGACAAGGTAAACATTATCTGTATCGGTTTTTGGATTCAGCAATCAAAGCGTCAAGTCGGTGAATCGCCGACGTGGTGGTGTCTACCTTGGGCACCACCAAGTCCACTAGAACGGTTAACTGAGACGATGATTACCTTTGCCCTTGTGAAGAACGGGATTCCCATTTTTTCACATTTTATGTCACCCACCATTGAAATGTTGGGTTGTTTCAACGGCTTCAGCAATACTTATTCGTACAATGTACATACTTTAGGTGCCCAAATCAAATAGTCTAAAACCGCGGCAAACTGTAGGGGAGGCCTTTACCTGAGGGTGGTTCCAAAGAATTAATGTTTCGATATACGTTATATTGACAAGCATTGATTACTAAAAGCAATTCCTCTGTCGATCGTGACATTTATGCGAGCAAAATTATTTTAAAACTTGTGTAACAAATAACTGAACGATTACGAAAGCTTACGGGGACTTTTAGTGTCACTTGTTGTTTGCATGTTTGCTTTATTTGTGCACTTGTTTTAAAATGTCTCTTTCATTTCGTGTCATATAGCTAACAATTTAGTATGTAGTGATAAGGAAAAAAAAGAGAATATTAAATCTATCTCAAAATTGTTAAGCAACTAGTTTGTGTTGTTTACTAAAACCTGGTGGGCGACTCATAATCACTAAAATTTGGAAAGTCTGACGCCTCCGGCGCTCTAGGAATCCTATGCATACCAAATAAGGCTAACATTATGTTCGCACTTCTCGTGTGGTCAGCGATCAAATATGTGAATGTGACAAAAAACGTGGATTTAATTTTAATTTACAATTAGTTCCATTTAATCACTTACAACTATTGATTAAAAAGATTACAACAATTATTTGTAAATCGCTCTCATAAATGAAAGTAAGAATTTTGTCGCGTAATGTAACCTGTAGATGGAATTTTTCATCACGTACTTTAGAACTGTCGAGATTATGACTGACCGAAGAAACATTATGGCTTCTCCATAAAAAATTCAAAAAGCATGCCAACTTGCGAATGATTTGAGCCATTATCATTATACCATCAATATATCAGCCAAGAAACGCTCATGACTGGACATAAGTTGCCCACAAACATCTCCAAACATTGCTCCGGTCACAGCTAATGACTTCCAACAAAGTGTCATAATTATTCAGGTGTCTTTATTATGTCATTTTTACAGACACCAGGGAAATCTTGGCCTTCATTTACCTGATGGCAAGTGACTATAAAGCTGAAGACGGAAGCGAACTTCACCTGAACTCCTGAACAACCGAGTAACTGGCCATCTTACCTCGATTTGTCGGAACACTGTTATTATAGCGACAAACTTAGGTAATATGGTTGTAGCTAGCCAGGCGAGCAAGGAAGCCCTACCACCAATCAAACGAAGCAGAAACCTTCTGCCCCCATGGAGAGTCGAACCCCAGACCTTAAGATCAATACCAAGTGATCTCAGCCACTAGACCATGGAGACGGTTAAATTTCCACACATTACCGTTCTATGCGTTTACGTTAGCAAATTCGCATTTTCCTTTACTAAAGTCGCCTTTGATTACTAGCCGCGCGCAAAAAGTAAGTCGATGACGTCATGACATCACACGTCGATGTTTAGCACCGTAGCGGTACTAACTACTAATTAGGCGAGAGCGGGACGCGATCCCCGGGGGCGGGAGGGTTAGTCATCGGCAAACATTCTGCGCGCGACTTGTATGTACATACATAGAATCGAATCGATATTGGGACGAGGTGGATCGATACGACTCGATAAATATTGGAGTTTAAGTGTATTTGATAAGTTCACCGTCATTAAAGCACGATTAAAAGTTGCTCTTGCCTTAAATTCTCCATCAAAGATCGATCAGAATTTATTTATTAATTGCATTGTAGCAAGAAGCGATATATCACGGGCAGTTTCCGCGATTGGCCGTTGTCGTGGGCGTGTGATGTAACTACAGTCGGCGCCGGGCATGATAAGAATTCGACAAAAATTGGAACGGCATTTCTTGCAAATTACAAACTATGCATGAGTTTTGCTATGTGTATGTGGGTCCATGTGACCCCACAAATAGTATGTAACTTAAATAAAAATGTATAAAAGCAAATACAATATTTTAATTTAGATATAGAACATAAAGAACAGCTAATATACTTCTAAGCTTCAATATCTTAAACAAGGTAGTTGATATAAGGCCTACCTAATTTTAGTAACTTATATTTCAATGAATATTATGGTTAGAAACTTAAAACATTTTTATTTAGTATCTTTCATTCTTTAATTCAAGAAATCTAAATGAAAAAGTAACAGTCTTCTGTTAAATCTCTTCAAATTAATTGGGTTTCAGAAACATACATTTTGGCCTTATTAGATCCAGAACAAGCATTAAGGCTTGTATGTTTTAAAAATAAAAATACCTTGAAAACAAGGTTGTATGAAAGTATGTATGGTTCCATAACATTAATTAGAATTAGGGTTTGTTTACGTTACAATAGGTTTAAAAATAAATAAAATTAAAATGTGTTTCAAATATTTAGTCATACTTAGATCCGTTTTATTAAAACACACTCACAAATAATCAACTAAATTAAATATTCACTTTAATAAGCCAATGAAAACAACCATAAACCTTCAAAATTTTAATCAAAATCAAAAAGAAATGAATTTTTCAGTACCTTGTTACCCTAGGGGTGAATGTAACATATTCAATCCCGAGACGGGGTTTGGCGCCCGAGCGTGGCGAGGCCAATAGTTCGAGGGACTAAATAAGTATTTAACCCGAGGTAAACACTGTGCTTTTCATTACGAATATAAGAGGCCCGTTCCAGTTAAGCACGGATTTGCAACATTTTTAGCATCAACGCGTTT
The DNA here is from genome assembly GCA_963935595.1 of Schoenobius gigantellus. NCBI lineage: Eukaryota > Metazoa > Arthropoda > Insecta > Lepidoptera > Crambidae > Schoenobius > Schoenobius gigantellus. The sequence continues at coordinate 6,312,288 of OZ012549.1, forward strand.
CATTTGGCTTTGGTGTTAACAATTCGTGATGGTTTCGTATGTTCCACATAAACATTTTTGCCACGAAAAGTTAACATCACAACATAGTAGATGGGTCCTCCGATACCATTTTTTGACAGCTTTTTAATTTGACATTTGGATACTTTTTTCATGAATCAAAAATATTTTTTAGTGGATTTCATTATTGAATTGAATGATATTTATAGTTTTAGCCGATTTTGATTTATATTATTTGAAATATTAAGTTACTGGACTAAGTAGGTGAGACGTCAAAATTCAGCACGAAAAATCAGTTCATACCGTTTCATTTGTAACAATTAACGCGGCTAAAAATGTCAATATTTCTTAAAAGAAACGCATAACGAGGCTAACATCAGATGTCAGCACCAGTAAAGTGGTGATGGTTAAATGGAACACAGCTAAGGAAAGTAAAAATAAAAACATGAATTAGCGAAAGAAAAAATTAGTAAATTGTATTTTACACTCGCTGTGTCGGCGAACTTCGTTTCTTCATAATAGTCACCTAGGGGTATAAAAATAGTTTATGACCTATTCTCAGACCTACCGAACATACACACAAATTTTTATAATGATTGATCAAGCCGTTTCGGAGGAGTTCGATAAAAAACATTGTGACACGAGAATTTTATATATTAGAAGATAAATCAAGAATTTCGGTTTTAGCCTCTTCTCTTATAAAATCATATCTTAATCAGTTGAACTCATTATGTTAATACAAAACTCTGATATACGGAAGTAAAAACAAAACTCTACAACTCAAAAAAACAAATGAAGATCGGATTGTTGCTTTCCTGCAACCAGCCAGCTATTCAGCCTTTATTTTTCATTTTCATTATTGAAAAAATGGTAAATATTTTGCCCAAATCTATGTTCTTTTAAAGAACAAGTTGAAAATATATTATAATAAAGTCATTTAAAAAAATATATTCTTTACTTAACTTTATGTTATTTCAATTTTAAATCGCGCTGTAATTAATTGGCTGTATAGAAAGTTGGAACATGGTTCAATAGAAATGTCAAAATACAGCATTTGTTTAAAATCATATTAATTTAATATTAAATCACAAAACTTCTTATACAGAAGAAGGGGCTGTATGTGCATAAATCCGTTTGCTTTTTGACTTGGAAAACAAAACTCCACAAATGTAATCGACACGGCGAGATTAAATTACAAGATTTTATTTTTTACATTCACCTGTCCCGGTGTCTGTAATTAAATCTTGCAAGTTAAATTTGACCTATTTCGCGTTTTCCGATTGAGCTGAAATTTTGCATGCATATGTATATCGTGTGACAATGCAATATTATGATGACATAGAGCTAACGTAAAGCTAGAGCTGGAAGGTGGCCATAGGAACTCCGTAATGAAACGATACAGCCCCATCGAGTTTGGGCTCGTTTGATTCGTATTAACGAGTACTATGTCGATTCAGAATCATTATTTTTTTTGTGGGTTTCTCTCAAACTTAAGAACTTTTTGTGTTCCAAATACAAATTAATTCTATCGCCATGGAAAGAAGTAAATTCAGTACAATATTCAAATCTTGTTTTTTAATATAAATGTCTTACTTTATGTTGGATTTACCTGATATTGAAAACAATTTTTTGAGCAGGAGGTGCGAACCGGCGGAAAATCGGCTAAGTATTTTCCATACCGCTAAATTTAATTATTGAAATCCGTGTTTTCGCCACCCATTCGACATTGGCAAAATTGTCAAAACTGACAGAAGCCACCTTAATTTAAAAATTGAATTCAAGATATTATTGCTGCAATACGTTCCATATCTCAGAGTGAGTTAAATACCAACCCAACAATTTTACTCCAAGCTACTGAACACCCTTCCGCTCCAAAATATGTGTGTGTTTGAAAGCAGAAGCGTATTAAAAAAACTAGAGAAACTAGAAAAATCTGTGTATGGAAAACTGCGTATAATGTAGCTATAACTAACTTCACCTACTTATTCAAGTAGGTAACAAAATGTTCGTTAAAAAAGAAAATAATACGTCATATTAATATTTCTGGCTACATGCTAATGTTACCGGAAATGTATGAGATCTAGGAATTGTATACTATTCCGAAGCTATTTAGGAAATGTATAAAATATTGTTTTAAAAATTATTTAATACATACATTTCCTGGGAAATGTATGTATTAAATAACTTCCTGGGAAATGTATACATATCCTCGGAATTGTATATAATTCCAATATCGTATTAGGAAATGTATAAATTGAATGCTTTCTGTAATAAAACACGTTGTTAAAATGAGAATAATAATTTTTATTAAGGTACTCGTTGAGACAATCAGACAACAATCATACCGAAAAATATAATATCTTCCTATTATCTTACTAATTAAAGTCTTAATAAAAGTCACCATTAAAGTCAAATGGACGAAATCCCTAATGGACGAAGTACCTATGAATGAAATCTCAAAGAGCAGCTTTGAGTAAGGGGTGCAGGGGGGTCGGGGAGGGGTCGGGGTCCCCGCAAGGAAAAATAAAGAGAAGTTATAGGATTAAACTGTAGGTTAGGTTAGATATTGTGACCATACAGAGCGGAGCATCAAAATGCTTGAAAAAAAATTCATTGGCTAAAACTGTAGGTTAGGTTAGGTTATTTCATTTCCGATTGCTATTTAGGAAATGTATAGATTTCCTAGGAAATATGTCAAATATAATTTATTTCACACATTTCCGGGCGATTTTAGGAATTACATACATTTCCTAGGAACCTTACATACATTCAATTCCTGATTACATACATTTCCGTTAACACATACATATACGGCCGGTTGCACCAAGTTTTACGTTTTACGATTTCGTAAAAAGTAACAGCTTAATAATCCAAAAATGGGTCGTTTTACTATAAACTACAATTCAAACTAGAATATGGGACAATTCTTACATATTTATATTGTTACTTTTACGAAAAGGTAAAGTTGGTGCAACCGGCCGTAGAGTCTATAGCGACTGTCAGTTACTCTATGTAATAAGTATGTCAATTGATGTGACTAGTGTCAAGTGCGCGACAGTGAGGCAACAGCGTGTCTCCAAATACGCCGAAGGCAATATTTTCAAGGCCAACACAACCTTTCCCCGGCTAGAGGCGATGTATTGTATCCAAAGCGGTACTCTAGTTTCCTTTGTAAATAGTTAGGGCGTGATGACACAGTGGTACGGCATGAATACATTAGCAGCCACCGAGTTCCAAGGGCCTATTGCATATCTCATTAGTGTAATGTTTTATGCTTATACGAGTGAGCGCGTGTATTTATTTTTATTTTTAAATAGTGTAATATCTTACTTTTTAAATTACATATGTAGAACTGCATATTTTGGCATAATGTAACTGTTTTTGTGTTAAAATATAACTTAAAAATGACGATTGTTTATTAATAACATGTTATATTGCGAAGTACTAGCATGATATGATGATCATATTTTAGAATTATTATACATATAACCAACAATGTCATCCTTGGATATATTATTTTCAACAAACAAGGTAAATGGGCAGTTTACACTCACAGAAAACAATGTTATTTATGTATTTGATAATGTACTTATCTCGCAAATAGGATAAGTTAAAATCATTTGTTTTAATGACGTTATGTTGGTAAAGTCATTAATATTGACCCGTGAGCACAGTAAAAATTTATCAATCGTAGATAAGCATGATTTGAAACTACACTCTGTTTTAGGTGAATTAACATTTTTTCATTATTATTTATGCAAGGTACATACATATTAAAATTGATTATTTTTGTGATCTGGATCTAGCTAAACCAGATTTTGTTTAGTTTTGATCTGGAAACAATTTGATTAAAGATTTTATAAATTATTGTTAATAAAAAATAGTAACATACTGTTTAAAAATGTGTACCATGAACACTTGCGTTGCGTAACACAATATATTATTTGCAATTCATCTACTCAATTAATATTTATGTTTAAATAGCTGATCAGATCTTACCAGAAAAAATGTCCTGAGGTGAAGACAAATTCGTTTCATTTTGCTGGCCATTGTTGTATTGTAGTGATGACACCTGTAAAAAAGTTGACGATTAATGCTAAATATTGATTGTAAGTCTATGAAATAACAAGACGCACAGCACATGCTTTTTACGATAACGAAAGTCAGTTCATTTGTGTATTTTTTTAATTTCAATCGTTTCAGAACTCTAAATTTTACACGAAATTTTCAAGAAGCACACAATGTGTAAATAAATATTGCATCTTATAGTAAAACCCCCTATTATTCATTAGATACACTTTCCATATTTTATTTATATAGTTTGGTTAGTAATTATAAAAAATAATTATATAGAATTAGTTCTGTTGCAATAAATAGAATATAGAATAGAATTCTATATTCGATAGAATAATAAGCTAAAACTTGGATGGAGGTTTAGGTAAACAAATTAATATTTCTAGCAGGGATTAGAGAGAAGAGTTTCGGATAACTGAGCTTTTTTAAACTACATGGATGGTTAACAATCAACTGATAATAAGCGGTTGCAGCAATATGATGGCTGCGACCAACTATTATGGTGAGTTGCTAAGTAGATTATAGCCACCACCAGGTTCTTACACCATGTGGGCAGTTTACATTTCTGCCAACATTGTTCTTTGATAAAAAATATTTTACAAAAATAAAAACCGACTTCAATAACACTGGAAAGTTAAAAATAATGTATGAATAAGTACAGACAACATCAGGCTTTTATATTAAAGTCTGTGCCAAACGATGATCTAGAAAGTCTTAAAATTTGGCTCTGACTTCAATATTGAGGCGTGATGTTGTCTGTACCTATTCTTACATTATTTTTAACTTTTCAGTGTTTTTGAAGTAGGTTTTTTTGTAAAATATCTTTTATTTTTATCTTTTTAGTGAATTTAATATCACCTCACCTTCCTGACCTGAATTTGGAATTCAAGTCTAAGGTCCCATCACTAGACCTTGGGATGCCATCATTAGATCTTGAATTTTGGGACCACCCCAGGAGTATACTCTATCGAATACAAAAAGAATTTTGAAAATCGGTCTACAATTGGCGGAGTAATCACGTAACATACACACAAAACACTTTGGATACACCTAAAAATTTAAGGTTTTTCCTCGATTTTTATGGGATCCCATGACTAGACAATGACTGACATTTGACATTTGGTGGCCATGGGACCACATATACCTTAGAAGTATACTCTATCGAATACAAAAAGAATTTTGAAAATCGGTCCACAATTGGCGGTGTAATCGCGTAACATACACACAAAAAAAACATACGCATCGAATTGAGAACCTCCTTCTTTTTTGAAGTCGGTTAAAAATGCTATAAACTCTTTGTTACATCATCAACAGCTCATATATGTCCCCACCGAGGGGCTCGAGCCTACCCTAAACTAGGGCGATTAGGCCTTAGTCAACCACGCTGGCCAAGTGCGGGTTGGTCGACTTCACACACAACCTTTAAGAAATTCTTTCTTCAAAGGTGTGTGCAGGTTTCCTCACGATGTTTTCCTTCACCGTAAAAGCGTCGAATAAACGTGCATATGTATTCAAAATTTAAAAACACATTGGTACGTGGCGGGGTTCGAACCGCTACCTCCCGATTGGAAGGCAACAGCCTTACGCACTACGCCATCGACGCTTTTCACTAATTTCTTAACTGAGCCACCACTCAGTAGCATGCTGACTCGGCATTATGATTGCTAAAGTAAGGCACGCTCGCCGTCGTTAGTTTTGGATGGGTGACCAAAAATGTAAATATTTCTCGAGCTCCTCCGCACTGCGAAAGACAATGCGTCTTGTGGCTCATTTCGCCTCAGTAGTGTGGGACCATCATCCCACCGGGACAAAGATGTTCTCTATTTGTATATAAATACATCCTTGATGTCCTGTCTCCTCTTCGGCTCAATTATTCAGACTCAACGTTTAATTGACTATTCACTCCCTATAAGCTGAATCTTACTTTAAACTCAAGTCAATATGGGAGTTTCCGCTGACACTTACTAGTAAAGTCTCATACTTTGTTGATCTCGTCACCAACCTTCTCATCCGTGTTGTTGACGCAAAAGGGATAAAAAGCCAACATCACAGGCAGTACGACGACGTCTAGAGATGCCTCATCCGATAACGCCGTCGTGAGCGGCCGTGACGTCAAATTCGGTTCTTTTCGTGCATCTGACGACGTTCCCACGAGCTCAAGAATCCGATTAAACCGACCAAAGCTAACACAAAACTGGGGCACGAGTTCGACCAATGAAAATCCCTTTTGAAACACTCGATGCTTTCCGATTGGTCGAACGTAATATCCTATATTTAAATCACCTATGATATCGTCTCTGGGGCTATTTTGTAACCAAAGTTATGTATTTTGTCGTTTTCCGTATTGCTGCGTATCGTGTACATATGCTTACACATGCTTACATAGCAAAAACAAAGAAGAAAAGGTTAATGTTATATAGGGCTCGGTAATGTAAGTGTTGACGAGAGTACACGTTATTGAACGCGTTAAAAATAACGCCTGAAAACACGACTATAATTATCTAATAATTCGTTGCAAAGGTTATTAATGTCTAACGCCACTGCCAAAGCCACATACCAATTATCGCGCTAAACTGTTCTCTTATGTGTGGTGTCAATTATCGCTTTTGTAAGCACGTTAGGGGAATGGTAGATCATGGCATTATGAATATCACATGCTATACTTTTTCTCAATTTTTCCAAGCTTGTGCTTGATAATGCCATCAGTCAAGGAGTCAACAAAAGCGTCAGTGACACATGTGCTATTTTTTCAGATCGTGTTAAATTTCATTTCAAATATTCATATGCCCGATGATGGTCATGGCAGCGTATAAAAAAGGAGGATGTGGGAAAAAAAGTACTTTAAATAAATTGTATTAACTATCTCTATGCAAATTCAAAAAATTAACATCACTTTTATAAATAAAAGCGAAATTGCAATTAGTCACAGCACTCTCACAAAATAAGCTTCAATTCGTCAACTTACACTACTCTTAAGGATCAGAAGCTATGTGAATTTTTTAAAAGGAAACAAGTGGTCACACTACCCACACAACTATTTAATTACTGATCAAAATAAAGAAGACAAAAATAGCAAAAAGAATACTCGCCGCGCCCCGTTGAGATACAAAAAGTAAGCCCACGGTGTCAGTGCGGCTCCTCCAAGCGTCTTGTCCACTGCTTTAGCCATGATAGCATAGTCTCCGAGTCGATAACAGCAGTCTCAGAGTCAGTAACAGCAGAGTCTCGGAGTTGGTAACACTACTATATACAAGGCAGGGCGAATGTCAGCGAAGACAAAGATAAGTCCTACTATTAAAATAATGTGATTCGAGCGCCGACTACAATAGGTCGGTTTCCAAACAAGTGGCCGCTGAACGGCCACCTGTCAAAACAATAACTCGCCTCTCACAAGCACAATGGGTGCTGTGATCCATTAAATTATGTAAATAGTTCCCTTTCATTATGACATAAGTGTTTTTTTTTTATTAAGGAAACAAACAGCATGAATTATTACATGTATCAAATGTATCTACTTTACGTGCTAATTAAAATTGCGCAAAACCTGACTAGAGCGTCGGTGGCGCTGTGGACTCGGCACTTACCTTCCAATCGGAAGGTCCGGGTTTCGGGACCGCTATGTACCAATATGTTTTTCGTTTCAAATTTCATAACTATGTACATTTGTCTGACGCTCCTACGGTGAAAGAAAGCATCGTGAGGCAACCTCCATACATCTGCGAAAAAATTCAAAGGTGTATGTGAAGTCGACCAATCCGCACTGGGCCAGCGTGGTTGACTAACTTAGAGTAGGCTCGAGCCCCTCGGCGTTGACGTATATACGAGTATGAACTGTTATGATGATAAATGAAACCTGACTACAATTTGTTCTGAATTGAGAGTAGAATGGTTTCCACTAATAAAAAATATGAGTTAAATTTTTATCCAAAACTACATTTTCAACTACGCCGCTTTTTTAATTTACTTAACTCTATAGTCTCTACTTAACTCTATTTTTTTTTTGTGTACAATTTTTTTTTGTATGTATCTGATTATTTACATATTTATTTTTAATTGTATTATGTATTTTTTTATGGATCCTTGAGTCTGCAATAAAGATTTATTATTATTATAGTCCTAGTATCGGCGGCGCGGCAGCTAGCAACAATCGCCGGCGCTCGACCATTGTTTTAAATCAATATGTACAACATAACAGAAAGATGGACATAATTATCTACAAAAATAATTAATCCACGAGAATTTAATTTATTAGTTTATATAATTGTTTTATAATAAAAATATGTTGGGGTGTTTGGTATTTTGCGTTATTTAATTAGCATATTTACTAAGTTGTTAGAATGCAGGTTTAGAAATATTGGTGTCATTTTTCATATCACATTGTGATATAAAAATTATCAAAGGTTATCGTGAGTGGACGGCCCTTACCAGCCCTTAACCACGATCGCTCAAAATAATATTTAGGGATGTAAAAATAGCGTTACGAAGGGCGCTTATAACCACTCTATTGAGAACGGGATAGCGAGATACACAACAAGAGCGGTGTCTCTCTTTCACTACTATTTTAACCTTGCTATAGACGATCATGGTAAGGCCCCAGGCCACCTTAACCTCTTGTGCGTTGCTAACCCGAACTCTACTGTACCAGCACAAATATGATATATTTACAATATGATGCTGAGCTATTATGCGGTGGTCTTCAATGTGTAATGTTCATACAGTGATAAACGCTATGCCACAACTAACTTTTTTAAAAAGCTTCCGGTATTTGGTTATGGCCTTATTCTCATTTTTTTATGTTTTTATAAAATTATGTTTCATTTTTAACCGACTTCGAAAAAGGAGGAGGTTCTCAATTTGATGCGTATGTTTTTATGTGTATGTTACTCGATTACGCCGGCAATTGGAGACAGATTTTAATTTTTTTTTGTATTTGATACTCCAAGGGTAGTTCCATGGTCGCCAAAGTTAGGATCTGATAATGAAATCCCATAAAAATCGAGGAAAACGCTTAAATTTTTAGGTGTGTCAACGTGTTTTGTGTGTATGTTAAGCGATTACTCCGCCAATTTTGGTACCGATTTTCAAAATTATTTTTGTTTTCGATAGTGTATACTCCTGGGGTGGTTCCATGGTCAGGATCTGATGATGGGATCTTATAAAAATCGAGGAAAACCTAATTTAATACCAGCTCACCGAAGGTGAGCAGCAGCAACAGCAACAACAACAAAGTCGAAGGTGAGCTGGTATTAAATTAAGGTTTCTTTCACTAAAAAGATTTCATTCACTAAAAAGTTAAAAATAAATATAAATACAAAAAATAAGAACCGACTTTAAAAACAGAAAAGTTAAAATTAATATACGAATAGGTACAGACAAGATTACACTTCTATATTGAAGTCGGTGATAAATTTTAACACTTTCTAGGATATCATCGCTTGGCATTGACTTCAATATAGAAGTGTGATGTTGTCTGTACCTATTCTTATATTATTTTAAACTTTTCAGTGTTTTTGAAGTCTGTTTTTATTTTTTGTAATATATTTTTTTTTGCATTTGATCATTGAGTTACATTAGTCTTAGACTTTGAGAGATAAATAATAATAAAGAGCCTTATACTATGTTCTAAATAAGACAATGTAATATTTACCTTCAATATTTTTGTCAGTATACCTCTTATAAGTAAATACGCCCGTATATTATGCTTCTTTTCTGTATAGCAAAATCTTTAAATCTGTGAAACGCGTTGAAGTCTTTTGTATAGCGTGATATAATGACGGTGCAAACCACGTTACAAAAGATTAGACTGTGTATACTTAATCAATAATAATATAAAGTGCTGCTTATAAAGTGATTTTAAGTTTTATTTTCTTTCCGTGAAATAATATTAATCAAATTAAGTTATTTATTTAATAATTAAAAATTTGTCCTAAGGATTAGGAAGGATTTATGTGAAAAATATAACGTTACTCTGCCGCGGAAATTTTCATTTCACCTAAACTACAGAGTTGTGAACTTTATGAATAATTGCTTCTAAAGCTTCTAGTTTTCATATCATTAATCTATACAATAAAATCCCCTTCGCGACAAGGCAAATCTAGGGACGGTCGCGAAGGATCAGAGGTTGCCGGCGTGAAAGGTGGGGATCGTGGCTCGTTACCACTCCTTTGGCTGGGTCATTACGAATGAGTTCAGTGCAAGTCCGGAGTGAAATTGGTTTGTCAACGACTAACTTTATACTGTTGTGTAAGGGATTCCGAATAACAGTTTACAGAACCCCACCTGACCAACGGACGAGGCTCTGATGCTCCCTACCGACCCGTGCTGGGCCAGCGTGGGAAACGGCTGGATCCCAATCTTGGAGAGACCTAAGCCCAGGAGAGAGCGTTTTATAGTTGAGACAACTCTGTTATTGGCCTTGTTGGCCTTAACGTCAGTATGTTACGAGGTGCTATATTATTCTAAGCATAAAGCGACTCGTTGCATTCCCGCCTAAACCTGACTTCATCAAAATAAAAAATGTGATACCGTGTGTAATTTTATATGATTTTTGACTTTTTTGCGTTTTTAAAGACAGTTTTAAATTTTTGTATTTTTTTTTAATCTTTTCAGTTGTATTTTTCGGTGACCTGCTCACCGAAGTCACTTGAAAAAATACAACTAAGGGTTAAAACGTGCCTATTTTTAATACTTGCCTCTAACTCCTAACCTTTATAACCATATTTTTGCAAATAAAATTATTTATTATTATTTAAAAGTCAAGGATCCTTTCATCATCAGCTCGACTCATGACTACCAGACGCAAATACCTGAATAGCTTCAGAAAAAAATGAAACACGTTGGACGTGCCTATAAAATTTAAGGGTTTCCGTTGATCTTCCTGGAACAAACTCTCATTTTTTTGAGAGGGAATACTTCCTGTATGCTCTCTCAAAAAATGATAGACTTATGAGGTAACAAACCAAGAAAACATACAATCGCAATTCGAATTGAACCTCCACCTTTCTGTGAAAACCCTTAAAAATCCCTCACCTTGTGCACACACTCTGAAATTATTAAATACTAGCTTTCCGCTCGTGACTTCGCCAGCGTTATTTTTGTTTTCCCGTAGGATTTTTTTCCCCGTAGGAAAATTACCCTATATCCCTCCCCTGGTCTCGAACTATCCCTATACCAACTTTTATCAAAATCGGTTCAGTAGTTTCGAAGCCTATTCAATACAAACAAACAAACAATCAAATCATTCCTCTTTATAATATTAGTATAGATGTAACTCGTATACCCACAATCAAAATTTACAGTTTTTTTAATTCCTATTGGTGTTATAAATACTCAATTGCATTCTCAATAATCTGTCAAGAGTTAAGCACTTTGAAACCTCCAACAGTAATTATAATACTTTTCTTTTACATACTCGTAACTAAACACATGTCTGGCATTTTTGGAGCCAAACTTGTCCAATCGATCACGTGGTTCGATTTACATGTCTGTGTTCTTTTAGTGTTACATTCATCAGCGCCGAATTGATTTAATGACTGAACCAGAAACGGAATTGAAAGCAGTCTGGTTTGCTCGCTTTCCTTAATAATTTCTCTGTATTCACTCGATAAAACTTACTGTGTGTCGCTTGAAACAGGTACTTTTAATTTTTACGTTACCATCTCATCTTGTATTGGGTGAACCTTAAGAGGCTTGTAGAATTCCCTTTCAGCCCTTTTCCCTATGGATCTACCGCGCTTCGTTTCATTGTTGATTTTTAGTCGATATTACTTTTTTAGATCAACTATCTAAATATTATATTGTCATAGTGTGATTGTGTGTAGCAAAATATTATTTTGTGATTGGGTAGTCGAATAAGTTCCGTAGAAATTGTAAAATTTTATAATCTAACATATACAATTATATTATTGGGAAATATATAATTCCCGAAATTGTATACCTCAGAACCAAACTTAATTAGGAAATTGGCGGATCGATAAATGATCGTGAACAATAGATCCCAATGTAGGATGCGACAATTTGATATTCCCGCATGCGTTTACGCAACTATTACGCAAACCAACGGGTGTGCAATCGATATAATTACCTCACTTTCACTGTTTCCTATGACAACTATAATTTACATACGTCAATATGCTTATGGAAAAATAAGCAAGTAATATACTTATAATTAAATTTATATTTCTAACGTTGACAGAATTAACCCTGACTCATACTTATTAGCTGAAAATATAGGCTGGTCTTACTAGTTTCAGATTATTTTAAGACATAAAATTCTAACTCTGAACAGAAAACCTAGTATTTGATGAAGTATATGGAAAAATAAATATAAAGTATCTAAAATCGTTCAAGTTAAATTAAAAATGTTGGCAAAACAATTTTCATTAAAAAATGAACAAGGGGACAACAGGAAATGACTTTTCTTAACTCATAATAAAAGCCTATGTATGCCAGGAGTCCTGGATTTTTTTAATGATGACAGGGAAGCTCTTGGCCTTCATCTCACCTGATGATAAGTGACGATAAGGCTGAATATGGAAGCGAGCTTCACCTGGACTCCTCAGCAACTGAGGAACTGGCTATATTACCTCTTATTGCCGGAACACAACAATGCTATAGGCATTGTTATTATGGCGACAAACTTAGGTAAGACGGTGGTAGCTAGCCAGGCGGGATCAGAAGCCCTACCACCAACCAAACCAGACAGAAAAACTTCTACCCCCACTGGGAATCGAACCCCGGATCGAAACACAGTAGTCGCAACCACTAGACCACGGAGGCGGTTATTATATTCTGAAATCATTCCTAATTTTTAAAGTGTATATATTTTTTATGAATGTGTATAGATATTCCTAATTTAATTAAAAGAAATTATAGGTGGGCTTCATTTTCATTAAACAAAACTTAATAATACACCATAATTAAAAATATTTATTGTATAAATATTTCAAAGAAACAAAAGATCTTCTTGATTTTAATCCCATCACTAAATAGATAGGACTTTATTTTCAACTTATTTTAATTTGCACGAAATTAAAACATAGGTAAATTCGTATTTCCATAAAACCCTTTTAGGAACCAGTTTAATAGCTTTTAAGCTAACAATAGTTTCATCGAATTTTTTCGATAGGCTTTTATGTGCGGCTTATTAAAATGCAAATATATTTTAATTAGCCGGTCAGCTGAATTAAAAGTCGGTTACAAGCTTGATAATGACCTTGATTAGTTAAAATTATGAGAAACTTTCATCATTTATCATTGCGACGATACATGTGCTTTGATTTGTCGAAAGGAGACAGATCATTTCTTAAAATTTTACTAACAAAACGCTACCATCGAAATTTTATTGGATTTCTAAAAATGTTTACTTGATCTATATGTATAAATAAATATAGACAAACTTAAAATCTACAATAATTGCTTACATATTTATAACCGTTAATAAAAGATTTAAGTTCGCTAAGGAATTAAACTCTATAATGCTCCTACGTGCCATTAATCGTAAATAGTAAATATAAAGGTTTATACTTAAAAGTTATATATAAGTTATATTCGTAGTTTATTTATTATTCGACTTAACTTTCCAAATCCTAAGCAGAAAGAAATGTATGCGTTTCAAGATTCACTATTAAAAATGAAAGTGTTCGAAATATATTCGAGACAAGATTTCCAATGAGTCCGCAATGAAATACATTGTACACTGTGCAATATTTAAAATTCTTATCTCATACAAAAAACACGACGCGGCAGTAAAAAGGAATGGAAACTTTTTTCTATACTCCAATAATAATAGCTTCCAGTCAAAACAATAATATTGATTTAAGACACAAAACATGTAAGGAAGAATGTTGCTTCTTTCAAGCCCGAAGTTCCCTCGAGACCGGACCGGAACTTGCGCGGGAAAAACTGTATTAAAGCTGTCAGATTTCGCGGGAATATTTTAAATTATAACTCTTTTGTGAAATAAATATAGAATGATCCACCTACCCAAATTAAAAGCCCACAACACTTAACAACTTCAATTGACAAGCACAGCTTCGTAAACGTCAAGCACGGACCGCACTAAGTCGAACTTGGCGAGTTTTCGGGGTTGCATCGCTACGTCACGCATGTCCGGCGTCGGCGCGGGCGACCACGATGCGCGCGCGCAGGCTCGGCACTGCCAATCAGCTGGCCGGCGCGGTGTGTGCTAATCACGCCAACACACTACGCATAATCAGACGCAGAGAATTGACAGAGGGGACAAAACCAACTTAATATTTTTGTCCAAAAAAGGAATACAGTAAATTGTACCATATCGTCAGATACAGTGGTATAGCGTGTGCTGGATACTCTGCAAAAGGTCTATCTAGTTAACCACTTTTTCTAATAGGACATTGCTACAGATAGCAAAAGGGTATAAAAGAGGTCTACACAGCCAATACGTAATTAAAAGTATAATTTATCACTCTCAGTTCACCGGACCATGCTGGAACATTGCAGGCACTTTTGACATCATACTCAGATACGGGTAACAATTCTTAATAATTAAGACCATAATGTATATTATATTTTAGTTGTAATCAATCATTGTATGTGCTAACATGCCAACCATAATTAAGATGTATGCAAATTAATAAAAGGTAAACCAATCAATCAACCAACGGTCCAACCGTCGGTACCTGAAGCGTTTTTGTCTCAATTATTGTCCCAATATAAATCGTCAAAATAACAATTTTGACATATCACATACTAACTCTATTTGATTTTATAAAACTACTAATTATGGCCGCGAACTACGTTTCGCCTTAATAAAGCTCAACACTCAAATTTTTTTCAGTTATAGCCGGGAGTATAAAAAATAGCTTAAGAGCTATTCTCAGACCTACCAAATTTACACAAAAAAAATCATAAAAATAGGTCAAGCCGTTTCGGAGGAGATCGATAACAAACACTGTGACACGAGATTATTATGTTTTGAACTAGCTGTGCCCGCGAACTACGTTTCGCCATAATAATTGTCAAAAAAAACGATTTTGTACTTATATCGAAAACGCCTTTCATATATGGACTTGTCCAATATAAAAATTCAACTGGCGCACTAAATTCTTCAAAAAACACACAGAGAGCAACTCTATATTATGTCTGCACCTGACATAACCGAACCAACCTACATACATGGGAAAGAAAGCAATCCTAAACTTAGGTACAGTCATATTGCTGTCCTCGGATACTCTTTCTTAGATTTTTCTTCCTAAATGCACATCCTACTTTTTTGAATATAAAATGACTATTCAAATTTTAAATTCTTTTTTCATTGATTATAGCAACTTTCTTACGGGTCTCGTGTAAATATTAAATGGATTATACAATAACTTCTAATATACACGGTTATTTTTTTATAACCCTGGAAAATTTTAGGGACGCTTCAGGACACATCCAATATTATATAAAAAAAAAACAAATAATTTTTTTTTTTTCAATTTAAAAAATAAAAAATCCCATAAAATGCTGCTTTCAACTAGTGCAGCATTTTTGTTTTTTTTTTTATTAATATAAAATTAAGTAAATGAGTTATTTTTTTTATTCATATTTAAAACATTCTAATACCATGTCGTGAAGCCTCCCTTAAAATTTCCAGGGTGATAAAAAAATTACCGTGTATAAAATTCTCGTGTTACAGTGTTTGTTACCAAACTCCTCCGAAACGGCTTGACCGATCTTTATAAAATTATTTGTGTATGTTCGGTAGGTCTGAGAATAGATCGTAAACTATTTTATACCCGTGATAGGGGTGTTTTTCTTTTGAAAATTATGCCGAAGCCATTAGTTTGCGGGGACAGCAGTCAATAAATAAATGGCGACTATTTACTTCAACTTTAATTAGGGTTTACTTCTTTGAGAGCAAGTAACAAAACTTCGTCAAACAAATATAACTGACGACAAGAAAACAAAAAACGTACAATATGTACGATTATATTAAATATTTATGAATACCATAAAATATAATATTGTATATTAAAAATGACAAATATGATTTAAAAGTAGGTTGCAATTTATAAATAACTGGTTGTGACCGCAAACTACGTTTCGCCTTAAAAATTGTCAAAAAATAAGTATAAAGAAGATTTGTCTGTTTTTTATACACAACATTGAAGCCATATGCCTTTATCTTACCTGATGGTAAATTACCATAGCGCTAAATATGGAAGCGGGCCACAAGACACCTGAGGAGGAATTGAGGAATATAATTTACCCGTCTGTTTATATAATTATGCACTTTGAAACACATGAATAGATTGTTAACGTTTTCGATTGCAATTAACTATGAAACAAGCGAAAACGAAGAAAATACCATTTTATTTTACTCATCATATTATATTGAGACATATTTGGATTGCGAAAATATGACCACATCTCAGAATTTCGTGATAAGCTCAAGTGGTTGCCCATTCGTCTTCGCCGGAATGCTCATATTCTTTCCTTATTATATACAATACTCTTTAGTCCTCCTGCCGCGCCTCCTCACCTTAAGGAATTATTTACATTTCTTAGTAACAAATAAGTGCTTGCATTGCACTTTGTTCCGGTTTGAAGGGTAAGATATGGCAGTGAAATTACTGAGTACCGTGACTTTACATCTGATGTCACAAGTTGGCAACGTACACGGTGGTTCTTGTGGGGGTTGCAGCTAGTTTTGCTGCGAATATCACAGGAGCCACATGTATTATAGGTAACTCTAACCACTTACCATGGTTTGCTGGGCAGTTTGCTTGTTTGCCAACTAAGTAGTAATAAAAAAAATAACACTCACTGGCAAGCGTTTAGATGCGAGAAGTGACTCTTACACCCTGTTTCTGAAAGGCTGTTCAGTGATAAAATTAACTAACAAGCTGTCAATCTAATGCTAACTATGAATTGAGTTGCTGAAAGCTAAATCAACTTATCACTGTGTTAGTTGACACAGCTGTCAAATTTATTGCAAAATTATTAAGGAAGGACCCATTTTGGGTTTTCAAAATACACACGAATAAAACAAAATATATGATTTCAGCAATGTGATCGTGTCTAAAAATATTTCTCACGAGAAATCAAATTTTTAGAGATAAGTAAATTTTGGCTAACCAACGTTTCGGAAACCCAAATTGATTTGACACTGCTGTTAAGATGACATGGATGTTAGTTGAACAATATTTTGATCAGCCTTTCAGAAACGGGGGGTGATTATTCCAAAGCACATGACAAATTTCAAACATAAGTCTTTTACTGTTCAGGCAGCGTGTTTATGGAATGTCTTGCCTATTGCTATCAGGCGTGCAAAGTCACTATCTTTAAAAAACACTTACTGACTATTTATCTGTCACTGTAATTTTATGACAATCTGTATGTTTGTTATTTTCTTCTGAGTGTCATATTCTCTCTATCCCTCTCTCTCTCTGTGTATCTGTGTGTGTGTGTGTGTGTGTTTGCATGTTTGCGTTTATTGTAAGCGTGATAGTATTTTACAGTGTGTGTTGTATTTATTTGTGTTTAATGTTGTACATTGCCAATTTCCCAAACTATTCGTTTCTGCAAATGGTATCCATCCTAAGGTTGGCTGGAAGAAATCGCTCATTGCGACAAGGCCGTCCATTGTACGTTGTTATTATAAAATTCATTTGTCAATTTTAATTTGTGATGTACAATAAAGCATTTATCCATCTCTCTATCAAATAGTTAAACCAGTATTTAGCTACACGATATTATACTCTTACAAAGCCTGAGTTTCAATATCTATAAATTATAATATTATATTATAGGCTTAATTTAGTAAATATTATTTATAATGGTTGGATAGTATATATAATATCTGGATTTACTACTTTCGCTGTAATATATATATCAACCTCTACCACAACTAACATGTATGCGAATAAAAATGAAAAATTGACTCTACGTCCTTCTGATTCGGGAAAGCCTAGAAGAGAAATAGACAAGAAACCCAGATGCCTAATTTCTGTGTCCTCTAGTAATTTTGATATAATCTCATTTAACGAATTATAAGATTTTTTTTCAATGAATTAAAGTATAAAAAATCTCTTTTTAAAAACTTAAAAGCTAAAATAACAGTAGTTAACTTGCCTTTTAACCGACTTCGAAAAAGCAGGTTCTAATGTTCGACTGTATCTATTTTTTTATGTATGTTCACTGATTACTCTGCCATTTGTGGACCGATTTCCAAAATTCTTTTTGTAATCGAAAGAGTACAAATCCAGCCCCTGTAGCACGTCCACCAAAACACGATATGATAAAGCGATTTATCGCGATGAACTGTCAAAATACGACGAAACCCTATTGTATTTTGACAGTTCACCGCGATAAACCGCTTTATCATATCATGTTTTGGTTGACGTGCTAGGGGGGCAGGGGTAGTCCCATTATCACCAAGTCATGATCTGATGATGGGATCTCAGGTAAATCGAGGGAAACCCTTAAATTTCATAGGCACGGCCAAGGTGTTCATGTTTTTTCTGAAGATTTTCAAGCATTTGCATCTGATAGTCATTATATCATGTTACTGAACTGACGATGGAAGGTTTCTTGTAGATAGATAGTTTTATATTGAAGTCGGTGCCAGTCAAGCATGATCACCTGGAAAGTCTTAAAAATATACACATAGAAAAATAAAATACAGTTACTTTAAATTTGGCACCAACTTCAATATGAAACGGTGATGTTGTACTTATGTATTTTTATATTATTTATGACTTTTTGGTGATTTGAAGTGGGTTTTTTTCAAACTTGCATCCCATGTGACCTTAGTAATTTTAAGTTTCCTATAGGTTTTACTTATGGAATTAAGGATGATAAATTCAATTAATTAAAGTTATAAAATCAGAATCAATAAAGTCAATCCAATTCTTAAAACATCAATATTGATAAATCCTGCATTGTCCTTATTTAAAAACAATAGTTTATTAAGAAATAGTGTTCTCAGAACTAAACCGATATTTTTTCCATATAGCTTTCTCAATTTCAATGTAAAATTTCGTGTGCGCCAAGTATTGCATGCAACGGGCCCTGTTTAGTATTCATCCTCTGTGCCTAACATGCTTAACCTTTCGCGAACCGTAGTAAAATTGCTGTAAACCGATTTCGTAAGGCTTTCCAAGATTGAATAGAAAAGATGACAATCTTTTGTTTTCGTTTTGTAGCTCAAGGCTTGCACGCGAAAAATCGATGAAAATCGTGATGTGATTCATCCAATGTATATCTATATATTTTCATATATTTTTGTGAATTAATATCCAATGTATATCTATATATTTTCATATATTTTTGTGAATTAATCAAAGATTTTTACTCAGTTTTTCATTTAAGTAGTTTTTGTCTAGAGTGAATATGTCAGCACTTAAGTATTATTATTTTTTTTGACAACTTTTGACTTGCTATGACTGTTGTAAGTGT
Source organism: Schoenobius gigantellus (assembly GCA_963935595.1). Taxonomy (NCBI): domain Eukaryota; kingdom Metazoa; phylum Arthropoda; class Insecta; order Lepidoptera; family Crambidae; genus Schoenobius; species Schoenobius gigantellus. The sequence goes on from OZ012549.1 coordinate 6,331,782, forward strand.
AAAGCTCTCTTCTCTACGGAGTCAAACTAGTTTCGCGTTGTAAAATAACCATTTAACGTTTAAACGTTTTTATTTTGAACTTTTTTTATAGGCCTTTCACAGAAATGGTTATGTCAGTATTATCCAAACAATATAAAAGAAAAAGATGTATACACAATAACAGAATCTGATGAAATGAAAAAAGAGAAAATATTTTTTATTTCGTAAAATCTACTATTCGCTCAGAATGCCTACCTTCTCGAGAAGAACGGAGCAGAAAATTAGCTGGAGACGTTCTTTTAAAATAAGTCGCAAAGGTACGTGTTATGTCTGAATGCAAAAAAAAATAACTTGTTTATTGTAGAACCGTGCAGATTACATTCGTCGATTTATAAAGCTAAGATAATCTGTTACTTTGTAGTTGACTCTAGCAAACAATTTTTGTTGAATTATTTCAATTTAGTAAGAGGTAAGCTTAGAAAATCTTTAGTAATCTTACTGTAAGCGTGAAAACCTAATACCCTGAACGTGAAAACCTAATACTTTGTAGAGCTCCGTAAAATGTGAAGATTGTCATTTTTGCGCCTCGTTTTAAATCATGCCGATCTGTTTCTTTTTCATACAGTTAAAGGACGTACTTTTTAAACATCTAGTTATACTATTTCATTTATAAAGACTTGCACACCTTCAATATGTAGATGCCTCGAACTTAATAATCAAATTCAAATGTAGAAGTACTATATTGTTATTTAAATTACCTAATTTTGTAGTACGCCACGAAAACTTAAGATTAGCACTAATATACAAAAATCTGCACTAATAATTGATAGACTTCCACTTTTAGGCGTGTATTATCTGTGGGCATGTACAACGATTACTAGGTACACTTGCTTACTCATTATTACAAAATGATTCATATTTTTGTCCTCAATTGCATTTCTGTTCTCGAAACTAATTTGCACAGAACGTGAAACAACGGCCTCCGAGTGCATGAAATATTTGCGCTTGGAATGATTTATTCAAATGTTTTGTTAGGAAAGCATGGCCGCCGAGTTTAGGGCTGCGACTACGCTGTACCCTAACTGTGGTAGACAGCCGTGAACTTTATATATAGCAGTTTTGCGAAGGCGACAGTCTCCATGATTCACAGACATTAATAGTCAAAGTAACAGTTTGATTCATCATAGCAACCTTTCATGCTCATGAAAGGTTCACGACTTCATTTTTTTTATATGTAGCTTAAAAATTAGGTATAAGTAACCAATTTAATTAGTTGTTGAGGAGTCCAGATGAAGCTCGATTCTGCCTTCGGCCTAATCATCACTTATCATCAGGTGAGATGAAGGCTAAGAGATTTCCTGTCGTAGATATATAAAAAAGTTAAGACGAGTCCTGTTAAGCCAGCGAGGGATCGAAAGCTCCCTATATAAAATTCAAGCGTCGGTGGCGCTGTGGACTCGGCACTTGCCTTCCAATAAAGGAGGTCCGGGTTCGAGACTGCAATGTACCACTGTGTTTTTCGTTTTCGAATTTGATATGTACATTTGTCTGACGCTCCTACGGTGAAGAAAAACATCGTGAGGCAACCTGCATACATCTGCGAAGAAATTCAATGGTGTATGTGACGTCGACCAATCCGCACTGGGCCAGCGTGGTTGACTAAGGCCTAATCACCCTAACATAGGGTAGGCTCGAGCCCCTCGGTGGGGACGTATATGAGCTGTGATGATGATATACAATAAGACTCATTTATTGATAATCATATCAATTTAATATTCAATCATAAATTATTATATTACTTAAAAAGTCACGAAACTTCTGTATGTATTGAAAAAACTACACGACATACAGCATGTATGTTAAAACCCTTTGGTTTTTCAGCTTGGAAAATTAAAATCTACAAATATAATCAACACGGCGAGATTAATTTTTATTTGATTTTGTTATATTTTAGTGTTTTCACGGATTTTTGTGCATGTTGTCGATTCAGAATCATTTTTTTTCGCTCACATTTTAAGATGGGTTTCTGCCAAAATTTACGTACATTTGGTGTTCCCAATACCAATTAATTCAATCTCTAATGAACCCGTAGCGTCCTTGCCTTGACATAAGACACTGCTTTCTCTCCTTGATTAATAATCTACTATTTTCTACATTTCATTGATGGACTGGGAAAGAATGCCACGGGCATTAACTCCGCCATTTGTAGGTACACTTTTTCGTTGTTGTGCGAAGAGCTTAAAATTAATTAAGAGGAAACACTAAGGTCGAGAGAATTCAGAAATAGGTATTTGTAAAATGTATTGCTGTCGCGCTGTGTGCCCGAACAATCGTACTGAGCGCGATAGAGACAAATGCAGCTGTGACCGAAAATGCCATTTTTTTCGAGGGCCGTACTCGCCGTTGGCTAGACAACGAGCGTGTGTGGGTCTCTCCCGGCAGAGTGCCGGGCCTACCCACTAAACACCCCGGTGTTCACCCTGACCTTATGAGCGCGCGTGATAGGATCCACACTGCCAACGCGCCCGGGAACCGAAAATACCTATAAAAAAGTGCGAGTCGGACTCGCGCACTGACGGTTCCGTACAAAATTAATTAAAATATTTTTATTATATGATGTAACTAAAAATTTTTATCTGTGCTATAAGACTTCATACTTCGTACAAAATTTTAAGATTCTAATGTCACGGGAAGTACTGTTCACGCTCGAGGAAGAGCGAGTGGCAACACTGCATTGTGGTCTGTGCAGTGAGAGCCTTTTTTGGCGGCCGGCCGCATGTAACATGTCAGTCGAGTTGAGTCGAAAACGGAATGACATTGAAAAGAGGTTAGGACCGGGCATCAATAAAATATACACAATATTTAAGCATCTAACAAATAGTATTGCGCGGCGCACCAAGTGATTGTTGGTGCGAGGTTCCGCAAAGCTTTAGTGTCGGGGAACAGTGGCAAGGTTTTATCGTTGCGAAGTGAGTGATGGTGGCCTAATAGGCCTATGTAGTGCTCCGGTCTCCATCGTTGGATTGACACCAACCCTTCGGGAGCCGCGGCTTCCTTCGAGCTAGCTCAGGAAGTCCACCGGCTACATACGGAGACCAATTGGAATAGGGGTAAGCCACAATGTTTTCTAGAATCTGGTAGTCGGTTTCAAATCATAGTGTCGGTGAATCGCCGACGTGGTGGTGTCTACCTTGGGCACCACCAAGTACCCTGTAGGTTTTGATTCCCTTGCGAGTGTCGAAAATTTGCAGATATTTGCGCCATAAATGGCTGTATCTTTTGATTGCGTTGCTTTGAAGTTTGATTTTTTCACAGCTCCAAGGGACAGTAGACCTGAGTATTTCATATAAATTTACTTCCACGTGTTCCTGAGAAAAAGGGTCTTGACAGACAGACAGACAGACGGACGGACAACAAAGTGATCCTATAAGGGTTCCGTTTTTTCCTTTCGAGGTACGGAACCCTAAAAGTACACAAAATAAACGTTTCGTAGTCCCCTGTTATCTCTGCTTAAACTAGACCGATTTAATTACTTTTTGCGTTAAAAATTAAAGAAATGCTTTGGCTGTGTTTCTATGTTTTGCTTATTTCATTTAATCTCGTCTTTGTTTGGTGAATGTTTGAATATAGCAGAAAATAGCCAATTTTTTAGGTTTTTGAAGGTTTACTTATATCTAATTTAATAGTTAACTTAATAAAAAAGGAAAACATAGGAACATGCTAATAGTGCCATTATCCAGGAAGGAAACAGGGGACTATACGTTTGTATGGAAAAACGACCCGTACGACTTCCTCTTAATAGTATTTTTTTTTTCGCAAAATATCATGTATCTTTCGAACCAACAATTATGAAAATTGGGGGCAAAGGGCAGTAAAAGGGCACCGAACATTCCGCCCTGTTGGTCTGCGTTCTGTTTTCACTGTCGTCTATGAGGTTCCTTACGGCTTTAGCACACCTCCACCTCGAAAGCACGGTAATATTATATACTATTACCGTGTCGAAAGCATACCAGCGAAACCGCACTAGCCTCGACACAACCCGTCTGTTGCATAACAAGCGAAAGAAAAGCTTAACGCCAGTTCTAACACGTGGCTTTAGTGATCATCCTATTTTTGCCAACTTTGCCAGCCTGCTTGTTTGAAAACTTTGTCGAATAAAAAAGACACGATTCTACACGCCCCACCACAAGGACTATTCATATTTATGTAAGGTTAATCTCCTTAGGCGTCGCCATCAGAAAGTCGAAGCAATGACTCAGCGTCGAGATTATAATTCAAAGAGCACTTGCAACTCCATATTGAGAAACAGTACACTGGTTCTTTTGATCGTCTAACTAATAAAAGTCTTGGATATAATTATATCGCTTTCCCTTTTTTATTCGAGATTGCAGAGCGGGACGCTTCTCGAATTATAAATATCATCTTTGCAATATGCGCCTGTGTACGGTTCCATTCTCATCCGATAGCATTTAAAATAGTAGATTGTTCACCAAGGGAACAAAGAACTATTTTTGAGTATTTATTGAATGTAGAGCGGAGTGAATATAGCTATGCCACTAGGTTGAAATCATATCATTTAAGAGTTAGATTTTTACGGAATATCCGGATCCTGTCACGTAAATTGGGTTAATACCAATCTTAGATGGCCCAAAGGAGCTAATGACATATAAGGTACAGTTGGTTGAGTAAACCTCTTCTAGTCAACTGGACTAAGGAGGGAAGGGGACAGACATGCCCCGCACCAGAAGGCCTATAATGATCGCTTAGAACAATGCTAAAACCACCTGCCAACCTTCTTCCACCTGCACACTGGTCTGTGAGACTGACGAAGAACTTTCTTGAAAGTTTTTGTTTTTTGAGTTTTTATTTGCTGCAAGATGCATATTTAGTAATTTTTGGCTCCAATTGGTCCATGACTTAAGAAGGTATAGGTGCAAGTTTTTGAGTATGTTTAAAATAATTAAATTGATATTATTACCACATACACAAGCAGATTCCAAATATTAGGTTCCTGAGACCGTACATAGGTATCAGTTGCCACAAAAAAATTAGGAAGGTTAAAACGAGATGGCGTTACTGGCTACAATACATATGACCAATTTGACCTACATTTTCTTAACTAAGGGTATTCTTAGGTGGCATGCTGTCAAATTGTTATCATTAAAGACAAAAAGTGACAGCATACGTTTAAGGAGTTTCCTAAGCCCCAAGGTGAAATCGCCCATTAGTGTTGTCTCTGATCACACATTGTTTTAACCTTGCTCTAACTAGGCGATCATGATTGGTAAGACGTAAGACCCCTAGGCACTAGGTTTACTTTATGTCTGTATGAATAAAAAGGGATAACAAGCCACAGGGACGTAGCTACCGCCGTATCAGCCGTATATCAATGATACAGGGTCACGTACTTTAAGGGGCCCCTGACGGTAAGCAAAAATTTGTCAAACTGTATCCGAAATTTGGGAATTCATGATGTTTTTTTCTTTCCGCTGTTTGTATTGTGATTACCTAAATTTTACTCTCACCTCCTTTTTTCACATTTAAATAATGTAGAAATATCTTTCGGTTACGAAAAAAATTAAGTGGTCATCCAGGCTGGTCATATTTTAAAGTGTTTTTATTTTTAATTATTGTTGATTAAGTGATTGAAATTACCTTGGAAGAGCAATCGCTGCTAGAGAAATTATTTTATTATTTAGGAAAAATGAAGATTATATTTTGCATATATTTTATCCGAAACGAAATGTAGACTTCACTACAATCGTACAAAAAGGTCCCAGAGAATTGTGTGAAACAGGGCCACCACAGCACTAGCTACGCCACTGACAAGCCAGCTAAGCTTTCTTATGCTGAAAATGTCACGATAACAATAAAAAGCCGATGATATTTGAAAGCTTGCAAAAAAAGCTCATTGGAATTTAACAGCAAATTATGGGATTGAAATTACGAGTCTACATGACTTTAGTAGGTATTTCCATCTATGTGTTTGCGTTAACGAATATGTACTTATGCAATCCACTTCCACAGTTTAGTTTATCTTCCAGTAGGCCTAGCACGGAGCGTGGACTATAGAAGAGAAAGTGATTAACCCTCGTCCCGTCTCGCGTCATTGTTATATGAGAGAGTGAGAAGAAACATGTAATTTGTCTCTTGTCCTGTTTTATCCACGGCCCGTGCTACGCCTGCTGCTATTTACGAAACGAGAGCCGTGCCGTGCCGTGTTGAAATGGAGCCGCGCAATGCTACGACATACAAAATGAGATCCGTTGTTGCGCAACTGGGGCGTGGGAATTGCGCTCGTGCACGTACCTTATACCTCGTATGTATGCAAAAAGCGCAGCGGAACTCGCTTCCGACTAGACGTATCTACGGATGAGGCGCATACTGACAATATTGGGATGCCAGTGTCAAATTTTAATTCAATGAGATAAAATAAAAATAATATTTTTTACAAATATAATTAGGCCGATTTAAAATGCCCTAATGATGCCATTCCAAACGAACTATTGCCAAAAAAGGGGTGCATTTTTGCCACGTTATAAGATAACGAGTAGCCTCTGCTGTCAGAAGCAAGATACATAGTTGCACTTGCAGTTAAACGCAAGATAACCAATTACCTCTGCTGACTCTGCTGTAGGAGGTAGACCCACTTGCACTTGCAGTTAGAGGTAAGATAGCCAGTTGTATTCACAGTTTGAGGCAAGATAACCAGTTGTATTTACAGATAAAGGTAAGATAAGCACACCAGCTAGTTCTGACAGTTCTCAACTGAGAAATTTGAACGAAACTCTTCATCAGGCCGGGCGGGAGGATAGCGCAGAAGTTTCTCGATAAAAACGTTTACCCCTATAAAATAATGTTTGAACGAACCTAAATAGCTGACAAATACCTACTTTCCTAGTGACAGCTGTCCGTCCTTCCTTATTAGGAAATGCCGTAGACTTCTAATTTAAGTAAAGATCCTAATTAAATAAATCAAATTAGTGATGCGTACGCGCCTTGCGGCCTATTGTGTTCGCTCTTTTGTTTTCGCATCCTACTAGGGGCAGCAAAAGCCTGGTAATAAGGTGTCATTTTTATGGTTCCGTACCTAAATAAGAAAAAACGGAACCCTTATATGATCAATTCCTTGTCCGTCTGTACGTCAGTCTGTTTGTTTGTCAATACCCCCTTGTCTCAGGAACAAATGCTTGCTCGGAATCTTCAGTGCGCGAGTTCGGCTCGCGCTTGACCGGTCTTTTATTTACAAAATCAAAAACTCATGGTTCTATTTAGGTATTTTGTTTATTTAAAAATGTTTGTGTCCAGCAAGTGATTAGGTACAATAAAACGAGAATAATGGCAACGTTAAAAATATTTTAATTAAGTACTTACTTACCTCTTCATTTTTTATTAACGATACGGATCCCCTTTTCGACTTACCTGACGGTTAATAAGGCTACAGATGAAAATTAATTTCGAAATATTTGCATGCATTTACTCAGTTTTTCATTAAGTATTATCAGTATTTTGGTGTGGCTGACCCCAGCCGGGCCACAAAAAAAAACTGTGAAAAATAGATTATATATATAGTATAGTATTATGTATGTAATAAGGTTCATAAGTTAGGTTCACTAATAAATATTTATTTTATACCTATTCTGTAATTACTTTATGTCGTTCAGAAATGTCTGTTACATGTGCATCTACCTCGATAGTCTCTCAACCACCCTAAGCTAGACTGGTAGAGAATGCCTAAGGCATTAAGTCTGCCTTTGTACTTCTTTTGTACATAAAGAATGTGTTTACACGTAATGCCATTCAACCCAAAATTTTCATGTAAATTATAGACATGATGATGATACTATGATATACATGAAAATTTTGGGTTGAATGACATTACGTGTAAACACATTTTAATAATTTTAATAATTAGTTTTAGATAACGCATTGATTACTTATTGGTTATTATGAAACACCGTGTATAACAAACAAAACCTCATAAAACTTACTTTTTTAAAGAAAGTTGTATGCGACTATACATTAAGTACTTCATATAGATAGACAAGGAGACCAGATGCCAAATATTGCATAAATAATACATTTAACATATATCATCGAGGATTTACATTAATTTAAATATTAACTGTTACTGTTTCATCACTGAACTCAATTAACTATTTTACATTAACTTCTTATTGTAAGTAGGTAAGTGCATAAAACATAAAAAATAACGTAACCTCGCACATTTGGGACTCCAGGCTCCTAGACTATTTACCCAAGTAAAGAAATCGTTCGTTCTTTGGATTGAGGCGTCGACAAACTCTGAATCTTTGAAGAATGTATCGACAAACTATCTTTGTCAGTAAGCAGATTTTTGCTAGGTCGTTTCGTTTCGAGATCCAGGTGACCCGGCTGGGGTAACGTTTCTCCAGCCGGGCCACACATATCTCGGAAATGCGCTTGTTTCAAACTGTGGAACTTATTCGGCAAACTCCGACAAACCACCGCTTCACTATTCTAGCAAACAGTTTTTCTCTACGTCGCTTTGTTTTCGAGATCCAGCTAGCTCAGTTGCAGTAACTTTGCTGCAGGTGAGCTCTGAAATGGTGGATCGATAAACTCTGAAACTTGCCCGACAAACTCTGACAAACTGCCGCCTATCTATATCAGCAAACAGATTTTCGCTATGTCGTTTGGTTTTGGAGATCTATGTAGCCCGAGTAACCGAGTACCCCAGCTGGGCCTCACAGATCTCTGAAATGCGCAAGCGACAAACTCTGAAACTTGCCGACAAACTCTAGACATTATAGCGACATACTCAAACAATCTATTTTTCACAGTTTTTTTTGTGGCCCGGCGGGGGTCAGCCACACAGTATTTTTATGTCACTGAAATAATATTATTTTTTATGCTTTACTTTCAAATGGAAAAAAAAACACTGCGGACCCACCATACCACTGGCTCCACCCCTGGGGGTAGGGTGGTAATTAACCATACCGCCATAGTAGTGTTGGGATTTGAATGTTTCAAAATCGAAATATTCAAATCGGTTAAGCGGTTTTTAAGTTTTAGCGAGACTAACGAACAGCGATTCACATAGAAAAAATTTCATGTATTGCATTGGATGTACAGCCATTTTACCGTTTGTATTAAATTTAAAACGCCCTAGGAAAGAACGGGCTGCTCCTTATCACCAGGGGCCAGCCCCCTTAGACAAATGCCACACGCTAACTTTTCCGTGTTTCCGCAGTCGTTCCTCAGAAAAAATGTATGGAGATGACATTAGCTGCGGAAAAAATAGTGAGGTTGTCGCAAGCTAATGTCATTTACATACTTTTTTTCTGCGGAACGAATGCGGAAAAATTAGCGTGTGGCATTTGTCTAGGGACGGTCCCCCTGGAAGAGCCCTAGTTACGTACGCCCAGACTCACTTCTGATTTCGCTTTAAAAATTGTCATTGAGTGTTGATTTGTTATAAAAGAAATAATCTTAAATGAAAAAGAAAAGCTAACGTTTAGACTGTTTTTCAAAGATCACCTACAACTTACTTATTCGCCGGTGCGAGAACTTCTTACGCTACCTATTTCAGCCGCCAGCACCGATGCTTGCATTGCTGCTGTGTTCCGGTTTGACGGTATGGCTGACCCCAGCTAAGCCACAAAAAAAACTGGAAAACATAAGTTAAGAACCTAATTATGCCGCTGTAATGTCCAATCTCAGATATATGTAACTCAGCCATAGCAACGTTACCCCAGCTGATCCACACGAGTCTCGGCATAGCAAAACACAGGTTAACTAATAGTACTAAATTCTATGACTAAAGGCGAAAATCAGTTTATTTAGTGATATAGGTACTCGTATAGGCCGCAGTTCGACTTTGTCGGACAAGTATCAGTTTGTTGATCTACCATTTTAGAGCTGACCTGCAGCAAAGTTGTTGCAACTGGCCCAGCTTGATGTCGAAAACAAAGCGACGACGTAGCGAAAATCTGTTTGCTGGAAGAGTGAAGCGATAGTTTGTCGAAGCTCCAGTTTGTCGCTTGCACATTTCAGAAGAAAGCGTCGCCAATGGTACAATATCTCAATTCGTACAATTATCTGTTTACTCAAATTATCAGTTTCTACAATGAGCCACCCGTACAATTCTTGCATCGGTACAATTTCGCGATTCGCACTATATCTAAGTTCACACAAATTATCAGTTAGTACAATGACAAATAAAAACTATTTTCTTAAATTACCTAAATATAAAAACTCTTTCAAAAAAACAATTGAATTTTCGAGAATGAAGGAAAATGACATGACATTTTTGCTTCAACATTTAATAATACGAGTAATTTGGTACGGAAATATTTCTAGATATAATTAAAATTTACCTACTTTCCAATGGACTTTCCTGAAGATTTATTCTTCGTTCAAAGCGAAAAGGGTAAGCGTGTGCTGCTTCGGAAAGGTTACCGTTTTAACTACGGATGTACTAACAAAAGTGGTAGCACAATTTGGAGATGCGCTCGACGGGAAGTTTGCAGTGGTTCCGTCACATTGGGCCGTGATGATAAAACAATTCTACGAGAAAGTATTCACATCTGCGTGCCAAGTAAAATCAACAATGAGATTGAAAAAGCAAAAGACATATGCAAGAAACGTGCAATGACTGAAAGTACACCAATTCCTACCGTATACAATGAAAGTTTTAAGGATCTGTTTGATACGGGTGTAAATTTTGTTACAAAAGTGCCATCTTTTAGTACAGTCAAAGATTCATTCTATCGTTGCCGAAAAAAGGCTTTCAACGTAAAAAATGTTATATTCAGAAATTTAAGTGACGTCGAAATTCCTAAGTACTTAAAAGAAAATTTTTTGTTTATCGAGGATGGACAAGAAGATAAAATATTGATATTGATTTTTGCGACGCCTTATATTGAAGGATTATTGCCATCTATCAAAAGATGTCTTGGTGATGGAACCTTCAACTGCGCAACTGATCCTTTCCACCAAATACATACCATTCATGGTATAATTGATGAAGATATATATTTGTTATTTAAACAAAACTCTGAAGTAAGATTGTACAAATTACTAATTTTGTACAAATCCATAAATTATACGAATTGAGCATACCTACATAACTATGCATAAATAACCATTGTACCAAATTAGTATTTTGTACAAATCAATAAATTGTACCAATTACAGAAACGAAGCACCTCACCTAATTTTTGTTACGAATTGATAATGTTTCAAACAAAATTTTGAATGAATTGCTAATAAATTACAAATTGTACGAATTGAGATATTGTACCATTGGCGACGCTTTCTTTCAGAAATACGTGTGGCTCAGCTGTAGAAACGTGATCCAAGCTGAACCATTTATATCTCGAAAACGAAACGGCATAGCGAAAATTAGTTTGCTGATATAGAAAGATTCCACTTTGTCGATACTTTATTCAAAGGCTCAATTTGTCGACGCCCCACTTCAGAGAATATAAGTTTTTTTTATTGCGTAAATAGCCCAGGAGCCAGGAGTCCCAAACAAATGCGAAAAGTTTCGTTATTTGTTATGTTACAGTGTACATTGGGGTTCTTGTACGCGTTGTAGATTTGCAAATGTACAGGAACCACATAGGTAACTCTAGCCGCTTAGCATTATGTGGGCAGCCTGCTTGTTTGACAACTTTGTGTTGTATAAAAAAATCGCAAATAAGAAGTCACTTATTTAATCCACATGCAAATATAAATGAAACGACAAAACTACACAAGGATTCCATTTATTTCACCGACAAATAATTTAACATACAACTATAGTACTTACGTACGGTTACATTATTAGGTACACCGAGAATACGACACGCCAACAATACCCATCCCCAGAAAAATCTACGACCAAGGATTCATGTTAGCTTACCACTACATTTAACATTACAGTAAATCCATTTTGTCTATTTTATTAGGTACCCGATATCTTCGTCAAGAAATACTTCATGAGTATGGCAACATTTCGTTAAAATATTTGTGATATTTTAACAATATTCACAATATGTCATGGTTAGCATTTTGAAAGCTTAATTAGGATGATGACAAACACTGGAGACTATCAAAAAAAATATTGGACACATATTTTTTGATACGATACCTCAGAAAGATAACTAGAGCATAGATGTACACTGAGTCATACTTATATACCTATCCTATTTTTTCAAATACACCAAAAACATTAGAGGCATATCTAATTTGCTAAAAATATCATGCTCAATATGAATACCTTTGGTTAGCTTTATGATGCCGAATTAAAAACCTATCGAATGTGATAACTTGTCAATACGGCTCTCATTCTAGACCTCAGAACAATAGCTAAAGCATGCTTTAGTTACTCTTCTGAATTCTAGACTCATTTTGGTTGCGTACCTTTGTCAGTGCTTGTTACGAGTACAGCCTTTTGCGCAAGTTATTATTTTGTCAATTTGTTAAAAATCTGTCAAAGCCTCAGAGTGTGTACGCATGGTATGCTCAAACGACATAAGGTTATGCTTTAGTAAGTTATTGTTCTGAGAACGATACAATGGCCGCATTCACCAGAAAACATCGCTAAGTCATCGATCACGTGACCGATTACCAGTTTCGATGCATTCTGCTGAACGCATATTTTTATAGCCAGTGTTCTGTGATGTCTTTATGTTGTTTTGGGTTTTATTTAGGTTACCTACTTTAATGTTTGTTTTGGTTTTTTTAAATGAAAACCGAAAACTACCTGTGTCAACACAAGCACTGAGCATATAAATCACAAAGAATTTCTATTAAAATAAAAAAACTATTAAAATTCAATTCAAATTTGACAAACAACGGTAAAACTAATCACTAATCGCTGATACTAATCGAAAATGAAATGCGATGGAAAAAATGGCGTCCGATTGTTGTCAATCGCTGTCAGTCATCGCATTTTTGTGTGCATTCAGAAGAAAATTCGCAATCGATGACTCATCGATGTGTTCTGGTGAATGCGGCCATTGATTCGAAATGTCGCTTAACGTCAAGCTGTGCACATTGTGAGTGTATTCCGAAATGGATGTCACTGACATCAAAATCAGTAAAATCTACGACCCATTCCGAAAGGATTTCCTGGATTTCAAACGAAATTCTTTCGGAACGGTCATAACTAACAATACATATTTATTTTTGACACGCACACAACACAGATGACAGCAATTTTGACAGCAACTACGCTGACCATCGCAGGAGAGCGAAATCACCGTAAATCAATACAAGATGGCGCGGATAGTGACGTCATCGGTGACGTTGCAAGAGCTGTTACTGTCGAACTATGGTTCTTTCGGAATCAGTTGTTGTCGCGACAAAATCGATTTTGTTTCAACAACGACTATTACAGAATGCACCCTTTGTAGTACATTGTGACGTAACCCGAAATTGCTTTATATCAGTAGTTCTATGTTATTTCGAAAGTGCAAGAAATACGTGTCCGATACTTTTTTTTTATCTTCCGGACTAATTGGATATCCATTTTATACCCTTTCATCATCCCCATAGTGAGTTTTTGTTCCTACGTTGACACCTAAACATAAATAAATAACATTAATACAAAATTCATCACTACGTACATACAAACTACAAGATCTTTGATTTTTTTGTGACATTTTTTATATCTGTGACTTTGCATTTTATTTCAAAATGCTAATTTGAAAAAAAATGTGGAAAATAAATAAAATACAAGAAAAAAATTGGATTAACTTTGGCTTAACAAAGTAATAGGGATCAGTACAGTTGAAAATTTCGTCGGGGCAGGTAAGTGCTCGGGGGCCCTGTGGTTAAGGCGTCAACACGGTATATAGAAGTTACGGGTTCGAGTCCCGTCCGAGACGTAATTTTTTCTTGAATTTGATTTATTTTTATAATTTTTTGTGACAAATCGCAGGGCTCCCAATAAACGCTGAACGCGATACAAATGTAATTGTTATCGTAGCGTGTGAATATTGATAAGTAAACATCATCAATAAGCACAGAGTATAAAATGGGTAATTAATATACAGAGGGTTCATTTTTTATTGTTTAAATTAGGGTCACTTCTTTCATAGAATTTGAAAATCAGCTGTACTTGAAACGCTCTTCAAGATTATAGATTGTTTATACCTCACAAGTACTAGTTATAATTTTATAATATTAAAATAACTTTATATATTATAGAAAACATATAATAGAGGAAAGTAACCAAATATGGAACACTATTTTGTTTTTGTTAACACGGATGCAACACTCCGCTCGACTTATGGATGAGCTGACCTTTACGCGTGTAAAATGATTAAAATTGGTGGTATAACCATGAAGCAAATACAAAGAGGAGATGTTATAAGCATCTAGGTCCAGCTCCTATCACCAGAGTCCTGACGTCACGCATTTTTAGTTTTAGCTACTTAACGCCAGAGGCGCTGACATCAGTCGATCTTTTTATCTGTCGGATTAGTACGTCGTACGCTCTTCTTTTATTTTAGTTTTAAATTACCTAAATACAAAATGAAATGTTGTATTCTATCGTGCAAAAGTTACACAGACGACAGAAACAAAGTGAACGAAAAAAAAATCTCTTTCCATTTGTAAGTACATTAAACAAGCATTATTAATTTATTACTTGACGTATTGCTTCTAGAATGTTCGACGCCACATGGACGCTTCTGTTAATGTCCCGATAAAGCACAAAAGGCCCTCTAGTGGCGAGTAAAAATACTAACGAAAACGTAGGATGTAAAGGGCGAAAACAAAACACGTGAATTAATATAAGCAGTTTTAACGATTTTTATTTTTAGATTATATTGACACAGCACCTAATAAATTATCTTTCTCCTACGAATGTATCTTTTAACATAATTATCTTTCTCCGACGAATGTATCTTTTACTGCCACCTAGTAATGTATAGCGGAACTTTTATGTTAACGTCAATAATGCTGGCATTTTAGTCTGTACTAGCACTGCTGCCACCTAGTAATGTATAGCGGAACTTTTATGTTAACGTCAATAATGCTGGCATTTTAGTAATTCTACTCGCTACACGGTGACAGTGGCGTCGCGCACCCTCCCCCCGCACCCCGATTTCCGGCTTCACTTGATTTCATACGGAAAACGCGATAGGGCACCTCCTCTTTATATTTGCTTCATGGGTATAACGCTATTTTTTTGCTGCTAGGAGTATACATTAATGAGAAGTGGTAGTATTACACATTAGGGACCATCCATAAATTCCCCCTTCTCCCCCTCCCCGTCCTTGTCACAATTAGTAATATATTATGGATGATGGATGTTATTATGGCCCCTTAGGGATAGGCATACTATTCCATATTTGGTTCTCTATGTGTATTGTATGTTATTACACCAATAGAACTGGCCTAATTATAGTATGTAACATTTTAAACATCGCATTACAGCAGATACTCCAATATATATAACATATCGATATATTGCATAACGTCAAATAAATTTTAAACATAGGAAGTCCCCTTCCCATAAATTAAAAATTATTCATGACAAAAAGAGATCGATTGATGCATAACAACTATACGGCGTGTACGCATACTCATAAAAAAACAGCATTGCTGCCAGCAGTTATTGTTAAGGAAAGTGTGTTCATCCTGTATACTCGCTACATATCCAATAAAACATCCAATATTCGGTTTTGACCAAACTGGTATTATTACAACAAATATTATATTACAATAATAAAATTACACTAACGGCCTTACAAATAAAAACTTATACCGAGGATAATCCTCGGAATAATTTATTCTGTGTTTCGTCTTGTTTTAGCACATGTCAGATGTAATATGTCAAAATAAGACAAAACACGGAATAACTATTCCGGGGGTGCGAAGTCAGAACACCTCCTCGTGGTGCACCCTGGGCAACCCGGCAGATTTTCTGCCGCGGGCTAAGAGTCTGACAGCTGCCCCGTGGAGGGGGCGTGGTGTGGCCGGGTTTAACCCGGCGGGCCACTTCACGTGGCCATGTGGGGTCGACTCCCCTTCTTTTTGAAGATGGGGTTGTGTGTCGCCTGGGGACCCGCTCGCGGGTCATGGCGCGCTGCGCCTTGTGCCGTTGCCCCTTTGATCGGGTTGGTGCGGGTCCTTGTTGAGCTTCGGCATGTCGTTGTTCCGAGGCTGGGAGACTCGTAGAGCTCCGGCGTGTCGTTGTTCCAAGGACTGAGGCTGACCCGATCAACGTGTGGCTTCGGCACACTTGTGCGGCCCCCATGAGGGGGGCGTGGGATGGCCGAGTGCTACTCGGCGGGCCACCTCGTGTGGCCACCGTGGCCGCTTTTTGCGGTGGGTCGGCGCTTTGGTGCCGCTGAGCTTCGGCTCGTGTGCGCGGCGGTGGATCCAGTGGGGTCTGCCGCCGGGCAAGCCCGTTACCCCGCACTGAGCGGGGCCGGGGGCGTGGCGCACTGAGCGTCGGGCCGCGTGGAAGAAAACCACAGTAAAAAATTACCACCCGGAGTATGCCCCGGGAACTCCTCTCCATCTCCATCTTGGAGAGGGCGTGAGGGGCCCGCCATTGGTGGGCAGGTGCCGCGGACGGGGTTATGGTCGATCTGTAAGGGTTCCCACGACCTCGTTCGGCAGCGGCGCGTCCTTTGGACGTGGCTGCGCCAGGCGCCAAAGAGGGCATATCGAGGGGTTTAGTGGGTAGTCGCTTGCTGCGGAGTCCCACACACCCTTGCCCCTGCGGGGGCTTGGACGGTGCGCAAACGCATTCCCCTCGTAAAAAAAAAACGGAATAACTATTCCGAGGTTATTCCTAGGAATAAGTTTTTTATTTGTAAGGCCGTAAGGGTTTTCATTGCCCACGGAAACAAGACGAGATTGGTCCTTAAGTTGGCCGACAAAAATAAAGCTTATACAGCTTTATTTATTGGGGCATTAAAATTTTAAGTTTAACCGTGTCTCGAACTGATTCGAGGAACTTACCCCACTTAACATTATTATATTCATGAATTAATCGCAACAACAAACTCCATATAAATAAATAAAAAAAAATCAATTTATCGACAACAATAATGAAACTTTTATATAAAAATCGCAGATGTGTTAAAACTTAAGATAATTTCAAATAAATAATAAAAGCTACATCTGGTTTATCAATAGAACTAAAGCAATTTCAAACAATCGAAGGTTGCACAAATATTGCACATACTTATTATACACGGTTATTTTTTATCACCCTGAAAAATTTAAGGGACGCTTCACGACATGGTATTAAAATGATTTAAATATGAATAAAAAAAATAACTCACTTAATTTAATATAAATTTTCTAAAATATTTTTTTTTTTTTTCATTTTTTTTTTTTTTTAGGGACACTTTAGGACTCATCCATTATTATAAAAAATAATAATAAAAAAAAACATTATAAAAATCTCAAAATGCTGCTCTCAACTAGTGCAGCATTTTTTGGATATTTTGGAAAATTTATATAAAATTGAGTGAGTTATTTTTATTATTCATATTTAAATCATTGTAATACCATGTCGTGAAGCGTCCCTTCAATTTTCCAGGGTGATAAAAAAATAACCGTACATAGTCCCGACAGCAAAAAAAATATGTGATGACATATGAGACAATACATGAAAAGTGTTCTTCAAGCGTTTACAAAAGGAATGATTAGACATTATTATTTTTTTCATAAAACCTCCCATGACTTCACTTCGCCAGGAGGTCGCCAATAGTCCATACATTTTTGCCAATGTATGTACCTTGAGGTACAGTAAGCTCCCATTCAAGCTATACATTTACACTACGAAACCCACCACTATTACGAGCGACATAAAAACGGTCCAAAGGTCATACAGTATAGCTTGACAAGCAGCTTACTGTACATGTGTACCAAATGTAGAGAAAAATTCGAGGATTCTGAAAAACATATTATTTCCTTTATTTATTTAGATAAAACAACGTAAACAATAAAGAAAAGTTCTGCAAAACCTGTAGTGTTTACGAAATATTTGAGTTTTAGTTAATTTTTGCATAAGCTATATCTAAATGGGATTACAACAATCAAAAGTGAAAAAAAATAATATTTAACTTGCAAATCAACTGCCTACTGCGCAAGTAACAAAAGCCACGAAATGTTAAATACGATCTGTGGTCACGGGTTACCGACACGAGAACAATCTATAATTAGTTCCATCCAAAACTGCATAGATGGCATTAGCTTGTATTAAACGGGAATGTAATAAATTATTGACATACGGCCCGTTCCAGATAAGCATTTTTAGCCATAAATACCAACATTTATAGCATCTCTGCGTTCCATTAGCCGGTGATGCTAGTTTTTCTTGCTGGTTGTCATGCGTTTCATTTAAGCATTTTTAACACGAAATGCTAGCATCAAATACCCATGCTAATAGATGGGTCCTCTGATACCACTTTTTGACAGCTTTCAAATTTGACATTTGGAATCTTTTTTACATGAATCAAAAAGGATTTTCAGCGGATTTAAAAAATTTATTGAAAGATATTTGTAGTATTAGCCAATTCTGATTTATATTATAAAAAAATTTAAGTGGCTGGACTAATTAAGTGAGGTGTCAAAATTCAGCACGAAAAATCAGTACCTTGTTTTTCATTTGTAACAATTAGCGCGGCTAAAAATGTCAACATACGAGGCTAACATCAGATGTTAGCCTCAGAAAGTAGCAGTGCTTTATCTGGAACGCAGGGATAGTTTGTAGAAATAAAATCGTAAGTAACTACTCAATGCAAATATTTTCGAACTAAATTCGATAACTTTTTAAAATAAAATAATGAAATTCAAAATCGAGTCTGCTGCAAAAGCACATCCAGTGCTTAATAGTTGACCGCGTCATAAAAATTCAAAAATCCGAATAGATGGCAGCAATTTATATTGTTATACATAAAGCTTAAGTATCTGTGGCTATAGGGTCTAAGACGACGTATTTTGTTACAAATAAAAGAGGATTTTTAGTCGTTTTTAAAAAACCAGAATAAAATAGTGTTGTTATGTTATTCAGCGTATTATAGAGAATTTATTTCCATATAATGTACCTCGGTACATCGATTGGGCAGATTGTGGCGACCTCCTTTCTTTACTAATCTACGTCCAATTTAAAATTATGCATTACAATAGCTTAAATAAATACGTTTGCATTGACATCGCTGTTAGCTATTTCTTTGTCCTTATATTTTCAAAATTTATTAAGCACTAGTTTTTGAGCTAATTGCAAGAATATAACTCCCATCTATACGATTGCACTAAAATATTACAATATTATATCCAGCCAGGCTGTTGCATTAAACATTTTTAACATATAACACGCTGAAACATTATGCAATAAATTTCAAACAATTACTTCAATGGAATAATAACTTTATAGTTGTTAGTTAAGTACTAGATACAGTAGGTAATTATGTTTGAATGTAATTTCATTTAAGGTACTTCAATAGTAAGCAAAGTTCAGCTCGCAAACAAACGCAAACACACACACACACACACACACACAAAGCTAGTGCATACAAGAAAAATACCGTGAGTTATGTTTATAACATAAAATAGAATCACAAAAATCTTAACAAACATAACAATACTAAGTTTAAGGCGAATGTTTTTTTTATTATATAGGTACATACAGTACATATAATTAATATCATTTAGATATAATGCATAATCAATTAGATTGTATATTCAATTTACTAAAGTTATACCAACTGACGTTTTCAGTTTTAATAAACTTTCAAAGAAAAAAACAACTAGTATAGACTCGTCAAAATCAATTTAACAAAATGAACAGCTACTTGTGTAGCAAGTATATATAATATTATATAGTCGAATAACAAACATCTAATGCAATTTAGCACACCTTTTGCAAAATTTCAAGAATATCTATATTTCCAATGTTTTATGAAAAAACTTTTGGATTATTCGTATTTATAGATAGTTAGCACACTTGTAAAATTTCAAAAATATTTAGCACAAAGGACATCGAAACATAGTTGTTTCATGAATCAGTCTACATTAGAAAAATGCAAAGAAATTCAAATGATATGGTTTTATATAATTTTGCATTTTCTTGAGAAATGCTAAATAAATTGAAAAATGAATATCAATAAAAGAAACCAGCATAGTTCAAACCCCGCCCGATAGAATTCCCACAAGATCATAAAGTCATTTTTTCTATGATGCACATGGATAATTGTTTTTATCTTAAAACATTACCCTAGATAATAAATAAACTTATAACTGTTCACATACGTGTAAGAATTTAAACAAAAGGCAATAAAATATTGTGTCAATAAAACCATATGAACCTAAAGAAATAGTACACAATAACCATTCCACAAATCGCCTATTAAAGAATGTTTACACACTCCAATCATTTTTACAACTAATTAATAATTATAAATCGGAATAATCGCTTAGGACATTACTTATACAATTTATATAACTTACTACATAGTTAATTTTTAAGTGAGACAGCACTATCCGAAGCGAAGGTGAATCTCACGTAGAATATATTTCGAGAAATAATAAGAATCTAAGTACAGCTAATAGAAGACATTTAATAAATATACCAATAAAAACTAATATTCGTGTGATCAGATTCATAAATCAAAGTCAACTACACCCAGTTTGATCCTTTTTATGGATTGTAATTTTCATTACAGGAATTGTGACCAGTAACATAAAATTCGAGATTTTATTTCTAGGCTAAAATTTAAAACATCAAACATCACTTAAAACATCTCACTTATTTTTTACGCACAAACTTTAAAACACATCCACATTTATTTTCTCAAGTGCTTAATTAACTCAACTATAAATGTAAATTTGCTTATCCATTTATTAAATCAGTGATTTTTAAACTATGTAACTAAATTAACTAAACAATTACGATGGAAGAAATATAACTTTATGTCAATACTTGGAACCCGTAGACATTTTTGTAAAACAATTTAAAGCGGAAAATGAATAATACTATAACTATATATCGGTCCTCAATCCACAAAGTATCGCAGACGCGATATTGACACAATTATCTACTAAAATAATGATTACTTCAACC
Source organism: Schoenobius gigantellus (assembly GCA_963935595.1). Classification (NCBI taxonomy): domain Eukaryota; kingdom Metazoa; phylum Arthropoda; class Insecta; order Lepidoptera; family Crambidae; genus Schoenobius; species Schoenobius gigantellus. The sequence continues at coordinate 6,352,819 of OZ012549.1, forward strand.
ATTAAAATAGTTTATTATCTATCAAATACAAATAAATATAAATCATATATTTTCTCCTTTTTGTTAACAATACACGATCATTCGTTCGAACGTCGCTCACTGAACGTGTACGTACAACTGTACGACTACGTTTACAACGACGAGTCTGTACGGCTGAATGGCATCCGAATGAATGATTGTGAAACGAATGGACTAGAATACTTTTTATTTTCAAGGTACACAAGATATGTTCGGGTAGTGACATCAGTTTGTTAGCTGAACGCCGGTTACACGTACAATCACAGAGTTGAAATGTTTGACACATTAAAGATTTTTTGATTTTATTATCGTATTATAAAGGCAAATGTGATGACAGCTTCAATCTTCTTTCTTACAATGGATCAAGTCACTTATAAAATACTACATGGAACAAAATATTGGTAGTTAGTATTTTGGTATTACGCGACTAAATACAAATAATCGTCAACCTGTTAGACATTTAAATTCTTTGACTGTACACAATAACGATTGTTATTAAACAATAAATTTGACAAAGGAACTAACATACGATCAATTTCTTAGTTGATTATGAATCGACCGAAAACGCTCGTTCATAGAGTAATCTTAGGATTCGTTTTGCTACTCGTAGATAAATTTACCCTGAAATATTTTCAAATTTCAAGATAACCCTATAATTCAATGAAATCATTTGCTTAGTTCGCGTTCTTAAAATACCCGTAAGTCGCCAGTGTGACGCCTGATTCCGAAGTCGATTCACGACAAACTTGTAAAATTTAACTATTACAAGAAAACAAAGTGTGATATTTGAATGGTGGAATGGTGTCGGTCTGTTTACGGTACCATGTTGAGTATGTTCCGGTGCTCCAGCGACTCCTTGAGGGCGTAGAACAATTGCAGCTGCTGTTCTGGCTTCAAATTGTACACCTGCAGAGAAATTCAACCGACGTTCGTAAAATTTCGATATTTGCAATGAATATTCAAATTTCCGATACTAGGTATTAAATTACAGATACAAGATGTAAAGTAATGGCTTCAGCAGAAAAAGGGGACATATTCTATTCGTGAAACTATAGTCTATTCAAAATAAGAAGGTTCCCCTGACAGGTGGAACTTTTCCGTTTCATGCATACTAGTTTCCGTGATTAAGAATATTATGTTTTAAAAATATAACGTCTCCTTCGGTTATTTTTATCAACAATGCAACAATTAATTCCACATTAAATAGAAACATTAATATCAGTCCAGTTAAATATAATTATTTATAATTCTGATAAAATATTTATTTAATTAGGTATTTATTTGAATCGTGAATCTTTTATTTGTAAGCTTTATAATATTTTTTCAGAATTATATATTTTTTTAACTGGATTGATGTTCTTGCTTTTATTAAATGTGAAAATAATTATTGCATTCTTGATAGAAATAACATAAAGAGATAAGTTATATTTTTAAAACATCATATTTTAAATCACGGAAACTAGTATGCATGAAACGGAAAAATTCGACCTGTCACGGAAACCTTATCTTGAATAGACGGGTGTTACGTCACCCCAGTTGTGGGACGACCTGAGATCCGGGTGACCCAAGTGACCAGGGACCCGATTCTCATGTAATAGAACTTTTCCGCATGGTAAATTCGTATGCGAATTTTTCGATTCTACTGAAAAGTTCGAATGATTCGTATGAATCGTATTCTGGGGTACCCATAGAACAATATTACCAATCGAACTAGGAAGTCGGAAATAGCATTGACAATTTAATGCTTCGTACGGCGTTCATGAGGCGTTTTTAAAAACGCTATGGCAACCACTATAATTTACATCTTAAAATAGTTCTTTTTGGTAAAAAAAATATTACTAAATCTATTTTAACACAAAATATATTTGTAAATGTGATCATATTTTCTAAAAATAATACTTATATTACAAAATATAAAAGTTCAATTTTAAATATTTCGTAAAGTACATTGACTGAAACGGAACGCTCCAGACAGCACATTCATAAGTTCTGACGTTAAATGTCATTAATTACAACAAAGTTTGTCTAAGATAAATATTGAATTGAGACAAATTCTCATTTTAATTATTTTATTTATATAATAATCTGTTATGGAGCAAAATAATATATCCAAAAATTTTGCTAGTGCGGAGCAAAGGCTTCATCTAGTACATTTAGTAGAAGCCGATCCACAGCTGAAATGTGGCAAACTTGATTGTCCAACTTAGTCCCGAATCATTCACTAAGAATGAAGCTAAAAGGCGGTGGATAAACATCAGTGAAGATATAAACTCCATCACAGGGGCTAAAAAAACTTGGGAGGAGTGGCGCAAGGTAATTTTTTGAAGTTATCCTCGATGTTATGTGTATGTGGTTCGGCGCTTGCTGCCTCTAATTCTTTCACCAATTAGGGAAGAAGTTCACCAAAAACTCTTCCTCATTCATTTTAATGAGACAAAACACAGAGAGAAAACACAGTTTGAGCCAGCTTCGCTGTTTGAGCTCGTTTATACAGAAATAATCACAAACTCCTTGTATTTTTATAATTTTGAAACACTTTTGACAGCTAAATTCGTATACGAACCTCAACTTCGACTGGTTCATACCACTCGTTGCGTTCGAGTGATGTTCGTTCGAATTATTTCGATTGTGAAATTCCGAGAATACACAAACTGTGGTTCCTTCGAAAAAAATTCGAATTTCGAACATTTTTACGAATGTGAACTTTTTTCGAATGCATGAGAATCGTGTCCCCGGGACCCGATTCTCATGTAATAGAACTTTTCCGCATGGTAAATTCGTATGCGAATTTTTCGATTCTACTGAAAAGTTCAAATGATTCGTATGAACCGTATTCTGGGGTACCCATAGAACAATATTACCAATCGAACTAGGAAATCGGAAATAGCACTGACAATTTAATGTTTCGTACGACGTTCATGAGGCGTTTTTAAAAACGCTATGGCAACCACTATAATTTACATCTTAAAATAGTTCTTTTTGGTAAAAAAATATTACTAAATCTATTTTAACACAAAATATATTTTTAAATGTGATCATATTTTCTAAAAATAATACTTATATTACAAAATATAAAAGTTCAATTTTTAATATTTCGTAAAGTACATTGATTGAAACGGAACGCTCCAGACAGCACATTCATAAGTTCTGACGTTAAATGTCATTAATTACAACAAAGTTTGTCTAAGATAAATATTGAATTGAGACAAATTTTTATTTTAATTATTTTATTTATATAATAATTTGTTATGAAGCAAAATAATATATCCAAAAAATTTGCTAGTGCGGAGCAAAGGCTTTGTCTAGTACATTCAGTAGAAGCCGATCCACAGCTGATATGTGGCAAACTAGATTGTCCAACTTAGTCCCGAATCATTCACTAAGAATGAAGCTAAAAGGCGGTGGATAAACATCAGTGAAGATATAAACTCCATCACAGGGGCTAAAAAAACTTGGGAGGAGTGGCGCAAGGTAAGTTTTTGAAGTTATGATCGATGTTATGTGTATGTGGTTCGGCGCTTGCTGCCTCTAATTCTTCCACCAAATTGAGGAAGAAGTTCACCAAAAACTCTTCCTTATTCATTTTAATGAGACAAAACACAGAGAGAAAACACAGTTTGAGCCAGCTTCGTGGTTTGAGCTCATTTATACAAAAATAATCACAAACTCCTTGTATTTTTATAATTTTGACACACTTGACAGCTAAATTCGTATACGAACCTCAACTTCGACTGGTCCATACCATTCCTTGCGTTCGAGTGATGTTCGTTCGAATTATTTCGATTGTGAAATTCTGAGAATACACAAACTGTGGTTCCTTCGAAAAAAATTCGATTTTCGAACATTTTTACGAATGTGAACTTTTTTCGAATGCATGAGAATCGTGTCCCAGGTCCAATCCATCTCGCCGGCGTGACGTAACAGGCCAATTGGGATGATGACTGAATTCTAAATTTTTAAGTCTCGTCATTAAATATAAAAAAAGCGTGGAAAAAGATGTAGTCCTGTGAAATTAGAATTAAAATAGGCTTAGAAATACATTAGATACAAGCATTTTAAGTTGTTAATTTGAAGGCGATTAGACAGAGAGATCCGACATCAACCGTGACGTATCTGGTTACACACACACAATCATATCTTTTAATTTCATTCATGTATTTTTCCATGCGTATATAATGTATATTTATTTTATCATTTATGGTCTGACACGCAGCTAACCTCGCTGCGCAGGTTAAAAAGCTGCGTCAGGTCACAGCAGAAAACCAGCGCTGTGGCTTCGGCCCCAGCCCATGCTGAGATGTGACCTATTCCACAATGCACCACAGCACAATATTAAAGTATACGTCATAAAATGGTATTTTTGTTATTAGTATCTCATTGCTCTGTTTTTGTGTCCTTGTATCATTTTTTTTTAAATTGTATAATTACTACTTTGAATTGTTGTGCCTATTTGTGCTTTTGTGGAATAAATGTTATGAATCTTTTTTGAATCTTGACGTCATTGTTGAGTACGGCCATATAAACTCCATGTCAATTGCCGTTTTGCTAGAATGAGATGGAGAAAAATCTTTAATACCTTATATCTTGGTTGTTTTTATAGTTATTCGAAAACCGATTTTTTCTTTTTGTTTATTATATGAATTTGCTTCTATTAAAGCAAAAAAAATGTTTAGTCATCTAGCTAATTCTCCGCGTCTCAGAAGTCCCGTGTATCATATTAAGGTTGATGATGAGGATGATGATGAAAAATTACCTGTTGCAGGAGCTTCTGGGGGGTGGCGGTGCGTATGAAGCTGGTGATGTAGACGTTGACGAAGGTGGCCATCAGGAACTGGCAGTCGAAGCGGTCCATGATGCCGCCGTGCCCGGGGATCACGTCGCCGAAGTCCTGCACCGGAACACACAACAGTACACAAGTGAACCTCAGACACCCCAACTTGTTTTTCATTATTGCAGCTTATACAGGATGTAAAAAGACCGGTACCGAAGCCGAAGCCCACGTATTGCTCCCATCGTCACTATAGTTTTTGTCTTCTAGACCATGGTTGTGAAACTAATAGTTGCCGAGATATTCAAGGTTATAGTTAAAATTTTTATTTTTTTCTAGATTTTTATACAAAACTGTTCGAAATGTATTTTGATCATTTTCGTCCAAAGAAACATCTACGAAAAAATCAGTATTTCTTAACAAAAAGAGACTGAAAAGGAATCTCTTGCGCGGGAAACTCGTCTTGCTTTACACACACTCACACTGACTCACTAACACCGACGTGATATCCGGACGCGCAAGCCAGGCGCGGGTACGCGTTACATTGCGTAGTATTTATTGTCGTTTGTTTTTTTAAGCCTAAAAATTAATTTCGTTTCACATCATTGATTTTTTGTTATATTGCTTTATTTAATGGCCTGAATGCGTAGACGCGGGCTTGGGTATACGTCTTTTTACACCCTGTATACGTCCCTTCCGGGAAGCTCGAGCCTGCCCTAAGTTAGGGTGTTTAGATCTTAGTCAACCACGCCGGCCCAGAGCGGATTGGTCGACTTCACATGTAAGTTTTCTATCACATGTAAGTATAAAATATACATAAACGTGTTTTATTTCAGTACAATTTTGAAGTAATTTTTATGCCGTTACGATAGAAAAACACAATGGTACGTTGGTAGCTCAACACAGTACACGGGCATGATTTGCGGGCGATTGGCGACATACACGTTAATTTGTCGATGTGTGTGTGTTTCTTTATAGTGAGCCTAATATTTTCATAGTGTACGTATCTGTAATTGAATGCTAGATTTTCGTAGTGTGCCACGCGTGTTTACCTCGCCTCCCGCAATATGTGGCAGAAAAATGTATACTGCGATTTGTTGCGTACCATATAAATATGCTAAATGATTAGAGAAAGCTGGTGCACCCCACACAGCAACCCCAACAATTACCTTTATCTTAAATGCACGCTTGAACCCAGAAGCGAAGAACCCTCCAAACGGACCGATCACTGAGCTGAATATGCTGAGGGCCAGCGAGTGGATCATGAACGGGTAGATGTTCACCTTCTCGATGCCAAACTGGGGAGGAGACATTAAACTGTCAATAACATGTTTTACTAAAATACATAAATATATTTGATAATATGTTGAATGAAAGGCCTAATGATGTGTTTTTACTGGTGAGCGATTTCAATATTCAAATACGGTTTGGCTAGAAACTACTTCACTGAACAAATCTTATAAATTAACGGAGCTTACACAATGTCGTGAGACACGAATATAAAAAAATAAAGCATGATTTGAAGATATGAATATTGTTTTTTTTTTTATGGAGAGCCCAGCAAATGACCTCCTCCCGCCAGATGTTAAGCGGTGAAAGAGGCCCAAATGAGTTTTAATCATGAACAGAGTCTACCCCTGCAAGAACATATTATACATATCCTTAATTGTACACAATGTCAGTTACAGAAGTGAGTTATGTGCAAAGGCGAGCTTATCTCTTTAAAAGATCTCTACTAGGTGTACCTATAAGATTTCAATTGCGGGAAGTGTACAGATTAGAAAAATATATAAATACACACTATACATATAAAAGTAAACTAATATTAGGTCCTTACATATGAAATTGGCGTTTTGCCGTACTGGCCACTTTGATCTCAAATATCTCCTCTATGGTTAGGAATTCCAAATTCAAATTATACAGCTATTTACTCATGTATTTGTGTTTCGAAAATTTTAATTCACTTGTTTTTACTCAATTGTATTTTTTTCTTTGCGTCACTCAGCTTACAAAATGGAAAACTTGAAATATTGCGTTATTTACGAGTACGAGTACCACCGTGGCACCAGTGTTGCAGAAACGGCTAGAAGGATTAATGATGTGTATGGCGACGGAGCCGCATAAGAAAACACAGTGCGTTTTTGGTTCCAACGTTTTTGTTCTGGAAATTTCGACCTGCAGAACAAGCCCCGTGGACGGCCGGAGACCAAAGTTGATAATGAAGAATTGAAGGCTATTGTGGAAGCGGATCCATCGCAAACCACGTCCGAGTTAGCTGCAGGCTGTGGTATTAGTGATAAAACTGTTTTAATCCACTTGAAGCAAATTGGGAAGGTGAAAAAGCTTGAAAGGTGGGTACCTCACGAATTGAGTGAAGCAAATCAACAAACGCGCGTTGGCTGCTGCGTTGCATTACTCAACCGGCACAATAATGAAGGGATTTTAAATCGAATCATTACTTGTGATGAAAAGTGGGTCCTGTACGATAATCGGAAGCGCTCTTCGTAATGACTGAACCCTGCCGAACCAGCCAAACCATGCCCCAAGCAAAAATTCACTCCAAAAAAGTTGAATACAAAACAATTGATTAAAAAGTCCAAAACAATTGAGGAAAAACAAGTGAATTATAATTTTCCCAACACGTGTTTGGAAAATTATAATTCACTTGTTTGGAATTCCTAACCATAGAGGAGATATTTGAGATCAAAGTGGCCAGTACGGCAAAACGCCAATTTCATATGTAAGGACCTAATATTTTCGGGATAAACACAAAATATACACACTAATAAATATAACATTTATGAACAGTCGGCAAGAATACGTCTTATTATCTTTGCTGCGCCGGATGGCAAATCCGGCGGTGGGGGGATTACTCACCACTTTCATAAGCGGGTTCAGAAATTGCGGCAGCGTGTACTCGTGCAGTCGGAACAGCAGGGACGGCTCGCAGTCCATTGTCATGCGGCCCAGCGACTCCGAATACTCGATGGGGCACACCAGGTACGGGTACTGGGACATCATGTACGACAACTGAAACAATTAGAGACAGTTTTATATATATATATATATATATATATATATATATTTATTTGGAACATTGTGTTTCTGCTAAAATGTCTAATTGATATACAGATTTCTTACTTTTGTTTTAAACTCGAATTTAGAGGTGGATTTATTTAACAGTAAATGATTTGATCTAGTGTGTTGGGTTAGTTAATGTAAGATAAATAAAATAGTATTTTGTAAAAAAAAATACTATTTGAGCCCTCTCCTAGGCGGGAATCGAACGCGCTGAATTTGAAAAAAAAATCTGTCTTATTTATTACACCCACCAATAGTGTCGCTTTTATGGACCATATTCTGGAAATCTATACTTACTTACTAATATTATAAAGCTGAAGAGTTTGTTTGTTTGCTTGAACGCACTAATCTCAGGAACTACTGATTCAAATTGAAAAATTATTTTTGTGTTGGATAGTCCATTTATCGAGGAAGGCTTTAGGCTGTATAACATCACGCTACGACTAATAGGTGCTGAGCATCAATGACAAATGTTGCAAAAACGGGTAAAAAATATACGGCGAAACGTAGTTCGCTGGCACAGCTAGTTAATTATATATTGCAAACCAGTGGGTTTGCGATATGGTCATCCCTATGATTTGACCCCACTATCACATTAATCGCGTGGAGTAAGCTCAGCCCCAGAAGTGTGAAAATAGATAAGATTTTTGTTTTGTCTTTTGCACCATTGCTGATGTGATACAATGTATCTAAAACTCACCATCAGTCCAAACACGACGGTGGATATGCCGCCTCCGATGAACCCCTCCCACGTCTTCTTGGGGCTCAGCTTGATCAGTGGGGTCTTGCCGAAGAAGAAGCCGAACACGTACGCCATCACATCGTTGCATATGATCATGGACACCGGGACGATGAACCAGATCAGGCCTGGAGCAAAGACGATATATCCCGATAAGTTATCATACGATAAGTCCAAATAAGTTCCCGATGAGTTCCAAATAAATAAATAAATGCGAAGCTACTCCTGTAACATCAAATATTGTTTAGCAAACGCAGGACTTAACAACTTGGAACAAAGATAACACTTAAAACAAAGAAATACTTGGAACATAGTATCCCAAAAACTATTATGGCTTTAGAAGTCGTAACGTGAAAACGTGTCTCTTTTTAAATGAGAGATTGTCCTATTACATCACGCTGGCCAGATGGATCGGTCTAGGGCATTTTGCCGGAATAAGGCGTGCTTACTTTATTTTGTAAAAATTCAAGGTAAATAAAACTTTTTTTTTCTCTACTTGTGATTTTAACGTTTGTCTAGTTGCCCCTCCCAAATGAAATCCAGGATCCGCCCTTGGTTTAGGGTTTTTTTCGAGATTTCCATCTCTTTGCGGAGGTGTAACGTCAAGCGAGCGGCGAAAATGTATTCGAAATCCCTCGCCGACACGGCCGACTCACGCAGGAACACATAGTGGTGATATTTTGGCTCTACTGGCGTGTGAAGGTAGTGCCTCGCCCCCAGTCTAATTCTTACATAATAATCCTTTGATAATCACTTAAAGAACACACATGGGGTTTTGGGTGTTCAACATCAGGTATGCTTATTTGTGCTATATAGGTTATTTGTGCTATATTAGCCGCTCAAAACCACATGACGAGTGAACATAAAAGTTTATCGGGTGGAAATTGCAAGAAGTGTGGCACGCGGCAAAGCGGTTATCGTGATCCTGTATGTGCACATACGATACTAACCCAATTAATTGGAGCGGCTACAAATGATTTTTCTTTTACTGCGATCGAAAAACAATGCAGCGAAATCGTAACTAGTGAATTTTATAGTCAGCTGGCGCGCAAAAATGTTATTTGCTTTTGCTCAACAAATTTTGGAAGCGTTTTTAACAAAAATGAACTATGATTACATTACATAGGTATTATTAAACAGTATTAAGAGGTGTTTAAATATACAGTACACAGACATAATTAAAAAAATACGACAACTGACACTCTGAACAAATTGACCCGAAATCACACCGAAGGCATCCCGGACGTCTATCTATACGAGATTTGTGTTTCTCAAACAGGGGGGCTACCGCCTAACTCAAAGCGATCACTCGCTATCGTTATCGTGACGTTAGAACAATAGTTTTAATGTCACAAGTGACATTTGAAATATTGTTCTAATGTCACGAAAGCGATAGCGAGTGTTCGCTATGAGTTAGGCGGTAGCCCCCCATATTAAGAACAAGGCACCGGATGATAATGATAAAGTTACAGTCCATCTTCTGAAACTAGATTAGCTATCAGCGCTATTAGCTAACTCCGCATACATGAGGGCAAAACGTTTAGAGCGTGCCACAAAGTCTTCGATTCTGTCGAAAACTGGGCCTTGCATAATTCACTCCAGATGTAACAAATAAACTATCGCACAGTGTATTATTAAACCCATTTTTCGGACGTCTGCTTTTTATTACAAAATCCTGAAGTTTGAATCATTTAAAATGCTAGAGTAGCACTCCAGAGTGGCAAAAACGCTTAGTTTTGGGAAAAAAAATATGAAAATCTGTTATTTTTTTCCGGATATTTTTTTTAGAAAAATTCCTTCTAATAATAGCAAATATAAATATATTTTAAATACAAGCAAATATATGTAAATGAAACTCCTTCCTTGAATGTCATTTCATTCAGATATGACGGGCGGTGGATTATGACATTTGGCATTGAAGGATGTTTAATCAAATTAATTGAAAATCTTTATAAAGTTAAATTAGTTTATTAAAGCATTAAGGAAATAATAGCTTTAAATGTTGTTTCTCTTTTCAGGTGAGTTATTATTGTTTTTCTAAAAGATTCATTCTTAGATTAATTGTGTTTTTGTAAAATGTCAAATAAAATTCTCTTTTCAGAGCAACACATTTCAGTTTTTATTTCACATTACATAATAATTAAAATTGATATAAACACATTATAAAACAACATTATCCTGTATTAGGATGATTAGTATGTTGAGTAGGAATCCTGTATTAGAGCCAAATGAAAATCAAGATGAAGGTATAAAAATAATTAATTTTATTAAAATTGAAGATATTCAAAAGGATCAAGAAATAAATAGAGATATAGAACAAAATAAAAATAAACTAATTGAAAAGGATAACATTTTTTATAAAAAGACTGGAAGAAAGGAAAAAATATTATTAACTGAAGAATTTAGCAAAGAACTTATTAAAAAAATACATTTTTTATATTGTCATATTGGATTACAACAAATAAATAATAAAATTAAACCATTTTATACAGCAAAAAATTTGTTACATAATATAAAGAAAATTTGTGATAACTGTGAAATTTGCATAAGAAATAAATCTAGGGGAAAATATAAATTTGGCTTAATGTCTCACTTGGGGCCTGCTTCTCGTCCTTTTGAAATAGTATCTATAGATACAATTGGTGGATTTGGGGGATCACGTTCCACAAAAACCTATCTACATCTTTTAGTTGATCACTTTACAAGATATGCTTACATAGTGACTTCAAAAACTCAAAATGCTAATGATTTTATAAGATTAGTTAAGAAAGTATCACATGATTACGAAATTGTCTTGATTTTGTCTGATCAGTATCCTGGTATTAATTCAAAGTATTTTAAAAACTTTTTGGAGAAAGAAAACATACATATTATTTTTACTGCTGTAAATGCTCCATTTTCTAATGGTTTAAATGAAAGATTAAACCAGACGTTAGTCAACAAGATAAGATGTAAGATAAATGAGAAAAAAGAAAAAACTGCATGGACAACAATTGCTCATGAGTGTATCGAAAGATATAATGAAACGGAACATAGTGTTACAGGTTTTTCTCCAAAATATCTATTGGAAGGAAAAAAGACAGATATTTTACCAAATGAACTGAAAAAAGAACCTGCAATTAATGATTTAAAACGAGATAGAGAGATAGCATTGGAAAATACTATAAGATCACACAATTACAATAAACAATATTTCGACAAGAATAGAAAGAAATGTGAGTTAAAAGTAGGAGACTGGGTGTATGTTGAAAATGGGAATCGGTTAAATAGAAAGAAATTGGATGAGTTGAAAATTGGTCCATTTAAAATTGTTGAAAAAATTTCAAATTCAATATATAGAATAGCAACAGGACATAAAAAGAACGAATCAAATCTATTTCACGTAACAAAGATAGTTCCAAGAGGTGAGTAACAGTCTTAGGGGAGGGGAGATGTAAATGAAACTCCTTCCTTGAATGTCATTTCATTCAGATATGACGGGCGGTGGATTATGACATTTGGCATTGAAGGATGTTTAATCAAATTAATTGAAAATCTTTATAAAGTTAAATTAGTTTATTAAAGCATTAAGGAAATAATAGCTTTAAATGTTGTTTCTCTTTTCAGGTGAGTTATTATTGTTTTTCTAAAAGATTCATTCTTAGATTAATTGTGTTTTTGTAAAATGTCAAATAAAATTCTCTTTTCAGAGCAACACATTTCAGTTTTTATTTCACATTACATAATAATTAAAATTGATATAAACACATTATATATATTTTAAATATATGTCATATGTGATTCGAAAGCACTTTACAAGCTTGATCTTTAAGAGCTATTAGCGACCTTGTAGCTTAGAAGAGGAGAAATAATTTTTTTTTTCAGTTTTTCGTTTTTATTTTATTTTTCAGATAATCAAACACTGTGTATCGGTACATCCAAATGTTGTAGTCATTGTACGAAAACGCCACATCAGTCCACCTCTAGGACCAAAACTCGAAACCAATTCGACCTCAGCGAGTTGTGAGACAGGGCGACGTTTTATCGCCGAAATTTCACAGTTGCGATGAAACATGTATATGCTTTTGGACAAAATACGAGATGATGTGATCCGTAAAATTAGATTCAATGGGCGTTGGGGCGGAAAGGTCTTCGATTGGCGGCCGCGTACCGGGAGACGCGTTGGTAGGCCCCCACCAGGGTACACTGACGAAAAATAGCCACTGGTTCCTTTTTTTTAATATTGTCTAAAGCAGAAGAAACTTTCAACAAGTATGTAATTGATAGATTACATAGGGTTTCGGCAGTAAACAGTACATCTTGGATCTGAACAAGTTGGTCACAGGTCTAAAGGTAGCAATCATGCCAGCATACGTATGTGTATTAAAGAATCCACTATTGTGACAATTACATGACAACATACATAAAAATACAACGCCTGCATAAACTGGCTGAGATCAAACTACAAAGTATTCCCAAAACAAATCACAAAAACTGCGTATTTAATTAAGACTGACAGGGTGATTGAGCACAAGGAAAAACGTACAAAACTAACGAAATAATTCAAGTAACGCTCTCGTATCTCTAATAATATTGTTTACGAAAATAGTTCGCATAGGCTTTCATAAAGTTCCAATAACAATGAAATAAATGATATTTTATTTATGTTTTATTTATAGCAACAAATACATTAGGTAATGTAAGCGAACGCACCACATACATTAATATAAGCGAACGGACTGGAGTAACTACTCCAAAATAGGTAAAGATTTTTTTTATGTTCAACGATTTTATAAAAAAAATTATGATGATGTAGATAACATACGTACGCGGATTTCAGTATTTATTTAAGATATATAAATGTTATGTATATGTTACCGGAAATATATAAAATTTAGGAATTGTATGAAATTTAGGAATACAATTCCTAGGAAATGTATACAATTCCTAGGAAATGTATACTATTTCGAAGCTATTTAGGAAATGTATAAAATATTGTTTTAAAAATTATTTCATACATACATATCCTGGGAAATGTATACAGTTCCTAGGAGCTTCGAGCAAGGGGAGCAGGGGGGCGCAGCCCCCCTGCTCGGGGGGGTCGGGGGGCGGAAGCCCCCCGTAAGGAAAAATAAAGAGGAGTTATAGGATTAAACTATAGGTTAGGTTAGGTTAGATAGTGACCATACAGAGCATCAAACTGCTTTAAAAAGAAATTCATTGGCTTAAACTGTAGGTTAGGTTAGGTTATTACAAGGTGATTTTAGGAATTACATACATTTCCTAGGAATTGTATACAATTTCTGATTACATACATTTCCGTTAACATATATACAAATAAATGAAACTCGATTTCATTTTAATGGTTTATTTAACCATATTTTGAGAACAAAATTCAAACAGTCTGTAAAACAGCAAAAATGATATAGAGACCTATTGAAGCTAGAAGCATGAAATTCGGAACAGTGGTTCATGGCTTATGTAGGCGCCAACGAACGATGGATTTTTCACAATATCTACATTAAGCTGAGAAATTCCCATCCAAAAATTAAGCAAACCAGTGTTGAGCTTCATTAAAGCAAAAGGTAGATCGCGGACACAACTAATACTACATAAATATAAAATAGATCTGAAGAGATGGTTGCCATTGAAACATAATCCACCGTGAAAATATTGTGCGTCCATTTCCACCTCGGCGTCCAGTGGCCTTGTTGTTCGGCCGGCCGTACACAGATCGGAAGCCCCGCAACTGTTGCTAAATTTGCTAAAAGCCGGCGTACGAATCCGTTAAGCAATCTAACTAATTGGCAAATCTTCCGCCCTTAATCGCACCTGAGGCCGATTTTCGCACCGTAGTCATGTGTCGATTACATGTCAATTATATGGAAAGACTCTGTGTACCAGGGTCGTCTGCATGAGGTACCCATCTTATCTATTTCTGCCGCAAAGCGGCAGTGCTTGCATTGCTGTTCCGGTTTGAAGGGTAAGATATTGGCAGTGTAATTACTGGGTACCGTGACTTTCTGATGTCACAAGTTGGCAACGTACACTGTGGTTTTTGTGGGGGTTGCAGCAAGTTTTACTGCGAATCTTACAGCAGCCACATGTATTATAGATGACTGTTACCACTGACCACCAGGTGGGCAGTTTTCTTGTTTGCCAACTTAGCAGCAATAAAAAAATAAGACCTATAAGCACATAAGGTGGAATGATACCTGAAGAATTCTGCATATGATATCATATCATGCATATCATGGGGATATAATATATTGTTGTATGTCCATCTTAGGACAAAGATTTTACTGAATTTTTACTTCTGTCTGATTCAAAATGAATCTTTTATCATTGAATCAGTCCGTTTATGTCTATGACTTTGCATGATTATGTTGGTGACATTACATTTTCTATAGCAATAATGCTAAATAAGTGGAAAAATTTATTTAGCATTCTGGAGAAAAAATTGAAATTCCCAAGACAAAAAATCAATAGAATTTCTACAAAATGTCCCTTCAGCAAGTACATCAGTAGGTCGAGAGGAACTCTTTACAATTTGTAAACCCTACTTAGCTGTGATGGTTTTACTTTTAATTTCTATCGTATTTTTTTTACGTTTCCATAAACAACCATTTAGCTGACAGGGGGGACACTTGACTCTCGATAAAATTAGCTAGCACTATTTTACAATCGGATCGCTGAATTGAAAAATGGTGTTCACTCATGTCACCCACCACAATATTTTTGAAAGACTTATCTAACGCCACCCCACACCATGGAATTGACTAGGAAAAAAGAACTCATCCCACTTAACAAAACTTAAAGAAAATGTTTTATTATAATGTTTTTTTTACTACTTTGTTGGTGTGATTAAGATACGAGTACATCCCAGACAGACTGACATGGCGAAACTATGAGGGTTCCTTATTGACTACGGAACTCCAAAAATACTAACAATTCTAACAAACCATAAATCACTATTGGGGTTTTGTCAGAATATCGCAGAATCATATGCAATAGAAAATTATCCTAGAGACGACTGGAAATTGTTAATACAATGACAAGCTGCCACTTCTAGGACACCTGACAATTAGACTAACTGCAGTGAATTACGGCCAGTTAAATACATTGTTTATGTTTTATGATACGGCACCAGCTGCATCGTAATGCGGTAGTAAACGCTCACTCAATATTGACGTCACACACACACAGAACACAGAAAGAGGTTGTGTTCTGTGGTCTCACATATGGGGCCAACAACAACATAGCGCGTTAATTGGTATGTGGCATTGTGAGCGTCGGTGGCGCTGTGGCCTCGGCACTGGACTGTGCTCCGAGTATCGGGAGAATCGGGAGGCCCGCGATCGATCCTGCCATGCCATGTACAAATGTGTTTTTCGTTTTACGAATTTTATATGTACCTTTATCTGACGCTCCTACGATGAAGGAAAACATCGTGAGGGAACCTGCATACACCTGCGAAGTAATGTAAAGGTGTATGTGAAGTCAACCAATCCGCACTGGGCCAGCGTGGTTTGACTAAGGCCTAATCGCCCTAACTAGTTAGGGTAGGCTCGTGCCCCTCGGTGGGGGACATATATGAGCTGTGATGATGATAATGATGATTGTTAGCGGCGTTATAGTATATGGCCGTTGCAGACGATGCGCAGTAGCTTGTGCAAGGACTAATCATAGTACTTGCGCCAGCGTTCAAACGTAAAAGGATCACTTGCACTTGTACAGTGTCAGTGCATAGTAGGCAGCCATGGATAGATGGTTTTCTCTGAATTCCACTTATACTCTGTCCATTCGTTTATTTTCTTTTTGACAGCTCACGCCGATGAATTACCGCATTTTTACAAGCTTTTATTTACCTTGCCATGTTCGTATGTAAGTAACTCATTTTTTTCTAATCTTGCTAAACAATTTTAAGCAACTTCCTGATATTCGATTAACTTGAAATTTTGTATATGCGTTTGATTCACGTGACAATACATTATAATGTTCAGCATGACTTGATGGTGCACCCAGGATCGGCTCCCAACGAAAGAATTCCTCAATAGTTAACAGTATAGACTTGAAATTTTACACGTGGCTACAGTGCTAATGGCAATGCAGTATTATGATTGAAATGACCTGATGGTACACCCAGGATCGGCTCCCAACGAATGAACTCCTCAATAGTTAACAGTACGGACTTGAACTTTTACACGTGGCTAGTGCTAATGGCAATGCAGTATTATGATTGAAATGACCTGATGGTACACCCAGGATCGGCTCCCAACGAAAGAACTCCTCAATAGTTAACAGTACGGACTTGATATTTTTTACACGTGGCTACAGTTCTAATAGCAATGCAGTATTATAATCGAAATGACCTGATGGTACACCCAGGATCAACTCTCAATGACGTAACTCCTCAATAGTTAACAATACGGACTTGAAATCTGTATTTTAGATCAGGTTGCATTGGGATATAAGGGTTCTAAATCAACATCTTTTAGTAACCAAGCCGACCTTACCTGCGCGTGGTGTATCCTGCCGAATAACAAAGTCTGAAGACAGACTAAAAAGTAAAAAATAAATTAAAAGTAAAAAACACTTCTTTAAAAAACAAGCTTTTATTTAAATGCACTAAAAAGAATAAAATAAATTTTTCGTTTAAAACTTTTACTATCAACTTATAACAATTACACAATATATCTGATAAAAAAGCTTGTCGCGAGTTTTACCTGAGCACCTAGATAAACAAGTAAACTAAATACTTACGAGTATGTCCTTAAATCTCGCGACAAGCTTTCTTATCAGATATATTGTGTAATAACATTATAAGCTGATAGTAAAAGTTTTAAACGAAAAATTTATATTAAGTATTCTTTTTAGGGCATTCAAATAAAAACTTGTTTTTTTAAAAAAGTTTTTTTATACTTTTATTTCGTAATAATGTACTACAGTAAATGTCGTACTTTATTGACGGGCAATGCCCACTTAGTGAAGTGCCCTGTGCATAACAAACAATCACGGACTAAAAAACAGGTCTTGAAATAATATAAATCGATCATATTGAAAAAAATAATTTGACTTTATGTAAGTATTGTTTCTGAAAATTTAATAAAAACAAGAAAATAAATATAGTGTCTATGACTCCACGATTAATTATTTAGGTATACTTACAAGGAAATAAGTCAAAATCTTGGAATTTAAGTTCAAACCAAGAGTGAAGAACAATAAAAACTCTGTCCATTCATTTTTTTGACAGCTGCCTTAGAACGAACTTATGCATGCGTTAGTGTAATTTATCTTTAAAACGCGTGATTAAATCATGTTTTAATCAAGAGTTACGATCAAATATACTTTGAAAATACCTACTTACTTATTGAACAAACTAGCTAGGTAAATGAACTAAGATTAGTGTGTTGTAACGAGCCGGTGGTCTTCGCGTACCTACGTTCAAATAGTAAAAATGCGAAGATAGCTAGTGCCGGAGAGAGAAAACACGCGGCACTAGTCACCCTCACCTTACCTACTTCTACTTGCTTGCCTCTTCACGCCTCTTCTAAAGAACCCGGGATTGTAAGAAGGAAACACGTGTGCTGGCAGAGAGTTGTATTTTTTGATCGTGCGCCATAGAAATGAGTTAATTTTGAGGCTTGGTGGGGAAATAATGATACAAGCCCCCTAAGATCTACACCTAGGGTCATACCACTAGGATCCAATTTTAATATATCTCTTTTAGTGCCTCGTTGAAACCGACTTTTGATGCTGCGTATGGAAAGACTAATTCTGGCATTAGTGTCGCGCCCTATAGGGTCGAGAAAGTCATTGCCTCAAATTCATCCAAATTTGATGATACATGACTTGTTATTACTAGGTTTTTTCAAACTCACACTATTATTCAACCTCCTCAAATTGTTTCCTTCTGTACTGATCCATAAATCGAGGCGAGGCAATACCCAAGTTTTAGGTTTTCAATAATTTGTTTTCTACTTTACTTGGTTTATGGTATGGTTTATAGCCTTCAGCCTCACATCTATCTTAGCCTAATCGCGTAACCATCGGCTCAGATGAAGGCCAGCAGTGTCTATAAAAACTATATATGTGGTGATCTTGTAACTCCCTAAGAGCCATCATCTTGACACATCGAAGATTAGCTCGACTCGTAAATTACTCCATATCTGATACTTGTATGTTCCATTTGAGTCACCTCAACATTGTGTCAGTGCAGTTGTTTCCAATCCAGCTGATTCACAGCGCACGGCGAACGGGAAATCTATTTTTGTCTTCTTCACAGCGAGCGAAGTACCGAGGCAGTTTACGCGGCAAATGCCATTATCTGCGTGCGCCTATTTCCGACTCTTCGGCGGTAAGTTGGCACTGCAGCAGGCCTATTCTCTAACTTCGGTTGCTGACTAGAACTGTCATTTTTTAAAGAAACTTAACATCCATTACCGCTATCATGAACGCCGCCGAACACATAAGATCACTAAAGTAGTAATGGATATAAAGTTTCCTTCCAAAATGACAGTTCTAGTTACCAACCGTAGTTAGAGAATAGGCCTGCATGTGTGCTATTAGAATATTGCCAGCAAACTCACCTGCGTGATTTCTATGCCAACTTGCAAAGTATTTGCACATTTTTTAAATGTCTCAAATATACGTGTTTTGATATTATTAATGGTATCAGGCGTGATTTGTCGGAAGTCCATTAATTATTTATCATTTTAATAAAAAAAATTATCGGAAGTTTTGCTATAGAACCAGTCAATCCCCAACACGATGCGTATTGAGACATAACAAACGAGCGCCTTTGACATATTTTCAGAAACTCTGATATACCTACTACTTTATCATTTACGACACATATCCAAAAAACCCCCAATATAATAAAAATAAAATAAAATATAACAACAGCATACAAACTTAAACTTACTCTACGTTTTATCTCGTCACTGGCGTAGGTAAGGGAGGGGGCTTGGGGTCCGGACGTCCCCCATTGAAAAATCAACATACACTAGATATAGTTAAGTTTCATCCATGTAAAAAAAATAAAAATAGAAGTAAGTAGGTACCTACCAGAAAATAAAAGCAGAAATAACGGAGTTTCGACGATAAGATTTGAAGGAATTGATTTGAAAGAGAAAAAGGTTTAATTTGTTTATATCTACGATAGGGGATACACCCTAATATAGGGTAGGCTCGAGCCCCTCGGTGGGGACGTATATGGGCTGTGATGATGATATCTACGACAAGACAATGTATCCCGTTCCATCTTATAAAATGTTACTTATTAGAAAGAGTAGTTAGAAAGAGACAAAACATACATTAACTAAGTTAAGTCAGGCTTCAAAAGAGTAAATTAAATACTACGAGTGTTTACTTTTAAGGAAAATGCAAAGTCACAAATATAAAATGAATAATTTTTTCAAATTTTAAAAATCCTTACTCAGCATGTCAAAACATTCTAATTTAAAGGGAACATATTAACCTTGTATGTGCATACATCCTGAATATAATCAAGATGTCTGCAAATAAAAGTAGGAATGAAAAAAAAAGTTGACACTACACTTGTTCGAAAATTGGGAGAGCCTTCTCGAGAAGTACACGCAAGAAACTCGAAAGATCAAATTTTTTATCTCCTCCTTTGAATCGCCATTTACAATTTTGGTTTTGTTACATATAGTAATTGAAAGTTATAAAATACAATAAGTATGCTTACATACACTTATTGAAATACACTTATTAGGCGATCATCTTTTGACACCGACTTCAATGTGGAAATGTGATGTTACCTGTATTCTTAGATTATTTTAAACTTTTAAGTGTTTTTGAAGTCAGTGTTAATTATGTTTTAATCTTTTTACTGAATTTAATATCTCACCGAAGTAACTTTAAAGTATACGACAAAGAGTCAATACGTGCCTGTATTTAAAAACTAATCTCTTTACTCCTAAAGTTAAGGATCCTTTCGTCATCATCATGACCTCGACTACCAGACGCAAATACCTCAATAGCTTCGGAGAAAACATGAAAGACGTTGGACGTACCTATTAAATTTAAGGTTTTCCCTCGATTTTCCTGGAAACCCGTCATCAGATCCTGACTTCGGTGACAATAGAACCACCTCGGGAGTATACTCTATCGAATACAAAAAGAATTTTGAAAATCGATCCACAATTAGCGGAGTAATATGACGTAACATACACGCAAACAAACAAAAAACATACGCTTCGAATTGAGAGCCTCCTCCTTTTCTGAAGTCGGTTAAAAAACGAAATGTAATATGTACGAGAAACAAACGACGCCTTATTGCCAAAGCAAGAATGTCTACCAGGCAACCCAACCGACGGGTATAGGAAAGTTTAAATTGTATAAAGTGTAGACATAAGTGTAATAGCATCAAGCCGCATAGCAGTGAGGCCTCCCCGCGGCCTAGATACGCTCTTTGACAGGCTTCCCTGCCCGTGACAATGTGAATTCACTTCATAGTGAATAAGACGCTATCTCGGGTATTGTTACACTGCCAACTATATCACGGCCAGTAGGCTTCGTATACACCTATTGCTATCGGTATACGACCGCCATGTCAAGGATTGCAATTGCATAGTACGCCTGTGCCTTTATGGCATGTTTTATTTCATCTGTTATCAAGAAAACCGTAGGCACGTAATAAATATTCGTACATATAATGACAGTATTTTTTTTATACAACTAAGTTGACAAATTAACTAACTATGTAACTATAGTCGAGCATAGTACATGTGGTTAGCGTAAGATTTTTAAATCGTTGCCAACTTGTGATATAAGATGTCAAATCACAGTGCGATTATTATTTAATTTATTTAGCGCGGACAGACTCTAGTAACTGCCGAGTCTCCTGGCGAAAGAAATATTTTTTGCAAGTTATTTTACATACTTTTATTCAAGGGTGTTTTAATGTTGCTAACTTGTGACATAAGATGTCAAGTCACAGTGAAATAATGATCTGTTTGGCGCAGACAGATTCAAGTACCGAATCTCCTTCTGGCGAAAGATTATTAAGGCGTTTTCATGTTTCTTCCCCGAACATTCATAGACAACAGGCGAAATACAAATTTTCGAAAATAATTAAACAGCACACTGCTCACCGAACACGGACGCAACTAAAGTCAAATTTTAAGATTGGATATAAGTTTAAATCACATTTCATGCCGGCAAAATCTTGTAGTTCACGCTTTCGTGTTGCTTACAGACATTGATTTACTACCAAACCAATGCTTACAGAGTATAGTAACAGGTCGATCGAGGAGCTCTGTGGCAGTGGCATGTGTGTACGAATAACGATCGCTAAAGTAACTTCGATTTGGTAAGGCCAGTGATAGATGGATGACCAAAAATATGACACATCCTGGGCTGCTCCGTACCCTTTCAGTACAGAATGTCAAATTCCCAAAATGTCAAGTTTCCAAAATGTAAAGTTTTTAAAATGTCAAGTTCCCAAAATATCATGTTAGATGTAAAAACTAAGTTAATATGGAAAAACACAAACAATACTAGGAAAAACTAATATTATCTTGTGTCTGCAATCATTAGGATAGAACAATTCCTCGTTGCTTACAATAATATATTGGTAATTCAAATAATATTTCAAAAGTACCCACATTGGCGACTAATATTTTCTACTGATATTTTGGGAACTTGACATTTTAAGAACTTGACACTTCGAGAATTTGACATTACGGGAACTGGACATTTAGGGAACTTGACATTTTGAAACCGTTTGACATTTTGGGAATTTGACATTCTGGACTGAAAGGTACTCCGTACTTCGGAACGCACGTTCAACAGTGTGTCCAGCACCTGAGACCCTACCACTCGCTTACAGCGACGTTAAAACAACATTGAAACAGAGACGCCGCTCTTGCTGCGTATAGCGCCATCCCGCTCTCACTGCGGTTTTAATATTGTTTTGACCGATCATGGTTAGAGGGCTGAGGTCCAATTCTACTAATAAGTTACAGCTGAACCTAAACCGAATCATAGCGATCGACCAATCGGAACGCATAGATTGACTTATGACGTGATAATGTAGCGTCCTTGATTGATCGAAAGCAACAACGGTCCGGTTTCGTTTCAGCAGTTGTTTTTTTAGTAGAATTGGCCCTCTCTGAGGATCTGAGGCACTAAAAGTGCGCCTGCGTTTGCGCAGGCACTTGTGTAATCTCACGCGCCGAAAGCTAGTCTCTCTTGAGATTAGCCGCTGTGATCGAATATGATCGAAATCGATCTCGATCTTGAATTCGATCACGAATACAAATCACGTGCAAAATTATTTTCTACTGTTCCCAATTTTAAAGATTTTTGACTCACTCGAATTCTGTGTTGTCAATAAAAAATATATTCTATTTAAAATACCGTTTCAGGCAAAAAAACACCGGTCCGCAATATCTTATTAATTTTTAAGAACCTGCGATGACGCTAGTTGGCGCGCTTACCTTAGTACCTACCTTCGCTTACCATCCAGGTTAGATCAAGTGCCTACTCATAATAAAACTTTAAAAAAATAATCGCACGTAAAACGGAACGTATACGCATTGCGTATATTCTACCAGTAGAAATCATAAACGAGTGTGTAGTAGGACCACTCACTGCAGAATTCACGGAATGAATATTCAAAAATAGTTGATTTGAAAATTTGTATTCGAATCTTACGATTTCGCATGCGATTTTGAATTCTGTTGCTTGCAAAAGTGCGTCTCCAGGACTATACCAACTGACAAGTACGAACATAAAACACTCACCTTCAAATATGTTCTGTATGATGAGGTAGCTCTGCGTGACGACGATGAGCAACGCCACGTGGGTCCACGCGAACAGACTGAACTGGCGCATGTAGTAGCGCTTCACCAGCGACAGCACGAACCACACGAACCCGACGCAGTACAGGCTGAACGAGAAGAACCGGTGGTACGTAACCAGGAAACGGAGGTAGTCCTGGTGACAAACAACACAATCCGTCAAACGTTTAATTTTATTTATCGCCAGTAATGCTCGTCACTATCGTCACTAATGCAGGGGCGGATCCAGAATTTCATTTTGGGGGCGGTGGGGGCATTCTGACAATGTTCCTATTCTGAGCTAGGGTTAAAATCACAAGTAAACAAAATTCCTTGATCTTTGCCCATGCCCGTTGTCTGCACTCGAATTTTGTTGGCAATTGTTTGACGGAAGAAATCAATATAATATTAATTTTCCTCCAAATCAATACAGCGTGTCTCAACAGCTACGAAAGCGGTTGAAACGATTTTTTATTTTACATAAAAAACGCTGTTTCTTCAAATCGCCGGCCGGGTCAAGTTTCTTTGAAAGATTACCGCCATATACACAGTAGGGACGATCGGAATAATATTAAAAAGATGCCACGTAAATATCGATTTCTATGTAAAAAAAATTTCGCTACACATGACAATGAACCCAAGTAATAAATATACTCCGAAAGGTTCAAGCGAACAATAAAGAATAATTAATTATGCTGACCCCGATACCTTTAACATATCAAAATCCTCTCTATTTCTAACTACACAAGAATCCATTCCGAAAGACATTATTTGGCCATCAGCTAATATTAGAATGGTAATATATTCGATTACGCAAAAATATTGGAAAGGAAACTTTGAGTCTTCAGGGAACTCATTTCGTGCACATTATAATCAACGTGGAAACCTTTTTAGGAAAACGCACGTGAATACCAAAAAATCAACTGTCAACAGAAACTAGACAGCTCCATATATTCTCTACTAGTTGACCAGGTGAACTGCGTATTACCATGACAGATGACAGATCTAAATAAACAATCGCGAAATGTACCGTCATTTTCCACAATATTTTTGCAAGACCTATACAACGACAACTACACCATGCGTAGGCAAGAAAAAAATTCATCCCCACTTTACAAGTAGGGCAGCTTATGTACCCTACATGATATATTGTTTTAAATTTACGACTTTGTCGGTGTGATTAAAATACCCATACCAAATTACAGCTCTCTACTGAGAGTCTGAGCTAAGCCGCCGACAGACAGATGGCCATAGCTAAACTATAATGCCGGTAGCACACCACCTCGGAACTGTAGCAGCGAAACCGCTGAACGATTTCCCACGTTGTCGATTTTACGGCGCGCGAGATCTGGGGGGCTACCGCCTAACTCATAGCGATCACTCGCTATCGCATTCGTGACATTAGAACAATAGTTCAAATGTCACCTGTGACATTAAAACTATTGTTCTAATGTCACGATAACGATAGTGAA
Organism: Schoenobius gigantellus; assembly: GCA_963935595.1. Classification (NCBI taxonomy): domain Eukaryota; kingdom Metazoa; phylum Arthropoda; class Insecta; order Lepidoptera; family Crambidae; genus Schoenobius; species Schoenobius gigantellus. The sequence continues at coordinate 6,377,683 of OZ012549.1, forward strand.
ATAGTGAGTGATCGCTTTGAGATAAGCGGTACCGCCGCTGGTGAGCTTGCCTGCTCAAACCACAAAGTATCTATGCCCTTTGTGCTCTCACGCGGATATTTAGCTATGGCACTGTCTCTGTCGCCGGCGGATCCGCTTGATCTATTCTGGGGCCCAATTCAGCTAATAAGCTACAGCTGAATCGCAACTGAATCGTTGCGGTCGACCAATCGGAGCGCTTATATTGTCTTTCAACTGCTCGATGACGTGATAATGTGGCGTTCTGATTGGTCGATGGCAACGATTCAGTTGCAATTCAGCTGTAGCTTATTAGCTGAATTGGGCCCCAGACGCCGTCTACACCTCCGCGTTCGCCGTTTTGTTTTTTTCCAGACTATACGACGCGGTTTCGCCTTATTAGTTTCGCGATGAAGATGTGCTACCTGGCGTATGCGTTCCTTGTTAACTACGGAACCCTAAGAAGTGAAACATCATCATGTTTCAGCCATGACTAATTTTAGACAACATTTTGTAGTAAGATCACATAATTTAAAAAATATGTTTTTCTTAAAGATTAACATACTTTGGTTTTCCGCAAAGATAGTCCCATTTCCCTGCACGTTACTCCGTGGCAAATATTTTTTGGCATTTAGTCGCAACTTTGTAAATAAACTTAAATTAATTTAAATTTAAAACAGTAGTGGGTGTTGTAAAAATAGTCAACATCCATTATTATTAATTATACCTTACAAAACAAAATTGAAAAATTGTACCTACTTGCGTATGAACAATAAAGCACTACCAAATACAACATTTTAGTTCAGTTCAAGTACTTGATCTATTTGCTTTGATGATATCAATCAATCAAATTACCGATTTGACCTCAATTGTCTATGCTCCAAAGAGATGATTAGGTGCAATGTAATTAATTACTTGATCTAATTCGGTAAATTTACGTCTGTATTAAGCAAACAGAGTAGATGATTAGAGAGCAGCGTTAAAGCGTCAGTAGTACTTGTAGTAGTGCGTGCTTCGAGCATGGTACACAATAGATAGACCACACTCAATGCCTTTATGATGGACTAGCTGTGCCCGCGACTACGTCCGCGTGGTATAGTAACTTTTGGCAGCATTTTGATTCTTGATAAAAAGCCTATGTTATACCTTATATAATATAATTAGCTATCTATTAGTGAAAGTCCCGTCAAAATCGGTCCAGCCGTTCCGGAGATTAGCGGGAACAAACAGACAGACAAAAAACATTTAAATTGTGTTTTTGTTATTGATACCCGATATACATTCATACCCATTTAGTAAAAACTTGTTATTTTGACATTACAAACAGACACTTCAATTTTATTTATTTGTATAGAGTATAGATAGATATACACGGTGTTTCATAATAACTAATAAATAATTTATCGTTATCTAAAACTAATTATTAAATAATTTTTCCCGTAATGTCATTCAACCCAAAATTTTAATGTATATCATAGTATCATCATCATGTCTATGATTTACATGAAAATTTTGAGTTGAATGATATTACGGGTAAACACAATTTAATAATTAGTTTTAAATAACGATAAAATATTTATTGGTTATTATGAAACACCGTGTAGATAAGTATAGATAGATGTCGAAGTAACCTCAGCTGCGTCTGAAAAGCTTTACGTTACTACAGAAAAACATAGATAGAAACACTTTATCTTGCATAAGAAATAACAAATAATTGGACAATACAGACAAAAATAACAAAACAGGCAGCCTTATCGCCGTAGGCGATTTCTGCCAGGCAATCTTATAAAGGATATCTATTAACATTAAAAAACAAATATTTAAAACAATAAAATAGAAACAAATTAATGAAAAGATAAAAAAATACTACAACATACAAAATTAAACTGATCTTTGAAATACAGAGGGGTTTTAGGATTAAACAAAATATTGTAAAGGAGAGATAAGATATGCGCATCACGGCGTTGACGTATCTTTAGCCAGTTTAGTTGGGATCTAAATTTTGACACATGATCAAAACATTTTGTTGAACAAAAACTAAAAAACTATGCAACCACGAATTTACTTTACTTTTCAGTGATCGAAACAGACTGAGCAATTGGCCCTTGTGTAAATAAAACTGGCTAAGATACTTAGGTCAAATATTGTAAATGGACTCTTTGTAAGGGGCATTTGGACCCCTTTCCGCTCTATGGGTATTTTTGTAACAACATGTACACGACAAGAACCTCAATGTAGCATTGTAATTTGTAAAAGAACAGTTTAAATTGTGAATATTTAACGATGGATCTGGATCCCTGGAAGATATGCTGGAAAATCCACAATGTTATGGTTTATTCAGTTCCTTTACTTTGTAGCTCAATGTCTAAGTGATGGGTGTATGTATATTGTTTGTGCGGTGACGGATTTAGAAAACATGTATTTCAACACTCGCTTACTTCCCTGGATGTCGTCAGAGCCGACTAAGGGTGCTGGAAACAAAAGGGTAGACGCGTACGCATGAGCGCGCACTTCCAAGTGCGCCGTAAGCTAGCGAGTGAATCAGTGCACTAAGATTTCGAGTGTTCCCGTCCTAGCCAACGTGGTTGTAATGCTCAGTTCAACTCAGGTGTTTCTTGGTAGCCTAAAGAAGGGCCCCCTGTATGTGATAGTGTTTGTGATTGTCTGTGTAAGTGTTCCCAACAACTGAAGAGAACCAAAGCTTCATTGCTGGGCTTTGAACGACGTGCTCTACAGAAGCAGGAGCGCTCCTCCCGTCGCCGCTGTCCAGAAGCTGCTGATGGTCACTTATCAGTAAGTCTTGAGACAATCTGTGAGTAGGTTTAGGCATATTCAATGTACCATCCTAAGATACATGTATCGCAGACATAAGTATGCCCCGGCGTGTTTGCTTGATGTTAGGGTAATGTGGTTCTGCCCTACATACTCGTACGACCGGCTGCATACTGAACAAAGGGAATTTATCGAAATTACACAAAGCAATGGAAATCGGAGAGCATCGGTGGCGCAGTGGACTCGGCACTTGCCTTCCAATCGGGGGGTCGGGGTTCGAGACCCGCCATGTACCAATGTGTTTTTAGTTTAACGAATTTGATATGTACATTTATCTGACGCTCTTACGGTGAAGGAAAACATCGTGAGGAAAGCTGCATACACCTGCGAAGTTATTCAAAGGTGTATGTGAAGGCAACCAATCCGCACTGGGCCAGCGTGGTTGACTAAGGCCTAATCACCCTAACATAGGGTAGGCTCAAGCCCCTCGGTAGGGACGTATATGGGCTGTGGTGGATGGATGGAATGGAAATGTCTAAAACCAAACCCTAAACTCGAGAGTAGTTTAGGGTTTTGTTTTAGCCGAGTTAGGCCAGGCTCTATTTCATCTGCCACGTGCGACGGAGGGTCCATAATGAGTGACACGAGTGTACAATTTTTGTGAAAAATATAATATTCTTGAGGACTGCCAATATGGTTTTCGTAAAAACAGATCAACAGTTCTGGCGGTTTATAAATATATACAGGAAATCCTAAACATAGTTAATGAAAAAAAATATGCCATCGGTATGTTATTTGATATGACTAAAGCATATGATAAAGTACAATTTGATATACTGTTAAATAAAATATATGGAAAAGGTATTAGTGCAAATTCGCATAATTGGTTTAATGGCAATTTGTAGACAGAATATTTTGATTATAATTCCAAAGAGATTAAACGTGTGAGATCTGATAGAAAAGTTACAAATGCAAACATTCCCCAAGGTAGCGTTATCGGATGTCTGCTTTTTATAGTCTTTGACCTTCCAAAATATCTTAAGGAACATTGCGTAATGTTTGCAGATGACATCTCAGTGCTTGCTTCATGCGATAATAACACACATTTAAATGGTAGATTAGAGTTAATTTTTAAAAAACTTAATAATTGGATGCATGAACATAATCTTGACTTCACAAACACTTTTGAATTTTTTCGCAGGTGTATGCAGGTTGTCTCACAATGTTCTCCTTTAAAGGAGGAGCATAGAACAGATATGACAGTCATTCCTTCGGCTAATGCGCAACTACTAAAACTACATAAAACAATGAAGATTAGGTATATTAGGACTAAAAAACATGGGGAAGCACAAAAGATCTCTAATGGGTCGAAGCATAAAGGCTTTCATGCTGAGCCGCCCCTACACTAACATAAGATAAGATAAGGGCAATATACCACTCTCTAAATTAATCATTACATACCATAATATGTTTCAGTTATTTCAATTACAACTATAAACTCACCGTTCTATTGATGACAACACCAAAGTAGTCAATGAGGTTTTCGCCATAGAAGAAATAGTTTGATGTTAGCAGGAAGTACCATGACAATGAACGAAACCATGGCAGGCCGTGGACACGGTACACTGCATATCCAATATTAATAATCTCCTCAAAGCACTTGACTTGCACGCACAATACCTGCAATATTTTAAATTATATAGATAATGATTTGTTGTTTATTACTTACTGAAAAATTTATCATCCACAGTTCATTATTACCGTGATCATAAGAGCGAGAGGGCCACCATAAATGAGCAGACAGAAAGCACCAATCATCAGCCAGGTGAAGATCCCTCGAATGACCCAGTTTCGCCATCTATTTTTTTAATTTAAAAAAACTTAATAATATTCAAATCATAAATCAATTTTCATACACCGTGTTCCTGAGGTTATACATTAACTTCGGCATATTATTCAGACCATTAAATTGGTCATTTTTTACTATGGAAACTATTATGAAACTTTTTATTCATACAAACTAAATGCTTGGATGTATTTAAACTTTTTTTTATACCACTAGGGTGGCAAACAACTAAGTAACTAATATGAATTACTCTTTAGCTGAGCTGGCAACGTCGCATTATGATTCATATAAAAATTTGGTGAACATAAAACTTTTCCAAACTTTTTTTGCGTAAACATTTTTTAATTTTAAAAGTTTCACTCACATACTACCTAACCACTGACAAAAAAGACAAGACCCAAAAAGGTAATACAGATTGCAATTAAAATGTCACATGATGATGATCACGTCATCACTGCGTTTTAGATATGAGTAGGCAAAAAATGGTCCTAATGTTAAGGAATAATATCCAGGCTAGCTGGTGTGTAACAAAAACCACTGTCATCTTAAATAAACTAGCATGATAATGATGGTGTATGATGCGGCGCGGGGGACCGTCTTATTCTAACGTGTGCAGGCAATGTATGGACGAATAGGTTAAATTAAGAGAAAAACATTGAAATAACTTTGAAAACCCTACTAATATTATTAACACGAAAATGTGTGAGTATGTATGGTTTGTTACTCTTTCACGCAAAAACTACTGAATGGATTTGGATGAAATTTCGTAGGTAGACGGATTACGACGAAGATTAACATATAGACTCTTATTATCCCGGCAAAAGTAAGTAGTTCCCGCGGGAAAGTAGATTTACAGTCCTTCCTTTAAACTTTTATGGTGAAACATAGTTCGCGGGCATAGCTAGTTTTCAATATAGAGACCCAAACGAGTCCTAATTTGGTCATTTAAATTGACAAGGGTTTGCCGCATTTCTTCTGCCGCGGTATCAATTAATTCTTGTCAGCGGGAGCGCGTTCAGAGCCTCTGGGTGTAGTTGTCCGGTTGTTTTTCTGTTCTGTTTCTCCCTCTTTCGCATGAATTTTTATTTCTCTCTCTTTCTATCACATAACATTTTAGATCATCATCATCACAGCTCATATACGTCCCCACCGAGGGGCACGAGCCTACCCTACTAGTCAGGGCGATTAGGCCTTAGTCAAACCACGCTGGCCCAGTGCGGATTGGTTGCCTTCACATACACCTTTGAATAACTTCGCAGGTGTATGCAGCTTTCCTCACGATGTTTTCCTTCACCGTAAGAGCGTCAGATAAATGTACATATCAAATTCGTTAAACTAAAAACACATTGGTACATGGCAGGATCGATCGCGGGCCTCCCGATTCTACTCGGAGCACAGTCCAGTACAGCGCCACCGACGCTCTTTTAGATTCCGACTTTATAGATTATGGCCCCCAATATCATCCAATCACGTAAGAGTATTTCAGTAATAAACGTCAGAGCGTTTTACAACCATCAAATTCGACGGTTGTTCGGTTGTAACTAGCTCTGACACTAATTTCTTGAACGGGTCGGTTGATTCACTCGGGCGTCTCGCTCGAAGGCATTGAACGGGATTAGAGTGAAAAGTTGTAATTCGCGCGAAGGCTCTGAACGCGCTCCAGTTTCTCACGGCTTTGGATTTGGGCAGAATAAACCTTGTCTTTCAAAGTCCCCCAGACATAAAAGTCAAGTCGGAGGACCTTGCTGGCCGTGCAATGGTTGTACAACCCCGTCCAATCCAACGTCCAGAAAACGTAGAGTTCAAATATTCACGCACTTATGCTCCATAATGGGTAGGAGCACCATCATGTTGCAGCCACATAGTTTGTGGAGTTACAAGATCAACATCTTCAAAAAAATCTGAGTTTGTAATGTTTCTCAGGAACTCCAGATCTTAGACAATGTGGAATTTCGATAGGGCTAATCAACTGTCCGCGTCCGAGTGGAGGGGGTCCGTATACCGGTTGAGGCGCATTTTAAGTACCTCGGCCTGGTTTTGGATTCCCGATGGAGCTTCGAGGAGCATTTTAAGCTCCTCGCTTCACGGCTGTGCGCCGCCGGAGCCGCACTCGGGCGGGTCCTCCCCAACGTAGGAGGACCAGGATCGGCTTGCCGTCGGCTGTATCACGGGGTAATACGGTCGATGGCACTCTATGGAGCCCCGATATGGGCGGAGTGCCTCTCCCCCCGTACGGTGGCCCTTCTGAGACGTCCACAGAGGGTCATAGCAACCCGGGCCGTGCGAGCCTATAGCACGGTCAGCCACGGCGCGGCCTGCGTTCTTGCGGGCCAAACGCCGTGGGATGTCGATGCACGCGTCCATTTGGAGGTGTATCGGCATCGGGTTGCTGTACGAGAACGGGGGGGACGATCTGCTCCACAGGAGGTGAAGCGAGTTCGTACCCTGGCGCAGAGGGAGGCTCTGCGCCAGTGGGGTGAGGCACTCGGCTCCCCAGCTGCCGGCCACCGGACGATCGAGGCGATTCGTCCGGTTTTGGAGGAGTGGGTTGGGCGCCGGCAGGACAGCCTAACATTCCGCATGGTGCAGGTACTTACCGGGCATGGCTGCTTCGGTCACTACCTGCACCGGGTCGCCCGTCGGGAGGAAACGCCGCAGTGTCACCACTGCGACGCTCCCGACGACACTGCCGAGCACACACTATTGGTGTGCCCGGCTTGGCGACGCCAGCGCAGTGAACTCAACGCTGCGCTGGGAGGCGGAAATCTCTCGCTGCCGAGCATGGTCGTGGCCATGCTCCGTGGCGAGGCGGAATGGGAGGCTGTCGCCTCCTTCTGCGAGGACGTAATCTCGCAGAAGGAGGCCGCGGAGAGGGAGCGGGAGGCAGATCCTCAAGCCGCTCCCATCCGCCGCAGACGGATAGGCAGGCGAAGACGGGCATTCGCACAAGCGATGCCCGTCTAATGACCCTGCCGTGAAGGCCTGCGTGCACGGTTGGCCTTGTGCACGCCGCCGTAAGGCCCTCCGTCTGGGGATTGCCCTGGTGTTCTCGGGCAATCCCCCCTTGGCGATAGCCCGACCAGTTGGTCGGGCTTGCCCGGGCGCATGGGTAGTGAAGTCGCAGTGTGGACCTTACCTAGCGCGCCCATAAGGGCAGGGAGAACACCGGGGGGTTTTAGTGGGTAGGCCTGGTATTCTGCCAGGAGAGCCCCACACACGCCCGCCGTCTAGCCCACGGCAGGTACGGTGCGGTTACGCATTTCCCCCCGAGAAAAAAAAAAAAAAAGGGCTAATCAACTGATTATTAAAATCACCAGCCCACACGTTGACAGAGAATTTAGTTTGGCGTGATGCTTCCCAATGAGCATTTGGATTGTTTTCGAGCCAACTTGATTTTTAGGGTTCCATACTCAAAGGGTAAACACGGGACCCTATTACTAAGCCTTCACTGTCAACCTAAAAATCACGATATTGTTCAAATGGAACGCAATTTGTTAACATACGATGTCGTTAGTTTTTGACGCTAGCCCTGCTAGCGTCAAGAGCTAACGAAACGCAATGATGCTAAAAATGTTGAAAATGCTACAAATTTGCGCTCAAATGGAACGCGCCTACTATTAAATTAATAATAATAATAATAGCCTTTATTTCGCTGACCATAGTTTGTCTTAATTAAATACTTAAAATTAACTTATCCCTAATATCAGTCAGGTTGTTCTCTTTCTTGGATCTCATCATATTTCCTGTCCAGCGCCATTTCAACCTTTTCATTACAACTCCTATATCTTTGATTTTTATTATTTCCTTAATAGTTGATAGTTTGCATTTGTCTTTCAGTCTGATGTTTTCAATTCTTAACAGCTCCTTTCAATACTGTTTTGGCATGTTAATATTTTTTTCCTTTGTTTCTTAGTAAGTGACCATGTTTACTATTAACTTAAAAACTATAGTATTTAAACTACTACTTCCTATGTATTTTATGTTTACCAAGAGCTACAGAAACGTTATGCAAAGTTAATGTATAACCTCAGGAACACAGTGCATAGGAGTGGGTGTAGACATATTTTCTAAAGTTACGATTTTTTCCCTAGTACTTAGCTACATGCAATGCTTTACATGTTATATTATTGTAATCCAGCAAAATTTATGTAGGCAATTCTTCTGCACTGCTGTGAAGGCATACCTCTAAAACATCTAATGCTAATAATTTCAACATAATACTTAGGTTGAAGGTTAAAAAACAAGTTTATATTAGGTGCAACTCTTGAATAATTTTATTCATTCATACATAAGGCTGTTACTGCAACTTCACAATATAAGTATTTGTATGTAAGTTAATAATTAAATACTTAAAATATTTGTTGTATTTGCACTAATAATCTATACTAATACTAATATTATAAAGCTGAAGAGTTTGTTTGGCTGAACTAATTTCAGGAACTATTGATTCAAATTGAAAAAATTGTTTTTGTGCTGGATAGTCCATTTATAGAGGAAAGCTATATATACACGGTTATTTTTTTATCACCCTGGTTATTTTAAGGGTGGCTTCAGGACACGGTAGAAGAATTATTTAACCATTAATCATAAAATTTACACACCTGTTTAATTAGATATTTATTATCTAAAATATCCAAAAAATACTGCACTGATATGGACACTGAGTGAAGTTGTAGGCAAAACATTGAATGAACGCGAACTGGCAACAACGTCGCCGATTCAAAGTCATCACTGAGTTGATCACAATTTCACTTTCCTACTATACGGGCTTAGGACCGGCAAAACAAAGTTTTTAAAGAAAACAAACAGTACTAGGTAGGTATTAAGGTTATGGTAGGTTGTTTTGGCGTAGTTAAAAAATTGGAAACAACTTTAAATATTTACTTACCTAAGAAACAATTTAAATCAACTTTAGTTCTAATAACAAAAGAGTTCTAAATCTAAAGGAAGTCCTCTAACTCATACATAGTCGTGCACGTTTAAAACTATACATGACCACAACAACATATCACTTTGGTTAGTGTTTAACGTCTCGAAATGCAGTTTTCGCTTCAAGTCTTACGTTTGTGGGTTCACTTTCTTACACCAAACACTTAATTTCACTTCACAAGTAAAAGTCTACGGTCTACCGGAGTAAGGTCTGTGTATTCGCGAGATGTGTTAACTTGAAACTAAAATTCCGAATGCGCCCGATGGCCGCGCGTCAGGCGCGGGCGCGACATATCGCGATACTTTCACGCGCGCCGGGGTCAAACGCGAACTAAAGCCGGCCGGCTCGTGCCGACAAGCGACAGCAAACAACAAAACGCCGGCGCCGGCGCCGCCTGTCTCTGTCTTTCACTATTGTAGTGTCTAGTGCAATAATAACTCTTATTTCAAACGATTTGTAGATTGATCTTGCTTGAATTAATAATGCGACGTTGCCGCATTTTCCTAAGCCCGTAGTAGTAAATGCTTTATTCATTCATAATCTTACCTTATCTTGTAGTAAACAAGAACAATGTCTATAATTTAATATTATTGGCGGATAAAATTTTAAAAATATAACCGCATGTTTTTTTTATTGATATGAGTCGTCTAGCGTCTACCGAGCTACCTCTAAAATTTTCCAGTGTGATAAAAAAATAACCGTGTATACACGGTTATTTTTTTATCACCCTGGTTATTTTAAGGGTGGCTTCAGGACACGGTAGAAGAATTATTTAACCATTAATAATAAAATTTACTCACCTGTTTAATTAGATATTTATTATCTAAAATATCCAAAAAATACTGCACTGGTATGGACACTGAGTGAAGTTGTAGGCAAAACATTGAATGAACGCGAACTGGCAACAACGTCGCCGATTCAAAGTCATCACTGAGTTGATCACAATTTCACCTTCCTACTTTACGGGCCTTCTTACTTTAGGACCGGCAAAACAAAGTTTTTAAAAGAAAACAAACAGTACTAGGTAGGTATTACGGTTATGGTAGGTTGTTTTGGCGTAGTTAAAAAATTGGAATCAACTTTAAATACTTACCTACCTAAGAAACAATTTAAATCAACTTTAGTTCTAATAACAAAAGAGTTCTAAATTTAAAGGAAGTCCTCTAACTCATACATAGTCGTGCACGTTTAAAACTATACATGACCACAACACCATATCACTTTGGTTAGTGTTCAACGTCTCGAAATGCAGTTTTCGCTTCCAAGTCTTACGTTTGTAGGTTCACTTTCTTACACCAAACACTTAATTTCACTTCACAAGTAAAAGTCTACGGTCTACCGGAGTAAGGTCTGTGTATTCGCGAGATGTGTTAAATTGAAACTAAAATTCCGAATGCGCCCGATTGCCGCGCGTCAGGCGCGGGCGCGACATCGCGATACGTTTACACGCGCCGGGGTCGAAGGCACGTCGAAGGCGAACTAAAGCCGGCCGGCTCGTGCCGACAAGCGAAGCGATAGCAAACAACAAAACGCCGCCGCCGGCGCCGACTGTCTCTGTCTTTCACTATTGTAGTGTCTAGTGCAATAATAACTCTTATTTCAAACGAGTTGTAGATTGATCTTGCTTGAATTAATAATGCGACGTTGCCGCATTTTCCTAAGCCCGTAGTAGTAAATGCTTTATTCATTCATAATCTTACCTTATCTTGTAGTAAACAAGAACAATGTCTATAATTTAATATTATTGGCGGATAAAATTTAAAAAATATAACCACATGTTTTTTTTATTGATATGAGTCGTCTAGCGTCTACCGAGCTGCCTCTAAAATTTTCCAGTATGATAAAAAAATAACCGTGTATATAGTATATCACAATGTTGTTGTTTTATGATATCCACACAAACAAGTCGTGGTCACAGCTAGTAACCATATAACAATAAACATATCTACTTAGATTTTTGTGAACATGACCTATAGTTTAAAGTTTAAAGATAAATCTATAGTTTTAATTTTAAATTATTTAAAATTAAAACCCATTTATTTATAATTTCAATAAGAATAGAAAATAATTTATTTCAGTAAAGTTACACAAAAATACAAACCGATAAAAAAAAAAAATTATGAAAAATGATAAAGAAGAAAGACCGATAATTAATAAAAGCATTGGCGTAGCTACCCGGGGGCTAGGCGGTGCAGTGCCCTGGGGCCAGCGTTGCCAGACGTCCCGATTTTGGCGGGACGTCCCGATTTTTAAATCAAAATTAAATGTCCCGCTTTTCGGGGATAACTCTGCTGTGCGTGCAGTGTGCTGAGAAAGCACAGCCGGGTGGCACAGACAAGTATATTTTTATTAAAATACATTTTCTATGGCTATTTTTGCTATCTATTGTTACATAAACGTAATTTAAAACTCAAAAAAAAGATAAATTTTTACGTTTTAGGGTTCCGTACCTCGAAAGGAAAAAACGGAATGGACGGGCGGACAACAAAGTGATCCTATAAGATCACTTTGTTGTCCGTCCGTCTGTCTGTCTGTCAAGACCCTTTTTCTCAGGAACGCATGGAGGTATCAAACTGAAATTTATATCAAATACTCAGGTCTACTGTCCCTTGTAGCTGTGAAAAAATCAAACATCTTAAGCCAACGCAATCAAAAGATACAGCCGTTTATGCCGCAAATTTCGGCGAATTTTCGACACTCGCAAGGGAATCAAAACCTACAGGGTACTCCCGTAAACTCAGAATTTTGAAATTTGGTACGAAGTAACGTCTTATAGCATAAATAAAGGAAAAATTGCGAAAACCGTAAATTTTTAGTTACATCATATAATAAAAATATGTTTAATAATTTTGTACGGAACCCTTGGTGCGTGAGTCCGACTCGCACTTGACCGGTTTTTTACCTACGTCCCGCTTTCGACGACAGAATCCCGCTTTTTTACCTCAAAAAGTTTCAAAATCACGACTTGCCAAAAAAAAAATCTGGCAACGCTGCCTGGGGCCCTCAAGCTCAGGGGGCCGTCGAATCCTTACCAGAAAATCTCGATCGAACTGATCTTTCGAAAATTTCTCCTATTTTCAAAATAAATATGACAGGTTGCAACCCGACTTTAAGCATGCCAACTCTGTTGAGAGAAATTCGAAAATTATACCTAGAGAATTCCCCTAAATTCTTTCTGTGTGTTGGCAGTGTTGTCAACTTGACGATAGCCATATGTGGCTTTTATTATTCATCGATATGCGTTTTATTGTGAATTCGAGTCAATATTTTTTTTCGAAAATGGTTAAAAAATTAATGCTGTATCAGGAGTAAGTAAGCTAATGTCAATAAACTTTGTTTTTTTGATCACTCTGCTGTGACACTGCCATATAATAACATTGTTTCTTAGCTGATATATTTTTATAGTTCAAAACCTGATTATAAAGTTTTGTGTCATCATTAAAGAATAAATAAGTGCCAAATGCCCCTCTGACTTTTATTCAACAAAAATAATAAAAAAATATTTAATAAATAGTGTGGGCCAAACTCCACTCCGACATATATGTTGTTCTATGTTATCGGGGTCGGTTTCCGCACTTAGTCCTTAAGGTGGACCATTGTACGTGAGGGCGGCCGTCACTCCAGCCAGCCCACCTCCCTCCAGAAGCGTATGAGATCTCCGAGTCTGTCCAGAGATTCTGTAACAGAATTGGGAGATCCAAGGGTGTTTTTTCGTATTTCGGTGACACCTGTGCACTCAAGGAGCACATGTGACACCGTTTCCTCGGCCCCTAAGCATGCTCTGCATAGGGGACTATCTGTTATGCCTATGGTGTGGAAGTGTTTGTTTAGTGAGCAGTGTCCAGTGATGGTTCCCGTCACCAGCCGCAGACTGTTCCTGTCCAGACGCAATATGCGTTTGGTCAGTTTGTTGTTTAGGATTGGCATGGCTTCCTTTGACTGTCTGCACCCTGGAGTCGAGAACCAGTGGTCTTGTGCTTATGTGCGGGTGAGCTCTTGCAGCCATCCGCGAATCTGGCTGAAGGGAATTGGTACGATGGGCTCTGGTCCGAAAGCCGTTATGTCGGATCCCCTCCTAGCCAGCTCGTCGGCTGCATCGTTGCCCAGTGATCCGCTGTGTCCTTTTATCCATTGTAGTGTCACTGTGTTTCGGTTGGAAGTCACAATTCGTTCTAGCACATTGTGACATTCCAATACAAGTTCCGAAGTGACATAGCTTTTGTTTAGGGATTTGAGTACCGAAGCACTATCAGAGACTATGCGGATGTGAGAATTCATAATTCCTTTAGATACTATGGCGAGGGCCGCCAGGATGATACCTACGCATTCCGCTTGGAATACAGTGTTGAATCTACCTAGCGGTTTGGATATCTTAATGTTAAGCTCATTTGAGTATACGCCTGCCCCGGTTCCTGAGTTGGTCTTGGAGCCATCAGTGTATATTCTGAGCTCTTTTGGGCCTGTGTGATTCCTCTTCGAGCTGTATATTATAGTGCTTCTGGAAATTGAATCTCTTCAGAATCCTATCATTGGGTGATGTCATCATCTGGTGATGTTTGGTCGCTTGTTCTTTTATGAGTATGTGTTTGATTCTGGGGTCCTTTCCCAGTGTGCCAGCATTGTGGAGTCTGAACGCCGCTAGTGCTGCCTCCTCTTTAACAACTAGGTGCAAAGGTGGCAGCCCCAACATAGCTTGCAATGCGGCTGTGGGTGCGGTTCTCATACTACTAGTGATAGCCACGCAGGCATTTCGCTGTAGTTTTTCTAGTGCTCTTTGGCCGTTTGCCTGGTCTGTCCTGGGCCACCAGACTAGGGAGCCATATGTTATAATTGGTCGAATAACTGTAGTGTATAGCCAGTAGGTGGCTTTGGGACTAATGCCCCAGTTTTTTCCAAGCAGTCGCTTACATTGCCTGATATATATCGACCTCCGACATATATCGCTGATAGCAATTGAAAATAAAACCGCATCAAGCCTGGATTTAACCGGTCACTGATACTTTTGCAAAAACTAAAGCTATGAAAAGATTGTAAATATAACTGTTATTTAACCAGTTGGAATATCCGACCTTTATAAAATAAACCCTTTAATCTTTTCTATTTCGTTTTATTGCCCAATACCTACATCAAGTATTAATTGTAAGTTATGTTGTTACTGTTTAATATTTTTATTACCTGCCCTGCAGTGCACGAAAAAGAGCTGATGATAAAGTAGCTTAGCATTTTTAAAGTATTTGTATATTTAATATTTTTACTTGATATAACCTAACCAGCCCTGCAAGCATGTTTGATGAACAAAATTTGACAGCTAAGATCGACATACTCAACAAAAATTTATAAATTTGATAGATATTCCTAAGAAGTGAAAAAGACAGATGCTTTTGTCGGTTAATATATATCGATCGACAAGTCCATGCTCGCAGGGCAGTTTAGATAGTAGTGGGACCCTATTTTTTTTATTTGCACCAGAGCCCTTGGTTACCTAGCTACGCCACTTTTATTATAAAAGCATTATTTAAGTGAGATGGGACAAGTAGTTAGCTAATAATTATCATAAAGGTAAGGTAAAGGTCTCTAAGGTACACAATATATTTACCTTGAGGAAAGACCAGAAAGGGCTGAATCCAAAATCTCTGGTGTTTTGTCTGTTCCCTGAGGCATAGATTTCGCTAATTCATCCACAAATTTTTCTTCTAAAACCTTCTCCTCCTCTGAATCAACCTAGTAAATCGATAAACAAAAATTAGCACCACACTTAGACTAGAAATTCGAATTAAGAGTAAAAAATAAATACATGATCAGATTCCCCTGCCGTCTCAACTTTTTCATTCCCATCTCCCTCACCACGACGCTGTCGAAGTTCGCTCATTTTACACAAATTTCACAGCACAGAAAACTTGTTCAAAGTGTGCACTGAACGACGAAGTGCTATTTTTTTAATCCATCTAAACAAAGGTAGCATGAGAAGTTACGTTTTCAGCCTAGCTCAGACGTCCTAGCTATTCATTCAATTCAACTACTGAAACAAACAACTCGACTCGAGTTCTTATAATTTCTTGCTTGTTTGTCAAAATAATAATCAATAAATTATTTAGTGTTGCCAGTAGCAAATAGTATTAAAGTCTGGGTGCGTTCCGTTGAATAATAATAACGCTATGACATGGAACTAATAATACAACTGGAATGCTCACTAGAATTATGTTGTCAAACTAAAGAAAACCGTATTACTTACGAATTATGGTTCTTTATTGAATGACTCAATACCCGCATAAAAACGGGCTCGAAAGAGACTCACTTTATCTTGGTGTGTCCCTCTCACACAATTGCCATCATAAATATTCGTTCAATCTAGTAGAAAAAAATGTGCTAATTGATAAATTTTACATAGACTAACCTAAACCTAATTTAAATCGAAATTACATGTTTACAGTATATTATAAATGAAGAGGAAGTACCGAACAAGACATACGGCAAATACAAAATAATTCGTACAGGTTTTGTTATATTTTAAAGTTGTTATTAATAAAAAAATATTTAAGCATGGATTGGTAAATCATTCTAGTTATCTCTTTCTATGTTACAAAATATGGTACAAAACAACAAAACATAGCTTAACTAAGTCAGGCTTAAATATTAAGTATAAGATTGTTACCAAATATTATGTTAACATTAGGAGAAATGATTCGCCGCTTGTAAACAATTTGGCGTCATGTTTGTTTGTTTTGGAACGAAGCAACTGCGTATTTTGGTCGGTTTTCTATAGTTTTAAATCAGTCTAAATTCGAGAGTCGAAAAGAATTTGTTCATTTTTTTGGTTTCACTTACTTTTAAATTAAACACACTTTTCGGATTAACTTGCGGATGTTTCGTTTTAAATACATTTTAATTATTTTGCCCGAAGTTTTCATCGAATGTGTGTATTTTATTTAAATATGTAGGTAGTGTTCGTGCAAATCCTTTAAATTGAAAGCGCTTTTTAATGTCACCTATTGTTAGAGGTTGGAATTTTGTCTATGTTTGTAATTTATGATAGGTTAAAAATAAAGGTATCGAATTTGAAAAATGAAAGGAGTGGAATAATTCTCTAGAAGTGTAAGATAAAAATAATAGATAAGATATGATATGATAAATCGACTATATTTCGACTATATTATTGCAAAAAAAAAATATATATAGAGATTAGAAATATTATGATGATAAATTAGTGAAGATGTTTTTGATATTGTGCAATAGATATGTGAGTTTTGATAATGAGAAATATACTTATAACGTTTTAGAAGAGTTTTGTGTTTGGATATTCATGGATCCCACATATTGGTAAGTTACTGAAATTTCCCCCAATAAGACCTATATGTAAAAATAATGTTAGATAAAATAGTTAGTTCAACTGCAGCGAAAAAAATCCTTAGCATATTAGTAAACATGGTTACCCTGATGAGTAGTGATGAGACAAGGACAAAAAAAGTTTTTTTAACTCTCTTTCGGCTCGCTTTCCGAAACCGGTGAACCTTCCAGTTGTACGTAGTACTTATTAGTTCCATGCGCTATTACTATGAGCGCTATCCGTTGAATAAGCTCTTGTGCTTTAGAATAACAGCGCGCACAGCCGGTCCGATTTGATGTTTATCGGAACGGCAAAAAAAAGGCAAAAAGACGTCACTCAAATCAAAACATAACCTTTACGTGTTTTGGAGTTTTTTTATTTTCGTTCGTTCGTGGAATATTTGAAAAATAAAATGGATCAGCAACTATTGCAAACCCTTATTATATCAATTGACTCAGATTTCGAAGATGATTGCATGCTATATTTCATATATCCGCAAAATGAATGCAGCAGCAGCAGCGAAGATGATCAAGAAGCAATAATGTAATAAATGAATAGCGTTTTCCTATAAAAAATATCAGTCTTCTTCACAGGCTACTTTAGAATAGTACATTACTGCAGAGGCCGGGAAGTTAGGGATTGCCGGACGAGTAAGCTTTCAAATTACGAGTCCGGCAATCCCATTCCCGCCGAGGTATGACATAGTGCTTTTCTCAATAAATGTGAGGAAATAATGAAAGACATTATACTGGAAAAAAATGAGTAGGTACATATAATATGAATAAAAGAACGAATAAAGTAATTTATTAATGTTAAACGTAATGTTTGATATATTTAACGCAAATACATATGTACGAGATATATTTTACGCGTAAACAAAGTATCTCTAACTCCCCATAAAAATTATATAAACTTATTATGATCAAAAATTGACAAATTTATGAAAATTCTAATTTAGAACAGTTTTAGGTTGGCACATTTGATAGTTGAAAAACAAAATTAAATCTTATAATTTTTATATTTGGGGAGATATGAGACACGTTGTATACAGCTGCAGCAGCCCGTCATATTTTACGCAAAAAAATGTAATACCTACTGTAGATTGTTTTTTTCTCTCGCAACGATAATTAAGCATATTTTCGTGTGATTTTATACCAACATTTTAATAAAATTGTTGTCATATTTTATTCATATATAACAGTGCTCGAATTGAGCAGGAACGCGCCGGAACGCCGTTCCGGTTCGTGAAATCACCGTTCCGGTTCGTGAAATTGATCGTAAAACTTTTAAAAAGCGTGCGCACCAACTTTTAAAAAGCGCGCGCTCCTGGCACCGCAGTGCCTCGCGCCGACTATGACTAACAATTCGTGTAACATCGTACATGTTCGTTCTCTGCCGCTCGGCCGCCCGGCCGCCCGGCCGCCCGCCTGGCTCACTCCATCTCTCACGCATTTCATGTACTGAGATCGCTTTACGAGTTCGTTCACGAATATTCACGATGTAGGTATTTTCGTATGCGGATAGCAAATATGGCGTTCAGTCGCAAAAGACTAACAAAAAACGACACAAAATACCAGCATCTATGGAAAATGTTATTATTACCTATAGATTACCTAAGTAATCTTTACTGTAGTTTGTAAGTAGTTAAAATAAAACTCATCTGAATTTTACATATTTTTACTTAAATAATGTTATGATACCACACAGAGCAGACAGCATGAAGCGCGAAATTTTTTTTTGGAGAGCCTAGCGTTCCGTCTCGTAAAAATGTTCAATTCGAGCACTGATATATAATATATGCTCGAAGAGTGATTTTTTACAACGTGGTAGCAATTGGCTGTATGACAAGTTACATAATTCAAGTTATAGATTAATAAAAAATTAGCAGCGGCCAGAAATGAATTTTACTCAAAAATGCATGTAATGTGTCATTATACCTTGTTTGAGCAAAGTCGACCTCGCCGTTCTATTTCAAGGAGCGGTCGGCAAAGTTTTGCTTCTAGTTAATTAATATCTTTTTTATTTATTACTTGCTGGTTTTATTTAGATAAGGTACTTGCATTTTTGAGTAAAGCACTATACAAGCCTTGGCCCACAACGACAGCTTCGCTGGTCACGCTATGATTGCCTCGAGCTACCCTAGCTACGCTCTAGGCCTTCCAGCTTGGCCATCATTGCAGCCCTTGCTGTCCTCACTGTAAAGGCCTCGACCTACGGTCTCGGCTTTTATCTCAGCTCGTCCATCAAGTGCTGCACGCTGACCACGCTGTGTGGGCCTGGAGCTGCGCTGTGCTACGCTGCGCTGTCGGCCATCGTCAGCGCGACCAGCAAAGTAGTCATTATAGGCCGCGGCAGTAATGGTCATACCTCAGAATAACAACTAAAGCATAGAAACCTTGCTAAAATAGCTACTGAATTCAATATATTTGACTCACTTTGACATTAGGCAGACTATAATTAGTTCGAAAGAGACAGGTATTATGTAAGATGTTTCACAAATTCGTTGATGGACACTAATTTCTGTTTCTGCTAGTGATATTTTTCTTATGACTCGCCTAGTTTCAACGTCGATATATTATGAATTAAATATATTCTTTATACTAAAATGTTTTTATTGCGAGAAATACAACATTTCTAAGAAAAAATCTTCTGAATTGGTTTCTTTTGGTATCTGCTGTGTCAAGGATTCCTAAAAAAATATTTAAAAAATTATACGAACAATTCAAAGAGTTCAAACTCGGATGGTCTATCTTTGAGACAAGGTACAATAGAATTTAGCCGTATTATATTTTAACCAATTTTAACCAAATGACAATTCATCTTGTGACCACCTTGTGATCTGCCAAATAGACAAATATTACTTATCTCTTACACTTACACAATTTTGTGCTGTATGATAGAAAGAGACAAATAACACATAATGAATTCTTCATGGAATTATTACTCAAACAGGAATGAGCTCTTGCTTAAAAAAGTGTGCCGAGCGAGAGATAAATAACTGTACCGTTTGTCTTTTTCGTAAATTTGTGACCACAAATTCTACAAAAAAAGGATTTATTCTTAAAAAAATAACATTCAACCTGAAAGATACTTTTGAAAATCATAATATGCTTATTAATCACGATTGTTAAGGAAGAGATCGCTTTTAGCGACAAGGTCACCCTTTGTACAATTAGTGTTAAGTGTATTATATATACGTTGACTTTAAGCTGGTTGGTGTTGTACAACAAAGAAATATTATATTCTATTCTATTATTTCAAAATGGGTTGCGCAAAAGAATTTAATATCTGCTTTTCAATACAAGATAGGTTTTATTAATATTTTTTTTTAAATAATGAATGTCAATGATTGTCTTTCAATAGATGGGTCTTTTCAATCGGTATATTATGTTTAACCTACCGCCATGATAATCAAATATGTCAACTTGTCAAAAATGAGTCAACACTAAAATCTCTCTGTGATATTTAAATACATACCTAGTAAAAGAATGAGTAATAGTAAGAATGAGTAATGCCAAGAAGAAAAGAATTACAAACACATCAGTGTGACTCGAATTGTTTCAACAATATTTAAATCTTTTGTGGTTTCGCCAATATCTTGAACAGACTGTTAATGCCAATTCTTTTTTCTAATAACTTAACACCGCATCGTGTAAGCTAAACAATAAATAACTAATATAAATTACTTTTATTAAAAAATGTTAAAAATTGCGATAATATTTATGTTAGGTACATACCGTGTGGTCACCATACTACAATGACAACGAAAATTACTGACATTGACAAAGAATCATTGTTGCAATATAACATTTTTTGAATACTACCACTAGAATATTTCCTGGACGTAAAATCATAGTGTTATAATTATTAATAGTAGGCTAACATGATAACTTAATTGATTTTATGTTATAATTATTACAAAAAAAAACAATTTAGGTATTTTGGGCGTTGAAAGTAATTAAAATAAACAATAATAAAAAATCTTCATCTACCAATAGTTTTTTCATAACTACTAAATTATAAAATATACAACAGTAGCAACACTGTGGGAAAGGGATAAAAGGTACAGTTATTGCTATCTCTCTCGGCACGCTTTTGCACTTTCAAGTGTTTAGTCTTTATTCACATAGAAATAAAGTCCAAATTTGAACAACAATATTGTGAAGAGCTCATTCCTGTTTGAGTAATAATTCCATGGAATTCTTATTTTAATGTTCCTTCTATGCTTTAGTAATTGTTCTGAGATTCATACTTACTTTCGTAGTATCTCTTCTTAGTCTGTGCTTACTTTCCTGGCCTAGGCCGGTAAAGTAATGCATGAGCCAAGAATTACAAACTTCGTGTTTTCTTTTTACTACAATAATGCCTACATTTCCGAGCATGTTTGAGAAAACGTCTTTTTCTATTCTGTTAATGGCAGGAAATTCGAATTGATTCGAATTTCCCGTCATTTGTCAATTTTGACAGATCGATTACAGCGCCATGCTCGGTAGCACGCTCAGATTAAATACACCAATGGATTCGCAATGTTATATCAACATTTCATACGTCTCAAATTTTGCGTCCAGTTTTGTCCGCCATTACAAAGCACCGTGTCTGTTGTTGTTCTAAAATATCAGTCGGTGAGCATTATTTGTGAGTGCATTTTACAGTTATACGTTTTTAATTTATTTTTTTAATGAATTCTATAAAGAAAAACATAAAAAGTGTGGAATCTTAGATGCGGCGTCTCTAGTTTTTTCTGCCATCTTAGAGCACCAACCCAAAATGTTGGCACGCTTTTTTCGTAGGTATTTCATGTCTATTGGTATCTATAGTCTAAGGTAGCACGATAGAAGTCTGATTTTCGACCATAGTTATCTAAGTTTTCGACGGAATTCTGACATTTCAGAAGTATTGCAAACATTGAAAAATTCTCACTAAGAAGGGAAAGCATTTTACCATATTAAAAAATACACCTTTCTTGAATTTAAGGTTTCAATTAGTAAAGGAGTAATGTAAAATTTCAATTTACTGATAATTTTAAAATGGCAATTCGATCTCCGAAACAGCTTGACCGATTTTTATGATTTTTTTTGTGTATATTCGGTAGCTCTGAGAATACTTAGGTCGTAAACTATTTTTAATACCTCTAAGTGATAAGGGTATTTTTTGACAATTATTATGGCAAAACATAGGTCGCGAGCACAGCTAGTAGCCTATTATATTTCTTCGATAAATGGACTATCCAACACAAAAAGAATTTTTCAATTTGAATCAGTAGTTCCTGAGATTAGCGCGTTCAATCAACTAAACAAACAAATAATCAAACAAACTCTTCAGCTTTATAATATTAGTTAGATTATCTTTCTAATGTATAAAATTCTCGTGTCATAGTGTTTGTAACAGAACTCCTCCGAAAAGGCATGTTCGATTTTTATAAATTTTTTTGTGTAGGTATACTCGGTAGGTTTGAGAATAGGTCGTAAACTATTTTTATACCTTTAAGGGTATTTTTTTGACAATTATTATGGCGAAACATAGGTTGCGAGCACTGCTAAGTAGCCTATTATAGTCTTCGATAAATGAACTATCCAACACAAAAAGATTTTTTCAATTTGTCCCAGTAGTTCCTGAGATAAGCGCGTATAACTAAACAAACAAACAAATTCTTCAGCTTTATAATATTGGTGTAGATTATCTTTAATATCTTTCTAATGTATAAAATTCTCGTGTCATAGTGTTTGTAGCAGAACTCCTCCGAAACAGCTTGATCGATTTTTATGAAATGTTTTGTATATAGGTATACTCGGTAGGTCTGAGAATAGGTCGTAAACTATTTTTCACACCACTTTCTCGACAATGCTAAATTACACATCATGCAAACCTTACGTAAAGCAAGTCATTAAAGCCCTTGGCTTTAGCCGGGGTGTAATGTTGGACTGAATCTTATTATAACCCGCTGGGTTGTAATATTTTAACTTTTCATAGTTCTTATTGCAATGGCCTTAAAGTCTAATTTCGTAATAATAGATCAACTAATACTCGAAGGCCGGAGCCGGCGCCGCGTCGAACGTAATTTGAAAATCCAACTTTTTCTAAAATCGAGTTGGCCACGGCAAGCTGAATGGAACACATTTGAAATTAAACAAAAGCCGCGAGTATTGTAAGATGCTGCAATAATATACGTAATAACTGCAAAGATTGTATAAAAATATATCAAAATAGAAGAAAAGTTCTGTTAAAATGTCGAGTGACGAAACGCTGTTTTTAGTAGCCTTGCTTTTTTATTGTCTCGCAAAAGGTGAGAAAAGTAGAGTACACTCCTCGGGGATAAAGCTGTTTTTGTCTTGGGCGCGCTTGAACCCCTCACTTCGCTCAGGACTCGTCTTAATTCCCTCGCTTCGCTCGTACTGTAGTATTATATTATCTGTGACTATAATATTATGCAAAGAGTAGTTTAATATACGGTACAATATTATGTTTGTATCATGATCAGTCAACCACGAATTTTGCATGTATTATTATGAGGAAAGATTTGTATGTTTGTATTGAATAGGCTCGGAAACTACTGGACCGCTTTGAAAAATTCTTACACTAATAGAATGCTACAATTATTTCCCTAAATAAATATTGCTACAATGAATTCCCACGGGATAAATAAAGATAACGCGGGCGAAGCTGCGAGCGGAAAGCTAGTTAAGTATTTCGCGTGAACTCCGCAATAAAAGACGCAGTCTGAGAATAGGTCGTAAACTATTTTTTATACCCTTGGGTCATTATTATGGCGAAATGTACCTAGTTCGCGGACACAGCTAGTCATATGTACATATGTCAAATTCTCGTGTCACAGTGTTTGTAACCGAACTCCTCCGAAACAGGCCGAAACGGTTTGACCGATTTTTATGAAATTTTTTGTGTATATTCGGTAGCTGTCTGATAATAGGTCGTAAACTATTTTTCACTATGGCGAAACGTAGTTTGCTGGCACGGCTAGTCTTCTAATATATAAAATTCTCGTGTCACAGTGTTTGTTACTGAACTCCTCCGAAACGGCTTGATCGATCTTTATGAAATTTTTTCTGTATGTTCGGTAGGTCTGAGAATAGGTCGTAAACTATTTTTATTATAGCGAAACGTAGTTCGCCGGCACAGCTATATACATAGTATAAGTACCTATAGATTTTATGCGTGCATTGCAATTTAAATATTAATATATTTTATGGGATGCATTTAGTATTATTCATGCCTTTCAAAAAAAGAGCGTATTCCCACCTCAAAGGCCGGCAATTTACTTGTAACTCCTCTGGGGTTGCGGAAGGAATTTTTAAAAAGTTTTTCGTTGTTTGGCCCAGGGACCCCCGGTCAGCCCCACGCCCATAATTATTTTCTGAGTGCGCCACTGAGGGAATATTGGTGGTACTGTGGACTAGGCATTGACCTTCTAATTAGGAGGTCCAGGGTTCGATCCTGCCATGTACCAATGTGTTTTTTTATTTAGTCAGCAACACGTCAAACTTAACATTTATATCATGAAAGTTGTCGCTATTACGAGCGAAAAAAGAGCGGTCTCAAGGTCAAGATGTAAAGTCTGGATATACAATTTTTTTGACGCTCCTAACGGTGAAGGAAAACATCGTTAGGCAAAACATTTGCGAAGAAATTGAAAGGTTTTAGGTGATGTCGACAAATCCGCACCGGGCCAGCGTGAGTGACTAAGGCTTCAACACCCTAACTTAAGGACGTAGGTACATGAGCTGTGATGATGAAAGCAATGATTTACACTGAAATAAACTATCTGCAGTATTTTTAAGCTTGACCTTAACCTAGGATTGCGATTATAAAGTATTTTAACCAATTATTATACATACCTACATTGTTTTCAATTACAAAAAATTGAATTGAATTAATAAAGTTCTATCATTTCAAGAATCATTAAAAACACGACACGAAAGGTAATTTGTCAAAACTTTATTTTTCAGCAGGTCCATGTACGTACTCACCATTTACACGCTCGCTACCTAGTTTCGGGCTTGTTCCCTGCTTTAGCTCGCTAAACTAAAAGTGCTGTATGTATATCTTTGCTAGAATTTCTGCCATGAACAGAAAAGTCTTTGGCTAAGGACTATCCATGGGCTATTTTAACAATGTACCAACGCATATATAGTAGATCGGACAAATAATAATATTGAAAATTTTTTACTCACACACGTAAAAAAATTACACTCCCACTTACAAAACTTTTTGCTGTAAACATGCGTAAATGACTCCGAACAATTTATTCTTGTGAGGTAAATTCTAAAACAAAAAAATAGAAGTTAATGTCAATTGAAATGTCAAGAGAACTTACATTAGGGGACCGTTTAGAAACATTTTGTTTTCGTCATGGAATTATTACTCAAACAGGAATGAGCTCTTCAAAATATTGTTGTTCAAATTTGGACTTTATTTCTATGGGAATAAAGACTAAACACTTGAAAGTGCAAAAGTGTGCCGAGAGAGGTAGCAATAACTGTACCTTTTATCCGTTTCCCACAGTGATGCTACTGTTGTATATTTTATAATTTAGTAGTTATGAAACAACTATTGGTAGATGAAGATTTTTATTATTGTTTATTTTAATTACTTTTAACGCCCAAAATACCTAAATTGTTTTTTTTTGGAATAATTATAACATAAAATAAATTAAATTATCATATTAGCCTACTATTAATAATTATAACACTATGAATTTACGTCCAGGAAATATTCTAGTAGTATTCAAAAAATGTTATATTGCAACAACGATTCTTTGTCAATGTCAGTAATTTTCGTTGTGATTGTAGTAGGGTGACCACATGGTAATAAATATGATCGCAATTTTTAAAATTTTTCAATAAAAGTAATTTATATTAGTTATTTATTGTTTAGCTTACACGATGCGATGTAAAGTTATTAGAAAAAAGAATTGGCATTAACATTATGTTCAAGATATTGGCGAAACTACAAAAGTTTTAAATATTGTTGAAACAAATCGACTCATACTGATGTTTTTAATTCTTTTCTTCTTAAAATATTACTCTTTTTTTACTAGGTATGTATTTAAATATCACAGAGAAATTTTAGTGTTGACTCATTTTTGACAAGTTGACATATTTGATTATCTGTTAAGTGGCGGTGGGTTCAACATAATATAATGATTGGAAAGACCCATCTATTGAAAGACAATCATCGACATTCATTATTTTTTAAATAATTATTATATTAATAAAACCTATCTTGTATTGAAAAGCAGATATAAAATTCTTTTGCGCAACCCATTTTGAAATAATAGAATATAATATTTCTTTGTTGTACAACACCAACCAGCTTAAAGTCAACGTATAAATAATACACTTAACACTAATTGTACATAGGGCAACCTTGTCGCTAAAAGCGATCTCTTCCTTAAAAATGGTGATTAATAAGCATATTATGATTTTCCAAAGCATCTTTCAGGTTGAATGTCATTGTTTTTTAAAAAATCCCTATTTTGTAGAATTTGTGGTCAACAAACTTACGAAATAGACAAACGGTACAGTTATTTATCTCTCGCTCGGCACACTTTTTTAGGCAAGAGCTCATTCCTGTTTGAGTAATAATTCCATGGTTTTCGTACCGTACTCGCAAAACAAAAAAGAAATACGTCATAATTTGCACGATAGAAAAAAATAAATATATTTCTGAACGACATCGAGTGCAGATCGTTTCGATTTGTAGGCTGCATGATCAGAGAGTGGTTATCGACTTTCTGACAGGGGTTAAAATTCGCTGGGATGCGATGTCAGAACACCTCCTCGTGGTGCACCCTGGGCAACCCGGCAGATTTTCTGCCGCGTGCGAAGACTCTGACAGCTGCCCCGAGGAGGGGGCGTGGTGTGGCTGAGTTTAACCCGGCGGGCCACTTCACGTGGCCATGTGGGGCGTCACCTCCCCTTCTTTTTGAAGATGGGGTTGTGTGTCGCCTGGGGACCCGCTTGCGGGTCATGGCGAATTGCGCCTTGTGCCGTTGCCCCTTTGGTCGGGTTGGTGCGGGTCCTTGTTGAGCTTCGGCATGTCGTTGTTCCGAGTCGGTGCAAGCTCGTTGAGCTCCAGCGTGTCGTTGTTCCAAGGACTGAGGCTGACTCGATCACCGTGTGGCTTCGGCACACTTGTGCGGCCCCATGAGGGGGGCGTGGGATGGCCGAGTGCTACTCGGCGGGCCACCCCGTGTGGCCACCGTGGCCGCTTATTGCGGTGGGTCGGCGCTTTGGTGCCGCTGAGCTTCGGCTCGTGTGCGCGGCGGTGGATCCAGTGGGGTCTGCCGTCGGGCAAGCCCGTTACCCCGCACTGAGCGGGGCCGGGGGCCTGGCGCACTGAGCGTCGGGCCGCGTGGAAGAAAACCATAGGTAGTAAAAAATTACCACCCGGAGTATGCTCCGAGAACTCCTCTCCATCTTCATCTTGGAGAGGGCGTGAGGGGCCCGCTATTGGTGGGCAGGTGCCGCGGATGGGGTTATGGTCGGTCCGTTAGGGTTCCCACGACCTCGTTCGACAGCGGCACGTTCTTTGGACGTGGCTGCGCCAGGCGCCAAAGAGGGCATATCGAGGGGTGTACTGGGTAGTCGCTCGCTGCGGAGTCCTACACACCCTTGCCTCTGCGGGGGCTTGGACGGTGCGCAAACGCATTCCCCTCGTAAAAAAAGGGGTTAAAATTCGCTGTTCCGTCTATGGTGGGAGAGCCTGGGTGAGCCGGCCTCCGGAACTCTCAAAGAACTGTAGAGGCATTGCTCCCCGTACTCAAGCCATGGGTGGAAAGGAAACACGGGTCGCTCACGTACCATCTGGTGCAGGTCATTAGTGGTCACGGCTGTTTTGACCGTTACCTGCACCGGATCGTACGTGAGCCGACCGCTCAATGCCATCACGCTGCTGAGGACTCAGCGCAGCATACCCTTAAGGAGTGCACCGCCTTTTCCTCGCAGCGCAACAGTCTGGTGTCGTGTGTTGGCCCCGACCTATCTCTGCCTTCTTTGATTTCGAAGATGGTCGAGAGTGAGGAGGCCTGGGACGCGGTAAACTCCTTCTGTGTGGAGGTCATTACACAAAAGCAGGTGGCAGAAAGGGCCAGAGAGGATAATCCATCGGCAGACCCTTGCCGTCGGAGGAGATTGGGGCGAAGGGGGCGACTGTTCGCTCGCCTTCTATCTCCTAACGGTGACCAGCGGGATTCGGGCCCGGGAAGCCCGAGTCCTGCATTGCACAGGTCACCGCCTGTCGTTGATGCTCCTGATGCCCAGGAGCATCGCCGCCTTTCCATTTTGGGGAGGTCAGAGGGGCTCGCCGTAGGCGAGCAGAGGCTGACGAGGCCATGGAAGTGTCCGAAAGGGTTCCCATGGCCTTGTTCGGCGGTGGGGCGTCCCTCACTGGCGTATCCTCTTCATCTGATGATGAGGAGGATGCGGCGGTGATGGGCGTCCTCGTGCCAAGGCGTTTGTGTGGGGGCATCGTTGGGTTTTAGTCGGTAGGTCGCGGTTTCTGGCTGGCATTCTGCCCCAAGTAACCGCGAATGACACAAAACTGTGTTTGTGGTGCCCTGAGTCGGTTCTAGGTGGTTAACTTAACAGAACATAACCAACTATATTTAAGGTACTCCGAGTCAGTTTTGGGAAAAAAAAAATAAAACACAATGAACATTTTCTGATTCTGTTTAACATAATTTGTGTTATAGGTATCATATAATTTCTTTTTAAACTAGTCTCAAAATTTATATAAAGATTTTTCAGAAACGACGCATTTCCGCACAAACAGCAATTAGGTACATTATTGTTACATTTAAAGAAATACCTTTTAGAATACAAGGTTTTAATTAACTTTAAGAATTCGTATTACATTTGTGCATTTGGCATATAAGACAATCAAAGACAATAATGACATGACACATAACATCATAGTAAAAGAGCTGAGAGGACTCGGATTTCTAATTCAAAAATATTTTTGGAAACAAAGTAATGTCATTGTCAAATTGACGTTTCAGATGTAATAAACATCTAACTAGTACGCATAATCACTGTGCTGGTTATTAGATTTGAATGAATTTCTATTGTACTAACAAATTATGTTAAACTTAATGGTAATGATATTGAAATTGCAAGAATTTCTGCAGTTATCTTTTCGCAGTCCCTTATAGACCAGTACTCAGTTTTAGGCCATGTTTTATATGTATATTTATAACAGTTCATGATCATTTTTTTTCTGATACCGACAGGACAGATCGTCGTCGTTTTTTATCGGGTATAAAGACTCTTTTGCCGTAGATGGACCAGGCTGAGGCTCCATTTTGTGTCGCACAACAAAGTTTTGAGACACACAACAACAAATTTAACAACAACAGAAATAAAAACAAACCAAAACACAACAAAAAAAACTTAATAGTTTGTTATACCATTTTCCTCAACCACAAGTACCTACTCAGCACCGGCCCCATTAGACACAGTCATGAAGACACGAGGCGCTGACGCTACACAACGTAAGCCAGTGACGTGCCAGCCATCGCCTTCCAACGCGGCACCACGCAAGACAACTCACTTCAGTTCTAGCATCGAACGTAGTCAGATCTATTAATTGTAATTTGTAGTAATTAAATTTATTTTAATAAAATTGTTTTTTTTTCATCCTTCGGCTGTAGCAATCGTAATTGGCGCAGTCGGTAGGATATTCGCGGTCGGTTTCGCGCTTCAAGAGGAAAATTCCCGTGAGCCGCCCGAGTGGCTATCAAGTCGCATCCCGAATATCCTGAAAGGACAACGAAGAGCCGCAGCCAAGGAGTATCCAAAAATCGATACCGCAAGTAACCAATACAGAAATGAAATTGTAAGTACACTTAAATCGTTTATGTGTTACTCTCCTTTTTTTTTATTGCTGTAAGTAGCAGACGGCCCACCTGATGGCAAGCGGTATCCGCCGCCCATAGACTTCGCGCTGAAAGCGAACTTTAATAGACGTCATTGCTTCCAGGTAATATGGATGAACCCCACTGCGGTGTCGAGTGGTACGATGATAGAATGGTGACGTTGGTACCAATTCGAACAGTTCCTCGGAACACTCACCGTTGAAGAGACGGTAGAACACACAGAGAGAGCTAAAGTCCCTCCGTGAGCTCAGTGACTCTAGCAAGTCCGTTAGATTGGTATCCCCGATGATTCGTGTAGCTCGCCTTTGCAGAGAGTCAAATGGACGCAGCTGGTATTTAGGAGCCCCTGCCCACAGATGCGAGCAGTACTCCACGTGCGGACGAACTTGGGCCTTATAAAGTACAAGGCGTTGATAGGGCGTGAAGTACCGCTTCGCTCTACTAAGCACACCGAGCTTCATGCTGGTTAGTTTGACCTTGCTATCCAGATGGCTCCCAAATTGGACTTTACTCGTGATCTCGACACCGAGCATACCAATGCTTTCAGATATTTTAAGGGATAGTCCTTGGAACTGGTGCGCTAATGAAAAATTGTCTTTTTTGGCAGTAAATGCGCAAACCTACGTCTTTGTGGGGTTGAACTGCACTAAATTCATATGCCCCCATTCTGAAGCCCGCCCCAAAGAGTCTTCAACCCCAGACACAAGCTGTGACCGTCTCTCCGACACGGAGTTCCGGGAGACATTCTGATGATTGGTGTATCTCGCATCACCCGTACTGTCATCCGCATAGCAATGAATGTTCTCTATCGACAACAAATCATTAATATGCAGAATAAACAGCGTTGGGGAGAGAACCGAACCTTGTGGAACTCCAGCATTAATTGTTTTAGTCTCGGAACACGAACCATCAACAACGACTTTGATGCTCCGACCATCCAAAAAGCTGGCGATCCATCTGCAGAGTCCCCCGGGGATTCCGTAGAATGGTAACTTCGCTAGAAGTGCTCTATGCCAGACCCTGTCAAATGCCTTGGCGATATCGAGGCTGACGGCGAGAGCTTCACCGTTCCTCTCCAAAGCTTCAGCCCAGCGGTGTGTCAAATACACTAGAAGATCACCAGCTGAGCGACCGTGACGGAAACCGTACTGGCAGTCGCTAATCAGCTGGCGATCCTCAAAGTATTGTAGTAAATAGCGGTTTATAACTCGCGCCATAATCTTGCAGAGCAAGGATGTTACCGCTATCGGCCTGTAAATTGACGGGTCCGATCGATCACCTTTCTTCGGGATCGGGTGGACAAGAGCTATCTTCCAGGAAGATGGAACCTTATGCGATGTGTAAGAGAGACGATAGAGACGTGTCAGAACTGGGGTCAACTCAGGGGCGCACGTCTTCAACACTACTGCGGGGATACCGTCCGGCTCACTCGACTTGTGGACGTCGAGAAGTCTTAGCTCTTGCTTTACTGCACGTTGAGTAAAGCGAATCTCAGCCAGAGAACTTTCACACCGTTTAATCGTCGGTGGGGTAGCTCCTCCATCGTCCAAAGTAGAGTTTGAGGCAAAGAGATGCGCCAGGAGATCGGCCTTATCCTTTGCACTATGGGCCAAGCTGTTATCAGGCTTACGCAGCGGTGGGAGGCTAGACTGGCAAAAGTTGCCCTCCGCAGCCTTGGCAAGCGACCAGAAGGCACGGCTCCCGGAGGGAAAACCTGCAAGTCGCTCGCCAATTCTGTTGTTGCTGTTGCTGATGCCAAAGCGCAACATGCAAGGGGCGGATGCATAGAACTCACGCAGTCCGTCCCAATCTGCTGCCTTGTATTGCCAGACTCTGCGCGCCCCAGTTGCTGTACAGCGATCGGGACGCGCAACGGGGGCTGTGCAGCGGACAAGACAGTGGTCAGATGTCCCAAGAGGGGCATCCACCACTATCCCGTAACCGTTGGGATGGCTGGTCAGCAGAAGATTCAGTAGAGAGGGTTCGTGGTTCTCAATATCTGGGACACGGGTGGGCTGTGACACCAGTTGTGAAAGACCATAGGCTGATGCCATGCTAAAAGCAGTTCGACCCGGGAGGTCAGTGGTCCAGGATCCCAGCCTCTTTATGATGAGCGTTGAAATCTCCAAGGACCACCACCTCCGCGGATGGACACTGCTCCAGCATTTGGTCAATGCCATCTTGGATCCTTTAGCCTTAACCCATTTTTTTATTATCGTGTAATCCCTTCAAAAAATAAATTTTCCATCCCAGGCAATCGAGGCCCTGCACCCCTAAGATAGATAGATATAGTAGGCAAGACGCAAATAGAAATTTAAGTAAGGTAGTTATGTCTGACGCTAAGGATAGTATTAAGTCCTTAAGACTTTTGCCGGAGTTCGATGGTAACCCGAATGTACTCACTCGGTTTATTCATTTATGTGACCAGCTTGTGATCAGGCACGTGTCACTAGAGGCTGGACACGAACTAGAAAACCAAGCCTTATTAAACGGCATACTTAATAAGGTTACGGGTCCTGCCGCTCGCCTAATAAATTCCAATGGAATTCCATGTGAGTGGCAAGGTATTAGAAATGTATTAATTAATAACTTTGCCGATCAAAGAGATGAAACGGCATTTTAAAATGACTTAGCATTGCAATCGCAAGGTAATAGTACTCCACAAGAATTTTCTGAGCGTGTAACACCGTTTTTTCTTAAAATTTCATAAAACACAAATTTTGCAAAAACACTTTGGTTTCACTGTAGTTTTAACACAAATTTCACAACTAAAATCATAATTACAATAACTTTGTCAATTAATTGCACAATATCAATGTCAAGTGTCAACGTCAACGTCGTTTCACGTCACGTCAGTGACATTTGCAATTATCTAATATTAATATTATTAAAAATTACGTTTTAGAATTCATTTGCTATGTTTATTACATGAGGTTCAAATGTATTGACTGGGATTCCTTCAGAACTCAGTGTTAGACCCACTGACCCTAAGATCATAGGCATATTTAATTATATTTTTAACCTAGCACTGTGCTATGAATCTCCAGGGCAGTCACCGGAGGCCGTAGGGCTCCGCTGCTTGACCTTACAGCTAGAAACCATAACAAACTAACCTAACACAAGAAGGAATTCTGTGGAATTGTACATATATAGAGAGAATAATCTAAGGAATTGGAATATTCGAATATACCGTGATCGCGGAAACTTAGCATCGAAGGTACGCCCTACTAACAACCGCTCCGGGGAAGGCTACTAACTTCTTTTTAAAAAAAAAAGGAAACCTATAACTATTTGTTCGTGTACTTTATTGCCCCTCATTTTGTAGTTTTGTACCCAATTTGCACCTGATTTTTACCTGCCGAGATTGATCAAACAAACCTGAACCATCCTGCCCTTGGCTTGTATTGATTAAACATTAAGTTAAGTGCTTTGCATTGAGGAATTGTGTTAACATATGCATATGTGTATTATAATTATGTACCTACAACAATAAAGCTTTTCATTTTGTATCGGACTAAAGGAATAAGTTTGTTTTTTTTTCTTTCAACTAAGATTCCCCAATATTTCAACAATTCAGCGAGAAAAAGCACTACAAGCGCTGCCAAACATTGTTCAGCACCATCATGACATATGTAACCTTGCATGATTCAGTTAGTACTACAATTGAGGCCAAGCGTCAATTATATAACAAATTAACTTTGAAATCATATTTACGGGGCCTTAAAGAACCGCTGGGTTCGCGTATTCGATGTATGCGTCCCCAATCTATAGAGCAGGCGCTTGAATTTGTACATGAGGAAATGAACACTATGTATTTACAACAACGTGTTCATCAATCACCTGACACAAAACCATCACCGCATGTTTCAACCCCCATGAAACCCATGTTCAACTCTCAAGCCTATATTCCACATAACAAACCCTTCATGTTTAACAACCCAGGTCCTTCAAAACCCTTCCTGATACCGCAACTTCCCAGCAATGGAAACCTATACCTATTCAACCACAACCTTAGCGTGAACCGTCTCGCACACAGCAGATGTTCAGAGCATTACCTCCAAGCTATAACCCACAAAGTAATGTATTTAGAATGCCAAATAGGAACTTACCAGTCAACTTGAGCCCCCAAGGCCCAAAACCAATGAGTGGCGTCAGTAATTGCGTCGCTAAGCCACTACCCCCTTCTGGGCATGATTGGAGAAATTTTGGGAATCCACCACCCAGTAATTATTTCAAAACAAGAGAAATAAATTTTAACGAGTGCAATGACTATGAATATGGCCCCTATTGTTACAATTACTCGGATTATTATTACACCGAGCCAGACTACAACAATGCTGACCCAGACTGTTCTAATAATAACTTTAATGAATACATTTATTATGATTATCCGCAATGTAACGATCGAGAATATTCGCACGAAAATTTAGAAGATTCTAGAAGTAACGAAACTACGGAAGGTGAGGATTTTCGAAGTCCCAGCCGGTCTGACAAGCCAAAATAGAGCTTAACTTACAGACACAAAAACCATTCCATCCATTTATCTAAATCTCAGAACCACCACTAAAGTTGCTTATTGATACCGGGGCAAATCAGTCGTTTATAAGCCCAGATGCTGTTAGAAATTATTTCTTCTCTAATATAACATTAAATTATGAACCGTTTGAAGTAGTTAATGTGCATGCTGTAAGTAAATGTAATTACTCTATTTCATTGCCATGTTTTCAGTTAAAACCACTAAGATAAAATAAAAACCCACGTTTCAGAACGCACCCCAAAAATGTGGCATGTGACACCACTGGAACGCTCGCCACGCGAAGCGTGGTGGGTTTCAAAAGCAAAAAGTAGTATATCTCAAATATCAAAGGTGCCGCCATTGCGGAATGACTCACCCCGGCGCGTACGGAGTGTTCAAAAAATTGCGGAGAGTGACATATACTGTCTACAAGAGAACAAAAAATACGTATGGAAAGGTAATTTAATATAGAAGGAACTTATAACAGTTAATTAGATAAGGATTAATAATTAAATGAATGAAGCGCGAAAATGTTCGGAAGGTCGCGGAAGACCCGATTTTTTTTTAAAATTTTTTGCACAAAAACTATTTTATAAAACTTTAAATAACTATATATATTATTATAGCCCTATTCTTGAAGATTATTTTGATATATAATAGTTTTGGGTAATATTATTAATGAAAAAAGAAAAAAATAATAAAAACGATTAATTACGTAATTATATAAGCGAGATGCGCACGCGCGACCTCAAATTTAAAAAAAATGCAAAAAATAAATTATTGTGTCTAAAATTAAATAAAAAATACGTATGGAAAGCTAATTTAATAAGGAATGAACTTATAATAGTTAATTAGATAAGGATTCATAATTGAATGAATAATGACGAGAATAGTAACTAAAGTGCTTAAAATTTCAAAAATACTCACTTTTTGAAAAAAACGTTTAGTGTGGCAATATAACACTATAAACTATCATAAACCATACATAATAATGTAGCCCAATTCTTCTAGTTTATTTTGATATAGAACACTCTACGAAAATACTAATACAGACTAAGTAAGTACGCAATAAATCTCATCGGTCATGGAGTAAGAAACGTATGGATACGGCCAAGTAAGTTAAACCGCAGACTATGACAAATTTATTTCAATCTAAGACTAAAAATAAATTGGACATGACCTGTCAACTTATGAAAGAGACTATTGACAAAGGAATAAAGCCATAGAGAAAATATTTTATTTTTCGCGATTTTTTTATCACACCGCGCAGTTTTACGCAAAGGGAACTGGGTACCATAGTACCCAGGTCGATCGAGAAGATCGAGATTTTGGGGACTATAGTCCCCACGGACGTTCCAGTGGTTTTCAAAGCAAATAAAATGAAAGCACAGACGTATACGTCTGTGAATGAAAGTAACTTTTTATGAGTTGCTTTCAGTTTGTTTACTAGTAATTTGAGTTCCTCATCAAAAGGGGTAAAAAAAACTGCAAACAAATATAAAAAAATATTATTTAGAGCAATGTATGAATAATTTAAAAAGAAAAGTAACAAATAAATAATTAATTTCAAAATGAGATGAAACAGATAACAGCGCTCACAGCGCTGAAGATTCTAATCACCCAGTCCGAATTAAAAAGCATACTAAAAGTTCTAACAGTGCTGTCAGCATGCTTATGATTACGGACCGGGGTTTTAGCGTATCAACTTGTCAAGTCAAATGTCAAGTTATAATTTTCAAGTTAGGTTTTTAAGTTAGGTTAGGTCATTTTGTTTTCAATTGCTTCTCACCACTTTTGTTTAGTGGATTTTTAATCACAACATTGTTTCTCAGTTGCTCATCCAGAACAAATACATACATTTTCATGCGAAAACACAATTAGCGAACGTCTAGACTGACAGTTTGCTTACAGTGATTTCACTTCAGAGCATTAGCGCTGTAGATCCGATATGACGTAAGTGATGACGTCATGCAGGAGCGCGTTCAGAGCCTCTGGGTGTAGTTATCCGGTTGTTTTTAACTCGCTCAGAGGCGTTAAATGGATTGCAGCAACCAAATGTTTTATCTCTCTCTTTCACATAGATTATTATTTCTCTTTCTTTCTATCAGATGACATTTTAGATTATGGCCGTCAATATCATCCAATCACGTAAGAGTATTTCAGTAGGAAACGTCAGAGCGTTTTACAACCATAAAATTCGACGGTTGTTCGGTTGTAACTCGTTCTGACACTCTAATAAGGTCTTGAACAGGCCGGTTGTTTCACCCGCGCGAGATGCTTGAAGGCATTGAACGGGGTTAGAGCGAAAAGTTGTACTTCGCGCGAAGGCTCTGAACGCGCTCCAGCTCTCCATGCCAGCTAACATTAGCGCGCTCATGCAGATCTCTATGCCGGCTAGCTAATGTTAGCGTGCTTACAGCATTTCGGGACGCATTTGAGCACGCTAATAGCGCTGATATTGACCTTTATTGATTTTCGGACCGCAGCCCCATACATCTGTGGGAGAAATTAACAAAAAAATATTAAAAAATAAGTAGTCAGAAAAAATCCCCTGGGGGCCGATTCTCAGTTTTTTAGAGATATCTCTAATTCGACATATCTCTATTAAATTGCATCTCTACTAATAATCTCTCAAAAATGTCTATGATATGAAAAAAACGTATTCTCGCTGGCAATAGAGATGTATTTCGAATGATGGTAGAATGACTATGAGGGTGCGGTCCGAAATTTGATATCAGCGCTCGTGTGCGCGTTTTGCGTGCAAAAAGTCGGTTCAAAATTGCTCATAATATGCGCATTTGTGAGCGGTATGACAGAAAAGAGGAGTGCACTGTCTCTAGAACTGTCAATGACAAAGTTAACGTTAGTTTCCCGCGGAATTTAATTTCTTCGAATTATTTTTTTCATTAGGTATATCTACAATAGATACAGAAGTGCTCTGTAAAGATACTGGAGGGACAATACACGTCGCCCTTAAATTTTTCTTTTCAAATAACATTGATTGATCAAATTGACATTTGACAGACTCAAAGATCGAAAGCTCGGTCAAAAATTGATCTTAATGCTTACGTCCGTGAGCAGTGCAAACGATTTGAATGGGTTTTTTTTGTTTGCATGCACGCAACCACACCCATAAAAATGAATGGTTACGTTTTGTTGATTTATACGATCAAAAAAAAACAAAAAAAAGTAGCGTCCAAGTTGTCATCAAAGTTACTTTCTCAAAGCAGACTTTGAGCATGTCAACGCGGCTTTACGAAGCGTATTGTGAACCTTTTTCACATCCTTCGAAATGTTGAAATGTTTCAAAACGTCGTGTTTTGTATTTGTAACATTTTTGAATATTTTTAGAAAACAGAATTATTAGAGATGCAGTAATAAATCTATAATGGACTATAAAAAACAATACCCCACTTCAGCACAGAATTCGTGGCTTTGTCAGTTAAAGGTTGAAGAACTTTGTAAAGCCAAATTTTCGGGGACTTTTACTAAAAAAATCCGAACAAAAGTGGAAATGTATAGCAGAGGAATTAAATTGTTTGGGAGAAGTCAATAAGACTTGGATTGACTAAATATATTACAATGTTAACTAATTCTTTAGATAAGCGAAAGTTCTTAAATGCATATAATGTAATGGTAATTCCACTAAAAACCGAGCTTCTTCTACTATACATTAACAACAGTTGTTATAATAATCATCGATTATTCATATTAATTAAATGTGTTAGCAATTAAAATACATACATAAACTAAAATCGTAAAAAAAGTTCCAACAAATTATGTAAAACAGACAGAAATAACCAATTACTGTAGCTCGTACTCGCTTTTTTAAATGTCGATTGCTATCTACCACTCGTGACATGTCGAACGCTAGGCATAGACATATCTCTAACGTGACATTTTGAGAATACGGAAACTGAGAAATATTCGACATCCGCCATTTAATTTAGACATATGTCGAATTCGACATTATCTCTATGGCTTGAGAATCGGGTCCCTGAATCCTAGGCAGTTTTTATGGTTGTAATGGAAAATTAAGAGACATTTTTATGGACATTTTTCGAGGAGGAATTGCAAGAAAAACCTCATATTTATTATTTTGAATTCAGCTATTTTAAAGTAATAAGTAGTTTTTATGAAATTATTTACATTTATTTAAGGAAGTAGTGAAAATATAATATCAGATCACAATATAATCAAACCGTTAGCTAACTAACCAACACAATAATGCTAGTGCAGCAAATTACAATTCATAACCGACACTTTACAAAAAGGAGGAGGTTCTCAATTTCAGATTGTTTTTTTGTGTGCATGTTTCCTTAAAACTACATTATTTATTTACCGTTTTAATTTCTCTTTGTACCTATCTAAAGAAGGAATAGTTCCGATGTTGTATCATTGTCACCAAGCACGCACACAAAAAAAAAATAGGTACGCGTTGAATTGAGATCCTACTCTTCATGTTTCCTGAAGATAATCAGATTGTCTTATCTAGTCATATGTCTAGTAGACATCATCTCAAGAATTCTTCTAACATTCTGAGCTGGAAGTTTATTTATTTATTTATTTGAAATTAATAGTTATGCACGTATTGAACCTTGGTATTATTTTACATAGCTTGAGTTGGTATTAAACGCACTAAAAAAACTGAAGTAAAAAAATAATTAACAAAAAAATAAAATTTGACTTCAAAAATACTATACTTACCTAAAGTCAAAAATAATATGAAAATAAACATAACATCACATTTTTGCCAAAGGGAATGTTTGTAAAAGTGTAAGTACCTACTAACGAAAAATAAGAATGTAATGTAATGTGTTTTCTTATATTTTTGACTTTTTATTATTTTTGAAGTCAGTTTTTATTTTTTGGTAAATACGTTTAACAATTCTATTTTCTATCACAGTACGGTTAAAAAGGGCCTTCACTCAAGTTGCCACTGCAACATCTATCTTAAAAATGAGAAATACTAAGAATATTTATTAAAAACTTTGCGGGGATTTTGGGAAAGATTTGAGGGGTAATCATTATGATCACTGGCTGGTAACACTAAATCGAGCGTAACTCGTACTCGTAAGTAAACAAACATGGCGAGATTGGCGAGTGAGGCAGACGATCTAAATATTATTTTTGAAAATGTATGGTATAGTTAATGAAAAGTATGTTGATAGGGATTTCAATGAAATAAATTCTATATACATTTCTATTTGCAGACTAAAACAACAGTAAGGCAGTCTTTTGCTCGTGTCTATGCTGCTCTTAAAGCAAGGGAACTGAAAACTTTGAGACAACTAGATGCATTACGAAAACAATGCCAAAATCAAGACAAAGATACGAAAAGAAATTGTGTTCAGAACATTCAAATTCATTATGATATTGAACCAACATTATTAGATAATGTAAGTAATTATGGTGTTATAGACTTCGAAAAACTGAATTTTGATAGTAGTACTTTTTTACTGGAGGAATATGTAAGTCCAAACGACGATCATATGTATTCGTATAAAACAATTGAAGAGTTGACGAAAAATGATGATAATATGGAAATAGAGGCCATTGAAGCAGCTGCAATTAAAGAGGTAACTAAGACCGAAAATTGTGTATGCTCTGTAAACATTAGATCGGAAGATATCGCTAAAAAGTTTCGCGATATGAGTTCAACAACTTCTCCAACAAAGACATGCGATGAAAGTGTATATCCTGAAAACAATGTCGTGGATTTTGTTCAAAATATCGTAGAAGATGCGAAGAGTGATAGCTCTGACCCAGAACCGAAGAAAATTGACCCTACAGATGACTGGCTAAATTCAATCAAAAGTCAAACAGAGATTGAGCCAGCTGTTGCAGATGCAATGGAACATAGTACTATAACCTGTTCTTAGCAGAACATCGTTTATTAGAAACTGCTATAGTCAGTTATTGGATAAGGTAGTGCACTTTAGAGTGAATGGCCTCAAACATGCTAGTATGGATAAGTCCAATTAGTTTCTAGATTTCAGAGTCCACACAGCTTAAGATGCTGGTTCTAGTAATCCTGTAGGATAGTATATTTTTCTTGTATTGATTTAAATGTTGTTTGAAATGCATTTGAATCATATTATTTTAATTTGTCTGGATAACAAATCTAAACAAGATGAATAATGGCGGCATTTCTGAACATATAATTAAAACTTAATTTATTTGTTAATAAACAAAAATGAAATCACTAATTTTTATTTTTAAAAAGTAATATAAATTAAACTTTTATGTACTATCTTTTCAACTCACAGAAAATTATACTTTTAGGATTTTATTAACTCACATTAAGATTTGGTCATTAATGCCTACCTAATCTAATTACTGGTGATATTATCAACTAGTTACTTAATTAGCTTTAATTATACAGTTAATCTTAAATTGAACATATGCATGAATATCTTTAGTTGGTGCTAGTGATGTCTATGAAGATATCTTATATCACGACCAAATAGCTGCATTTTTATATTAAATAGTCTTAGTAATTAATGTAGATTTCATTAAAAAGATTACTGTCAGTAAGTGATCTCTCACCCTCATAAAAATATCTTTTTGATTCCATCGGCGGCCCTGCTGCCTACCTCATAGTGATGCGCAATAGCGATAGTGAGCCACTTGCTATCGTTTTTATTTCACGAGTTTGCTATGATAGGTGGTGGCCCTATTGCTTAATTTACTATCACTATCGCTATCGCCATCGCGCATCCTTATGAGTTAGGCGGTAGGGCCGCCATTTGTAATGTAAATGTGTTTGTATTCCAGTTAAAAAGAAAAATATGCTTACTGTTGGGTATGGGTCTCCCTAGATAAGGAGGAATTGACCATCATGCTGGCAAGAGGAGTTGGTAATAGGTTATGTTTTGAGCTACCTATATCATAGTTATGATTACAGTAAACTCTCTTAGTCAGCTTTTACCACCATCACAGGAAGGAAGTGGTAAAACATATTTGTTTAATCTGTCTGCGCAGATAATTTTATACATGGTTTTTCAAAATAATCAATAAATAATCAATTCTTTATCAAAAACTCATTATTAAAATGTCATTCAACCCAAAATTTTCATGTAAATCATAGACATGATGATGATACTATGATTTACTTGAAAATTTTGGTTGATTGACGTTACGTGTAAACACATTTTAATAATGAGTATTCGCTAAAGATTTGATTATTTATTGGTTATTTTGAAACACCGTGTATAATAACAGTATTACTGTAGACAATTATTATTTATAATTTTTCAATTTCTGATGCTAAATATTCCCAAATTCTGTTAATGAAATTTCCACTCATTAATTGAAATTTTGCGTTCTTTTTTATTTTTTTTATTTCTAGGTATTTAAGTGTACTAGGCATTTAATGTTCTAGTCGAGCTTTATATATTATAGATATATATATTTTGTGTCTGGATTATGGAGTAACATTTGAAATTCAACTTTTTCTTTATCTACACACTACATTTATTTTTGTAAAGCTGAATTTACTGAGGAATAAAAAAAAATGTTAGTAGGATCTGGGATGATTGTGAGTAAACTTTGGTGTTGAGCATAAATCAAACAAAAATATAAAGCATCAGCTTATATTGTTAATACATTTTTACAAATGGCATTACTAAATCCTTACACTATATGCATTGATGACTTCCAATTACATTCCCTAATGAATAAATATTACCCTTTTTGTACCCAAGTACAATATACTAATGGATACCAATTTTCCAATACCAATTCCTAAGACTGGATGGTATTCCATCAGACTGAAAATTCTGAAAATTCAAATGTTCAGCAAATATTTGCATTTAAAATGATAGTACACACGCCTGCACATCAGACTAAACGTTTCTGTTGCAAAATAGAACTTATTACAACGACATAAGATGCCACAGTGTTTACCTTGATGTGCTGTCGTCCGTACATGGGTTTGTGGTTAAAGCTATTAAGATATTTATATGTTGTGTCTTTATTTGTTTGTATTATAACATTTCAGTAAACTTACAGTCTGAATATGTATAACAAAGCCACACTACAGTCTAAAAATAAATTACCTTTTGTTAGAAAATCAATACTTTTAGGACCTTTTCAGACAATTTTCCATTATTGCACTAGCTTTTATATCATTGCATCAATAGATTAGTTATAGTTTTTAAAGTGGTTTTGTTTTTTTACCGATGTAAAATTCAAGTGCATATTCACATTTATGAATTTCAGATGAACACATTAATTTTCAGCCTCGTTGGAATACCCTCGTAGCTTCGACATCAAGCATAATACTATGGTTTTATTTATGGCACTTAAACATGACATACATTTAACAGACATACCTTATAAATTCCCATTGATGGATGGAATATGTTTAATGGAGATTAGGTATTCTAGTTTGTACTCGACTTGTTCATTGGAATTGACATGGCACGAAAAGGTGTGCAGATGTGTGGAGTGTTACTTTCCATTTGAAAGTTAACGACAAAAATATATTTAAAGGCTAGCGAAATGGGAGATTACAAAATTTTCTAAACAATGCAATACGCTTCTTAATTCTATTGGTATATAGGCACTAAATTTCCATGTATTCTTTATAATTTTAGGCCACTCGTTTACGGATGGTGATTGCCAACATTATTGTCCATAAATTTTAAAGTTTTGTACAAACAAAGAATTACAAAAATGGTAAATGATGTTACATTTTAATGGTTATAACACATACGATTAAACACTATTACAGTATAATTCCTACCTTGATATCTTGGATGAAAGGTTAGTGAAACAAACGTAATATGATTAATTATAAGAATACAGAGGTATAAGATACAATTCAAATACATTGGTAGTGTAAATTTTAAAATGATTACAAGGTTGGAACTAAATAGGTACGTACTTAGTGTATCTAAAAATGTTATACATGAATAGTATCAATACGAATAAGTTATACATCTATCTTAAATTGTACATGGTTATTGCTACTATTGTACATATCAGTATTTTATAAAACTTAATTAGTACTATACAAGGCCAAAGTCCGTGCAGACGGCCGCTACGTCGCGGTTGTTTTGTTTTTCAGCATTGTTTGCAGCCATGTTCAGTTCAACGAGCGTATCGACACTATTAATGCTGACGCCTTTCAATATTTTTTGAGCAGCCAAACTGGTAAAATTAAAGCTTAAATCGCTCAAACTCGGAAAGTTATAAAAATCCTGATTATCCTTTTTGTTTTCTTGGCTGAGACTGTACCTCTTCTGCTTGTTTTCCAAAGAGTTCAACTTTTCGACTGACGTGTTGATGTCCTTCAACAGTTCTTGATTCTTTAACGCTAAGTTTGGTTCTGAACCTAAAACCACAGGCTTGTGGTCCATCGCTTTCGTCAGTAAGCTTGCAATGGAATCTGAACTCATTCGATTGTTAACATTTGGTAGTCCATTCAGCATTTGCAACGCTGCAGCCTTCTTTAAAAGATCTACGCTTTTTAATTCGCTATTGGAATTTATATTAGACTGGATTCCTGTGTTTGCCGTAGATAAAGAATTTTTCTGATACCTTAAACTGCCCAAGGAACCAATGGTGTTGTCGTAACTTTTAGTGGGTGTCGTTGGATTGCTATTTGTAGATGTTTCTATGTTATGGATATTGTTGTGTATAGCAGGTGATGCAGGATTGGACGCGACCTCATTAGTATTATTCAATTGATTTTTATAAATAAAACTATTATTGTTTGTAGCACCTCCAATTTGTAGGGATAATTTACGGTTATTATTCATACCCGTGTCGTTGATTGAATTTTTATTGAATTTATTCTCTTGAACTTTTATCGGTTCTTGCTCTTGGCATTGCTTGTTTTTCTCGACACATACGTCGAAAGATGTTTCGGTCGGGTTTTTCGCTTGCTGATTGGTGACGCCGTTCTGCGACACTGACAC
Source organism: Schoenobius gigantellus (assembly GCA_963935595.1). Classification (NCBI taxonomy): domain Eukaryota; kingdom Metazoa; phylum Arthropoda; class Insecta; order Lepidoptera; family Crambidae; genus Schoenobius; species Schoenobius gigantellus. The sequence continues at coordinate 6,421,883 of OZ012549.1, forward strand.
AACTTGTCTGTCGTCATTTATGATGTATATATTGCTGCCGTTGCTGGCCTCTGTCACTTTGCCATTTTCGAAAGTAATCACGGATCTAACTGGTGAGTTTTGTACATAAACTTTGGTGTTGGTGCCCCCACCATTTTGTGTTATTGTATTTGTGGTAACCTTTAGTGTTATGGAATTGTTGGAGTTAGAATTTGCAAGCATGGTAGTTGCCGGGTTTTCAATTTTAGATCCTATCTTATGAAGCGGGGTTGCGGTTTTTTTGGGCGTGTTTGGGCAGTTTTTTGGTGAACCCCTGGGCGATGTGTTTTTGCCATTTTTGTTCGTTTCTCCGCCAACTAAAGGCGGCTTCGTTCTATATTTATGTAAGCTTTTAGGGGAGCTTTGCAAGCTTTGTACTTTGACCAAAGATTGGGCTCTACTTAAGCCCGGGTTTCCGTGTGCATTAGAATGACTAGGCGAAGGTTTCAGTGTGCGATCTGATATGTGCGACTCTAAACTGGAATGACCACTGCTACCACTCGTGTGGTAATTCCTTTTGATCGGTGACATTTCTGGGTGCCCACCATTGAAATCTTTCCTAAGTGGCCGATGTGTAGTCGTACTCTCGAGGCTCGAGGGACCGCTTGTGGACATTATATGGTCAGAGTTGGAGCAGTCCATCCGGCGGAGGCTCCCACTCGAGCTGTCTCTCAGCTTGGGTTCGCTATTTCGTTGTGGCGAGCCGAAGTGGTCTAAGATTGTTTTGTTTGTGGAACTTCTGCTGAGTGTGGACCTCGGTAGGCTTCCAGAACTCGGACTGGAGTGTCTTATGGGGGAGTGGTCGTAGTGTACGGAACCAGCGAGACCCGATTCTGTGGAGAGGTGCCTCTTGTGCCTCCTGGGTAACGTTGATGACCGATTACTGATCTCCGAACCGTCGTAATACGACGAGACGAAGGACGCCTGACTCTGCAGCGATTCCTGGAATGAAAACAAAACTATGATAAATCATGATGACATACACGAATACTGCATTTGCTCTGTTGGTCATATTTCTCGTTTTGGGTTTTATACTTTCGTTACCAGTCGAATCTTAAAATGTGCGATTGTATAATGTTAAGTCTGCTTTAACGATTTATCTAAAAACTATTATTTTTTTTATTTTATAAGATAAGGCTTTAGTCTTTCATGGTAACCATGTCAGCCTCATAGGGACTCTCCAAACCGTTGTTCAGCCTAATGATTTAAAAAAAAACGTCGCCCCTCACTAGGATTTTCTCCTGTGTCGTGGGTACGGTTACAAACATAGAATATCACATGCAAATACGCCCAGACCGTAACAAATTTCTGTAGGCCATACAAAAAATTTGTTCCGTATGGGAATCGAACCCGCGACCCGTGACGCAGTAGGCGATCACTCGACCTCTGCGTACTAACCGTGTCGTCGAAATTGATAAGTTACTCACTGGCCTGCTGAAAACTATTATTTGGTGCTGACAAATTAGTAGGCGTGTTGTTCCTTTGTAAACAAATACAAATTAATTGCGAGAGATGACGGTAAAATAAAACTCTCATTGTCACGACGCAGATCGTTACGTTATTTATAGGGAAACACTGCAAGTTTGCATGCAAAATTTTATAGACGAGGAATGTTGACCAAATATCTAACGTAACAGCGACTACGTCGAAAAATAAGAGTATCATTTTGAGAGTGGTTTGGCAAATAAATTAATTATGAAAAAAAATGCAGACCATAGGACATAATTACCTACTCACGACATTACTACCTTCTCCATGTAGGTATACTGCAGATTCAATTATCATACTATTCGGCGATATATATTTATTGATTTATAATGTGTATTTGTATGTATTAGTATAGTGTATGTATTATTTTATATTTATAGTTTGTTTAATTATATTTTATAATACTGTTTATCAAATTATTGGTCAGTATTTTTTATTCTCATCATTCTCAGATTCACCCTAAGGTCGACTGGCAGAAAATGCCATTAAGTCCGCCTCGTACACCAATGTAATCAAGAATAAACAAATAAAAAATTATACACACTAGATTACTTTTGAAGCATCGCGATAGATTTTTTCTTAGACAATAAACCCAGTAATCGCGAAGAAAAAATCATCTAGGTTCAGTGAATGTTTTCAGCTGATTTTTTTCGTATATTCAAGATTGGACCCATAATGAAACTTGTTCAGCTGGCATTTGCTTTTAAAAGTAACCTTGCGTATAATAGACTAGACAGTTTACTGACATAGCTTTCGTATACACATTCCAATTTCCAATACAACGCGCATCTAATTTACCTTTGAGTTGGTCTGCGTGGCGACGCAATGTAGGTGTACCGCCTTCGAGTTGAACCACTCGGTGGGCGGGAACTGGGCAGAGAAGGTGCTCATCGCGCGCGTCTGCTTGCTGCGGCCGCTTCGTCTGAATAAGCGGGACAGCAGGGACACTTTCTCTGGAAATGATAGGGGAAACGATGAAACGCGGTGTCTTCGAGAGGAGCGGCGCTGAGGGTGGAATCCACTAGGTATTAAAATCTGAAACAGACAGAGCATTCCTTAGGCCAAATGCTCTAAGGAAACAGAACTTTGGCGCTCAACTGTTCGAGTGCTTATTCAATGTCGGTGACGTAATAACGGTGTATTTTCTACAAAGCTGGCAAACACGCAGGCTGATTACATGATGATAAGTGGCTATAGTCGCCTATAGTACCTACAGTCGCCTAAAAAAATGTTTTTTTTAAAAAACATCGCCCCACACTGGGATTACCTCCTGTGTCGTGGGTGCAGTTACAAACATAGAATATCACATGCACATACGCCCAGACTGAAACAAATTTCTGTAGGCCATACAAAATATTGTCCCCATATCCCCCCCTCCCCTTACCTACGCCAATGATTCTATTGTTACAAAAATGCGTCTCCTACCCCCCTATTCACAACGGTCGGATTCGGGATTCGATTATGAAAGTCGCGTCCCATGTGACAGTAGGGATGCCAGATGTCCGGTTTTGGAACGGACAATCCGGTTTTCTTTGTTTGTCCGGTCAAGATAATTTTAGTAAACCAGACAAAAGATTGTCCGGTTTGTTTGACAAAATATTGTGGTCATTATCTCCATGGAAGCAGCAAATTCCTCCCGAAAACATTCACGAAGAACTGGCAACACTTCATTGTTTCCTCTTCACTTGAATGAAACTCTCATAATGTTTGAGCAATGAAACTGCACCAAAATTGAAAATGGTGCAGTATTGTTTGTAGTTTTCCCATACCATATCTTATGCTTTTGGGGAATGAATCTTTAATCGTCATGGCAAATGTATGGACAGATGAAAGAAACTGTCTGGGCTCTCGCTGTCCTATGTAAAAAGTGAACTGTGCGTTTAATTTAAAGATGCCATCTTAGCCAATAAAACTTAATTAAAGGCAGTGGCATCGAATACTAAAATTTACAAAGAAGTAGAATAGGCCTACTAACTATCTGGTACTATATATTATGGTACATCTGCCACACCTGCTCTGTCCATTACCCTAAGGTTGGCTGGTAGAGAATGCCTATGGCATTAAGTCCACCTTTGTAAACATTGTACATGAAGAATTAATAAACAAATTATTCTCCTTTTAAATAAAAATTTGTCCGGTTTTTCTTTCGAACACATCTGGCAACCCTATGTGACAGGTATGGACAGGAATGGTATCCGTGATTCGGTTCTTTCCCGACAGTTGTGAATAAAGGGGCAGGACGGTTTCCCTTCCGCGCAGTCTATTGTGGTAAGCGTGGTCTTACTGGGCGATGCTGATTCGACGCTCGGCGGGTAGTCGGTGGACGACGAGCTGTCCGTCGTGTTAGCGTTCTTGTGGTGCAGGCTGCGGGTGGAGGCGCACCGCTGGAGGTACTTGCTCGAGGAGCCGAAGATCCTGAGCGAGTGGCGGCGGTCTAGTGACCGCGGCGCGGGGAAGGACGAGCTGCGTCTCTTGTTTGGGCGGCCGTACAGGATTTTGTCGTTGGGGTTGCCTGGGAACAAAAAAAGATCGTAAAAAACATATTGATGATATTAGAACTTAAACATAATCGCCTCCGTAGTCTAGTGGTTGGGACCACAGGGTATTATGTATGGCGTTCGATTCCCCAGGGGGATAGAAGTTTTTCTGATTGGTTTGATTGGTGGTAGGGCTTCTGAGATCGTCTGGATAACTACTACCATCTTTCCTAAGTTTGCCGCCATAATAACAATACATTTTTTGTGTTTCGATAATTAAGAGGTAATATAGCCAGTTTCGCAGTTGTTGAGGAGCCAAGCTCTCTTCCACCTTAGGCCTTATCATCATTTACCATCAGGTGAGATAAAGGCCAAGAGCTTCTCTGTTGTGTGTAAAAAATAGATTATTATTTCCTATTAAAATAAAAAACATAACTTTGAAAATCTACTATTTTTATTAAATACCGCCCGCCCTGGCTTCGTTTACATAGTAGAGCGTTTGATGTGGAAAGATGGCGGGAAGATGAAGAATCCATTCAGTGGATTTTGCGATCATCGCGAACATGCAGAGAGACAGACGCGACAGAAGGACTTTGTTTTAATATGTAGCGATGTACTTGCGTAGGTACCTACTTATTTCAAAGATTTGCCTTCTCAGTAATTTGAACCACATTGGCTTGGCTGGTAAACATTGCAAAAGTCCAATAATATGTTAGCGCCGAAGTGGCGCGACAGCGTGACAGAAGCGCGAGGAGCGCCGTCTCCATTATTCATGGCAACACGTGCGCCCGCGCAGCAGTGACGCACAAAGGATGGCGGCGCGGCCGGCACTTGCCCGCATAAATCAGCTGCCAGCTTGACAGTTCTCACTGCCTTGTAAACATTTGCAGCCCCGTTATTTGAATTAGCAAGTCATCGGGACGGGACGAGCACTGGATTTCAATTTTAGCTGAAGTGCGTAAGTTATTGTATGTCGGTGGGTTCCTATTTTGGTTTGACATTGCCATGGACCTATAGGTAGGTGGAAGTAAGTACCTACTTAATATTCAAAATAAAATTCACAGAACACAGAAAGAAGTATTTTCTGATAGTTAAGGTATCCTGAATCATGTATCTATCTAGAATACAGTCACGATACAAGGTTATGGTCAACCTGCTAAAATTGGGTAATAAGATAAAGATAAATGGTCTGCACGTCCCAGAACTGGCGAAAAATCTTTAGGGTACGAAAATCTCATTGATAATAAATGATAATGCAGCGACATGGGCACTGTGCGCAATAAACAAAAATGACCATCATTTTAGTTTGCGTACGAAAAAGTTAAAATGAAAAAAGTGAAATACTTAAATGTTTTTTTTTTATTTTATAAATTGGTTGGTTGTATTACCGCTATAGAATGACAGAAAAAAAAGGCGGGGTGTCCAAAAATAAACCCTGTACTTACCTATATGAGTGTTAAAAGGGTTCACTGCGGACCCATCATACCACTGGCCATTCCCCTGGGGGTATACTTACTGTCCTACTGTCGATCTCCAGACAACATCTGGAGTCGTCCACAAAAACAATATCTTTACATTAGTTGTTTTTGTTGGCCCTTAGGCCCTTCAAACAACTACATGTATTTATACTTAAAGATAAGATCACAGACAGGCTAATAAACCTTAAATATAGGACAAAGAAACACGAGATGCAAATAAAATTAACGAAAACATCACCTATCACGCGGGAAGAAAACGAGAGCAAATTCTTACATAATTTATAAAACAAAGTCCCCCGCCGCGTCTGTCTGTCTGTCTGTTCGCGATAAACTCAAAAACTACTGCACTGATTTTCAAGCGGTTTTCACCACTCGATAGCGTGTAATTTGTTAAGTTTTTGTATTTATTTCTGTGTACATTAACGATATTTGTTGAAGATGTCGGGAAAAAATAAATTAAGGCGAAACGTAGTTCGCGGGCACAGCAAATAAAATATAAACAAATAAGAAATCGCTGGACGAGATAGATACCTACGAGTGGAATCCCATGTCTATTAAAATATCTTGGAGCCGAGTCCTCGCAGTTATTCCACATCACAGAAATAAACAGGAATGTGATAATTTTAGATTTAGAGCACCTTTACGATTTGCGAACAAAACAAGTACCTACCTAACTAAGCAATGCATGATTGAGCAGAGTAGCATTCAAATTATTGTCTTAAACATAATTCATTATTATGACGTAGGACATATTTGAATTAATTGAATCTGTTCTGTTTGACAGCTCAAAAAATTTCAGGAGTCTGTTTCCTGTTATGTTAATCATGAGAGAGCAGTGAGTCTATAACGATTGGGCCACGACCACCATTCATCACACTAAAAGGGATTATTTAATATGATGAAAGTACAAAAATACTAAAATACCTACCTACATAATAGAACATATAGAACGCCGCTTAGTTTCGTGTGATGTCCGTTAAAACTCGTTCGAACGATATTTTTGGTAGAGACGTTAGAAAAGGCGAACCTTTCGCCATTTTTAACTCTACCAAAAAAAGAATTTAGAATTAAATTTTTTGAAGTAAATAGATTTGTGGGTGATCTCTAAAAGGTGCAAATAAGACAGCGGGATATTAAGTAGGTACTAATTGTTCTAATACGACGTCTAAAAAGCAAAACTTGTCGTACGTAAATATATTGCCTTTTATCCCAGCTCATCATCATCATCATCATCATCACAGCTCATATACGTCCCCACCGAGGGGTTCGAGCCTACCCTATGTTAGGGTGATTAGGCCTTAGTCAACCACGCTGGCCCAGTGCGGATTGGTCGACTTCACATACACCATTGAATTTCTTCGCAGATGTATGCAGGTTGCCTTACGATGTTTTCCTTCACCGTAGGAGCGTCAGACAAATGTATATGTTACCGGCAATGTGTATAATCCGGTATTGTATACAATACCTAGGCAATGTATAGAATACCTAAAACGGGCAGGTAAAGTATGAAATAGAATTTATTTTACACTTTACCTAGGTATTCTATACAATGGCAAACTTGCAGCAGGTAATGTAACACTCGAACTCAATTGTGGTTATTACAAACAAATAAGTACGGTAAGCTTCATAAAACCCTGACACCCTTCCTAGAGGCGCCATTTCAAGCATTAATGGAAGTGAATCGTTTTAGCATGACCGTTCACTCGCGAGTGTACGCCGCACGCGGGTATCCTTTGAAAATAAAATTAAATCCTTTGACAAGAGACGGCACGGCGCCAAGGCGGCGCGATCAAAGTAAGTTCGCTTAGATAATGTCGGTACACCCGAACGCAATTGTGTTTAATAAAACAGAATACCAATAAAAATTATCGGGACACACAAGCTAGGTGCAAAGATAGTTTTAATCAAAAATATGCGAAAGTAGGTAAATTCAAAGTAAAATTACACCACAATTCTTCATCACTCGAACTGTCAGAGTTACTACCACCCGTATTTTTAATAAGAGAGCCATTATCACGCTCTGAATCCAAAACAAAATATTTAGGTACTTATTTTCTTCTGTAATTGCGTGAACTACGTATACTTATGTTCCACATAAATGTGGAATTACCTTTTTTATTAATACTTCCTTTTAGTTTGACTTACGGCTGGAGCGTCTGTAGGTTGCTACGGAGGTAAGTACATAGGTGTAATTTATCCAGAATCTTATCAAATGTCGGATTTTTTGAGGATAAATTCAATTCGTAGTACAACAGTTTACAAACACAATCTTTCACTACGGAGGCGCTTCGATATAAAAGTGTCAATTTCACTTTCGGGTGTACGCCGCACGCGGTAGCCTTTGTAAATAAAATTAAATCCTTTGACAAGAGGCGGCGCGGCGCGGGCGGCGTCAATGCGGGGTGCGCTAAAGAGCGGCATTATCTAAGCTAGCGGACTCTTAAGGCGCATATAGCCGATTTACAGGAAATGCGAAAGATTTGAAATGGAAACTGTATGAACAAAAAAAACTTATAAATCTAAATTTCAATATTAAACTGTACAATCGATTTATTATTGTTGTTTTTTACGACTCATTGTAGTAAAAAAGTAGTTAGTAATAATTTTATTAAAATTAAATACTTCAAGCTGTTTTTTAGTAAAATAAAAGTTGGCATATCTTTGCCTTTTGAGGATACTCACAACCTGGAGAGCAAGGAAGATTTAGAAAAAGTGATGAAGTCATCTTCAGAATCTGTAATAGATGCGGCTGAGACATCAGAAACTGAAACAGCTGACACTCAACCTCTACAGGCACCAGATCAACAAAACGCTGCACTCGATAGTTTTAACATCGGTAAGGAAGCTTCAAATGTCCAAAGTGCGCATGATGAACACATGGCTATCCCAAATACTAAGAATGTTGTTGAGCCTACGAATGTCGAAAATCTTCCTTGTGAGGTAAATGATCAAGCGTTACATGATCCGAATTTGGTATCAGTACGAGAGGAGTCATTGAGTTGTGCACCTAAATGCTGTGTTTGTTCCGAGGAGACAACAGGTGGTCATTTATGCAGAATGTGCAATAGGCCTATTCATACTATTTGTGCTGCTCCGGAAGAAAATATTGCAGAAGGTTTTGGATCCAAAGTTGCTTGTCCTTTATGCGCAAAAAACGCCTTTTCGATAGAAAACCGCATCAGAGCCAAAGAGAATTTGATAGTACAAGCTCAGAAAATGCTTAAAACTTCTAAAAAAAATTTCCCTCCCGTATCGCTGGGTACCACTGTACGCATTCCTGTTCCAGAAGTCGATAGAGGTCGTGGTGATGCTCGCAATATACTGGCACACTATATGCACGCTATAGGCACGCTCGCAATATATGCACAGTATTACACAAAACTGATGACGATCTATATCAACTAGGCACAAAGCAAGGCGTTGTCAAGACATTGTATTCAAGACAACAGTTCACTGTTTGCCATCAGAAATTACTGCAAGAAGAAGACGTCCCCAATCTGGAAACGACACTCCGTACAGTTGCGACTTTGCAATCTACGGGGACAGGACAGGGCTTTGTGAAATGTAGCTGCAAAAAAAACTGTGACTCTAAAAAGTGTTCCTGTGTCAAAAGTAAGGTTTTGTGCTCTTCAAAGTGCCATAATAGTTTGTCGTGTAAGAATAAATAAAACCTACTTTTACTTAAAATTGTGAATGCCTATTAGACCTACTTTTTGTTATAAAGAGAATTGTTTTGTTTGTGAAGTTCAATTACAAAATTACTTATATTATGTTAAAAGATACTTGTAATGTTATGTTACAAACAAGAAGAATTTTAAGTTTCCTGTTATTTTTTTTGTGATTTTAAAGTTGATAATAAAGTTTATTTCAAGTAAATACAACATGTTTTATTTGTCCGCTATTTGATAAGTAAGTCTGTTAAGATTTATTGATATTAACCGGCTTACCTAACATTAGTTTAGTCTTAAGATTTATTTATTTTACACATTACCGGTGAACCAGCAGGTATTCTATACAATCCCTAGGAATTGTATACAATACCTAGGTAAAGTATGAAATGGACAATGATATTCATGATATTTCATACATTGCCTGGACGCCCCAGGGATTGTATACATTACCTAGGGATTGTATACAATACCTGAATTATACACATTGCCGGTAACATATATATGAAATTCGAAACGAAAAACACATTGGTACATGGCGGGTCTCGAACCCCGACCTCCCGATTGGAAGGCAAGTGCCGAGTCCACAGCGCCACCGACGATCCCACCTCAGCCTAATATTATTGTGGAGAATTCATTCCAATATACCTACCGTACCGTACCGGTAGTCCGTAGGTTAACAACAATGTCGGCATTTTCAAAAAGGTCTAATAATACGACTTTGCTAAGTGCATTAACAATCATGATTAACAATTCCCGCCAAAGAAAGCCAGTCACGATCGGTCTGCCACTTTGCGCGGGAATGCAGCCTCTTTTACATGCCGGCCAGTGTAAAGTGCAAATATTTTGAGGACGTAAGCCCGCCTTTTTGCCGCATCAAATTAATCGAAATTAGCGCTTAACGCTCAGTGTTAAGGTGGTGTTTACGATATAAATTATTGGAGGGAACATGTTGGAGATATCGCGATGGGCAGTCCAGATAAGTGGCTGCGCTTGCTAACATGATGCCGCGAGTTCTTCAGGTCAAATACTCGGTCTCAATACTGTGTTATGATTATTATTCCTCCGTATTAGGGTTACAGTTACTATTACCTCTATTTTATGTTTTATTGGTAATATATATTAGGTTTTCTTGCCATTTACGTGTTGACTTATGGCCACAGCGTTTATGCTGTTAAAATATTGTTAAACCCACATAATAGAACCGTAGCGTTTTGTACAGTTAGAGATTTCAAAATTTCAAGCACTTACAAAAATTGTTTTGACGTAAATAGTTGAAATTTTTATTACTTACTAGCTGTGCCCGCGAACTTCGTTTCGCCTTCAATATAGAAGTGTGATGTTGTCTGTACCTATTCTTATATTATTTTTAACTTTTCAGTGTTTTTGAAGTCGGTTTTTATTTTTTGTAAAATATTTTTTATTTTTAACTTTTTAGTGAATGAAGTCTTTTTAGTGAAAAAAACCGTAATATAATACCAGCTCACCTTCGGTGAGCTGTTCTTAAATTAGGGTTTCCCTCGATTTTCATGGGATCCCATCATCAGATCCTGACCTTGAGACCATCCCAGGAGTATACTCTATCCAATACAAAAACAATTTTGAAAATCGGTCAACAATTGGCGGAGTAATCGCGTAACATATACAAAAATAGACCCGACTTCAAAAACACTGAAAACTTAAAAATAATATAAGAATAGTTAAAGCTTTGTGTTGTAATTTCTTGATGGAACTCCATGGTATCTCATACCATGGAGTTCCATCAAGAAATTACAACACAAAGCTTGAACTATTTGAAGACAGCAAGCACAGCTAAATTAATTGTGTTGTTCAAAGATAATCTCCATCTCCATATCTCTATATATAATAAAATCGTAGGGGTACAAAAATCTGTAATTGCGAAATATTAAGAAAAAAAATACACAGGTCGCCTTAAAATCATTAGCAGAACACGATAGAATAGTTTTTAAAAAAATTGTTTGTTTGTTGGTTTGTTTGTTTGTTTGTTTGTTTGTTTGTTTGTTTGTTTGTCTGTTTGTCCGGAAAGATCTCCGAAACTACTGGACAGAATTTGATATGGCTTACACCACAATGCTTATAATTTTCCGGAAGAACATTTAGGCATAATTTCGTTTGTTTAAATTCACTTTTTATTTTTAGTGAAAAAATACCATATAAAATTTTCGAATTGGCTTTAGGTAGAAAAACAACATGGCGCACGTGAAATTATTTTAACAAGTCTGTCACATAGTACAGAGAGAAGGTATTTTCTTCCACGAAGGAAAGGCAATGGAACTACGCCATACAGCCTGATCTTAAGTAATTGGATTTCGAAAATTGAAAGGCAGGAACGAAGTGTTTCACATAGTACAAATAAAATTTAATATTTTCTGTTAATGTGCTGAGCCCAACTGGATTTCGCCAACCAAATTGTCTTTTTCTTATGTCGTACCGTGGTGGTAAGGCAAAAAGATCAGGCCATACAACCAATGTATAAAGCATTTTTTATGATAATACTTATCGAGTGACCATAAAATTTGTAGATTGGTTTAATTCTTGACAAATTTTTACAAAATCGGTACAATTTTTGAAATATTTGAAATGTTGAAAAATGAAGATACTCTTTTCAAGGTATTTTGAAAGATGTTATATGTTTTTACATTAGGACTAAGGAATCAAACTCTTTCATCCATTTAAAACTTTTAAAAGTAATACATTAATATTGATAATAAAAAAAAATATCTGACTGCAATGTTCTGGGTTACGCGTAGAGGGACGGGACGGGACTCTTGATCCTAATGTCTAAAATGACGGATCACATTTTTTGGATCCACCCAAGGAACATGGATATCGAACGAAGAACCTAAAGAGTAGAACACATTGAACCTAGCCACGTTGACTTAATTTGACATGACTGCCGATAAAGTTCGTTTCCAAACCCAGCGATATGCATATCAAATGAAAGGCCTTGATGAGTAGAGCACTATGAACATAAGAAAATCGCCCTAAATTCAACATGGCCGCCGCTCAAATAAAACGGATAAAAGTTCGTTTCCAAACCCAGCAATATGGGTATCAAATGAAAGGCATTGATGAGTAGAGCACTATGAACCTAGCAACATTGACATAAATTCAACATGGCCGCCGCTCAAAAAAGGTGGATAAAAGTTAGTTTCCAAACCTAGCAATATGGGTATCAAATGAAAGGCATTGATGAGTAGAGCACTATGAACCTAGCAACATTGACATAAATTTAACATGACCGCCGCTCAAAAAAGGTGGAATAAAGTTAGTTTCCAAACCTAGCAATATGGGTATCAAATGAAATGCCTTGAAGAGTAGAGCACTATGAACCTAGCAACATTGACATAAATTTAACATGGCCGCCGCTCAAAAAAGGTGGATAAAAGTTAGTTTCCAAGCCTAGCAATATGGGTATCAAATGAAAGGCCTTGAAGAGTAGAGCATTAGGTACCTAGGAAAATCGACCTAAATTCAACATGGCAACCGCTCAAAAAAAAAAAAAGATAAAAGTTCGTTTTCAAACCCAGCAATATGGGTATCAAATGAAAGGCCCTGATGAGTAGAGCACTATGAACCTAGCAACATTGACATAAATTCAACAAAGCCGCCGCTCTAAAAAGAAGAATAATAGTTCGTTTCCAAACCTAGCAATATGGGTATCAACTGAAAGGCTGATAAAAGTTCGTTTCCAAACCTAGCAATATGGGTATCAAATGAAAGGCCTTGAAGAGTAGAGCATTAGGAACCTAGCAAAATCGACCTAAATTCAACATGGCCGCCGCTCAAAAAAGATAGATAAAAGTTCGTTTCCAAACCTAGCAATATGGGTAGCAAATGAAAGGCCTTGAAGAGTAGAGCATTAGGAACCTAGCAAAATTGACCTAAATTCAACATGGCCGCCGCTCAAAAAAAAGGATAAAAGTTCGTTTCCAAACCTAGCAATATGGGTATCAAATGAAAAGCCTAAAAGAGTAGAGCATTATGAACTTAGGAAAATTGCTATAAATTCAACATGGCCGCCGCTCAAAAAATGGATAATAGTTCGTTTCCAAACCCAGCAATATGGGTCTCAAATGAAAGGCCTTGATGAGTAGAGCACTATGAACCTAGCAACACATAAATAAATTCAACATGGCCGCCGCTCAATAAAGGTGGATAAAAGTTCGTTTTCTAATCTAGCAATATAGGTATCAAATGAAAGGTCTTCAAGAGTAGAGCACTATGGACCTAGCAATATTGACGTAAATTCGACATGGCCACCGCTCAAAAAAGGTGGATAAAAGTTCGTTTCCAAACCTAGCAATATAGGTATCAAATGAAAGGCCTTGAAGAGTAGAGCACTATGAACCTAGGAAAATAGCACAAAATTGAATATGGCCGCTGCTCAAAAAAAACTGTTTAAAGTTCGTTTCTAAGCCCAGCAATATGGGTATCAAATGAAAGGCCTTGATCAGTAGAGCACTATGAACGTAGCAACATTGACGTAAATTCAACATGGCCGCCGCTCAAAAAAGACGGATAACAGTTGCTTTTCAAACCCAGCAATAGGGGTATTAAATGAAAGTAGGCCCTGAAGTTTACCTAGAGCAGCCATGCTCTAAGTGTGTTCCGCGGAACCCTAGGGCTCCACAATACCCCTATAAGGGTTCCGCAATAATTTAGAAAAATCAAAACACCCTCTCTGGTCGTACTTTTATTATGCTTATTAATAAAGAATACACTTTTAAAAACTATTGTTTTTAAAAGTGTATTCTTTATTACGTTGTAAATACGTTTTTTCGTATTCGTTTTCTGAATGCGGGCATCCGAATGCATCAAATCTATACAAAATACTCATTGACTGCCGCACACGTTCGTTTTTATTACGAACGGAACACGTTCTGTACGTACGTTTAGGTAGAATGGTAGAAATCCCGAATGAGAAGAAACGAACGTCTGCGCTACGTTCACGAAACTCCGTGTCTGTATTCCGTGATTGGATATCGAATACGGAAAACGTATTTGTACAGTAACCCCCCCATTCATGCTATACATTAACTCTACGAAAACCGCCAGTATTACGAGCGACATAAGAACAGTTCAAAGGTCAAACAGTATAGCTTGACAAGGAGCTTACTCTACGACCAGTCAAAATTGGCCAAGATGTCATATCCAAAAAATATATTTTGTTGGTAAAAATATCTAAACTTTATTCGTATACAGTTCTAATTTATTAACAATTGCTTATTTTAATTCGAAACATGAATACGATAAAGATTATTCTTGCAACTGTGTAGTTCTTTCTACTGAAGAAGAATTTTTTAATATCAATAATGTCTCTAAAACAATAATTATACTTAGTGTTTATAGTAATATGTAATGTATTTAATTTTGTGGACTGTTAGAAAAAGAGCATTACGAACCTACGAAAATTGTCCTAATTTCGAAATGGCCGATGCTCAAGAAAGGCAGAATAAAGTTGAATCATTATGGAATAAAATGGAGGAAAAAACTAAACACTGTGTTAAGTATTTTGATGGCGAAACGTAGTTCGCGGGCACAGCTAGTATATAATAAAATCGTAGGGGTACAAATGTTTGTCCGGAAAGATCTCCGAAACTACTGGACAGAATTTGATATGGCTTACACCACAATGCTTAAAATTTTCCGGAAGAACATTTAGGCATAATTTCATTTGCTTAAATTAACTTTTTATTTTTATTCAAAAAATACCATATAAAATTTTTGATGACAAGTATGTAGAAAATCAACATGGCGCACGTGAAATTATTTTGACAAGTCTGTTACATATTGCAAAAAAAAATCTTTTCTGTTATTGGCTGTGCCCATCTGAATTTTGCCAACCAAGAAGTTTAAATTGTATTTTTCTTATGTAGTACCGTGGTGGTAAGGAAAAAGGATCAAGCCATACAACCAATGTATATAGCATTTTTTATGACAATATCACGTCACAAATATAAAATTTGTAGGTTGGTTTAATTTTTGGCCAATTTTCACAAAATCGGTACAATATTTGAAATGTTGAAAAATGAAGATACCCTTTTCAAGGCATTTTGAAAGGTGTTATATTATGTTTTTACATTATGACTAAGGAATCAAACTCTTTCATCCATTTAAAACTATTAAAAGTATTACGCGTAGAGGGAGTACGGGACTCTTGATCCTAATGTAACATTGACGTAAATTCGCCGACATAGCTGATGCTCAAAAAAGGTGGATAAAAGTTCGTTTCCAAACCTAGCAATATAGGTATCAAGTGAAAGGCCTTGAAGCGTAGAACATTATGAACCTAGGAAAATCGCCTAAAATTCAACATGGCCGCCGCTCAAAAAAGGTGGATACAAGTTCGTTTCCAAACCCAGCAATATGGGTATCAAATGAAAGGCCTTGATGTGTAGAGCACTATGAACCTAGCAACATTGACATAAAATCAACATGGTAGCCGCTCAAAAAAGGTGGATACAAGATCGTTTCCAAACCTAGCAATATGGGTATCAAATGAAAGGCCTAGAAGAGTAAAGCATTATGAACTTAGGAAAAATGCCCTAAATTAAACATGGCCGCCGCTCAAAAAAATGGATAAAAGTTCGTTTTCAAACCCAGCAATATGGTTATCAAATGAAAGGCCTTGAAGAGTAAAGCATTAGGTATCTAGAAAAATTGACCTAAATTCAACATGGCCGCGGCTCCAAAAAAACGGATAAAAGTTCGTTTCCAAACCCAGCAATATGGGTATCAAATCAAAGGCTCTGATGAATAAAGCACTATGAACCTAGCAACATTGACATAAATTCAACATGGCCGCCGCTCAAAAAAAGGTGGATACAAATTCTTTTCCAAACCTAGCAATATGGGTATCAAATGAAAAGCCTTGAAAAGTAGAGCATTAGGTACCAAGAAAAATTGTCCTAAAGGATAAAAGTTCATTTTCATACCCAGCAATATGGGTATCAAATGAAAGGCGTTGACGAGTAAAGCACTATGAACCTAGCAATATTGACATAAATTCAACATAGCCGCTGCTCGAAAAAGGTGGATAAAAGTTCCTTTCCAAACCTAGCAATATGGGTATCAAATGAAAGGCATCAAAGAGTAGAGCAATATGAACTTAGGAAAATTGGTCTAAATTAAACATGGCCACCGCTCAAAAAAAAAGGATAAAAGTTCGTTTTCAAACCCTGCAATATGGGAATCAAATCAAAAGCTTTGATGCATAAAGCACTATGAACCTAGCAACATTGACATAAATTCAACATGGCTGCCGCTCAAAAATGGTGGATGAAAGTTCGTTTCCAAACCTAGCAATATGGGTATCAAATGAAAGGCCTTGATAGGTAAAGCATTAGGTAACTAGAAAAATCGATCTAAATTCAACATGGCCGCCGCTAAAAAAAGGATAAAAGTTCGTTTTCAAACGCAGCAATATGGGTATCAAATGAAAGGCCTTGACGAGTAAAGCACTATGAACTTAGCAAAATTGACATAAATTCAAAATAGCCGCTGCTCAAAAAAGGTGGATAAAAATTCGTTTCCAAACATAGCAATATGGGTATCAAATGAAAGGCCTCAAAGAGTAGAGCATTATGAACTTAGGAAAATTGTCCTAAATAAAACATGGCCGCCGCTCAAAAAAAATGGATAAAAGTTCGTTTCCAAACCTAGCAATATGGGTATCAAATGAAAGGCCTTGAAGAGTGGAGCATTAGATACCTAGAAAAATCGACCTTAATTCAACATGGCCGCCGCTAAAAAAAGGATACAAGTTCGTTTTCGAACCCAGCAATATGGGTATCAAATGAAAGTAGTCCTTGATAAGTAAAGCACTATGAACCTAGAAACATTGACATAAATTCAACATAGCCGCTGCTCAAAAAAGGTGGATAAAAGTTCGTTTCCAAACCTAGCAATATGGGTATCAAATAAAAGGTCTCAAAGAGTAGCGCATTATGAACTTAGGAAAATTGCCCTAAATTAAACATGGCCGCCGTTCAAAAAATGGATTAAAGATCGTTTTCAAACCCAGCAATATGGGTATTAAATGAAAGGCCCTGAAGAGTACCTAGAGCATTACGAACCTACGATAATTGTCTTAATTTGTTAATTTCCAAATGGCCGCTGCTCAAGAAAGGCAGAATAAAGTTGAATCATTATGGAATAAAATTGAGGAAAAATCTAAACACTGTTTTAAGCATTTTGATGGCGAAACGGAGTTCGCGGGCACAGCTAGTATAAGAATAGGTAGGTACAGACAACATCACACTTCTATATTGAAGTCGGCGCCAAACGATGATCTCCTAGAAAGTGTTAAAATTTGTCACCGACTTCAATATAGAAGTGTGATGTTGTCTGTCTGTACCTAATTATTTATAAGTTTTCAGTGTTTTTGAAGTCGGTTCTATTTTTTGTAAAAAAAAAAATATTTTTAACTTTTTAGTGAATGAAATCTTTTTAGTGAACGAAGCCCTAGTTTTCCTCGATTTTCTATGGGATCCCATCATCAGATCCTGACTTTGGTGACCATGGGACCACCCTTGCAGTATACTCTATCAAATACAAAAAGAATTTTGGAAATCGGTCGAATTGAAAATAAAAAAAAATACAACCGAATTGATAACCTCCTCCTTTTTTGAAGTCTGTTAACAAAACACGTTGGACACACGAAAAAAATGAATGGTTTTTCTCGATTTTTATGGAATCTTATTATCAGATCCTAACTTTGGTGACTATGAGATCACCCTTGGCGTATCCTCTATCGAATACAAAAAGAATCATCAAAATCGGTTCATAAACGACGAAGTTATCCGCGAACAAACATAAAAAAGCATATATACGGTCGAATTGAGTAACCTCCTTTTTTCGAAGTCGGTTAAGAAATTACATTAAATACAATCCTAAAATTATAATCTGAAAATCTATAAAATCAAATACAATCAAAATTACGTTAAATACAATATTTTTAACCGACTTAAAAAAATGAGCAAGTTCTCAATTCGATGCGTACATGTTTTTTTTGTGGACCGATTTTCAAATTTCTTTTTGTATTCGATAGAGGATACGCCAAGGGTGATCCCATGGTCACCAAAGTCAGGATCTGATGATGGAATTTCATGAAAATCGAGGAAAACCCTTAAATTTTAAGGTGTGACCAACGTGTATTGTGTGTATGTTACGCGATTGCGCCGCCAATTATGGAACGATTTTCAAAATTCTTTTTGTATTCGATAGAATATACTCCTGGGGTGGTCCCACGGTCAGGATTTGATGATGGGATCCCATAAAAATCGAGGGAAACCTTTAAATTTATAGCTACGTCTAACGTGTTTCATGTTTGTTCCGAAGTTATTCACGTATTTGCGTCTGATAGTCATGAACTGAGTTGATGATGGAAGGATTCTTAGCTTTTAGACTTGACCTGACCTGACCTGACCTGACCTTGACCTTGCACCTATCTTAAATTCACTAAAAGATTCCATTCACTAATTATTTAAAAATAAAAATATTTTACAAAAAATAAAAAGCTACTTCAAAAACACTGAAAAGTTAAAAATATACCTAAGAATAGGTACAGACAACATCACACTTCTATATTGAATTCGGTGCCAAATTTTAAGAATTTCTAGGAGATCATCGGTTCAGTAGGTTTTGAGTTTATTAATAACAAACCAAGGTTGGGGAAAAAGTCTTTTCGCATTATAGTATGTATAAACTTGTAATAAAATCTCTTTGGCTATACTATTTGTATCTGGCTGGTTTTGGTATCATTGAAAGTTTAAATTTTAAAGAACATAATTCCAAATTCAAATTAGGAAAATGTGTGATTTTCATTTGTTTTTCGTACCGCCAAGATGAGTGAATCTAATGAAGAAATTCGATACATTTTAAAATTTTACTACAAAAAAGGTAAAAATGCAACGCAAGCCGCGAAAAAAATTTGCGATGTTTATGGACCTAGTGCAGTGTCTGTGAGAGTAGCACAAATTTGGTTTAAGCGTTTTCAATCCGGAAATTTTGATGTCAAAGATGCACGTCGCTCTGGTCGCCCTATTACAGATAAAATGGATGCCATTTTTGAAAAAGTGGAGCAAGATCGGCATGTCAGTAGTTACGACGTAGCTGAAGAACTGGGAATTGACCACAAAACAGTTTTGGCGCATTTGAAAAAAACTGGGTGCACAAAAAAGCTCGATATTTGGGTACCTCACGAGCTCACTGAAAGAAACCTAATGAACCGTGTACTCATTTGTGATTCTTTATTACGACGTAATGAAACCGAACCATTTTTGAAGAAGCTGATAACTGGTGATGAAAAGTGGATCACGTACGACAAGAACGTGCGAAAAAGGTCGTGGTCAAAGGCCGGTCAGGCTTCACAGACTGTGGCGAAACCCGGGTTAACTCGCAACAAGGTGATGCTGTGTGTGTGGTGGGATTGGAAGGGCATTATTCATTATGAGCTGTTACCACCAGGCAGGACCATCGATTCTGAACTCTACTGCGAACAACTGATGAGATTAAAGCAAGAAGTTGAGAGAAAGCGGCCGGAATTAATCAACAGAAGGGGTGTGGTTTTTCATCATGATAACGCTAAACCTCACACATCTTTAGCCACTCAGCAAAAATTAAGAGAGTTTGGCTGGGAGGTGTTAATGCATCCGCCGTATAGTCCTGACCTTGCACCTTCAGATTTCCACCTGTTTCGGTCTCTTCAGAATTCTTTAGGCAGTGTCAGGTTAACATCACGAGAGGACTGCCAAAACCACTTGTCGCGGTATTTTGACCAGAAGTCCCAAAATTTCTATAGCAATGGGATCATGTCCCTACCTACAAGATGGCAAAAAGTTATCGAACAAAATGGTACCTACATACTTTAGTTAAATGTAAATAAACTATATTAAAAAATGTTTTGAATTTTCTTAAAAAATGCGAAGAAACTTTTTCCCCAACCTATTATATACGAAAATACAATCTTTTCCCTTTATATAGATTACATATTACTTATTATTACGGGTATTCCCTATTAATCTATATCATTACAAGTATTGATATAGATTAGTAGTGATATGACACGATAAATTTAAATTGATTTAATAGCGAACAGCGAAAAACTTCCTGACCTTATCACAGACTTATTTTAACGTTTAGATCGTCAATTCTTTAGCTTGGTCAAAATAAGTATTATGCGGAACTTGATACGGAGCCGAGATGCCACTTGACCGAGCGTTTCTTAAGCGTGTTTTTGCTACAGGCGTCGCTAACATTCTAGTATTAGCCTCGTTGGGGGTGCGCCTTATATAGCTTCTCGCAGCCAAAGAAACCATCCGTATTTGCACCTACAAATTGTCACGTGGCCTCCGTAGGTGGTAGGTGATAAATTATCTGGGTTCGGGTTGACAGCTTAGGAAAATATAGCTGTTGCATTGGGACTTGGGTATGTCGCATTGATGTAGGTAATTGAGATATTTGGAAGTTGCTGATGTGTGTCGCGATGACGTGACAATATGTCTTAGGCGGTTATCACCACAGACACCTCTTTCTGTGTTCTGTGGTTATCACACTGCACTCCCGGACGGAAATGCGGTGCGGTCCGCGGTGTATGCCACACTGAGCTCCGCAGTATCGTACGGATTTTTGTGTAGAAAAAACGTACATACGAATAATGGATCAGCGCAGCGTTTTGAATGAATTCTGTATCCATTTATTTAACCACTAGGATCTGCTTTTACATCGACGTTCGAATGTTAAATGAAGGGGGACGAAAATGAATGCGGGGCCGGGGCGTCGTGCACCGCAGCTCCGGACGGAGATACAGAGCAAACCGTAAGTTGGTGCGGTTCCGTGCATCCGCAGCCGCATGCGGATTTCGTCCCTCCGTACATCGTAGCGGGATGCGGCGACAATGTGATATTGATATCCGCCATAGATTCAAAATTTCAGTTTTCATGTTTGATAGGCATCTGACAAACAAACGACGAAGTTGTCTTGTTTAAAGTCAAGAATCTTTATTCGACATAGACTTTACATGCACTTATTGAAGCTAAAAACAATTTAAAAAATCAAATTCGACGTTTGAAAACTTTCTACGTATCAGATTCCAAGGTATCAGAGGGCAATCGCACTATTTGCGACGTTTTATTCAAATCAGAAACGTTTCCGGTCCTATACATTTTGACAAAACCTTGACAGCAGTCAGATGTCAAAACATATGGGACCGGTAATGATTTGGTCAAAACGTTCGTGAATAGTGCGATTTGCCCCCCAAGAAATGCAAGTAGACAAGAGAGAAATAAAGAAAAAAAGTTGACTCTACACCTGTTGTGAAATTAGGAGAGCCTTCGCGAGAAGATTAGGTAAGAAACTCGGAATATCTACTCTTTAGTATCGCTATCTATAGAGTCGATTTTCACTTGTAAGTAATTAACAAAAAAAAAAACGACACCAAAAAATGTGATGTTGTGTGTATTCCTATATAGTTTTTGACATTTATGTGTTTTTGAAGTATGTTTTTATTTATTATTCAATATTTTTTTATTTTAATATTTTTAGTGAATTAAATACCAGCTCACCAAAGTACCTTGAAATAATGCTATTCAGAGTTAAAACGTGCCCATTGTATTTTTAAACACTAACTTCAAATTCCTGAAAGCCAAAGATTCTTCCATGATCAAGTCGGCTCATCAGCTCGGCTCAGCCCGGCGAGAAAACATCATACAGGTTGGACGTGCCTTTAAAATTTAAGGGTTTCTCTCGATTTTTCTGGGATCCCAGTATCAGATCCTGACTTTGGTGACAATGGGACCAATCCAACAAAAAAATAATTTTCCAAATCGGTTAATTAATGACGGAGTTATGAGTTAACAAACATAAAATAAAAGAAAACATAGTTCAGTCGGATTGATAACCTCCTCCTTTTTGTGAAGTCGGTTGAAAAATATACGACGGTTATTATTAAATACACTTTTGATGCAATAAAGAACAATAATTAAGTGATATTAATTACTTATCATTGACTAGAGAGCTTAAAGAAAATAGCACGGACACCAGCAAAGCAGGCACGCGTTTGTTTGGCACACTTCGACCCATTCACGCTAGAGCAACAAACATAGTATTGCTCAGGCGCATCTCATCGCCTCCACACATAAGGCACAAATAGACGAGTGCAGTTGCATTCCTACACCTGACCCACATTCCGCTCAGCATATCCGCTGCACCGAAATAGCGGCCATTTCGAGATGGCAACATTAATTATTATGAACGGCGTTGATTGCTTCGGCGTGTTTAATGCTGAGCTTTGAACTGCCAAACTTTTAGTGGACGTCAGGATTTCCTATATCGTTAAAAGTTCGGTCAATATTTGACGACATCGAGGTTGATTTATGGCGATACAACGGAAGCACATCTTAATAAAATTGTCCATTTGAGGACAAAGGTTAGAATTCATAGGATGTGGTGTGATCATAGAGGGCCGAATTTAACAAATCCAACTTTTAACAAATAAATAAATAAATGCGTACAGTAGAATAATGCGAACTAACAAATTTGACAACTCACTCCTATGTGGTATAATGTAGAGCCGAGCTCTGGGTGGACCTGATGAGCCATCATACGATGCGAAGGCTCTGTCTCCATAAAAAGTCATTGGTCAATGCTGCGGGCCTATTTGGAGACCTTTAAAATAGAGGAGTCGCCACAAAAGATTTGTACAGGTCGCAGTGGCCCGCTGGGGGACGCTCCTCCGTCGCCTCCAGTCTCCCCTAGAAATTCAGATAGATAGATGTGCGTTTGTCTCCATTACAACACTGGATCTTTTAAAAGATGAGTGGAGAAAGGCGTGCGTGGTCCTTTAAAAGAGTACCTTGTAAGTCAGCTAGATATTAATAATAATCGAATTGTCAAGAGGTTCCTCACCCTGCAGCCCTAACCACCGGTAGTTTGGGCACTGTCCCGCTGCCGATGGACCCGCTAAGTGTAAGTTTTTTTATAATATTTACATTTTTATATTTATGTTAAAAATATATTTAAGAACTATTTATAATAAAGGATAATAATATTAATATTTATTTGCCGGATCATGGTGCGATAGATATTTGTACATTATTGAGTCCAATATATCCTGTCGTTAATCGACGTGCAAATATTTAATATATTCATTTAAATGTAGTCAAATGATATCCATCAATAATGTCTTATAGGTACTTACTTAATTTTAAAAAATACAATTATTTCTTTATTTTTATGATAAGGATGGAGCATGGATACTGCAGCGTGTATTCCCTCTCCTGCACTAGCTGTCTTTGTATTTGGACTTCATTTCCACTTATTAACAGCCGGCCTATTCGCTAACTTCGGTTGCTCACTAGAACTGTCATTTTTGAAAGGAACTTAACATCCATTACTGCTATCATGAACGCCTCCGTAACACATAAGATCATTAAACCAGTAATGGATATAAAGTTCCTTTCAAAAATGACAGTTCTAGTTACCAACCGTAGTTCGCGAATAGGCCTGCAGGTGTGATGGAGTTATTTGCTAGGACCACTATAAAAAAAACGCAGATTATATTTCATTCAAATGTTCGAACTTTGGTTTGGCGTTATATTATTGATGGAATTAGCCTTGGCTGTGTATGCGTTTCATCATGCCCGGACTCTAGCAAAGCGAAGACTAAACTCTAGAAAAGATTTGTTAACGGAATTTCGTTATTTACAGATCTCGTCTATGTCATATTTGTACGGGGATGTGAGATCGTCTCGCAAGCCGGCTGGAACAGGGAACAGGTGAGCGCTGCTCACTGACATACATGTGAAAGAATTTTTTTTTTTTTTTTTTTTATTACTAATTTAACACTCCACAGACTCGTGGTCCGTGCTCTTTTCATGGAATCTTCTCATTGTGATCTATTTTATTATAATTATTATATTAAGACTAACGACTACTTTTTACTCCTAATCTAAGGTGAGTTGCGCAACTCAATCAATTTAAAAAATTTAAATATATATCTTAATAATATCTATTTATACTTATATATACTTAATTATACTCAAATATATATCTTAATAATATTATACTATATGTTAATTTATTTTTGATGGACTATTTCACAATTTTTGGATCATTATAATTATTATGCCAGTATTCCTGGGTAACTTATGCTAACAAGATTTGGTCAGTTAATATACTCGTATTTGGCATAATATATGTTGCGTGTTTTTTTTTTTTTATTTTTTTTTTATTTTAGTTACACCAAGGTTGCTCCGCTTGATAGGGCCCTGAGTACCATTTTTTTATTGTATTCCATGACCACTTCATCTGTTGCTATGCTGGGAAGGGCAATGAGACGTCTAATTGCGTCGTCCTCCTTCAACTCCCGGTAGAAATAGGTGCAGGATACCATGTGTCTGGTAATGGCAACCACCGCGTGAGGAACACTATCGTGGACAGGGTTCTTCCTTTCTGCTCCTCTGAGCACAACCACGTGATCGTACGTTAGTCCCTGTGCTTCGTGGATCGTCAGCAGTCTAGATTGTTCTCCGGTGCCGAACCCTTCCCTCCCATACGCTTCTTTCTCGTCTTGAGTAAAGGTAAGGAAGAGAGTATTTGGGTTACCCCTTCGTAACATCGCCTCCGATGCCATTCTGCATGTCATGGACCTCAGCACTTGCCGTGATGTGTAAATACCCTTGTAGATGTTTTGGAGGGCATACACCACATCCATCGGACTTCGGTGTGTGCAGAGGAGCTTTTCTGTTACCGACGTGATGGCGGCGGGGCTTCCGTAACGCATCTCGAACAGGTTGTCTCTGTCTATGAAGGGGATCTGATTTGTATCGGTCATTAGTACCAATTCTCTTGCCCCGGTCAGCCTTGTTGCCATGATGATAGCTCCAAAATGGACTAGGAGAGCTTCGTCCACCAAAAGGCGTTTTGATGCTTCCACACCATTGATGAGAACTGAGGCAATGGTTCTTATTTTCCCCTTCACGACCGCCCCGAATCGAGTCGTCACTTTGTCCAACAGTTCTTTTGCCGTCTCGAGTGTGCTAGTGATGATCATATCTTCCTTCATTTGGAAGTTATTGAGGAGCCACGTGGTCTTCCCGCAACCCGGCACACCGTCAACCCATCTGATTGCCAGTTTACCCCATGGTTCGGAGATCCAAGTTCCACTCACGGATTCCGCCGTTTTTAGAATTCGGTCCTCCAGCATGAAGCGGGTGCACTTGGCAATTACCACTATTGGGTCCTCGATCGGTGTGCAGAATGTGATTGCTCCCCTTTCGTCAGTTGCTTCATGATCCACCAGCACCATGCCTGACGTGCCACTGTACGCCGCCATCTGCTTTTTATCTATAGGGCGAGTTCCCGCCACCACAGTCCCGGTGTCGTTGTTATAGACCACCGCCCTCGCCCCGTCCAGGAGTTCCTGTAGTAACATGCGGGCGTTTATCTGAAATGCCTCAAGTATCTTGCTGCAGGTGGTGTGTTTTACCTGCAGCGTCGCCCGCAGTGTCCCCAGGTACTCTAGATAGGCGTTGACTAGGTCATCTCCGTCCCGGTCAGTGACTATTCTGGATGGCGGTCTCACCCTTCCCATGTCTGCCAGTGTGGTTTTGGGTGAGGAGACCGTTCTATGTTTGGAGACCGAGTCCAGTACTGTCTCACTGCTTGTTCTACGAGGACGAGCGTGGCCCAGGGCAACAGATATGCCCCTGACGAGGTCGTCTGTCGGGGATTGTCTTTGTGATTGGAGGCGTCTTCTTTCGTTTGCTTCTTGCATCGCCTCCTCGTGTTGCCTTTGTGCCCGGGCTGAGCCACTTTCTGTTAGTTCATTGCGTGGAGTCTGCTCGTGGTCTTTGAGCAGAAAGTCGAGGTTTTGGCCTCTTCCCTCGTACACGATAATTTTGTGTTTTCGGGAGGCCTCCAATAAGGGAGTGTAATCGGACACTTTCCCTTTCTCGAGATCTACCTTCATGACATCCACGCTGATGACTCTTGGGTCTCCGTCCATGTTTAACAGCAGTTCCCCCGCTATAGTAAAGGACGACTTGTCAGTGTGCCAGTCCAGGAGCAGGATCGACTTATTCCTGAAACGTACGATCCGGCATTTTTGCCCTGCGAGCATCACCTCAGGCATTGCATCAAACACTTTTCTTTTAATGGTCGCCCTGGTAGTGCTGCCTTTTAGCAGGACTGCTAGGCCAGGCGATATGGCAACGTGCTTCCTTGTTCTGGACATACAGAAACTAATGCCAATCCTTTCTCCTGCACTATCCATGAACAACGCCACAGCCCTTGTGAGGAGACCTACTGTTCCTTTTTCTCCGTCGCTCAACCACTGCATTTGCGTTATCGTTGGGGCCACGTAAGGTTCCCGCGTTCGTGGTGCCATATTTACCGACCCATCATCACCCCCCTGCGCTGGTAGAGTACAGTTCTTGTTTCGCTGTGTTGCCAGATCGGCTGCTATTTGTATAAACTGCACTAAGGGTGGTTTTGCCTTTTTATCCATCAGTAGCGCATGGATATTCTCTTTCCTTATCACTATCTTGCCTAGTCTATGTTCTAAGTCATGGCGGGCACTGGCAAATCTGGGACAGTCCAGGATCACGTGCCATACCGATTCAATCTCCCCGGGGTCACATTCACAATATGGATTGTCCTTGAGTTTGAATCGGTACAGATATTCTGCGAACCCCCCGTGCCCCGTGAAGACTTGTATCAGACGAGGTGATGGTTTTTCTTTCCTGACCCAGCTATAGGCTTTCGCCTGATCTGGAAAGAACCATTTGGTCACTCCTCCTGTAGAGGAGGTAACGTACCTATCCTGCCATTTTCGGATCGTCTCTTCCCTTATCTTATTCTTCACGAACGACACGGGGATCTCACAGTAGTCCCGCGTTCCGTTTACCACCCGCGCTGCTTTTTTGGCTAATTCATCTGCTCTTTCGTTTCCCGCTGTGCCTACGTGTGCTCTCAGCCAGAACAGTTTGACCTCTCCACCGTTCCTTCTGATAGTTCTGATGTCTTCATGTATCCTCTGCACTAGATGATGGCCTGCTTTGGGGTTCGTGATGATCTCCAATGAGGATCTGGAGTCACTCAGTATTGTTGCTGAGGTGACACCCTCTCTCCGGACCATCTCTATCGCCCTATGCAGAGCATACAGTTCAGACTGGAAGACCGTACAGGCGGGATCGAGACTAAATGTGTAACTGGCGGTTTCTTTTCCCTCTACCCACCACGAGACGGCGGCTCCAACCCCCTCATCAATTTTACTGCCATCTGTGTATATTTGTGGGTCTTGGATTTTGTGCTTCCGTATGGTCTCTACGGATGTATCCTCTACACATTCATATTCTATCAGAACCCGCTCGGATGGATGAGGTCTCCCAGAAAATGATGTTTCCTTTTCCAGTATACTGCCTGGTGGTAGGTGGTCTCGGCAGTCCCTTTTTTTTGTTCTATAGAGGGATGCTGTTTCATGTACTCGCAGGTCAATCGGGAGCAGTCCAGACAATGTAAGAGCGGACGTCAAGGACACTGTTCTATAAGCTTTGCAGACTTTTATTGCAAAGTTCCGTTGTACCGACTCTAGCTGCTTTTTGACGAGTTCCAAATCCGTGGCCTGGCTCCATGCTCCACTGGCGTATAGGATAATAGGTTCAATGACCGCTAGATATATCGTCCTGATGATTTCACTATTTAGACCCCATGTTACTTTCGCCGTGCGTGCTAGTTGTTTATATATATTAGTTACCTTTCTACACTGCTCTGACACATGCTCGGCGAAGTTCAGGTTTCTGTCGATCGTGAGTCCAAGCACTTTAATTGCTGTCACCAGTTCGATATTCACTCCGGACATCGTCACGATGGGGGGGTCGTACTTCAATTTCTTCGTTATCACCATGGCCTTGGTTTTGTGCGGCGCGAAGTTAAGTTTATTACGTCCTCCCCATTTCACCACTCTGTCCAGGATCTCATTTGCGGTCTCCTCCACTTGTTCGCCTGTTTCACCAGTGAAAACCAGAACCACATCATCTGCGAAGGCCTGGCAGTGTACATCCCTCCCCTGTAACTGTTTGAGCAGGGAATCCAGGATTATGTTCCAAAATGTGGGACCTCCTATTGATCCCTGGACACATCCCTTGGTGGTCTCTTTCCCTGCTTTTTCCCTCATGTAGTTAACCTCCACTTTTCGATCTCGTAGGTATGATTCGATCATGAAGTAGAGGTTTCGGGGACATTGTTTAATTATCAGCTGTTTTTTGAGCGCTGGCCACCAAGCATTATCAAAGGCGCCCTCTATGTCAAGTGACACCATTAGGATTAACCTTTTTTCTTTGAGCTTCATCCTTATGTGCTCGACCAAGTCACAGAGGGCGTCTTCAGTTCCGCGTTGCGGCATGAAACCGTATTGGTTCGCGCTCAGTGTAGGGAGAATATGCCACTGCAGTCTGGCGATTACTAGTTTTTCCAGTATTTTTCCAAGCACCGACAGCAAGCCAATTGGTCGGTATGACTTAGGATGCGTATAATCGTCCTTTCCCGGTTTTCTTAGGATGATAACGTGTGCCACCTTCCATTGGGCGGGAAAGTGTCTCAGGGACAAGCATTTATTCGCTATGCCCAGGAACACTCCCCCGTCGTTTCGGATTGCGGCTGTGCACACATCGGCTGTTAGTCCGTCCGGCCCTGGTGCCTTCTTAGGGTTTAAATTCCTTAATACTGACTCCAGTTCGGCAGTAGTAAACGGTGGTTCATCCGGCCCTAGCCGATCATCCCTCCAGCTTTGGCTCTCTGTCACTGCCCGGATTTTTGTGTGGTACGCTGTGTCGGTCTCAGGTGTGTCGTCTGCATAGAAAGTTGTTGTAAGGAGTTCAGCGGACGTCAGCGGGGTCAATGCGCTACCGTTATGGTCTTTTAGGAGTACATCCTCTTGCCTTCCCGATGTTTTCCTTAAGATTCTGTACACTTTGTCCCACATCGTCTCTTTTTCTTGCGTTGTGCAGAACTCCCTCCAATTTGTAGTCTGTTCGCAACTGACCATTTCTGCGTATTCGGTCTTTGATCTATGGTAGTCTTGCCAGACCTGGTTTTTTCGGTGAGGGGCTGCGTTCCTTATTTTGCGTTTCATCCGAAGTACCTCCCTCTTTTTTGATTCCAATTCTTTTGTCCACCAAGGAGGGGTTGGTTTCCCATTTTTTATTGCTATTTTTGGGATAACCTGATCGCAGGTGTCCTTTATCAGCTTGATGTAATCAGTTACTATAGCATTCAGATCTTCTTCAGAGTCAGCTAGTGAGGGGTCCATATTCACTGCTTCTATATTAAATTTAAAAGTCTTTATAAAATCCGACCACTTTGCTTTAGCAGTGTTGTAAATCCGGGTGGTAATGGGTTTTAAACTGCCTATAGGGTTTGTTAGGCCTACGGTAAAGGTAATTGCATTGTGATCAGATGTTGTTAGATGTCTGTCCACTTTCCAGTTGGTGATTTTCCCTAGCAGGGATTGGCTGCACGCTGTGACGTCTACGTGGCTTTCGTAGAGTTTACCTGCTCTGTATGTTTCGAAGGTGGGTGTGTCCCCTGTGTTCAGTATTTCTAGGTCAATTTCATTAAGGAACGCTGCGTACTTTTCACCTCTCCGGTCCTCAGATCTACTGCCCCACCACGGGCTCCATGCGTTTATATCTCCCGCCACGATTAGGTCCCTAACACCGAGTTTATTAATCATTGTGTTAACCCGATTTATGTTAGTGTCTATTTCTTCATTC
The DNA here is from genome assembly GCA_963935595.1 of Schoenobius gigantellus. Lineage (NCBI taxonomy): Eukaryota > Metazoa > Arthropoda > Insecta > Lepidoptera > Crambidae > Schoenobius > Schoenobius gigantellus. The sequence goes on from OZ012549.1 coordinate 6,451,807, forward strand.
CCCTCGAAATAAACAGATATAACTCCAAGCCGCAGACCCCCCGCCTCCAGCCACACAGCCACCTCGGTTTTCGTGGCAAGCACAGGGTCTTGTATGACCCTGAGTCTGTCACCGAAGACGATGTGAAAGAATTTACATTAGTACAAGTTCAGTATGTGGAATTTCACCAATTCCAGTGATTTTTAAGCTTAAAGTAAAAGTAAAAAAAAAGCTTTTATTTAAATATAAAAAAAATACTGATTATACAAGTACCTACATAATGCCTAAAATTTTAAATTACTACTAAATTACCAGAGAATGTAATTTCAGCACCAAACAAATACATTTAAAAACAGATTAGATAAACATCTAACCAACTGTAACAAGACCAAATGAAAAGTATTGACTAGTTGGATACAGGCTTATCAGTTGTTTCAACTGCCTGCTTGTTAACCAATAATAATTAAAAAAATTCTTGAATGTGCATACATTCCAGCTTTAAGATGTATGCAAGCTAAAACAAGTAGTTTTCGTCGGAGGGAGACTCTGAACCAGGCTCGTCCGCTTGGGTACCTCTGGTCTTACCTCTTTCTGATACAAAGCTGCAGTGCTTGCATTGCTGTGTTCCGGTTTGAAAGGTAAGATATGGCAGTGAGATTACTGGGTACCGTGACTTTACATCTGATGTCACAAGTTGGCAACGTACACTGCGGTTCTTGTGGGAGTTGCAGTTTTGTTGCGAATCTCACAAGAGCCACATGTATTATAGTTAACTGTTACCATCAGGTAGATAGCTTGCTTGTTTGCCAACTTAGTTGCAATAAAAAAGTAGATTGAAGATAAACAGTTGACTCTACGCCTGCTAGGAAATTCGGAGGACCTTTTCGAGAAGAACGGCAAGAAACTGGGAGATGTTATTCGTTTATTTTAACATTTTATTTAACTTGCCATTCTCATGCTTCAAATTGAGGTCTTGTGCTAATATATACAAGAAGATATCCTATTTCTACCATATAGAGGTTTTGTTAGGATATTTGCAAAATCTTCGTATATATTTATTAATTGCTACGAGTGAATAACGTGGTGTCCGTGGTGGTTATTAGCAATTCGACATGGACGCGTAAACCATGCGTCCACCAAAGCATGGAAACTAGATTATTATAATTTATACTCAGATTTCGATTCTGCAAATTTTACGGTTATTAGTACGCGTTAACTAAGGAACATAACGCTTTTAATCTTTTTCTTGATCGTTGATACCAGACGAGTGTAATTGTAACTCGTAACTAATCTAAATAACATTAAAATTAATTATAATATGCACAATACTAACTATGATGGCATAAAACTTAAATGATATAAAATTAAATACAAATAAACTTGAAAACCTTGTTGCGCTTCTCTACACTCTGCCTTAAGAGAGCTACAGCTTCATCGGGACACGAGTTGAGGCTACATGTAGTTTCTATGGGTATGCGAGAGAAGAAGTCCTCAAACGCATTGGCAACTGCATTGTCTGATTTGATTGTTTCATTATTGACTTCTGATGAGAAAGAATTTACAGTACTTTTAGGTTTACCTGTTTCCTGATTAATTATATTCCAGGTGGTTTTTATTTTATTTTTAGATAAACTAATTTTGTTACTTATGTACATAGCTTTTGCGGACATGCACACTTTCTTTCTTAAATGTTTGAGAATAATTCCTAACATAATTTATGAAAGCCGGGTCACTATATGTTACTTTTAAGGCGTATAGGTCAAACAGTTTTCTTCGACTTTTGTATATACCTGGTGCAGCCCAGTCACTGAATTTCTTATTCCCGTTTTTGACTTTAATGACCTTTTCCTTGAATATATGATTACATTCATTTTTAACTACACGAAATAAAATATTATAGAGATTATTGGCGTTCGTCCCCTCGATCGACAAATTCGCAGTTTGATTAATAAGATTTTTTTAAAATTCCTCTATCCCATGTTTGGTTATAGGTCTACAGGTTATCTCACGTATAGAACAAACATGACGGTGCTCGAACGGGGCTAGTTGACCGCTGTGGTCAGAATTAATGCAGTTAATAATTAACTTATCAGATGTAGCTGTAACTCGGGTTGGTTCTTGAAAATCATAATTCAAGTTAAATTACTTAAATAAGTTAATAAATCTACTAAATAATTGTGATTCCTCTAAAATATTTATATTAAAATCACCGCATACAATGATTTTTTTAGTTTTCCTAGATACTATTCTTAAAACATCTTCCATACCCGATTCAAACTCTGAGTAATTCCCAGAGGGAGGTCTTACACATACACATATTATAATAAAATTATCAAGTTCCACACATGACAACTCAATGACTCGTTCAATAGAAAGAGAAACTATGTCTTTTCGTTCTTTAAACTGTAAGTCATTATGTAAAATGCTTAGGGATCCACCTCTAATAGCTGTTTTTCTAGTGAATGACCTTATAATTCTGTAATTATCTAAACTTGTCAATTCATAATTTTTTAGCCAATGCTCAGTAATACAAAGTATATCGATGTTTTCATGATCTAAAAATACATTTATTTCTAAGCCTTTGCCAGAAATGCGTTGAATATTTTGATGAAAAATCCGTAAAGTACAGCGGCAGATTGCAATCACAACACCACTTAAGCCAGGTTGGTTATTTTCTAACTCATCGGCAATCGGCTATAGTATAGATTTGATAATTCTGTTTGATTAAAACTGATTGTTAATACGTTTAACGTTTTGTAGTGTCGTCGTCTGAGTAGTCTTGGTATATTTGATGAATAAATCACCCAATATTTAGAGCTAATGAACCTTACAATTACGCTTTTCTTTATTAAGTCATTCAGTCTGATAACGATTATCGATCAATAGACGAGTTACAAAATCACCACCCAGGGTATGTACAGCCGGCTTTAAAAGTAGACAAGCTTTTTTAGCAGATTTAGTACCATGTCACACCAACTATTCCTTTTATTTAGTATTATCACACCCATATTGCATTGTTAATAGTTGGTGTGACATGGTACTAAAATGTTTATCTACTTATTTTATTTATTTATTTATTAACACTTTATGTACCTTGTGCACAACGGCGGACTTAAAGCCTGAGGCATTTTCTACCAGTCAACCTTTGGATGGTGCAGAGAGCAACTGTGGTAGATGTACCAAAAACAAGATTAACAATTTAACATCGAAATCACTAAAAATATTTCAACCCTAATACATAAATATTATAACAAACTAATACATATTATTATACCACAACATTAACAAATTACAATAATAATACAGCCAACAAATAAGCGACGTTATGACATCCGGTTCTGTTGTAAATATTTCCGCAATTTATTTTTAAAACTTAACCTGTTGATAGATTTCTTAATATCTAAAGGCAGCGCGTTCCAGAGAAGAATGGATTGTACGAAAAAGGAAGAGTGAATTATTTCAGAGCTAGGAGATGGACATGTAAGAAGACAATTGGATGCTGACCGAAGAGGTCGATTGTGAGACGTACATAAATACTGAAAATGCGAGTTTAAATAACTGGGTGCATTGGGACCATTCAGAAAGGCGAAAAGCGTATTTACAGTTCTTACATGTCTACGCTGCCGGATAGGTAACCAGTTCAAACGCTGCCGATGCTCAGATATGTGGTCGTATTTTCACAGATTGTAGACGAACTGAATGCAGTTATTCAGAAGACGGTCTAATTTGTTGAGCAGATCTGCATTCAGGTCGAGATAGCACACATCACCATAATCGATGACAGGAAAGATCAAGGTCTGGACAAGCATTTTCTTAATATCAGGAGGCAGAAAGTTCTTTAACCGGTAAAGAAACCGTAGTATCCCAGTTACCCGTTGACAGATGTTGGATACCTGAGACTGCCAGTTGAACGTCGAGTCTAAATAAAGGCCAAGATCCTTTACATTACTGCAAAATGGGACTATATTGTTGTCAAATATAACTGGGCGCAAATTAACTGTAGCCACTTTTGCTGTAGCCCTGGGACTACCTATAATGATTGCTTGGCATTTTGCCGGGTTAACTTGAATTCCAAACTGATCAGTCCAGGTTTTGACAGCAATTAGGTCTTCGTTGACTATATCTATAGCCTCATTTAAGTTATCAACACCAGCCTGAGCGTAAAGTTGAAGATCATCAGCATACAAATGATACGAACAGCGAAGCCGGTGAGTAATAAGATTAATAAAAATTGAGAAAAGGATTGGAGATAAGATGCCGCCTTGAGGAACACCAGCCTTTAGATTACACCATGAGGAGGAAGTATCTCCCCAGATAACCGATTGCTGGCGATCCTGAAGATATGAAGAGAAATTAAAAGCGTTGGAAAAGTCAATCAATACAAGAACAGTTAATTTAGTATCTTGTATGCCGGCTCTAATATCTCCTGTCAATTTAAGGAGAGCAGACACCGTACTGTGACCTGGTCTAAACCCAGACTGGAGAGGACTCAGGATTGAGTTCGTATGTACAAAACTGGAGAATTGTTTATAAACACAGGCCTCAAGCACTTTGGAAAGATAAGGGAGTATAGAGATTGGTCGGTATTGATTGGGAAGTGTTGGATCTGATACTTTGGGGAGTGGACGTACATATGCTTTGCGCCAAAGAGACGGGAAAGTACCAGTCATAAGAGAAGAATTAATAATATCAGTCAGAGGAGGGAGTATATAATCCAAAATAGTTATGATCATTGGACGACTGATGCTATCACACCCCATAGCATTAGACTTAATACTGCGGATTATCTTCTTTATATCATCTGAGGTAACAGTTGAAAAATTGAAACAGGTAGTACTAGATGTTGACAAACTAGTTAAATAAGCAATGGCAGGTGAGGCATCAAAAGGAGCAGAGTTGCTGTTTCCAGCAAAATGGTGATTAAGGTCGTCCAAAGTCAGTGCAATAGGAAGATCAGAGTGATGACCCTTACCGATACCAAGAGTTCGGAGAAACTTCCAAGTAGCGGCAGAAGAAGTCGAAGTGATATTGTTCAGAATGCGCCACGTTTGGCGTTTCGTATCATTTGATTACACCGATTTCTGGCAGACCTGTAAGCGTCCCAGTGGTCATCACTGCGTACCTTTCTGAATTTTTGAAAAGCACGGTCCCTCCGTCTCATAGCCATACGAATATCTTCAGACATCCAAGGGGCCGGCAAGAACTTTAGTTTAATCTTCTTAACTGGAGTATGAGTGTCATAAATGTTGTTTAAAATCTACTTGTGAAGCTGGCTGTACCATGGTCCATGATTGCTTTGAGTAAGTTTAAAATAATATTGAAACGGAGACTCCGCTTTTGTAGTGTATAACACCATCTCGCTCTCGCAGCGGTTTTAATATTGTTCTAAGCGATTATGTTAAGGCGCATAGTGCTCCCAATGACTTTGAGTCGATCGTCCCGCACACAGATTACATACGAGTGAGTGAGTGAGAGTAAGGGGAATATTTAAGCAAACCTTTACGCCTAAGATGAATTATTTAAATTAAAAATTAATAAAGGCGAATAAGAAAAATCTAAAAAGACCATCCGCTATATAGAATATTGTTCACTTTATTTATTGAAATCGAAAGTGTATGATTTAACCTAATATTTACGACGCGATTAGGTTTAAAGTTTTAAAATCGAGGCATGTTTGGGTCACATTTTAACCAAGTTTTAATTAATTTATCAAAAAATTAAAAATACCATCAAAGAATGCGTTGAATAATAACATATCTTTTTTAAATATTTTTTTATTCAATATTTATGAAGAGAACCGGTTTTTTCTGTAGTGATTTTTTTATGATTGACCCGACCCTACTATGCGCCTTAAGGGGCTGTTCGTTTCATAGACAAAGTGCCGGATCCCGGACACTGCGCTATTGCATAAAATGAATATAAAAAGGATCTTACACCGCAATGCAAACAGAATAGATTTGCCAAATATGATATGCAGTGCAGCAAGGTAAATAAACATACCTACTTCTTAAAAATCAGGCTATACTTAATCAATAAAAAATGTTTAGAGCACACTAGCAAATTGCAATGAGCAGTTGTCACATCCCGACTAGTATTATGAGTGCGGTGGTAACTCTGTTTTTCTGTATGTTACACTTCCAAGTCTAAACCACGATACCAATTTTCATATTGATATACAGATAGTTTAAGCCCTGAGGAAGGATAATTTCCCTAGGGAATGTGTGATATATTTCTCGCTAATAGTCATCGTGCATAAGATACTTGCTAGTGAGAGGGAATGCAAGGCTACGGACTCCTTTTGCGAGGATGTAATCTCGCAGAAGTAGGGAGCGGGAAAACGATTCCCACGCCGCTTCCCTCCGGCGCAGACGCTTGGGCGGTAGAAGGCGGGCCTATACAGCTCGTCTTCCATTCCATGACCGCCCGCTTGCAGAATAGACATGCGCAAATCATATCCTGTAATGGATTGAACCTGGAACGGTTACGGAACTATGTCCGTTATAGTTATCATGTTCGCGGAACTATGTAGTTCCTTTAGCTATCATGGGCATAGACAGGTTCAGTTCCATATCTATTTATAGTTTCAGTTCCATGATCCATTGGGCATTACGTTACGGTCCGTGTTATACTCGTAATCTTTACCATATACATTACCGTGTCTTTACATAGTATAAAATGAATTCGCTTCCGCTGTATGTTCGTTTAGATTTTTTAAACTACTCAACGAATTTTAAGGCAATTTTATTTTTTTATTATTGGGAACGGTCCGACTCTCCGACTCGCCGCTGTGATTCGTCGACATGTCTCAGTTCGGAGTCCGAACCGTCCGAACTTCGGACATGGACATGCACGAAACGACAGAATAGGTCCACTGAAATGGAACGTGAATAATAATAATATAATATATAAAAATGTTTTTTCAGCAATGCGCTTAACACCTGTCCCGTTTTTGTCCTCCGTCGTCGTTTATAAAACATAGAATTATCAATGTCACGACAGTGCAATAAAAACTTGAAATTTGATTTTTGTTTAATGTATTGAGTTATCTTAAAACTCGTAAAACAAACGTTGTAGTTAATGAGGTTAGCTATCTAATCCTGCGAGGTTACCGGTACCTCAAAGTTTACCCTGTATAAATAATGGGCGGTATGTTTTATCTATAATATTATTTTTCGGATGGCTTCGCGGACCACTTCGGCTGCATCCAGGGACCACCAGCGACCCGCGGACCACCGGTTAAGAGCCACTGCCTTAGAGCGAGTTAAATAACAACCAAACAACTACACTCCAAAATACAACGCGCTCCGGAATTCCACGCGGACAACTCGCGGGCAAAGCTAAGCGATAATAAAAAAGAACTATGACTTCGAACTGAATTTAAAATCAAATCCGCCAAAACTGGACATAATGACTCACGCTGGTTCAACGATCTTGGGTGCACTCGATGTGTGTATTTTTGTATCGGGACAAGGAAAAATGGGGACTAATTTAATTCGTGGACCGGTTTGAGGGTGTACAGTTAAGGACGAGACGATTAAGCCACACCGAGCTGCGTTAACTAGAAGGCGAAATATTCAAATTTACATTTGTCAAATTTTATTGCAACAATTTCGTGGAAATCACGACAAAACACCAATTAAATAATTATAAAGAGTTTTAAAATTTCAATAGTATTTTTATTTTCGGTGTAAAGATTTTTAACGAAATATTGTGAGGACGTATATAGCAAAAACACTTTATAGTCGTAGCTTTTATTACTTTATCATAAGCTCAAAAGTAACCGCTTGACTTGTAAAGGGATTTGTAAAGGGAATCAATATAGTATAAAAAATTAAATGTAAAAAAACCTTTTTAAAAACAAGCTTTTATTTTAATGCGCTAAAAAGAAAAAATAAACTTTTACACTAAAACTTTTACTTATAACGTCATTTCACATTTGGCACAATTTATATGACGTAAAAGCTTGTTGCGAGATTTACTTGTGTGTAGTAAGTAACTTAAAAGTACTTAAAAGAGTACTTTTAAGTACCTAAATACTCGTATTTACTTAGTTTGAAAATTGTAATGTATAATTTATTCACATCAAATTATTTAATTTACTTGCTTATCTCGCGACAAGCTTTTATGTCATATAAATTGTGTCAAATGTGAAATGACGTTTTATAAGTAAAAGTTTTAGTGTAAAAGTTTAATTTTTCAATTTAGCGCATTAAAATAAAAGCTTGTTTTTAAAAAGGTTTTCTTACATTTAATTTATTTTTTACTTTTTAGTTATCACTGGACACGTTTCTCAGTCTGTTCATCTCATTCAACGCACCATTGTTGCAAGGTCGTTTGCCGGAACGTCTATACAGAATTTCAGCTCAATCGGTTGAAAATATCTACTTCAAAATTGATTTTTTAAATTTAGTAGTACGCCATATTGGATAAATAGTGACATCACTTTATTTGTCAAGTTATTCTTAGCAAGACCTTTTATTTGATACCCATATTATAGGAGTGCATTAAAAATAATTGGTTCACCATCTTGGGTATGCCGTCATCTTGGATTTAGAATGACGTTACACAGGTAACCGTGCATTTTAATCCAAACTGTGTGGAAATCCAAACAAAATTTCAGCTCAATCGGTTAAAGATATCTACTTCAAAATCGATTTTCAAGTTTTAGAAGTCCGCCATATTGGATTAATAGTGACGTCACATTATTTTGCGAGTTACTCTTAGCAAGACGTTTTATTTGATACCCATATTGTAGGGGTGCATTAAAAATAAATGGTCCGCCATCTTGGGTATGCCGCCATCTTGGATTTAGAATGACGTCATACAATCAACCATGCATTGTCATCCAAACTGAACGTGTATACAAAATTTCAGCTCAATCGGTTAAAGATATCTGCTTCAAAATTGAGTTGCAAGATTTCACACCCGAACATACATACTTACATACTTACATTGCAAGTTAAATAAAAGCTTGTAATAGATACAAATGTAAAATGAAAAAAGCGTCGATGGCGTAGTGCGTAAGGCCGTTGCCATCCGATTGGGAGGTAGCGGTTCGAACTCCGCCAAGTACCAATTTGTCTTCAAATTTTGAACGTCATATGTACGTTTATTCGACGCTTTTACGGTGAAGGAAAACATCGCGAGGAAACCTGCACAACACCTTTGAAGAAAGAATTTCTTTACAGGCTGTGTGTGAAGTCGACCAACCTGCACATGGCCAGCGTGGTTAACTAAGGCCTAATCGCCCTAGTTTAGGGTACGCTCGAGCCCTTCGGTGGGGACGTATATGAACGGTTGATGAGATACAAATGTTAACAATTTCACAATTTAAAAGTAGGTTTTCGCCTGCGTGCACGGTTGGCCCCGTGTACGCCGCCGTAAGGCCCTCCGTCTGGGCATTGCCCTGGTGTTCTCGGGCAATCGCCCTTTGGGCTCGACCAAATGGTCGGGCTTGCTCGGGCGCGTTGGTAGTGGTGTCGGAGTGTGGACCTTACCACACGCGCCTATAAGGGCAGTGAGAACACCGACGGATTTTAGTGGGTAGGCCTGGTACTCTGCCGGGAGAGCCCCACACAAGCTCGCCGTCTAGCCAACGGCGGGTACGATGCGGTTACGCATTTCCCCCCGAAAAAAAAGGCTTACTTAATCACTCGTTACACACGCGTCGAATTAGCACCTACACAATGTTCGCCTGCATTATTTGACAAATTATAATTTCCTCAAAGGTTAGACTGCGACTAGGTACTCAGGTAACTTAGGTCAATAAACCACGTTAAACTTTTTCTTATTGCGAGTATAAAATCATGTTACTTGATTATAATCCATCTATATATCATCTAATAATAATATATCTCAAAAAATACTTGAAAAATAGCCGCCTTGAAGTAGCTTAGGGCAAGATTGAAACCCAACAAATTGCAACAGGTATTACACCTTCTTAGTTAATACATCGTGATAGAAAATATCTTTTTAAAATTTTGACAACACGTCTGAAAAATAGATATTCATAATGTATATGTAAGTTAAGTTAAAGTGGGTTATTTTATTTACTATCCGCGTCGGATATAGAGTTAAGGAGGCTACATAAATTCACACATACAAAATTCGTCCCATTCTTGTATTTACTTTATTAAATACCAAATCTTATGTGCAGTTATATTAAGTAAACAAAAATAAATGTTAAATTAGTCGACACGTGGAGTGTAGAGCTTGCCCTTAAACAAATGCATTAAATAAGAAATGATTCATATTAATTAGTGTCAACGTGTCTGCAGGATTCTTTCCTCGTTGTATATTAAGCTTATTACTATCTGCTGTTAAATTGCGGTTCATAATTTATTATCAATGTCCAGATTGTTTAAGCAACAGAAACAGGAATTCATGTTATTTTTACTGATTCGTGCAGTAAGCTCCCATTCAACCTTTACACTTACACTACGAAAATGGCCACTATTACGTGCGACATAAGAACGGTTTAAAGGTCAAATAGTAGGTACCTATAGCTTGACAAGGAGCTTACTGTACATCTGGGAGAATATATATAGGGTTTTTGGTCAATACTCTATCAAGCCGTAACCTATCCATGTTTACATGTTATAATATAAAAGTTAAGGCATCATTGAAAATTCGAAATTGTGAAATTAATTTTCAAATCCCTCATACATAAAAATAGTTGGGTCTGTGAAAAAAAAATGTATGGGGAATTAGAAAATTAACTTTACAATTTCGAATTTTCAATGACGCCATATTATTATCTTTTATATGAGTACTGACCAAACATCTTGTATACAAAGTTAAGAAATTAAAACCGTCTTCGAAAACACAAAAAAAATCTGAAATATCAAAATAGTACACACAATATAATATTTATATATTTATGTCGGTGACAAGTGACGATGGAAGGCTTAAAAAATGTAATAATAAGTTAAAATTTGGCACCGACTTCAAAATTAAATTTGTAATTATTTTTGTAGAATATTTTTCATATTAATCTTTTTAGTCAATTTATTACCAACTCACCGAAGCAACTTGAAAGAATATTACTAAGAGTCACACACAACGTGCCTATTTAAAGAACTAAGCTCTAACTCCCAAAAGTCCTATGATCGCAACATCATGCAGTTCTAAATGCAACCTCTCACTGCGGCTTTGAAATTATAAGCGTTCACGGAAGGACTTGCGAGTGCGAGTTAGTTTTCGGCGGCAGGCAAAAAGAGCTATTAATCAAAATTCAGTGGGAGATTTGGTAATATTAAGCATAAAAAAAGTCGATCTGTTTGTCTCTTTTATATGAAGTTTTTCAGAAAATTTAAACCATTACAACCTCACATATTTCTCGTAGAATTATGCATAGTTTTTAGATTGTATTTTGTATAAAACGATAATTCGTGATCAACCCCACTAGGCGCCTTAATAGCGGACTTTGATTGACGGCGCGACCTCCAGCAAAGTCATCTGCGGTAATGGCGCCGGCGCAGCCTTGGCTCGCATTTCCTGAGCGGTGACATTTGTGGTTTCCAAAAATAAAAACAAAAGATTATCGCACCTGCCTAATGCCGGATCACATCACATTTACGTAATGAGGAAGAGTTGTAAACTAAACACGGCAGTGATTCGTTTGATGATTGTGTCGGGTATGACTTAAATAGCAATTTTGTTGATTCGGACATACCCAGCAGTACTTTACCAAGAATACTTAGTAAAATAACAGTCGTTTTTAGAAATTGAACTATTAAACAATCGAAAATCTTTAAAAAATAAAAATTGAAATAGGTAATTTCATTTGCAAAAAAATATCATCAAGTTCCTATATCAAAAAGGGTTTATATGTACTAATTACTTCCACTCGTCTACCCTGGTACCTCTATCTAACCTTTTTCTTCCGCCAAGCAGCGTTGCATGATTGTATTGCTGCCGCTGTGTCCTGGGTGGTTAAAATCAAAATATTAAATAAAAAACTGTTCTCAATCGTATTGTTTTACCCATTCAGGGCGACATTTAGCTAATTTTTTTTGTACTCAACAGGGAAACTGTTGGCTTTCATCTCACTCGATTGACAGTGACGATAAGGCCGCAGATAGAAACCACCTTCATCTGGATTCCTCAACAATTGGGATGATGACTGAATTCAAATTTTTACGTCTCGTCATTAAATATTAAAATACCGTGGAAAAAGATGCAGTCCTGTGAAATTAGAATTAAAATCGGCTCAGTAATACATTAGATACAAGCATTTTAAGTTGTTAATTTGAAGGCGATTAGACAGAGAGATCCGACATCAACCGTGACGTCATTGTTGAGTACGGCCATATTAACTCCTTGTAAATTGCCGTTTTGCTAGAAAGAGATGGAGAAAAATCTTTAATACCTTTGGTTGTTTTTATAGTTATTCAAAAACCGATTTTTTCTTTCTGTTTATTATTTGAAAAAGCTTCTATTAAAGCAAAAAAAATTTTTTAGTCATCTAGCCAATTGAGCCGGACCTGGCTATCCTACCTCTAATTGTCGGAAAACAACAATGTTATTAACAGTGTTATTATAGCAACAGTAAAATGTGGGAAATATTGTCGACGGTGTACGAGTTAAATATTAATTAGTCTCTGCGAAAAGAGATAGAACTATAAAATCCCTTTCTCTTTATCAGGGGTTCTCAACCTTTTACCCTATGCGCCTCACCCAACATTATGTTAAAATACTACGCCCCCCTAGGGTCCGAAATGGGAAGTCAAAATCAACAGTAGGTAATCAACTAAGAAAAGTAAAACATACAATTAGTGAGAACACTGTGGCTGCACTTTATTAACCAATTGGTGAATCCTTGGCTCCATAGTAATCAGTCCACAGCGAAGATCATTTTCCTCAATATACTTTATACAGATTAATTCTGAAGCCGCTCGCTGCCCTTGGTTCACTCTACGCCCCCCAAGTGGGGTGCGCCTCATTGGTTGGGAAACCCTGCTCTATATTCTTTTTACTCATTGTTCCAAAATGTTGCGAATCATTTCAAAGGTATGGCTGAAGTAGCTGTATAGTGCGCATATACACACGGCGACATGAAAAATTTTACTCACTGACTATGAGCAAACTAACTATTTACTCACTGATTATGAGTCTGCCCTTTTGTTGCTTGTTATTGCGGCGTGTTTCGTAGTACAAGGTAACGCTTGCTGTGCTGTTAACTGTACCATCTGTGCACTATTGTATTGCTTGTGCAGATTTTATATTAACGGCCAGTTGCTCCAGGTTTTACTTCGTAGTTCTTACCTAACTACAATTTCGTTAAACGTCATACATTCGACGTTTTTACGTTTAAAACTTTTTTTACAATTCATTGGAGAAACGCTGCCCACCAGATGCTTACCACCCATGCTACAGTCGCATTGAGTACAAGGCTTCGTCTCAATATTTGCAGATTTACAACCCCTTCAACAAGGATCACAATGTATGTTGTCAACTTATGTCAAAAGTTGGTCACAGCTATGTCCCTCTTATGTCAAAAAGTTGGTCACAACTATGTCCCTCTATCTCAAGTCACAGTACTCAGTAATTTCTTCTCCCCTGGTATGTCTGAAAGCAGTGGTTCTTAACCTTTTCGTGATGTGGCACCATTCTACAAAATATCTGTCGAACAACGGACCACCAATTGTTTGGATCATGATACGATATACACGGTGTTTCATAATAACCAATAAATAATTAATGCGTTATCTAAAACTAATTATTAAATTGTGTTTACCCGTAATGTCATTCAACCCAAAATTTTCATGTAAATTATAGACATGATGATGATACTATGATATACATGAAAATTTTGGGTTAAATGACATTACGTGTAAACACATTTTAATAATTAGTTTTAGATAACGCATTGATTATTTATTGGTTATTATGAAACACCGTGTAGATTGATACGGTAATCGAATAAAAGATTATTCTATCTATACTATTTTTGGGTGGCTTTGAGGGCTACTAAGGGTGCTAACAGGAATCACCAGTGGTCCGGGCACCACCGGTTACGAACCTTTCTTACCCTTTCTTAACCTTTCTTACTGTCTTTAAGGATAATAATAAACTAAAGAATCGGTGAAACCGGCTGCTTTTTTCTTGTTAGTTAAAAGAGCTCGTTACTTTGTGTAAGTACTTGCCGAGTTGCTTCCAGTTTACATACTAAAAACAACGTTTCTAAAACCTCAAAGAAAATGTCCGAATCGAAAGACCACAGAGCTCTACATGGTAACGTTTTATTAATTTAATTCATCGACAAAGTTAGCACGCTCGATTTAACTCGCTCAACTTATATCCGATTGCTGAATTACGTCCGCAAAGGAATTAGCGTTTAGCGCCATTGATTTAAAGTTTGAAGTTGCACTTACAGAGATCTGAAGATGGCCCATGATCGGGATTATAGAGAAACACTCTGTCATCGCTATAAATTATAGAATAATCTTGCGCACTTTCGATTTTAATCTGCTTTCCTATTTCGGCACAATTTGGATTGTATCTTTGATGGTTGATGAATGGTGTGATTGGTGTGTCTGTGTTTGGAGTGATTGGTTGGTCTTGATATTCAATGCGTTTCGATGTTTTATTGTATTGTGTGGTAGATTTTTAGTGTAGTAAAACATCTGCTTATATTTAGTTTAAAAGTTAGTAAATAGCATATATATTTACTCTTCCTACCAAGTATGAAATGCGGAAACAGTGAAAACAAAAAAAAAACCGACCCAATCTTTAGGCTAGTATTTAAGGTCAACTGTTAAATAAGTATTCTGTGAGGTAACCAAGAAAAATATATTTTAGGTTAATAAGAAGATAAGTATAATGCACTAAGAAAAGATTTTTTAAAATTCACCCTCTAAAGGGTTGAAAAAGGGCTCCAAAGTTTGTATGGGGAAACCAGATTATTTGCTCTATTTTAAACGAAACTTCATATGAGTACTCCAATCAATAAATAAGTTAACACCTGTTTCAGGATTTTCCAAATTTCAACCCCTAAAAGGGGGATATGGGGTGTCAAAGTGTGAAAATTGATAATATCAACGAACAGCCCAACCCACTGGGCCTAGAGATTCCAAATTTGGCACGTAGGTTCCTTATGAGGTGAAGGGGTGCACTAAGAAAGGATTTTTTAAAATTCACCCTCTAAAGGGTTGAAAAAGGGCTCCAAAGTTTGTATGGGGAAACCAGATTACTTGCTCTATTTTAATCAAAACTTCACATGAGTACTCCAATCGATAAATAAGTTAACACCTGTTTTAGGATTTTCCAAAAATTTTGGATTTCCATAAACTATCTCACTGCATATGAGTTTATATCAATACGAATATTATAAAGTGAAAAGATTTGTATTTTCGTATATTATGTATTTTTGTTTGTAATGAATAAACTACAAAACTACTAGACTAGTTTTAAAATTCGTTCACTATTATATAAAAATCCTACATTATCACTGAGTCACATAGGATACAGGATTGTTTTCGTGCAAAAAAAAAAAAACAAAAAAATGCGGGCGAAGCTAAGAGCAGAAAACTAGCTTTTTCTTTAAATTTTAATATATGAATTTGGATTAATTGCGCTTTGGCAGAGGAAACAAAAATTTCACACGACAAGACTGGGTAATGTGACTTGACATCTTATCTCACAAGTTGGTAACGTACACTTGCATCTCGTCATTGTGGCGGTTGTACACTCGCAAGTCTTACAGGAACCACGTGGACTATAGGCGACTGTAGCCCACTTACCATCAGGTGGGCAGGCTGCTTGTTTCACAAATTTGTTGGATAAAAAAAACTTTCCGTGTTGCTATCTAAAGTTGTCATGGCTTAAACATAATGCTGTCTCCATCTTTCCTTGTTGACGCAAAATTATGACTAACGTAGTTAGACATTTTTTAAGGCAGATCTGTTACCTATGTTGTCGTTTAATTGGTATGTTGTTCTAAATGTCAACATATATATATTGACGTTTAAAATATGTCATACGTCTAACAACATTATGAACAACAGGTATATCTGTAAAAGTATCACAAAACATTTTTTAATTTGATTGTGTCATTCTAGCACTTTTTTTTTTCAACGGTACTAGATATCCCAAAAAAATTTAAAATCATTAAATAATATATATAACACCGATGTAGGTTGATTCGACATAAATTGTCTTGACTCTCCTCCACCCAATATTGAGAACGGACAGGAGTTCGGCGCAATCTGAGGAAGTTGCTCAGAGCCACCATAACAGTAATTCAAGTATTGTCTACAAGAACAAGGCTGATTAATTTTATGGGGCCTGATACCGCCGAAAAACTGCTAGCACCGTGAAGGAAGTTCACATAATAATAGCTTATACAAATTCTTGTTGAAGATTATCCAACGTAATTTCTCTGGAGGAACAACCTCAATAAAAATAACAGTGTAGGAAACGACACGATGACGCAACGTAACCGTTACGTCACGTTACCGATGAGCTGGAATAGTACTAGCTTTTTTCAAGGGGCTAAGCTGAATAAGCCACCCACTTGGGTATGCCGCAGATCTGCCGGCTGCCCCCGTAACATGAACACCGAAACACGATATGATAAAACTATAATCGATATGAACTGTCAAAATATGTTGCATATAATGGCTTCCTTGAAATTTTATCGACATTAACATATCAATAATACCCAAAATAACAATACCAATATCCAAAACATACTCAAAACTTCAAGATACCCGAAAAATCCTAACTTTTTGTTAATATCGATATATCGCTTTATCGTATTGTGTTTCGGTGGTCATGCTCCATTCCCTGCTATATATCTATTATGGCTATACATTGCTATGGAATATTCGCTATACATAGGTAAAGCTTCCCGCCCTATGGAGGGCATATCGGTATCATCATTTTAGCCAAGAGACGTCCACTGTTAGACATAAGCCTCTCCCAGGGATCGCCACACTGATCAGTTATGTGCCTTCCGTTGCGTTCTGCGATACGCGGTCGCTAATTAATGAACTTCCGTCCCCAATGGTCGTTAGTCCTGAAAGGGATATGTCCTGCCTAATGCCACATAAGGTTGGCAATTCTTTGGGATAACCCAAAGAATTGCTATTCAGTGACTCTAGATTTTCTGCGGATCTCATCATTTCTGATGAGATCGCGTAGCGAAACCCCGAGCATAGCTCTCTCCATTGCTCTTTGAGTGACCCGTGTTATGACACCCATTGTAAGCGGCCACGTCTCAGTGCCGTATGTCATCACTGGCTATACGTACGAATTAAAGACTTTTGTCTTAAGACATCGGAATTCCTAATTTACCGAAAAAAACCCCCTGGGAGAGGCCCAGCACTCTTTGTGAACTTCAAACGTTGTTATGTCATGTGCTATAAAATATAGGTCCCAGTGACATTCTTGTTTAAAGTATGGGTGACAAAACTGACACACAAACATACGTCTAATTCGATGCCGAGCGGTTACCGTAGACCAGCGTCACTTCGACCGGGAGAGCCCCACACTTTGCCCCAGGTTGACCACGTCGTCAACCAGGCCAAGATGGCCCGTGTCATCCTGCGCCCGGTGTTGGCATCCCGGCTGCCACTGCGTACGAAACTGATGGTCTACAAGTGCTACGTTCGTTCGTGGCTCACCTACGCCGCCCCAGCACGGTATGCGTTGAGCTCCCCGACCCAGCGTTCCAGACTGCAGGTGGTCCAGAACGTCTCTCTCCGTCCTCTCTCCGAACGCGGGGCGCTACGTCAGAAATGACGTCATTGCCCGGGACGTTCGGATGCCGACGGTGGAGCAGTTCGTCGCCCATCTGGCGCGTCGAATGTTTGACAGCGCCGACAATGGGCCCCACCTCTACCTCCACAACATTGCTCCTTCTGTTCCCAGGCCTCCAGACTCTTCCGGACGAGCGCTGCCCCGCGACTTGTTGTTGCCCGGGGCGGAGACAGACCGTGACCTACCATCGTCACCACCACCATCACCAGCTGCATCCCCACGACGAGGCGACCCACCCCGGCCAAGACTCCGCTTCGTCAGCGACTTCGCTGACGACGCCACCACCTGACCAGACCTCGTGTCGCTTATGGCTTGTAGTCTGCCGCGGGACCCACCGCTCGCGCGCGTGACTCGCCTAAGCGACACCACCACCGGACATGACAACCACCACCTATCAAGACCAATGGCCCCCTCCTCCCCCCACCGCTCCTCCGGGCGCAGAGTAAGCCGCGGCCTGCTCGCCGGCGTTCGCTGGGCTTGGGACAAGCCCCTAACTCGGTGTGCTTACCGCGGAGGGCCGTGCATCGATCCCGGAGTCGCAGCATAGGGGGGTGGCGAAGAGGGGCCCGTCACTCGTGACGTGCCCAACACCGGCGAACTACTGCTCGCCGAAAAGATGCCCGGGCAAGGGACGATCAAATGCCCGAAGCCCGCACCCGCCCATGGCGGACGAAACCCTGACTGACTGACTGACTACCCCACACAAATTCGCCGTCTAGCCAACGGCGGGAACGGTGCGGTTACGCATTCCCCCCGAGAGAAAAAAAAGGGACACTTCGACCGAGTTCGATTTATCAAAAATGCCAATGACAATCGTCATCATGGATTTGCAAATAAAAAAAGTAAGCTACGATAAAATTAATATCTTCTAAGCTCGCATTCTGAACACATGAACATTGTAACCATTCCGATGTGTTTGCAAAGATTGTAAATACGAGTATCCGTGATAAGTATAGCTGTACTGAGGAAATAATCCGACTTTCTCAACAAAACGTATGAAATGTCAACCTAGTAGTGGTAAGTAATATGTAAATAGCTCCAACGTGAACAGAGCAGGAACAGATCAGTGCTATGGTTCGCCAGCTCACCGCATTTTCTGCGTTTCTCATGCGGCAGATAATGTTACTTTACTATTTCACAATCTGTTAGGGAAACAAATTTTGATCATGTGTACCAACCGGCCTATTAATTCGATAAGAATGATAAGAATTACGTCATATCACTTCCATTTTTTCATTCACGACAGGGATAAGCTTGATTAAATCAATTATGAATTATTTGACCGCGAATATTATAATAATATATGATAAGTCAGTTATAACGCCTACATAGATGGAAGCGAATCCCCATGGATTCCTCAAAAACAGAGAAGAACTGGCTATCTTACCATATATTATCATATATAATTATTGAAACAGAGACGTAGCTTGCCATACAGGGGCTCAGCAGTTAAAGTCGACGACCTTTCTATATGAAATTCACGAAAAATTTTTAGCGTACCTACGCCAGGAGTTATGTATTTAAGGGTTCAAGAGACGGCTTAAGTCCTGCAATATTTAGGGATTTTCCTTCAACGAATTCATGATTTGGTGGAATTTACGGATCCCTTGTATCGAAGTTGGATTTGCTAGCCCCAAGACCAGACAGTCATTACATTACAATGTAATTTACCAAAAAAAATCCAGCATGATGATAAATAGGTCCAATTTTTGTGTTTCTAGTAGGTACACCAATAGTTTATAATATGGATTAATATACAAGATGCTTCGAATCCCGATTCGGAACTCAACACAGGTGAAGTTATTACAGGCAGAAGTTTGATTATAAATAGAAACTGACAAAAACGAGTCACAGCAGAAAACTAAGCGAAACGTGATCTCTTCATAAGTCAACGATTACATTACAGCGGACACCGATTTCATTCCTGCTGCAAAAACAACTATGGCGTATCATATTTTCCGATGTGGACAAAAAGCTGCAGTTATGAATAAATCATTTACAAACCCATTGAAAAAGTGAAATACTACGGCGGATTCTTTGATTTCAAACGTTTGCCTTTTTGTGTTGCTGTAAAATGATTCGCAGCGAAAACAAGACCGTGGTTGCATTTTTTTATTTACTCAACAGACAGTAAGTATTTAAATAATTTGTGTGTTTAACTTCATTCAGAGCAGATCACGTAACATTGCAATTTAGCTCAGCGATTGTGGTCTATTGAAACTGAGCATGGAAAGGAACTTTGAAACAAAATCCTGATGTCTTCTCGTAGAAGGTTTAATTTAATAGACTGATGGCTGCGTAGTGCGTACTCTACAATACGTAGAGTACATGTGTCGTCTCTTTCTTCCCGTGGATATCGTATGAGTCGACTAAAAGCCGGTCCGAACAGATCACACACACATCACATCCGATCCGTCATAATTCCAGCACAGTACTGCCACCGTTATAATTATTCTTTTATACATTCTCTACGAACGTAACCACACCTGCCCCCTAACCATGATCGCTTAAAATAATATTAACACCACACTGAGAGCGGGATGGCGCGATACGCAGCAAGAGCGGTGTGTTTGTTTTAATATTGTGTTAACCTTGCTACAAGCGATCATGTTTAGACCCCTAGTAAAGAGTCCAGCGTTCTTCTGATCTGCTAATATTTGCTCTGTCTGATTGACGTTCATCGAGAATGTTTTTCATTCATTCATCACAACTAATATACGTCCTCACCGAGGGGCACGAGCCTACCCTAACTTATGTTAGGGCGATTAGGCCTTAGTCAAACTACGCTGGCCCAGTGTGGATTGGTTAAGGAGCGTCGGTGTCGCCTGTGGCCTCGGCACTGGACTGTGCCCCCAGTAGAATCAGGAGGCCCGCGATCGATCCTGCCATATACCAATGTGTTTTTCGTTTCACGAATTTCATATGAACATTTATCTGACGCTTCTGCGGTGAAGGGAAACATCGTCAAGCAACCTACATACATATGCGAAGAAATTCAAAGGTGTATGTATGTATGTAAAGTCGACCAATCCGCACTGGGCTAAGGACTTTGACTAAGGCTTAAAACACCCTAACTTAGGGTAGGCTCGACCTCTCGGTGAGGACGTGTATGAGGAGTGATGATAAAATCCAGACGATGTTTGACAGCGAGCAGTGTTTGACACCGACACCATAATGATTTCTTGTAAAAATTCTATAGAACATTTTCCCAAACAAATTTTCGAAATGAAACATAGCAGTTGCAAGAAAACTCGGGAGAGCTTTTCTCACGATGTTACTAGTATTTATTTGCGATGACAGGAAACACATCGAGAGACACTTTCTATCGAACAGCTTTAATTTGACAGTAATGATGGGCTATTAACCAGGAGTGAGTCAAACGTTGATCTAATCTAATTAGTATAAAAACAGTTTGTGTAGGCTTTCGTTCTTGGTCACATCTGTTAATGAAATGTATTACAAATTAATTTCATATTACAAAGAAGCAAATAACTATATTAATCATAATATTTACCTTTGTTTGCCTATAGGTTGCCTTTTTGCAATTTGTGTTTTATGTACTGTCCTGGTTTGTGTTATTTAATCAAAAGCAAAATCAAGTGTTTCAATCTTTTTATCTACATCTTAATACATATGCAATTCAAATCTAATGGATGTATCAATATCCAAACATGCGCTTAAGGGTGTCCATTTGTCCGGCACGCTGAGTACATTCTGCGCTCACGCATAGTACCGTAAACAAGTCAATTAACCTAAAGCACACGAACATTGAGAACTCCTCATCAAAAAGTGGATTCGAGCCATATACAGATTTTCTAGGGTCAATATCATATTTTTTGCTACGACAGCTATCCATGAGATGCGATAAGCACAAGTGGTATTCGGATTTGAACCGTGTCTTAATAGTATAGATACTACATTCGCATGTGGTTGTATTTCTTCACGTACCAATGCGGTTTCCTGTGGCAATACGGACTTTCCACTGCTCTCTTTACTTACATACATCTTAAAGTTTGCTGTTAGTTAGTACCAAGTTTGAAGGTTAAGATTAAGCTTTTGCGATGTCGACGTATTATTTATTTGTTTTAACCGATGTATTGTTTGAGCGTCGGTGGCGCTGTAGACTTTGCACTGGCCTTTTGATGGAGGTCCGCGGCTCGGTCCTGCCATGTACCAATGTGTTTTTCGCTTTTCAAATTTCATATGTACATTTGTCCGACGCTCCTACGACGAAGAAAAAGATCGTGAAGCAACCTGCATACATATGCGAAGAAATTCAGAGGTGTATGTATAGTCGACCAATCCGTACTGGGACAGCGTGGTTGACTAAGGCTTAAAACATCCTAACTTAGGGTAGGTTAGAGCCCATTGGTGAAGACGTGTATGAGCTGTGATGATAAAACCATGTATAGCTAACTTAGCTTAAACGAGATAAGACTATAGCGTTATCACTCATAAGTTGCATCCGCGTGTATTTCCTTCAAAACTAGATGCTCATTTTCGTCAAAGTTCCATAACATGTTGCTAATTTGCCTATTCATAATTTTAAAAAACATGAAGAGTTATGTTTACAATAAATATTTCTCATATGTCTCTAACTTATTGAGGCATAAGAGAAATATTTATTGTTAATGTCGGTACTGCTGATAAGGATGATATATTTCTTGCACTCAATCCTCTTATTAGTTAAATACGTCCTGAATGGGCGGTAGGTAAAAAAAATGGACGATTCGAAAAAGCTTTTATCGAGATGTATTTGAATGAAGATTATTTGGATTTTGACGTCTACATATATCACAGAAGACCGCTGTTGTAATGTTATATTGTGTGCCTTTGAGGTCATACACATTTTAGAAGTTGGCAAAAGCTAGGACTTAGAATGACATACACTGTTATAACGCTTTTTTAAGTTTTTACTAGCCTTATTTTTTAGTTTTTACTAGCCACGATACTGAAATTGCCTAAATCGCTAGTCATAATTAGTTCTCGAGACTTTCGTCTGACGTGAGTGGCGCTTTAAATCCTTACAAAAATGCATACATTACATACTGGTGTCATATACATCAGTTGGTCAGTTTGTTTGCAAGGAAACTAGTGTAGAAAAAGAGCTTCATCCGAGATGGCAACGCAATATCTCATACACCACAAGTCTTATTTTCTTTGAGATAAAAATCCCTAAATAAATAAAGATTAAAAAAAACAAGTCTTATTTACAAGTGGATAAACATCAGCATGACCACGAAAATCGTCTGGGTACCAAAGTTTGAGTCGCCAAATAATAGAAATCTTGTATTGTGTCAAAATTCGGAGCGGCGTCGTTTCGGACAGCGGCGAGCGGAGCGGACGTGTCCATATTTCACAATCAAACACCGTTACAATTGTAAAACAAATTGGCGAAGTCACGAACTCGTGCGACCGCGGCGACCTTTCCTAGGACCCTCTTTCACGCAAAATTTTTATATTCCAATGTCAATAACTGGGAAAATAATGAACCGGGTCAGACGAGCAATCGCAATGAACCGGGTCAGAGCAATCGACTTTATCACGGGTGAAATAGATTCGTTTGCCGGTCAAACTCCGAAGTGACCGCGTCTAAAGATTTGATATTTACGTTTACCGGGCCTAAGAATTTAAAGCGCTTTTGAATTGTGATTCTACGATACCTACAGTTTAAGTTCAATATGGCAATGAGGAGATAAACCGATGAAATACTGATGAGCAATCTGATGTAGATTAAATAACTGTTACAGTAAATGTCAAGTTCAATGCCACTTGGTTAAAGGAAGAATATTGATACAGATACAAGGGATTTCTTTTTAAAAGCATCTAGCGTTAATTTTAATAAGCAACTGATATTATAGCCAATGGGTTTTTTGATGAAGTATAAAATAATGATGAGCTATTATGATCCTATTACATATAAAGGATGAATGCATTCGAAATGTGATGCTGAAGGAAGCACACAAATGTCCCACACAGTTAAAAGTGGAAACATAGCCACTGTATGTCTACAACGCATCTTATTTTATTCCGGTCACATATACGCAGAGGAGACGAAAGTCAGAAAAAACGTGTCATTGTTGGCGTTGACGAGGGAGAATATCAAGGGTAAACGACCCATGATGAAGATGAAGAAAGTTTTCTCATCAAATAGATATCAGCAGATGATAAGAGCGACAGCGGATCGGAACTTGTGGAGGAAGATTGTCACATACTGCAGATTATCTGACCACAATCCTCCTTAATGATGGAGTGGTTAGAGAGAGAGTGAGTGATGATACTTAAGCTTGACTACTTAAAATGAAACCCATTTTGAGCTTTACTTGAAACTGAAGAAGGTACTCTTTACATATACTCTACAAACAAAATTGGTTCTTCTTGAATGGTTGGTGTATGTAATAGTTTTCTTTTTCTAACAAAGAAGAATCTTTAGCTAGTTAACGTGGGTTAATGACTTGGAAAAGTACAGAAAAAAAGACGACCACACAAATTATTGCACCGTCCTCATATACCACGTCTAAAATTCTAGTAACTGAATGACCCGGTCGCAAAAACTATGCAGGTCGTTGTAATTTGAATAATACACCAAAATCCATACTAATTTCTTGTGGCGACGTATTGCAGAACCAGGCCAGTGTGGCTCCGCTTCCCTCCTATTATGCGACTGAGCCGCCACACGTACTCGAAGCTCTACATTCAGCGCTACACCTCAGGGAATAAAGCCTTTTCAGTCTCGCCTCTTTGACGTTAAAACCGTCAAGGTTGCTTCTGCGTGGAAACGTGAGCTGAGCTTGCAACCTACTTTAAAACACTAGATTTTAAAATAAAGTCTCATTCTTATCTTAAACATAAAAAAATAATGATAATATTTTTTAATGAATTAATATTTTTTTAGCTAACGTGGCAATACTTATTCTTTTAAATAAAATTTCATTTAATATATGCGGTTTAGTGTTCCAAAAATTTGCGGAATAAATAGGTTAGGTTTAAAGGTCTTGTCCATTATTTTGTTTCTATTTTCTTCGTCTTCATAAGGATACGATAGATAAATAGAGAAATGGAAATTAAATCATATAATAGTGATGTAGTACAAACCGGAAACTGAAAGTCTAGTTCACTACCTAGTGTGGGGGCCCGGTGATTCTGGGATACAGGCGTTTGTCTGCCTACTTCATACAAAGAAGTGCCTTAGGTTAAATTAAGGTGGGACCAGATGGTCTATAGATGCAGATGCAAACAGGACCATTTACGAGACAGCGACGTATTACAAACGAGACATTGTGCTAAAAATGCATAAAAACACTCACCGCCACAAATGACGTCAGCCAGGTTGGTCTGCACGCATTGGTGCGTGATCGCGCCATCCCGAACGGTGGTGATCTCGCCGTACAGCTGGTGCAGCGCCTCCTGGTCCGACATCAGCATGGTGCGCGGCGACGGGCACTCCTCGTCCAGCCCGTTCTGGTGGCGAGACGAGGACCGTGACCGCGAGCGTCGTCGCCTAGAGTCATTACATTGATGAGAACATGGCCGCAGGAAATCGAACTTGAAGATGTGTCACTATTGAGGTCTTTATTCTAATAAAACATCGCGACGTTATCACGTGAGTACAAGCTTCATAAGAGTGAGACTAGATGATGTTGAACGGTTTCCGTAGCCTATGGACCCTTACAATTATACTTGTTCGTTTAGATATGCTATGGCGCCACGATTAAACTATGTATACTATCTACGAGTACCTCAATCATTCGACTGAAATAATGAAGTTTTGTCTGCAATCATTTATGAGGTAAAGGATCTTCTCCAGACGGTCTATATTAGAACTAGAAATGCCTTACTTTTCTTGAGTGTGACGAAATAAAAGATTTAGCTAAATTTTTATAATAGTCGAAAAATGTATTAAGTAAGCCCATATGCCGTTATTGTTTATACATTAAAATGCTTACCTATCGAAGGTTCTTCTGATGCATATTCATTGCGATTTGATGTTAAAGCTTCATTATTAATGAGTCTCTGAGACCTTCACATCATCAGCACTCCAAAATAATAGATTGATCCGGTCGTAATAGACGAAATGTGGTAATTATAAATTGATTCGACCTCACATATTTTGAAATGCCTCCTACGACAGTGCACTAAGTGAACGGAAGAAAAATGACTTTTTAAGAAGTTAGAAGGACGTGTAAGTGCAAATAATATCAGATACTTTTCGTAAAGGTGTATGTATTACTCCCACGACCATGTTGCAAAACTTTATAGGAACCGCACTCCTTTTGTGAGAAATACCAAGGTTTGTGTTGCTTCAGTATTATGATAATGAATCTGCAATTCATTGGGAGGTCTAAGACAAAATTACAAAACACCTTGTATATCCATAGTTTATTTAATTTTATTGAGTTTCCATTTTGGATGTAACAAGTATTATTTTTTACCGACTTCAAATAACGAGGAGGTTCGATGTTCGACTGTATTTATTTTTATGTTTTACCGATTACTCCGCCATTTGTAGGCCGAAAAGTTATTTTTGTACTCGAAAGAGTATACTTCTGAACTGGTTCCATTGTCACCAAGACATGATCTGATAATGTAATCCCAGGAAAATCGAGGGAAACCTTTAAATAACTTATAGGTTAATCTTACCCTCACTCGTTACGATAACTGTTTTTGTTATAGTTTCAAATTATGGCCATAATATCACATATATCTACGTTCATATACAAAATTATATGGCCATATTGGGGTAAGATGATGGTGGAATCAGACAGCTTAAAAATAACCTATTTAAAACTAAACCGTGTTCTGGATCTGTACTGTGAACTTTTTGAACCAGACTACATTAATCCTACATAAAGACCAAAAAAAATCGAAAGTCAACACAACACCACATTTTTTAATTTGATGTCGATACGGATGATGATGATCATGAGTTAAAATTTAGCGCCGACTTGAAAATAAAAACTGTGAAGCTGTATGTATTCTTATATTATTTTTGAGTTTTTGTGTTTTTGAAGTCGCTTCCTATTTTTTTTTAACTTTTTAGTGTATTAAATATCAGCCCACGGAAGTAACTTGAAAAAGTAAATTGAGAACATCCTCCTTTTAGAGAAGTCGATTAAAAAAGGTGGACATCGTATAGAAATAACAAACTAAAGTTCTTAAAAAGTCTTTCGAAGTAAGTTGAAGTAAGTATTTAAAAGTAACAGCATTTGAGAATTCATACGCAATAATCATTTATTTCCAAAACTTTTAAATAGTAAGTAGCGTATTAAGTCTAAATACTTAAAACTTTATATTTATATTATTTAAATTAAGAATAAAAAGAAAAATTCTGTTTATCGGAATGCTAAACAATTACAAATTTACGGATTATGTTCTTATTTGTGAGTGGGCGAGCCATTATCCGATGCGTTTCAAGAGCAGTTGTTGCATAAAATATTGTTAGCAGATTTTAAGAAATATGTATGTGTTATCAGTTGGAAGTTGTATAGGTATAATAAAATAGTTTATAATTTTTAATGTATGTATGAATGAACACGAATATGATTGTTCTTAGCTGATAGATTATCCAAAATGGGATAGTAATAATGTGATGTTAAAAATTTAAAAGCACTTTTCTATACTATACTAATATTATAAAGAGGAAAGATTTGATTGTTTGTTTGTTTGATAGGCTTCGAAACTACGGAATCGATTTTGATGAAAGTTGGTATAGGGATAGTTCGAGACCAGGGGAAGGAGATAGGGTAATTTTTTTACGGGAAAAAAAATCCCACGGGAAAACAAATCTAATACTTTGATGGAAGTTATTTTGATTGATTTAATCTTAGTGTTTAGTCGCCTAAAGAGATAAAACATGCTCGGTAGATTCCAAGAAGCTCGTATACAAGTTTCTTGGTAAACTCCTTAGAATGATATGACAAAGTGTGTGGACATGACTGTCATATTTTTTACAATCTGGTCATTTTATAGCCATTTGGAGAGGAAACGATAATTACGGCAAAGTATATTTTAGCTTAAAAATTCACAGAACGCATTTCAAGAATGTAACATTACAAAAACATTAAAATTTATTTACGCGCTTTCAGTTTACACATATGAAAATGCTGTTGAAATAAATGATGATAATTTATTGACTGTAACAGTTATCCATTATACTGTGTAAGCTAAGCCGACAGGATCTCAACATCTGCGTGCGATTTAACACGTTCAAGTGCCATAACGAGTCATGATTACTGTGTTTACGTTTCCAATGATCCAGCGCTAGATTTATCTCGGCGATTTCTATACAGACAATATTTGCTTGAAGATCTTCTATTTTAAAACGCAATGGAACTTACTGTATTTCACTAGCGTCAAAGTGTTCATATCATTCCATTAATTAATAATTATGTAATTGAAAAATGTTGTTTCAGGTGCTATCACACTGATGTTATTTTCAAAGACAATCTCTTGCTTTTCCTGAAGAAAGATAACTTATTTTGCAGATATAAATAAACCCTAGTCGGGGTCACAGAAAAATGGAAGAAATTTTCCAGAAACGTTCTTACAAATGTATAATAAGCTTAAGACGTAAATTTCCCAGTATGATTGAAGACAAGGATGTAATCTTATTAATGTATCGCAAGGACAGAAAGTAATTATGAGCTGTAATTGTAATTGATAGACCATTCGTATCGTAGCTACAATTTACCTGAAAAAACTAATAGGATGGCGTTGACACCACTAAATTCAACATCAAAAATATTTATTTCGCTGATTCACATGGGTTCGAAAAGGTTTAAATTCGATTATTTCCTGTGCGGTAGTCACAGCTCAGCCAATCAGAATACTGGTCACGTCGAGCTTTGCCATTTTCTGAAGGAACCATTGCATGCTTAACTTGTCTCGAGTAGTAGAATCGATTTTTCACATCTTTATCTTTTTATAAACTACTTTCTTTAGATAAATAAACCTCGAATTAAATAATTTTAAATTGAATAAATAACATTTTTAATTAATAGTTTATTCAGACAAAAATGCAAGTTAAATTCTACAATAAATACCTCTCTAATGTAATTGAAAAAAAAAAACAGAATTTTATACATTTTCCTTTTGGATAATTAAAAAAGAAAGATAGGACGAATAAAAACCATACTTTGAAATTAGCGACTCGACTACTTTCGAACACTCAAGACAATACAAGCGACTTTCCATAAAAATGGCGGAAAATTGACACATTTTATCTCAAACCCAAGCAATTTAGATTTTGATTCATTTATGATATTATCTAATCACTGATTGTGATCATATTATGCCAACTCGAAGAAGAATTAATGAGTCAACTGATCTTTGAATAGGTCGTATAGAATTATTAAAAAGTTGGTTAAGGCTTTCGTATTTTACAAGCACATTTATAATGCAGATTTTTTTAAATTGCTGTTTGATGATTTTATACGTAAACAGATTGTGACAAACAACCCAAAACGTTTTTTGTCTAGTGATTTGCCGCGTATGGGTGACCTATTAAAAGATGACCATAAATCCTTATCATCTCGTCTACTTTCCTATTTGAACCTAAAATATTATAATTTATTCGTTTCATCGAATAAATGAGATAAACTATTTGGACCTCTTTTAATGTCTAATGTCAGATACCTCACTCTCCACATACTCCAACTATTCAAGCTGTATGAATCGTATCGTATCGTAGTGAATCGTATTAGCTGGCGTTCACTTTCATGCAGTCCTTGAACTTGACTTTTGAATACTGGGAACTTACTCGGGTGTCACTATGAAAAAACCCCTCGAGGTCTGGTAGATTTTCCTCTCTTGCATGAGCTGTGCCAGCGTGTCGTACACCATCTCCTGCGAAGGCGTCTGCATCGACGGGAACTTTGCCGAGAGTGATGTCCTTATGCTCTCCAACGTCGCTGATTGACCCTGGAAATATAAATAATATTTTGACAATGTTGTATAAAAGTTGATTTTAAAGAGATATGAATATATTTGTAACACAAAGTAGGTATTTCTAGAGACATAAGATTAGTCAATAAATAAATAAGAAGCAGAATGATGTCATGAAATTAATTTGAAACCATACAAACATAAATTGAATAGATAATATCAAAATCACATTAAAGTACGTTAAATATATTGTATTGTCACATCATATTTGTATTGTCATGTCATAAAATACGTATCATAAATAACAGATTATATTACAACAAAATACTAAAGTAACACAAATAAATCGTATCGACTATTTGATCACAGCAACAAAGAACAGGATGTCTTCATCTTTGACCTTTGAGAATTGGAGCCTTACTGTGATATTTACAATTGAATAATGAATGATAGATCTAATATCTATTATTTTGATAGCGATAACGATCATGTTTACAACTGGTCATGACCTTGATAGCCGATGGGTTTGGCCAATGTTATTCACTCCATAAATAGTTTGAAAGAAACCTCTCACCCTTACATATCTAGTGTTTGATGGAATGTTTACGTCATCTATGAATATAGGTACATACATGCATGCGCTGACTGATGGATCTGTCACCGCCGAGCCTAAGCTAATAAAACTAGACATAAATGTGTACAGCAGGTTCCTTTTAAAATGCTAGTTTCCGCTAAGAACGGGTATTTGGAAATTCAACCTCCTTTTCTTTTGACCCGGTAAAAAGGATTTTATTATCTACCAAAGAGATTGGGGCTGTCTCTTGATGCCTTTGATACCTAGAGCATTACCCACGCATTATCAATTGATTTTATACCAAGGTATCATTCCAAATTACTAATAGGAAGTTATATTGGCCGTGCTTTTATTTAGTGTCGTATTGTCGTCTCCATCTTGTGGAATTTCCACAAGAACGAAAAATCGCGGGCGAAGCTGAGGGCGGACAGCTAGTTTATCATAAAACAAAAGTGTTCAAGACCGAATGAGTATGGAACACAATGCATGAGGTACTTCGAGTTACAATCGTACATTACAGTAATCAATTACTATTTAGGTATTATCGTAGCTTTGATTTGGTGTCATGAAGGTTGATGTTACGAAACATTTGTAGCCATATACAAAAATGTGCTTTACTAGTATTCTTATGTGCAAAACTTAAGAAATAAATTTAAATGTTTTCAAATTTTCATTGAGAAACTTATATTTGTTTTTTAAAACTATCTGTTATAGGTACTTATATTATACAACCCTTTTACAATTAATAGTCACAGGTGTCCACTTTTCATAAAACTCAAGTGTCCAATTTCATCGCTCAAGGTAATTTATTGCCAGATGACACTGCATCAAGTTCATATTAAGATCATTTGACAGGCCGAACTGTAACTGCAAAGAGTTCCAAACCTGTTGAGACAGTTGCAGTATAAGCGCACATAAATAACGATTTTCCAATAAATATGGCCGGAGTATTATCAATCAGCATTATCTTATCCACGGACACAACCAATAAACATGCGAACGACCTTCAGGCCTTTGAATCTGGCAGATGTTAATGAGGCTGCGAAGCCTACGCATTCTGCGCGATCAACCAATCTGGACGAAGTGTGGAGTAATTTCTACCTGCCTTTGGATTCCAGTTTACAGAATTGCAATGTTGCTTGAATTAGTGCGATGCGGATTTATGGGGATTTATTGGACAATGTCCACCATTTTGAGCGCGACTGTTAGATGCTTTGTAGAATTTCACGTTATGGTCATAAATTTGACATTTTGCTTTGGTTGGGCCACGGTTTCAAGTATTCTGTCTAAGGGTATATTAGACAAAGAAGTTTAATATTTTTAACCGACTTCAAAGATAGGAATCAATCCGACTATATTTTTTTTATTTTTTTATGCTAACTCCGTAATTTATTAACCGATTTGGAAAATTATTGTTTTGTTTGAGAGGATTATACTTCGCAAGTGGTCCCATTGGTCTATGAAGTCAGAATCTGGTAATATAGGATCCTAGTAAAGTCGAGGGAAACCCTTAAATTAAATAAGCACGCCCAATGTGTTTTTTGTTTTTTTTGCAGCTGTTCAGGTATTTGCGTCTGGTAGTCATGAGCCGAGCTGATGATAGAAGGATCCCTAACTTTTAGGAGTTGGAAGTTATATGTATAGTTTTTTAAATACATTAGGCAAATATTAACCCTCAGTTGTATTCTTTCAAGTTACTTCGGTGAGCTGGTATTAAATTCAGGGGAAAAATGGTATTAACAATAAGCACCCACTTCTGTGCACAGCGACGATGAGGTAGAGGAATTCTATGATCTTCTTATAACAAGGCCTGCGATGATCACCGGGGGACATGGACCATCTTCCTCGGTGACTTCGGGCCGAGGCAACCACTGGACAGCGACGACATTCTCGGACCACACGGGCTCGGATGCCGAAATGTTCGTGGCACTCGCTTGCTCCAGTTTGCCTTCGGTCAAAGCCTCAAGATCGGTAACAGCTTCTTCCGCAAACAGCCTCAGCGTCGCTGGACTTGGATCTCTCCCGACGGCCAATCAAAAAACGAAATTGATTTCTTTTTAACATCCGACCAAAACATTGTACAAAAGATTAGCATAATAAATAGATTTAAGTATAGTTCCGACCACTGACCCCTCAGAGTCAGAGCCACTTTATCTTTCAACTTTAAGGTTCACCGTAAAAATCAATTTCAAAATAAAATAAAGAAACTTAACAAAACTACTCTCACTTGCAACAAAGCCATTTTTAACTGCGAAATAAGTAATTACTTTGAAAATCTTGAGATAGACCCCAAAAATTAAGAAACTCAGTACCATCATATTATAAAATCCATCCAAACAGATAGCAAGAAAATTAAACAGCAAAGACCAAATAATAACAAATTGAGTCCAGAATCATTGCAACTTATAAAAGACAGAGAAATGTTTAAAAAAGGCTCATCGGAATACCGCGAAAAAGACCGTAAGGTTAAACGTATTATCCGAAAGGACATACGGTTTTACAACACCTTGACTGTCCAACGAGCAATCGAGTCGAATAGTTCACTGAGAGTCGCCAAACAAGGTATCAACAGAGGCAGAAAATGGATTACTCGACTGATTGATGAAAATGGTATCAAACAGGGAAATAGAAATCAGATTCCAAGGATTTGCACCAATTTTTATAAAGACCTTTATTCAGATCCCACAAAACACAAGCAAATTTCAGAATACTCCTCTCCAGATCCGACCATTATTCCTCCGATAACTGGCTTAGAGGTACATAACGCTCTGAAAAACATGAAGTACAGTAAAAGCCCTGGTGAGGATAATGTAACGACGGAGGCATTACGAACTGGAGAACCGAGCTTGCTGTCGCACATTACCAACCTCTGCAACACAATCTTATATACCAGTCAACTACCCGATAAATTCTGCCATGCTAATATAATTCTGCTTCACGAGAAGGTAGATAGGTGCGACATCGGAAATTATCGGCCTATCAGCTTGGTATCCCACATATACAAGATTTTCATAAAAGTATTACAGAAACGGATTGAAAACCAACTGGATGCCGAGCAACCCCCCGAGCAGGCGGGATTCAGACCTGGTTACTCCACTACAGACCACCTCCACACGATCAATCAAATAGTCGCGAAATGCAATGAATACAACAAACCGTTGTTTGTTGCATTTGTCGACTACACAAAAGCATTTGACAGTCTCACACATTCTTTCATTTTTACAGCCTTACGTAAACAACACATAGATACAGCTTACGAGTACATAGACATCATCGAACACATTTATGACACCAGCTCGGCTGATATAAAACTTCACCTGCCTGTCCCAACTTTTTTTATTGAAAGAGGCGTCAGGCAGGGCGACCCCTTGTCGCCGAAGCTGTTTACTAGTGTACTGGAAGAAATTTTCCGCAACCTTGCGGTTGCATGGGCAGACAAGGGCATTGTCGGTGAAAAGAGGCTTACTAAACCTTCGTTTTGCCGACGATATTGTCCTGTTCGCTCCGGACGCACCAACATTACAGCGAATGCTACAAGACCTTAGCACGGCGAGCCTTGAGGTGGGACTGAAGATGAACCGTTCAAAAACACAAATGATGATTAACAGCGCGAAATGTAGGGTTGAGGTAGATTGGCAAGAACTACAATATGTCGACGAGTATATCTACTTG
Organism: Schoenobius gigantellus; assembly: GCA_963935595.1. NCBI lineage: Eukaryota > Metazoa > Arthropoda > Insecta > Lepidoptera > Crambidae > Schoenobius > Schoenobius gigantellus. The sequence continues at coordinate 6,485,678 of OZ012549.1, forward strand.
GGTCAGATCGAACGCCGGATTGAAAATGCCTGGAGGAGCTTCTGGTCCATGAAAGAACTGCTGAAGGGTAATCTTCCGATAGCCCTAAAGCGTAAATTCGTCGATATGTGCATATTGCCTATCCTAACCTAAGGCGCCTAAACCTGGTCTTTGACTGAAGATCACAAGTTCAAACTCAAGGTTTGCCAAAGAGCAATGGAACGCAGTATATTGGGTGTCAAGCTTACGGATAAAATCCGAAACACCACACTGCGCTCTTTAACGGGAGTAGCTGATGTTGGTGTGGCGGCAGCCAGGTGAAAGTGGAACTGGGCCGGTCACGTCTGCCGAATGGACCCGGACCGGTGGACTAGAATCGCCACCGAGTGGACCCCACAGGATGGCTGGCGAAAACGTGGCCGACCTAGGCGGAGATGGCGCGACGATCTTGATTCGCACATGGAGAACTGGGCAGACATACTCGTAGCATTGGAGAAGGAGCGTTGGAGACAAGGGGCGGAGGCCTTTGCTCAGCAGTGGGACACCAAATAGGCTAATTTAATTATAAGAATACAATAAAAGCTTTATTAGCGTAGTTTATTGTTTTTTATTATTTGTTTTAAATTTTATCTTTGCCAATAAAAGCTAGATAATGAGGATTGAAAAGGAATGCTATACATACACCCATTTCTTCAACGTTTCAAAAGCTAGATTTTTATTTGCACTACTTATTAAGGCATCTTTTTAAAAGCTATCTATGGGAAGAACATTACCAGACGGAGAGTCGGTGCTAGAGTTGTCTGGGGTGAATCTTGCAGGAACTACATGTACACACGGTAACACATCAGACTTACATATTGACCTTATTGAGACCGCCCTTACGTCGCTTGTAGTAGCGGCGTATGTCGAAGTGCACATGTAAAGCGTGACGTGTGGTAGTCTGTACTTTTAGCGGCTTCCACTTATCATCAGGTGGCCAGCCTGCTTGTTTGCTCAATTGTTGTATAAAAAATAGATACAGCCAAACATAGAACCTCATCCTTTTACGAAGATGGTTAAAAAGAAACAACGATAACATTACAAGGTCCAAAACAGGATATTAGTTAAAATATTATGTAAGCTGATCACGGCTGTGCATGGAACTTATCTAGACGCCTATCAATTGGAATCAAAGCAACCGTTCCCAACCAGAAACAATGCGATTATTGACATTAATTATTCAAGAACAAAGATACTTGGTCTAATTTGTTAGGTCTGGTTAGTTACCGGGCACTATGCTAATGCCGCTCCGAGAATTCCTGCCCACGTTGGCTATTAAGGCGAGTCGGGTCGACTGGATGTGGCACTCTGTGGTAACTGAAATGTTGCTTGTCACATTCCATTCTGATGTAATCGAAAGCAAATGTTCGTTAGAAGCAATATCGGATCCTATCATCGTCATCTTATTCCAACTGCAATATGACCTTTACTGGGTATGGGCCTACCCTGAAAAGGGCGATTTGAGCTATCTCCCATTATGCTGGCCCAGAGTGGGTTAGCTTTGGCATTGAGTCTCGAACTCGAACGACCTATTTACCTATTTATTAATTCTTCATCTACAGTATGTTACAAAGGCGGACTCATGTTCGTACTAATAAATGCATCTCAAAGTTAATGTGAAAAATGCATTTCGATCTAAACATGCAGCTTTGACGTCGTGTATGGAATATCTTTCATTAAAAGCTGATCTCATTCTTGGGAGTTATTAACACGAACTTTAATGTTAGGTCACGATGTTATACAGAACCCCTTACCGATTTGTATTCCAGCAACTGATTTGATATAAAATAAGAATACCCCTTTTCTTTCCTGCTATAAAAATATCGAGTATAGACATGAAACTCATTATAGTGTAGCGCTAGCAGTTCGCAGCTATGACCTCATGCGGCAAACATCTTGGGATGTTATTCGTTAAAAAGAATACGACTTATGGAATTTCTTAAGACATGTTCGTGCTCCAATCGAAAAGCATAAGCGGTCACATTTTGTAACATGCTTCAATCGCTAACTCTATTAACTAAATTTAATAACCGCTAATAAGTAATTCTATACGCAAATTAGGCTCTGCGACAAGATTGCAATACAGCAACTCATTTTACTTCTCCAAATGTTTTTTATATTAATTTTACATTATCTAATCAGTTTTAAGTAGTAGGTAAGTTATACATTTTTAGAAAATATTGTTATTTTAGTGTAATTTTTGTAAGTAGGTACGTAGTACTAATTATCTATTTTATGACAGTGGTCCTTGTAGTAATATTGTCGGATCGCATTACCACTGGTTTTATATTCCGCGATTCGAAGAACTCTCTTTATTTTTGGACCACGCCACAGAGATATTCAGCAGAACAGGTTCGCACATCTCACGGTCAAGCCATCATTCCGGTATTATCGCCGAGCGTCGATTGCCGGGACACGCTCACCACGGGCCTAATATTGATCGGGCCTCTTACCACGATTGCTTTGAGTAAGGATAAAACAATATTTAAACAGAGACATTAGCACAAAAGCGCCATCCACGGCCCTACCGCCTAATGATGAAAGGTACTTAAAGGTAAAGTTTTCTGCTTGGTTTGGCCATAGGAGGCCTTCTAGGCCCGCTTGGCTAGCTACCACAATCTACCTAATTTTGTCGTCATTAATAACATTCTTGTGTTCTCTATTTTTGAATCATTCGGCACAATCATAGATCAAGCCTATGTAGGATGATATGAAGTTTTTAGTGTTCTATTTAATCTCATTAAGCAAACTCTTAGTTAATATAGATAAATAGTAAGTAGAAACGCTTTTCGTGTTAATAATTATCAATGTTTATTTAATAATTTTCAATACTTCTGATAAATAGACATTCATTCGGTCATATCTCGACGACCAACCAAAATTAATAGTAAAAACTATGGACCTACAAAAAATGTGTCCATGTAAAAAACATTAAAAAAAACCTTTTTTTTAATGCTCCAAATAGAAGAAAATAAACTTTAATTTAATACATGACAGAATTTTTTGGGATAATGTCAAAGCTTATCGCAAGATTTACCTATTTTATAAAAGCACGAATGTTTTCTTAGAATTACCAATATTAAGATCAAGTTAAATAGGTATTGTATTATTGTTTATCTACATAGGTTAATCTCGTAACAAAATTTTATATTATCCCAAAAAAATTCTGTGCAAATGCTTTATTTCACCATTGCACAATGTATATAAATAATTAATAAATACAATAAATAAATCTATTTGTAAATTTTACTTCGTTGGCAAAATCATTGTTATAATAACTAGTTATATCTTAGTAAGTAGTAGGTAGAGTGCTAAGCTATGAAAATCCTCTTTTTAAATTATCTAACATTTTGTTAGGTTCAAGTGCAATCAATATTGAAGGGAGAACAAGTGGAATGAGGCTGAATCCTGAATGAATGAAAGCGAACGATTGTAGAGAAAATGGGTATAGTTTGTAGCAAATCGACATATAAAAACTTGAAAAACGAATACAATATGAATCTGACAAGTACAGTCGGCTTCAAAAGTAGATAAACGTTTTAGTACTATGTCACACCAACTATTAACAATGCAATATAGGTGTAACCATACCTTCTTAAATGAATAGTTGGTATGACATGGTACTAAAATATCCATCTACTTCTGAGGCCGACCGTACGAGTACACTAGAATTTTTGACGTATAATTTTATCAAAGACAAATTTAAATCTAATTGCTCTGCAACAAATATGCTTGACCAAAATAACTAATTTGCTATTGTTATTAGACAGCTTGTAGACTAATAGCCAATTCACTAACCTCGTCTTATAGCTTGGCCTTAGACCATTTAGTACTGGTCTAAGAGCTTGGCACAATCCTAAGTAGTATGCTGTCACTTCTTGTCTTTAAATAAAAGAAATGGTCTAAGAGCTTGGCACAATCCTTAGTAGTATGCTGTCACTTCTTGTCTTTAAATAAAAGAATGTGACAGCATGCTACTTAAGAATGTACTAAGCTAAAGCAAGGTTAGTGGAATTGGTTTTTAGATATTCATTCCAAGAAACATATTGAATGGATTTCACGTCATATTATGACTGTAATGACTGTCAATGTCATGATTGAGACATAAATGAGATAAATACTCAGAACAATAGCTTTAGTTAGTTAATGTTCTGAGCATAAATAGTTTTATAAGTCGGGAAAACCTCAAATTTGAAGTCTTTCAGTATCAAATAGCTATGCCCGCGAACTATGTTTCGCCTTAAAAGTTTAAAGAGAAAACTGTAAATTCACTTTCTCGCGAGAACTACTTACTTTTCCGGGATAATAAGTAGCCTATATTATGTTAATTCCTGTCGTAATCCGTCTACCTACACAGTTTTATCCAAATCCATTCAGTAGTTTTTTGCGTTAAAGAGTAACAAACATCTTCACAAACTTTCGCGTTTATAACATTAGTAAGGATTAAAAGCTTCAATAATATTAGTAACAATATTAATCAGTCACGCAGAAAGATTCAATTTGGTTCTGACATCGATAATAATAAATTTCCCATGGACCGTTTTTTGACCGTTATTTGGACTTAGCTCGTACCAATATAATAAGTCAAGAAGAGTGTAAATGGATTTCAAACACCATTTGTTTGCACGAATAAACAGCAATAATCCCCGCCATATTTCGTCGCGGACCGGCCGGCGTTTTCGCCGCTGAAAAGTGGAGCGAGCGTGACTTATCAGTTAGGGAAAATATCCACATTGTTATTTTTCTATTAATTACGCACTTTAAACTTGCACGACTTGTTTTTTCCGTTTCCCCCTAACCTTCCGGCTCGGAGATATTGCGATGACGGGCGAATTCTTTACAGATATTTTTTTCATCTGAACGGTTGTCTATTAAATGGTATTTTGAGAATTGTGCGAAAGCCGCGTTGTCTTCTGGTAATTGAATTTGCCTGGGTCGATTGTGCGTTTGTAATCCGACCTTGATCCCAGATATTTAATGTTATTGTATTTCGTGAAACTTGTCTTATTCGATTTGTTATGTTATTCATATTAAATACATTGCAAGTTTGAATGTTTGGGTTATTAGATGTTTGTTGTATTGAATCATACAAAACATATTTAGTAAATAAAAAATAAAAACAAGTATTAAGGGTATCAAAAGAAGGTTAAGAGGCAACACTAAAGGGTGAGAGGATTTTAAAATAGATATTTGTATAATGTATTGGTGTCCCGCTGTGCTCGCCGAACTTAAATGATCTAAGCCGCCGAACAACCGAGCAAACGAATGAGATAACAACGGACCGAAGATACCTATGAGAAGCATACAAAATAGACATTTCGTAGACCTCTGTTTGTCCTCTTAAACAAGAGCAATTTGATAATTTTTTCACTAAAATTTAAAGAAAGCTTTTGGCTGTGTTTGTATGTTTTGCTTTTCTTCATTAATCTAGTCAAATTTGTTTACTGGATGTTTGAATTCAGCGGAAAATCTGGGCAATTTTTTAGTTTTTTTTAAAATACAGTTTATAATTTTATTTAAGAAATAGATAATCATAGGAACATGCTAATAGTGGCTAGATTTTGTTTTGAAAAAATGCTCTATTGTCATTTTCAGAAAGGAAGCAGGACTACTACTAACGCTTATGGAAAAACGGCCTTTATGATTTCTTCCATCATAGGATTCATATGGGTGTAGAATCAACTTTTTTTTTTTTTTCATTCCTACTTGTATTTGCAGACATCTTGAGTATATTTAGGATGTATGCACATACAAGGTTAATATAATTTCTTTAAATTAGATTGTTTTGCTTTGTTTTGACGTCAATAAGTGCCTGTAAAGGCCTATGTTGAATAAAGATTTTTGAATTTGAATTTGAATTTGAATTTGATGTTTTTCCATAGTAGTCCGTTTTTCCATATTTCTATATCTCTTCGGGCCTAGTTGGGGACTTTAAAAATTAGCAGCCGCGGCCGCAATCGTACTTGATAGGTCACAGTGGCCGCGTTTGCCACCGGCCAGATTACTAGACTATTTACCAGATACATAGATAAAAGGGTTACCGGATAGTACTCGACTATTCCTAGCAGTGCGCGTATTGTATCAGCGACGATATTGACAAGTACCTGTGACGTCAGGTCCATGATGCAGTCACATAGCGCCTCAGGCAGCGGCGTGAACTGGCCCTGGTACGCCGGGGTTACGATGCAATCTTCGATGTCTCCTGAAGCAAAGGGAATAATATTCACTAAGGGTTCTGTATAGGTATTTTGCGCAATGAAACATCTTCAGTATTTATACACTCCTTCGACATTTTGTCTTTCTCTTAAGGCGCCTAGACGTCTCAATTAAAAAAAAATAGTCGAGGAGAAACCATTTTTATTTGGACATATTATAGAGAAAGTCTAAAATAAAACATATAATAGTTTTCTCAATCCATAATTTGAAGCACAGAGTTTTAATTCAGCAGCTTATATCAGGAGATAATAACGCTCGAATAGCTTGCGTTACGCACAGAATTACAACAGAGCCTTATCCAGGGCGTTAGCTGGTCCCAATAAATTCAGCGCGCATAATGCCGCTGCGGATGCAACCGGGAGACCAGTCCCTGGCGTTGGATGGCGTCCAATGCACCACGGTGTAAGTCACTAGCGATACGCGTTTTTGATAACCTCATAACTCGACCTCGAAAAGGATAACGTACTCGGAAAATAAAACAGATTTCACAAACTACACTGGGTAGCAAATAAAAAACGGTTCAGTAAACAAAAGTTGTTATTTTCGATTCAAAATGTAAGGCAGCTTTCTTCTCTTTGTGTCACTTTTCTGTCTTCTTGTCTCTTCGTCATCCTTAGTTAGTTCAACCTTATAATTCCACCAGAAAAGTCAATGCTAAGCGCCACACAGTTTTTAAGGGCTATGGCTCAAGATTATTGTGGATTAACCTAATTTTTTGAAATTTTGAAACGTAAAAACTAGGCTATGTACTTTCTTCTAAGCCAGTCGTGACCTCCAGATTCTCACTTTGGTATTTCAGGTTGCAATTTAACATAAGATGCAAGAAAAAATGTGCTGTTATTTGAAGAAATTGTTTAAGTCGTCAAATTACTGTTGGGCCAACTCTGAATTCGCTCTAAAATAAAAAATAAAAGCTTTTTCATTACTTATACACGAAAAGTAGGTCTAAAGTTGCTTAAGGGGCGGGTTGAAAGTAATATTTTTCAGCTCTAGGGAGAATTGCTGTCAACTGACAGCTATCAAATTATAAAAAATGAAACTACTTAGTTCTATTTTGACATTTCTATTGAACCATGTTCAAACTTTCTATACAGCCATTCAATTACAGCGCGATGTAAAATTAAAATAACAAAGTTAAGTACTTATTGATTAAAGAATATAATTTTTTAAATGACTTTATTATAATTTACTTTAAACTATTTCTTTAAAATATCATTGATTTGGGCAAAATATTTACCATTTTTTCAATGATGAAAATTAAAAATAATGGCTGAATAGCTGACCGGCCTCAGACGAAAAAAAAAACAAAACAGGCGGGAAAGCGGCAATCTGGTCTTCATTTGTTTTTCGAGTTGTAGAGTTTTGTTTATACTTCCGTATAGCAGAGATTTGTATTAACATAGTGAGTTCGACTGATTCAGATATGGATTTAAGGCCTGATTTCATAAGAGAAGAGACTAAAGCAGACGAGACGGCTTGACCGATTTTTATGAAATTTTTTGTGTATATTTGGAAAGTCTGAGAATAGGTCGTAGACTGTTTTTTATACCTTTAGGTGATATTTTTTTACGGTGAAACATCGTTCGCGTCGCGGGCACAGCTGTGTGAAATAAAATACACTCATTTTTTCTTTAGCTAGTTCATGTTTTTATTTTTACTTTCTTTGTATTCGTAATAAAAAGCACAATGTATACCTCGGGTTAAAGACTTATTTATTCCCTCGAACTATTAGCGCTCTCGCTACGCTCGGACGCCAAACCCTGTCTCGGGACTAAATAAGTTACTTTCACCCCTAGGGTAACAATGTACTATTTTACACAAAATGTCAAATTCTGAAATGCTACACAATTTTTGTGTCATATTATATTTGTGTAATGAAATTTCATTTTTAAGTCTTTAATGTATTTAATTTTGTCTACCAATCTCGTTAATAGTAGTAATTTAACATATTTTAAATTGTCTGTAGGTACCTACTAGATAATTATTTACTTTTTGTATTATATAATTGAACTAAGGGAAGATTTTTTAATAGTTAGAGAAATTTCATCCGAGGAATTAAGTATGTATGATCACTGATTTATGATAGCTTTTAAATCGAAAATCTGTCAAACCAAAATAAAAGATATCTATGGATTGCAAAAACGGCCCATAGTGTTAAAAACCACTATAAAACATATTCTTTTAACTTGAGACGTTGTTAAGCGAACGCACACTAAAAGTTACGGTCTGCAAACTTGTTCCCGTCACATTTTAAACGTATAATGTTCGCGATGACTTTGTTAACGCGCTCAGACGTTGATTTGTTTATTTTATCGTCGCGTGTTGGTTATATAACGGATCAAATACTTTTCAGTTAATCGCCGACTTGTACCAACAGCGTTTGGTAATCTTTATCAATTAAAATTGTCACAACACAGTGTAAAAATAAAGTTGATTCTTTGAAGCTTCGTTGGAATCAGGTCATATTGTTCGAACGACACGATGATGCGAAAATATGTCAACAGGTTTTTGGCACAAACTGTGTTGTCGTATGGATAAATTCACTGAATTTTTATAAAAGTCATCCATAGTTATATTTTTTAATTAAATATTTGAAGAAAAGAGTTAAAAAAACATGTGAAGAAAGTTCCGTTGTCATCAATTTGTTTTTCAAACAAAACTTGACTACCCCTTCATATAGACAAGATAAAATATATCACATTCTCATAGAGCAAAAGCTTCCAATTAATTCCATACTCACATACACTGTTTGCTCATCATTGTACTTACATACATTGTGTCATTCTGCATGCGCATGCCCAAATCTGAACAGCGCTAATCAAAATATCTTGAAGGCCAAATATCTTGAATAGGGTAGGCCAGAATGCTAAATTTGAAGATAAGGTTGTAGGGACCAAAAAATGTTATATAATATTTTTCATTTCACTGGTGGGGGGGAAGGCGGCCAGGAGGTTTCAAAGATTTCAAGTAAAAATAGTGGACACAAAAAAATGGTTTAACGTGTCAGATTAATGCAAGTTAGGTTAATTACACGCTAAAAAGTATGTGCTGTTAAAATCTGACGATTCGAATCTGTCACAAGGGAGTATGAGAGTCACAAAGTTACAAACAAAGAATTGCAAAAAAATAACCGAGGTATTAATGATAGCAGTCAAATTAATTTTTATTTTAAAGAAAATAATAACGGGAATAAGGGGAGACAATAATTTGACCATTTCAGTTAGCCGAAGTATAAAAAAAATATGATCCCCCCCTCCCCCCACCACAATAGGCTCACATGTAGTGGAGGTACTTCTACAGTGTAAAAGGTATCCCTCATATCTTAATCTGATGCGCTCGAGTAACTGGAAAAATCCCCTCTTGGGCTCCCCTACTATAATAGTATTTGAACTTCAGCGCACATATAGACGCTCTTACAGCTAGGGTATTTGATAAATTATACGATGTTAAGTATTCAAGACAGTGACACCTACATTTTCTGACAAGTGTATATTGGACACTTTGTTAATCTCTGTAAAGAGTATATAGCATCTTAGGGATGTAGCCATGCAACCAACCTAATCAGATCAGGGATCTTAGACAAGTGGCAATCGTTTCGATCGTAGCGAAACAATAACTAAATTCGTCATCGTCTCTGAGATAACGAAAACAAATTCCTAGCCAATGTTTCTTACATTGGCTAGGAATTTGTTTTTGTTAGCGAACGCTGTGTTGAATTGTTCTTTCTGTAATAAAACTACATATTGGGAATCTAAGTACTCAAAACTGAGAAATGGAAAAGAAATTTCATTTCATAGTTAATGAAAAATGAGTTGTTTTGAAAAATGAATCGATGACTTTGATCGATTTGCCATGTTATTTAGCGATGGCATATGTCAATCCCATACATTTTGTTCTTATCAAACTTCGTTATCGTTTCTGGATTGTCACTTTGTCTAGGCCGCCAGATTAGAAAGAGCATAACGAGCAATACATTCCGTCCTACAGCTTCGTTTCCACGGCAGCTGAACTACTTATCAAATGCTCTATCGGTGTGTCAGGATTTTATTTTGCTGACAGTAAATAAAAACTTCTTTTTCACTTCTCATGCTCTGAAAGTGCTTATTTGTGCAGGATATAGGCTGCACAAAATCGAATTTTGTGCACAAGTGCATTAACGTATCTACTCATACATAAATGTATCTTTATTAAGGCAAAGAAAATGAGCCATACAGCCAAATACAATGAGAAGTTCATAGATAGAAATTGTTTTTTTATTATATTTACTTTTATTTATTTGCCTTATGTGTTTTTTAAGACATAAAATACCGTTAATATGCCAGGAAAAACAATTTCCTTCAGTATTCAAAACTGTACTAATTTTACTTTGAATTTTAATTAAAGAAATGTTATGTCATACTACTGTTTTATTTCCTCGCAATCGAAGTGAAAAGCAGAGTTTATATAACTCGTCCACAAAACCATTTTATCGTCGACATTACATCAGCCCTTGCCTTCGGCTCGGGTTGCTAAAACTCTCGGATAAAAGTGGTTGGTTTTGAGCACTTGTTGTAAAATCTACTATTAACCGCCGTGGTTGAGACTACTTGAGACCACACGTTATTTATCTGTGGTGGATAATGTGTTACTTTTTTGTATGAGATTTTTTGAACTAACAATAGGGAAGCTTATGTATGGCCTTCATCTCACCTGACGGTATAAAGCCGAAGATGGAAGCACCTTATTTTGGACTCCTCTTTACCAATACTGGCTATATCCTACCTCTTATTGTCGGAACCCCAACTACCAACATTGTTACTATGGCGACAAACTCAGGTAAGATGGTGGGTTAGTCAGCCAGATGACCGCAGAAGCCTGACCACCAACCAGACCAAGCAGAAAACTTCTGCCCTCATAGGTAATCGAACCCCGAACCTTCAAATCAATACTACTTCTACAGTTGTTTTTTCTGTTTCGAAATTAACATAGTATTCATGTACTTTTTATGAATATTGTATTTTATATCCCTAAGAAAATATATTATAGCGATACTAGCTGTGTCCGCGAACTACGTTTCGCCATAATAATTGTCGAAAGAAATCTGGAGAGTGGCCACCCTTATCACCTAGGGATATAAAATATAGCCTACGACCTATTCTCAGTCCTACCAAACATATACAAAAAATTTCTTAAGCATCGATCAAGTCTTTTCGGAGGAGTTCGCTAACAAACACAGTGACACGAGATTTTTATTTTTATTAGATGAATGAATATGTATTAGGATTAAGCTTTAAAGTGAATAAATTTTTATGTTATTTAACTAATAACTTTTCTGCCATTATAGATTTTTAATTTCTTATATCATAAGTAATAGATAAGTCATAAGGATAGATCATTAGATAGATAAGTAACTTAATTTGTAGAAAACTAATCGATTGCTTTTTATTTACTAATTATAAAGGCCTCTACACACCAAACCACGCCCCGGCTTTGCTCGGCGGCTTTGGTGTGTAGAGGCCTTTGCTCCCATTTCATACTCTCAAGGGTTGAATTAAAAAAGCTCTTTTTTAAGTAATTTTTCCATTACCTACTTCACCACAAAAAGTTGTTTACAAATCTTAATTTCTTTAACGATAGGTCAGTTGTACCCGACAAACTTTTATTCCATTAGCGTTACCCTTACGAATAGTAGCTAACCGATTAGTTCTATTTTGGGCTTATCTCAACTCTACAGCGGCAGCGAATCTTTAGTGCAATGCTCGCTCAGCTGAAACAAAACGGAGCTTAGCTCAGCTCGGAGTCCATCTCCGTGCGCTAGTTTGGTTTTATAAAAACACTCAAACCTTGCTCCACTTCTGTGCGCTGAAATAAAATTATTTTTATAGGTATGTGGCAAACAAATTACGAAGTCGCCACGCGCTTGGATCATTCATCTTGCACACTAATTTCAATGTCCGCGAGAGCGGATGAGGAGAATTTCAAGAAAATATTTGTGCGTAAGCGTAATATACAGATACACTCCCGGACACCTAAATCGAGCCACCTTGCACTTTTGGATTATATCGTCCATAACTTTTAAAAAATGTTTGGTCGACCGTAAAATTTTATATCTAGCATATTCATAATTAGCACATCATATTGAACATAAAAGCGCATAAAAGCTTTTTGGTTTAACAAAAGTTTTTTATAAGTTATGGACGATATATCCAAAAGTGCAAGGTGGCTCGATTTAGGTGTCCGGGAGTGTATTTAGATGAAAAATAATTAAAGCGAACAGTAAAAAAATTAAGTTAAGTGATCAAGTGTTATTTATTGAAAAAGGAAGGTCACAATTGGACCCATAATTCACCTCGCGTTTTGGTTAGAAGCTTGAAAAGCGAGGCAATTTTTTGGATAGTTTTCTTATGGAGTTGAAAGTTATTACAATCACAACTTCGATATATTTCTTACATATATAATTTCTAGTCTTTTTGCATACTATTATTGAAGAAACGGTTTTTTCTCAAGTGATTTCTGTTATTGAGGTCCATTAAAAAGTCCTCGTCGCGAGCTAGCACTCTACATTTTTTTACTATCGCAGTTGGCCAAAAAGAAGATTATAAGAGATTTGCAGATTATCCACGTGGTGGTACATTTCTTGAGGTGGCGAAAAATCTGTTACGATACCTAAAGTCTAAATTGACTAAGGCCGCCCAGAATAAAAAACTTTAAATTTTCCTATCGAGCGACCTTTGCGTAATACAGTCACATGAACAAAGAAGACTTATGAAGGTTTTGATATATAGAATACCAAAAGCAAATGAGATATTTTCGGTGCAGAATTTCCTTTCTTCAAACATTCACGACACCACACCAATGAATATTTCACTAACGAAGTGCACAGTGCAATAGGTAAACATTAATTCCTTTCTCAGGGCACCGCAGCTTACATAATGTCCTAGGACATTTACCGATGAGCATAGACACTTAATTTTATTGCTAGTATTCGCAGTGTAGAGTAATTATTCGCGACTTAATGACCCTTTGTTTATTAACCGCCATTACGTTTACTACATATTACTACTTTATTTTATGACTCATTTGTTACCATCTGAAGTCGCGCCTTCTACCTTTTTGCACGGGAGACGTAAGGAGAAGGACTCGTGATTCGTGCTACATTAGCACGAGCCGCCAGCAGCGTGGAGAGTTTTTCAGGGTTCCTCCCCGACATGTGAAGTAGAGATGATTTCTTTAAGAGGTGTCATTGGATAGGTCTCTTAAAAATATTGTTAAAAATGAAATTCACAGTATAGTAGTCTGTACTGTATAACGACATTAAAAGCTAATATCATAGCTGAGTAGGGTTTACATATTGAAGAGTTATAGTCGATCAACCTGTAAAATATATTTAGTGAAGGAAAATTTCGTACAAATTTCGTTAATAGATAAAGTTTAACTAACATTAAAACAGGAAGTAAATAATAATAATAGTACGGAACCCTACATTTCGCGTGGCGCGTCACGCATTAGGCCTTGTGGGTTACTGTCAAAGAAAAAATCTATCACGATCGCCTTCAATTTCACAACCATTGCGGCGTGAACACAAGACTCTGCGCCGATATCCTTTTATAAAGGATGGATGGGTGATAGATGGACTGCGACAGTCAAATTGTAAGCGATTGCGATAGATTTTTTTCTTAGACAATAACCCCCCTGTTTTGAACAAAGCTGGCGAAGAAATCGGCTGCCTACCTAATGGTAAGTGGCAACAGCCGCCTTTAGTAGCAAAGGTCTGTAAGACTTGCAAATCTACATGCCCCACAAGTTGCCAACTTGTGACCTAAGATGTCATGTCACAGTACCTATACTCAGCAATCTCCCTGCCTTTGAAATTACTGGCTTGCAAGCACCGCTGCTTGGCGGCAAAAATAGGTAAGATAGAGGTAAGTCCCTATGCTGACGACTGTATTACACACCATATAATAAATATACGTACATGCTAAGATAGATATCTGGTATATTAATGCGAATATTTTAAAAAAAGAAACTTCACATGCCGAGCAAAGAGTAACTATTTTGTTTCGCGGGAACATCTCGAAGCCGCGCCTTTTCTTCTAAAAAGATATAAACAATTTTGGTATCTTTCAAAATAATAATGAACTAATGCTTGCTATGCTAGCCACCTAACCCAAGGGTGGTGGAACAATAGGTCATCTTTCGACCCTCGTGTAACCTCAATTCGAGCCCGAGACCACACCGGTGCCGGTGTCAAGAGCTAGCTCGCGACGCTAGGGTTGCCAGATACTCGTAGGCTTACAAAAATATTTGGATCAAATAAAATATCATAATTTTGGGGATGTATACGCTCGGAACGAGGTAATGAGAAAGAAAGAAAGAATCTTTATTTGCAAAAATATGGTAAATGCAGGTTTTTATAGTTTGAATCCAACATATTTTGTCGAACTCGTCAACATGCAAATGTTATATTATGAAGATTACAATTGATTGTCCATCATACTTCTCGTCATACTTTTATATATTAAATTCAAAATTACAAGATGCCAGCGTTAAAAAAGTTCTAATTATTGTTGGCTATACAAATATCAAAACTATTTAATGTCAAAGAGAGAAATATTTGTAATTCTAGCATTACTTACAACATTTTGAATAAATCACACTTAGGGCAATGTGAATAATAATAATAATCAATAATAAAAAAATAGTATTAAATCTGTTCAGATAGGAACTCCCCAACACTATAATATCCGAAGAAGTATTTCTACAAATACAATTGTACAAATGACACATTTCTTATAACGTTTTATCAAGGATGATATAAAGATTATTCTTCGTCTATGGTTTTATTTATTATCACGACAAAAAGATGACACATTGTCTTTACATTATAGCATTTCTTTAATCATAAGTAAGAAAATGTTTTCATTCGTTTTAAAAAATGACACAGTTATTTGTAACTATCTCATTTTTGGCGGAACACGTTAAATAAAACTCTAATAATCAATTCGGCCCTTATAAAAACCGAGGAAAAGCTTTTGGGACATTAATATTTCGTCGGGACATTACAGACGAATCCAGCCCATCTGGCAGCCCTGCGTTGCACAAACGTTTTATTTATATTTCCTTACCGTCACACTCCGCTGAGTTCCTAGTAACGATGCTTCTACGATCACTTTTTTCATACAGGTTCAAAGACATTTTAAAGCTGGTAGGCCAGTGGAGACAAGTGTAGGTACCCATCACTTTTATCACTTTCTTTGGCGTGAATTGTCAAGCGAACTCCACCTTGCTTAAGTTTTATGGGTGTCCGAAATTCGATATAACAGTAGGTCTTGATGATTATGTTTTCTCATATTCATTTAACCTTTACGAAGTTCCATATTTCGATTTTGTCAGCATGCAATCCTCATTCCAAAGAACGTATGTCCTGCTAATTTTCACTGTCTATTGATATATTTATTTATCAATTTAATCGAACGCGTTAATTTATACGGTTCGACCACAATGCGAAAGGCAACATTCATAGAACTCAATACTTAACTGTTTCCATTTGTAAAAACGCATACAGCTGAAAGCATTCACACATTTATTGTAATCGAAATACTAACGACAAAGCCGCAATACTGAAGCATGCCGAATGCATAGGACATCTCATTTGTAAATAATTTATGCTCTCTATCTTTGGGCGATAGATTTTTAATTCATTGTCAGCTTCGTTCCATTAGCCTCAACGCACATTGACGCTGAATCGAAGCGAAGCCACGGGTCATGTTTTTAAACGGCCTTATTAATAAAATTTTTACTCCTTGGATCATTCTCGGATTAATTACTCCGTGTTTGTCTTATTTTGACATAATATGTCATAATATGACATGTGCGGAAACAAGACAAAACACTGAGTAACTAATCCGAGGGTGATCCAAGGAGTAAAATTTTTATTAATAAGGCCGTTTAAGTATTATTCATCTTTATTTCCATTGAGTAACGTACAGTGTCATGCAAATCGCTGGACTGCGAATACGCTCATCGACGCGCGGCTCCGCGTATTTTTATCCGACTTCCTTGTATACTTTGTTATTTGCTTATACTAAATTGTTGTGTATGTGTGTGTGTCTGAAGACCAGATAAAGTTTCTATCTATCTCTATCTTTATATTTGAATAACACAAATTTGAACGTTACTTAATGGAAATAAAAGACGCGTTTTTACTAGGCGAAGACGCGCGACTCTGCGTCTTTTTACTAGGCGAAGACGTGCGGCTCCGAGCGTTTTACTAGGCGAAGACGCGTGGCTCTGCGCCTTTTTACTAGGCGAAAACACGGTAGGCAAAGACACGCGAAATCGCTCATCGACGCGCAGCTCTACTTGTTTTCATAACAAAAATTTTAATGTTGCTTAATGGAAATAAAGTCTAAGGTGATGTTGAAACATGATCTGTCGCTTCGCATCGGTTTTCATCTCTGCGTCAATATGAATTCAGCCTTAGGCACTTAACACATTGCCGCCGCATCCCGCTGCGGTGTACGGAGGGACGAAAACCGCATGCGGCTGCGGCGGCACGGAACCGTACCACCGTACGGTTTGCTCCGTATCACCGTCCGGAGCTGCGGTGCACGACGGCCCGCATCACCGCATTATCTATGTCGAGATCTATTACACGTATGCACTTGCTTTCTACGCAAAAATCCCTACGATACTGCGGCACAGTGTGGCATACCCCGCGGACCGCACCGCATCACCGTCCGGGAGTGCGGTGCCGTCGCGCGCGCCGCACAACCGCACGGGCATGCGGTGTGAGTGTGTTATACCCTGCGGTTTTTGTATACAAATTCAGATTCTTCATTCAAAATTAAAAACCGCAGCACCGCACACCGCAGCGGTGTCCGGTGCAATATGTTATGCGCCTTATGCATAACTTAAGTGTTTCCAATTTAGGTGAGCCTATAAAGGTAGCCGCAAGCACGCAGTAGGTGTCGGTTGCCATTTGTGAACCGGCCCCCTTACCATGATCGTTTAAACAGTATTAAAACCGCGGTGAGAATGAGATAACGCTATACGATGTAATAGCGGTGTCTCTGTCGCAAAATTATCTAGGCGTTCATGGTACTGTAGTCATACATGACAAAGGCTGCAGAATGTAGAATATCGCGTCGCCCAGAGAATTTCAAGCAAATAGCTATCTTTAAGTTTTTTTGATGATTGTCCAGTTCGTACAGTAATAAATCTAAGATTTTTTAGCATATTCACTAATTTTTGCAAAGCGTTTGCAATGTTTTCTTCTACAGTAACAATCCAAATAAGCTTTCCTAGTAAGTTGTACCTATTAGTTTATACTTGATAATTCTTAATTGTAAAAGTAAGTCGTAGAATAATATTCTAAGACTGATGTAATATTTTCATTTCTATTTTTGAAAGAAATAGTCCAGTTAGTAGTAAACCGCTTTTGCCTGAGCCATAGCAGCGAGTATCGATCCTTTAAGAGGAAAAACTATGGGCACAGATAATATAATACTACAGTCTATGGGTGAGAGAATTCAGAAATAGGTGTTTGCAAAATGTATTGCTGTCGTGCTGTACCCGAACAATCGCGCAGAGCACGTAGAGATCGAAGGTTATCGACAAAGACTACCGGATGAGCAAGCTGAAGTGGCTATGGGCTGACCACATCAACCGCGGAACCGACAACCGTCGGGGGGAATTACTTATAGACTGGATACCATACGTCGGCAGGCGAAATAGGGCACCCTAACACTTAGTGGAGCGACGGTCTTCGCAAGGTGGCTAACAAATGCTGGATGACAGTAGCCGCGGATCGTGCTCAGTGGCATGTACTTGGGGAGGCCTATGTCCAGCAGTTGATGTGTGTGAGCTGATCATGATGGTTTAAATCCCTTATTAATAGTTAAATGTAGAAAAAAGAAAAACATAGGGTAATGCTAGATTTTTTTTTGGGAAAAAGTGCTCTATTTCTATTATCTAGAATTTCATGAATAGAATTCCATTTCGGGTCCTATCAGGAAGAGATTATCTATCAGTACTCAACTCGTCTACGCGGGTACTTTATCTACATATATATATTTCTGCCGCAAAGCATTAGCGTGTGTGTTGCTGTGTTCCGGTTTGCAGGGTCAGACACACGGAACACAGAAAGACGTCTTTCTGCGTTCTGTGGTCACACAGGCAGCGAAATAACTGTGACTACAGCTGACCCCACAAGTGGAAACGTACATCGTAGCCCTTGTCGTGCCCTTGTGGGATTTGCGTATTGGCGACTCTTACACAGGCAAATGCAGGACACTTACAGCCGGGCAGTCTGCTAATTGCCAATTTTAGTGTATAAATAAATATCGCTCTAATCAGCTGTATGTTGGGAAAGTACCGCTACGACACCGAAAGAGGTATACAGAAATTGCTGATTAAGGAATTTTCACCCGGGGTCGCAATGCGAAATCTCCAACAAAGCAGGGGCCAAATTAGGGCGCTCACTAGAGCCCTAACTGGTCACTGTAAACTCAACAATAATCTGCACAGAATGGGCCTAACTAATGTTCCCATCTGAAGATTCTTGATTTCTGAAGAAGGTGAGGATGATGAGACACCATTTCACATCCTTTGTGAATGTCATGCTCTCATCCACACAAGGAGCCGAGCTCTGGGTGGACCCAGTCTGCCACCACACGATGCGAAGGCTCTGTCTCCAAAAAAGGTTATTGGCTATTTCATCGCCGCGGGCCTATTTGGAGACCTTTAAAATAGAGGGGCCGGCCACAATAGATTTGTACAGGTAGCAGTGGCCTGCTAGGGGACGCCCCTTCGTCACCCCGAGTCCCCCCTCGAATTTCAGATAGATAGATAGATTCCATTTGTGACCATCTGTAAGCATTTCAGTATTGGGGATTTATATGTAAAAAAAATACCCATGTGCTTTGTATCCAAATTTTCAGTCAGTGCCACAAATACTAAACTCAACTCAATTTATTTAGAATAAAACAATAAAATATTGATGACTTCATTATCATATTCAGTAAAACTGGGCATATCGCAGCTGCATAACATAATGAATGTAAAGTTACAACTGTTGTCATTAATCACGCACATAATTAAGCTATCAACAATTCTGTCGCACCAAAATAAAAGTCTAAAAGGGCAAAAAGATCGCGTGAAAGGTTAAATTTGTGTCTTATTACTGAATAAGTATTGCTAAACTCGAGTCAAGGTCCTCATCTTTTAATGATTCACCTTTATTATTAATACATCAATACATTATTCGTTAACAACGCAATAATTACATTATCACATAAATAAATCTCATTGTAATTATTGCAATAATTACATTATCATACCGATAACGCCGATTACCAATTTTGATTAAGTCTTTCTTTTCGGTCGATTTCAATTGCTTTTGTATTGAAATACCTATTTCAATTGCATTGTAGCCTTTATGCGATGCCAATCCAAAATTGTTGCGTCAGCCTTAATCCATTTTGAATCGAGCATATTACAAATGGGACAGCAAAGAATTGTGCATGACATTGTCACTTGATCTTGGATCTTAGAATCGATTTTTATACGCCAGCAAAGGCAATTGCCAACTTTAAAATTGGATCACATCGAGACTACTTGCCCATCCATGTAATCGAATAACCCGATAAAAGGTCAGTTGAGGATTACTTACGACATATGAGGTCGCAATCGTATTGCGATTGCGTTTTGTAAATGATAATGTCTCAATTGTGAGCATAACAGTTGAGAATGTCCGTGAAATAGTTTGAAATGATACCTTGCAAACAGAGATGATATTCGGTTAGGTGTTTAGGATATTTCTCTGGGTGAGATTCGGTATTGTTCTGGATCTCCGGCATTCGTTTCCCTAGATTCGAGAGCAGATGTTTTTCTGCTTGGTTTAGTTGATGATGGGGCTTTTGAACCCGCATGGCTAGCTACTACCGCCTTATTTATGTTTGTCGCTGTAATAACAATGTATAAAACATTGTTGTAGGTATTTCGACAATTAGAGGTAAGATAGCCAGTTGTGAATCCTGGTGATGCTCACTTGCATGTTCGGGTTTATTATCACTTAACATCAAGTGAGACCAAGTCCAAGAGCTTTTACCGGAGGGACACTCAGTACCAGGGTCGCCTGCTTGGGCACCTCCGTCTTGCCTATTTCTGCCGCAAAGCAACAGTGCTTGCATTGATGTGTTCCGGTTGAAGGGTGTGAGATATGGCAGTGAAATTGGTGGGTACCGTGACTTTACATCTTATGTCACTAGTCGCAACGTACACTGTGGTTCTTGTGGGGGTTGCAGATTTGCTGCGAATCTCACAAGAACCACATGCACTATAAGGTGACTGCTACCACTTACCATCAGGTGGGCAGTGTGCTTGTTTGCCAACTTAGTTTTATAAAAAAATAAAAGACATGCTTCCTCTTTGCGTGTATTTAAATAAAAATTGTAACAAACATGAGATAGAAAGATAAGTGTATGGTGTATGTAGTGGATTCACAGCAGATGCACCTACTATTAAAATAAATTAATAAATATAATCGTATTGTATGTAAAGCAAGCTTTCAGACAATTTGCACAAATTAATTCCACTCAGCAATAAATCGACAAGTATCAACGCGTAGGTCTTAGTTGGTAGGCAGTTATTGATTTATGTGAGAACGATTATTATATTGAATTCTGTAATATTTTACCACAGTTGAGGGGATTGTTGGTGGACAAATAAATGCTCAGCGTTGGAAATTAATTGCATTATTTAAGTGCGAACGCACACGACCGACATCGGTGACCGATGTTTGATGGTGAAAAATGAAACATGCATTTCTTCGTTGCAACGCACACAAACTACAAAATGTCGGCCACCGATAAAGTGATAGACGTGTACAGTGCATTCACATTTATTTTACCTCTGAGAGCGCCTCTATTGATATGTCAATAAAGGTCATCCACATATGAATTCAGAAGTAAAATAACGGTGAATGCACTGTACGTTGAGTCGGTCGGAAATATCGGGCCGATTATGGGGCCTACAAAATGTCGGTCGTGTGCGTTTGCCGTTATGCTTGCCACTTGGTACACGGTTTGTCTGGTATATGGAAGATAAATAGAGCGTATAAATCCTGTGTATAAATGAAAATTTGGAAAATATCATTCAAGTAAAAGAAGAATGGAATTTTGTTGCCGTGGTCTAGTGGTTGAAACCTCCGGGAGGTCCAGGGTTCAATTCCCCATGGGGGCAGAAATTTATCTGCTCGGTTTGGTTGGTGGTAGGGCTTCTGAGCCCGCCTGGCTAGCTACCACCGTCTTACCTAAGTTTGTCGCCATAATAACAATGTTTATAGCATTGTTGTGTTCCGACAATTAGAGGTAAGATAGCCAGTTCCTCAGTTGTTGAGGAGTCCAGGCGATGCTCGCTTCCACCTGCGGCCTTATCGTCACTTACTATCAGGTGAGATGAAGGCCAAAAGTTTCCCTGTCGTATGTAAAAAAGAAAAAAAAAACAGATTTTAGAATCGACATGTCTTATACCGGGTATAAGGGACGGTGTCTCTTTTTTTTTAACAGTGAGTTCAGACCAATGTTAATATTGGTTTACCGATGTTTATTTTTCCCGGAAAAGCTTTTAAAGCGAAAAAAAGGAGTTTTCATTTTTATTATTATTCATGTTTCGCAATGTATGGCATCACTTTTGTTCCGCTCACACCACCGGTGCGTTGACGTTCGATGACCCAAACAGTTGATTCCGCGCGCAGTATGATGGAAATGTTATACGATTTACATTGCGAAGTTAATTTTTTGCGTATTTATTATGGTTTTTTGACAGAATATGATTTGTAAACGGTAACTTAGTTATATTACTTACACCACAAAATTTTAAAAGACAAAAAAATCAGAAAATTTCTGTGATTTTCAAATTAGGATCATGGTCTGAATTCACTGTTAAAAGAAATGGGACACCGTCACTTATACCCTGTATAATCGGTTCCTTGATTGTGTAACAAAAAATCTATCGCGATCGCTTTCAACTTTGACAGTCAAAGTGCATCCATTACTATTTTTTATCAGACAGTCGACAGTCTTGTATTGACGCCGCACCGACTGGCAAATTCAAAGCGAACGTGATAGATTTTTTCTTCGACAATATAAATAAGTGTAAAAAGAGGGCCGTGAAGTTCAAAAAGTGAACTAGCGTGAGATCGTAATATTATAAACATTAGATCTCTATGTGGGTCATGTCATTAGGAAATTTGAGACAGGGTGCCTGACTCTAAGGTTACGCATTTCCCACCGAGAAAAAAAGGGTCGGCCTTAAAAAATTAAAAATTGGCTAAATTTTACGGTCCTATACAAAACCTGGTCTAAGCCTGGTCAACACTTTGTCTTGGTTTAAACGTGATGCTATTTCACTTTTCTTTAGAAGATTAGATAGAGAGTGTCAGGTTTCAAGTTTCAACCAAAACCAAGTTTAGCCGGGTTTTGTAATAATACGCGGTTAGAGTTTATCATCTAGCGAAAAGCCATAGTCTCCAGGTCGCCTAGTGGCAAAGATCTTGATGGTAAGGACATACAGAATTACAGCCAGACGGAAGCATGGAAGGAAACACGAGCATAAGCGTTACCAAAGAGTTTGGCTAACGCTAAATAACAGTGAAAGAAGCATGTGGGCATATCACACGTGCCTCAGTTGCGTAGGCCGCAAACAAGAACTACGATATTCACTGAATTAACGTTAGTTATTTTCTAATAGCATTCAAATTCAAATTCAATATCCTTTATTCAATTGGGATTTTACAATCACTTTTGAACGTTAAAGAAGCTACGCCATTGGTTCACAAGTCTACGGCGGGAGACCTTGTACTGGAAAGAACCAGCAAGAAAACCAGCAAGGGCTATTTTTTTCTCCCTGTATTGTTACAGAGTCGTCAATTGGAAGCAGAACTCAAAAGTAAAGATTGTGTTCAACTTCCATTACAAGATTAGATGTGTCAGTGTACATTATACATTTAAATCTATAAATTAAGTCTACAATTAAGATCAAGCATTGACATCATTCAGATAATCATTGACTTTATAATATCCTTTACTCATTAGAGTCTTTTTTACATGCGGTTTAAACTTATGAAAAGGTAAGTCAGTAACACTCTGTGGAACTTTATTGTAAAAAGATATACATTTCCCCATAAATGAGCCTCTAGTTTTTTGGAGCCTGTACGTTGGAACGGCAAGTTTATTTTTATTTCTTGTATTTAAGTTATGAAATTTAAAATTGGTATCGAATGTGTTATAATTTTTATAAACATAAATCAAATTTTCATAAATATACTGTCCTGCTAAAGTCAATATATTAATTTCTTTAAATAAATCACGTAGAGAATCCCTTGTTCGTAAATTATAAATAGCCCGCACGGCTCTTTTTTGAAGTACAAAAATACTTTCTATACTAGCGGCTGATCCCCACAGTAATAGCCCATATGACATGACACTGTGAAAATAACTAAAGTAAATCAGTCTTGCCGTTTCAACATCAGTAAGTTGTCTCATTTTTTTTACAGCATATGCCGCAGAACTGAGTCTGTTTGCTAAAGACGCAATATGTGGATCCCACTGCAAAGTCGAATCTAGTGTTATACCCAAAAATTTAGTAAAATCGACGAATTCAACAGTATGATTATTCATTTCCACAATATTGTCCACTTTCCTAACATTTGGCAATGAAAACTTAATACATTTAGTTTTACTCGAGTTTAATGATAAATTATTCACAGTGAACCAATGCAATACTTTAGAAAGAGTACTATTTACAACGTCAGTATTTTCGTTTCCTCTGTCAATCTTAAATATTAAAGAAGTGTCATCTGCAAATAGTACTGTATCGCACAGATTATTGGTGAAGTGTGGGAGGTCATTAATATAAATTAAGAAGAGCAGAGGTCCCAGTATTGATCCTTGAGGCACACCCATAATGATAGGTGCACCAGAAGACTCAGTTCTGTTAATTACAACTTTTTGGACCCTATTGGACAAATAAGACTCAATAAGCTTAATTGCCTCTTCAGACACACCATAATGCTTGAGCTTATTTAGAAGAGTCTGATGATCAACGCAGTCAAAAGCCTTTGACAGGTCACAAAATATACCGATCACATCCTGTTTACACTCCCAGGCGGCAAAAATGTGTTTGAGAAGTGCAACTCCAGCCTCTGTAGTGCAACGACCCTTAGTAAAGCCAAATTGGTTCATATGTAGGATTTTATTGATTGTGAAATAATCTGACAGCTGATTAGAAATATTTTTTTCAAATATTTTGCTAAGTGCTGGTAGAATCGAAATTGGTCTATAATTTGCAGGATCATTTTTATTTCCAGATTTAAATAAAGGTATTAACTTGCTGTATTTCATTAGATCAGGAAAGATACCTTCATCAATACATTTGTTGAAAATGAACGCTAGTTGCGGAGCAAGTTCTTTTATTATAGATTTGATTAAGTGGGTCGAAATACCCCAAAGATCTTCAGTTTCTTTGGTACTGATCATGCGGAATGTTTTTAGAATAGTGTCGGCGTCAATGTGACCAAAGTTGAAGCCTATGCTGCACTTCTCTACACTTTGTTCTAAGAGGGCTACAGCCGCATTGGGGCACGAGTTGAGACTACTTGTAGTTTCTATAGATATATGGTAGAAGAAATCTTCAAACGCATTTGCAACTGCAATATCTGATTTTATTGCTTTATTATTAACTTCTAGTGAGAAAGAATTTACACGGCTTTTGGGTTTCCCTGTTTCCTGGTTAATGATGTTCCAGGTGGTCTTTACTTTGTTTTTAGATAAGCTAATTTTATTACTTATGTACATCGCTTTTGCAGACATGCACACTTTCTTAAATGTTTTAGAATAATTTCTTACATAATCTATGAAAGCGGGATCACTGGAGTTTACTTTTAAAGCATAAAGTTCAAATAATTTCCTACGGCTTTTGTATATGCCTGGCGTCGCCCAATCACTAAATTTCTTTCTCTCATGTTTGATTTTAATTACTTTTTTTTTAAATATATTGTTACATTCATCTTTAACTACATTAAATAAATTATTATAAAGATTATTCGCGTTGCTCCTCTCGGTTGATGAATCTGCAATTTGATTAACAACATTTCTTTTAAATTTTTCTATACCGCGTTTTGTTATGGGTCTACAAGTAATCTCACGTTCAGAACAAGTATGGCGGATGATATTCCATGTGCACTTTCTTTTTTCTTTAATTTTTTTAAAAACGTCCCCCACACTAGGATTATGTCCTGTGTCGTCCAGTTACAAACATAGAATATCACATGCACAATCATACGCCCAGACCGGAACAAATTTCTGTTGGCCATACAAAATATTTGTCCCGTTAGGGGAATCGAACCTGCGACCCGTTGCGCAGTAGGCGATCACTCGACCTCTGCGCTAACCGTGTCGTCACTTGTTTTTCATTTAGGCTAGTGTTAGGTTGCTTTGACAAACACGAAAATCGAGAAATAAACCAGTACTATAATTAGTAGATACAATAATACATACGCATACACACACGCACATACACACACAAAAACACACACTTTCACAAACAATTCGTGCTTGTTGGTTTAGTCGATGGAAAAATCTTGTAAATAAACATTTCATTCGCCGACGACTGCACATTCGTCACAAACTTTCCTTATTTTAAATCTAACATTAAAATAGTTCTGCACAACAGAGGAGCACACGCGAAGTTGAAACTTAAAGCTATTAATTCTGCGATTCCAGACACCAATGGGGATTTGCCGACGACATTGTGAATTCCCAACCCCATTAGCATTTCAAGTAGAATTAAAGTTATTTGTGATAAATGGAGCGATTGCAAGCAAGGATATTCATTGAAACAGAGGGATACACTTTGAATCGAAGTTTTCCAATGTTCGCAATGCAATGCCGGGGTAGTGCGAGTTCGATTGTGACGTGGAACCCTCGGACCATCGCAGGCAGCAATGTATGACATATTAGGTTGGGGAAAAAGTCTTTTCGCATTATAGTATGTATAAACTTGTAATAAAATCTCTTTGGCTATACTATTTGTATCTGGCTGGTTTTGGTATCATTGAAAGTTTAAATTTTAAAGAACATAATTCCAAATTCAAATTAGGAAAATGTGTGATTTTCATTTGTTTTTCGTACCGCCAAGATGAGTGAATCTAATGAAGAAATTCGATACATTTTAAAATTTTACTACAAAAAAGGTAAAAATGCAACGCAAGCCGCGAAAAAAATTTGCGATGTTTATGGACCTAGTGCAGTGTCTGTGAGAGTAGCACAAATTTGGTTTAAGCGTTTTCAATCCGGAAATTTTGATGTCAAAGATGCACGTCGCTCTGGTCGCCCTATTACAGATAAAATGGATGCCATTTTTGAAAAAGTGGAGCAAGATCGGCATGTCAGTAGTTACGACGTAGCTGAAGAACTGGGAATTGACCACAAAACAGTTTTGGCGCATTTGAAAAAAACTGGGTACACAAAAAAGCTCGACATTTGGGTACCTCACGAGCTCACTGAAAGAAACCTAATGAACCGTGTACTCATTTGTGATTCTTTATTACGACGTAATGAAACCGAACCATTTTTGAAGAAGCTGATAACTGGTGATGAAAAGTGGATCACGTACGACAAGAACGTGCGAAAAAGGTCGTGGTCAAAGGCCGGTCAGGCTTCACAGACTGTGGCGAAACCCGGGTTAACTCGCAACAAGGTGATGCTGTGTGTGTGGTGGGATTGGAAGGGCATTATTCATTATGAGCTGTTACCACCAGGCAGGACCATCGATTCTGAACTCTACTGCGAACAACTGATGAGATTAAAGCAAGAAGTTGAGAGAAAGCGGCCGGAATTAATCAACAGAAGGGGTGTGGTTTTTCATCATGATAACGCTAGACCTCACACATCTTTAGCCACTCAGCAAAAATTAAGAGAGTTTGGCTGGGAGGTGTTAATGCATCCGCCGTATAGTCCTGACCTTGCACCTTCAGATTTCCACCTGTTTCGGTCTCTTCAGAATTCTTTAGGCAGTGTCAGGTTAACATCACGAGAGGACTGCCAAAACCACTTGTCGCGGTATTTTGACCAGAAGTCCCAAAATTTCTATAGCAATGGGATCATGTCCCTACCTACAAGATGGCAAAAAGTTATCGAACAAAATGGTACCTACATACTTTAGTTAAATGTAAATAAACTATATTAAAAAATGTTTTGAATTTTCTTAAAAAATGCGAAGAAACTTTTTCCCCAACCTATTATAACGGCAAAGTAACTTTGATTGCTAACTGTTAAGAGAATAGCTCCGCTATCTTATAAAAGTACTACAGTTCTGCATTTTATTTGACAACCTCGCCGTGTCTATCTATATACAGAATGTAAGGCAAGTACAACAGAAGGATTAATAAGAAATCCTTCCTTATTACTTTGAGGAGCTTGGTGGCGCATTGGCGCGTGCGCTCAGCGAACGATTGCTATAGTTAAGCAACGTTCGCTGTGGTCAGTTCTATGATGGGTGACCAAAATAAGAAACATCTTAAGCTCCTCCTTGCATCGGAGGGCACGTTAAACAGTGGGTCCTGCGCCTGATCTCGCCCCGCTCGTGTCGGCTAACCGTCCCATCGGACTAGGCGAGTGAAGGAACAGAGAGTGCACTTGCGTTTATAATATCTACTGCGCAGATGGCTAGTTAGTATGTACATTCATTCTAGATTTCAATGTATGTGCAAAACGGCAAAATTTATAATTTTAATTTATTGCTGCTATGTGATACCTATATACGAGTATATTAAAATACACGACTCTCCCGCACCAGGAAAACTATACAAGCTAGGACAAAATGATCAAAGACGGAATTATTTGCCAATAAATTGCCTACCAATAAGTAATAATATTCATTTTGATACGATTTATAGTTTCCAAGCTATGGTGCATCAAAGATTACTAAAAATGTGCGCTTAGCGGAAGTAAAACATTTAATACACAAGAAACAACAATATTTATTATTTTTACAAAGAAATGCGTTTAACTAAACAAAATAAACAATTTTTATTTATTTTTTATATAGTAAGTACTTAATATCTAACAAAAATCAGTATCGTCATCATTATCTTCTAAAGACTTGTTGAAGCAACTAAGGCCCTCTTTTCAAGGGGGGGAGGGAGGGGAGAAACGGATTGCGGGGGGGGGGGGGAGAGTCGTGTATTTTAATGTACTCGTATATAGGTATACCATAGCAGCAATAAATTAAAATTATAAATTTTGCCGCTAAAAAATTTATAATGAATGAATGAATTAAGTCCCTGTTGAGATTCGCCGCCGTGACCGAATATCGGTTAGGAGGACATTACAATTACATTATTGCTCCTTCTGATACCCATTGAACTAAAATAAGAAACATTTGCCTATTTTTCGTTCTACGGGTATTGGTAATAGTTGAAGAGTACCTACACACAGCTCTAATTTGTCGTTTAAAGAATGTAAGTTAAAAAAATCATAGAACTGACGCTAAGTTTTTACTAGAGCAAGACTCAGACAGTACTAGAGTCGTTTGTATGGGTATCTCCATATTACCTGTCATCATTATCATCATCATCACAGCTCATATACGTTTCTACCGAGGGGCACTAGCCTACCCTAACTAGTTAGGGCGATTAGGCCTTAGTCAAACCACGCTGGCCCAGTGCGGATTGGTTGACTTCACACACACCTTTGAATTACTTCGCAGGTGTATGCAGGTTTCCTCACGATGTTTTCCTTCACCGTAGGAGCGTCAGATAAATGTACATAAAAAATTCGTGAAACGAAAAACACATTGGTACATGGCATGATCGATCGCGGGCCTCCCGAATTTACTCGAAGCGCAGTCCAGTGCCTAGGCCACAGCACCACCGACGCTCTTATTATCTTACTAGCTGTGCCAGCGAACTACGTTTCGCCGTATATTTTTTACCCGTTTTTGCAACATTTGTCATTGATGCTCAGCTCCTATTAGTCGTAGCGTGATGTTATATAGCCTAAAGCCTTCCTCGATAAATGGATTATCCAACACAAAAATATTTTTTTAATTTGAATCAGTAGTTCCTGAGATTAGCGCGTTCAAGCAAACAAACAAACTCTTCAGCTTTATAATATTAGTATAGATTACCTATACCTGCTGCCAAACACTGATGTTTTCTGTGCTCTGGTTTAAAGAGTAAGGCAGGCAGTGAAATTACTGGGTAGGGTAGTACCACGGTAATAATATATATACCGTGGTATTACTGTGACTTGACATCTTATATCACAACAATGGGGCTTACATATTTACAAATCTTACAGGATCCACGTGTATCTGTATAGTACACAAGGTAATAGGTGGTTTGTGACCACTTACTATCAGGTGAGCCTGCATGTGTGTTAAATTCTCTATAAAAAAATTGGTCTTCATGCCACAGCTCATATACGTCCCCACCGAGGGGCTCGAGCTTACCCTAAGTTAGGGTATTTAGGTCTAATAGTCAACCACGCTAGTCCAGTGCGGATTGAATTTTTTCGCAGATGTATCAGATTGCCTGGCGATGTCTCCCTTTACAGCAGGAGCGTCGGACAAATGTACATACGAAGCTCGAAAAGAGAAAAACACATTGGTACATGGCACGATCGAACACCGGACCTCCCAATTAGAATACCAGTACCGAGTCCGCAGCGCCACCGATGATCCTATCCGATATCATGCCTGTTTCAATCCAGGGTATGTATTTTTAATCTTTTCAATGTCGTGTCGTCGCCTTAGAAAATTTACACTCTTTGTTGAAAATAGGCCTTTTGCATGGTCACGCGTTGCTTACTATACACTGTTCTCCGGGTCCCCATACACCATACCTTCGCCCCCCCACCGCCCCTCAGCTCTTTCAGCTTTGTGCCTCTACGCGTTGAGCTTACTCTAGTTCTGGTTCAGTCTTGTATTACATAATTATGTTTTGAATATAAAGAATGCACAATGAAGTCATGTATCACTTTGTTTTTCGATTTTCGAATTTCATATGTACATTAATCCGACGCAACAACAAAAAAATTTTCAACGATGTATGTGAAGTCGACCAACCCGCACTGGGCCAACGTGGTTGACTAAGGACCTAAAACACCCTAAATACCCTAATTTAGTTAGTGTATAGCCTGATGATGATGAATATAAAGAATACTTAATAGAAATATAATTTGCACTCTTTTAGAAACTCAAACTCAATAATCTTTATTCAATATAGACCTTTCCAGGCACTTATTGACGTCAAAAAAAAACATTAAAATCTTCAACCAAGAATCTATTTAATTCTTGTATGTACACACACCCCAACCATTATTAAGATGTATGCAAATGCAAATACAAGTCAAATGCAAAAAAAGAAGTAGATTCTACACCTGTTCGGAAATTGCGAGAGCCTTCTCGAGAAGAGCAGGCAAGAAACTCGGAAGGCCTTTTATTTTTTTTGTCTCCTATTTTAAAATGCCAACATTACAAATATAATATTTCACAAAATTTTTATTTTTTAAAATAATATAGAAATGCCTGTCGGAGTGAGTGGAACAGTTACTCGAATAGAAAATTATTAGAAATAATTTAATTCCAATGCAACAAAGTCCGCCGAAGGTGCTTAGTTATAACGGTACTAGATAAAAACTTTTACAGATAACGCAGTTCGCCAAAATATTTATCGGATGATGATTATCTTTTTTATAACTGTAAACGATTCGGCAAATTATATTTGCTTGTGTTCGTTACACAGTTTTTTGTACAATACACCATTTTACAAAAGTACATTATTTCTTTGTACCTATCTGTATTTACTTACGAACTTTGTATTTAACGCATTCGTTCACACGGAATGGGTTTGAATGGAAGCTCATGGCGTAGCACTTTTCCATAATAAATATTAACCCTAATTACGTGCAATTAGGGTCAGTTTGTGGGTATAGGTGCTCTTATTAAGTTGAATCAGTAGTCGGTGCAAAATATGAAACATTTGTGACTTATTGTGTAAATCTCTTATGTGGCTGGTACCATGTGAATATCTCAGTCATAATCGTATGCGGGCTATTTACATGGTACAGTACGCTCCCATTCAAGCTTTACATTAACACTACGAAAACCGCCACTACTACGAGCGACGTAAGAATGGCCCAAAGGTCAAACAGTATAGCTTGACAAAGAGCTTACTGTAGACAGCCCTAAAAACCACAAGTTCGGTTTTCTTAGCGTTGTATTTGAGACTATGTTCGTGCGTACGTTTGACAAATAGCGACTAAGTCTTTTTGACCTCCAATCGACGCGCTCAGCAAAACCATAAATCGTCAGCGTAACTGATGTTATCGAAACAGACACCATGCGTGACAGCCGACGACGACGACGTGACGGCTGCTGAGCGCGACGATTAACTCGTTTACGGCCTCGTAGGTGGAGCACAATCCTCTCTGGCTCACCCCACACCCCACAACCTTTACGAAACGGACAAAGTATCTGTCCACCGTTCATTATTTACCTGGATTTCGTACCGGTACTTTAAGATGGTAATTATCTCGGATGGCAGGTTCAGTTTTAAGACAAATCCAGTAAACAGGCGTAAGTTGGCGTCTTTCTTCTTCTTCTTCTTTCTGTCACTATATTATCTGATTACGGTGCTTACCCGTGGTACTACCGTTGGTGCATACACACTATCGCACTTTCTGTGGACAATTATGGTCTGAAACCGAATTAATTGATTGTGGAGTAAAAAAGTTCACATTCAGCAAACCGCCAAAAACCTTTGTAAATGCATGAGCCAACGAGATCGACCTGTAGTTATCACTAATTTTGTTTCCACGGTCGTTCTCATTAGGTCCGCCGGCATATATGAGTGTCCAATAAGGCAAAATCAATAAATCATATAGTAAAATCTAGATTTTTTAAAAGAAATAAATATATAAACTGACTTCTCTAATAACTACACTTTCTGTTGGTGGCGTGGTCTTTGTGATTTTTATTTGATATAGTCTGCTTGCTGTTTTGCGGGACTTCTTTACTTCCCTCTGTTCTGGGCAATGCGTTAGTATTCAGTCAGGGAACAGTCTGCAGATGATTTGGTCTGTAAAAATCTTGTGGGTCATCTTAATTACTAAAAATACAATTAAACAATTATTGTAATATTGTGCTATAGGTTCTACAAACAATAAAATTATATTTGATTATCATTTCATTCACTAATGGCATGAACCTCGTAAACACTATAGATAATATTCACTACCGGAATCGGCTTATTTAACTTTAAATATCATTTACGTCGATGTACCCTGAGGGAAAGGTTCTATTCAAACAGCCAAAATGGCGAATAAAAAATGAGTTCTTGTTTCAGTTTTTCTTAATAAACCAACACCTAAAAATATTGAACAAACAGCAAAAAGAAATCAAGTGCCATTTAGAATTGCCGCGAACATTCACGTTGCCCCCGAAGTATTAATAATTTTCAATTTACAAGGTTCGGAATCGTTTAATTTTAGCGTTTCTCAGTCGTCTGTGAAGTCACGTAAACTGGGCTTTCTTTGGCAGTCTCCTTTGTCAGGCCACGTCCGAAAATAATTGTCACAGATAGTAATACTGGCCTGCCTCTGCATCTATTCAATGAATCGC
This sequence comes from Schoenobius gigantellus, assembly GCA_963935595.1. Lineage (NCBI taxonomy): Eukaryota > Metazoa > Arthropoda > Insecta > Lepidoptera > Crambidae > Schoenobius > Schoenobius gigantellus. Next base: position 6,518,576 of record OZ012549.1, read on the forward strand.
AATGTTTGCGGAAAAACTGGCATATCATCAAAACATCGTTTTTCAATGGACGCTTTTCTTGAATTAGTTTGAATCAAGTAACTAAGACGAGAAATGAATCTTTGCAAAGTGCATTACATGCTTAATAGTCAATTATTACTTACATAATTAAGAAGTTAAAACATTAGATAAAAGCTATTTATTTAGATTAAAAAGATTGCACACCAAATGCTGGATCCATTGCAAAGGGATTTATAATGGACGACTTCCACAAAATTCAATAAATAGTTGACGAGATACATAGTATTTTATCTGTAAACAGTTTTCTCGTTTTTGAACACTTTCAGGGAAACGTTGGAAGATTTGCAGTTTTAAACAAACGATTACTTTGGAAGATTTGCAGTTTTAAACAAACAATTATATGGCATTTTATCCATACATAAAAAAATGTGCAACGTCCAACTGCAACAGGATGAATGCAATCTTCTTGACATCGAAATTACTATAATTATACTGTCCACAATAGTTGTGGCATTAAATTGCATATAATTGTTAAATAGTGTCAAAAGAACACTTTAAAACAATATTAGGTATAGTATGATAGCATTAAAATTACAGACATAATATGGTACCACTTAAGCTTTTGGTTAACAAAGCTATGTCTATTAATGGGCAACATACATTTTTAAATTAAGAATTAATGAAGAAACTAACACACTGTACACACGGCAACACGCCAGATTTTGCTAGATTTTACATGTTGATCATGAAACCAAATCCCTTGTGTCTCACGTAATAGCGGCGGTTTTTGTATTCCAAATGTAAAGTTTGACGTGTGTTCGACTGTACCTACATAAGCAGACAAGACGCTACAGATAAAAATAAATCTCCTTAATTACAAAACATATTGATGAATGATGAGATTAATTCCCTATATTTAGTTGTGCAGGCCACGATTACATTAAAAGTTAACACACAAGACAAGTAAAATAACATTGTATAATTGATCAATGAAATAATTAATTAGAACAATCGTCTTCAAAACATAGCTCAAGTACGCACTCATAAACTACTGCTAACAAACCAATCAGTGTTATAAATGTGGCCGCATCCAAAAATGGCTCCTACATAAACATCTTGCACAACCCGCCTCCAGCTGTTATTATTTGTTTGAACTTCACTGATCACATCACTGCGTAGGTCAGAGAAAAAACCGCCGATGACTAGAATGTCAACGAATCAGAGGAACACTTTCACTAGTTTGTAACGAACTAATGAAAATTAACGCTCAAGGCGACGAAATCACAATTCCAATTAATCAACATAATGAGGCGTTCCATAAGTTTTTCCACTGTTTTGGAGGAAGATTTCAATATGACGCTAGAGCCGCGACATAAGCAGCGCATCGCCCGAGGTAGAGAAATTGATTTGGATTTATCTTGTTAACCACCACGCTCATTAGATCCACCTTTTTGACCTTTGAGCACTTAAATGCGGCGCCGGCGATCATCATTGTTTTCAACAAAAGTGAAATTGCATAGGCGTGGAGTTACATCACATCCCTAAGTCGTGATCGCGCATCCCCAATTCAATAGGTCCTTGAATCTCGATAACCTTTACATTGTTCACTCGGTGTAAGAGTAACTGAATTTACAATTCACGGCAATTTGAATGTGATCCCCGGTAACAGTATCGCCATTCATGATCGGCTACGTGACGGCAGCATCGTGAAATGATATCGTGATTCTGCGTCGTGATGTCTCTAGTGGGCTTATTAAAATGTGGACGGTCTGCGACAGATCTGCGACCCGAGGTCGAAGATTATTACAATAGCCTCGCTTTCGTTTCGGCCTTTATCAACAAGCTCAATGATCTTGACACAACTAGGTCGTTTCTTGTCGCTGAACTCGGAAGATGGGTCTATTTTAACATAGGCATGTAATATACCTAGAATGCTTACAGAATTTTCATATTCTAAGTTAATAGTCCTCATAGCGCCGGTGGCGCTGTGGACTTGGCACTGGCCGTCTAATCGGGAGGTCTGCGGCTCGATTCTGCCATGTACCAATGTGTTTTTTCGTTTTTCCAATTTCATATGTACATTTATCCGACGCTCTTACGGTGAAGGGAAACATCATGAGGCAACCTGCATACATCTATGAAGAAATTCAAAAGTGAAATCCGCTCTGGGCCAGCGTGGTTGACTAAGGTCTAAACTCCCTAACTTAGGGTAGGCTCGAGCCCCTTTGTGGGGACGTATATGAGCTGTGATGATGACGATGACGTCAACAGAACTGTTACTGGTTAAATCGGAACTTAAAGTGCGCGAAAATCAGGATCTGTTACTTTTCTTCCGGATTAAGAACAGTATTCGTTGCCTTCTATATGCCTTTGAATCTATGCAGCTCCGAGTGTGTGAATATGGCAAGCTAATTATGGTTTTGGATTAGAAACCATCAGCACGGGAACTGGAGCAGATGGTCGTACCATTGTCGGCGAGAGGTTCGTTATCATTTCTTTCAGCTTAATAGAAACTTCCTGTTTTTTATCGACGGCGACTCTTACTTTCTATGCGAAGCAATATCATCCTATTATGGAACAATACGCATGTCGAAGCGGTTTTATTGAAATGTAGCCCGTTACTACTTTTGGTGTGATCACAATTTTATTGCTGGCAAAATGTTTTAGTTTCAATTTCATTTATACGATGAACTGTGATCTCAAATGTTTCTCTTAAAAGGTTCAAACATGTTTTGCAGTTAAACTAAATTACACTAGTTATACCAATGTCCGTGCAAACGATAGTTAAGAAACAAGTAGACAACGTAAAGAAATGACACAACGAAACCAACTTAGATTCAAGTAAGTGCCCTGGGAACCAGGTATTGGTGGCAATAGCAATCATGGTCAAGGTTTAGATTAAAATTATCCATTGTGTAAGACAGTACATAGGTACATAGTGATATAGAAACCCAAATAAAAACTATTGTAAGGCGAAACAAAGGAATTATACGTTTTAAGTTGTTCTTTATAGATTTTGTTACTCTAAGCAATGTGCGCAAAAGAAAAAATATATGCAAAGAACCTACAGAAAAATAATCTGTTCAAATCGCCTCTTAAATAATGCCAAAGAACATTTTAAAGCTTAATAACAACTTGTCTGTTGCTTCAGATACAGTTGCAATTATATTTACTTCGCTCGGAGTTTGTCATTTTGTAAACGGTGAGTAATACTCGTGCGCTGTTATTTGAGGAACAACACGATAAAATATTAATATTTAACTTACGTATGTTGAACTGGACGCGCATTATACCATTTTCCTTGTACTTATTAAAAACGTGTGTTTCTTCTATTGCAACATCATCAAACAATCTAAATTTATATTTGTTTAATTAGCATTGCATGTAAATTCTAATTAGTACACTGATTGATGAAGTCTTTGTGTTTGTATTACACAATTTAATTTTATGCTGTTTTCCCAGCTCGAATGAATGTGACAGATAAAGCAGACGCAAGATAATCCAAAATGCGAAAGCAAAGGACGCGATAATACGGAAGATAGAAAAGTAGATACAATTGTTCACAGTTAATTGCTCTGCACGTATGTAGACAATGAATAGCATGGGTCAACGATTCAACCTAGCGGTGCGAGGCTGACAACCTCAAGAAACTCGTTTGTGTAAACCGCTGTAACGGCTATAAAATATAATCAGATGACAACCTTCGTTGATAAGATACCGTGTAAGTTGTGACTAGCAAAGATTAAACAATAGTCGGACAATAGTCAACAACAGTTAAGCTCCCGCTAAATGACATGCCTACTAGACTTTAAATCTTTATTAAGGAGTTCGGTGGCGTATTGACGAGTGCGGAGTGGCTGTGCTTAGGCTTAATTAATGATCAACAATATGAAACATCTCGAGTCAAGCGTGAATCTAGCTTCACTGAACGTTTTGAAATTAATAATTTTATGAAATAATTGTATCTTCATTTGTTTTGATATGGACAAAGTGTATTTCATCAGATGAACATATCACTTAAGTTCAAATAACAAAGTTTGAAATAATTTTACGAATCCAACAAGTAAATCCACGATAGTCGATAATCCAAAAGTACGGCGTAATATAATTAGACAAACAAAGGAAATGCACTTAAGACAAATTAGACTATTCAAACAGTGAATATAGTTTTTATTATAAATGTTCTTTAGGTTTATTATAAGGCAGGTTTCTTAGCATTGCATTAGGGTAACCACAATACTTTGCGTAATATTTTCTTACATGCGAGTAGTATCTTTCGATTGTGGTTATAGATTCAATATTAATACTACTACATTCAGTTTTTGTTTCAAAGAAAACTTCGCAATACTTCCGTAATCAAGAAAATTACATAATCCAATTCATTCTACAAATGAAACTGTTTGTAGAGAAAGAGATAATCAGTAAATTGTATTTTATATTAATTGTTTCCTAGCATTAAAGTAAGATACAACTTAATGAATTTCGTTTATGTACGTATAGTCGTATAATGATGACGATATGTGATACAGATAATGAGATCACAATTATAGAAATTGCAATTTGAGCATTCATATTAAGTGAGAGGAAAATTATTTACAAATTCACATTTATAATATGGTTAGAGTTATTATGCCCATAACACACAAAGTTCGAAATGTAATTCACTTTCTTAACGTCAGAAAATCTTCTACAATGTAATATTTACAGTTCTACGTTATCTGTACTATTTCAATCGAATTTAGTTTCTGGAATCCTAAATACAAAACTTTCATTGCTTACCGTGATATATTTAGAACATAATAATATTAAGTTAACTCATTTGTGTTATACGTAAATACAGAATTCCTAAATATTATTAATATAAACGGTTAAAATTTAAATAATAGTCCATCACTTTATTATTACCTCCACATCCATTTTTGGTACCGACTGGAGCTACCTCAACGTCACCTTGATAGCAATCAAGATCATTCAGCTGCTCATCAACCGCTATGTCAAAATTAATTATAGCACCAACTCTTTCTTTGGCATGACTATTTGCATCTATTACCAGTCTATAAGGTTCATATTGAAAATTTGTTATAAATTACAACGGAAATTCAGCCTTGTCAGCACACGTGTCTGCTTATGTCCGTCCTGTCACAACATGGACTGTCGTGACGATTGTTGACTAGTGAAAATCTATTAGAACATGTTTTCTTGATTTGCATCCACATTTAAATTCCTACCAGCTTGCTTGAAAGCTTACCGAGGGAAAGCTTTGTACGTTGAGTCGATTATTCGTACTATTAAGAAATAATGATAGGAATCCTATTACAATATTTATGTACAGTGTAAACAGTAAGAAATTGTTAGTATAGATATAATTAAGCTGTTAATTTCAAGTTTTGTTATTTTATTTAGTCGCGGAACTACTATATTGTTATCGATTTTATCATTATGTCTTTTAACGTTTTAATTTTATTTGTAGTATTTTAAACAACAATAAAAATATCTGAAATCAAGAAAAGTACTGTTAATATAATCATTACCTACGTACTTTTCTTCTCGGAAACAACAGTCATTTAAATCCTAATTAAGCAGTTTGAATTGAATTAACAATAAAATTTAATAGCGAACATTCGGTCCACAACTTCACACAATTATCAGATACTACGAATCTCAATATAGGCGTAAGTGAATTCTGTACAATTACCGCTACTTTCTCGCAAATATCACTTTCAATGGTACTTGGTAAAAGCGAGGGTCATGTGTGTCCATGTCGTGACGGTCCCATACCTTTATGGGGCTAACTGCGCGTTATTGTTTACAGTACTTAAGGTCTGCCGGTATTCAGGCTAACTGCGCGGTGCCATGTCAGTTTATGACCGATGATAATGTCCAAGATACTGTCGGCATTTTTTTATCCCACTCGAAATTGATTTATTGATTATGTTGCCAATTCAATACCCTCGTTAAATGCTTACGTCATTTGAGAATATATGTGTTTACGCGCGTATTCATTTAGCATTAATAATAATCTTTACTGCATTACAGTGGGCTGCAAAAATCGCAATTTCTTCTGAAGCTTATTTTTCATTTGTTGTATTTACAAATGCCAAGAAGAGAGAAATAGGTTTATAATTTCATTGTTGTTATTAAATAACAGTATGATTTATTTTACAACACTAGCTCCAGTTATAGAAGATGCAGAGGTTTTTGTTATTGACCCGCTTTTTCTTTGCTTACCAATGTACTTGCGAAATGCAACCGATGATTATAATGTACCTATTTTAAATCATATTTGTATTGTTGTAGGTAAACTTACTCAAATACGGCTGTCAACTAAGAATCCGGCAAAGGCTTCGCTAATAACTTGTAAGCCAACCAAAGCGACTGACAAAGAAACAACAATTTTAGATAATTGGCCTTTAGTTGTCTGATTATTTTTAAGATCGAGAAAGTCTACGCACAATACGGTGTCGATTAAAGAAAGTTTCATTAGCTCATTGAGTAATGTGTTCAGTATCGTAATATATTTCGTGGCCTGAATGAAACGATCAATTGAACTCCACATCTGGGTCTCCTTATCTTCACTCTTTCAATCTCAGTTAATACGTCGAAACGAGACAATGGAATCGGCTAATTTGCTTGTCAGTGAGAAATAATCAGCTGTGATCTAGCGTTTGTGTTTACAATAGACATTTTATTTGCACCCTAATGTAAGCCTTATTACTTTAAATTAAAGATCAGCTATCGATTCGGAGTAGTGACACGCGTCTGCTACTTCCGATTTGCTGTTTGGATGAGAGTGTGCTTTATTTGTAGGGTTTTTAGACTTAGTTTTACGAACCAGTTGTTACGCTTCTTAAAGTGTAGAGTAGGTATGTCGAATAGGAACCAATTTGAGGCGATACAGCCGACGGCCCGAGGTGCAACTCATTACCACTTTCGCTACTCCGCCGACGTGAGTTACTCGTTCTTTTATGGCGGCCTGATCTTGGAGACTCGCCTTAGATCAGTTATCATGAATGCCCTTGTAATTAACTATTAGTTAGCTGATAAAGTTGTACAATGACGTTAAATAGTTGTTGGTGATTAAAATGATTTGATCGAAAATACTATATGCTGTCCATAATGCTGCTTGCGATGAATTCCTTCGATAGCACATAAATTTTCGATTCGGTTTCAAACACAAGCATAATGTTGTTTGCTGACAGTTGTTTATAGTTTGATGGTTTATTCTAACACTAGCTTTTGCCCGCGGCTCCGCTCGCGTCATATTCGGGGTAAAAATTCTCTTTTGTATATCTAGGTATTTACTGTTTTAAATTTAATATACCTATCATTAACATAAAATTTTAATAAAATGCGAACACAACTTTTAAAAAGCAAGCAGGTAACCTTTCCGCAGCACCTTGAACTGTACTTTACTTGTTATAAGTAGATGCAGAAATATAAAGATATATGTCATATCCAGAGTCCAGACGATAAGAAAAGATTACTAACGATGTGACAGCTCGAGTTTGGTCAGTATTATTATGATTCATTAACAGATGAACAAAAGTCAGTGTAATTGAGAACTGACAAAACTATTGATTTGGCAAAAACGAGGATCGAAGACTTTCATCGTACTTTTCCGATAGGCCTAAGAATATAAAGCTGACGATGAGATAAAAGCGTGACTAAAAATATATGTTGTTTTCGTAATCAGTGACCCGATAAATCACAAAAAGAATACCCATGCTTCGTTTCCATTTCACATTTGCTTTTTTACCTATGAAAATTTAATACACATTTTTACTTTTTTATCAAGGAGCTCGGTGGCGCAGAGGTTTGTGCCCTAGGCCTGCGATAGTGGCGGTTAAGGTACTTTCGCAGGGGTCGGTCACTGGATGGGTGACCAAATATTTAATATCTCGAGCTTTTCCGTGTTTCGGAAGGCACGAAAGAACTAAATACACGTGTTTACTTATTTATCGAGGAGCTCGGTGGCGCAGAGGTTCGTGCGCTCAGCCTGCGATAATGGTAGTTAAGGTACTTTCGCAAGGGTCCTAAAACTTCATAAGGAACCTACGTGCCAAATTTGGTATCTCTAGGCCAAGTGGTTTGGGCTGTGCGTTGATATTATCAATTTTCACACTTTGACACCCCATATCTACCTTTTTGGGGTTGAAATTTGGAAAATCCTGAAACAGGTGTTATCTTATTTATCGATTGGAGTACTCATGCGAAGTTTCGATTAAAATAGAGGAAGTAATCTGGTTTCCCCATACAAACTTTGGAGTGTGGGCTGTGCGTTGATATGTCAGTCAGTCAGTTTCTTCTTTTATATATATAGAAGAAGATAACGTAACAAGGATATTTTTGACTCATTCCTGAACGGTGCCCGTATCAACAATTGATGGCTTGTTCGAACAATCAGTCATTTCTTACCTATTAATAAAAACTAAGTTTAATGGCAGCTTAAATAATATTTATAGTTTTTCAGTTTATTTTTAGTCTTTAAAACTAAATACAAATAGATCAGGCAGACGGATGATCAAAGCGTAAGATTCGTCGGTCACGACTTCTAATCTTTTGTGTCAGAAATACTAACAATTTCCCGTCTTAGATGTGCGTCTCTTTATGTCAATGGATCTGACGGTTTTGGATCTATGGATCAATAAATTGCGTTTTTGCCTTTTCGAGATGGCAGTGAAACATTGCTATGTTGTAATCCATTATTATAGCTTACTGCTGTAGATATGGAACAACAAAAAAAAAATGAAACGGGACTTGTAATGATACGGTATTTTGATTGTGTTTTTGGATGACTTTGTAAAAACTGTTACGAAAAATTATGTTGAAAATCGTTTGCCAATTGACCTGCCTTCTTGTTTATAAGCAATATTTTTTATTTCATACTAGTGGGCCCGGCAGACGTTGTCCTGCCCGATTACAGCGCCACCTACTGGGTCTAACTGTACTTTTAAACCTTCCCTGGACCAATTCAAATACACACAGATAATTTCATAAGAATTGGTCAAGCCGTGTCAGAGTTTTTGCGAGACTAACACACAGCGTTTAATTTTTATATATAAGACTAGTGGGCCCGGCGGACGTTGTCCCGCCCGATTACAGCGCCACCTACCGGGTCCAACTGTACGTTTAAACCTTCCTTGGACCTATTCAAATATACACCGAAAATTTCGTAAGAATCTGTCGAGCCGTTTCAGGGTTTTTGCGAGACAAACACACAGCGTTTCATTTTTATATATAAAGAAAGAAGAAGATTTGTTAATAAAGCCTCTATAGCCTAAAATTCAATAAACAAGACACTTAGATTTTTTGGTTTCGCTTTAATAAAGCTCGACAATGCAGCTTTCTTATTTTTTAAAGCCCGATGGAAAAAGAGAGGTGTTATTAGTTTAACATGCGTATCTGTATATTTGTGTGTATGTCTGTGGCATCATAGCTCCCAAATGAATGGATTTAGATGCGGTTTTTTTGAAAGCTGACATGATCGAGATGGTTCTTAGCTATAATTTATGAAGATCTGTTCAGGCGTTTTAAAGATCATCAGCTTTTTCCTAGTTGGTGAAGGGATCTCACCAGTCTGAATATCATAAGTCTGAATGATTTGAAATTTGGTACACTGTTTCTTCGGTGGTATTTCGATGATATTGTAACCTGGATCTGCCCCCCTAGCACGTCCACCAAAACACGATATGATAAAGCGGTTTATCGCGGCGAACAGTCAAAATACAATAGGGTTTCGACGTATTTTGACAGTTAACCGCGATAAATCGCTTTATCATATCGTGTTTTGGTGGACGTGCTACGGGGGCTGATGCTACAGCATTAAATAGTCTGCGGTATATCAACTCCTTAGCAACTTACTGCTGATTGATACTGATAATTGAACTTTGGTATATCTAGTAATATTTTGATTCAAGCTTTGTCACGTCGGGGGACCGCAACTAATACTCGTATATCTAGAACCGCCTTGTGTGTAGTCTCCTGACGCGACGACGACGCTTGACTTGAATCAAAATATTAGATACTAGATATATCAAAATTAAAGGGCCGACCAACACATGTTACTTTTTACTTTTTGGAGGTTTTTGTGTCGGGGGTTATTTTAATTTTAATTTAATTTATGGATGGGGATTTCTAAGGGTCTTATGGGAGTTAAAAACCCCATTAGAAACCCTTCATTAGCGGGCACCTACATAAGCTAACGAACCCCTGTACCTAATTTCATGCTTCCAACTCCAGGAGGTTGGGCTTTATGTTGATACCCAGATCAGTCACTCATCAAAGCCAGAAGCAGAAGAAGAAGAGAAGCTATCCCGGCAGACGTTGTCGATAATTTCATTTCACGGTTTGATGTTGATGTGAAATACGTCACTGTTCCTGTTCCTATCACTGTTCCTGAATTCGATACTGTTCTTGAGCCGATTGATACAATTATGTTGACATTTGTTTGAATCGGCACAGGAAGAGTAATGGGGGAAATGTTTTTCTTCGCTATTCCTGGCATTTTAATGATAAGAACCTTCTCTAGAATCCAACAATTCATCGAATTTTGCGTTCAGAAACATATTTAGTAAATAATTACTATTTATATTAGCTCTAACAGCTATCGCTAAACAAAAATCATTTGATGTTATAAAAATAATTCTTCGACTATCACACATCTACAGAGCCGAGTAAATCTCGAGTACGGTATCGATACACAATCGTTCAACACTTTATCAAATACACTTTCACTTCATACTTGTTCCGAATTTTCGAGTGACAAAAAAAGTACTGGAAACATTATTTTGAGCTCCCTAACTAGGGGGCGAGAGTGAAAGCTCAACTTTGTTTTACTAGCCTTTTATCCGATGATTGTCTCTATATGGCGTCGTCAGTCGCTGTATTGTAGTTGGTGAGCTATGGTTCAAGTTATAAGATATATAACGTTATATATAAAGTTATAAGATAGATAAAGCTTCTTAACTTATAGAAATGCCAAAATTCAACTTAACACTAAAGTTATTGACAAAGTCCACCGGATTAGCAAGATGAATTGATAGTGGGTTAGCAGCAATAACTGATGACTGTTTGGGGTAAACAAGTTTTTGATTGAAGGTAACGTATAGGCAAACGTAGTGTACGACGCTCTTAGACCAGAGGCTCTCGGCTTTTCCGGAGGGCGACTCTGTACCAGGGTCGCCTGCTTGCGTAGGTACGTCCATCTGACATAATTCTGCCGCAAAGCAGCAATGCTTGCATTGCTGTGTTCCGGTTTGAAGGGTAAGATACTTACATCTTATGCCACAAGTTGGCAACGTACACTGAGGTTCTTATGGGGGTTGCAGATTTACTCAGAATCTCACAAGAACCATAATGTACTATGTACTTTAGGTGACTGTTACAACTTACCATTAGGTGGGCGGTGTGCTTGTTTGCCAACTTCATTGTATAAAAAACCAAGTGAAGCGATGATGTGGAAGACTCTTGAAACAATTTCGATCGAATGACATTGAAATTGTGATTTTTCGTTTGGTTGAGTTGCCACATTGGCGCCAAATTGGACCCGTATTGTGCGGATTCTGAGTGCACCAAACTCAATATTATATTATTTTCACAAGATACGGAACCAACTTTGCGCTAGTATTGCTACTCAAGCATTCAACAAAATCACAATCCCAATGTTGATCGATCGGAATTGTTTCAAAAGTAAGCCTACTGTAAGGTTTACTTTTTACTTTTGAACCAAATAAACTTGAACTTTAAAAAATACTTTAACGTGAAGGTTGGTGCTGCTTTTAGCATCACAATTAGTGATATTTGGGTTGACATATTTACTCAGTTGCAACCTCAACTTAGATTCCATTTTTTATCTGTTTCCGTATGTGCTTTTTATCATTGTTAAATGGTATATCTATAGATGAGATTGCGGACCCCTAAGTATATACTCGGGGAGCTCCAGGGGTTGCGGACCACAGGTCAATAAACACTGGCTTACAGCAAAGGTAAGAAGACTGCGGTTTTAATATTGTTTAAAGGCCCAATGTTGGGTGGCAGGCAAGGATGGGCTGGATGAATTTATTTTAATCTTCTACACGCTTAATCTTTAGTAAATAGTCTAGGATTTTTAGTAAATGACGCCGATCGGCCCGTGCGTCTTCATGAAAAGCCATTAGAAATATTTGGTGCATCTTGTACGAGTATGTACGGTATTTCATTTCCGACTCTACCTCGGTAAGCTGTGACATACATTGTCTTACATGATTTGACAAATTGTTTTAAAGCATATCATGAGGATTTCATGTGATTACTGTTTACAAAGAAACAAGGATAAAGGATATAAATAACTTAACCGCCCGCCCGTCGCTTGAACCTTCGGCGTGTGGGCATCAAAGTTTTGACATTATGATATGCAAATACTGACAAAGCGGCACCACATTAAATTGTGCTTTCTATTGCCAGCAATGGTGTATAGCTATACGTCTTCATTTATCTGATTATGTTTTGTACACACGATTTCTAACTGCATGTGTGCAATGGTAGACTATATACTGTTGCTTTTGATGCACATTATGAATCTCATGACTAATTCGAATTCAGAAATCTTTATTGAACAATAATAGAGAACCTACGAGTTGTTGTATTCGCATTCATTTCCGGAGGATATATAGAGTCCAGGGCTAAGACCGCTTCCAAATAATTGGGTATCCTTGCAAAATTCCGCAAATTTTTTACCTCACGGTATTTTCTGAGTCTCTATATGGTTCAGGTTCGCTCCTGTATGGTGTACTGCTCCTATCTGTGGGATGGGTCAGCTCGATACCAGCTTGAAGCTTTGGATTCCATAGACAAGGGTGCTAGAAAATTGCTAGAAAAAATCCAAAAAGCTTTAGAGCCTCGAATATCGCCGTCTAGTCGCAAGTCTCTCTGTATCCTACAGGTTGCATTTCGGCGAGTGTGCTGAGGAATTACATAGCTTAATACCACCAGCACCATTCCACTATACGACGAAAAGACGTGGTAAGGGATTCCATCCATATGTAGTCGACATCCACCCACTCGCACCAAACGATTTGCTTCCTCGTTTATCGTACGAACTGTGAAGCTGTGGAATGATCTTCCTGCGTCCGTGTTTCCAATTAAGTATAAGTTGGGGGTTTTAAGGCAAGAGTGAACAGGCACTATTTGAGTTTGCGTACTCCACCTTAGACCATATCTTTGCTTTCCATCAGGCAAGATTGTGGTCAAACGCGCTCAAATTTACCTTTAAAAAATTCCCCTAGGATCTTTGATCTCTCACAGGTATGGAACAACGAGACTCGATAAAACTACAATAGGAGCCTCCTCAGACATAGGTCTGATCTAACTGCAGTGGTAAATGAAGCTGTTACTGCGCATAATCAACGATCATTTGTTGTTCCTATTTATAAAAGTGGTGACAAACATAATGTTCATAATTATCGTGGTATTTCCAAATTGTCAGTCTTGCCAAAAATTTTTGAAAAAATTATATATGATAGCTTTTATCCTGCTGTAAGTCCATTACTTACCATCCATCAACATGGTTTTATTGCCAAACGTTCAACCGAAACTAACTTGTGTGAATTTCTTGATACAGTTCTTGAGTCCATGGAGAAGGGATGTCAGGTTGATGCCGTGTATACTGATTATTCCAAAGCCTTTGACAAAATTTCTCATGCATTACTTCTTACAAAATTAGCTAGTATTGGTGTACATGGTGATCTGCTGCGTTGGCTGACTTCCTACCTCAGAAATAGAACACAGGCTGTTACAATCAAAGGTTATACATCTAGTTTTATACCTTTAACTTCCGGTGTCCCGCAAGGATCTCATCTCGGTCCATTGCTCTTTAATATATTTATTAACGACGTCATTAAATGTTTTTTATATTCTAAAGTTTTGTTATATGCAGACGATATGAAAATATACTCAATTATTAGTTCTTCCGAGGACTGTAAAAGATTACAAAGCGACCTTGACCGTTTATGTGAGTACTGTTGTCTAAATAAACTCCAATTAAATGTAGACAAATGTAGTGTTATTACATTTACAAGAAAGAGTCATGTGGTGCATCATAATTATAAGTTGAACGATAAAATAGTAAATAGGCTTAACGAGGTCAAAGACCTAGGAGTTCTACTTGATAGCGGACTGTACTTTGAGTCACATGTTAATAAAATTATTGGTAAGGCTTATAAGTTGCTTGGGTTTATTTTGCGTCAAAGCAAGGACTTTAAAAAAATCGACACGTTATTCCTTCTTTATAATTCGTTTGTAAGATCTCAATTGGAGTATGCATCTAGTGTGTGGAACCCTCAATACTCAAAATACATAAATCTGCTAGAATGTGTTCAAAAGAAGTTTTTAAAACACGCTAAGTATAGATTTAGGAACTTCAACACAGATGTGATAATATCTTTGCAAACTCGGCGAATTCATAAGGATCAAATTCTTTTATTTAAAATTATTAATAATGTCGTTGATTCTACATATTTTGTAAGCAAAATCTCTTTCAAGTGTTCCAGACCAAGCGCTCGACAAAAGGATACTTTTTTTATTCCAACATGTAAGACTAATTATAGACGAAATTGTTATATTATAAGATCATTAAGTACGTTTAATTCCTCATTTAACCATATATATATATTCCATATAAGTTTAAAGCAGTTTCGTACACTTCTAAAATCGTAATATTTTAATAAGTTTTTTATATGTTTATTTCATAAGTGTGTGTCTCATCTGCAGCAATAATTTAATTAATTAGTAGTGGAAACTTTATAATGCTGATGTATAAATTAGTTTAAAACTATCTTATGTATAATTTTAAGCTGTATGTTTCCCAAATAAATAAAATAAAATAAAAATAAATAAAATAAGTGATCACGGACAAAACAATCCTTATAATTTTAATATAGGTAGGGCTGGGTTAGTCAAAATAGTAGCATGAGGTCAGGGTTTTAACGTATTTATTGACTAATATTCTGCACACGCTTATATTACGGAAAAGATTATTTATTTTATAGGAGCATAAAAAAAATAATATTATATAATTAAAAAAGAAAAAAACCCTGATAGTTGGTACAACTTAGGGTGGCACTTAGACATCAAAAAATATTTGGAGTAACAGGTGTTTATCCTTTCAAACGTGCCATTTGGATTTGGACGAGATAAATTAGGCCATTATGTTTAGCCTGGAATTACCGTAATGTAAACAAACATCAGCTGACGGCTAGGGCTGCCACAGCGTAGTTTGTTTTGAAATCTTAAAACATACCTTTACTCGAAGAAGATGGTTGTGTGTTATTATTGTTGTTGTTTATTGTGATTGTTGTTCAATAATCTTTTCTTTCTTTCTTCTTTCTTACTCCAATAATATCGATTTTTATTAAAAGTGCTGGAACAAAAGTAGTTCACTTTTATATGTGTTGTCACCCTTTCGGCTTAATACACATTTTCAGACTAACTCAATATACGTATGCACTAATTACTGTAAAACGAATAAAAACTATACGGAAAGTAGAAGAGTATTTACGACCTTCACAATGATTTGACTTGATCATAGTGAGCATCGCAGCATTAATCATACGAGCCTCCGTCAAAGCAGCGTCCTGTCGTCTTGTCTTTACTTACCTGCTTTCTAAAGCAACTCCTAAGGACACCATCCCATTCTTAATTATGGGATTGATCAGAGCGCGTAACTCACTCAAGCTGCGATAATATCGGAGCATTATGCAAACTGAGCTACGCGCTAACAGGGCTCGACATCAACAGACTCGAGACTAGGATAAATAACACCGCTTTCGTTCCTGGGCAATTTCCACAGAATATGTACGTACGTATATTGTTTAATACGATTATTGTTTGCTAAATTTATCTTTTGTAGTTGTCAAAATTGTAATTTCAGTGCGGCGACGGCGACTACAATAAAGTGTTTAAAATACGCAATGATACGTGAATTTAATTTAATTATAAAATTTAGGAAGTTACGCTTTTAGGACTCGATTTCCAGGAGGAGGTTTTTAGTTTGACATATGCTTTTTTATGTATGTTACGTGATTACTCCGCCAACTGTGGGCCGTTTTTCATTTTTTTTGTATTCTAAAGAGTAGGTACCTATATACTCCTGAGTTCTATTATACTTCATTGTCACGAAAGTCAAGATCTGATGATGAGATCCTAGGAAACTCGAGGGAAACTCAAATTTTATAGAAAAATAATACCACATTTTTTCACTTTTAAAGCTATTCAGGTATTTGCGTCTGGTAGTCTTGATCTTATGATGGTGAGGTGATGATGAAAGGTTTTTTTAGGATCAGGATTTAGGGGATAGTTCTTTAAATATATGATCACGTATTGTCATGTGCTTGTATTCGTTAAAGTTACCCATTAAAAAGATAAAAATATTTTTACCAAAAATAAAAACCGACTTCAAAAACACTCAAACGTCAAAAATAATATAAGAATACACACAACATCAAATATTTATTTTGAAATCGGTGCCAGGCAAAAATCTCCTGGAAAGTCTTAAAATTTAGCACCCATTTCACAATAAAAATGTAATGTTTCTTTCTTATATTATATTATTATTATTTTCTTTCTTTATATTACTTTTCACTTTTAAGTGTTTTTAAAGTCTTGAAGTTTGAACATCTTTCTGGATCGCCCCAAAGCTTTTGATAAAATTTCCATTCCTATCCTTTGTGGTGTAGTGGCGCTGTGGACTCGGCACTGGCCTTCTAATTGGGAGGTCCAGGGTTCGATCCTGTCATGCACCAAGGTGTTTTTCGAATTTTATATGTACATTTGGCCGCCGCTCCTACAGTCAAGGAAACATCGTGAGGCAACCTGCATACATCTGTGAAGAAATTCAAAGGATGTGAAGTCGACCAATCCGCACTGGGCCAGCGTGGTTGACCAAGGCCTAAACACCTTAACTTAGGGTAGGCTCGAGCGCCTCGCTGAGGATGTATATGAGCTGTGATGATGATGATCCTTTTGCGCAAAATGAAATTCATAGATTTGAAACTCACTCAGCTAAAACTTTTCAGGAGTTATTAGAAGAAGATTGTTAGGGCAGAAGTGTTCTGATTCGTTTGGTTGGGGGTAGGACTTCTGAGCCACCTCGTTAGCTACCACAGTCTTACCTAAGTTTGAAGCCATAGTAACATCATCAACAACATTGTTGTATTACGACATTTAGAGGTAAGATACCTTGATTCTCAGTTGTTGAGTCCAGGTGAAGCTCGCTTCCTTCATCGGCGTTATCGTCAATTACCATCAGGTGAGGCGAAGGACAAGGCCCAATTTAGCTAATAAGTTACAGCCGAATCAAAAGGTCGACCAATCGGAGCGCTTATATTGCCTTTCAACTGCTCGATGACGTAATAATGTGGCGTTCTGATTGGTCGCTCGCAACATTTCAGTTTCGATTCGGCTGTAACTTATTAGTAGAATTGGGTCTCAGAGTGCTTTCCTGTGTAATAAAAAAAACTCCCGTCTGTCAGGTCTTTCTGCAACGTAAGCCACCATTAAGAGGCGGCAGACAAAACTGGACGTTAACTTTCGCTCAAATCAACGATACCGGAAGATATGTTTCTCTCTGCACTCGATCAACAATGATTCGTGTAAGAGTACGAGTATCTAATCCAACTATTAATATTAACAACTAATGAACTCGTATTCTTCGGTAATATATTGATTTGTATTGAAACAAGTGTCTTGTCAGTGTATCGAAGAGTAGATTTACAACTTCCTCGAAATATTGCGTTTGATTAATGCTTCTACTTTCCGCGGCGGATATGGCAATATTGATACGGAATTATTTTACGGTCCTGAGATTATTGTAAATTATATGTGTTTAATGGCACTTGTAAATTTGTGATGATAGGAGATTACCCAACAAGTGAAAAAAGGTAAATTCTTTTCGAGGCACTAAATTGTATACCGAGAGGAGCGAAGGATTCTAGAATAGAATCCTGAGCATGATCAAGGGATACAAGAGCCGAGATTTTTTTTTTCACGTGTTAGGAACTCTACTTTTTGTCATTGACTTACTCTGTGATTATGAATCAAATTTTATTATGGGTTATAAATAAAATAACAATAGAAAACAAAAGAATTAGAAATTAATTTTAAAATTAGAACAGTTTTTGAAACTTAGTTGGTTTTGGTTTTTTGGTGGTTTTTAGTATGTTTTTTATAGCGAGAGTGTGCAACTTCTTTGCACGTGTTCCTTTTTTCTTACTATAATCCGTATATTCGCGCATGTTTCAAAGTAATTTTTTTTATTCACTCAGTGAAACAAAGAGCGTTTTATTCACTGTTTTTGAAGAATCACAAGCCCTTTATCGAGTGTCAATGGTAAAAAGAAAAATAATCACTTTGTTACCGTACATACAACTGTAAGGAAATCGATAATTATAACTTTGACGCATTAGCTAACCAGCAGGTTTGTGGATGTGTCCTATTTATTAAAGTGAAACTTTTTTTACTGCGCCTCAAGTTTTTTCGTCCATCTATCGCATGTTGCATTACACAAAAACATGAGATCTTTAATTTCACTACGTAATATTGGTCAGGATTGGTCTATGCTTATCTAAACTTTGAATTTTAGTCTGTGTGGCAGTGGTTCGATCCTGGTGTAAAGCATTATTTTTTCATTAATTAGTATTTTGTTTTCATTTTTTATTACGTTTTGTTTTTTTATTAATTTCTTTTTTTATTTATAATTTCCTTTTCAGAAGAAAAAGATTTAAGAATAAAATCGTGATTTTAATACCCTAATAAATCGAAAAATTTTCCAAAAATTTGAAACGCCTAAACATTTGGACCTTGTTAACCCAGTTAAACTTGAGTGCATCCATGCACCCGCTGTAATCCGGTGACCTCACGCAAAGGAACACAACAAGCTAATTTACTTTGCCGAATATGCAATGCGGTGTCAATTCAAGGCTCTGTGACGACTGTTCGTCATAAAACAGCGATGTATGTACTTTGACTGTAAGCTCTGAAAGCAATCGTGATAGATTTTGAGTTCTCAATCAAGATGCCAGTATCGGCTCAGGAGACGCATTTTTGAAACAATAGAATTCAAATTCGGATTCAAAATCGTAAGAGTCCAATAAATTCGCTATGTTTCCAAATCCACTACGCAATATACGCACCGTACATACTCGTAAGGTCCTTTTACGTGCGATTATTCGCTGGTACCGGGTTTTTTTATTATTTTTTGTGTGAAACCGTATCTAATATCGAATTTGTTTTTAATGACTACACTGAATTCGAACAATTCAAAAATCATTACAATTGGGAATAGTAGTAGAAGATACGCACCGTACATACTCGTAAGTTCCTTTTTATATGCGGTTCATCGCTGGTACCGGTATTTTATAGTTTTTTATTGAATTTGTTTTTAATGAGTACACAGAATTCGAGTAATTTAAAAATCATAAAAACTGGGAACAGTAGAAAATAATTTCGCACAAGATATTATTAGGAATGTATAAGTGTTCGAAATTAACATAGCGAAACTGTTCACGGCTGCGTTGGAGGATGTATTTAAGCTTCTGGACTGGAGGGGACTCGGCATCAACATAAACGGCGAGTACATGACTCACCTTCGTTGATGATATCGTAGTCATGGCTGAGACCGTGGAGGATATAGGCACAATGCTCGAAGACCTCTGTAGAGTTTCCCAACGAGTGGGTCTTAATATAAACGTGGACAAGACTAAAATAATGTCGAATTCCCGTGTAGTACTCACTCCTGTGAATGTTGGAGGCTCTACGCTGGAAGTTATTGACGAATATGTTTTCCTGGGGCAAATAGTCCAGCTCGGTAAGACCAACTTGCAGAAAGAGGTAAATCGACGAATCCAACTCGGCTGGCAGCGTTCGGGAAGCTACGCAGCATATTCTCGGTCCATCAACCGCAGTGTCTCAAGACCAAAGTCTTCAATTCGTGCGTGTTGCCAGTGATGACATACGGAAATGAGACGTGGCCGCTTAAAAAGGGCCTCATAAGAAGGCTCAAAGTCACTCAAAGGGCTATGCTCGGTGTTTCTCTACGTGATGACATCAGAAATGATGAGATCCGTAGAAGAACTAGAGTTACCGACATAGCCCGAAAAGTTGCAAACCTTAACACACATCGCTTGTAGGACTGACGGCCGTTGGGGCGGAAAGGTTCTCGAGTGGCGGCCGCGTACCGGGAGACGCAGTGTTGGTAGGCCCCCCACAAGGTGGACCGACGATCTGGTGAAGGTCGCGGGAAGCCGCTGGATGCGGGAGGCGCAGGATTTATCAGTATGGAGATCCTTTGGGAAGGCCTCTGTCCAACAGTGGGCGTCTATTAGCTGATATAATGATGATGAGTGTTCGAATTCAAGATTAACTTCTAATGATTCAAAAATGCGTCTCCTAAGCTGGCACTGAAATCTACTGACGTCAGTCAGATATTTATTATACAACTAGCTGTGCCTGCGAACTATGTTTCGCCTTAAATGTTCAAAGAAAAAACTGTAAATCTACTTTCTCGCGGGAACTACTTATTTTTCCGGGATAATAAGTAGCCTATATGCATTGATTTACTACCAAACGTTTGGTAGTAAATCAATGCCTATATGTTAATCCTTTTCGTAATGCGTCTACCTACAAAATTTGATCCAAATTCATTTAGTAGTTTTTGCGTGAAGGAGTAACAAACATCCATACATACAAACTTTCGCCTTTATAATATTATATATTAGTAAGGATATCCTGTCTGTGGCCTTCTTCAGAACGAGTAGCTTCCCCTAGTAAAGAGCGCTTAACGAAATGCTCTGTTTTACAAGTTAACCGTGCTGTTCTTCTTTAAGAATTCCACCTCTTTGAAAAATTATATGATATATTAAGTTAAAGTAATAATCATAAGCTTGATATCCGCTGCCTGTGCGCAAATATTCTGTTCCAACGTTAACCAGTTAGTTAATAGCTGAATAAAATACGCTGTGAAACCAAACACCATAACAGATCTCACAGGACACGCCTGGTAACAAATATAATGGATAATGGAAAACTACCTGTTCGAGACACCCGCTGGGTTACTATGAATATTAATGGACCAACCGACTGCGTTCTGCGTTTTTCCAATAGATATTATAGCTTCCTTGGCCGCTGCAAGCCATAATGCAATTTGGTATGAACAGTGTAATTCGTACATTATTTAGATTTTACTGCTACCACTTTAACTGGAAGAGTCTACTGTTTGAAACAGGAAGTGTACAATTTTTGAAATTTTTTTTCGTACGGTTTTGAAGCGCTACTCATGTCAGATGATGGTTTCGAGAACTAATTTGAAAGTAGGTAAAACATAACACGGAAGAAAAATTAATTTGTGTGAACGATACCACATAACTATATTATGTGAAAGATACAATTGATATTGAGCACAGAGCATATACACAATAAGCGATAAGGTTACTCAACCGAAAACATTGTAATGTTACTCTACTCGTACTACTACTCGTGCAATAAAATTTGGTTCAGAGCTCGACAAATCGAAATCTACGGGTTAATAAATGTGTAGGAATAATAACTTTTTGAGTAAATATTGATTCAATTAACTTTTCACAGAAATTGCGCATAGAACCACGGTGTACAACATAAAAAATGAGAAACAGGGTTTTCCGGAAAAATAAGTGTATTGTCGGAAACACTTCTTTTATCCATGTTTAGAGTATGTTGAAATAAAGCTTATGAAATATACTTTCTATCTGTATTTACAGATTTTGTCTGTCTGGTCTTATTTTTTATAAACCGATATTTTCCCAATCGAAACCTATAAGGTGGGTTGATTTCATTGCACGTAAGGATTTGATAAAGGCCACAGTACCATCAATAATAATATACTTATCTGTAGTTTGGAATTAGTATCATACATTCCAAATGTGACGGTGAAGGAAAACATCGTGAGGCAACCTGCATACATCTGCGAAGAAATTCAATGATGTATGTGAAGTCGACCAATCCGCACTGGGCCAGCGTGGTTGACTAAGGCCTAATCACCCTAATATAGGGTAGGCTCGAGCCCCTCGGTGGGGACGTATATGGGCTGTGATGATGATTCCAAATGTGTTTAAGAAAAATAGCATTAAATTAGCGCGCAACGAAGAACTCCATGTTTCATTTCCCACCTCCCACAAAAAATTAGCTACCGCTAGTCGATCGTGTGTGATCCCGCTTAAGCTAAGAATTGCTCTATTTCAAAATAATATTTTTTTTTTCATTTACTTTGATCGTGGCCTTCAATGGTTGAATTCGTAATCGGCGTAAACAACTTATTATAGCTTAAATGTTAAAAGGGAGAAAATTTACTGAATAATTCATAAGAAAGGTCAGTAGACTGCGAATGCAGGCAGAAACCCGTTTTGGAAAAGTAAACATTGGCAGTTGAACAGCAGCTGCTACGTCGAGATCATGATGATGGATAAGAGAAGGCAACCTTAAAATCTTCATGACTGTGTGCCTGAGGAACAATTCAAGGCCTGGCGAGTTTACGAAATGACGTAAATTTTGGTGTTTGAGCTTCCAGTGTGAAGAAATGATGTACACTTCTACACAAAAAAAAAACTGGTCAAGTGTGTACAAACTTATCTAAGTATATAAGTTCCTTACTACATAATATTTACGGCTTTTAGATTCTTTGCTTGATAAGTGCTATAGGCCCCTAAATTTCATGATTCTAGATCAACGGGAAGTTCCGCACAGGTTTTGTTTCCCTTGTGAAATCACAAAATTTACGAAAATATGCCATATAAACAGTCATTACCTTTGATGCGTTGATTTACAAGTATAAATTATTGTTCACAACTGAAAGAGAATGTAGATCCAAGTATTTGATGTACTTATAACGTGTTACAAAATAGCCCGTTTAAATATAATAATAATTATCAAAAAGAAAAATATTATCCCAACCCTACTAAGCTGTCAGAGAACCGAAGCACCGTACCAGACGTTCTACGTAGTTTACTCTTTAATTTTACTGAATTGGCGTCTGCACATTAATGAACATTTTTACAAAAAGGAATGCGACCTTTCTATCCGTTGTCATTAATACAGTTGCACTTATAGGTAAATAAAAATGCTCCACTTTTGAACAGCGTATTTGCAATAAAATAAAAAAATGGACCAGATAATCGACGAAAAAAGACGAAAATAGTACCTATGTTACCATTACCACCGAAGAGTTATATTTCGTTATAAATCTTGTTGTTGAAAAGCAAATAAACAGATACCTTAAGTCCACATCTCGTGTGGGCACAAAGGAAGACCATACACAAGCAAAAGACTGCCACAGTTCGAAGTCAAAGTATACTTGATATATTTGGCTGACAGCTCATAAAATGTTTTCCGTTCTTATTATGCGCGGATATATCACAAAACAGCCGCCATTTATACCGACACAATAAGTCATTTCGTGCCATATTTGTCCACACGTTTAACTGTAACGGAATTTACTAGCTTAAAAATGTATGTCAAATACAGTCACTACCTAAAATGGGATTTAGCATAGCTAGAATACTATCAAAAAGACAATAACTGATCCTCTGGTGTGTGCTGGCCTTTTGCGTTTTTGGTCATATGCATCGAACCAGTGTGTGCTGCACGCATCCTCCAAAACTTATTTTAGGTATTAAGAAATATCGGGGTAGCTATGTTAGTCATTGAAAATTATGTTTAAGAGTGTCTGACACTGTTTATATTAAGGCAAAAAGTTATAACCTAGAGGTAGTTGAAACTGAGACAATTAAGGTCGCATAATAACTTTAAAACTTAGTTGAATATAATAATCCATTTTTAATATAAAGTTCTCGTGATTAGGGCACTTTAAGGAAATACGTCTAACCTTTATATTAGATTTAAAGAACATATTTCACATTCCTACGAATTTGTAATTCAGAAAGAAGTTTTATACCTTCTTCCAATAAAACAACAAACTTATGAAAAAATTTACTTAGAATAGAAATTAGGCATGATCATTATAGCCACGAAAAAGAACACAACACAATGCTGGCAATGACATTGTAAGCCTTTTAGAGTCCATTCAAATTCGGACTCAATGTCATTGCTAGTAAAATTATAATCATTAGCTCCATTCAACACAGCCTCAATGAGGAGTCTATTACGTCTTTTAAGGAATGCATTATTTGCATTCTACTTATTTGTCTTGTACCTACTACCTTTGATACTATTTCGGAAAAGGGATACTTTGTCAAATGATGTCTACTGATTAGTAGTGTACGCGTGTAATACTCGTAGATCATTGAGAGAAGGCTTTGCGTATTCTTTTAGTGTCTCATCAGTGGCGACGGTATCATTAATAATTTATGATACAAAGCATTGTTATTGGTATATTTTTTTATGTCATCAAAGGCGGTGAACGAGCAGACGAGCCAGCTGATGGTAAGTAGTCATTGACGCCCATGGACATCTGCGACATCATGGGTGCCGCTTATGCGTCGCCGGAACCCTATTTACTATCCACTCGAAGAATACCGTGTTGGAATCACCTCCGGAGGGAGCTCATTCCACATTTTGTAAGTTCGCGGGAGAAACGAACGAGACGCCTGCAAGGTATGCTGATGCCAGGCGTGCAATATGTGGGGGTGGTTGGGGTGAGTTCTACTTCCCTGGCGCGCAGAGCGGCGGCGAAAGAGCGATTGAGGAATGAGTTTGAAAAGTTCCTCAGAAGACTCCCCATTGTACAGACAGTAGACCACGCACAGAGACCCAACATCTCTCCGATGGCTAAGAGGCTCTGATCCATCTGTGAGTGCCGGATCGCCGACGATACGAACAGCCCTGCGTTGGATGGAGTCAAGAGGAAGAAGTTGGTATTTTGGAGCACCGGACCGTAAGTGCGTGCGAGCAATACTCCATATGCGGTCGTTCCTGGGCTTTATCACAGATAATATAATACTCACAGATAATATAATACTACAGTAGTTTTATGTAATAAAAAAAAGTCGGTGACCTGACGTGAAGTACCGTTTCGCCTTATTAAGGACTTTAAGTATTTTTATTGGTATATAGTATTAACTCCTCCTATTAAGTACCTACTATTATTGGTATATAGGAATTAGTCAGTCAATTAAGCTCAGGAGTTAGTCCTTAAAAATTCAAATTCCGTATACAATACGTGTAGGTATTCAACCTTTTCATATGAATTAATTAATTCAACTTTTTCAATATTACATTATCTGTAATCTTTAGTACAAAACTGTAATTTAAATCCATTAATTAAAAGTAAGTTGTGAATATTTAGCAAATCATCGCTTTAAAATGCTTTGACGCAAATTCGTCGGTGTTTTCATATTATTATGTAAATTGAAAGGCGTAATTGGTTCTATTCTTCTTTGCATAACCATCCAAGTAGGTAATCTCAAACCGATTAGGGTTGCCAGTTGTGACATAACAACGCTGAAAATCTAAAGTTTTTTATTTATTGTAGAAAATGTATCATTTTTAATTTATAAAAAAGTCTAAAATCTTGCGTAAGTATATGCAAATCTCGTGTCACGATGTTTGTTCTGGGTAAACTCCGAAACTACTAACCCGATGATATTGTTGTTATTTGGTTCAATTTACTGTTACTTGGTCCAAAAGATTGGGTAGTTTTATCTCAATTTTTGACTTCAGTTTTTTTATTGCAAATTAAATATTTATTTGCTTATAATTGGCATCGATTTGTATAGACAAATTAATTTCTTTATAATTTAGTACAATATGGTAGTTAGTAATAAGGCATTGGATAACTCATAAAGATATAACAATGTGGTAGTATGTATGGAACCCCATCCCTTAAGTATAGGGGATGAAAATTTATACGGGAAATCCGTAATTTATTGATTTTGAAGTATGACAATTCATTCTCCATTATTTAATAATTAATTACGAAAATTTGATATTTATCCCAGAGAGCACAGAAAAAACAAAGCAGCTACTCTTAATTGTATCTAGTGTAATATATCTCGTAAAAATCTCGTGTCACAGTGTCTGTTATCTAACTCCTCCGAAACGGCGTGACCGATTTTTATGATTTTTTTGTTTATAATTGGTAGGTCTCAGAATAGGTCGTAGGCTATTTTTTATATCCCTAGGATTAGGGTGACAATAAGGGTGGTCTTGTGCACATTTTTTTGGCAATTTTTTTATTGTACCTTGATTTTATTGTACCTTGAGGTATTACTTGATACCAAACCATGAGGTTTGGTATCAAGTATTAGTTATAACCCAAAATTTTCACATCTCTACCACCAACCCCCATTTTAAGAGCGATACTAGTATTTTTACTGGCGAAACGTAGTTCGCGGGCACAGCTAGTATCATATAAAGACGACTGTCATTTTCACAGCCTCTAATAAAATTGCCTTTAAACAAGAAGTTCGTTATAACCATATCCGGTTTCTGTTTATTTAATGTCACTTTCTGTAATAGAGTTCTAATCAAGCTTTTTCCTTACTGTCCGTAAATAAGTCGCTCTCAGCTCGTTTCATCGTGATTGCATGATTGCATGGTCATTAAATGTCAAAAGGCCAATTACTTTCGTTGTCTACTAGACTGGTTAAGGAAGGTCTATCATCTTTCCTCCTACATAATTTGAATGAGGTATTACATTGCGAAGATCCATTATAAACCATAAAACCAACCTCTGATTTTAAGTATAATCTACTAAGCGTATGACTACTCATATACTTTAAAATATTTACGAACGTGTAGAAAAACAATGAGATTGATCCATTGATAGATAGAAAGATAGATAAACTCTTAATTGTTCTCCCAAGCCAGGCAGTAAACGCGATGAGACCAATATCCCGGGGGACGGGACTTTGCCAGCAGTGTTTAAGTTGCCAACTCTACTTTCTTCTTTCTACGTAGTCGTACTCTTCTTTCTACTTAGAATAGATCCACGTATTTTTAGGTCTTAACTGAAAACCTTTTACGTAGATCTACGTATTTTAAGAATTAATTGCCAACATTTTTAAGAAAATGGATTCTTTACTTATTCATTATTAAAATTTTAAGTTATATTGTCTATAGAGTGTCTTTTTCTGCGTGGAAACTACATTTTGAACGCGGTGGTAAATTAATAAATAATTTTTGGTGATTTATAAGTGAGTATATATAAAAAGTAGTTTTTGAGTTGTTTTAACCTACCTCTTCATTTTACTCGAAAAAAAGGACGTAATCTACCAATTTCCCATATGCAAATTTTACTATTTCTACGTAATTTTCTAATTCGACCTACGCACAAGGGCGTAGCCAGGATTCTATATAGGGGAGGGCAAGGCATTTAAAAAAAACGCGAGAATATATTTCTTTAAGGAGGGAGCGTCGGTGGCGCTGTGGACGATGTGTTAAAATCCGAGTTGGCAACACCGTTTGTCAGTGCTCTAGCGCTGGAAGCGTGGTGATATGAATTGGCAAGGCGCATTTGTGACTCTGGTTGGTTGCAAGCCTCCGAGCTATTCGATTGCTTATGCGATACCCACACCACACATGCATGTACAAAAAATGTCAATTAACACGTAGGTAACCAAAATAACCTGCTCTTACCATAAAGTCGACGCAAATAATTTAAAAAAATGACGCATCACAACAATGAATCACAATCGTGTCTTTTCAACTCGCCAACCATAAGTGCAATGGAGTTACATAAGCGGCGTCCTTGCAAGGCCGGACGAGTGCGCGGGCGCACGGCACGCACTCGCGTAGGAGCGACAGATCTCGCCGCAATGACGGGAAGCAAGGATAATGAGACCGGTTTCTGCATTGTTTGGCTTAAGGCGCATAGTAGGATCAATCATAAAAAAACACTGCAGAAAATACCGGTTCTCTTCATAAATATTGAATAAGAAAATCCTTAAAAAAGATATGTTATTATTCAACGCATTCTTTAGAGAATGGTCTTTTTAATTTTTTGATAAGTAAATAAAAACTTGGTTAAAATGTGACCCAAATATGGCTCGATTTTAAAACTTTAAACCTAATCGCGTCGTAAATATTAGGTTAAATCATATACTTTCGATTTCAATAAATAAAGTGAACAATATTTTAACGGATGGTCTTTTTAGATTTTTCTTATTCGCCTTTATTAATTTTAAATTGAAATAATTCATCTTACACGTAAAGGTTTGCTTAAATATTCCTCTCACTCTCACTCACTCACTCCTACGTAATCAGTACGGGACGATCGACGCAAGGTCATTGGGACGCCTTAAAGCCTATACAATGCACATTGCAGCTATAGCCAATACGAGTCTTTGTTGATAAGGAATTTCATTTGTTCCGAGGTAGCATTTAAACAACGCATAAAAGGCGCAGGGACTCTCGTAGAAAGTGGGAACAACCAACTGTCCCCGCGCCTGTGCCTTTGGCCAGGAGACGCGTTTCTGAATCATCGGAAATGAATCTTGAAATCGAAAACGAGTGTGCGTTATTTTTTATACTCCTAATTTTTTAAATTTTTGAATCACACGAATTCGGGATTATCATTTAAAGAAGTTCTTTATTAAATGCCGTTTTACGCGGGAAAAAATAAAATTAGTAAGTATGCAATAACTCATTAATTTAAAAAACCGGCGAAAAATCACACATAGGACTACTCGTTGAAGAATTCACGAAATGAATATTCAAAAATAGTGAATTTTGAAATTGCGTCTCCAGTATTGATTCACAGTGTTGCCATCCGTCTGGATAAAGCCGGACAGTGTTAGGCTTTTTATACTATCGTTCAATCAATTCAATCAATCACTTCAGTCAGTAGCGAACGAGCAAGCGAGACGAGATTGGCTGACTCGTTCGCAACTGTGTGTTTCATTAATGAATTATTTATATCAATAATCCTTTTTTTTGCGACCGGTATTATTGAAAAGTCCTGTTTTAAATTTGTAATTTATTCGATATCTTTGTCAATTTTTTTTAATTTTTCTTAATGTCCGGTTTTGGCACCCTATAGTCCGGCTTTTTTGACGGGTAAGTCCGGCTTTTTGTTTTTTTTTTTAGATGGCAACACTCACTCCGGAAGGATGCTGACATGTAAGTTCATTATAAGATTATTAGCCAGGTAAGTTCATTATAAGATTAAGGTGATTATTAGATTACTAATAGCTTAGTAATGCACAGAAATAAGAATATCCGAAATTGAACATTATTTACATAAACGTAGAGCTGATGAGTGTGACATACTGTTAGAGCAGATAATAATATTTACGAAAAAAAATGATAGCTATATGCATTAAAGTCAAGTCAATTCACGAACTCAACTTTTTCATGGGGGGGTTGCTTAGTACATTGCAATATATAAAAAAAAATACATAAGTTGGCAAACAAGCAGTGGCAACAGTCAACAGTCGCATATACCCGTCAGGGTATTAGTGTTCTGTGCATATACTGCATGTAGGTTACTATAAATACATTAATATTATCATTTATTTTGTGCTTCACTTGCAAATCTACAACTCCCACAAGGACGCCAATATATGTTGCCCATTATTTGTGCCTTAGACGTCACAGTACCCACGTACCCAGTGATTTCACTGCCTTTTATTCTACAATATCACATCAGATTTTACAATAATAAAAAATGATTAGTTTTAAACAATTAAATTTCCATAGTAAAAGCTAAATACCCAATACATCGTGTGTGCGCGGGCGACGGGCGACAAGCATCAAATCAACGTATACCCAAGGCCGCAAAGAGATACAATCCTGTTAATGCTCAATTAAGTCCACCACATATGGGTATTTTGAGCTGCACTATGTAAGGCGAGTATTATGCCGATTCAAGATAAATGGCTCTTATTGAGGGATATGTTATTCTATTTAAAGCAAATGTCAAATGGAACCCCTTTACCAACCAATTACGTTAATTGATTTGATTTGGCGTAAAAGCAAAAACTGTTCTGTCATCCGTAGTAGTTGACCACACTTGATGAAGGCTTGATACCAGAGTCGTCTGGTGCCTCTATGTGACTTATTTATTTTAGACGCAAAACTGCGGTGCATTGCTGTGTACCGGCATAACTATTTAGTTATCTGTGGTACCGGCTTGAAGGGTGAAAATATTGGGTACCGTGACTATAGATATATACATTTTATTGTCACAAGTTCTGTAGGATGATTAGTCTGTAGTCAATCACTGTGGTTAATAAAAAAAACTATAACAATACATACACAAACAACAAAAAATGCGGCCTTATCGCTATCGGTGATCTCTGCCAGACAACCTTTCTTTACCACTAGGATAGTCTGCTAGTTTGCCAGCTTTGTTGTATAAAAAGATGACAATCTAGTGACACATACACTTCGGATCTGTCGAACAATATGAAGATATGACTTCTGTTAATCGATGCGATCCCTAATAGGTGTTCTTAGGGAAATTTCGTAAGGAGGCAGTGGACTGTATAAGTAACTGGTCTATTCAAGATTCGCAATCAAACTTGAGTCTGATCCGTAATTCGTTTGAATTTGAAATTGTGTCTCTAACGGTACAATTTTCGCAAACGTCAAAGCACCGTTTTACGTTTTGCTTAAGCATGCTAACAATCTGCGTTTAGTTTTTTAAAACATATAAAAATGAAGTAAAATAATAACAATATATAAACAACGATATTAATTCTAAATATTCAGAATGGTAATTCTGAACAACTTCACATAACAAACACAAACTACCATCGAACCTTATATATACCTTCACATACAAAATTACATCGAACCCAGCACTTCATACTAATACCTACGATCACACGGCGTTGTACTGCATGTTTCATGAAGGATAAAAATGGAATATAATGGCGCGTGAATGGGCTATAACCGCATAGCGTTAGGTGATGGTGATACGAGTTCGCTAGAACCTACCACTAACAAGGCTAAAGGTCATCAAGATACGCATAAATAACCAGTTGAAAACTGTAGTGACGCCAAAATGTCCATCTACAGACATCAGCATTAGACCGTGTTTATTTTTTTGTACGCGACCTCTGTTATTATTATGTTATCTTCATGTTAGCCATGCCCACTGCTGGGTAATAGGCAATAGGTCTTCAATGTCATAATGGCGAAGGGATATGACGGGTCATCGCTTTACTAAGCTCGTTCAGTTCGGTGAGCGTGAGAGCCTTAGTCCTTGTACCGTGAGGTGTTATTAGGAACATCTTAATCCACATATGCCCGTAATTATTTAGGTCATGAAAATATCTGATACTTACAAATGTTGCTCAAAATAGGAACAAATTAAGGCCTTGCACATTATTTTTTTTTGACTGGGTCGCTAACGACCTACTGGGATAATAGATGTCCTAAAATGTATGAAATGAAACGAACTAGTAAAATCAAATGAAAATTATATTGTAAAATTAAAAAGTAACAAAAATAGAAATCACGTGAAGTATTGTTGGAAACACTTACGAGTATCATGGAGATTTACTCCGCGTTTCTTGCACATTTTGTTTGTAATATTTCCTCGACTGTTTTAGAAATAACACCCCGTAGAGACTTTGACCATATTATACTTTATTCATCAAATTTAATGTAAATATATTAAATAGAATCAATGAAACTAACATTCTAGCATGCCAGTTTCTGACGAATGTATATATTGGTGGAAATTTACTTTTAACACCATAAGTAATACTATATACCAGAAAAAAAAAACCTTATCTCATCTCATCTTTAAATTACAAAATCGTAAGCTCGAAGCACTCACCAAGTCCGCAGATGAGGTATGTGGCCGGCGGCTTGAGGACGGAGCGGGCGTACGCGCCGCGCACCGTCTCGAGCGCGCGCGCCGCCCCGCCCACCAGCAGCACGCCGGGCGACACGTACCCGGCGTACCGCAGCTCCGCCGTCGCCGCCGACAGCGCGCCCGCCCACCAGCATTTCGCGTTCGCCGCGAGGAAGCTCTGCGGGCAATAGGAGTTTAGCTCTAATTATTAGGCTTTCGTTTACCAACTTTGAAATTCCAATTTGCGGGAAACCATGATGTTATATGCGGGACAGCCAGACAGACAGGCTTAAGAAGCGGGATGCAACTTGTTTTGTAAAGAATACAAAAACGTTAAAAGTGTTTCCATGCGAATTGGGGTGAGAGGTGAATTGAAATACTATGTTATAATATTATACAGCA
Organism: Schoenobius gigantellus; assembly: GCA_963935595.1. Taxonomy (NCBI): domain Eukaryota; kingdom Metazoa; phylum Arthropoda; class Insecta; order Lepidoptera; family Crambidae; genus Schoenobius; species Schoenobius gigantellus. The sequence goes on from OZ012549.1 coordinate 6,550,740, forward strand.
AACTTTTAATTTATGTGTTAAAATATATGGCGGTTATACGTGTTTTTTTTAAATTGATTTGGTAACTGACGGACTAAATAGAATTTTATCTCTCATTTTCAGTTCGCATGCCTATTGCAGTCTTCTACACTTTTCTATTGTGTACATACATTATTTTTGCGTGTTTAGTCTTCGATATTTGACAGGTAGATACAGGTATTTAATTTATAAGAAAGGAATTCCTCCATATTTAATATGCGTTAACATATAAAACTTTCTAATTTCCAAATGCCATTAATGATATTTGTGGCTATATTCATTCACAATATCGTATTTCCTGTTCCTTGGGCTTATAAAAAATCTTACCTTCAGAACCTATAGGAAGCCTTTATAGTTCGAGCGCAGCCAAGTTGGCCTCGAAATATTTGCCCTTATAAGGGTCGGAAGCTGACTAGGAAATATTGATAATTATAACCACATCGACAGCAAACTCCGTAAAAGGGCGCATGAGAAGTCATTAATGTGTAATTCGCTTTCCCAACGAGTGTTAATACGATTAATAATGCATTTTACTTCTCTCGTTCAATGAAAATAGCATTGATTCAAGACGACGTGTACAGCCGACCAAAAAAGTGATTGAACAGCCTAAAGTTGAAAATCAGTGTCGCAAAACAACACAGTTGACTTCCCTTCGTAATGAAACGTTATTTTGTTTCGTACGCGAAGTTTTGTCAATACAGGTACACCACTTTCTTCGCCGACTATACGCAGTATGAGTTTCGCTTTCGCGCAGGAAAAATCTCGCTAGTGTGAACACAAGCTAAGGATACAATGGAAATTAAACTACGAACTGCGCGCTAGCGGCTTCGTTTGCTTTGCGTCGTACAAGCAAGAGCTAGTCATCATCATCATCATCATTTCAGCCAAGAGACGCCCACTGCTGGACATAGGCCTCCCCCAGGGATCTCCAAACCGATCGGTCCTGCGCCTCCCGCATCCAGCGGCTTCCCGCGACCTTCACCAGATCGTCGGTCCACCTTGTGGGGGGCCTACCAACGCTGCGTCTCCCGGTACGTGGCCCCCACTCAACTCATCAGAAATGAAGAGATCCGTAGAAGAACTAGAGTCACCGACATAGCCCAAAGAATTGCAAACCTTAAGTGGCAGTGGGCAGGACACATAGCTCGCAGGACTGACGGCCGTTGGGGCGGAAAGGTCCTTGAGTGGAAGAGCTAGTACATGTACTGAATTTCATCAAAATAGATTCAGTGTTGTATTTGAAAAGTAGAGAAACAGTGAGGAAGAGTTACTTTCTCATTTAAACTGTAAAGTTTTTATGTTTCCGACTACTTAAGGTAGCTCAGCCACCAGAAGTTTTTCAGCTGTGATTCTGTGTCCCTTTACTTTGTGAAACTAACGGGACAATGCAATGTCCCATATATCGGCATATTCGCTTCTAAATGGCATTTACTTCTAATTCGCTTCTAATGGCAAAAGCCCGTATGGTCGAATCAAAAGTATGCTTATGAAAAGATTGTTACGAGTAGAATATTTACCGGACAAAAATGATTTACAATAAAAAATCATAAATAATAGGCTAGCAATTGTTTTATACCTACCTATATCCGGTATTTTAAGCGTCGTTGTCCCTGAAAATGATAAGGATAATGAATATCCCGTAGGCATTCCAGGATTAAAAGTAGCCTACTATATGTTAATCTTGAGTCTTCAAACTATCTTCAATCAAGTTTCATAAAATTCCCTACATTTGTTTCCGCGCGGAGAAGTGCGAAAAACCACCTATCCTCACATACATTCGCATTTATTATCAGTAGTATAATGATTATAATGATATCTATAAATACAGAAAAGGGAATCAAAAAGAAAAGTAAACTCGCTGAAGCGAACTCGATTAATGCGCACTGAATTAATTAGATCGTCGGAAGTTCCATTAGCAGTCGGCAGTCGGACCGCCGCCATTGTTTTGACGTGGTCAATATGAACAGATTAATGTGATCGCTCTCTGCGATGAGTCTGCAAATTGATTGAAGCCCGTATCAAAATATTGAAGCGCTGCTTTGTACAATGTTCCATTAGCAGTAGTGTTATTGTTGAGCGATGAAATACTGATTGTTAAAACCAGTGATATAATCATGGTGAAAAGAGAACCGCGCTGTTGTCGTCGATATGGATGATGGCGGGGCATCAAAAATGTAATTAGTCCATCAGGTACATAATAAATAAAAGCAGAAGAAACGGAATACCGGCGTACTTGTAAGAATTGATTTTAAAACTAGTCAGAAGTTGTAAGGAATGTGCTAAGTCAAATTGTCTGTTAACTAACTACGAGGTACCTTCATTAATGATTTACTGTTTGTAATAAGAAAAGCCGCCTTCCTGGCATACGGGGGGAGGGGGAGGAGAATCTGTATTAGTCAGTATAGATAACGCAAATTGAAGTCTTCAATCTGGACACCCTTTACTAAAAAGTTATACCTACGCCAATTAATCATAGAATAAGTGCTTAGATAAAAGACTAAGACTAATATCTATTGGACGCCCAAAAAGCCGAATAACGCTGCGATGTGTTGTATTTTGTTTGTCACCTGGATGGTTGTATATCTGCTTCTATTTATTAGGTTTGAAATTTATTGAGCAATTAAGAGCTTTACTGTGTGCGCATTGCCCAACGTTACTATATGGTATCCGCAGAATACCAGCGTCGAAGCATTCCGTGCCTCGGCATATGCTGAGCGGGGACCTATTTGGCCCAGAAACTACCTGTATATATAAAAAGTTTTGTTTTGTTACCTTATGTGTTGTATTTTGGTGCCAAATAAACTATCATTCATTCATTCATTCATTCATAAAAGCTTTGTAATTAAATGCGCCGACGGGTAACCATGAGTGTTATAAAATAAGAAATCACAAGTATCCGCCACTCGAAACGGATCTAAATTAGATTTCAATAGTAAATGCTTGTATCGGTTTTATTTAAGAAGAATCAGGGCTTTCAGCATGCACGAATAAGAACGTAAATCACAGATTAATTATACTAATTTAGACCTAAAGTGATACCGCCTATATAGCATGGAGATTGTCCATTTGTTTGTGGACAATGTGTTTTCACATTGGGTACATAGTTTCTAAAAAAGATATAATTATTTTAAAATCATTGCCTAATATGTTGCTTTGCTATAAGTTCAGTTTCCATCGAGAACTGTATAAATTGAACGTTTAAGAAGAACGTTCCAGAAAACACCTTGATTCCCAAATTTTTCTCTTACAGTATTCTCATTCAACGAAACTTTCTAACACTGTAATGTATGTACCACGACATGTGGATAACTACATGACCTTTCAGGGACAAAGGAAGTTGAATTTAATATATGAGTAGAAAAAGAGGCCAGAAGGGTTTTTATAGAACCCTCCTTCTCGGGGTAAAATATGGAAGAAGGGGAGACAAGACGGAGTTGAAATTTAAAATAGAGTGGAAAAGCGGCTGGAGAGCAAGTAACTCTTGCCATGTACATGCATACATACGTAGTACTATTATCTATTCTGTGCTCTTGCACCAAGTTTTATGTTTAACGATTTCGTAAAAAGTAACAGTAAAAGTCAATATAAATACGTAAGAATTGAACTTCACTAGTTTCAATTTTAGTTTTAGACGTTTAAAAAGGTTAAATGTACGGCGTGAATCATATATTTAATAGTGAAACAACCCATTTTTATATATAAAGTTGTTACTTTTTATGAAATCGTAAAACGTAAAACTTGGTGCGACCGGCTGATAATGTTTGTAAAATAATATTGTTTCTGTGTTGTGTAGTTTTAGCTTTGCTATAAAAAAAGCGCTAATTTGGTACGAGTATACCTCAGCCCTAAGTCCTTGACCAGAGCACTAAAAAGTTCGTGGCAATTCGATCTCTGTCGCAACGTTGGGGCTATTCGCAACATCCTGTCGAGAACAGAGGCATATTGTAACTGAGTGTGGAATTGTTGTTTGAAGGTTATCGACAGAAGTAAGTAATGGTGTTATTACATGTTACACCAACACTTTAACGGCTCTTTAACGTTGTATAAACTTTAACAATACAAGATGTATTGTTTAAGTTTCATCCGTGTTGCAAGGATACCCTAAGAAAAGAAAATGACTGAAAAAGCCAAACACGATATTCAACACCAATAAGCTGTCATCGCAGTCAATGTGAATTGGCATAGATTATTTAAGCGGAAGATTTTAAAATAGGGTTGTACTTCAACAATTTTTTTTTTATATAAGTGTATTTTAGTAACACGCTGCTTATGTAAAATGAAAAGAGTTGTAGACTTTCAGTGGGCATAGTGTTAAGACTAAACTCCTGAATTTCATGCCAAGAGCATATTCACAGGACTGCCGCTGGGGCGGAAAGATCCTCGATTGGAAGCTGCGTACCGAGAGACGAAGCGTTAGGCGGCCTGCCCACAAGGTGTTGGTTGGAAAGCTGTTGGATGCGAGCAGTGCAGGACCGTTCGGCTTGGAGATTATCGGGGAAGGCCAGCAGTAGTCGTCTCTCGTCTGATATGATAATATAAATGTCTAATATAGAATGTCTTTAAAATAAGGAAATTACCATTAAATCAGTTCAAATGTTCATAACCTTCGATATACTTGAGTGAATAGTGCTTCACTACTTGTGTGAAGCAGAGAGATACATGTGTTTTTGCAATTTGAGCTCATGACATGAGATTAAATTAATAGCAATTATTCCGTTAAAATGTTGGTTCCTTCCGGTTTTCTTTCGAAAAAGTTATGGATGTCATTTTACTTATTTCAAAAAAGTTATGAATTCATTTTACTATTTGTGCTACATAGCGCAATGTAGAATATCTATAAGCATAGATAAAGCTTGTCTAAACATTTCATTTCACTTACAAAACATTGTTATCTAAAACAATCTTAATTAGGTATACCATACACATAGGTACTACATAGTAACTATTTTGAAATCCAGAATTAGGGAATATTACGTCTTTTTCTTAAGTTACAGGATTATCTGTCTTTTCGAAGGTGTTCAAACTAAAATTTGACTGGTGTTAGGTGTAGAACCAGCATGATTATTTGCCACAATGTTACCTCTAAGTAAGCTTATTGACGTAGCAGGAATTGCGAAAAAGATTAGGATGTAATTTGGTGACTGGCACAAAAAGGTACTACTATCGTAAACACAGTGATCGTAAATATTGGATTGCGATAAGGTATTTAACGCGTTATAATTAATTGAGTACATATTTTCATGTAACACCCTGTCCACGAGAAATTCGTTGAGCACCTGAGACAGGTTCAGTACACTGGCGAAGGCATCAAATTACCATAATTCCGTGATATATAGTCACGACACCAGATATATCTAGATTACGCCAGGCGATAGCAGTTTTACTTGCTTATGCTTTAAATTAAATTACACACAGTTCACAGAGGTGAGTCGTAAACATTGGCATTATTCTAACGGCTCGACGAACGACACAATCATTACTCTGCAGCCCATAGTCAGACGCCTTGGGCACAATGATATGAGTTACATAAGAAAAAAAAAAGGTGTAGATATAAAAAGCGCAGATGTCCTAGGACGAAAAATGACATGGAAAGGCGCATATTTAAATAGATAAAACATATATTTATTAAATCTTTACACATAAAATTACCGTCTTATATGGAAAAAGATATGTAAAAATTCATATCTAATCAATCGAATTATTTAGTGCTATTATATCGTATACACACTTTCACCATTTTACAAGTAGTTCATTGATTCTATTGCTGAAAAATTCTGTGAGTGAGGATCAATAAAATCTTTAATGGCGTTTTGGACTGCCTCATCGGAATTGAATTTTTTTCCATGTAAGGACATGATCAAATTCCGAAAAAAGAGGTAATCTATTGGAGCAAGGCCTGGGGAATACGGTGGGTTTCGGAGACATTCCAATCTCAGCTCCTTCAATTTTGTCACCGTTTGTCCTGAAGGATGGCGTCCAGCGACGTCCTGAAGCAGCAGGGGTCTAGAGCGAATGACAAGTTTCGGCTGTTAAACGATTAATATGATAATATGCTTATTTTATATGATATGATAATATTTTAAAAGTAATATATAAATAAAAAATAAAAAAATATAGCTTTTTGCGCGTGCGTTCTTAGCGTGACCCAGTATTTGGTAACGCTTATGTGCTCATTTTGCCATAGCCTTGGGTTCCTCTCTAATGGCCTTAGGTTAGATCTTGGTAGGAACCCAGACTGACTCAGAAGTCCTACCACCTACCACATCAAGCAGCAGAACCTCTGCCCCCGTGGGGAATCGATCTCCAGACCTCCCGATCAATACTGTGTGGGCTCAACTAGACCACAGAGGCCATTATAATAATAAAATAAAAGCTTTCACTACATAATATTATCATAATGTATGTAAGCATATGTATTATGTTTGTATAACCTTCATAGGGTAAATTCAACTAATATATTCAGCAAATAACTTTATGATTCTTTCATTATTAAAATATATGGGGTGAAGATTTATCGATTCGCTGAATTAATCCAGAACATCAAAACGATTGAAGTCAATTATTTTAAATCGATTTTGTGTTGCAAAAAAACAGGCCTTGTTTTGATTCGAACTACATATTCCAGACTTAGAACTTAGCCAGCTCTTGTTCTTCGGACAGCTTTAGGATGCACAAATCTTTCCTTTGAAAGTGAGAGCCGATTTCCAGTTTATCGTAATGCAATAAAGGTTATAATGCCTTAAACGTTCTTGATAGACAGAATCATTAGACACTGGACTTGCCAAGTGGCACGGGAGAAACCGCCTGTCTGCACTGTGAAGAGTAAATTACTGGAATCTCCGTCGTTACGTTGATAAACTGTTCCAAGGTGTGAAGTATGAGGAGGCAGTATTTAAATTTCAGTGGCTAAGATTGTGCGTAATATTGTGACGATTATATAAGTATAGACGAGAGAAATTGACAGGATATGCTTGAGATGTGCTCATAACAATTGCGTGTTTACTCTACATGAATGAGAATGAAAAGAAATAATAGTTATTTGTTATACATGAGTGCAAAGTTGCTTTTTAACCGCGTGCTCAACCGACCGAGCAAGAGAAGGATTCTAAAATTGAATCACGAGCGCAGCGAGTGATTCAAAATTTAGAATTCTGAGCGTTAGCGAGGCAATCAAAGGAGCACAAGGTGAAAAATCTTTGCACTCGAGTGCAACACGTAACTTTTCATCCCCCCTCAGCGAGGAAATGGCTAAATGCAAATTAAAACATACACTTTTATTTTAGTTTAGGTACATATTCACTTCAACATTATGATAGGTAAGTATTACAGAAAAATATTTATATTATGTATAACAAACATTGATTTACTACCAAACATAGATAACGCATGAACGTTCGAAAAGTGGGCCGGTGAAGAACTGCCCAATCGGACCTCGTGCAGTTCTTTTCCATGCGTTGGAGTGACAACGCGATAAGCAATTTGGAGCATTATGTTTGAGAGTATAAAGTTGATATTTTCTTGTAGCAATTACTAAAACGTCAAGTTTAATGTGGCTAGGTATGAAATGATGTAACTGCACACGGTTGTACTTCAAATAGTTGCCGTAATAATAAAGAATAAGGTTGAATTCGATAAATACGGTACTTTCTTTATGGTAATTTTAATTCGGGTGTGCATATTCAACTACCTATTTAACAGCGTACAAATGTGTAGTCGATTAGGTGACTGATTTCAAGCGCGTTTTTGTATGAAGTGCTCTATCTACGTTTGGTAGTAAATCAATGATAACAAATAATACGTTTATTTTACTTATTTTCAAGTTTCTTATAATAATACGATGTCAAAAGAAAATGGCGCGCACAAAGCAAATCAAAAACAAAAGTACACCAAGGAGGTTCAGAGTCTGAGTTTTTAACAAATTTAAAAAAGTTGTATGATAAATTCGGCACCATGGAGATGGAAGTAAATAGGTTTAATGATGTTTTGAAATCACCTAACTAGTTGCACGCGATGTTCTTAATTCAAATTTACTTTAACCTCAAGCGGATAAAACGGCTTTGGCGGTCAGATATCGAATAGCAAAAATACTCTTTCCGAGATGGGGGAATGAACAAGTAATTTTTATTATCCTGAATTCATTATGTAAGGTCCGCAGATCCGAAAGGTTCGAGAGAACGGAAGTTCTTCCGAATTCTTATCTGGCGATTCATCCGAATCGGTACAAAGAGTTTTCCTCATTTCGGACCCATACCATCCCTGCCCCTAGGAAATCAGTGGCATCCCAAGAACTTCACATCTATACAAAGGTACACCAATGGTATTACAAGTTGTCATGAATACACCAATGTGTGAAGGGCAGATTGAAAACAGTGACAAAATAATTTTTCAACACACTTGTTCGTAAAGTGGGTCTTATTACTTTCAATTCAATTCAATTCTTTATTGCACTTTCATAACTATACAAGTTGTTAAATTTTTTTCGATCTTTATGGACCCGGATTGGGCATGACAATTTGATGAGGGGTATAAACATAGCTTATTATAATATAGGTAGCACATTATATACGTACATATTCTATATAACAATATAAAATTTTGATATAGGTAATGCATGTATCCACTGAAACAAAAAAAACTGTTTTTTTCATCATCACAATCAAACACTACAATTTTTTAGTTTCTTATAATTTAATATAATTTAGTTTAGTTTAGTTTAATTTAATTTAATTTAATGTAATGTAATGTAATTTAATTTAATTTAATAATTTAATTTAATTTAATTCGATTTAATTTCATTAATTTCATTTTAATTTAACTCAAATTAATTTAATTTGATCCTATATAATTTAGATTATGGAAAGCTTTGAAATAATATTTTTTTAATGTTTTTCACTAAGAAAACTTTGCATTTAGACCTGTTATTCAGTATATTAAACACGAGTGCTTTTCACTTTACATAATCGCACAAGTGCGGTAATCTTAACACGACAAATTCTAATTTGTTCAAGATTACAAAGTAAATGTATGTCCAGTACGCATTCTTAAATTAGTCGGTTAATACTTTTTTTTAACACGACTTTATGCGGCTGCCAATTGGAAACAAATGAACAGCCTTAATACTGGTTACTTAAATATTAAATTAACAACGACATTTAAACACAAACATTTAAAAACAATAATTAATAACTATAACTAAAATAAACTATTAAAAATTCACACATCATCATCATCGCAGCTTACATACGTCCCCACCGAGGGGTTCGAGCCTACCCTATGTTAGGGTGATTAGGCCTTAGTCAACCACGCTGGCCCAGTGCGGATTGGTCGACTTCACATACACCATTGAATTTCTTCGCAGATGTATGCAGGTTGCCTCATGATGTTTTCCTTCACCGTAGGAGCGTCGGACAAATGTACATATGAAATTCGAAACGAAAAACACAGTGGTACATGGCGGGTCTCGAACCCCGACCTCCCGATTAGAAGGCAAGTGCCGAGTCCACAGCGCCACCGACGCTTCTAAAAATTAAAATTCACACAAACTTGTTTTTTAAAAACTAAAATATTCGGTTTATTTAGTTTTGAATTTTGGCTGTTTGGCCCTTTTTGTTGGCTGTATGAATGAAGAGTTTAGCCATGCCCGGGCAGCGCGCGAAAAAAAAGGCGCGCAGCATTTTCCCGCTATTTAAATTTTTTGCCTTTTTGTTGTAATTGATAATTGATTATCTACAAATATGTCGAGTCCAAGTGAAGAAGAATCCATATTATTAACTCCGCCGGAAATCATTATGGAGGCGCAAAGCGCGAGTAATAGTTTGTTGCCGCCAAAGTCAAAGGATAAATACCTGCCCCCGTAGCACGTCCACCAAAACACGATATGATAAAGCGATTTATCGCGGTGAACTGTCAAAATACGACGAAACCCTATTGTATTTTGACAGTTCACCGCGATAAACCGATTTATCATATTATTATAGTGTTTCGGTGGACGTGCTAGGGGGGCTGGCGGCATACGATATTTTCATGCAGTGGAAGATTGATAAAAAAGCGCAGTCATTTTCAGAAAAATATTAATACCACAAGATCTTTTATTTTCCTCACAAGTGTGTTGAAAAGCGTCGTATGATACACGCGCGCATTGGTCATTACGTACTCTGCTTTCTTGTCGCCTCGTACGCGATAACCGACATAGCGCGCTCGTATCATAATGTACTATTAAATAAGGTAATTTTTCCAAGGCGTGTTCATTTCTGATATTGGTGGTGAACAAGGATTCGGTCCATGTTTCATATTTGGTGTTTCCTAAAAAAGTTAAAAGTCCAAAAAAGTCCTTGTTTTGAAAGCTATGGACGCTGGCGACCTGAGTTACGGGGCGTGTTCACGTGTGGCCACCGCAAATGTGCGGGTTACATTACATGTAGTTATTCTATCACTAGATTACTTTTTGATAAAGTCCCAGCTTTAAGACTAGTACTTTATCAAAAGTAATGTAGTGATAGAATAACTACTTACCTATACATTTGCAAGAGACAACACCACACTAGCATGGTGTAATATACAAAATCATGTTTTCATGTGTACCCAAATACGCCATCGTAACACCATACAAAGAAAACATCTCAAACAGTATTTGGTGAATTAACACCCTGGCCCGTCTCACTTTCACATCGATTTATTAAAAGCCTGTCGAGTACGGGGATGCTACGAGTTTCTAATGATGCAATTTATAATTCTATATTTCTCTCACACTGACTTATTACAAGTAATGTGCTCTCAGAATTAAGAGATATGACGGCGAATTTGTCTTATTTATATAATGGCTCTTAAATTGCTCCAGCACAAAGAAAGACGACGCTAACAAGCTCCGTTTTAATGTAGTTTTCTAGTTTCTCCATGGATTTTATAAATTCGTAATCGTATGATACTACTTTATAGTGAGCATGTGAAAAGTTCGCCGCAACAATTTAAAATAAACTCATCTTAATAACAAGAATACATACATAGCACACCGCAAAACATTGGAGCTGAGTAGGTAGCTGAAAATCTACCTACGATCTCTATCTCGCGAAAATTTAGGAAGTTTTACCCCAAAATAAAACAATATGCACCATTTTTGACTTAAGAAGTAATTTGAATACCCCAAATTCTCTATATGTGTTATAAATGGTTCTTATGCTTTATGACTAGAAATCTAAAAATTAGGAGAGTAAACTATCCTTTAATTTTGTACGACTACTACACATAAGAAGAGTGTAATTTCACATTCTTCCACCTTTGACCTTGTCGTTATTTACTATCAGCAGGCGTAGCATGGGCTGCCAAGACTGGACTTGAGTCACCCATTATCTCAGTTTCAGTGACATAATCTCTATGCCTTGTAAGTAACACGACGGCACGTATTTAGTATGACTGACGTGATATAAATTTATTAACGCTCGTCAAGGGACACGTGTGACTAAGTTTTATCACAAAATTCTTGGCGTACTGTAACGAAACCAAATCTAGCTCAATGGTCGAAGCGTCTCCATTGATTTTATCTCCATGTTTTCGTCCGATCAATTATTTGATCAAAGAAGTATTGTTGTAGAAATATGACAATTAAAAATTAATATTTTAAACTGGGAAGGATTTGATTTTGACAGGAATGTCACAGGCATTTATTGAAGGGGGAACATTACGGAATTTCGTGCAAGCCGGTTGGTCTTCGTCGCGCTCTTTGATTTTTCATATTTAATTTGAATTAATTTGTGTTTGGAAAGATTTGTGAATGTTAAGATATTAGTGTTTCGAGTTCGAATATCGAATTGTGAAGACCTAAAACATCGACATGGTTCGATGGACCACGGTCGGGTCACCTGACGGAGATTACAACAGACTGTGGTTTTAACTCCCTTCGGGGAGGGCGTTGTTTGGAACATATCAGCGCAGTCACTCTTTACCGACATAGTGGCTCAAGTTCCCTGGTTTCTTTGGGAAGTGTTTAGCGGCGGGGGGACTGTCGAAGTGGACCCATGCCTTAATTGCACCCGTTTAGCTACGCATGGACTAAAGAAGCTGGTCCTCTATTTATATATGTATATTTACACCACGTATATAGGGTTCGTGAGCACACGGCGATCCCAATCCACCTGCCCGTGCTCGCGCATACACGAGTATAGGGAAATAGGCACACAGAGGCCCTTCTCACCTCGCTTTCTTATTCTTTTAATGTTAGGTGTCTTACATTGCACTTCGTAAGACAACGCAACACACCACACGTTTAAATAACTAAAATGGGGTTAGTTTGTTCTTATTGAACTACACAAATTGAAGCTTATAGATTCGGTTAGACACGATACATCAGGTAGGGACCCTTAAACTAAAATCATTATCTTCATCAATGAAATTAACTATTAATTTTACTGAATCTAATCAGGTTACTCCGAAGGAAGCCTGCTACGCTATTTATTCAGGTCCCTCTATATGAAACCTGCACCGATTATTCAGGTCACTCCGAAAGGAAGCCTGCTACGCTATTTATTCAGGTCCCTCTATAAGAAACCTGCACCGTTATTCAGATCCCTCTGTAAGAGGTCTGCACCGTTATTCAGGTCCCTCTATATGAAACCTGCACCGATTATTCAGGTCACTCCGAAAGGAAGCCTGCTACGCTATTTATTCAGGTCTCTCTGTATAAGAAAACTGCACCGTTATTCAGATCCCTCTGTAAGAGGTCTGCACCGTTATTCAGGTCCCTCTATATGAAACCTGCACCGATTATTCAGGTCACTCCGAAAGGAAGCCTGCAACGCTATATTCAGGTCCCTCTATAAGAAACCTGCACCGTTTATTCAGGTCCCTCCGAAGGAAACCTGCAACGATTATATTTATTCCTAGTTTCTCGAAGAGATTCTAGTGGCTTATTCCAATATCTGAGAATATTGAGTGGATTTTGGATCATATTTTCCATTGAGCTCGACTATGAAGTCCGCTCTAATAAGAGCTTTGTGTTTGATGCACTATTTGACTCGTGAGTGAATTATTTTGGCACTGTGAAGTGGTTGTGCTTACATATAAAAAACTGAAGAGATGTGGAGGGATAATATTATATTGGGAACATTATCTGCAACGGCAACGTGTCAGAAGGTTAGGCACGTTAGTCGACTATTACTAAAAAATATTTGCTTCAGTGTCAGAAGGTTAGGCACTGGAGAGTTGTTCCCTTCGACGACATCTCCGACACATCTTCTTTATCTACGAATCGACGAATTATTCACACTATGGATCGGTGCCGAAATCTTGAACTCTTTGCTAAAACTAAAGTGATATGTGCTATTTGAAGTGATTACTTTGTGTTGTGCAAAATGGAAATTGTGATAAAGATCTCATGTAAGTTTCATCATCATTATTTCAACGTAAAGCTAATTTTGCTAAGACATTAAATGTCTTAGAGATTAATCTCAAATGTATTGAGAATATGAACTGGTAGAGTTTCTTTCGCTCCTTTCTTCTCTACAAAACTAAAGTTCTGAAAGGATGTAATTCTCAAGCGTAGAGAATTTTAGTAGTTTATAAAGTATGTTGGTAGGGCGAAGTAAGGTTCATTTGGAATCTTATGGAGCCCGAGGGTTAAGGGACTACCTTCCTGAAGGTATCAAAATCCCAATGTTAGCTTCAGAAAGTAAAGACAGCGGCGGTAACATACTTAAAAATCAAAACATTTGTTTTCTCATTACTGAGATCGTAAAATTCACTCAAAAGAACAGATTGTTATTTCGTTACTATGGTAGCGAGTTTAATAAGCGTTTGATCATGTTGGATAGAATAAATAAGGTATAGAAATAGTTTCGGCAATAGGAGTTCTATATCTATCCACTTGGAAAAGATCTTGGGTTACATAAGCGGTTGCAACGTAGATCCTAATAAAATCACTAGTCGATCATTGGCCAAACTTCATACAAATCAAAGCAATTTTGTGCGTTTCTTTTAAAGGCGTAAATTGTTAGTAAAACTACGAATAGAACTGTGTAAAGGGGTTTTCTATTTAGGGTTCCGTTTGACGTTAGGTTGGATCGTTACAGTACCTGTGCTCTGCTCCGACTGCTGCTACATCTTTCAACACCCTTGCTACAACCACAGCAGTCGGAGCCCAGGCACGCCAAGAAATTCACACTAAATACGCGCCGCCGTGCTACACATTAAGACATAGAGATTATGTCACTGAAATTGTGAGATAATGTGTGGCTCAAGTCCAGTCTTGGCAACCCGTGCAGGTGACTCCGCCTGCAGGTGAGATGAAGGCCAAGTTTCTCTGTGGTACCCGTATAAAAATAAATGATTAATTTTTAAGTCGTTCGTCCGTATCTGTCTGTGCAGTCTCTTCTCATGGTATCTTCATGTGTAAGAGCCGACTAGAGACTGTGCCGCAGTAGCACCTCCGGGAAGAGGTGGAAAACTCGGAATAAAACCCTATTTTTAACTGACTTCAAAAAAGGAGGAGGTTATCAATTCGATGCATAGGTTGTTTTTTTTTGTGAGTATGTTACGCGATTACGCCGCCAATTGCGGACCGATTTTCAAAATTTTAAAATTTTTGTGTTCGATAAAGTATACTCCTGCGGTGTTCCCAAGGTCACCAAAGTCAGGATCTGATGATAGGATCCCATAAAAAAAGGGAAACCCTTAAACTTTATAGGTAACGTCCAACGTGTTTCATGTTTGTTCCGAAGCTATTCACGTATTTGCGTCTGGTAGTCATGAACCGAGCTGATGATTGAAGGATCCTTAACTTTTGGACTTGACCTGACCTGACCTTGCATTACAATTTAATACCAGCTGGTAATTAATTTACTAAAAAGATTCACTGAAAAGATAAAAATTAAAAATATTTTACAATAATAAAAACCGCCTTCAAAAACACTGAAAAGTTTAAAATAATATAATAATAGGTGCAGACAACATCACATTAACATTTGTATATTGAAGTCAGTGCCAAATTTTAAGACTTTCTAGAGATCATCGTTTGGCACCTATTTTTTTGGCAGTAATTTTTGTTCAACTTGTGTTCCGCAATCCGCATATATCTACGAATTTTATATACATAACTAATTCGGCAAACAAGCCGGCTACCTGATGGTGAGTGACTATAGTCGCCTTTAGTACATGTAGCTCCTGTAAGACATGCAATTCTTTAATCCCCTACCAGGACGCCGATGTACGTCGCCAACTTGTGGCACAAGGTACCAAGTCACAGTAACTAGTAATTTCACTAACTGGCTTACCCTTCAAACCGTTACAGCAATGGAAGCACCGCTGCTTAGCGGTAGAAACAGGTAAGATAGAGGTACCCATGCAGATGACTTTGGTACAGTCTCCCTCTGTTTACCCTATACAAACTTGTCTTTTTATTGCAACTAAGTTGGCAAACAAGCAAACTGATGGTATATAACAGTCACCTTTAATACATATGGCTTTTGTGAGACTCGCAGCAAAACTGCAACCTGCGATCCACAGTGTACGAGCCTCGTACGTTGCCAACTTGTGACATAAGATGCAAAGTCACGGTACTCAGTAATTTCACTGCCATATCTTACCCTTCAAACCGGAACACAGCAACGCAAGCACTGTTGCTTTCTGGCAGAATTAGGTAAGACGGAGGTACCGCAGACGACCCTGGTACAGAGTCTCTGTCCGGTAAAACGGTCTAACCAATGTGGTATATATATGTATAGTGGGTTAATTCCTTTTCGTTTGAGAAGAAACTTGTGCCAGCATTGGGAGCGACATAGATTGAAATGATGGTGATGATAAAAATTTTGTGGCTTTTTTTCTAAGCCTGTCTAGGATTTTACAAAAAGATTTTGAAAAAAACGAACGATGGCGTCCTTAACATTATCTCACAGCAGAGCTAAAGGCAATCGTTTCTTGTCAAAACCTCTTTCAACGGGCTGTCTATATCGTGTATCGTGACCAATAACACATTTTGCTGTTATTAATATCGATAAAAAGGCAGCTATGCTGACATCATACATTTACACAAGTTCAATGCACTATTGAGTTGAGAAATATAATTACCATCTGCATGTTTTATTAGAAATCAAATTTTTTATGTTACTCAAAATCATGATAGGTTATGAATCCTATGTCTCATATGATGATGATTGAACATTTTTGGGGTTTTCAAAAGTTTAAGGGAGGTACTTATAATAATATGATTTCTATTGGTAAGTAAAAAATAGCTAAAGCTACTTTTATACTTACCAACTCATTAAACAAACCAGTCTCATGGTGATTGTTGGTTCATTTTTTTGTCAATAAATATTGATTGCAACATTTGTAAATGATGCCAGAGAGAATCAGACAGATACTTGTGTCTTGAGTATATCTGGCTGGCCTCAACGAGATTTATCAACAAAATCAAAATCAGGGCCCGCTAGCTGGACGTTTGTTTAAATGACAAATATCTCCTGAAGTGCTCACAGAAAGTCCAAAATTTTTACGGTTACCTTCATACACAGTCTAATGTGAACGGTTTCCCAAGAGACAGGCAATGCCTAGTTTGGGAACCTCTGGAAACAATGTATGATCTATATTTTAAGTTGTATTTGTTGTAACCAAGTAATTGTAACCTCAGTAAGTTAAATAGTAAACTTTATTTTTATTATTATTACACGATATACTTCAAAAAAAAATGGAAGTATCAGAGACAAATTGCCACAAGCTAACTTTTCCGCAGTCGTTCCGCAGAAAAAATGTATGGAAATAAAGTTTACTATTTAACTTACTGAGGTTACAATTACTTGGTTACAACAAATACAACTTAAAATATAGATCATACATTGTTTCCAGAGGTTCCCAAACTAGGCATTGCCTGTCTCTTGGGAAACCGTTCACATTAGACTGTGTATGAAGGTAACCGTCCGTCAGTAACGTTATATTAACGCACGCTTTAACCAAAACCAAGTCGTTACCGTTCCCAATTGTATTGTTTTGCCAATTGACAGCTGTCATGGTATTGCTAAAATGTACGAGAACGGAAAAGTTTCTGATTTGGTTAAAAAACGTTGTACATATTGTAATTGCGCCTCTGCAGGGCAATCGCACTATTTACGAACGTCTTAGCCTAACTAAACCAAATCGTAAACGATCAAACATGTTTGTTGAATTTACGTGTTTGACAAACCTGTTTGTTTGCGTTTGACAAACGAACTACGAGTACGCGTTTGATGTGTTTGAACGATATCTGGATTGACGTCATGTTTGATGAAAAAGTGAAGTTTGTCAAGCAAGTTTTACAAATATGTTGGATGGTTTACGGGGCTCTTTACCGTTCCCATATAATTTGACATCTGACAGCAGCTGTCAAGATATTTTCAAAATGTTCGGGAGCGTAAACGTTTCTGAAACGGTTTAAAATGTTGTAAAAAGTGCGATTGCCCCTCTGATCGTACAATTATCAACGTACCGTAAGTCATATAATAATTTAATACCTACCTAACTCGAAACTTCCTGGGAGTAATATTGAAAAAACCAATCACGTTGCGTTCGGTAAACCACAGGTTGATGTCACCTTTAAGTAATACATTCTCGACCTGGCCTCATGATGATGTCAATTCCGAAAGATTCGTGAATGCCTAACATCAAATAATAATATTGCTATTGAGCTAAACAAAAAACGAATATAGAGCTGTTTATTAGTTGATAGATTAGTGTAAATTCATTATTCTTATTTGCAAACCACTTAATGCCAGTGCAGTTTATTTATGAGATAGCGTGATTGAATAGATATTGTAAGTAAAACTTTGAGAGCAGAAACGCTGAATTCTTCAGGTATCCACACTAAAGTTTGAATTTTTCATAATTCATTTATTGTGTTCATAAAACATGGGTTAAAATGTTGTTGATGAGATGTTAAAATTAAAAGAGTACAGCCGTGTTTCGCCTTATCCTTGAAGGCATATGAACAGAGAAAAAGTCTATTAATTAAATTACAATATGTCAGCGTAGTAAACGAGAGTAATAAAAAATATATTATATGTACTAAATATCAATAGAATTACAGACTTAATTTATATTATTCTTATGTATTTTTAATTATAATACTACATCTAAAAGTAAGTCAAATTAAGGGAGCATCTTAAAATTAAATAAGTGGCAATAAAATAAGAATGTCAAAAATAATTACAATAATTACCATTTTTGGAACACGATTTCTGATTTTGCCATTCCTTTTGAAGTTAGTTAGTACTTTGATAGTGTGTATTGTAAATAAGTCTACAAAGTCGAAAGACAGTCATAGTCTGTCACACTGTTTCGTGGCCGGCTCAGACTAAAGTATCTGAACAGGATTTTTTAAAGAAATGTAAATAATAAAAAAAAATCCACAAATGTACCACATTTATTAAAGAGTGTAAATTAAAATATTTAAAGTGAAAAACAAACTTTTTTCGATGCAGAAGCGTTAAAATGAACCAACAGGTAAGTAGGTTAGGTACGTTTCATTTACGCTCTTTAAATTGGGATGATGACTGAATTTTAATTTTTACGTCTCGTCATTAAATATTAAAATACCGTGGAAAAATATGCAGTTCTGTGAAATCAGAATTAAAATTGGCTTAGAAATACATTAAATACAAGCATTTTAAGTTGTTAATTTGAAGGTGATTAGACAGAGAGATCCGACATCAACCGTGACGTCATAGTTGTGTACGGCCATATAAACTCCTTGTAAATTGCCGTTTTGCTAGAAAGAGATGGAGAAAAATCTTTAATACCTTATATCTTGGTTGTTTTTATAATTATTCGAAAACCGATTTTTTTCTTTCTGTTTATTACATTAATGAGCTTCTATTAAAGCAAGATTTTTTTTTGTCATCTAGCCAATTGTACGGGAAACAAAAGTAGTTCAATATCAATAGGAAGTTATATTATAACACACAAACTTGTTATATAAAACAGTTTCCTTTGCCCCCTTAAATAAACGAATTAAAAGAAATACATAAGTAAATAATGGTGATTGTCTGGGAAAAATTAAAAAATATATCAGGCTTTTTAAAGTTTTCATGAGAAAACTGAGGGTTAACAGAATGAGAATGAGTCTGAATGACATTTATATTTGTCATTCAGAGATGTCGACTAAAAAATCTATTAAAATATAGGTAATAAATAAACTAATAAGACGTTTTTGCTATCACAAAATAAATTAGACATAACGTTCATATTACAAAAAATTGCTTAAATGCAAAATAATTATTTAATACTAAGTATATGCAGTAAAAATGACTCTCACGCTCAATATTAAACTGTAAGCTATACTTAGCACTTGCTAAAATACATAATGATTTCTTACAGGTCGATAACTATTCAAAATGAAACATTACCGATAAAAACTCATTGTTTCTTCATATACATATATCAAGTAACGACTCTCACGGGAACACCCAGCGTACCGTGACGTGCAATATTACTTAAGACTAAGCATGAAATTAAACCAAAGTACAAACACATAAGATTCAAAATAAATGTACTACAAAATAAAGTTAAAATAAAGTTGTGTATCAGTGGAGCTTTGCGAATGTAAGGCGATTTCGCGTTCTACAGAAGGAATGTTAAAAGAAGCGTCGACTGAATCGGTAACCTACGTCAAACAACGACCTCATTGGCTGGAACATAAGTACATTTTTTACCGAGCTCTTAATAATTAAGATTTCTTTTAGAAAGACTTACCTTACTTACCGAGTACAAGGAATAAGTTTATTATTTTCTCATCAATACGCTTTAGTTGTGATTTAGACGTTTTTCTTTAAAACTGTGTCAGTATTTTACTCCTAATTAGTGAAATTAATGTTTTTTATACAGCTTAAAATCTTAACCTCAAAAAAGTCGAGTGGGGTAAGTGCGCCCAAATTATTAGTAGTATGGCGCACTTGCCCCGGGTCAGAAGTCACCAAATTTAATAAATGATTCAGATTAAATGATGTTTTTTAAAAACTTAGTTTGCTTAGGGTCTCAAGATGGAGACGGTGAATGAGTGCCTTTGGGTAGTGGTAGATGCCTCGTATTTCGGTTCGTCCATCTGTCCGTGCGCAACTTAACTATGAGATTCAAGTTTTAGATTACTGTTATTTGGCATGGATACACATATTAATTACGCCGACGAAGTGGTCAAATAAAATCTCGAAAAAGATTTTTTCAGGGTACGTAATGTGACGATGATTTTTTACTTGCTGAGGTCATTGTGTAAGGTGTCGTTGGATAGGTCTTAACTCTGGAACTAGATTGGCCACTGACCACTCGATAAGAAGCTGGACAAACGCCGTAAGGTCAGATAAGTACTGACCATAATTAGCCCTAAAATGATTGTCATTTTTTCAGATGACTCGTAGTTACCAAAAAAAACTTATAACCCTTCTTGGTCTAGCTAGAGAGACTTTATGTCAGGCAGTTGACGATGTCCGTACAGGCCTATCTGGACATGAAGTATCAAAATGATTACCTATTTTTGTATTTTTATAATTTCATAAATAAAAGTAACAAATAAAGGCTAATTTGGTTTATTATTAAAAATACTATTTTTCCAGCCAAACTGACCGCAAACTTTTATTGAAATAGAGCAGTTTTAAATTTATATAATTAGAAAAATAGCTTTAAAACGTTTAGCGCCCCTAAAGACAAGTCTTTGGCGCATTTGCCCCAAATTTATTAATCAAGCCGTAGTTGCCTATAAGACTAGATTATCGAAAAAGAAAACAAGATTAATATAGAGTTCACCAATTGTTTTTCTTGTAACGTAACTCTTTAACGCTTTTTTTCATACAGGCGCACTTGCCCCGTTTCCAGGGGTAAGTGCGCTTATATAAATGTTTTTGAATTTTTTTATAAAATATCGTAAAATTATTGACAGATTTGGTTGAATCGACATTTGCTTCACTTTCAAAATACCAAATATTGTCAACATGCTAAATGTTCATTCATAAGTCATCATTCAAATATTGTGCAAGCGAAAAGGATCTGGCTCATCATATTGCCACAGCAGGCTGTGGCGCTGATTATTCCGAACATCGGCTTACAATATTGACGGGGAAATTCGGTGACCACACACGAAGAATTCCGGTGGCGCTGTGGACTCGGCATTGGTCTTCTAATCGGGAAGTCCGGGGTTCGATCCTTCAACAAATGTGTTTTTCGATTTTCGAATCCGACGCTCCTACGGTGAAGGAAAACATCGTGTCGTGAGGCCACCTGCAAACATCTGAGAAGAAATTCAAAGACGTAATGCGAAGTCGACCAATCCACACTGGGCTAGCGTGGTTGACTAAGGCTTAAACACTAACATAGGGTAGGCTCGAGCCCCTCGGTGGGGACGTATATGAGTTGTGATGATGACAGAAAAATACAATTGCACCATGAAAGCTCCTTCTTTCTTGAAGTCGGTTAAAAGTGCCGAATAACAATTTATTAGTATCGATAAATCCCACGTGGGTACCTACTAATACTGTTAAACAAGATTCCGTAAAATACTATAAAGAAGTGTCTTTGAACAGAATTGGATTGGTGTTCGAGGGGAAAAAGCTAAAAGCGCGCAGTAAAATTTGGGCGGGCGGATGGACTTTTATGGCACTTCCGCTAGATTTACAGCCGAGTGGTCTCTTCCTGCTACTGTATTAGCTGCGAGATGCCAAAAAACATATTTAGACTGCTCTATATGGGATAAGGTGATTCAATAAAATATGTTTATGCCACAATGTAACAGTAAAACTAAAATGTAAAATTTTCAAAGTATCAACTTTGAAATCTTAATTGGAACACATTCTTTTTCATTTAAGTTCGCCATTTCTTTTGAAGTTTAAGTGGTCTTTGATCACTTGGATTGTAAATACGAGTACCTACATGAAGTCTAAAAATAGTTTCATCCATCGAATAGTTATTGCCGGAGATAAGTATAGTAGATTTGATGAAAGTTACGAAAGTGTATCAAATGACAGTTCTGCAAGTTTTTAGAACGACGTTTTTTATTTAAGTTAAGAAAAAACTTTAATGAAACCAAAAATAAAGCAGTATTTAATAAAAGAAAAAAATACTTTTAATCAGTGACAGATTTTAAAAAATGGCAAAGTTGTGTTTGTTGGTTTTTTAAAATAGCAGATTTTTGAAAAACCATTCAGCTTAATCAAAACACCTAATTTTGCACAGAGATCTACATTAACATTCTCATTGACATTACAATATTTAAACGTAAAAAGGCAATAATGGTATTTCAGTTGGTTAATTCAAACTTTTTTATCATGCTTACATTTTTAACACTTTGTAGCTACAAAAAAGTACCACATCTTGACCAACTGTTTTAAATACATACTTTTAAAGCGCGTGCGCATTAAAGTTTTAATTGAGATTCAGAGTCAATAGTTTACATTTAACTGTCATCCAGATAAAATGAAAGACGAATCTTCTGAAGATGATGCTCAAAAATTGAGCAAAAGTACTGGGTTACAACAATAGACTTGATTGACTTATTGAGTTTAGGCAATAATACCAATAAACGCGGGCAACAAATCAAAACATTCACAACCCAAACGCCCAAAATCGTTCGTGCGACAACATCGTTGCGAAACATGATACATTACATTCGCCTGTTACATCAAACACATTGTTGCGCCGACAAAACTAATCTTTGATCAATAAATCGTATTTTAACATGGGTCATGTTTATTGACATTAAAATTAAATGACGCTTGTTTTGAGGCGAATTTAATGCAGCCTCGTAGGGCTGTGGCGTAACAGTGTCAATAAATATCAATCGGGGGTCATTGTGACCGTTGCTTCGTCCGTGCAATTGGTCAGATGGTCGCTGCAGGACCGGCCACAATTAATTTATTGCTTTGTTCAAATCCAAACTGACAGCTGATAGTTTAGGGCACTTACTCAATTATGGTTACGTGACAGTTGTTTGAACGTTGTGCATGCGATTTTATTTACTTCAATTTCATCATAGACTCAACTTTCATTTTGTTATGTTTTATGTTCAAGATGGCTTATTTTCGTCTTAAGTATATCTCTTTATACGCTGAATCGTGTTAGGGGATTATTTCTAGCTTCATCGGAATCTTTGTCGATATTGTGTATTAAAAATGCGGATTATTTCATTTTGAACTCCTGGGTGATAGCACTCAGGTGATAACAACTCTACATTTTTGTGCACTAAATTCACCCGGCACCAAATCACCTGGGTGATCATATTTCACATGATTCTACAGTTTAAGGCAATTAATTCCATGCATTCTAAAAGTAAGATATATATCTTCATTTTCTTGATAAGCAGTTTGGATAAGAATTCGATCATTCCACCGAAATAACTGTTGAGCTTGAAGCAAACTGTGAAGTACTTTACACCGAAGAAGAAGCGCTTGTAATTGACAGGTCAGGAAAAGCTTACTGAAAGTATACAATTAAAATAACATACTCGTATAAATCTTTAAACTGCATTTCTCCAACGTTTCAGAATAAACATGGCTACAGCCGCCTATCTTATCTTATCTTATCTTCGGGTGGGGGCAGCCCAATCAAATTGAGCCTTCGCACTTCGACCCATCATGGATCTTTTGTGCTTCCCCAAGCTTTAGTCCGTAAAGCCATCGCCACCTACGGTCCAGTCTATCGTGCCCATGAGCTCGACAATGTCCTTCGGTGGTATGGCCCTGTAATCCTCCGGTTTTGGGTATCCAATTCCCGTCAGCCTTAATCTCCTGCAGGCGAGGGCATCGCAGTGGCACAGCAGGTGCTCCATGTTCTCTTCTCCCTCCTTGCAAGCCCTACAGATTTTGGAACTAGCGTGTCCCATATTGGTTAGCATGATCCTAGTGCCGAAGTGTCCCGTTAGAGCAACGTTGCCAACTTGTGACATAAGATGTCAAGTCACAGTAGGTACCCAGTACTTTCACTGCCTGCCTTACCCTTCAAACTGGACCGCAGCAATGCAAGCACCGCTGTTTAGCGGTAGAAATAGGTAAGATAGAGGTATTCATGCAGACGACTGTGGTATAGTCTCCCTCTGGTAATACTCGTACGTATAACAAAAGGCAGTAAAGATAAAATTAGAGAATTTAGATCCGAAGATATATGTGATGAACATTTTACTAACGTCTATTTCCTACTGATATAATTGATACGATTCTCGACGATACGTCCGACCTGGTCGGAGGTTAAGGGTTATGTAATGTATTGATGCAATGAACCGCTGAAACACACAGCAGTAAAGATCGCAGATCAAACATTAAAAGCGAAGTTTGTTGATAGTGATTAGTATAATTTATGCACAATTGAGTTAACTTGTAATGGATAAGCTAAAGGAGATAGATATTCCTTGTGCAGTGCGTTTGCAAACATATACTTGAAAGCTTATGATATTTGTTTAAAGATAGGCGATCTTTCTCTTATGTGCATTATGAACGTGAGATTTCTTGTAAGATTTGTTGGCACTTGACAACGATAAATCAATTATCATATTTACTATATTGTAGTTGTAGAAACAAAATGGAGTTTTTGAGGTAACTATAGATGTACAAGTTTTAGATAAAGTTAATGTCGTTTGGCTGAGCTAAGAATAGAAAAATTATAATATTCTGTAATCGGCCTAGAGCATAATGACTCCTTAGTGGAGTTCACTCAGAACACTAATGATTAAATCAAAATTGACCAGCGTGATGCGATGAAAAGTAATTTTCATGTCCTTGATATTTACGTCAAATTTCTTTTTTCGTCAATATTTACGTCAATTTTCTTACAAAGAAAATGCAGCAATATGGATAATATATTTATTAAAGTGGAATACAATATTGGGATGAATTATAAGAAGGGATGGCGATATTATGATTACCTGACAGGAACAGAATGAGACAGTCTATAAAATATAGTATTGAATAATTCATGCTTAGACTCTATAAAATATGATATTCAACATGGATAAGCATATTTATGTGATACACTGAAAACGCAAAAATACCTAAATCAAAATTTTGCGGGACGGACAGTTCAATATAAGCAAACAGACACAGCAGTTATCATACAAATAATTGTACAGGATTGTTAACCATTTTTGGATTGATATTCAGTTGTGCTATATAAATAAACCGGACACGTAGAGCTCTTAGAAGGTTTCCTCTTTCTCTAATACAGTTCGTGAATTATGAGCCCTTTATCTGCAAGCCACTAAGATCGCAAGTAGTATCAACTCAGCAGACTGGCGTGTCAAATCGGGCAAGAGCCTTCGAAGTGCGATCAATAGCCATTTTGATATGTTAATCAATATTTTATTGTGTCCGATGTAACCGGCCGTTTGCCGTGATTAATGAATTGTGCGCTCGATATTTGTTATTATTACTATATTCAATTTATTTAAATTAATGCCAGGCTTGTGCAATTAGGGCGTTTGAACGTTGTGCATGCGATTTTATTTACTTCAATTTCATCATAGACTCAACTTTCATTTTGTTATGTTTTATGTTCAAGATGGCTTATTTTCGTCTTAAGTATATCTCTTTATACGCTGAATCGTGTTAGGGGATTATTTCTAGCTTCATCGGAATCTTTGTCGATATTGTGTATTAAAAATGCGGATTATTTCATTTTGAACTCCTGGGTGATAGCACTCAGGTGATAACAACTCTACATTTTTGTGCACTAAATTCACCCGGCACCAAATCACCTGGGTGATCATATTTCACATGATTCTACAGTTTAAGGCAATTAATTCCATGCATTCTAAAAGTAAGATATATATCTTCATTTTCTTGATAAGCAGTTTGGATAAGAATTCGATCATTCCACCGAAATAACTGTTGAGCTTGAAGCAAACTGTGAAGTACTTTACACCGAAGAAGAAGCGCTTGTAATTGACAGGTCAGGAAAAGCTTACTGAAAGTATACAATTAAAATAACATACTCGTATAAATCTTTAAACTGCATTTCTCCAACGTTTCAGAATAAACATGGCTACAGCCGCCTATCTTATCTTATCTTATCTTCGGGTGGGGGCAGCCCAATCAAATTGAGCCTTCGCACTTCGACCCATCATGGATCTTTTGTGCTTCCCCAAGCTTTAGTCCGTAAAGCCATCGCCACCTACGGTCCAGTCTATCGTGCCCATGAGCTCGACAATGTCCTTCGGTGGTATGGCCCTGTAATCCTCCGGTTTTGGGTATCCAATTCCCGTCAGCCTTAATCTCCTGCAGGCGAGGGCATCGCAGTGGCACAGCAGGTGCTCCATGTTCTCTTCTCCCTCCTTGCAAGCCCTACAGATTTTGGAACTAGCGTGTCCCATATTGGTTAGCATGATCCTAGTGCCGAAGTGTCCCGTTAGAGCAACGTTGCCAACTTGTGACATAAGATGTCAAGTCACAGTAGGTACCCAGTACTTTCACTGCCTGCCTTACCCTTCAAACTGGACCGCAGCAATGCAAGCACCGCTGTTTAGCGGTAGAAATAGGTAAGATAGAGGTATTCATGCAGACGACTGTGGTATAGTCTCCCTCTGGTAATACTCGTACGTATAACAAAAGGCAGTAAAGATAAAATTAGAGAATTTAGATCCGAAGATATATGTGATGAACATTTTACTAACGTCTATTTCCTACTGATATAATTGATACGATTCTCGACGATACGTCCGACCTGGTCGGAGGTTAAGGGTTATGTAATGTATTGATGCAATGAACCGCTGAAACACACAGCAGTAAAGATCGCAGATCAAACATTAAAAGCGAAGTTTGTTGATAGTGATTAGTATAATTTATGCACAATTGAGTTAACTTGTAATGGATAAGCTAAAGGAGATAGATATTCCTTGTGCAGTGCGTTTGCAAACATATACTTGAAAGCTTATGATATTTGTTTAAAGATAGGCGATCTTTCTCTTATGTGCATTATGAACGTGAGATTTCTTGTAAGATTTGTTGGCACTTGACAACGATAAATCAATTATCATATTTACTATATTGTAGTTGTAGAAACAAAATGGAGTTTTTGAGGTAACTATAGATGTACAAGTTTTAGATAAAGTTAATGTCGTTTGGCTGAGCTAAGAATAGAAAAATTATAATATTCTGTAATCGGCCTAGAGCATAATGACTCCTTAGTGGAGTTCACTCAGAACACTAATGATTAAATCAAAATTGACCAGCGTGATGCGATGAAAAGTAATTTTCATGTCCTTGATATTTACGTCAAATTTCTTTTTTCGTCAATATTTACGTCAATTTTCTTACAAAGAAAATGCAGCAATATGGATAATATATTTATTAAAGTGGAATACAATATTGGGATGAATTATAAGAAGGGATGGCGATATTATGATTACCTGACAGGAACAGAATGAGACAGTCTATAAAATATAGTATTGAATAATTCATGCTTAGACTCTATAAAATATGATATTCAACATGGATAAGCATATTTATGTGATACACTGAAAACGCAAAAATACCTAAATCAAAATTTTGCGGGACGGACAGTTCAATATAAGCAAACAGACACAGCAGTTATCATACAAATAATTGTACAGGATTGTTAACCATTTTTGGATTGATATTCAGTTGTGCTATATAAATAAACCGGACACGTAGAGCTCTTAGAAGGTTTCCTCTTTCTCTAATACAGTTCGTGAATTATGAGCCCTTTATCTGCAAGCCACTAAGATCGCAAGTAGTATCAACTCAGCAGACTGGCGTGTCAAATCGGGCAAGAGCCTTCGAAGTGCGATCAATAGCCATTTTGATATGTTAATCAATATTTTATTGTGTCCGATGTAACCGGCCGTTTGCCGTGATTAATGAATTGTGCGCTCGATATTTGTTATTATTACTATATTCAATTTATTTAAATTAATGCCAGGCTTGTGCAATTAGGGCGTTTGAACGTTGTGCATGCGATTTTATTTACTTCAATTTCATCATAGACTCAACTTTCATTTTGTTATGTTTTATGTTCAAGATGGCTTATTTTCGTCTTAAGTATATCTCTTTATACGCTGAATCGTGTTAGGGGATTATTTCTAGCTTCATCGGAATCTTTGTCGATATTGTGTATTAAAAATGCGGATTATTTCATTTTGAACTCCTGGGTGATAGCACTCAGGTGATAACAACTCTACATTTTTGTGCACTAAATTCACCCGGCACCAAATCACCTGGGTGATCATATTTCACATGATTCTACAGTTTAAGGCAATTAATTCCATGCATTCTAAAAGTAAGATATATATCTTCATTTTCTTGATAAGCAGTTTGGATAAGAATTCGATCATTCCACCGAAATAACTGTTGAGCTTGAAGCAAACTGTGAAGTACTTTACACCGAAGAAGAAGCGCTTGTAATTGACAGGTCAGGAAAAGCTTACTGAAAGTATACAATTAAAATAACATACTCGTATAAATCTTTAAACTGCATTTCTCCAACGTTTCAGAATAAACATGGCTACAGCCGCCTATCTTATCTTATCTTATCTTCGGGTGGGGGCAGCCCAATCAAATTGAGCCTTCGCACTTCGACCCATCATGGATCTTTTGTGCTTCCCCAAGCTTTAGTCCGTAAAGCCATCGCCACCTACGGTCCAGTCTATCGTGCCCATGAGCTCGACAATGTCCTTCGGTGGTATGGCCCTGTAATCCTCCGGTTTTGGGTATCCAATTCCCGTCAGCCTTAATCTCCTGCAGGCGAGGGCATCGCAGTGGCACAGCAGGTGCTCCATGTTCTCTTCTCCCTCCTTGCAAGCCCTACAGATTTTGGAACTAGCGTGTCCCATATTGGTTAGCATGATCCTAGTGCCGAAGTGTCCCGTTAGAGCAACGTTGCCAACTTGTGACATAAGATGTCAAGTCACAGTAGGTACCCAGTACTTTCACTGCCTGCCTTACCCTTCAAACTGGACCGCAGCAATGCAAGCACCGCTGTTTAGCGGTAGAAATAGGTAAGATAGAGGTATTCATGCAGACGACTGTGGTATAGTCTCCCTCTGGTAATACTCGTACGTATAACAAAAGGCAGTAAAGATAAAATTAGAGAATTTAGATCCGAAGATATATGTGATGAACATTTTACTAAATTTTTGGGTATATACTAAATTTCTGGGTATAACACTAGATTGTAGATTTCAGTGGGATCCACATATTGAGTCCTTGCCTAACAGACTTAGTTCTGCAGCATATGCAGTTAAAAAAATAAGACAACTTACTGATGTTGAAATGGCAAGATTGATTTACTTTAGTTATTTTCATAGTGTCATGTCATATGGAATACTACTGTGGGGATTGGCTGCTAGTATAGAAAGTATTTTTGTACGTCAAAAAAGAGCGGTTCGCGCTATTTATAATTTACGAGCAAGAGATTGTTTAAGTGATTAGTCCCTTATTTAGGAAATTAATATATTGACTTTAGCAGGACAGTACATTTATGAAAATTTGATTTATGTCTATAAAAATTATAATACATTTGAAACCAATTTCCAAATTCACCATCTAAACACAAGATACAAAAATAAACTTGCCGTTCCAACATTCAGGCTTCAAAAAACTAGAGGCTCGTTTATGGGGAAATGTATAACCTCTTATAATAAACTTCCACAAAGTGTTACTGACTTGCCATTTCATAAGTTTAAAGCGCATGTAAAAAGACTCTTATGAGTAAAGGATATTATAAAGTCAACGATTATTTAAATGATGCCAATGCCTGGTGTTAATTTTTCAGGTAATGAATCGTATTGTTATGTATAACTATTTGTTTAAACAAATATTTATTTTTGGTAATAAGTAGTAAGAAGAGAACTGACACATCTAATCTTGTAATGGAAGTTGAGCTCAAACTTCTGCTGTGAGGTCAGCTTCCAATTGACGACTCTGTAACAATACAGGGAGAAAAAAATAGCCCTTGCTGGTTTTCTTGCTGGTTCTTTCCAGTACAAGGTCTCCCGCCGTAGACTTGTGAACCAATGGCGTAGCTGCTTTGACGTTCAAAAGAGATTGTAACAATCCAATTTGAATAAAAGATATTGAATTTGAATTTGAATTAAACACGGAATCTAGAAACAAATGAGAAACCGGGATAGACTTTGGCGCGACAACAAAAGCGAGACAATTAAGCATTTCACGTGATGGCGATACCTCTACGCTTAAAAGTCTAGTTTGTGTGTTGGTGTAAGGTAAAAATAAAAATAAACATGTGATTTTGTCAAAGATAATAACTCAAGATAACGATATAAGCGCACAGAAGCCGTTTCCACGATTGATTTATAACATTTTAAAGCGAAATTTATAGCTCATTGTTGGGCAACAGTATTCTTCGACGCAGATTTTATGGAATTGTTTTAATTTTATCTCTACTACTCGGAACAAGACATATTACTCCAATTCAATAGAGGCGGAACGAGTTCGTAATGATAATTTCGAAATAGATTATCAAACTTTGGATACTAGGCCTTTGAAATTTACGCCACTTGATAAGGGATCGAGGTCTAAGATTGTTGGCTGTAGTATTATCGGGTGCAAGGTGCACCTAAAATTTACCTATTGGCTAATAAATATTATTAAATAAACAAGTCCTATAGTTGCAGCAGTTCGTATTTAGAATATTAGAGTCGTCGCTTCTTTTCGACCTGTGGGTCTATGGTTTTGTATACTAGAAATAGAATTTTGACACTTGCACAATACTAAATATGTCAAAAAAATATCGAAGTATCGATCAAGTAGATTTAGTGGAAAATTGGTATTATCACCGAGCTTATACATATCTCTCTTTAAATCACAGTTGAAGCATAAAATCAGACAACATTTTTCCCGGCTCCGACATTTCACTGCCAATGGGCAGAATGAACGTAATTTACACGTATGTCAGTCTTGATCCGAGCCTACTTGCGTTCCATAAATCAATCAATTTGCACAAGAGCCCCGATCCACGCATCCATCAATTTGATCAAGTCAATGCGGACTAATAGATGCTGCGGCGTAAAATGATATTGAGCAAGCTAAGAGTTTGAGTTATATTGCAATATAAGTCGTCAGTATCATCGCTATCCTAGCTACAATACGTCCAATGCTGGGCATGGAATGCGGATCTGAGGGGTGAATTCGGCAATCAGCCGTTGTGGAGATTTGATAATTCGAAAAATTTTGGCAATCGGCCATTGTGGAGATTTGATAATTCGAAAATTTTTATATTGAATTTGATCGGGAACCATGATCTGGGAACCCTACCAAATTAAACCATTTTAATATAACTTCATCTTTCATCACAATAGCTCATATACGTCCCCACCGAGGGGCTCTAGTCTACCCTAAGTTAGAGTGTTTAGGCCTTAGTCAACCACGCTGGCCCAGTGCGGATTGGTCGAGTTCACATACACCTTTGAATTTCTTCGCAGATGTATGCAAGTTGCCTCACGGTGTTTTCTTCCTTCATCGAAGGAGCGTTAGACAAATGTACATATGAAATTCGAAAACCGAAAAACATATTAGTACTTGGAGCCCCGGACCTCCCTTTTGGAAGGCAAATAAAAATAAAAAAAAAGTGCCAAGTCCACGGCACCACCGATATTTTTACCGACATTTACTTCATCCACTATTACCACGCAAAAAAAGTTTTGAAAATAGTTTACGTATATATCCTAGAAATGTTACGGCGATGAGTTTCCAATCATTTTAAACTAGAGAACATTACATTTTATAGAATGCGTGTTTGTTTTGCGGACAGTACATAATGTCCCCTAGTCCGCGTGCGACACGAGCTGTATACACAGGGATAATAACCACCCTAAATCTCTCAGTAACAAGTACGTTCCAACCCGAGTGTCGAAGCGACGATATTGATTGGAACCAGTGCCCAATAACATAAGTTAGAGTGTCTACACTCAACGATATTGAACCCTATCGGACAATATTCTCACAATCCGTGAACGAAGTTTCGCGTCCATAGTTCACAGTACATTGCTGGGTGGTCTTCGTAAATTACATATACTTCAAAATCAAACGTAGAACGTAAATTTACATTCGACCAATCGCAGTGCGCAGTTTGTTTTGAACTGACTTCAGAAAAGCAGGAGGTTTTCAATTCGATATTTGTTTGTTTTTGTGTATGTTACGCGATTATACTTCGCCAATATTGTGAATCGATTTTCAAAATTCACTTTGTATTCGATAGAGTATACTCCCGAAGTTGTCCCATTGTAACCGAAGTCAGGATCTGATGATGGGATCCCAGGAAAATCGAGGAACACCCTTAAATTTTACAAGTACGCCCAACGTGTTTCATGTTTTTTTCGAAACTTTTCAAGTAATTACGTCTAGTAGAACCGAGCTATCATCAGCTCGGTTCATGACTACCAGACAGTACCAGAAGGATCCTTAACTTTTCGGAGTTAGAGGTTAGTTGTAGAGTAAGCAATATGCACGTATTCACCATTTGTCGTATTCTTTCAAGTTACTTCGGTGAGCTGGTAGGTATTATTTACTCAAAATATAAAAAAATACAAAAGATAAAATCCGACTTTAAAAAACACAAACTTAAAAATAATATAAAAATACAGATAAGATCACATTTCTATATTGAAGTCGGTGCCAAGCGATGATCTTCTAGAAGGTGTTAAAATTGTTATTATTATTGAAATTTACGTTGACCTGATAATATGACGTTCTGGGGCCTAATTCCGCTAATGTTAACATCGTTATCGTGTCTTAATAGCGTTTCAATAAAACTGCTTTTGTCGCTTTTATACGCATTTCCTGGTGCAATTTATTCGTTCTACAATTTCTTGATAGGTCACTGGTAACAAATGTTTTAGTTAGTACTCGGTTAACCAACAATAACTGTCTCAAAAAGCGATTCTATTGAAGCGTTATTGACACGCCACAAATGCGTTAACGCTAGCAGAATAAGGTCACTGATTGGTTGATGTTTTGGCGCCTTTTACTAACATACAACTTTAAACAGAGGTAGAGCGTACAAATACATCTACCCCGTGGCACGAAAAACAAATTTTAAGCAGTGATTTTAATTTGATAATATCGACTCTCGCCCCCAAATTCTGTGTCAAATGCATGCAATAGAATTTCTATAGTGAGGTTAATAGTGAGGTTCCTAGAAAGAACATGCAAAAGTAGTGAGTACTCGTATTTATGTAAGTATTAATTCGATTGTGAGAATACATAGCCCCCTTGTGTGAGACACTACGATATCTTCGCGTGTGGATACAGTTTCCGTTGCTGCGGACAATCTGATTGTGATATTGTCTATTTTTCTCATTCTTTCGATTTATTTATTGTGTCCAGCTTTCTGGCAAACGTTCAAGTAATATGTGCCGTTTTGCGAAGAACAATCGTTTTTCATTTTCTTTCCATCTGAATTCTTACGGTCTGCGTGTGTTGTTACATAATAATGAATTATGTCAATCATTTCAGTTCCTCCTTAGTGTCGTTGCAACGTTCAACTATTGAACTTTATACATTTTGACACACAATCAAAAATTTTGGCCGTTCAGTCATGTGCATTGTCATATGGAAGGTTAAAAACGAAAAAAGTAATGTGTATTGTAAGGTGTTGCCAAAAGTTGTGGTGATAGGTACTAAAAGAGGTTGTTCAGGTGATCAATTTGAAAAATTTGGGAACAAATTTGTCAAATGAATGAAAAAAATGAATCTCGATAAATTGGGAGCCTTAAGTGGCAGTGGGTAGGACACATCGCTCGCAGGACCGACTGCTGTTGGGGCGGATAGGACCTCGAGTGACGACTTTATACGGGGGACGTAGCCTTGGTAGGCTCCTCACAATCTGGTGGGCCACCAAGGACCGACGATCTGGCGAAGGTCGCGGGAAGCCGCGGCGCAGGACAGATCGGTTTGGAGATTCCCAGGGAGGCCTTTGTCTAACAGTGGACTTCACTTGACTGAAATGATGATGATGTGATGATTCTTAGCTTAGGGCATCCTTCACTACGTTTGCTGACACGCAGTGTACGCGGTCTACGCATACGATCTCATTTGCCCCGTTTATAATTCTGCAGGTAATTTCTCTCTCTCTCTCTCTCTCTCACTGCTACTTGAACTTGCTAATCCGGTGGGCTATATCCGATAACTTTGGTTCTCTGTCAGATCATCTCGTTCTGGATGCGATTTTGGTGAGAAAATATTAAAATTATACAGCTGACCACAATTACCATGACCCCATATCAACAGGAATAATTTTGTCTGTTTGTAAAAATAACTAAGTAATATCTTCTTAAGGATAAATTAATAAAGTCATACATGTTTATAAGCGTGTTAATTTCAACATCTTAATGTGTCGGTGCTAGGATTTTATCGTTTTAATCCCCAATTAACGTCAAAGAATCGAAAGTAATTGCTGTCTCCGGACGGAGCGGCTTGAGTTAATAGCTCCATAATGAGGGGCGCTATTTAAAATGAATGCTAAAGGGCTTTTTTGAAAACTCAGCCTCAACACAGCTCGGGTTCAGTACTAATGCAAATGATGTATTCCAACATTTTTCATTTTTACTTTTCATGCTTTACCCATCTATGTTTATTTAACGGTTAGTCGTGACATACATAGTTAGGGACACGTGATTTTTTGAGAACTTTGGACACATGATTTCTATAGGTTTATGAGATTTGATTAAGAGAATTCAAAAAGTCCACGAGGAGAAGAATATTATAGAGCAACATAATGTAAGAGAATATTCTAACATATGTAAGAGATCTTTTCCATCCAATCTAAGAAGTCGTAAAGGTCGTAAAATATAATTATTTTTCTTTAATTATAACCATTAAGGAGTGTAGTACATAAGTTCGAAACACACTATCTTGATGCACGTTAGCGGGACAAATCGCGAAAACCAAATTTTATTCAGGAAACGAATAAAATGAAAGGAAAACACCTACTTGTCTTCTGAACAAAATAGAAACTTGCGCTTATTTATACATATATGTATGTTAATCTTTGAGGAACCCTTATTTAAAAAACTGGCCAACTGCGAGCTGGACTCGTGTTGATTGTAAGTTTGATTTTTTCACAGCCAAAAGAGACAATAGACGTAGTATATATTTGACTAGCTGCGCCAGCGAACTACGTTTCGCCGTATATTTTTTACCCGTTTTTGCAACATTTGTCATTGATACTCAGCTCCTATTAGTTGTAGCATGATGTTATATAGCCTAAAGCCTTCCTCGATAAATGGACTATCCAACACACACACAAAAAAAAATTTTCAATTTGAATCAGTAGTTCCTGAGATTAGCGCGTTCAAGCAAACAAACAAACAAACAAACAAACTCTTTAGCTTTATAATATTAGTATAGATATAAGTTTGGTATTGTCGGGATCAAATTTAATATTAAAACGCCAATGAAAAAGTTTTAATACAAATACTATATTTTACTATTCGAAATTATTCCATTCCAAAGAGAAGAAGTCTATTCACTCTGCAGGTACGTATATAAGAATAATACTTTTTAATATAAACACGCACGCATCATAACTACACATTATGATTATGCACACATCTTCGGCACATGTAGTGCTTTTCTATAAGTGATGAAACACAGACTGTAATTCTCATTGATTGTAATTCTAGTTTGTAAGGGTTTACTTGTTGTTGAAAGCC
The DNA here is from genome assembly GCA_963935595.1 of Schoenobius gigantellus. Classification (NCBI taxonomy): domain Eukaryota; kingdom Metazoa; phylum Arthropoda; class Insecta; order Lepidoptera; family Crambidae; genus Schoenobius; species Schoenobius gigantellus. Next base: position 6,586,369 of record OZ012549.1, read on the forward strand.
AAATAAAAAAATAAAAAAATAAATAGTATATAATAATTATAATAAGTGTCATTCATATAACGATTTGTCACTGGAACACGATGAGGTGGATATTTTCTATACTAATATTATAAAGAGGAAAGATTTGATTGCTTGTTTGTATTGAATAGGCTTCGAAACTACTGAACCGATTTTGATGAAAGTTAGTATAGGGATAGTTCGAGACCAGGGGAAGGACATAGGGTAATTTTCCTACGGAAAAAAATTCCCACGGGAAAACAAAAATAACGCGGGCGAAGTCACGAGCGGAAAGCTAGTCTTAAATAAACATAATATTGCGTTTAGGTACACAGTGAATAGTATCCTCAGCTGAACTAACCCACTTAATCGTTAGTTGCATAATTTAAGATTTTGTTTACTTTCCACTTATGTTATTTTTTGTTCTCCATTTTTTATGTTATACCTATACGTGCTAACGTTTTCATCATGCTGTGTGTGCACGCTTTTGGGTTAATATCTGGTTTAGATGACATTTAATTGTTACTATTTAGTATAAGTTATGATTATAACCTGTTATGTAGTATGTCATAATAATAAATAAATAAAATTACAATCCTCAGAACAACAACTATTCTTCTGAGTTACAATCGGTAGGTATGACGGCCAACGTCAATCAATACTTGTCTTATTTTTGAAAAATATTTAATACCTCTTTTTATAGAAGAAGGTTGCGTCACTACAGTATCTTTAAACGTTCCTGGGAAAAGGGGCCTTGACAGACAGTCATGCAAAAACAGGAACAGACGTATTCCGTTTTTTAACGGAAGTACGGAACCCTAAAAATCAAAGAACCGGTCTCATCTATCTCTCCTAACGTCTGCACGAGTAATGTCGATTTCGACAAATCAGCTTAGACCCCTCATCCCCTCGCCTATTCCTTTAAATTGGTGGTTCGTCTAAAACATCAGAGGCCTTGCAAAGTCGGATGTATTAGGGTGCACCCTATACGTCAATTCCAGACTCTTAAGTGAGTAATGTACCCACCATCGAATGCGGCGGGATTTTCGCCGTTACTTAACTCTTGTTTTGTTTGGTTGTCAGTCGTTTTAATTATTCTGCATCTACCGTGACGGTTACCGTATTTCAGGATTTGTCCTCAGATGTAATTAGTCAGTGTAATTAGTCAGAATATTTGACAGATATTTTGTTAAAAATGTAAAAAATACAAAAAATAATCCTCTTCTTTATACGTACCTATACAAATTCATTAAAAATCGAGAGCGTAACCCGTAAGTATGGCATTTCTAAATTGTAAATTATGTGAAAAAAATGTGATATTTGTTACAAATTCTCAGGATTTTTCGAAGGAAATCAGACTTTTTCTCCGCACTCTTACATTTTTAATCTGGTAGCCCTAACCGAGAGACCATTTAAAATTTTGATTCTAAAGTTACCAAGTTGTTGGTTGTCCAATTATTAAGGGACCTCACCCACTCAGTGGCCACGACGACCTCACCATTCGTCTTCCTTCTTTCATTCTGTTACACTTCAACGGTTTTGCTTTCTTCCACAAGGCTTTTGACATATGGTACTAATGCGAACATGGAATCTGGTAATTTGTGTATCTAGTCTCATGCGTACATGAGATCTGGTCCCCTAGTTTCAGCTATCTTGATGTTTTGTGTATGTTTTTGGTATTGTTATTGTTTTGGGATTTGTTATAAATAAATGGCGATAAAATTTCAAGGTAGCCATTATCATTATCATCACAGCTCATATACCTACGTCCCCACCGAGGGGCTCGAGCCTACCTTATGTTAGGGTGATTAGGCCTTAGTCAACCACGCTGGCCCAGTGCGGATTGGTCGACTTCACATACACCATTGAATTTCTTCGCAGATGTATGAAGGTTGCCTCACGATCTTTTCTTTCACCGTAGGAGAGTCAGACAAATGTACACACGCCAGCACACCAGACTAAGCATTTCTGTTGCAAAATGGTACTTATTACAACTACATAAGATGCCAGAGGGTTTACCTTGATGAGCTGTCGTCCGTACATATAAAATTCGAAGAACGAAAAACACATTGGTACATGGCGGTCTCGAACCCGGACCTGATTGAAGAGGCAAGTACCGAGTCTACCTACAGCGCCTCAGACAGCCAATATACCCAACATATTTTGATAGTTCATATCGTTTTAGCATGTCGTGTTTCGGTGTTTATGTTACGGGGGCTGGTCATTTGCGTATCTGGTCGATTGCGTATCTTGATTCTGGACATATGCGTCGAAAGGACCACAAGCAGTCGTGACGGCCCATTGTTTGCGGCCGTTTGTCGCTGCGACCAAGTGCGCAGCTGTTCTTTAGGTTCTATAGTCGCAAGCGGCTACTGGTCATGGTCTTGGGCGTCTAGTGCGCGAGGTCTCCAAGTCATTGTAAACAACGGATCTGTCAGTGTCCCCCATACAGTGTCGCCATATCCCGGCACACGGTGCCCTTTACCTGCTTGGCGCTGAAGGATGTCGCCGTCTTTCCAAGCATGACGACAGACTAGGCGGCTAAAGAACACGATGATAAAATGGTGAAAAGAGACCTAAACTGCGCAGGAACCTACGTGCAAACAACCGGCCCCATAGCTAACACAAAAATTTGATAAGATTATTTTACAAATGCATTTCATCTCTATATAGTTTTCGTAGTCTATATTACAATAAAACATTATAAACAGCACAATTTGCAATAATAATAATTTTTGCCGGATAATAATTCGTTCAACTATCCAAATCAAAATGTGTAGACATTACCATTTTTTATACCTTACTGTTAATCAAAAAGTATGATTATCTAAAAGAAAGCTGAACAAGTCATCGAGGACAGGACTTGGTTTCGTGCCGAAGTACCGCCGTCATGTGTGTCAAGTGCTGAGGCTGTCGATAAAACCAAAAAAGATGGAGGGATCGATACAGCAGAGCAACCCGGGGTCAATTAACGAGAGGAGGGCTTAAATGATTTTTGTCACTTTGAATTTACTTATATTGCAAAATTCACTGTAGTTTAAGCTTTTCTATGCAACATATTAAAACAGAACAATATTGGCGAGCAAGAAGTATCAAAGCAAATAGTGCTATGTAGGAAATTTTATTGATAAGGTAGTTCGCAAGAGTTCACTTTTTGTTTGCTAATATATCGTTGTAATGTTTTTGCGTGATGGACTAATGCCTCCATTCATCCTTTTACATTTATAATTTAGTAGATTTGTTTGTGTAGTATTAGTAAAATGTCATTAATTGAGAAGCAAGATATTGCAGACAAAGAGAAGTGGCTTCTTATATGAACTACTAAAAAATTAAAAACCGACTTCAAAAACACTGAAAAGTTAAAAAAAATAAAATAAGAATAGGTACAGACACACTTTATCACACTTCTATATTGAAGACAGTGCCAAATTTGAAGACTTTCTAGGAGATCATCGTTTGGCACCGACTTCAATATCTCTGATGTTGCCTGTACCTATTGGTATATTATTTTTAACTTTTCAGTGTTTTTAACCGACTTCAAAAGAGGAGGAGGTTATCAATTCGATGCGTATTATGTTTTGTTTGTGTGTATGTTACGCGATTACGCCGCCAATTGTGGATTGATTTTCAAATTTCCTTTTATATTCGATAGAGTATACTCCTGGGGTGGTCCCCACCAAAGTCAGGATCTGATGATGGGATCCCATAAAAATAGAGGGAAACCTTTAAATTTTTAGGTATATCCAACGACTCTATCGAATACAAAAATAATTTTGAAAATCGGTCCACAATTGGCGTGTAATCGCGTAACATACACATAAATTTACTGGAGGGAGACTCTGTACCAGGATCGTCTGCTTAGGTACCTCCGTCTTACCTATTTCTGCCGCAAAGCAGCAGTGCTTGCATTGCTGTGTTCCGGTTAGAAGAGTAAGATATGGCAGTGAAAATACTGGGTACTGTGACTTTACATCTGGTGTCACAAGTTGGCAACGTACACTGTGGTACTTGGGGTTGCAGTTTTGCTGCAAATCTCACAGGAACCACATGTATTATAGGTGACTATTACCACTTACCATCAGGTGAGCAGTTTGCTTGTTTGCCAACTTTCTGCAATAAAAAAAACACAAACAAAAACAACATACGCATCGAATTGATAACCTCCTACTTTCTTGAAGTCGGTAAAAAAAGATGAAAAAAATCAAAATAAGAATTTTTTCATAAAAATTAAATGAAAAACTGAAGGGAATATTTTTCGGCCACTCACCAATAATATGACAGCTACAGGAGCAAAAGACAAAAGTAAGAAAAGATATCGTGGATAGCGAAGCACTCAGGTAATAAGAACTTATGGATGCAAATGTATACATACTAAACAGAACGGAGCAGATTGAGAACAATGCCAGCCACCTGTACTTCAAGAATGTGTGTATGCAAATGCACGATTCACTTTCCTCGCGACCCAGCAGCCAGCCCTTGCACTGACATCCGTCAGGCTACGTGTCAAAACTTGTTCTTCTGACACACATTTAAATTAAGCACTTGCGCAGTCGCAGACCTTGGGTGTTTATAACACGAATACCTGCGCTTTGAGTACCCACCCACTTGGGCAATGCAAGCGTAAATCATGTCATCGCGATGAACTTTATTATGAGTATGCAAGATTGAATATTCGATAAGGACAGATAGATATAAGTAATTAAAAGACATACAGTCTCTTAATGGTGTTAGGTGTTATTTTTCGGAAGTCCATTACTAATTAATGAGTAGTTATGTAGCAAAGCTTCCGACAAAGAAGTCAGTAATTGGGACTAACTATACGCAGGGCAATGTTGCACCGCCCGCCGTCTCTCAATCGCATGCGATAAGGCAATATCACTAATTGTACCATACTTATATGCAAAATACTTAGATTCGACGTGTTTAGACACCCCACGCCACGTGGCATCTTTAGGATGTCGCCTTGGCTGCACTCCATCGACTAGCGGCGTCGCGTCGGTCAGTCACAGTAATTGACTCAAAGGCAATTATACAATAAGCTAATTGACTCATAGTCTCTTATTAGCAATAGACTCGTAGTCTCTAAGCAATTAACTCATAGTCTTTTATAAGCAATGAACTCGTAGTCTCTTATAATAACAGAATCTTATGAGAAACTGACTCTTATTCTATAATCATTGCTTTGGCCAAAACGGTTTTCTTCTGCAAAATTATATTCTACTAGCTTTCCGCTCGCGGTTTCGCCCGCGTTATTATTGTTTTCCCGTGGGAATTTTATATTTTCCCGTAGGAAAAATAATTGTGTAGCCTATTTAAGCCTGGATAATAAATTTCATAGAATTTGGAGCAGATTTTGAATGTTTTCCATAGAAACTTTCCACCCCTATTTTGCACCGAAAGAAGGTGAATTCCAATAAACCATGAAACACGTGTTCAATAAAATATTTTTAAGAGCATGAATCTCAAGTTTTATCAAAATCGTTGCTAATTTAAAGATTTTCCACACAAACTTGCAACCCCTATTTCATCCCTTTTTTAAAATCCCTTCTTAGTCTGCGTCCGCATTTTGAATTAAATAACAGTCCAAATTTCACGTTTCTATCATTAGCGGTTACGGCTGTGCGTGCGTCTATGGATGGGAACTTCTCCTTTTATAAATATAGATAATGAAAATGGTCATTTTCAATGGGAACTCGTAATTTATAAACGATTCTTGGTTAAAATTATAAAGTTATGTATCAAACAGTAAACAAGAAGATATCGAAAAATTCGTTTTGTATTTTACAAAAATAGAAAAACTGTCAAGTGTGAGTGGCCTTGCGCACCAAAGATTTCGTACAAATTTATTTGTACTATTTATGGTCCTTATTACATATTTACGGTTTTCTGATTTTTTCTTTACCACGAGATATAAGACCCCGCTTCTTAAAAAAAATCATGATTAAACGGACGGTCAAGTGCCAAGTAAGTAGAAGAGGTTTTTCAACACACTTGCTCGTAAAGTTGGTCTTATTACCTTGCATTTAGACCCGTTATTCAGTATATTAAACACGAGTGCTTTTTAGTTTACATAATTGCACAAGTGCGGTAATCTTAACAAGACAAATTCTAATTTGTTCAAGATTGCAAAGTAAATGTATGCGTCCAGTACGCATTCTTAAATTTGTCGCTTAATACACTTTTTTTTTAACACGACTTTATGCGGCTGCCAAATGGAAACAAATGAACAGCCTACTACTGGTTACTTAAATATTAAATTAACAACGACATTTAAAAAAAAACAATAATTAATAACTATACTTAACTAAAATAAACTATTAAACATTGACACAAACTTGTTTTTTAAAAACTAAAATATTCGGTTTATTTAGTTTAGAATTTTGGCTGTTTGGCCCTTTTTTAAATGTTGGCTGTATGAAGAGTTTAGCCATGCCCGGGCAGCGCGCGAAAAAAAAGGCGCGCGGCATATTCCCGCTATTTAATTTTTTTGCCTTTTTGTTGTAATTGATAATTGATTATCTACAAATATGCACCGAGAGAAATTATGGGTCTAAGTGAAGAAGAATACATATTATTAACTCCGCCGGAAATAATTATGGAGGCGCAAAGCGCGAGTAATAGTTTGTTGCCGCCAAAGCCAAAGGATAAATACTTGACGGCATACGATACTTTCATGCAGTGGAAGATTGATAAAAAAGCACAGTCATTTTCAGGAAAATATTATTACCACAAGATCTTTTATTTTCCTCACAAGTGTGTTGAAAAACGTCGTATGATACACGCGCGCATTGGTCATTACGTACTCTGCTTTCTTGTCGCGCTCGCCTGCGGCTCGCGCACAATATCGCCTCGTACGCAATGACCGACATAGCGCGCTCGTATCATAATGTACTATTGATTAATTTGTAAAATAGCAAAATTTGCGAAAATATGTGACATAAACGGCCCTGACCGTTTATGTCGCATATTACAAATTAGATTTTTTACAGCTGAATGACACCATAGAGCATCAAGCACACAACATAGAGTAAGTCGTTTAATAATCTACGCGTTTCTGAGCGAAAGAGTCTTGATAGACAGGTACTTATCAAGGAAGAAAGGAAGAAAGAAAGAAATATTTATTTGGCCACACAAAAAGAAAAGAATAATAAACAAAAAATTGCAGATAAGCCAAAAAGGTCCCTACCTTAGCTAATGTGTTTGCGTCTCCGACACAAAAACGCAAATTTTCAGGCAGGGTCCTTCGCCGCAATGAACACAGTACATATTGCCTGCACGGCCGAGACAATCTTAAAATGTTTGATTAGAACTATGTAGCTAGACACAAATTAATTAAAATTAGTACAATACAAAAAGAATCAGATGATACTGAAAAAAATGTATAAAGAGCAAACACTGCATAAAGCTTTTTCTACTACGCCACATCCATGGAGTTAATAAATCTATGGTCACATCAGAGGAAAAAAATAATGAGAAAAGAAACATAATTATTGGTCTGTGGTTGGGAACGAGATAACAATAACACAAATCAACTTTTTAAAATACGCTAAAAAGTAATGCATTGTTATATTATGAGCTAACATTAGAGAAGAGATTTTAGAACACTTGACAATCATCAAAAACTACCATAACTGCATTTTTCTACACTAATGTCTAAATCAACAAACCTAATGATGCAAGTGAAAATTCAAATATTGTTATTATTAGTTATGTATTTGTCGTCTACAATTTGCATCGTGGTATATTTAACATAATGCATTTTGCATGAACATAGTATATAGGTAACAAAACTTGCCGTCAACATGTTTGCTATTGCAAAGCTGTGTGGGGTGCAAACAAAACAAACTCGTGAGGTTTCTGCAAAGTTTCAGGGAAGTAAAATGTTTGCCAGCGTTTCGCAAATTATGCAAAAACAAACTTCGGCACATATAACATTTGACGGTATGAAATATTCAGATTTAAATCATGGTGTATAATTATGATGATATAATGAAAATATATAATAGGATAACATAATCAAAATATGAAAAAGATAAATCAATTATTATAAGAGCGTAAGAGCTATTGAAGGTTTATTGTACGATAGTGGTTAAGACCTTCTTTTTAATCTTTATTTGCCATACGTTGAAGGTTTATTGTAGGACTAGCTGTGACCGCGACTTCGTCCGCGTGGAATAGTAATTTTTGACAGCTATTTTGATTTTTGTAGGCATTTTTTTAAGATCTTAATAAAAAGTAGCCTATGTTATACCTTATATAATTAGCTATCTATTAGTGAGTCCCGTCAAAATCGGTCCAGCCGTTCCGGAGATTAGCGGTAACAAACAGACAGACAGACAATTTTTTTTAAATGTGTTTTTGTTATTGATACCCAATATACATTCCTACCCATTTAGTAAAAACTTGTTATTTTGACATTACAAACAGACACTTCAATTTTATTTATTTGTATAGATAGTGAAAAAAAGGTCTTTTGGTTAAGTCGGCCAAATAAGACCGTCAGGTATCCATTAACAAAATGTGTGCAAATATTTAAGCCTACTTATTTTTGGCATTCGAGAAAAAAAGTGAAGAAATCGCATTGAATGTATCTAATTAATTTAAATTGCAATCATAAAATGTTTTAAAGAATCATAACACTCGAAGTGAGTTAAAAAAGAATCCATCCATCTATCGGTAGCAATATCTAATCTGCGCAAGGAGTAACGATCCCAACAAGAAAAATCTCAAATGGCTCGTAAAGAGCTTTAATTAGTTTGTATGGCGTTTAACGGGACGTCAGGGGATTACCCTAATGTTAAACAAGCGTTAACGCCCGGCTCGTTGCGGCGGCGAGAAGTTTATGGTCAATAAAACACTTTCGATTTATCTTTAGTTGAAAGCTTGTCATCGCCGCGTTAGAACGATAAACAGTGCGTGGGCAAAGGAACGGGGTAGAGATATTTGAATAGAGGTCAATTCTTAAGCCTCCGTTGAATCGAAACCGAACCGTAGCTTTTGACCAATCCGAATGCTACATTATCACGTCATCGAACCTCCGATTGGTCGGTTCGGCTGTGACTTATCAATAGAATTGCACCTCAGCTCATGCAGCAGCTTACAATGTGCAACTTACAAACATCGTTGTAAACGGCAGGTTAGTTAAAACTAAATGCTAGCTTCCGCCCGCGTAACCTACACAAAGTTTTGTTAATTTCCCGTCTTCGCGGGATATTTCTAAATATACCAAAAAACGACACACATTAGAATGAAATTATCATAGTCAAGTTACATAGAGCCAAGTCCTAAGCTAAAGTCCAAGTTGAAAATCCAAAAATACGAACTGTTTCATATATTTCAACGAATTCTTCAAACGAATTTCCAAACATACAACCTCGTTTATTTTTTTTGGATAATTAGACGTCTTATTATCTACGATATCAAAAACTATGATTTCCAAAATACTTTCTTTACCTTTTGAAAGTCTTCATTTTTGAAGGCAATGGGGATGAACATTTTTATAGACAAAGTTTCATACTTATTGTAACCACACAATAGATAAAGATATTTAATTGCAAAAGTATTCAATGAGATCATTTCCAAATGTTATTTCACCTCAGAAATTAAAAAAAAAACATAGTGATCATGTTATTTAAAATAACATAATCAAATGTTACTTAATTTTATTACCATTCATTACTTACATTTCTACTTCCAGAACCATTTCTTGAGAAAACCTTTTACGTCATCTAAGTTGTTACCTTTTTGTACGTACCTACATTCCACATTGACAAGACCATTTATGAAGGGCTGAAAAGTTTTTATTATATTTATAAAAAAAATTTTGCTTAATGTCTACACTCATACATTTTCTCTCTCGTGAAAAGTAGAAACTTGTTTTTGGTTTGTAAGTAAAACATAAGATAACTGTCATTCTGCGCAGATTCAAAACCCACCAAACACATACATCGAAATTATATGATTTAACTCATCCACAGACATTTAATAATGGATATTAAAAATCTGTGAACTCGCCTTAAATTCAAAATTTAAAGCTATAGCAAAAACAAAAATATCCAGAAAAGAGTGAAAGCTCACAGTGCAAAGTTCGAACTTGGCGTACAAAATAACAAAAAATTCGTTAAGCAAAATGTACTTTACTTGCCCGTGTTTATTACATTCAAGCGATTCCACTAAACCAAAACTTTAGTGGAAGACAAATATTGAACCAGACGGCCTCTCTGGAATGTTTTCTACGTTAACCGAGCGTCAACAAAGCAAGGCTTGGAAATGTCACAGCACGGGAAATTCGCCCACACAAAGAATGTCTATCGTCTCTCGCCTCGCCAAATGGCTTAGAGGCGGGAAAACCACATGAAGATATTGAAACGGGTGGAAAACATTTCAACAACACTGCAAACAATTCAATTACATTTACGGTCCTGTCACTAAATATTTTAAGTTTTTTTTTCTTTCTTAACTTTGACCATCGACGTGTACGCAACCTTTAATATCAATTAAGTATAACACGCTCAAAGCTAGTCCTATTCGTTTTATTAATATGGTGACACGTCCATCCATCCATCCATCAACAGCTCATATACGTCCCCACCGAGGGGCTCGAGCCTACCCTAAACTAGGGCGATTAGGCCTTAGTCAACCACGCTGGCCAAGTGCGGGTTGGTCGAATTCAAAGAATTTCTTCACAGGTGTGTGCAGGTTTCCTCACGATGTTTTCCTTCACCGTAAAAGCGTCAAATAAACGTACATATGAATTCAAAATTTGAATACACATTGGTACGTGGCGGGGTTTGAACCACTACCTCCCGATTGGAAGGCGACAGCCTTACGCACTACGCCATCGACGCTTCGTGGTGACACGTAAACACCACCAATAAAAACAAACAGAGAGACGCGAAGAAGCATCTTAAAAGCAAGCATCAAGCAGCTCGGCAGTTGAAGTTTGCTAATACAGAGTGTATCCCCTCTCACTACTTACCTTCATATTTGGATTCTATTTCCAATTATCATCAGGTTGGATGGAGTCATTTGCTAGGCCCACATAAATAATATTTACAAACATATCTATAATAATTATACAGATAAGTCATCCTAAAACAAATATTTGGTAGGTTCCTGTGCATTAAACTAGCAATTATGCCCGATTGCAATAAACAAAACTCAGAGGTAGCCTTGATGGTAACCGTTTATGATAACCAAATAATCATACTTAGATTCAACAACAACGTAAATCAAAATGTCTGTAACAGTACCTACGGGGTTGGAACCCGTCATCTCTATTTTAATTGTTCCAGGATTACCACACAATAGTTATTTAAAATGACAACCCCAGTTCGGAGTAAGTGGCCACTCGCCTCCATTTTGATTATTATTTGAACGAGTCCACTGTTTAGCATTCAAAATGAGCAACAAAATATGTCTGCCACAAGTATTTCTCGTACCTATTTCACCTACCACGTGTTACCATCAAAATGTGCTTGTCATAAATGTCAGTCGCAGTCGCAACCCTTGCGATAAATTTTAATTTTAAACCGTGTTGTGCGATTTAATCGGAGTTAGGGGGGGCGCATTTTCTTTAAAATGGCGTGCAAAAGCTTCTCTTAGACCTGACAGGCACGAGCTATTAACGAGAGCGTATCTGGGGCTGTCATTATCACTTCACCCGCCCCTATCGCGGGGTAAATTTGACATGCTGTGATTAATAGGAAATTTAATGCTGACGAGAGAATTTTAAACCTTATTGTTTTTAAATGAACCATGGTGAAATTTTATATGTATTATATGTAGTCGTCATTGAATTAGAAAAAAAAAGATTTCTTCATCACAATAGACATAGAAGAAGGGCGGAGCTATCTCTAACAGAGATGTATTTCAGTTAACCCATTCCGTCTTATTACAAAACATGGTCTAAGCTAAGTCTTGGTTTAAGCCTTATGCTGTCTTTAGCCACTCTAGGTTATGTCATTGAAATTGTGAGATAATGCGTGACTCGAGTCCAGTCTTGGCAGCCCGTGCTACGCCTGCTGATGTGTACAGTACAATGGAGTCGTGGACATTAACCAAAGCAACCTTGATGGACGGGGCGAACCGACACCAAAAAAATTTAATAATCAGGATCAATAATTTAAATACCTACGTTCCTTACCAACGAAATTGTACCGCCGAAGTGGGAAAGGAAACTCATACTAGTCATACTATTACATTGTTTACGTTTCAACTTTCGTTTGTTTTGTCCATAGCGACGTCGGCAGGCGGCTCGCGCGTGACTTCGTTAGGTACCACTAGGCTTGCAGATCGGCTTGCTAATTGTGACTTGCATTTCCGACATGCAATGTACCTCGACACAACTTCGAAAAAGAGAATTTTTAAACTCGTGCTCCAGTGTTACTTTTCTTTCGCCTAAAAGGAATTCAATTGTTCTTCTACTCTACTCTACTATAATTAGATAATTAAATTCGATACCGATTCGTATTCTTTTTGTTAGAGTTGTTTAGGTATGTAGATAGGTTTATTAGCCTGCAGTCAATATCATACGAGTAAAACTCTCGAATCAAAAACAGGAATAGAGATTAGAGATGATAATATTTAACTTGTCCTGCTCTCCTACTATAAAAATGGAGCGAGTTGCAAATATTATGTCATTCTTTCTCGGTCTTCTTATTGTGAATTTGGATTGTTAAGTTTACTATTCAATATCATGATGGCGATCACCCACAACTCCACAAGTTGTGGGTGATCGCCGGGAGGTGGTGTGATGTGTACCAAAGTAAGCTTACCTGTTGAGTGTGTCGAGACCTAAAAGCCCTTTAGTGGCCTCATTATGGAGGGCCAATACCTCACTGTGGAAAGAAAGAAAGAATAAAGAATGAAACACTTATTGGACACACACATAAAATAAGAAAAAGCTAATAAAATATCAATGAGGTGTGCAAGGCCAACAAAGTACCTTGTCTCAGCACTATGCTTCTAAGTCACACACAGGTGGGCGGAGTGACAAAGAATTCTGACAGGGTCGTAAAGCGCGTTTGCTGCAAAGCTAGCGATACTAAAATTACATTAGGTATATAATATATGAATAAATACACAAAAAAAAATCCAAAGAAAAATAATTAATCGCAAATAGACACATTACAATCGACTGGGCTGAATGGCGCAAGTCGTTTGCTTGCGCTCAACCACTCTGACATACGAGTAACGTTAATTTCCTTTTGTTTTCTACGTTCGCCCGCCATTACTTATGCTATGCCACGTACCTATTGTCACGTAGGTACCTAGGACCACCTGTTCAGAGAGTTCGCGTGTCATTTTCAAGTTTTCAGAGTGTAATGGATTTCGAGAAAGAAAGAAGGTGGGATACAGAAACAGTAATATGGAGTCCCTTGACGAGAAATGCTTGTCTTCCCGGTTGTCCGAGACGATCCCTACTCCTTGTGAACATGTAATAAAAAACCTTTTGTGTATACAATAAATAGGTTTTAATGTGTTTCTTGAAGAAGTCTTTTTTTGTTTCCAGATCACGCAACGGCGGCGGGAGATCATTCTAACACCGAGAGGCGGCAAATCTGAAAGATACTCGAGTCGAAAGGCCATAGACCGGTGTTTGGATGTAGAGGAGAAGTTAGTGCAGGCCCTTTTCAAGAAAAGTCACCGCTCCTAAGAGCATAACAACTTATCATATTATTATACATACATATAATGTATACCATGGCTTATGTGTATTAATTACGTCAAATAACAAGCAAGCGAGATGTAATTTTCTACGACCCGCCATCTTGAGCAGATTGGCTGCATTTAAGAACGGAGTGACGTGAGCACTTGGTGGAACATGGAAGCAAAACCTGCATACGAGTTTTGAACTCTTTGAATGAGTCGCTTGTTCATGGCCAATAGATATGGACTATACGTACACTACGTTACAATAGTTGAGCCTGAATAGCACGAATTATTCATACAATCTAATTCTAAGCCTTCACACAAATAGAGCCTTATCCCATATATAAATATCTCTCGGCCTGACTGATTTTTATGATTTTTTTGTGTATTATTAAGGTACGGTCGGCCTCAAAAGTAGATTAATATTTTAGTACCATGTCACATCAACTATTTCTTTTATTTAGTATAGTTACACCTATATTGCATTGTTAATAGTTGGTGTGACATGGTATTAAAATGTTTATCTACTTTTGAGGCCGACTGTACGTCTGAAAATAGGTCGTAAGTTATTTTTATACCCCTAGGTCAGGGATGGGGAATCCTGTTCCTTCACGTGCCAATATTAACTAACAAAATATATGGCGGCCAAGTTTGGCTAAAATTATTTACGGAAATAAAAAAAATCGTTGATATGTTTTTTTCAGAAACACTAATTTATTGTGCAATATTACAAAATAACTATTGATTTAGGAATGAAATTGCAATTAAATTAAACTTTTACTTTTACGTTAGCTGCGACGTAGAAGGTTGATGAGCGCTGATCTTTGTGGGGACATTAAAATCAAGCTAGGTCTTGCGTGGAATATTGCTCGCACCTTTGGGACGGCTCCGCTCAGTACCTCCTCGATGCTCTGGACAGATTGCAGCGTCGCGCTATTCGAATAATTGGCGATGTAGAGGCAACTAACATCCTCGAGCCTCTACAACTTCGTCGTGACATCGCCTCTCTTAGCGCCTTTTACCGAATGTTCCATGGGGAATGCTCTGAGGAGCTTTTTAACCTTATCCCTCCCTCTCCATTCCTTAACAAAAACACGCGTAAGAGCCTTCGGAGTTATCCTTACACTGTATCTTCCTTTTCACACCGTACCAAGAAATTCCAAGATTCCTTCTTCTGTCGTTCATCCCACACTTGGAATTCTCTACCTGTACACGTGTTTCCTCCATCCTATAACATGGGTTCCTTCAAAAGAGGTGTGCAATAGCATCTTTTAGGCCGGCAAGGGACGGGCAGGTAGGATAGTGGATGTCGTCCCTCCTCTATCTGTCAACTCATTTGGGCCTCTTTCACCGCATAACATCAGGCGGGAGGAGGTCATTTGCCGGGCCCTCCATAAAAAAAAGCATGGTCTTTGGTAATTTTTCAGTTTGGACATTATTATAGCAAATCGTTGATTTTTGTTTGATGGTCGCGGGCCGGATTTCAACGCTTCGCGGGCCGGAAATGGCGGGCGGGCCGTAGCTTTCCTATCCCTGCCCTAGGTAATAAGGGTGGCAATTTCTAGAAATTTTTGAGTGTTGAGCTTCATTAAAGAGAAATGTAGTTCGCGGAAACAGCTAGTTTTATATAATAAAATTTAAGATGATAAAAACTGTCACTCGCACATTCAGCTACATGATACTCGAAAATAAGGTTGCCAGCCATAACTAGCGCTAGGTTTCTGATTTTATCTACATGATCAATTATTTCCCCGTTGATGAAGTGATATATTGAAAGAAAGAGTCTGTTCCATTTTTTATTTGGATAGGTACTTCCTACTTCCAAACAAAATTAATTTTGACTTTCCAGGTTCAGAGTCCAGAGTGAACTCTGAGAGCCATATACTTATTTAGTTTCCCTTCAGCTGCAGCATAGTCCGATGGTGGGAGGGAGAGACAAATACATTTGTAGGTCATCGGTATAAGTGGACTCAGGCTGAACGCTTCATCTATAGCCCTTCAGTAATATTGTTTGTATTTAGAATTTAAAATAAAATAATGTAGAACATTATTTTATTTTAAATTCTAAATATCCTATCCCATTCAATAAGCACTACACCGTCACCGACATAAATGTTACCTATATGGTGAGTGAATATGACATTGCGATATTATAGAACTGGATCTAAGCCCTTTTCTCTGCACCATCCAAAGTTTGAGTGTCTAATAATTATTAATAAGAATAATAACCGCGCTCTTTGTGCTTTCTTACTTGTACCACGGTAATAGTATAACCGTACTTGTACAGTCCATTTAAAACCTACTTCTCCGGTAAACTTAATTGACAATGTTACATTGGCGTAGGTAAGGGGGGAGGGCTTGGGGTCCGGACACCCCCCATTGATAATCAACATACACTAGATAGAATTAACTTTTCCTTCCAAGTATCAGTATACACTAGGCAAATTGAAGTTTTAATCTGGACCCCTCCCACCCTCCATCGAAAAGTTATACCTACGCCTATGAAATGTAACCATCTACTCTTAAAACATCAATCGCTTCATCAAAATTTCCCTCCTAACCGAGACAGTACATAATAACAACGAAGTAATAATATCACAGCTGAACGAAAGTGAGTGCCTTACCTGATTTACGGGCATTTCCAAATGAATGCCTTGCGTAACCCACATTAACAACGCGACTATCTGTCTGCCATGTCCGCGTCGTGTTAATCTATGCTGCCCGATATTTGGAAGGTGCTCGTTATCTCACTATTTAATTGACTACGTCATACTCTACAAATTATTCGGTGTTAGCTGCATGCAGCCGATATATTTTGTTGACGCTCAAACACTGATGCAAACTATAAAATGTTTTTAATTTTAAATGAAATGAGCTGTGAATTGTTTTTTTTTGTATTGACTTTAGTATTTTTTTTAAATGTATTAATCGTTTTCAATGAAAATGCAAAGTATACATATAAGTGAGTATGTACTTATGAAAAAATACAATGAAAATTTTAATAACTGTTTTCTTACCAGAATATCAAACGAAGCGTCTATCTGTAAGTTCGCAATGATCTCAAAAACTACTTGGATTGAAATGAAATGAAAAAACTTTATTCAGTGTTTGACACACAAGACTTAAACATAATCCTTACTAATATTAGGTCATTACCTATGAAATTGGCGTTTTGCCGTACTGGCCACTTTGATCTCAAATATCTCCTCTATGGTTAGGAATTCCAAATTCAAATCTATACAGCTATTTACTCATGTATTTGTGTTTCTAAAATTATAATTCACTTGTTGTTTCCTCAATTATTTTGGACTTTTCAATCAATTGTTTTGTTTTCAACTGTTTTGGAGTTAATTTTCGCTTGGGGCAGGGTTCGGCTGGTTCGGCAGGGTTCAGCCATTCGTGTCAAGCGTTCAGTGTCAAATATCTCTTATATTTGACATCAAATTGGCCAGTACGGCAAAACGCCAATTTCATATGTAAGGACCTAATTTAAATGTGAAACTTAATAAAATAATTAAAAATATTATAAATGCTAACTTAAACAAAGAATCATACCGTGCGGTTACAGTTTTAGAATACACGTGTAGCCGTTCCCTATTATCCCATGGATGTCGTAAGGTCCGACTAAGGGAGTGCAAAATGCACCTTTGCAGAGATGGAAATCCCCTTACGAGGAGAGCCCCGTGCCCAGCAGTGGGACGCATATGAGCTGATGAGCTCAAAACTAAACATATTCAGCCAAAGTGCAATAGCGATTCTTATACTAAGCAGTCTTTTGTAATCCTAATAAAAACATTTTATAAGCTCTCTTAAAAGTGGTGACCGTGAAAGAGGTCCGAATAGGTGGCGGAATGTTGTTCCAACACTTAGTGGCGGAGTAGCTAAAACTTCCACAAAAAGCAGAGGTATTAAAAGACTCTAGGATTTTTTTTACACACAACAGGGATGCTCTTGGCCTTCATCTCAACTGCCCCCTAACCATGATCGCCTAAAACAATATTGAAACCGCACTGAGAGCGGGATGGCGCGATACGCAGCAAGAGCGATCATGGTAAGGCCCCTGATTGGTTTCAAGTGCCGAAAGTGGAAGCTATCTTTTCCTGGACTCCTCAATAACTTGAGTACCTGCTGTCTTACCTCTAATTGCCAGAACGCAACAATACTAGCAATATTTTGTTATTATGGCGACAAACATAGGTGAGACGGTGGTAGCTAGCCAGGTGGGTTCAGGAACCCTACCACCAACCAAACCGAGCAGAAAATTTCTGCTCCTACGGGGAATCGCGCCGGGGAACCTCCGGCTCGATCAATACCCGGTAATCTCAACAGACCACGGAGGCGGTAAAAATTGCAACGGTATTTATCTCATTTTCCTTGTTAAGCCAAAGTAGACCTTATTCTTTGTAAATACCTACGTATAAAAATCCCACAGCCGCCCCTAATCATGCGATTCAAACTTGCCAGTGTAACAGACCTAACAATACGGTTGTTTAACGTTTAATTTCTCAATTAGCACCACTAAGCTACTATCAGACCAGACTAATCGTGAATATCCTCGAGCGTGCCTTTTGTGAAAAATTTGCAACAAGGTTGTAATGGGGTATACGTAAATTGTTCGGGGCGCTCTATATCGGCCTGAGCGACTGCACTGCGGCACGCGAGATCCTCGTCCGCGGTAAATTACAGGCCTTAACTAACTGTTTACCGGCCTAACACCCGCCTGTAATTACCTCGCCATTTGCATACGGTTCACCATCCAGCGGTTACGTAAGTGTTGATATTCGCACTTGTTGTTTTTTTGAAATAATAAATCAGTTTTTAGGGTCCCGTAGTCAAAAGGAGCTCTTTTGGTTTCGCCATGTCCCACCTGTCTGTCTGTCCGCGGTTTAGCTAAGAGATTCTTAATCCTAGGAAGCATTTGGCATGGGGTATATACATATTGATCACGCAGAGAATATAAAATATACAGAAAATATATTAAATATAATAAATAATAATCTGAAAATAATTTTTTTGGGTAGGTACTCAACTTACTCAACTAGGTACTTGTTAAGTGGAGATTTTTTTTTCTCGTTTATACCATGGTTAGGATTGTCGTTGGATAGCTCTTTCAAAAATATTATGGGCGTCATTTTTCGATTCAGTAATCCTTTTGTGAAATATAAAGTTTTGAATGCTAATTATTGTTAGAAAGTGTTCTCGCCCTCTTTGCTAGCAAAATGATTGTTTATGGACACGTGAAAAATTCAAGGAAATAATATGACAGCGAAGTAGGGTTTTCAAATTAAAGAGTTATAGCCCGACCGTCTTGAAAAATCTGGAATTAGATCCCGCCTCCTATAAGGTCCATGTGCTCTAAGTCAACTTTCCGAAAACATATAAAGATGATTTTGGAGCAACAAAAATTAGGAATTAGCAGCATTGGTCGCTTGGGTGTCAAACAATAAATTATGATTGAAACCTTTAATTATAATAAATAAAATAAAAAAAAAACATATACGGTTTAATGTGCATAGTTAGGGCATGGTGTATAACGGCATCGTGTGTGTGTAATGGTTTATGCAATGGCACAGATGAATAAATAGTTACTAGCAATGGTGTGAACGCATGGGATGGATCGCGGACGCCCGTCGCTGGGCGCGCCGTTACGGTTCTCCTCGGGCAAGAGCTGAAAATCAGTGCTTTGTCTTAAACTTAAGACAAAGAACCCACTGAGCTCGCATCCTTTTACATCACTGTGTCACACTTCACACACACATACGACAGAGTTAGTGACTGTTGTTAAGTAACTGTTCCTGTTTGTTGTTTTAGTAGTAATCGACTGTTTTTATATATATAATGTATGTGTGTTTGTGTGATGTAAATAAACGTTTTATATATTTATCTATCTATCAATCAAGATTCAGGAAGAGCTAAGTTAAACAAATTATTGTTCTCAACCGTATGCGTAAACCCTTATAAAATTTATACTATCCCATGATATCCCGGGCCTTCATGATTATCTACGGCCCTACATGTATACTCGTGTTTGTTAATAAAACGACAGCTTTATTTCATTTTTGCTGCGAGTGCGGTGCTATTCCACGCCCGAGGCGAAATTAGGGCTGTCAGGATTCAAGTTGTTATTATTTTTCACTTTTATGTTAAATAAAGATTTGGTAACTTGGAAGTAAATACTCAGCTTCTAAGTTTTGATAGTGTCAAATCAAATAATGTTGCTTAATTTATATTTTTTTCATTTTTTTTTCAATCGAATAACTATTTGAAAAATGATGAATACAAGAAGAAAACGTCGTCTCGAGCGGGAATCGAACTCGAGTCTTCAACATACCGTGTTGACTTATGCTCTGGGCCACCGAGTACTCACCAGCTCCGACGAAATTCCAAATGTATTGATCTCTTTTGTACGCTGTTAAGCCAAAGTAGTTAAGTGATTTATTCGTCATTTTTGACGACACGTTTAGCGCAGAGGTCGAGTGAGCACCTACTGCGCAACGGGTCGCGGGTTCGATTCCCGTACGGGACAAATGTTTTATGACCTACAGAAATTTGTTCCGGTCTGGGCGTATGTGCATGTGATATTCTATGTTTGTAACTGCACCCACGACACAGGAGAAAATATTTAAAAAAAAATATTTTAGTGATGATTACATATGATAAGTACCAACATTTGCTAAACTTTGCTTACACTAATAGCCAATTGCACTAACATTGTCTTAGCTTAGGACCATCTTAAGTGGCAAGCTGTCACATTTTTTTCATTAAAGACAAGATGTGACAGCATTCTTCTTAGGAAATACAAGATTAGTGCAATTGGCCATAAGTATACTAGGTAATTTCTTATCCGTTTATAAAAAAATCCTACTGACATTTAGCTTAAAATCCATCACAACCCAAACAAGTTCATTATTTATGTCATACGTATGTTTTATAAAAAAAAATATATCGAAGCAATGAAATGTTTATCATCGTTAGACAACCTTAGCGCAGGCCACCCCATGCGCTGCCGCCGGCGCATTGAGAACCAGCGGATACTCTGCGCCTGCGCCCGATAGTGCTATTTCACTGCATTTTGTAAACACTTGTAAATACATGTTTGTTTTATTATATTTGCATATTGTTCACGAAGATTTGAATATAAAAAAACACGTCTGTTCCTGAAAAAAATAAATCTGGACCCACCAGTGTAAGGGACTACTGATGCCCTAGCGTGTTGCAACTACGATATTTTTGAGAAGACCATTTTAACTGAGATAAGAGAGCACTATTGTATCACACAATATAGACTAGCTGAGTGCTATGTACATTTTATTTATTTATTTATTTATATATTGCATTACAAGTGTGAGATGAAGTTACACATTGTACCTTGTTAAGGCGTTGCAATTAAATATGAATAGAGAAGGGCAGACATTTAGTTTTACTAACTAGGAATTATTTAATTACATTATTATGAAGACGTGATATTGTAAAGTGCCTAATTACATGGAAAATAAACAAATTGAATAAATTTTAATAAATTAAACAAGCGTCAATAAATGATATTAATATGAATGAATTAAACGAAATGTCAATAGATTAATTGGATTTATGAAGGAACCTGATATTTAAATGCAATTGCTTGCATTATATATTGTGAATGTTGTGAAGAAATTCTTTGATTGGTCGTCTAGGAAATTATTAGGAAAATATTTTTTTTATAGTTGAATAGGCTATCTACATACAATTATGAAAAAAGAAATTCCTTATTGTGAATTGGTTGATGTAGTCTGAATTCCAGATAAGTAGTAGACTTTGTCGTAGTCTGCAATTCGTTCATGGAAAAGCCACGTTTGTTAGTACTCGTAGTCTTAATCTTAAGTAGTAAATAGTCTTAAAATAAACTAATTTGTGGATTAGCCATTTTAACATTTGACTTCGTTAATTTAAGAAGGCTTACGATACGGTCGACG
This sequence comes from Schoenobius gigantellus, assembly GCA_963935595.1. NCBI lineage: Eukaryota > Metazoa > Arthropoda > Insecta > Lepidoptera > Crambidae > Schoenobius > Schoenobius gigantellus. The sequence continues at coordinate 6,607,971 of OZ012549.1, forward strand.
TGTATGGGAAACCGCTACTGTTATGGTAAGCAGTTTTATTGTAGTCGCTTTAAAACTGCAATGCGGCTATTGAAGTGCAGTTGCAGTCCGTCTGTATAGAGCCCAAGGAGCGTGGCATTTCAACTACACTTCAACGACTGCATTGCACTTTTAAGGCGACTACAATAAAGCTTACCGCAACAGTAGCGGTTTACCGTACACGTCGACAGTGCTTGTAAACCCTGCTTGGATCCGGAAATATACATAAGGCGCAAACTATTTTAGGCGTGGTTGTGGTTGTGGCATGAAACTTGGTTCCATCGCGACTCAGGAGCAGCTACAGTGGTCCTTATGCACTTATATGTAGGAGTTTCCGATCCATAGACCCGCAGCTTTGATCGAAAGCTTCTATACACAACTGCATACAAAGCGATGTGCCGGCTTTCATCGTCAACTAGGACCATGAATTGTGATTGCTTCCTTAGTCTAATGGTTGAAAGTTGAAACCACATCGGGTTGACCACGTGTTGATCGAGAGGTCCGAGGTTCGATTCCCCATGAGGGCAGTAGTTTTTCTGCCCGGTTTGGTCAGAAGCTTTATCATTACCTTCTGAGCCGCCCGCATAGCTAGCTACCACTGTCTTACATAAGTTTGTCGCGATAATAACAGAGGTAACACCATTGGTGTGTTCCGACAATTTGAGGTAAGGTAGGAGTCCAGATGAAGCTCGCTTCCATCTTCGGCCTAATCGTCACTTACCATCAGGCGAGTTGAAAGCCACCGATAAACTACATACCCTACCCGTCTTTCACATAGAAGAATACATTGCCACAAAAACTGGATGCGGCAATGAGCTGTGAAGTTCGCGTGTGATGTATCATTACCGCATCGCCCGGGGCGGCGGCGAAAGGTGACCGACGAAAGTTCTGCACTGCGCCGCTTAGATCTACGTTTTAGTGGCTGGCTAAGCGAGTCAAGAAAATGGTAATGATACGGAACCACACTTTCTTTGGCGGAAAGCTACGGGTTACGCGTTCTATTGCGTCGTGCGAGTTTCGGCGTTTGCTTTGATGAATCCATTTGATGAAGGCGAAGTGAAAAAGCTTTTGATTAATTTTTATTGAGTACAATTTTTATTATGCTTATATCTCTACTAGAATGGATCCAGTAGAATAAGTTTAGCAAAAATTGCCTGTAGCAGAGATAATATTGTAGTGAACATTTACCCCACTTGTGGGTTGGTTTATATTGGAGACGAGTTTAGTGCGATTATTAAAGAGTCACAAATTTTTGAATAATCCTGACAGGTTACTGCAATTGGCCAATAATGCCTAACACAACAAAATATAATATTTTCGGGTCACGTAAAATAAACTTCCACTCCACTATATCTACTAATACAATTGTGATAACGTTCCAATTTTTCGTAATATTTGAAATAATAATAAAGTTCAGAATTACTATTGATTGTGTAGTTTTTTAAAGCTTATAAATATATACCTATGGAAGCAAAAAATAAATAAATAAATAAATAAATACATTAAACGAATTTTTTAATTTTTTTCATATATTAATTTAAGTATTAATTTTTCAATTTGTGTACCTACTTATCTATAAAAAAGCAAGATAAAAATTTTATTGTTTCAGAGTACTATCCCAATATACTGAAGTAAATATATTTATATAAATTGTTCACGCTCGAGGAAGAGCGAGTGGCGGCACTGCATTCTAGTCTGTGCAGTGACAGCTTTTTTGGCGGCCGGCCGCATGTGACATGTCAGTTGAGTCGAGTCGAAATGTCATGACATGCTTAGAGGTTATAAGTTCAGGCCGGAATAAAATATAATATACAATATTCAAGCAAATAGTGGTTTGCGCGGCGCACCTAATATCGGGGTGCGAAAGGCCGCTTTGTGTTGTGCGAAATCGCGTGTGTGAGTCGTGGTGGCCTATTAGGCATTTGTAGTGCTCCGGTCTCCACCGGTGGATCCACTGCAGATCTTCAGGAGCCGCGACTTCCTTCGAGCTAGCTCAGGAAGTCCACCGGCTACGGAGGAGACGGAAGGAGACAATTGGAGCCAAGGTAAGTAATACCAGCTTTCTATGAGTTGGTAGTCAAATAAAATTCAGCAATACAAGTCGGTGAAACGCCGACGTGGTGGAGTCTACTTGGGGCACCACCATCTCTTGGTAGCAGAGCGTGGTTCTTAGATTTGAGTATTTGATTAGTATTGTACAATTAATATTGTAATCTTGTTGGTTGTCCAAACGGGCAATACATATTAATTGGTTTTGATTGCTGATTTTAAACTGACTACCAGCTCATTTGTGGACCGATCTCCTTAACTAATTGTCATTGTATATGAAAAATTGAGGTTAAATGTCTTTTGTTGTTCTAGTTAAGTTCTAGCATTTACCTATATTTAAATTTTGGTTTGTTTTTTCATATCTTTGTTTTGCCCTTGACTATTTTGTTTGTTAAGTTGTAAACTTATACTTGAATTTAATTTGTGTAAAAGATTTTGCTGCTAAATGACTTTGCTGTTGTTGTAATACACTATTTTGCTGTGTTAAGTTTTAGCATTTACATTTGATTTTGTTTTGTTTGCCTTTGAATATTGTGTTTGTTAAGTTATTGACTTAATGCTTGAATTTAATTTGTTTGAAAAATTCTGTTGTTAAATGCCTTGTTGTTCTAGTTAAGTTCTAGCATTTATACTTGATTTTGGTTTGTTTATATATTTTGTTCTGCCTTTGAAGTTCCTCCCGATCTGTTTTGTTGTCTGCGGTTGTCGGTCTGTTTGTCCGTGTATTATTATAGTGTTTATTAATTTTGGTGCAAAATGGTCCCGCCAGTCAGCCCGCTTAGTGGTGCCCGCGCGGGTGCACAAAAGATTTTGAGATGGTTTGCTAGTGCCGTCGCTTTGGTAGACCGACCAGACCGAGAACAGGCCTTGTTAATTCGGCATGAGGGAGTACCGGCTCGCTTGAAAGAATTGGAGCAGCTTTTCGTTGCTCATCAACAATATCTGCTCGACCACCCAGCCGAGGGTGCCGCTGAGTTGCGGGCAGTCGACCAATTTAATGCCGATTATGATCAGTGTTTTGAACAGGCGGATGTGATTATAAACAAGGCTCAGGCAATCCTATCCGCCCGGAGGGGTGAGTCGTGCACGCCCGGGGAGGTCAAGCCTACCCCGGCCGGCTTGCTGGGCAGACTGCCCACTTTAGACATCCCAACCTTTGATGGGAACTTGGCTTCTTGGATGGGGTTCATTAACCTCTTTGATAGCCTGGTTCACTCGAGGGACGACCTGTTCCCTAGCCAGAAATTGGCCTATTTGCTCTCTGCCTTACGGGGAGAGGCTGGTGTACTTGTCCAGCATCTACCTGTCAATGATGACAGTTATGATATTGCAAGGGCGTTGTTGACCGCCCGGTATCAGAATGTTCGCTTGCTAGCGGACACACATGTGGCTGCCATTTTAGGGCTGCCACGAGTATCGCGGGTCTCCTCATTGAGGAAGGAGATTTTGAACCCGCTGCTAAGCGCTATTAACGCGCTCAAACGCCTTGATCTACCGGTGGACCAGTGGTCCTTTATTTTGCTCCACCTCATCCTCGATAAGCTTCCCATGGAGATGAAGGGGCGCTTTGAACAAAGGTATGGGGGCAATAGTGCCTCGTACCTCCCCCCCTTCTCGGATCTCCTCAGATTTTTGGAGGATGAGTGTCGGATGACCGACCACTTGGATCTGGTTCCTATACCGGGACCGAGTACAGGCCGCTTTGAGGCGACCCGGGCAGCGCCACGGAGAGAGCGCCGCCCGTACAAGCAGTATACTGCAGTGCGGCAGAACTCTCCACACAGGGAGAGGCCGATGCCTTGCAAGTGTTGCAAGCGGGATGGCCATCGTTTGCCGGCCTGTCCCAAATTTGTTGGCCTACGCACCGAGGGGCGTAGAAATATGGCCAAACAGCGGAATTGGTGCTACCGCTGCCTGGGGGCTCATATGGCCTCGGCTTGCCCCCACCCACGAGATTGTCACTGTTGTGGAGGGGCCCATCACCCCCTTTTGTGCTTCAACAATAGAAACACTCGTGAGGTGGTGAGAGAGAGGGACTCGCACACGGGCGGGGGCCCTCCTAGGTCACCCACCTCTCCGAGGAGATCGGAGGGGCGTGCCACCCCTCCGCGGAGATTGGACAGGCGCCCCCCCTCCAGTGAGAGGATTGGGCGCCCCACCCCCCCTACGGGCGGGGGGGATCGACGCGCCGCTTATGAGGCGCCACCGCGGGATTGGGCCGCGGTTATTAGGGAGCCCCGCCGGGAGCCGATACGCTTCTCTCCCCTCTGATGGAGAGACCCCGGTTGTCACGGGCTCCCCCAACTTTCGCCCATCATGGGCACCGCCCGGCCCCCCGATGCAGCTTTGGTCGGGGTGTGTACGTGCGGGATTGGGACCCGCTCGAGCGCCTTGAGCGCCCTATTCCTCCGCCGCGCACGCATTTTTCTTCGGACCCCCCTTCCCCCCCGTTGCGGGGAATGCGGGAGGATTTTCACTAAACCAACTGTCGGCTGCAACCCCCCCACAGGAGCAGGTGCTGTTACCAACAGCCTCCGTACAGGTGTGGGGCCCGAGGGGCACCTTTGTTTTAGTTCGCGCCCTTTTGGATACGGGAGCTCAGGGTTGCATTGCCTCCAGCTGGCTGGTCCGGCAGTTGAGTTTGAACACATCTCCATACCTTGAATCGGTACGAGGAATCGGAGACCTGCGGATCCCGGATCCGATCGGTCAGGTTTTGTTCTCCTTCTCCCCCCACTTCTCTTCAGCGCCCAAAATTGGCGCTACCGCGATTGTTTATGAGAAGGTTGTTGGTCAGCTTCCGCAACAGCACGTTTCGCGCGCTGTCGTTGATGCGACATCAGGATTGACCTTGGCTGACCCTTCCTTCCACCGAACCGGTCCGATTCACTTATTGCTCGGTGCCGATGTTCTAGGCCGCGTGTATTGTGGGAAGAGGAGAGAGTTACAGAAGGGTGGGCTGGTAGCCTTATCTACATCGCTTGGGTTTGTAGTGATGGGACCAGTTAGGCATAACCCACCATCTCCATCGGTGGACAGTTACATAACTGTTAGCTCCACCTTATCGGATGTCCTGCAACGGTTTTGGGAGGTGGAAGAGCCACCTACCGTGAAGCGAGTGAACCCCTTAGACGAGGAGTGTGAGTTGTTCTACCAGAACAATACAGGTCGCCTTCACTCGGGACGGCTGATCACTCGTTTGCCCCTTTTGTCAGTTCGCCCCTCACTTGGCAGCTCCCGGCCGTTGGCCGAGAAGCGGCTGCTGTCCATGGAGCGTCGTATGAGTAGGAACTCCAACCTCAAACAGAAGTATGTCGACTTCATGCGAGAATATGAGCAACTGGGGCACATGTCGGTCTCGCGACTGGACTGGCGAAACGAGGAACATAATTTTCTTCCTCACCACGCGGTTTTGAAACCTTCCACCGGGAAGATACGCGTTGTTTTTGATGGGTCAGCTCCTACGTCTACCGGAGTTTCGCTGAATCAATGTCTGCATGCTGGACCGAAGTTGCACCACGAGGTGGGCGATGTATTGACCAACTTCCGTCGCCATGCCGTCGTCTTTGTGACCGATATCCGGATGATGTTTCGGCAGACTGTGATTCACCCGGACGATAGACGATATCAGCTCATATTATGGAGGGAGGATCCCAGGGATCCCATGCTGGTCTACGAGCTGAACACCAATACATACGGTTTGCGTTCGAGCCCCTTTGTGGCAATTCGCTCACTTGTGGAACTCGCTGAACGTGAACGATTACGATACCCTCGCGCATCCTTGGTTCTCAAGGAGGATGCATTTGTTGATGATATTTGTACGGGCTCCTCTAGTGTCGAGGAAGCCTTGATTTTGCGAGATGAACTAATTGCTCTTCTCGGGGCTGGTGGTTATGAACTGAGGAAGTGGATGTCCAACTCACCTCAGCTTTTGTGTGACTTGCCAGACGACCACCAGCAGGAGCCTCATATTTTTGAGAATGCCAACACTCCAGATTTACTGTCTGTTTTGGGAGTGCAATACAGACCTGTCCAGGACACGTTCACCTATCGATTGGAGCTGCCAAGCCCCAAGGTCTGGACGAAACGGTTGGTTTTGTCTACAGTAGCTCGTACCTTTGACCCAAATGGCTGGATTAGTCCCGTAGTGTTTTGGATGAAGTGCTTCCTACAGGAACTTTGGTCAGCTGAAGTGTCGTGGGATGAGCCCCTCTCGGGCCGTTTGCTGCGAGATTGGGAGTCCTTCATGTCGTCTCTCCCCGACATTAACCGTGTTAGTATCCCTAGACATATACTGCCTAAGGGACGGTTTACGGCCAGCCTTCATGGCTTTTGTGACGCGTCTGAGAGTGGATACGCAGCCGTCGTATATATCCGGACGGTCGATGATAGAGGAGCTGTTAAGCTCCACTTGCTAATTGCTAAGAGTAAGGTTGCTCCACTTCGGACTCGATTAACGATTCCGAAGTTAGAATTGTCTGGAGCTACTCTTCTGGTTCGGTTGATGAACCACGTTGTTGACACCCTGGGACGTAGTGTGGACTTTGAGTCGCTCTTTGCTTGGTCCGACAGTCAGGTTGTCCTGTGTTGGATTAAGAACTCCGTCCACTCCCTGGAAGTATTTGTGGCCAATCGGGTATCCCAAATACAGGCCTCGAAGGCCACGTTGATTTGGCGCCACGTGCCAGGTGAAATAAACCCTGCTGACTGTGCATCACGTGGCAGCGAAGCCCCTCAGCTTATTGACCACACTCTGTGGTGGGGTCCCGACTGGTTGTTACAACCATCTTGGCCTTCCACACCAGCTGTGGTGAAGGTACCAAATCCGGGCTTGCGTGTTCACGCTGTCGAGACTATGGCGGCTCCAGAGCGGGAATTTTTATTAGACCGCTACAGTTCTCTGGACAAGTTGCTCGGCGTGACCGCTTGGATAAGAAGATTTATACGAAATTGTCGCCGGCCTCAGGACAAGGATTTGTGTCCGGTCCTCTCACCGCAGGAGCGCCAAGATGCTCTTCTGCATTGGGTGCGTATGACCCAGTCTAGAGCGTTTGAACCGGAACTTAAGATTTTCCGTACCGGGACGTCCAAATTGAAGGGACCCTTGGTGCGTTTGACTCCCTTTCTGGATGATAAAGGATTGTTGCGTGTAGGAGGCCGATTGAGGCACGCTAACCTGCCTTATAGATCACGTCATCCCCTGTTGCTCCCCAAGGACGGACCATTGGTGCGATTGTTGATCATTGATCGCCATGTGAAGAATGCTCATGCCGGATGTAATGCATTGACCGCGCTCCTCCAACGGGAGTTTTGGATTTTGTCAGCGCGAAGAATAATCCGATCTGTTATCTTTCGATGTCTGCCCTGCTATCGTTTACGCCCCGAGACGATGCAGCCCCAAATGGGTGATTTGCCTGCTGATCGTGTGAATGAATCGATGACCTTCTTAGGAGTTGGAACTGATTTCGCGGGACCGTTCACTATAAAAACGTCGCGACTCCGTAATGCTAAGACTGAAAAGGCTTATTTGTGTGTGTTTGTTTGTTTGGCCACTAAAGCCGTTCATTTGGAGGTGGTGAGTGCACTCACCATGGACGCTTTCTTAGCAGCGTTAGGCAGATTTGTCTCCCGCCGGGGACTGCCTTCTCTAATTCGGTCCGATTGTGGGACGAACTTCAAGGGCACTGATAGACATATAAGAGAAGTTTGTGAATTTTTAGATAAAAATAATATTGAGATCGGATCCACACTCTCCCGTAGGGGGGTAACATGGCGATACTCCCCGCCGTCTTGCCCTCACTGGGGAGGGATTTTTGAATCTGTTGTAAAGGCCGCCAAGACTCACCTTCGCCGCGTTATTGGGGAGACTATTCTCACGTTCGAGGAACTCGCGACGGTGTTTCATAAGATTGAGGCGGTTCTCAACTCGCGTCCGTTATGTCCGTTGTCTACCGACGCGAACGATTTGCAGGCCCTCACGCCGGGCCATTTCTTGATAGGCAGACCACTTAACGCCCTGCCCGAGTATCCTTATAGAGATATCAATCCCGGACGCCTTTCGCGGTTTGAGTTGCTCCAGCAGCTTACCCAGAGTTTCTGGCGCCGCTGGCACCTTGAATATTTACACATTTTGCAACAGCGCGTTAAGTGGTCAGATAAGACAAACCCACCGAGGGTTGGAGACCTCGTGTTAGTGAAGGACCCAAACCTGCCACCCTTACGTTGGCGTCGCGGACGCATTGTCCAACTTACTCTAGGGTCTGATGGTGTGCCCAGGTTTGCCGAGGTCCTAGTTGGGGATTCTGTTTTGAAGCGCGCGGTCGCTACTCTTTCTCGCCTCCCCTTAGACTGATTGGGCGGACAGTCCGGGACTGTCCGGAGCGGGGGGATGTTCACGCTCGAGGAAGAGCGAGTGGCGGCACTGCATTCTAGTCTGTGCAGTGACAGCTTTTTTGGCGGCCGGCCGCATGTGACATGTCAGTTGAGTCGAGTCGAAATGTCATGACATGCTTAGAGGTTATAAGTTCAGGCCGGAATAAAATATAATATACAATATTCAAGCAAATAGTGGTTTGCGCGGCGCACCTAATATCGGGGTGCGAAAGCCCGCTTTGTGTTGTGCGAAATCGCGTGTGTGAGTCGTGGTGGCCTATTAGGCATTTGTAGTGCTCCGGTCTCCACCGGTGGATCCACTGCAGATCTTCAGGAGCCGCGACTTCCTTCGAGCTAGCTCAGGAAGTCCACCGGCTACGGAGGAGACGGAAGGAGACAATTGGAGCCAAGGTAAGTAATACCAGCTTTCTATGAGTTGGTAGTCAAATAAAATTCAGCAATACAAGTCGGTGAAACGCCGACGTGGTGGAGTCTACTTGGGGCACCACCATAAATATACTCGAGTAAATCCTTACTAATGTTATAAATGCGAAATAAAGCTGTCAGCTTAACTCTGTCTGTCTATGTGTTACGAAATCACGCCTAAACTAATGAGCCGATTTAGATGAAATTTGGTATAGACATAGTTTGTGTCCCAGGAAAGGACATGGAATAGCTTTTATCGCAGAAATCACCCCTTAAGGGGGAGAAAAGGGGTGTGGAAGTTTGTATGGGGAATCAATAACCGCTGAACCGATTTAGATGAAATTTGGTATGGAGATAGTTTGAGTTGTGGGGAGGAGAAAGAATAGTTATCTTCCTCGAAAACATTCCTTAAAGGTGTCAAATGGGGGGAGGGGAATTTGTAAAGGGAATCTATAAAAAAGGACTTCCACGCGGACGAAGTTGCGGGCAAAAGCTAGTATATTCATATAATGAGAATTTTTAAAATCTACTTCAGTAACTATTTATTTTTTAATATTTTGCCCGTATATTTTTAACACAGGTCACCAAATAAAGCTCTTGAGATGTTGTCGGTATACTACAAAGTGTTTCTCGAGCCAATCAGAAGCTATGCACGACTCGGAAGTTTAAGTTCAAATTAGCGATGTAGCAAAACAATTAGTTCCATATGAAATTGCGACAACAAAGCTTCAGTTAATGATGTCACAGTTCGCCCGATTGCATACAATTATGCAGTGAGTGCAATTTATGAATGGAACAGGGTTGCCACCTTCCCATGACCCCGGATCTAGCCTAATTATAAATGTAAAGGGCTTTCTATTTATGGTATCGAAGTTAAAGTTTGCCCAGCGGAGCGTTAGCCCAGAAAATACTGTTTTACAAATGAAAATCACACAGTGGAAAATATTTATTTTCTTAACGAACCAATGAATAAGAATTTTGCTTGAATATAGAATGTAGATTATTACAAAGTAAATAATACACAGCTGTAGATTCTCAGACATCTTTTCCGCTGAGAACATTGCATTGCTGCTCACCCTTGATCTTACATCCTCATTTCGCGACTTTTTTTATAATATTGTCCGGCACTAGCATATCGTGCCCTTGCAATAATATAGACTTCCCAGTTTCTGTGTTAATGATTCTACGGCGTAAAACCGCAAAACAGAATTGAGAGTGATTTTTCATACATATAGCTCACCAGGTAATCATTATACATATTGAGTACTAGCTGTGCCCGCGAACTATGTTTCGCCATACATTTTTTTTCCGTTTTTGTAACATTTTTCATTGATACTCAGCTCCTATTAGTCGCAGCCTAATGTTGTATAGCCTAAAGCCTTCCTCGATAAATGGACTATCCAACACAAAAATATCTTTTCAATTTGAATCAGTTGTTCCTAAGATTAGCGCGTTCAAACAAACAAACAAACTCTTCAGCTCTATAATATTATTAGTATTGATTACTCAATATGTATAATGATTACTTTCAATTTCATGGCAGTCATGGAAGCATCAATACAATAACTGGTTTATGGAGCGACGGATATATACGTACTTTTACTATCAAGTCTAAAGCGATGGCAACACATTAGATGAACATAATAAGGGGACTTCATTAACATAATTATGGCACTTCTTTATCTCTGTAAACTAATCCTTGAACCCGCACAGATAAATGCAATACAGATTGTGAGAAATAAAATGAACGAGAATAGCCGGCGTCTACGCTAGTGCAATCGTAAGCCCTCACGTACCGCACTTCGTTTGAGCCCCAAAAACGATAGTAACGAGGATTTATCAATTTCGCAAACATTCACATTTAACACTTATTTTTACATTGTTGAGAGTAATTTTTGTTCAACTTATGACAATCCGCCATTGATTTACTATACCAAACGTAGATAACGCATGAACGTTCGAGAAGTGGGCCGGTGAAGAACTGCACAATCGCGACTCGTGCAGTTCTTTTCCATAGTTACTAAAACGTCAATTGATCTGTGGCTAGGTATGAAATGACTTCACACGGTTGTACTTTAAAAGTTGCCGTAATAATGTAGAATAAGGTTGAATTCGATTAATACGGTCCTTTCTTTATGGTAATTTTAATTCGGGCGTGCATATTACACAATATATCAGCGAGAACAAATGTATAGTCGATTAGGTGACAGATTTCAAGCGCGTTTTTGTATGAAGTGCTCTATCTACGTTTGGTGATAAATCAATGCAATCCGCACATATTTACGCAAAAAGGTAGGTATATTCAATGTTTCCTTTCCATTGACGCCTGGGTAACAATAAAGTCTCCACCAGGCCATTTGTCGACAGCCCTACTTCACATTGGCCTGAAGCAGTCGTGACTTGCCGCGCTTTCTATCACAAGCCATGTCCTCGGCACATTATGGTCTCATAGCTCTGGTACCTAGGTACCGTGGAAGCAATTTTTCTTGAAATTATTGTATTACATAAACCGTCTACTCCTTAAGGCGCATAGTAACGTCAATCATAAAAAATCACTGCAAGAAAAAACCGATTCTCTTGATAAATATTGAATAAAAAAATCTTTAAAAAAGATATGTTATTATTCAACACATTCTTTAGAGGATGGTCTTCTTAATTTTTTTATAAATTAATTAAAACTTGGTTAAAATGTGACCCAAACATGCCTCGATTTTAAAACTGTAAACCTAATCGCTTCGTAAATATTAGATTAAATCATATACTTTTGACTTTAATAAATAAAGTGAACAATATTCTAGAGGATGGTCTTTTTAGATTTTTCTTATTCGCCTTTATTAATTTTTTATTGAAATAATTCATCTTACGCGTAAAGGTTTGCTTAAATATTCCCCTTGCTCTCACTCACTCACTCCTATGTAATCAGTGCGGGACGATCGACGCAAGGTCATTGGGAGCACTATGCGCCTTAAGAAAATATGAATGTTCGTGCAAGCATCACACAGCGTTGAAGGTATGGCTTATGATCTAAGATGGCTTAAGAAAGTATTAGGGCTGACCAAAAGTGTCATTCGATTTTATTATAGTCAAGAGCTTTGCAGTGATACAGTCTTATTAAATACTAGCTGTGCCCCCGCGAACTACGTTTCGTCATATATTTTTTACCGTTTTTGCAACATTTTTCATCGATGCTCAGCTCCTATTAGTCGTAGCATGATATAGCCTATAGCCTTCCTCGATAAATGAACTATCCAACACAAAGATATTTTTTCAATTTGAATCAGTAGTTTCTGAGATTAGCGCGTTCAACCAAACAAACAATGAAACAAACTCTTCAGCTCTATAATAATCTAGTAAAGAATAAAAATATAAACATTGATCAATCTGAATCATAGATCTGTCTCAATTTATAGTGCACTAAATTTAGCAAATTGTTAAGGGCACTTATTATTACGTAAATTTTCAGCGCGTCTGTATCGCTACAGAAAGTCACAGTGTCAAATTGTCAAGCTTTTTGAAGTCCAAAATATGTTGTTGTAGCTAAGTTATACAAGTGTGTAAAAGAAGTAACAAATACATTCGTATACGTCAAAACCAATATTCTACTATGAGATTTTTAATAAGCACCGCACAAAAGCTTCCTAATTACAAATTATTTCTTTTATTTTGTTTATGAAACAATGTTTCAACAGCTTTATGTATGTACATAAAAACAAAAAAGGACATGACATAACATAAGCCAATTATTATGAATTAGAAACACAAAACATGTAAAATGGGGTAGGTACTCAATACAATCAATCAAATTACTTAATACAATCAAATTCAATCTATCTTGGCATATTTCCGTACATTCCGACGGCATAACCAAAATCGTTGTAATATCTGTTGCAAGATGGTTTTATTTGAGCTACTCGAGAATCTTGTCCCGTCCATCTGAGCTCACAAGTCTAAGAGATGTAAAAGATGACTGGACAATATTGTTGTATCGATTTATACCTACTGTAACAAGTGCAAAGAATGGAAAAGTGAATTAATCGCAATGTAAGGATCATGTTTCGTATCATGTTGTTGTAATGATATGTAGAAAGGCATATGACCAATATGGCGTCCTTGAGTGCGCGCGCGCCGATATCGCATCGTCCTGTGTACAATCGTAAAAATAACCGTTAACTGAACATTGCCCTCGCGAGGAATGCTATTAAGTCGTTTCAATTAACATTAAGAAAATTTTAGTGTATACAATTATTATATTTTGTAAGTAAGGTGGGGAGGTAATCTGAATTAGTGTAGTGATTAAGAAGACTTTAAAATGACTAGTTAATATTTATTTGTAATTGTAAACACGAGTAGTGCAATGCAAAAAATAAATGAAAACATTTTTTTAAATATATTTAATTTGTTTATTTAATATTATGTTACTTTGCATTTTCTAAACATGTTGCTTAGGTGTTTTATGTAGCTATTAACAGTGAAATTAATTAATTAGTAAAATCAATAAAATTATCGTTCGGGTTACATATACTCGTAGGTCTTCGGTGGACTTATTGGCTTGATTTGATGAAAAACTTTTCAGCTGTTCAAAAGTTATTGGCCATCAGTATTTGTTGGTTAGCAGGGCGTACTGCATTCAGGAATAGTTGCCGTGGGTTTGTTTATATAGCGATTCCTAGACGTAATGGATTAAATAAAACTATGAATTATTTCCAATTTTTTAAAGGCCTGCATATATCTAGTGTTTTATTGTTTTTAAATTTGGCTAGACCATCCGCTTCTCTAGCGTATCTGGAGTAATTTGCAATACTCTCTTTTGGAGATTCGCTGTCGTACCAACTACACGCGTACAAAGTCGCGTTCAAAGGCTAGTATATTTCAATAAAAATATACAACTCATACGAAAACAGTGCACAAACACGTACCTACCTACTTGAGTGAGTTCGCTTACAATTGCAAAGCCGCAACTGTCACCGAGAAATTCCCTTTCATAACCGAGGATTAATTCTGGTGATTATGAATGGTGCACTACCGGCTGGCTAGTGTCATTTTAAGCTGCAGGTAACCGCCAATAATTATATTCATAGAGTAACTGATTTATTAAAAGCAAATAATGAGAGCACGCTCTATAAATCAACCACCTAAGAAACTTGATATCGGTTTTGTTAAATTGTGTTTGCGCTACCTGTACGCATAAAGTGTTTGCACTAATGCAATTTATTTCCGTAAAGTGAAATACTTCAATTGGTCAGCTGTACAAATTGTTACAAACACAATTCGAGATACAATTCTTTTTCTCCCTTAGCAGGAGTTAGCAGGATAGTAACATTTACGAAAGATGTATGTCTTTTGTAAATTACGTTTGATACTAATTTCCAGATTCACCATTTAAACACAAGAAACAAAAATAAACGTGCCGTACGAACGTACAGGCTTCAAAAAACTAGAGGCTCGTTTATGGAGAAAACTTTTTCAACAAAGTTCTACAAAGTGTTACTGATTTGCCTTTCGTAAAAATATTAGTAAGTAAAGGTTATTATGAAAACAATGATTATTTAAATGATGTCAATCCCTGGTGTTAATTTTATTCCTTTACTGACTGACTACTTACATTCCATTACTGACTCAAAATACATCTGCTCTGTTCAGCGGCGGACGCGGACACTGCAACAAGTATGGCAGGCCGCACAAACTTTTAACTTTGTTTACTTTGATGTGCACACGAAAACCGACGTATGATGGCAAACTACAACGATGTGTTCAAACTTTGCACAAATACGCAAATGTCAGTGCCACAATTCGCTACTTTGTAGGTATTTGCATATTTGATCACATGTCTGGCGCCGGCTTTATGTCGCTCCTACTAGGATTTCATAGTGCAAATGTAAAGCTTGACTTGGCGCCTACTGTACATATTTGCACAACAGTCATTTGTTTTTAAAGAGTGAGGTTTCGCAGACACTGTTTTATCGTGTAGGTATACGCTACCTTGTGACGTTAAATAAAAAATATCATACATTTAACCCCGAAAGGTAAAGCAGAAGTGTTTAAAATCACTCTCACATCACCATTTAACTTAAGTCCCATGTAATGAAGGCGAGCAGTATCAAATTCAAATTCAAAAATCTTTATTCAACATAGGCCTTTACAGGCACTTATTGACGTAAAAACAAAGCAAAACAATCTAATTTAAAGAAATCATATTAACCTTGTATGTGCATACATCCTGAATATACTCAAGATGCCTGCAAATACAAGTAGGAATGAAAAAAAAAGTTGACTCTACACCTGTTCGGAAATTGGGAGAGCCTTCTCGAGAAGAACAGGCAAGAAACTCGAAAGGTCAAAAATTTTTATCTCCTCTTTTAAATCGCCATTTACAATTTGCTTTGTTTCAGAGTCGTCAATTGGAAGTTGACCTCAAAGCAAAAGTTTGAGCTTAACTTCAGACTGCAAATCGACTACAAAATACTCAAAAAACATTTGAAAGGACGAAACGAACATGGGGTCTAATTCTGCTAATCCTAACGTTGTTCCAGTATCTTAATAGCGATTCAATAAAACTTCTTTTGTCACTTTTAAACGCTTTTCGTGGTGCAATTCATTCGCACTACAATTTTTTGATTAGTTAAAGTGACTAACTAATTCTTTAGTTAGTTATCAGTTAACTAGCAATAGTTGTCTTAGAAAAGCAATGCTATTGAAGCGTTATTGACACGCCACAAAATAATGCGTTAAACGCTAGCAGAATTAGGCCCCTGGTGGTAATGGCCCCAAACTTGTCCAACGACAATAAAAAATCGACCAAAAAATGTCTATTCCATACACACACAAAACTATTAAACGTCATAAGAGTGTCAAGACAAGCGTAATAAAATCCGCAGTTTCATAGTTTAACAGTAATATAGCATTGTGTGTTCATACCGTTCTAAGCAAAGATTCCGAACCGGAAGCTGCAGGCTTGCTGCGCCGATAACAATCTGGCTAACAACAATGGTTCGCGAGTGCAAGAGCCTGCCATGGGAACTCCATTCATTGCGGTCCGTTGGGCTACGCGAACTCATAACGGTTCTTAGGAACGCCGCGAATATTACCCAAATAGGCAGCATTTTATTAAACGTGTCAGTCATTGACATTATTTGTAGTAACAATTATTATTTTTAAGACTTAACAGAATTTCGAATTTCATATGTACATTAATTATCTGACGCTCTTACGGTGAAGGAAAACATCGTGAGGCAACCTGCATACATCTGCGAAGAAACCAAAAGTGTGTGAAGTCGACCAATCCACATGAGCCAGCGTGGTTGACTAAGGCCTAAACACCCTAACTTAGGGTAGGCTCGAGCCCCTCGGTGGGGACTTACCTATATGAGCTGTGATGATGAATCTTACTTGATGGTAAGTGACGATATAGGAGAAGAGAGATAAGATAGCCAGTTCCTCAGTTATTGAGGAGTCCAGGTGAAGCTCGCTTCCACCTTCGGCCTTATCGTCACTTACCATCAGGTGACATGAAGGCCAATGGCTTCCCTGTCGTTTGTAAATAATAAAAAAATGATGAAAGCGAGCTTGACCAACTTCCGTATAGCATAACCACCAAAACACGACACGATAAAGCGATTTATCGCGGTGAACTGACAAAATGGGATAAAACGATATTTTGACAGTTCACCGTGATAAACCGCTTTATCGTATCGTGAAATAGTGGCCAAGTTACGGGGGCAAGACTCCTCGACAAATGAGGAATTGACTAACTTATTTCTAATTATCGGTTCACAGCAATGCTGTTATGGCGACAATACTTAGGGAGGACGGTGGTAGCTAGCCGGCGAGCTCAGACCTACCACCAACCAGCAGAAAATCTTCTATGCCTATTGGGAATCGAAACCCACAAACCAAACCAATACCCAATATCAACCACTGGATCAGAGACGCGGTCAATATACAGTCAAGGAATTCAATCTGCGATCCACCTAAGGTTGAAGATCCTAATGCAATATGGTACCATAAAAGCTATATTATGTTGCTACGACGACTTTGCACTGTTTACATACACATAACATCATTAATTGACATATCTATTAAAATTTTCAACCTTAATGTTTTATCAGAAGATTCCATGTTCGAATCCTGGCAGGGTCGCCATGTACGGATGGCGTTCGGGAGAGATAGTGAAACGATGAAGTTGTGATTAAGACTGTCTTTATTTAGAAGAATACTCTATTTAAATAGGGTTACGTATTAATACATACATACCTTTACACATTATTAGTGTCTAACAATATGTCAACAAAATGGGACGGGAATTGAATTCCTTGACCGTATAATCCCGGCGAATTAGTAAAACAAGATAATAGCATGCGCAATAACACATTTTTGGTAACCATAGCAACGCGGCAAGTGACAGCAATTGTGATTTTGCAGGCAAAGGAACATTTACATAACACTTTCGTTTACGATTGCACCTGCGAAGGCAGTTATTTTGTACAAGTTATGTGCCGTGATCTGTAAACATTTGTTTACTAATAAACATTCAAATTTGTAAATGGAAATGGTATTTAGATTTCTGATAAAGGTGATAAGTTGCTTGCGCCGTATTTATTACAGAAAAAACGTCCGATCCACATAATTGTCAGTACCGTGGGTTAATATTAGTCCCAATGGAATACTACGTCAATTTATCCATAGATTTATTTCACGACTTAGTGCTTGAAATAAAAATAAAAAGCACTTATCATCGTGCTATATGGAAATGTTTAAATTTTTTTATTTCGAGCACGTACCTAATCGTGAAATAAATTTATCGTTAAATTGACCAAGTGTGTCATTAGCAGTAATGTTATGTGAGCATTTGATAATATTATGTGTGCGTCGATCATGAAAATGCAGCAGTTTTAAATCAATCCATTTAATTAGTGAAATGTTTGTGAAACGAAGATCTCTGTAGAGTTACCCAACAAGTGGGTCTTAAAATGAACACGGACTAGACAAAAATCTAAATATGTTTACTTGCGGCAAATAGTCCAGCTCGGTAAGTCCAATTTCCAGAAAGAGGTAAATCGACGAATCCAACTAGGCTGGGCAGCGTTCGGGAAGCTATGCGGCATGTTCTAGCTAGGCCAATCTACCGCAGTGTCTCAAGACGAAAGTCTTCAATTCGTGCGTGTTGCCAGTGATGAGTACTGAACTAAGACGTGGCGGCTTACAATGGGTCTCATAAGAAGGCTTAAGATCACACAAAGGGCAATGATGGACTATGCCCGGGGGTTTTCTACGCAACCGCATTAGGAATTATGAGATCCGTAGAAGAACTAGAGTCACCGACATAACTCAAAAATTGCAAACCATAAGTGGCAGTGGGCAGGACACATCGCTCGAAGGACTGACGGCCGTTGGGGCGGAAAGGTCCTCGAGTGGCGGCCGCGTACCGGAAGACGCAGTGTTGGTAGGCCCCCCACAAGGTGGACCGACGATCTGGTGAAGGTCGCGGAAAGCCGCTGGATGCGGTAGACGTAGGACTATTCGGTTTGGTTGGTGATTTAAAAAAAGTTAAATAAAATGTCCTCTATGTTAAGAGTAAAACCACAACAAAAAAATTGTTCACTTTCATTTCTTATGTAATTTTCGTGCATTATACGGCTGTTTTTCTTTTCACTGGCGGAATAAGAGCAATCACTGCGTAAACGTATATTTCCGAACATCCTTTTTACTAAGAAATCGGTTTGACAGCAACACTTTCATATTTTGCGTGCGAACATCGTTGTTCAGCACAACTTTTGCAAAATGCAAGACCTAATTTATCATCAGGACAAGCTAATATCGCCAGTTTGGCTATACTGCGAGCTATCATAATTCGCTGATGCACCGCCTGTGGCATACGAATATTGTTGCGTGGAATGAATAAAGAACATAACGCCCCGTTGTATTTCGAAAGAATATATAAACTTCTTAAGCACCTTTTAAATCATTTGACTGTCACTTGTTTCACGCCTGGGCGCCGACAGTTGTGTAGGTATATCAATTAAGCGCATATCAGACTGAGAATTCACGAAAAAACTGGGAAGTTGTTTTGCATTTTAGTAGAAATACTCACTTTATGACGGACATCAATAGTATGTACGAATATACATCGTAAGCATCTATTTATAGGTACCTGAAACAAAAGAAATTCACGCATTAAATAATCGAATCCCTTTAGCCACACTATTATTATGAACAGGAAAGATTTGTATGTAACGAATAAACTCAAAAACTACTGAACCGATTTAAAAATATCTTGCCATTAGAATGCTACATTATCCTTGATTAACATATGCTAGAAAATAATTGCCCTCTGGGAAAATATAAAATTCCCACGGGAATGCAAAAACAACGCGGGCGAAGCTGCGTAAAGCTAGTATGTTTTATTGTTTGTAAGAATCTTTTTTTTTTGTTAATGCCCTTTATTCAAATTGTTTGAAATGAAAATTCAACATTCATTAATATTATTTTTAAAGAATAAACAATAAGCAGATAAAATCACAGTTCAAGTTTTAATCTCAAAATTTAATTCAATTCAATTTAATTTAATTCAATTTGAATGAAACTTTTTAATATTAAAAAAACATTAAATCCCAATATTTCTAATAAATCTTATCAAGAAAATAATTAGATTAACTTCTAGATAATCCAGATTTGACACTAGGTGAACGCACCGCGTGTAGTTAACCTTTAAAAATGCATAATAAAAATAGTAACCGTTCGCGATACAATGCATCAACTGCTATCAGCGAGGAAGGATCAAAACAAAATTGATTTAAATTAAAAAGCCCGACTGTCGCAGCGTCTAGTCTCCTTACATAAAGACTGACTGCATATAGCATGAGGAATGATGACGGGACAAAATTCGAATATATTCCTCGACAACCCCTCAACCATGATCGCTTAAAACAATATTGATGGCGCTATACGCAACAAGAGCAGTGTCTCTGTTTCAATGTTGTCATGAGCATTTATTTTCCACACTAATGTAGTAATGCAAGATGAAGTGGGTCCATGCCTGCACGCAAAGACATTAAACATGTACTTTAACCTAATATTCAACACAAAAATACTTGTCTGTGAGGACGGTAATATACCGTAGTGCGATTTAGCTAATACAGAACAGATATCTTCCTCTAAGTTCCAACTCTCATAATCGATAGCGTCTTTTTAGGGTTCCCTAGCCAAATGGAAAAAAACGGAACCCTTATGGATCCGTCATGTCTGTCTGTCTGTCTGTCCGTCCGTATGTCACAGCTACTTTTTTTCCGAAACTATAAAAACTATACTGTTGAATTTATTCTGTGAACCGCATTAAGATTTTCACACAACAATAGAAAAAAAACAATAAATTTTGGGGGTTCCCCATACTTAGAACTGAAACTAAAAAAAATGTTTCATAAAACCCATACGTGTGGGATATCTATGGATAGGTCTTCATAAATGATATTGATGTTTCTATATAATTTTTTTCTAAACTGAATAGTTTGCGCGAGAGACACTTCCAAAGTGGTAAAATGTGTGCCCCCCTCCCCCTCTGTAACTTCTAAAATAAGAAAATGATAAAACTAAAAAAAAATATATGATATACATTACAACGCAAACTTCCACCAAAAATTGGTTTGAACGAGATCTAGTACGTAGTTTTTTTTCAATACGTCATAAATCCTTACCTTTAACCTTATGCATAAACCGTGAACCATTATTTTCATTAAAAATCCCGCTGCGCTGCTAAAAGAGCGTCGGTGGCGCTGTGGACTCGGCACTTGCCTTCCAATCGGGGGGTCGGGGTTCGAGACCCGCCATGTACCAATGTGTTTTTCGTTTCGAATTTCATATGTACATTTGTCTGACGCTCCTACGGTGAAGGAAAACATCGTGAGGCAACCTGCATACATCTGCGAAGAAATTCAATGATGTATGTGAAGTCGACCAATCCGCACTGGGCCAGCGTGGTTGACTAAGGCCTAATCACCCTAACATAGGGTAGGCTCGAACCCCTCGGTGGGGACGTATATGAGCTGTGATGATGATGATGAATAAAAATCCCATCATTTAGGTATCTAATTATAATGTTTACTTATCAATAACTTAATTTTTAAAAATACACTATTAATCGATCAAAGTTACAACGAACTACAAGAACTTTTATATTATGTTACTTGCTGCTACGGAGCCCTTCATGGGCGAGGCCGACTCGCACTTGGCCGGTTTTTTTAATATATTTTCTATTACTTTTTTAATTAGACTAAGTTTGTTTGTTTAACTATTATTAAGTGAAATATTTAATGAATGAAACTGAATATAATGAGTGCGAGTAGGACTCGCGCACGAAGGGTTCCGTACCATTGACTAGGTTACCAACAGTAGGTACACATCTAAATATTTTTTTATTTTAATTTTATTATTTATTATTAAAATAAATATACAATTAAGTATTTTGTAAATATTTCATGTGCCTACCTCTTATCATTTATTAATATCGAGCAAAAAAGGGCAAAAAAGCCAAAAAAATCGCGTTTGTTGTATGGGAGCCCAATTAAATATTATTTTGTTTTTAGTATTTGTTGTTATAGCGGCAACAGAAATACATAATATGTGAAAATTTCAACTGACAGACGGACGGACGGACGGACGGACAAACGGACTGACAGCGAAGTCTTAGTAACAGGGTCCCGTTTTTACCCTTTGGGTACGGAACCCTAAAAATGATGAACATCGTTATGCGATTAAAAATTTTCATCATTTTTCGGCTCGTTATATTGGTCACTTCTATCATTGTTGTATTTCATAAAGTTAGTGAACCTGTGAGTTAAGAACCGAAACCTCAGTGCTGTAGTTCCCTGTATGGGTGAAATACGGCCTTTAACATGCACGATGAATTCAATTTATTGATAAGAGTTCTGTTTAAAAAAAAACACGCGTATAAGCAGATAAATTATACTTACATTTAAATATTATCTTGAAATGAAAATTGTTAATATACTATTAAAATAAATATATAATATAATATTAAATAATAAAACTTCGAGACTGGACACGCGATAGTGATGAATAAATCAAATCCTAAAAAAGTTTCTTTCGTAGAAATAAATTTTCAAGAAACTAACAAGGATCAAAAAAAGTAACTCAAAATTCGATTTTTTGCTAAACCAGAGAACTGTTTAAGTAAAGGCTATTTATTGCACAGTATATACAGAATTCAAACTAGCATAAATAAGAAAAACAGTAGACCAAAACATTCGCTATTTTATGAATAATTTAATGTATAACTGTGTGTGTAATGTAATATGTAATGTCAGTTACAACAATTATAACGAGCAAACATGCATGTGTTGGTCAAAATAATAACGGCATTCATAACTCCTATAACCGGTTCAGCTGTTTTTTGCAAATTAAGCTTGGCTAGGTCAATGTCCACAAAGTAAGTCTTTGTTTGTTCTCTCGTTCCTCGAAGTTACAAAATAATAGGTTGGGGAAAAAGTTTCTTCGCATTTTTTAAGAAAATTCAAAACATTTTTTAATATAGTTTATTTACATTTAACTAAAGTATGTAGGTACCATTTTGTTCGATAACTTTTTGCCATCTTGTAGGTAGGGACATGATCCCATTGCTATAGAAATTTTGGGACTTCTGGTCAAAATACCGCGACAAGTGGTTTTGGCAGTTCTCTCGTGATGTTAACCTGACACTGCCTAAAGAATTCTGAAGAAACCGAAACAGGTGGAAATCTGAAGGTGCAAGGTCAGGACTATACGGCGGATGCATTAACACCTCCCAGCCAAACTCTCTTAATTTTTGCTGAGTGGCTAAAGATGTGTGAGGTCTAGCGTTATCATGATGAAAAACCACACCCCTTCTGTTGATTAATTCCGGCCGCTTTCTCTCAACTTCTTGCTTTAATCTCATCAGTTGTTCGCAGTAGAGTTCAGAATCGATGGTCCTGCCTGGTGGTAACAGCTCATAATGAATAATGCCCTTCCAATCCCACCACACACACAGCATCACCTTGTTGCGAGTTAACCCGGGTTTCGCCACAGTCTGTGAAGCCTGACCGGCCTTTGACCACGACCTTTTTCGCACGTTCTGGTCGTACGTGATCCACTTTTCATCACCAGTTATCAGCTTCTTCAAAAATGGTTCGGTTTCATTACGTCGTAATAAAGAATCACAAATGAGTACACGGTTCATTAGGTTTCTTTCAGTGAGCTCGTGAGGTACTCAAATGTCGAGCTTTTTTGTGTACCCAGTTTTTTTCAAATGCGCCAAAACTGTTTTGTGGTCAATTCCCAGTTCTTCAGCTACGTCGTAACTACGGACATGCCGATCTTGCTCCACTTTTTCAAAAATGGCATCCATTTTATCTGTAATAGGGCGACCAGAGCGACGTGCATCTTTGACATCAAAATTTCCGGATTGAAAACGCTTAAACCAAATTTGTGCTACTCTCACAGACACTGCACTAGGTCCATAAACATCGCAAATTTTTTTCGCGGCTTGCGTTGCATTTTTACCTTTTTTGTAGTAAAATTTTAAAATGTATCGAATTTCTTCATTAGATTCACTCATCTTGGCGGTACGAAAAACAAATGAAAATCACACATTTTCCTAATTTGAACTTGGAATTATGTTCTTTAAAATTTAAACTTTCAATGATACCAAAACCAGCCAGATACAAATAGTATAGCCAAAGAGATTTTATTACAAGTTTATACATACTATAATGCGAAAAGACTTTTTCCCCAACCTAATTACGCGGACCGTTCCGTCGCGACCAAGGTAAATCTTTACTACCCTTCCTAGTGGCCATAGGCCACGAAGAAGGGTATAGGATTCGCTATTGGCACCACGTCCCCCTCATTCAATGTGGTTTCTTCGCGGGAAAGTCCTCTTGAGCGAAGCATTGGAAGGTACTCTGCTAGTCATCGTGCCCAAAAATGGTCGGCCAGTCGGTTGTATGTTGGCGACTGGCTGGCACGTCGTACATATTTTTGATATGACGTTTATTTGTATTTTATAATTCTATTTTTTGATACTTCAGATTTTGTGATTGCTATTTAGTTAGTTGTCAAGTCGAGTTGGTCTAAATTATATTGTACGAAATTCATTAAATTGTTATCGCTATTTAACCAGTGTCTTCATCATTTCACGTATTCTACATCTATACAGTCCACCGCTCGTTAATATTTCTTGGGTTCATCTTCGATTGTGCCTTCGACGTTCTCTTTGTCGGATGCAAACTTAGTGCAGCGCTGCGACTGGTGAAGGGTTCTGCGACTGGCCGACCATTTTTGGGCACGATGACTAGCAGAGTACCTTCCAATGCTTCGCTCAAGAGGACTTTCCCGCGAAGAAACCACATTGAATGAGGGGGACGTGGTGCCAATATTTACATCTTCCAATAGTCAACAATACCTTTCCGACTTTGACGCTCCCCACCAATCCGCACTGGGCCAGCGTGGTTCAAGAACATATCCTCATTTTCAGGGGGAGCGCGTACCTAGCTGAAGGTTAATTGTGGCTGATGATGATTAGCAACATATAACCTACTGTTGGGTGAAAGCCTACCAAAAGAACGGGGGTTTGGGATGTCTCGCACCACGCTGACCCAGTGTCCGAACTGTTATAAGATTTTTGATGTTCGGAAGCTAAGAGTTAGGAAAAGGTCTTAATTACTTGTAAGTATCTACTGTATTATCTTCAACAACCAACGCCATTTATTCCATTGTCGCCACTCAAGATTCAAACCGTCACCAAAGCACTTACAGGCGAACGGCACTGTCGACGGCAGCGGCTTCCTCAGTCGTCGACAGATATTGATGGCAGTCATCGACGCGTTCACGGCTAACGTCGCTTGCAATTGACGGATGCATCACGCTTAGCCTTCCTACACCCGCGCATTGATCTGTGAGACCGACGAAGTCACTTTTTGCGATATCACTCTTCTCTGAAATACTTAGGACTTTTTACCGTAGTTGCCGGATTTGTTAGTAGTTTAATTTTAGTGCCCATCACACCTCCATGCAAGATGCATTGTTGGAGCCAAACTCCAATTGGTCCTTGAGACCGACAAGCGTACTGATGCAAAGTTTTAAATAAGTACGAATGAAAACTTATAAATATTCGCGATTTTGTATTTTCTTTAAAAATGCTAATTAAATTGGAAAATTAATAAATAAATGGAGAAAAAAATTTGACATTTGCTTTATTATTCACCAATTTTCACGAAATCTACAGATTTCTAAATCGGATGTGCAGTTAACAGTAAGCTAGCTAAGTCTACGTTTGGCTTAACAAAGTACAAAAAAAGATCAATACCGTTGATATATCCCCCGGGCTGGATGTGCTCGGTGGCCGAATAGTCAATGCGTCAATACGGTATGTTGAAGATACAAGTGCGGATCCTGCCCGAGTTGAGGTTTTTTCTTCAATTGAATTATCAATTTTTCAACCGGATTGAAAAAAGGATAAGGTTATGTGTTCTATTGTATCTATTTTTTCTTGTTTACCGATTATTCCGCCATTTAAGGGTCGTTTTTTTTATAATCGAAAGAGGGGGTTCCATTGTCACCAAGTCAGGATGAGATCTCAGAAAAATCGAGAGAACCCTTAAATCCTATAGGCTCGTGTTATTTTATACTAAAGCTTTTTTTACACAAGAGTTATATTACAAACAAGAACAGCACAAAAATGTGGTTATGACGAAGCGCAACATCAATAACACTAAATAATATACCTAGTTATGTTGGTTGGGTATCGAATAGTGGGCATTAGAAACATGTCTTGCTAAATTACGTGTAGACCTATTGCAACACTTACCTACTTACTTAACTTAATTTAAATTTTTCAGGTATTTGCGTCTGATGGTCATCGTCTCATATCACTGAGATGATGCTGCAAGGTTTCTTGTGGGTCAGTCGTTAGGGGATAGTTCTTTCATTATATTCCAGTTGTATTCCTTTAAGCTGATAATGGAATGTTTAGCTCCGTAACAGTAAGGATTTTAGAAGTTCAGCATTATTACGAGGGTGATCCAAAAGTAATGATAATGATACATATAGTAAAAAAATTACTACGACTAAACACGATACATATAGTAAAAAAAATATTTTTCTAAATAAGCTCCTAACAAGTCACTACATTAAGTCCATCTATTTTCTAAATCTAGAATACTCCTTGAAAAAAAATCTTGATCTTGACTTGGAGGTGTTCCTTAAGCCGAGGAAAGAGACAGTAGTCACTGGGGGCTAGATCTGGCAAATGGGTGTTCCACAAGTTCAAAGCCCGCTTCTAGAATGGCAGCCGTGGCAACTGCAGCTTTGTGAGCCGGTGCGTTGTCTTGGTGAAACAGCACTCCAGCTCGCAGTTTGCCGCGTCTTTTTTCCTTGACGGCCTCCCAATAGCAATCTTCTTATTTGTTCTGCGTAGCAACAGCCCATAATAGCGGCTCCCATCTCCTAACAATCCACCATGATAATCCCTTCAGCTTCCCAAAAAACGGGCGCCATAACCTTCTCTGCCGAGCTGGACACTTTCGGTTCGTCAGCTCGTTCCACGTCTCGTAATCAAAGTTCTGGATCCAGGTCTCATCCATGGTTACGAAACATGACAAAAACTTCTCCTTACCTGCTTGGAATTTTTCGAGATTTGCTCTTGAAATGTCAAATAGTTTCTTCTTTTGCTCGTCGGTTAACATACTCAGTACGCAATGGGCAGAAACCTTTCTCATATGCAATTCGTTCGCAAGGAGTCTTTGAACACTGCTATATGAGATAGGTACCTGTGATTTCAGCTACATGCCTGATAGTCACTCTTCTATCTGCCAATACGGCATCTTCATCTTTTATATGTTATCTTCAGAGAGGGACGTGGACGGGCGTCCTTCGCGATGTACGTCTTCCGTCGATGCTCTTCCCAGTTTAGTAAACTCCTTGGCCAAGCTTGCAACTTTCAAATCGAGGTATTTGATGATGATAATAGCTCTGATTACGTTTCTATCCATTTTGATGTTCACTCTTCGATAGTTTGTATTCAATTAACGTAGCTCCCCGGAATCTTGAACTAGTGGATATCTAAGCCAGCAGAAAACATTTTGTACTTTTGTGTGCACTGGAAATAACCGATTATCATTACTTTGGACCACCCCTCGTATTTTCATACTGTTTACAACGAAAAACATTTTATAATAAGAAATTCTGGTGTTGCTTTTGGTCAAATTCTAATACGCATGTATTAAATTCATTAAACATATTGAAATAAAATATTTTCAATTATGAATTCATTAAATTAATATTGTTACTATATACATAAGTATTCCAAACATTCGGTCCCTGAGACCGTACGCGCGTATAGTTGTTACAAAAATGTCCGCAGGTATAGCAAGGCTTAAATGCTATCCGCCTGTAGGTGCTCTTTGTCAGGCCATTTAGCAAAGTGCCTTGGCTACTTAAGACGCCACTTTAGGTTCTTAAAAGGCTGTGTCGGTAAAATAAATACCCTCCTCCTCATACATGATTTTGTCATCTCCAACTTGTTATAAATGCCGACATCGTTTTAATGCCTGGTTCAACACCAACAAGTTCTCATTTCCAAGATAATACTCCGGAGTGGGCGAATTTAATGCTTCTTACGAGATTTTACAACCTAGTACTATTACGAAAAGGTAGGTTGTCTAGAAATATTTTTATGGACCTTCTTTCGATTAAACATAGAACGACTGAACTTAAAATTCTGTAGAAATATGATTTTGAATCAACAATAGAAAGGATATAAATGCCTAAAAAGATATGCAATATGCCATAGTAGCAAAGCGAAATTGGTTATTTTAATTTGTTTTTTAATTATAATACTGTAGTAGGTATACAAACTACTTGTCAATAGAAATAATTAAGTTTCTTACTTTTCATGAATGTCAATCTTGTCAGGGACATTGACATAATTATAAAATTGTTTCTCCAAAGAAAATGTTTTATTTTAATATGATTTTAATCTGCAAATAATATAATACTACAACCAGTTGGCTGTACATGCGATAATTGGTGACCCCGATATCTGAGCTTTTTTTTTTCTATTTACGTGTGGGCGCATATATACAAGAATGACGGAAAACGATATGGCTTTGGAGACCGACAAAGTAAGTTTAAAATTTCCATCTTTTTGGCCGGAAAAACCAGAAATATGGTTTTACCAAATAGAAGCACAGTTCTCTATTAATAAGATTACATCTGAGACTACGAAATTTAACCATTTGGTTGCCCAAATCGATCCGAAATTAGTAGAGAATTTATGGGACATTATTAGCGATAGCAATGTTACGAATAAATATACACAAAGCAAAGATCGATTGCTTACAATTTTCAAAGATAGCGAGAATAAGCGCATGAAAATGTTACTCACCGGAATCGAACTTGGGGACTTAAAACCTTCGCAGTTGCTTCGTAAAATGCAATCTTTGGCAGGATCAGATATTTCAAACACTGCGCTTAAGACCTTATGGCTAGACAAACTTCCAGACACCATCAAAAACATTTTGATAGTCAGTGACGAAGACACACAGAAATTAGCAGTCATGGCAGACAAAATTGTTGATATTAGCCCTAGCAACGAAATATGTGTTACAAACAAAGACAGCGAAAATTCAATGCTTTTGCAAAAAATAGCGAGTTTGGAAAATCAAATATCTGCTATGTCGTGTTACATGCGCAGAGGTCGTTCATCGAGTAGGGAATCGAACCGAAGTAACAAGTCAAACAGTTATTTCAAACGATTCAACCCTAAAGGCAAATACTGTTATTACCACTTCCGATTTGGCAAAAAATGCAAAATTGACAAATGTAAGCCTCCATGCGCCTGGATTAATAAGGAAAACTTCAACACACAGCAGAATTAGCAGCGAACTCGGCTGTGAAAACGCATGAATGTCGCACATCTCGTCTTTTTGTTACCGAGAAAAAAACTGGTTTACGGTTATTAGTAGACAGTGGAGCTGATGTCTCGATAATCCCTGCAACTACTAAGGACAAATTGGACAAATCTCTAAAATTATTTGCAGCAAATGGTACGGAGATTGCAACATGTGGAGTTAAAGTCTTAACAGTCGACTTAGGTCTACGTTGTCAATTTCAATGGCCATTTATCATTGCTAAAATTGATAAAGGTATTCTAGGAGCAGATTTTATCAAACATTTTAGTTTGTTAATAGATTTGCGGAACAAAAAATTGGTGGATGCTGTTACAAAATTGTCAGTTTCTGGAAACATTGGATCAATCACAGATAGAGATGTCATTAGTACTATGAATAAAAATCAAAGTTACTACGATTTATTAATGCAATTTCCCAATATTACGAAACCGAATACTCTGCCTACATCTGTCAAACATGAAGTACGACATCAAATCATTACAAAAGGCGAACCTGTTTATTGTAAAGCAAGACAATTGGACCCTAAAACACTTCAAACTGTTAAAGAAGAGTTCCAGTTTATGTTGAATAACGGAATAATAAGGCCTTCAAGTTCACAGTGGGCTAGTCCACTTCATGTAGTAAGGAAAGGAGATGGATCATTACGACCGTGTGGCGATTACCGGAGATTAAATGCACAAACTATTCCGGACAGGTACCCGATTCCACGAGTTGAAGATTTTTTCACAATTTTACCTGGTAAGACTATTTTTTCTAAAATTGATCTTTATAAAGCATATTACCAAATCCCAATGGATGAAAAGGACAAATGCAAAACTGCAATAATTACCACTTTTGGGTTATTTGAATTTAATGTTATGAGCTTTGGATTACGTAACGCTCCTGCTACATTCCAGAGGTTTATTAATTCAGTGTTTAGAGACCTAGATTTTGTGTTTCCATATTTGGATGACATTTTAATAGCTTCCAGAACGCCTTGCGATCATGAAAAACATCTAAAATTAATTTTCCAAAGGCTTGACCAATATGGCTTACGTATTAACGTGTCAAAATCTAAATTTGGTCTTGAAAAAGTAGAGTTTTTAGGATTCCTTATTACTAAAGAAGGTACTAAACCTCTTCCTAACAAAGTACAAGCTATATTAGATTATAAATTGCCAGATACTATTCATAATTTACGTACGTTCTTAGGTTTACTTAATTTTTATAGACGTTATCTCAAAGATGCGGCTAAAACTCAAGCTATTCTACATGATTATCTAAAAGGTGCAAAAAAACGAGACAAAACAAAAGTGGTTTGGACAGAAAAAGCAAAAGAAATGTTTCAAAAATGTAAAAATGATTTAGCAAACACAGCCTTATTAACTTATCCTAATCATAAATACCCATTAGCTTTATTTACAGATGCATCAGAAATAGCAATAGGTTCGGTATTACAGCAACTTGAAGACAATTGTTGGAAACCAATTGCATTTCATTCTAAAAAACTTAATGATGCCCAAAAATCATATAGCACTTACGATAGAGAATTGCTGAGTATATATTTGTCTATAAAACAATTTAAACATTATTTGGAAGGTCGAGATTTTGTCATTTTTACAGATCACAAACCATTGATATTTGCATTTCGTCAAAAGAATGAGAAAGCATCTCCTAGACAGCTTAGACAACTGCAGTATATCTCTGAATTTTCTACCGATATTCAGCATATTAATGGTCATGATAATATTATCGCTGATACTTTGTCTAGAATAAGTAGTATAGATGTTGTTGATTATAACGTTATTGCTAAAGCTCAGGTTGATGATAGTGAGCTTGAAAAGCTGAAGCTTTCAAATTCCTTGTCATTTAAACCGTGTGAACTAACCACTGGTGATATTTTGTGGTGTGATATTTCCACGAGTAATATTCGACCCTATATTCCTGGAAAATTCAGAAAGTTAATTTTTAATACAATGCATAATCTCTCTCATCCTGGTATTAAATCGTCAGCTAAACAAATAACTTCAAAATTTATTTGGTCAAACATTAATAAAGATGTTAGATGTTGGGCTCGATCTTGTATAGAATGTCAGAAAAACAAAATTATTCGGTACACGAAAACAGTAATAACCTCGTTTCAAGAACCAGATGGACGTTTTGAAGTAGTTCATATCGATTTAATAGGACCCTTACCTCCTTCAGAAGGAAATATTTATTGTTTGACTTGTATAGATCGCTACACAGATTGGATGGAAGTGATTCCAATATCAAATAGTACAGCAGAAACTGTAGCTAAAGCATTTTATTCAAATTGGATAGCTAGATTTGGGATTCCTCACGCCATTGTTTGCGATAGAGGCTCTCAATTTCAAGCTCAATTATTTAAAAATTTTGCTAAAATATGTGGATCAAAAATTAAATTTACCACTGCTTATCATCCACAGTGTAATGGTAAAATAGAGAGAATGCACAGAACTTTAAAAGCTGCTCTAAAAGCGCATCATTCGGTAAAATGGACAGATACACTACCTACGGTATTGTTAGGAATGCGTACTGCCCTTAGGGATGATAAGAATTATACCATTAGTCAAATGGTCTATGGTACCACAATCAAAGTACCTGGTGAATTTTTTGAAAAATCTAATGTCCAAATTGATCCAGATACGTTTGTGTCAGATTTAATAAAAGTAATGGACAATTTGAAGCCTCGGAAAAGACCTGTAAATATAAGTAACAATAATGTTTTTGTACATAAAGATTTATCAAGTTGTTCACATGTATTTTTAAGAACTGATAGAGTAAGGACACCGTTAGAAGCATTTTATGAAGGACCATTTTTAGTTATTGCCCGTTTTGATAAATACTTTACTCTTAATATTAAAAATAAAAATGTAAATATTTCAATAGATAGATTAAAACCTGCTTATTTATTACATGATGAAGATAATATTAATTCTGAAAAAGTTAGTCATGTTATTAAAAATGTCAAGCAAGATTCTAAAGAGATTATAACTAGAACTGGAAGAAAAGTTAAAATACCAAGCAAATATGGATAGAATAAATTTATTTTTGTTTTCTTCGATAATAACATTGTTTTGTTTTAGTTTAATTTAATTGCTTATTGTATCGTAACACAGTTACTGGAAAGGGGGTAATGTAGTAGGTATACAAACTACTTGTCAATAGAAATAATTAAGTTTCTTACTTTTCATGAATGTCAATCTTGTCAGGGACATTGACATAATTATAAAATTGTTTCTCCAAAGAAAATGTTTTATTTTAATATGATTTTAATCTGCAAATAATATAATACTACAACCAGTTGGCTGTACATGCGATAATACCACTAAATTACGAACTGTTAGACCGATAATAAGCTGAACTAGATCGCAAGATACCATTTAGGGTTTTTTAACCCAAAGATCCTATATGTCTCTGCTTGTAGTCTGCAGCTTATGAAGGGAACAAATATTAAAAAGTTTGACGTATAACCGATATACTTACAAAAAACTTTTTACGTTATTTTTCACACGCTCTGTCTTATCAAGCCCGCGTTTTTTTTACACTTAACTAATTATGAAGTCTTACTAAAGTCGTAGATTGTAGTGGCTTGTGTTGTGTTCAGCTGTAAGTGCATAACTGCGTACTCACGTAGAACAGTTACGTAATAAAAAAAACATGTTTTTTTCTTAACAGAAAACAATCAAACAGCAGATTAATCAAATCATAATCATCATTGAATCTCATGACAATATCTACGAGCGATCTACCGCGCACTCTTTAATTGCACAGATAACAGAATAATTACACTTTAATTGCAAGCACCGAGTCTAGAGGTCAGACTTCTTACTTCCGAGGAGGTTGTATGTCAGACTTTCATATCAACGGAAGCATGTTTTACATGCTTTCAAATAGACATTACTATCAGAGGTGAATCGGTTCGGCCTTTGTTGTGAAACAATAGTTTTAATTGAAGTGCCTCAATTAATTATCTCATTGAATTCATTGTGAGAAAATAAAATGGGCAAGGCTCTCTATTGAATAAAAGTGGAGTTACAAACATACGCCTTTTCAGACACTTATTGACGTCAAAAACAAAACAAAATTCAAATTAGAAGGAATAGTATATTGTTCATCGAGAGGAGAAAGTGAGTGATTCCAACAAGGGTATGTAGTTGGATACACCCGAGGTGACAATCGCACTCTCTTCCTAGTGATATACATATAAGTGTTTTATACTACACCTGTGAGGCTTTATAAACTGACAACATAAAAGACTTTATAAACTGATATTTTATTTTAAAATTATTACAAAGTTAGGTTATGTGCGTTATCAGATAGAACAACCCAGCACTATGTCTTTCTGAAAATGTTCTAGCCAAATGGACTTACTTCTTTTTTATTACCATTACAAATTAAATGAATGACATTCAGTTAGCGATCGCTTCTAGACAGAAAAAACGAGAAAATTAAAAAATGTTTGTAAGGTCATATACCCCCATAATGCACCCAAAGGAGAATAACTATCGATAAAAACTAGTAGGCAAAATAATTTATCGATAAAAGAAAAAGCCGTTTAATTAAAAACTTTTAATAAGATAAAAAAATACTTATAACCGTAAACGTTTTATTTATAACTAGCTTTCCGCTCGCGACTTCGTCAGCGTTATTTTTGTTTTCCCGTGGGAATTTTATATTTTCCCGTAGGAAAATTACCCTATGTCCTTCCCCTGGTCTCGAACTATCCCTATACCAACTTTCATCAAAATCGGTTAAGTAGTTTCTAAGCCTATTCAATACAAACAAACAATCAAATCTTTCCTCTTTATAATATTAGTATAGAAAATTACGTGTGAACGTTGAGATAACATTTCAAACATAAACCTTTTTCTCATTTTCTATACATCTTAGCGTACTATCGTCCTCTGGTAAACACGATGACGTTTAGGAATTGAAGTAGGTATCGAAACATACTTTTGCATCGATTCTTACTATTTAGATACATTTTTGGTGCGCACGCGATGCAAAAACGTATTGCATCTAGATTGGATTGATTCGGATGCTAATCCTGTGTGACAAGAATGTCTCCCTCGCGCGTGAGGTAAAAACACCTTATTCGCATATACTCGTACGTATCATCATTTCTATGCGACATGGGAAAATGTAACTGCCTCTGTAACATTTTCCGCGTATTTCAAAGACACTTTTAATAGATAAACATAAATAGGTATTATTTTTTCATACGCGTAGTATTTTCATAGAATAATTTGTTTTTTTTATATATATACGTAAAGTTATCTAATATACGAGCCACGCTCTAGAGAGAGAAAGCGACCTTTGTATCACGCACGGAGCGGAAGTATGCCGGCTTTAATACCTATAAAACAATGCGTGTTAAACTAAAGTAATTCGTAGTAGGCACAGTTTTGCTCCACAAGCATTATTCGCACATACTCTACGACTATCGAACTCAGATGATGCACTCGGCAAATAGCTAGTAACATTTTTGACATTAAACCATTACGGACTTTGTCGTTTAAAACGAGGTTAAAACTATGAACTTATCAATCAAACTTTATGGACTTATTAATCAAGGGTTGATTAATAAATCCATGGTTAAAACAATGCTTATAATGAAATGACACCGCAATTAACATGTATAGCGCTGCATCGCTTTTTACTACGGTTTTAATTTAATACTGTTACCATGGTAAAAGGACGGTTAGTAAATAAATATTTGTCATAAAGAGAGGCAATAAAAATGGTCATAAATCTACAAAAAGCAATTTTTTTTCTTTAAGCGATCAAATAGCAACCATGAAGAAGGGATACAAACAAAGATAGATCGTTGCATAGTTACAGTCGCCAGCTAATGCAGCTCAATTTGCAGCGTTCCCAGCTAAAGTTTAACAAGTTTGCGTCCAAACTTAGATTGCATCAGTAGGCCTCGCGTCGAAAGCCACCCACTCGGTTTAAACTTCCAAAGTTTCCAACTTGAGTATCGAGTTTGTGCGAACGAAAAGTTTTTGATTTATTGCAACATGCACTTCGATTCGCGAGGTAGTACCTACTTAGCGATGTTTTACACACTATTTGAGACGCAGTTATTTGTTCTAACATACGAGTCGTTGTCGCTTAGATAAATATTTTTTTAATGATTCCAGTGACTGGAGCTTCCTGCGAGAGATAATGATGGGATGCTCGACGATAGGTTAAGAAAGATTGTCTGGCCTAGCGATTTAATCAATGCAGCACGTTGCTTGTCATAAACGACTTTGTAACGAGAAAAGCGCGTATAGTAAATCTGTAGTTGATATATTTTGGTTAATAATTTCGAATATTTGTCTTTTCATCTTATTTGTATATGTTAATTTAGTGTTTTTTTTTTAAATTCCACCAAATACTGTAATATACCTACTGACATTATGGTTAAATTTTCAGATAACTGCTTTTAGTAACATGTCAACATTTTTCAAGGGCGCATTTATAGAAGCTTGCACCGGGCGCATAAAGGCTAGTTACGACTCTCTAGCTCGCAGGAGAATGAGTCGGGATTGGATATCCAAAACCTAAGGACTTCAAGGTTATCCCACCCGGACCAATTATGAAACTTATCAGTGAACTCAATTGGTCCATAAATGGTGATAGGAAATTCTATACAAGGGAACAGGGGCAGCACAAAAGATCCTCAGCAGGGGTCGAAGTATAGGGCCCGCACTCCCCCCCCCCCCCCCTCCCTCCCTCTCCAATATAAGATAAGATAAGAATCATATCCACAGATAGATGAAATATTGAAACGCCGTAAGTAAAGAGATCATTACAGTCGACATTTCGCTCGGGTTAGGTAAGTTCTCGGTAGCATAGTGTCTAGTGACGTCAACAAGCAACAATGAAGACGCCCTGGGTCAAATAATGCCTGAGGTGAACATTCTTTTATTCATTTCATCTATTAAATTTGTTAAACGCGCTGTTATCATTTCTAGGTAAAACCACTTGGTCAAGTTTCTCAATTCATTAATTTAGAAATATCCGCTATTTTCATACGTTTTCTGCATTTTATTGTAGAGCCGTAACATACATATAATTGCATTATTTTGTGCGTATTTCTAGTTTTATATTTACTGGTAATGACAAAAAAAAAGTTTATACCATTCCTCCTCTAAAAAGATTATTTTATTCACTGAAAACAGTGAATAAAAAGCGCTTTAAATCACTATTTTGGTGTTTGACTTTGAATTGAGAACACACCGATTTATTTGATCACCATCTCAATGCTGTACAACCTACGTGCACAAAAAATACTCGATATTAAATGTCTATTTTCGCCTAAATCTTTCTTTTTCTCGAAGATATGGTATAAAGTAAAGTATGCAACTCTTGAATAAAACGGATTTATTAAATACCGAGGGCTATGAATGACTCGCGTCGCTCAGGATTCTAACACTTGAATCACACCCTACGGTCGTGATTCAGTCGTGAGAATCCTTCACTTGCTCGTGATGCATCTATGGCCCTCGCTTTAAATCCGCCCTTTATTCACTAGTTGCGTAATATACTATTGTCTTTTGTTTGTTCCGAATAATTTATTTTAATTACCAGAGAGCGAGTCTCTGTACCAGAATCGTCTGCGCTGGTACCTCCCTCTCTCTTACTTATTTCTGCCGCCAAGCAGCAATGCAAGGGTAAGACATGCAGTGAAATTACTGGGTACTGAGTTAATTTTTAAAGCATTTTCCTTTAAATAAAAGGAATTCTCTTCAATGCCTAAAGGTAAAAATTAAAAGTAGTTAATTAAATAGTCGTATTAATACTATACCTTTTTTTTGAGGAGAATGCGTAACCGCAACGTACTCGCCGTTGGCTAGACGACGAGCGTGTGCGGGGCCTACCCACTAAACCCCCCGGTGTTCTCCTTGCCCTTATGGGCGCGCGTGATAGGGTCCACACTGCGACTACCACTGTCAACGCGCCCGGGTATTAATAGTATACCTACGAAGTATATTTATTACGGTAATTCTTTTTATAATATTAAAATAGGACAAGCGTCACACTTTCATTATTTATGATACTAACTACTAAATCCGTTATAGGATATAGCTGTAATTATGATAAAATCTAATAATATCTTCTGTTCTACAATAGTGAAATGCTAAGATTAAATTATCATATCAATAATAAATGCTATCATCATATCGGCTTATGCGACCCACACAAAGTGACCGAGACATTAAAATTAAGTCGTAAAACTTATTTGTTGCCATTATAAAACTTTGGAACGCTTTCACCAGTTCACACCAAGTTTCATTAAAATTGAAGCAGTAGTGAAATCAAACTAACTTTGATAGCAATAGGGGTGCAGACTGAGTGTGAACATAATAATCACCTAGAGGTTTAAACAATAGTTTACGACCTATTCTCAGACCTACCGAACATACACAAAAAATTCTAGCTGTGCCGGCGAACTACGTTTTGCCATAATAAAAAATAGTTTACGACCTATTCTCAGACCTAACATACACAAAAATTTTCATAAAGATCGGTCAAGCCGCTTCGGAGGAGTTTGGTTACAAACACTGTGACACGAGATTTTTATATACTACTCGTAGATATAAGCTCGTAACTATGCACATATTTACAGATTTTTTCCTTTGCCTAAGCTATAAAACCTAAATTCTTGCCCAATCTATATAAAATGAGATGTTCCAATCTATAGATGCAAGCACAACCGCTAATGGTAGAAACGTGAAATTTGGACAGTTCAAAATGCGGACGCACACTAAGAAGGGATTTTAAAAAAGGTATGAAATAGGGGTTGCAAGTTTGTGTGGAAAATCTTTAAATTAGCAACGATTTTGATAAAACTTGAGATTCATGCTCTTAAATATATTTCATTGAACACGTGTTTCATGGTTTATTGGAATTCACCCCCTTAGGGTGCAAAATAGGGGTTGAAAGTTTATATGGAAAATATTTAAAATCTGCTCCAATTGAAATGTATTATCCGGGCTTAAATAGGCTACAAAATTATTTTTCCTACGGGGAAATATAAATTCCCACGGGAAAACAAAAGTAACGCGGGCGAAGCCGCGAGCGGAAAGCTAGTATCATGATATTTAGATATCGGTTTTAATTCCCTTGTGAAATCGTAAAATTTGCGAAAATATGCGACATAAACATCTTTGATCTTTATCTTTGATCGCTTTGAATTACAATTATGATGACCCGAGCAAGTATTTAATTTAAAAATTTCAATTCGATATCTCTACGCGTTCCCGATAAAAAGGTTCTCGACAGACAGACAGACAAAGTGATCCTATACCTAAGGAATCCGTTATTTCCTTTTCAGGTATGGGACGCTAAAAAGAAAAATACGTGTGTTTAGTAACCTGCCAGACGGATATTAAAAAAAATTGTCTGCTTCCCCATTCTGCGCCAAAAACATCTCCATGTTAACCATTTTTTGTTGATATCTGGAACTTTCACACTCGCTCATTGTTTCCGTTCGAGCAATTCACCGTGAACAAAACCAACATTCAGCTTCGCCCGCGGTGGTAACATGATAGATAATATTTAAGTGTTAATAATTAGATATTACGGCGATGCCGACTGCCGAGGTTTAAAGGTCGCTTTCTCGGGTAATAAAACTGTCGCTATAATTCTACAAATGCAACGCTTCAAGGAGATTTTCAATTAATCTTTAACGCCGGCCGGTGTTTGGGTGGACAACGCGTTACGATGCGAATTGAGAATAAATTTTGTAATACATTTGATATTACAATTGCATTAGGCGTGTCTTTTCTAAATCATCATTTCATTTGTATTTAAACAACGATGACTTTTAAAAGTGCGCACTACAGAAGCTTAGTGGGTAAGCAATGCAGTGTTTAGGAGGATTGTGAAGCTGTAAATTTTCATACAGAAAGCGATAACGCTTTTCTCCCTCGTTACATAGTTCAATTTTCATAATTTTTGGAAATGTTGTAGATATAATGAAGATCTAGGTTTGTACGTTTTGATTTTGTAGAAGTATTGCTCAGAATATAAATTATTAGCATCTAAATATCTATATATTACACTTAAAAACTACCTCGAGCGTTTTATCTTTTTTTGACTAAATTATACTGACTTTTAAAAAAGCAAAACGTACAAACATAGATTAAGGTATACTGAATCTAATGAGATCAAAAGTGTCTAATTTCGTAAAGGTTTAGGGGAGTAAAACCGTTATCCCCCGAAACAATATTTCAATAAGAAATTTAGGCACTTGCCTCAGACTTTCAACTTTAAGGTGTTTGCGACAAACTACATTTTTGAAAATGCATACTCGAGCCATGAATTGGCACTTCACAGTCCTCTTATGAGGCTGACAACGCTGAGCTGAGCTCATCGAGCACTAGCTACTTAAAACTTTTTTAAGCAAAACCTGTTTAATATACCGTAGTAAAAGAAATTTAATATGTTACTCCTGAAAATATTTTTGAGAATATCCATGTCCCCAAAACAAATTTTAATCAAAATTTCTCGTTAATAAGAATGCCAAAGACACCCATCAAAAACAGCTTCCAGAAGAAAATCCGAGTTATTTAACAAAGGTTATTTAATGATTTTCAGGGAATTAACTCGTTAGACTTAATTTAATAATATTGGATGTTTCATATCTTCAAATAAATTACTAGTTTCTTTAAAAAAATATAATATTTTGATTTTTTTGCTCAATTTCAATAACGCACCGCGCCCGTAATCCAGTACAAATCATGTCTCCAGGTCGTTGACGTTACTCAGCCTCTTAAAAGTGCGCACTACAGAAGCTTGTGGGTGTGCAACGCAGTGTTTAAGCCATTGGTTGAACAGAGAGGCATTCGCACTAACTCACTAACGTTTTAACCATAACCAAATAGCGTCGGTGGTGCTGTGGACTCGGCACTTGCCTTCCGATCATGTACCAATGTATTTTTCTACCAACCTGCATACATCTGCGAAGAAATTCAAAGGTGTATGTGAAGGCGACCAATCCGCACTGGGCCAGCGTGGTTGACTTAGGCCTAAACACACTAACTTAGGGTAGACTCGAGTCCCTCGGTAAGAATGAGCTGTGATGATGATGATGAAATGGTTTCCGTTCCTATATAATTTGACATCTGACAGCTGTCCAGGTGTTGTCAAAATGTATGGGTACGCAAACGTTTCTGGTTTGGTTAAAACGTTGGTTAAAACTGGTTTGGTTAAAATAGTGCGACTGCGCCTCTGGATTCCCACATACCTATATTGTCACTATAGTCATCAGTCATACAATCTTAAAGCTTAAAGTCTAATCTAAGCTATCTAAGCTAAAAAATCTTTATTCATCATTCAAATTGGAGAATTTTTCTCGTATCTGTCATATGAAATAAAAGAATAAAAGAAAATAAATTCAAATTCAAAAATCTTTATTCAACTTAGGCCTTTACATTAAAACATTCTAATTTAAAGGAAACATAAATTTAACCTTGTATGTGCATACATCCTGAATATACCTACTCAAGATGTCTGCAAATACAAGTATTAATGAATAAAAAAAAGTTGAATCTACACCTGTTCGGAAATTGGGAGAGCCTTCTCGAGAAGAACACGCAAGAAACTCGAAAGGTCAAATTTTTTTATCTCCTCTTTTAAATCGCCATTTACAATTTGGGTTTTGTTACATAGTCATTGAAAGTTTTAAAAAAATACAATTGGTATGCTTACATACACTTAAAATGTCAAAAAATAAGTTATAGACTTATACACTAATTATAATCAATTAAAATCAAATAAAAGAAAATCAAAATATCAAAAAATCTAATTTTTACCTACCCTACTACCACCCATTCAGTCCACCCATCAAAAACATCCAACATCATGCATTTATGGTGACGTAATCTCGTCTCCTTATAGTCTTGGCTGAATTTCTAGCCAAGTATCTTAACGACACCTTCAGGTTACTTCGATATTATCTAGCATAACAATAAAATTTTCATTCTCAACATTTCTTGTGACGTTGGTAGATCACCAAATAACACGCATGCTCAGACAGTCCCTTCCGAAAGTTAATTTAATTTCATCTCATCAACATCACCATCTCGCGTACGCGAAGTCATCATTACGTATTACATCGCGGGTAATTTTCCTGTCAATATTAATTTACCTCACATTTACTTTATATTAACGCACCTGCTTGACGTCCTATAATTGAATGGTGATCAGACATACAATGGGCATGGACCGAATATTGTGACCTATGCCAGAGGTTGGACAAAAAACAATCACAAACGCTAGTGGAGGCCTCTTGCATAACACCTTTCTCCTCAGTTAAATGATTATGATTAATAACCGCGGTAATATGAGAGGCTTCTATTAAAAACGGCAGCCAATCAGCGGGTAAGCGATGAGCTAATGGCTCATTAAGCGAAATGGATTATGGCGTAGCGCAGCGAATTTAGATCGATCTATACTAGATTAACAATCTTATTCGATCTGGATTTGCTAAGGTGTTCTCAAGCCTACGTCTAGACACTGCTCGCTATCGAGAACTTAAGCACAGAACCTACCGACGCGGTACCGGAAGCGTTTCGATACGGATTTTTGTAATGTTCGATTTACTATGCACAATGTCATACAGACACTGGCCGCGTATAACCTTGATAGTTTTATACAACATGGCACAGCTGAAACAGATTGAAAATAATTTATTCTTTTAATTGAGGAACTGGGTACAATGACGAAGAAGCTCGCAAATCTCCCGCCAGCTATTGTAAATCGTTCGATTCGTTCGTTCGTTCCCGATGCTTCTGCACGACAACGCTCGACCTAACACCACACCCACCACACAAATGACGCTATCTAAGCTACGAGTACTAGGGTTTTTGCGTCATTCACCGTACTCTCTATACCGTGCGCCGACAAGCTTCTACTTTTTCCAGAATGTGGCCAACTTCTTAGCACGAAAAAAGTTTAATACCAGAGAGGTAGGACAAGATGACTTCTTTAAGAAAAAAGAAACTGATAAATTACCACTGCGCTTGCAAACATGCAAAAAATGAATATACTAATGACTTAACTTTTGACGGCAATTTTATAGGTAAAGAAAGATCTAATATTATGATATTTTTACGTTCCAAATTACGTTATATTTTCCAGCTAATTAATGACTTATTATCATAATTTCTCCCAAATATTTTCTTGCGCATCCGCTATTTATATTATCTATCTACTTTAGATATAATTTATTATCACTTTCGGTTCTTCTTAGATACACCTGTCAGTTGGGTCGGAAGTGCTACTCTCTAGTCCGCAATCAAAGTTTTGAGAGTCAAAATCGCCATTCATTTCTACGTGCTGTCATCGACGTCACCAAAGCATGCGTCCAATCAACGGGGCATTTGTAACCCGAAAAATTCTTCTGCCTCTGAAATTTGGCATGTGGTGAAGATACCTAATACAGATGACAGATGTACAATAATCCAACAAAATTTATAATGGGAAGTTAGGTATTTTTACCTAAACATGAAAAACGCTTATAGCTCTCTGTGGATATTTCCTCAGTTCGAAATTATTTTTGTATACGTACGTATGTACTAGTTAGAACAAGTATGTAAAGTAATCCAACATTTTTTCTATTTGAGTGATGCACTAAATTGAACTTTTAACATTTTGCGCAATAACTTCTATTGAAAAATTGCTCTGCTAATTTTTATTTTTTAATATGGTCTTATTTCCTTAAATGAATAGGTTTGTTAAGTAATCCAATAAATTTTCCTTTTTAAACATTTTTTTTTTATTTTTGCTTAATAACTTGATGTGAAAAATTACTCCGTCCATTTTTATACCTTTATAGGTCATATGATTTAATATTAAAACAGAATTATCAATAATCCAACAAATTTTGCAACGTTCATACATTTTTTAAAACATGTTCGCTATTAAATAGTCAATTATTACTGGCGCGACCCGCAAGTGCAGCATAGCCGGGCGATAGGTGAGTATGCGGGCCGCGCTTCGCCTTCGCCACGCATCACAGATTAATACAATAATAATTACAATACGATAATATTTCATTAGACACAAAAATCTTAGCGACAATTAATTAGTAATGTTTTTAACATTGGATATATGTTTTACCTAACCAGCATTTGGTTTTACTTTTGTAGCCACAACATATGGATGATAAATTAGACGCTAGATAAAAAATTGCTGCTGCTGCTTGGTCTTTTTTACGAGGAAAAAGCTTTTACGTACCTCCAAGCTCTTGGGTAGGGGCAAGGGTGCGTAGGACTCCACGGTAGAGTGCCGCATATAAACCCTTCGGGAACACCTATCCGGCCATTTCAGAGCGGCTGCGAGCAGGCGCATAGCGGCCTGTAGACTATCCTCTCTGCATGAGAGCAGCTTGTGTCCCAGAGCTGCTCCTACCGTCACAGGGATCGAGTGCAAAACAGGCAACACGGCGCCCAACTGCGTGGCCCGACGCCCCCACTAAGGTGGCGGAATCAGGGCGTTGTAGCCACTTCTTCGCCACCCTAACCTTCTCGCACTGGCGAGGGGGTCCGCCTCACGAGCTCTCTCGTGGCGCTCCTTCGTCTCCGACAACGTGGGTCATCTTCCCTCCTAGCAACCTTGTGAAGGTACCTGCCAAAGCAGCCATGTGCCGACAGTACCTGCACGAGGTGGAAGGTGAGGGTGTCGAATCTCCTTGTAACTCAGTCACGAAGGACAGGATGGAGCACCGCGTTGATCCACTGACCATATTCTGCTCTTTAGAGCCTTGAAGGCCACGAGGACCCAAGAACTGAATCCATGGCCTCTTCACGCCAACTTTTCACCTCTCTCAGTCGGGCGACTCTTTTATTATATACCGCCGTTAGTACATGTGCCTCCAAATCCCATGGTGGCATCGATGCCAAGGCGCAGGCGGACTCCGTTGAAATAGTCCGGTATCCCCGGATAGCCCTCGTCACAAGACAGCACTAAGACCTTTGGTGTTGGGTAACAAACAACCTCCCCAGGGCCATGGCTGTGGATACCAATTTTGGAGCCAGTCGAGAAAAATGTTCTCTAAAGTTCCAGCTCCTGTCCAGCACTAAACCCAGATACTTCCAAGTGTGGAGTAATATCCACTCGTGTCCCATTGATCATGAGATAGGTGGGGGTCCCTTGCGAGGCCCATGGACGACTAGGGCCTCCGTTTTATCGAGAGCCCTAATCTTTCAATTCTTGAGACGACTTGTTCCACGCCAGCTGTAGCTAGTAGGGAAGCCTCTCTGTAATTCTTTCCACGAACTGTAACAATCATCGGCGTATCTTATCTTATCTTATCTTAGAAGTGGGGTGGCCCAAGTTATAAGCCTTCGCACTTTGACCCACTCTGGATCTATTGTGCTTCCCCGTGTGTTAGTCCCTA
Organism: Schoenobius gigantellus; assembly: GCA_963935595.1. Lineage (NCBI taxonomy): Eukaryota > Metazoa > Arthropoda > Insecta > Lepidoptera > Crambidae > Schoenobius > Schoenobius gigantellus. The sequence goes on from OZ012549.1 coordinate 6,652,170, forward strand.
ATGCCATCGCCACCATCGGTCCAGTTCATCGTGGCCATGACCTTGATGATGTCCTTTGGTGGCATGGCCCTGTAATCTTCCGGTTTTGGATAACCAATCCCCGTCAACATTTGCCTCCTGCAGGCTAGAGCATCGCAATGGCACAGCAAATGTTCCATGCTTTCCTCTTTATCCTTGCAGGCCCTGCAGATTTTGGAACTAGCAAGTCCCACCCTGGTTAGCATTATCCTAGTGTCAAAATGTCCGGTGAGAGCACCGAGCATTAGGCGGGTCTGGGATCATCGGCGTAACACACTACCTCCAGTCCGCGGGGTAAGTTCCGTCTTAGTACATATTATACCCGATGTTCAACAGAAGAGGGTCAAGGAACGATCCCTATGGAACACCGAGCATCATAGACTTTCGAACAACATGTCCGTTGCTGTCAGTGTAAAGGACGATTCGCTCTCTAAAATAATCAGCAATAACAGGCTGCAGGTATAGGGGAACCTCGTGGTAGTTGAGTGCCTTTAAGACGCACTGAGGTGGAAGCGTGTTAAAAGCATTCGCTATGTCTAAAGAAACTGCTATCAAGACGCAGCTATAGGAGGTAGCCTCTTTGGAAAGGGATTTGACCTAGCGGAGCGTGTTATTCGTGAAACTGATTCTCCGCCAGGTCAGGCCCGTCAATGCTCAAGTAGCGATTTATTCAAACGGCGAGGATACGCTCGAACATTTTCGAAGTTTCGTTAAGCAGAACGATGGGCCGATACCCTGACGGAGAATCAGCTGGCTTGCCTACTTTTCTAAGAAGAACGACTCGCCCTGTCTGCCAATCTTTTGGAAATCTTCCTTCGGTGAGGCATTTATCCATGAGGTCCCTAAACCGAGACTTTAATGGAGGTAAAGCTACCACCAGAGTCCGTCCAGGGATGCCGTCTGGTCCTGATGCGGTCTTTTTGGCTTTAAGCCTGAATAAATAGCTGCTTCATACTCCCCATTCGTGATGGTCGGAATGGAGGGCAATGGAAGGACCTCCCTTGCGGGAATCATGCGGGTGGTGTAAAATTTGAGGAGCTCCGAGGAAAAAGAGTAGTGATCACCCTGTCTAAAAAGTCTGGCTTGAGAGAGACCGTTAATGGTGGGGCAAGTGTCTGAAGCTTGTTTTAAACCATACGATATGGTCGTCTCCACGCGTCTTGGTTTAGTCCTTCCAACAACTCCTGCCATGTTCGATTTTTGGCTTCCTTGATCGCAATCTGTAGAGCCCTCTTGGCAAACTTTTAGGAATCTAACAGATTGGATTCAGTCGTCTCGTCACATGTTCGTCTGTGGCGGGCGTGCAACCGTTTTGCCCTAACACAGTCCTTTCTTATATCAGAGTTCTCCGGACCACCAGTAGAGAACGGACGATTTTTTGGAGGACGACGCTGGACTCGAGGCATAGCTGCATCACACACTTTGGTGAGCGCGTCGCGCAGCCAGTCTGCCTCAGCATCGACCCCCTCGAACGACAGTGAGTTCGCAAAGCAGGCTTGTGCCACAGCTGACTCATTAGTAAGCTCCTTGTCCATCCTGGAGATGGCCCAGCAAGGAAAAATGAAGCCAGCATTCCTTCCGTGACTTGCCAAGTCCGGTATGGTGGATGGAGACCCGCCAATCAGTGACTTTGCATTCGATAGCAGGGGTAGCAAACGTGAGGTCTACAATGGACTCTCCTGCTGTCGAACACACAAGTGTTTGTTGAGCCGCGGTTAAAGAAAGAAAGGCCAGATATTATGGCCCATTCCTCCACCAGCTTACCCCTCCGATCAGTGGCCGGGGATCCCCAAGCCGCCGAATTGGCATAAGATCGCCTAGAACAATCATTGAGGGCGTAGAGTTCCGCTGGATTGCGCACATCCTTCTTGATAACAGAGTCGTCCAGGTCAGAACTACGCAAATCGGCACACTTTACCAGTCTAGCGACACTGACATTTTCAGGGAAGATGTCTTTTAAATTGCTTACCAATAAGACTGCTTTTTCAGAGGGAGTTTCCTTCGGAAGCTCGATAAGACGAGCCCCCGTGGCAGTTCCCCTGAATCGGAGGTCATTGACGCCCAGCTCACCCCACTTTAACTTGCTTCTGGCCATTCCTCCTGAGCTTCAGGCCTGATGGTAAGTACCACCGCAGGATTGCGGGGGGCCTTCATCGCTCTCTTGATGTTGGCCTTGGCTGCTTTAGCCTTGGCCTTAGCTCCCTTCTCTTTAAGGGAAGCTTAAAGCTTTAGCTCTTCGCTTTAGCCGCCAGGGCTTGGACTTCTCCTGATTTCTGTTGGTTCTTGCTCTACGCCCCAGAGCCTTAGTCCACTTATCGAAACTTTCCGACTCTTTTAAAAGGGGAGAGGCTCCTGCGTCTCTCGTGGAGATCGAGAGAACCGGGACAGGTGTCTCGGTTACCTTCCCCGATGAGTTAACAAGTACCTCACTGTCGCTAATGCAACGGGTCCTGGTTTCATTACCCTCGCGATACATAAGCGCCACCTCTTGGTCAAGATGAGCTTGTTCTTCGGCTTTCTTAGCAGCTGCCAGATCTCGTTTATCTTGCGCCAAGCCGACATATTTACCCGTCGTAGGGGGACGACCGCGACCGCGACCACGTCCCCTCGTCAAGTCCCCAGACCTGAGCCATTCGATTTCTTTTTCCTTCTTGCGGACTTACCGTCACCGTTCGGAAGCAGCACCACCAGCATCTGAGACATCACCGGTCGTGATTCTAATGGCATCAGTGCAAGATATCATAGATTGCACCGACTCATTAGACGTGTCAGAATCGTCCAGCCGTCTCTTTTCCCCCTTATCGGGTACATCTGTAATGACGATGATTTCAACCCTCGACCCTTCTATTGACATTAGCGAAGCCGCCGATTTCGTCAACTTACTATCTACATCCTTAGCACTAGATTTGCTACTATACTTAGAGCTAAACTTATCGCTACTATTTACATTACTAATATTATTCTATACACTCGCCGCAGATCTGCTGCGCGATCGCGTTAAACGCGGTGTTTCCTCTCTACTCCCATAACGGAGTTCCCCCTCATCAATAATACTTCCACTCGCCTCGGTTACATTTTCTACCGCCCACTCTTAATGGGTTCGCATTTTTAATTCGCACCTGAAGAAGTGGATCTCGGTTAGCACAGCACCAAATACGCCCGGCTGCCCACAGCCACCTTGCGCGGTCCTACGGGGGAGACTGAAACCCCCTGGTGTGTTTGTTTTTCGTCACTAAGATCCATGTTGCGCTTTGCAGGGTGAGCTCCCTAGGGTGGCTGTTCGGGACTGGAGACCCTCAGCCAGTCATCCCATCGGCACGGACCAGACGGCCCGATGCTCAGTGCGACGGTCCCCCGGCTCGGCTAAATGCGGGTAATGGGTTTGTCCGACAGCAGAGTCTACTGAATCCACTGCCGCGCATACGAGCCAGAGCTTGAAGAAGTTTGGATCGGACACTCCGAACAGAACAACAACAAGAGACGCGTAGCGTCATAGTGAACAATTGGTCCCTTACAGCCAGCAAAATAACTGCTGGATTAATTCAAGCCAAACTACGATCCGCAACAGGTCAGCGGTCTATAGCCAAATCCCCTTCTTACAACAAGAAGGAGAGACTTCGCCACGAGGAGGTTGTCTGACTTCGCACCCATCGCTGCTGGGCCTAGTACTGCAAGTTTGATTTATTCCAAAGAATTTTTGGTCGTATATCGTAGTATGTTTGAGAAAAATAAGTGTTTATTATTTGACCAGATTTACTTACCTATTTCATAACAACATTTTTTTAAAGAATTACCTATACTTATCAAGAACAAGTTGAATAGGTATTGTGACCCTGTTTATCTACACAGGTAAATCTCGCGACAAGCTTTATGCTATGATAGCTGTGCCCGCGACTTCGTTCACATGGATGTCGGAAAATAACAATTTTTCCCCGTTTCTACAGCATTTTTCATTGATGCTCAGCTTCTATTAGTCGTAGCGTGTGTTATATAGCCTATAGCCTTCCTTGATAAATGGACTATTCAAACAAAAATAATTTTTCAATTTAAATCAGTAGTTCCTGAGATTAGCGCGTATAACCAAACAAACAAACTCGTCAGCTTTATAATATTAGGAAGTACAGACACGGTAATAGTATAATTACCGTGGTATAGATAAAATAAATTGCCAAGTGCGGGTTGGACTCGTGCACCGAAGCGAAGGTTCCTTACAAAGTTATCTAAGTTATATACGTTCCTAACTATGAGTATGTACATATTTACGGTTTTTAGTATTTATTTTTCCTCAACGTGTGATATAAGACCTTGCTTCTTGGAAAATTAGAGTATTCTAGGTCAATGGGAAGTACCCTATAGTTTTGATTCCCTTATAAAATCGCAAAATTTGCGAAAATATGCAACATAAATGGTCATATCTTTTGACCTCCTTTACTTACAATTGTGATTTTTCACATCTGAAAGAGACCGTAGACCCGAATGTTTTGTATACATTTCTGTTTGATATCTTAACGCGTTCCCGAGAAAAAGGACCGAGAAGAAGAGAAAAACGGACAACAAAGTGATCCTATATGGGTTCCGTCTTTTTCTTTCGAGGTACGGAACTCTTGGAAAAATTGCGGCATGTAACAAATTGATGGGCTTAATTTAATTTAAAGTTTAATTTCCCCTTATAAGAGCATTAAAATAAAATTATGTTTTACAATGTTTCTTTACTCGTATTAGAGTTAGTTTTGTAGGTATTATTATTAATTCTTATAATGTGGTGCAAAACGAAGTAAAAGTAGCTCCGAGCGGTTACGTGAAGATCAACTCGCACAAATTGCGTGATGCATAAGGTACGCACAAATATAAATCGGCATACATCATAAAAATATATGAACGTTGGAAAATTTGTTGGATTATTGATAATTCTGTTTTAGTATTAAATCATATAATGTATAAAGTTATAAAAATGGACGGAGTAATTTTTCACATCACGTTATTAAGCAAAAATCAAAAAAATATGTTTAAAAAGGAAAATTTATTGGATTACTTAACAAACCTATTTATTTAGGGAAATAAAACCATATTAAAAAATAAAAATTAGCAGAGCAATTTTTCAATAGAAGTTATTGCGCAAAATGTTAAAAGTTCAATTTAATGCATCACCCAAATCGAAAAAATGTTGGATTACTTTACATACTTGTTCTAACTAGTATATACGTACGTATACAAGAATAATTTCAAACTGAGGAAATATCCACAGAGAGCTATAAGCGTTTTTCATGTTTAGGTAAAAATACCTAACTTCCCATTATAAATTTTGTTGGATTATTGTACATCTGTCATCTGTATTAGGTATCATCACCACATGCCAAATTTCATAGACGGAAGAATTTGTCGGATGTCTCCATACAACGAATGTCCTCGTTGACTGGACTACTAACTCCCGGTGCGGTGGTGCGTTGTACAGCTTACTTCGAAATCAAAACTTTGATTACCAATTTGGAGAGTAGCTCTATATTTTCACTGTCGGTTGAATGTAAAATAATGAACGATGATCGCTAAGCTGTCATAATTAATTTACTAAACGTATAATATCGTTTGGAATGGTTGTATAATAGATAGATAGATAGATAGAAACTCTTTATTTTGCTTAAATAAAATGACACAAACAAATACTTACTGCGTGGTATCATATCGCCAAAGTAGGTATCTATACTCTATACTAATATTATGAAGAGGAAAGATTTGATTGTTTATTTTTTTGTATTGAATAGGCTTCGAAACTACTGAAGCGATTTTCATGAAAGTTGGTAAAGGGATAGTTCGAGACCAGGGGAAGGACATAGGGTAATTTTCCTCTTGGAAAAATCTGACGGGAAAAGTTTTCCTACGAAAAAAGTAAGTTATAATGCAAACAAAGTCGCATACGGTCAGATAGTATCGTATAAAAGGTATACGGGAAGTTTTTTCTACAACGAGGTTGAATAACATGCAGACTGTCCACTTGATGGTAAGTAACTATAATGAATGTAGCTCTTGATATACACTCGCGAGCAAAAGTTTGGAATCAGTTACTTGAAATTGGTTGCGCGTTATCTTGAGTAGTTAATACTTTTTTAATAATCGTAAAAATGACATCATTTTAAAGGTTCAACTCTTTACTTTTAAACTGATACCGAATTCATTAAAAACAAGCCAGTATTTATGGAGCCATTTCGCATTAAGTGAAGGTGTATCGAAAAATACGTGTTTCAATTGTTTGATACGTCACGAGTTGCGACCTATTGACCCCCTATAAAAGCACCTGTTATCGGATTTTCTTTATCAGTCGACTTTCACACGTTGACCGGTACACATCTCCGCCATTTTTGACCCTTTACCTTGTATGACAATGGAGACAACACCTACAGAAGCAGCACAAATCGTAGCCCTATTGCAAGAAGGGCTCAGCCAGCGGGTTGTCGCTCCACATAAGCCAATCCTGTGTTTCGAAAGTTTATAAGCGCTTTCGGGAGACTGGTGGCTTTATCCCGAGACCAAGATCTGGATGGCGCCAGTGCACATCGGAGAGGGATGACCGTTTTATCGTGTCAACCTCTCTCCGAAATAGGCATTTGACTGATGTCGACGTCCAACAGGAGCTCCGAGATGTTCGTGGGGTAGCAGCCAGCGAGTGGACAGTTCGTCGACGACTCAAGCAAGCGAATCTGACTCCAAAAAGGCCTGCCACAGGCCCGAAACTCACGGCAGCTCACCGACAAGCACGCCTTCAGTTTGCTCACACCCATCTTGATTGGGAGGTTGAGCAATGGAGGCAAGTCCTGTTCTCCGACGAAAGCAGGATGTGTTTGCACGATAGCGACAGAAGAGGACGGGTCTACAGGCGGCCTGGGGAGCGATTTGCACAGTGCTGTGTCGCTGAAACAGTGGCTTATGGGGGCGGCTCTTGTATGATGTGGGCCGGCATTTCCTTCGATGGTAAAACCGAGCTTGTTTTCGTGCCTGGCGGGGGACGAGGAGGCGGTCTAACTTCGGACCGGTACATTTCCGATATTCTCCTGGAACATGTCGTTCCCTATGCGGGATACATCGGTGATGACTTCCTCCTTATGCACGATAACGCTCGTTGTCACACTGCCCGTGTAACAACGGAATACCTCGAAGAAGTCGGTATTGCCACATTGGACTGGCCAGCGCTCAGCCCTGACTTGAATCCCATTGAGCACGTGTGGGATGAACTGAAGAGGAAGGTTCGTTCCAGAACTCCTGCTCCTACATGTCTGAATGAGCTGAAATCAGCGTTGATTGAGGAGTGGGAAGGTATTCCACAAGAATCAATTCAGAAGCTGATCAGATCTATGAAGAATCGTCTTGGAGCAGTTATTAGGGCGAGGGGAGGGAACACAAAATATTGACACTTATTTTTAAAGATAAATAAAATTTTTATTTCATAATTTTTGTTGTTTTATTCATTCATTATTTTTCCCTATTTCCTTGTTTTCCTACCTCCTTCACTTAATCCGGGATAACTCCACAATTACGAGCTCGATATGAATTAATTTTATATCGATTTAAAGTGGACAGTTGCACCTTTAACATGATGTCATTTTTATGATTATTAAAAATTTATTTAGTAAGCAAGATCATGTGGAACCAATTTCAAGTAACTGATTCCAAACTTTTGCTCGCGAGTGTATTTCAAGATATGCAACCCCTGCAAGAACCGCAGGATATATTGCCAACTTGTGACATTTGATCTTAGTCATAGCACCTGTTCTGGATTGGTGATCCCAAACTATTCTCTGCTACCACTCGAAGTCAATTTGGGCTTCGAGTCCCTATTTATTTGTTTTGATATATATATAATACTAACTTACGGTTCTTATGGAGTCCGGCCTTCAGATCACCCGCCACGGGTCACAACTTGACGGTTTATTCACAACTTCCTTTTGCGATTCCTAATCACCCAGACTAACCCCGTGGTACCACACACCCCGACATGAATTTGAAGAATCTTAGGTTCCGCAGCCACAAACCAATATTCAGCTTCAGTTCATAGCCGATCCGCCATTTCATATGCGACACAGCACTGAAGTTAACAATTACAAACGGCCCAAATACTTATTCTATTGAATGCTCCACGCGAAATCAAATTATTTTGAACACCCTTTTAACACTCCACGCGTAATTATCAAACGAAAAACAACAAAATTCACAAATCCACAATTCTATGCTAATATCGTTGACCCAAGGCGTCACACCAAAACTGTCAAACCCACCGTTCCTTTACACACAGCCGAGTTCGTGAGCCGTCGGCAAAGCTCGCGCTCCCTCGCTACCAGTTTATTGTAAATAGTACCCACTGATGTCACTGCCTGTCTGACCCTTCAACTCTGAACTCAGCAAATCAAGCACCGCTGCTTTTTAGCAGAGGTAAAATAGGTAAAATAGAGGTACCTTCCCACGCAGACAACTCTGCAACAGAGCTCCCTAAGGAAAAAGGTAAGGTATCACTCTGTAGAAATTCGGTAGAAATATTTTACAAAATTAAGTCGAGAGACGCTTACTGTTTGGTTGTGGTTTCCTAAAGGATCTCCAAATTGATATATGCTCTGATAGCATTCAGCGTAGCTTATTGCAACCTTCACCAAGTCTATTTGTCATTTTAGCAACACTTTGCCTTTAACAGTACACGGCCGCCACTCCAGGACCTTTCCAAGAACCGTCTGCCCCGTTTTTTGTAGTGGAATATCTTTCGATGCCAAAGGAGCTAAGCTGACAAGATCATTAACTTGGGTATCTCGTAGGACTCTGGTCTATCAGCAGCGGCCATTCTACTGGTGACCACAGGTCTCGGTCATATCTCTCAGTCAGATTTCTGTCTGACTGGGCTAACCCCTTCCCAATATCCTTTTGCACAGCATTGCGTTGTAATAAAGGACCCTCTGTCCTACCAGCAATTGATGTTCCGTGCCAACTGCAACCAAATGATTGAAGGGTATTCATTTTAGGGTTTCACACCTCAAAAGAAAAAAACGAAACCCTTTTAGGATCACTTCGTTGTCCGTTTACTGTTCGTCTTTCGTCTGTCAAGAGCCTTTTTCTTGGGAGCTCGTGGAGATGTTAAAATGAAATTTATATCAAACTAGCTTTCCGCTCGCGACTTCGTCCGCGTTATTTTTGTTTTCCCGTGGGAATTTTTTTTCGTAGGAAAATTACCCTATGTCCTTCCCCTGGTTTCGAACTATCCCTATACCAATTTTCATCAAAATCGGTTCAGTAGTTTCGAAGCCTATTCAATACAAACAAACAAACAATCAAATCTTTCTTCTTTATAATATTAGTATAGACTAACTTTCGTTTCGCCTTAAAAGTTCAAACAAAAAACTAAAAATTACTTTTCCGGGATAATAAGTAGCCTATAAATGTTAATCACTGTCGTAAGCCGTCTACCTACAAAATTTCATCCAAATCGATTGAGTAGTTTTTGCGTGAAAGATTAACAAACATCCATATATACAAAGTTTCGCTTCGCCTTTATAATATTGATAGTAAAGATACTAGGGTGGGTCTTTTTCAGCTGTGAAAAAATCAAACTTTTAAGTCAAGGCAATCAAAAGATATGACCTTTTATGTTGCATATTTAAGCAAATTTTGCGATTCCACAAGGTAATCAAAATCTATGGGATACTTCCCGTTGACCAAGAATCATGAAATTAGCAAGAAGCAAGGTCTTATATAACCATTGGCGAAGTTAAGGGGGGGGAGGCTTGGGGTCCGGACACCCCCCATTGAAAATCAACATATACCACTAGATAGAATGAACTTTTCCTTCCATGTATCAGTATAATTTGAAGTTTTAGTCTAGACCCCACCCAACTCATCGAAAAGCTATACCTACGCCTATAGGAACTTAAATAAGTTGGTACGGAATCCTCGGAATGCGAATCCAACTTACACACAGCTTTTTTAATTATTACACCAGGTTTAAAAAGCTTCAACAGATCTACAACTGATAGATCAAAAGTGAATACACTAAAGAACTATTAATACGAGTAATTACCTACGCCAAGCCAATCTCATAACGACTCGTGATGGCACAACTACACTTTCTATTTGCCTATATTAATTGTTTATATGGTATGTTTTATTGTTAAACGTTTTTAATTGCGGCCCCGAATTCTGCGAATTACTCGTAGAAAACGAATGAGAGTATAACTAAGACAATACGCTTTACTCCATCTCAATTAAATAATTAAATATGTATTCAAATTGTTGATAACCTTTTCTTGTCTTTTTCATGTGGATAATAATGTTAAAACTGACAATCAACACGTTAAAACATTTTTTTTTCAAAAATCTTCATTTTATTTTATAAACGATTTTTTATATTTTATATGAAAAGGGAATAAAAGTATGGGATGAATATAGAATGAACATGTAAAGTAAATATTTTATATATGTATTTTAATACATCATTCATACCTTAAAAATTATTGAAGGTACACAACTCCGCATAATGAAATTATTTCCTGCATACCCTACAATGCAATGTTATGTTGTTTACAATAATAAGGAAAACATAGACAAACGCAAAATCTTTTACTTCTTAACACTACTGGTACCAATACGCAAATTAATTAACATCTCTGAGGAGTTAATTAATTGAAGTGTGGCTTAACATTAATTGACAACTATTAGCAACTGATGAACCAAAACATTTGTGGAAAGGGCTCACGTTACGTAAGAGCTTATGAGAGCCATTATTATTGTCCAACCCAAATCTAAACGACTCGACATATCTGTAACGACCTACGTAATTGATGCGAGACAAATCGTCCATATTCAGAGCTATAGTGTGAAGCATTTAACGCGATGGTATAAAGATCTAATTTGAATATATATCTCTCGATTATTCGTTAGAGTCGATCAACGTGACGTAAGAATCGATACACATGTCGGAAGAGCGATTGACTTGTTTTTGTCTTAATTTTTATTGCCGACAATTAAGCCCTAACAATGTTCGGAGAAACTGTCATCGAATATATGCGAATCTATCGAATACATTGTCTTTTGAGTAAATTGTAAGCTCGCGATCTTATCGCACTGTTGCATAATTCAATTTAAGTATATCTCGATTATAATTATACGAGATGTCGATATGAGATATCGTCCAGTGGTAAAATGACTCGATTCGTTCCTAATAGCCCTTAGCGAATATTGCGAAGTGAATTCTAGGGTTCCTGCCCCCCTAGACAAGATGCCTTTCGATAATGGCAAACGCAATCGCTAAATGGATAATGTATGAGATTTGACAATTGCGCTCGAAAGCTAAACGAGGGCTTATGTCAAATCGCATACATTTTTCTTCTAGCGATTGCGTTAGCGATTATCGAAAGGCATCTTGTCTAGGGGGTCTGGTCTAGCAATCAATCGTTACAGTTTCGTATTTGTAACTTGGATTTTCGGATTTCAAATTAAAGATTCAATGCGAAAATTAATTTAAGATAGAACGCAGTTCATTTTTTTCGTAGGCAAATCTAAAGTTGTTCATTCTTTTCATATTTCATGTCTTGCAAATTGTTATGACTATAACCTATATTTGAAATAGCATATTATTATGCTCAGGTGTATTTTATTTATTTCCGTCATGAAAATATGACAAATAATTATAGGAGTAATAAAAACTAGATAATCACATAATAATCATTAATGTGAGAAGCATTGATCCTTTCCTCTTGCTATGTCTAATAAATCACATCTTTTTGAAATCTAACAAATCATATCAACTCAATTTATTGATAGAATACAAAACAAGTTCTCAAGAATTTAGTTACCCAACGGTGTTGCAAGTAAACTAAACAAATACAACAATCAAATCATTTAAGTCAATAGCATTTAAAGTCAAATTCGTAAAAAAATAAAAGTAACTAAATATTTTTTAAGTATACTTGTCAAATATTTAAAGACTCTTACGGGTGTCATATCATATAACAATTTATTTATAGTTCATTAGAATTATGCTCTTTAAGTTCATCTGGAAAATGATTGTAAATAGGTTTAGTTTTAGACTCAAGCTACTAATATTACTATTAGTTCCTTTTTTTTATTTTGAGCAATCAAGGAAAGCAGTTTGTCTACCTTGTTAGGCGTTTAACGTGGATGTTTGTGTTGTTTATTTCAAAATACTGGAGGTTATTTCAAACAAGCAGCAATTATAGTATATGTAAGTACATCGATGTAAGAGATAAAATCGACTTGTAACGTCACGTGTCGTGAAAAGTGGCCTTCAATCTATCACATCTCTTCGTGGAAGAAATACTCTCAGTGCATTCGATTCCCACTAGAGAAAATTTTTTAATGCTTTTGTTTTGGCTTATTCATTTTCCAATTTATTTAACATTTCTAAAGCAAATGCAAAGTGACAAATATAACATTAGCTATAAGAGTGATCTCGATTCATTTTATTGTTTTTAATAAATAAAATTAATAACATTTCACGCACCTCTCCTTCAATATCTAGTATGAATCTGTGATACTTTTCAGGTTTATTTTTTATTTACTTGTGTAAGTTCAACAGTTGTAATATTATTTAAACTTGCCTTGTTTCGTTTAAATAAAGATTAAACATAGCTATAAAGTATATTTTATTAATACCGCCACAAACCGTGCCAATATTAGTGTCAATTACTTACATTTAGGTGATCGCAGACATCCGGAAAAGCTTAATCAAGCGGAACGTCCGAATATTAGTTAGCATCACACGAAACGCAATCGTAAAGTTCTCACGGACTGCGTTATGCCGCTTCTGCTATCGCACGTATCGCGGATCGCAACAATGCGCGTTAAATACTCTTAATCTAGCACTCAGACAATGGCGACCGATCGAAATCGCTCTTTCTCGCATTCCGCCTCTTAAACTACCTAATGGTGACATATTTATTGGTTTATGTAAGATTCCATAATGCAATTTTATCGATACGGCGCGTGAAGCGAGCACGCTGAGGTATCTTGGATTGAGTATTTTTACAGATTTCAATAATATATTTATTTCGGACATAGCTTTACAAACTGATTTTAAAATATGTAAATGCAAACAAAACCCAATATAGAGTTTAGAGTTTGATCGTTAGTTTTACTGCAGTTCGTGTGATTTTCGGGATTAATAATAAGGTAAAGTTAATTTGGCTGAAAATATTTGTTTCGGAATGGCTCTCGCTCTAAATTCATTATGTTCCTGGCATAGATGGTGAATCAAAACGAAAAGTTGATCCAAATAATTCTTATAATAATATGTATGTTTCCGTATAAGTATTATTTGGATCATTTCCGTATTGACATAATTAAGCATCGGTTAAAACGCATATCTAGTACATAGCGCAGACGCAATAAAAGGACCAAACAAAAGACAACGACACTTTTTCTGTATAAACAACTGTTTCTTTTCACGGTTTAACAAACGCCAATGTCAATCAAATTAAATATGAAGTAACAATATAATTGGCAGCTAATTTGTGACCCGCTGAGACCGCGCTCTCGATAACGTAAAATTATTCAATTTGTTTCTATGAAAAAGTTTTAAAATAAACATTTCGCTTAAAAATGGACTCGCCTTGTCCTTAAACCGCTGAAAGCGAACAAAATTCAGGTAGTGGTAATTTAGAGAGTTAATTATTTTGTAATAATTTTGTAGAGGTTTGGTGATATTAAATCCATCAAGCAACACTGATAAATTAAAATATTGTCCTAATACTATAAAAATGCGAGCAAATTATAAATCTGATGATAATAAAGGGCTTTATTCATTTTCAAAGAACAAAATGATATTATATTACATAAGTATTTTATAGAATATTCATGGCAATTCTGTGGGTTAAACTAAATTTAGTTTTTAGTGCTGTAAAATCATGTTTTTTGTTCAAAAATTTAATTTGAAGACACAATTTGACAGCACTAAAACTAAATGTAGTCTAGTTTAATTCAGTTAATGCTAACAGAATTGCCACCATTGCTTATTTACCTCAATCTTCACAATGAAAGGGAATTCAAAATTCTATACCTTTCTAGTTTATGATTACATAATATATATGTATAAGTATGTATACTTAGATACAATTTGTTGAAGAAACATCACCTCAACAAATTATGTTTGAACCGTAAAACTTCATTCGTAACGTAGAAAGTAAAATAGACGTAAATATCAACTCATCACAACAGATATGAAGAATGCACGTAAAATTACCAAAGTCATATATCAACGCCCACGCGTGCGAACTTGACGTGTGCGAGAAACGTTAGAGGCTCAACTCAATAATACTTGTCTAAGACAATTGTCACTTTTCTCTCGCGTTGACGTTCGCACTTAACGCTTGTTGAATATGACAGCCGTTGAAATTCTCATTTGCTAGACATTTATATTACTCAGTAATGTTTCTGATATTTGCCACAGAAAATTCTTAGCTTGCATCTCACCTGATAGAATTTGATGACAAGACCGAATATTGAAGCGAAATTGCCTGAGTTCCTCAACCAGAAAGAAACAAGCTTGACACCTTTTGTTCTGACAGTTAGTGATTATGTTATATCATTCCACACAATTAACAAAATTCAGTTCACAATTCGATACATCATTTAACAAAATTCAACCTGAATTCCTCAGCCAGAAAGGAACCTCTTATTATGAAAGTTAGTAATTCAAACAGCCTTCAAACAACTTAGCCTTGGAATTTCATAAAAAGACCCAATAGATACTTGGTACCAGATACACTGTATTATTTCATATTTCTGTACTGTATTATTTTATGATTTTGTTTTTTGCATGCAATATTTTTGTTGAATAAAAGTCGGATTTAAGTCTTGGAGATCTCAAAGTTGTGATAGATCTGGGTGCAGTTTTGATGTTTAATGTGCGGAACATTTATGAAAAACTGCATCAAAAGATCGATCTCGTTTTTGAGGTCTTACTAAGTCACAAAATTGGCGATGTCAATTTTGTGAGTTAGTAAGACCATCAAACTGACCAACAGAACTAAGAGTCATGTAAAAGTCATATCTAAATTCTTATTAATAATAATGACGCTTCAAGCGCACTAAACTTAAATTCAACAGAATACGCGAACGACACGCTTGTTAAGACGCTTGACAATCAACCTTTCAATAGGACATTTGCTTTGCACTCCAAATCACATCCAGTATTTATTTAACCACCACCACACTCCTCTAGATGTCTGGGGCGGAAATTGCAAAGTCTGGCAAAGGATTCAGCGCGTGGGCGACGAGCAAACGAAAGGTTTGAGATTGTTTGTACTAAGTTTGTTTAACGGATTGTCGCGAACAGACGCTGAGTGTGAATGATCTGCAATATTTGTGCCCTTTTGTGTGAAGCTATCGGTATGAGAGAAATTTCATTCTTTTGATAGATTAAAAAGTCCATATGTCCAACTAATGGACATATGAACTTTTTAATCTATCGGTATTTATATACTTATTAGCTTTGCGCCTGCAGCTTCACTCGCGATTCATATAAACTTCTCATCTTTATCTATCTCGTTTTATTTTAAATCGGACGAAATGTATTTTTTTACTTCCATACAAACTTTCAATTCCCACTTTACGATTTAGGGATTAGATTTTCCAAAAAACCCTGAATCGCGTGCTTAATCAATTAAAGCTAGAGTTCACCAACACGTTAAACAAGCGATTAAAAGTTAACCGTCTATTTTCGACAATTATTCCATGCTGTGAATGTCACAAATCGACGGCTAACTTCTAATCGCTTATTTAAGTGTTGGTGAACTCCATTGTTAGATGATAAAACAAAATTCTAACTATCCAAGTGTATCAGATGACATTGAATTTTACTTTTGTACAAAATTTTAACCCCACTTTACCTCTTTGGCGTAAGAATTTTCATAATCTTGAAACGCTTGTTGTTTATTTTTAACTTGTTTGTTAGCTTGTTTGTGAGTTCAATTCGGATACATCACGCGTTCCCCAAGGAAGTCATACAAAATTGGGATGAAAAGTAGCTTATGTCCTTCCTCAAGGCTTAAGCTGTGTCTATACCAAATTTCATTAAAATTCAGGCGTAAAATACTCGTAGTACAGACAGACAGACCGACCTCCGAATTTATAATATCAGTGGGGAAGTAGAGATTCACAACTGCTTCATTCATACCGGCAATGTTAGAGACACAGATATTGAGAAAATCAAGAGCGTCATGTTTTCGTGATTTTCTCACAGTCCTAGCAATGTTTACCGGTTGCAGTATTAGCTTATGGACGTTTAGAGGCACAATAACAATAGATCATTCAACGTCCCGGGACGCATGCGCGGCAGATTTATAAAGGTCTCGCCGCTGACCTGAGTGAAGCAAAAAGCACTTTCTACCGCAATGTATGTATGGAAGCGATGGCAGTTATTTACGGCGCACATTTGTCTGTGTGTCATGCGACGTGTATATAAATATGGATATTTAGGGGAATAATGGAACCTAGCATTGCTTCGATTGTGTAAGACGGTGTTGTGTAACAAAGTCCTTATCCAAATCGTGTTTTTGTAATAACAGTCACATTTCAAAAATGGTAGGTGTAATAATTTTCCGGGACTGCGTCTCAGGATAGAAAGTCATTAAGATTATGAGTATAATCGCTTAAGCCGGAGGGCCGAGGCCATACATCGAAACAAACGTAAGGGGAACTTTACGTTCGACCAATACGAGAGCTTAGATTTATCTATCTACTAACATTTCCAGTACATTCGTGTACAGAGGCGAACTTAATTGATTGCTTTTCAAATGTTTTTAAGCATTGTAATTGATGGTCGAATCTGTCCTGTATTCCTACGAATTTCACAATTATCCTGCAAACAGCGAGAATTGGCTGACTAGTTGTCAAAATCGAAGGAGTCATTATTCAAATGTAACTTCATAGAAAGCTCTTTTGAATCGTTCACATTTTTCAGGATGTCTTTTAGCTAATAAGAGGAATGGGCGCAAGAAACTTATCAGCTTTCATCAGAAGTTTCAATAAAGTATGTCGAATTCGATTGTCTGTGAATTTGAAACCCGAAACTCAGAAGAAAATCCAGATGGTTTTCAGTGGATATTATTTCAATATCGCCCGTGGGAACTTTTAGGTTAATCACTCACCTGGAAGAGTAGGTAGCCAGAGTCGTACATCCAGAAGTCGTCAGGCGCGTTGCCGGGCTTGGCCAGGTGGATTGCGAGGCAGCGCTGCAGGATGAGCTGGCAACGCTGCCCCCCCGTACCGCGGCCGCTCATCCCTTCACGAGGGCGGCGGCATGTTCTGCAGCAGAAAAAGAATTTGTGAGCTTGTGGTAGACTTGCGAGGATTTGGTGCTTTTATAACCGTCCATTAATTACTTTTCTACTTTGTTTAAGGGACAATGCATATTATATATTTGTTAAGCACACATTTTTGATGGTTATTCGAATTTGTTGTTTGGAGGTAACTATTAGACAGTTTTTCAAATGTCAATTGTAATTGCAGCACGGATAAAAATGCTTGTTAAAAATGACATCCAGCTTGTAACAAGTAATCGATGCGAATTCACCGATGCAATATTTGAGTTGCATTCAGATGGACTCAAATAAATTAATAAAATAGTTAAGTGACTAACTTCAGCTTTGATTAATGGCTTAGAGCAATAATTGTTCAACTGACACGAGATAATCCAATAGTTTTGAGGCATAGGTCCTATTAATTAACGATGAGGTGAGCTGATAAATCTCCTGGAAACCTTACAATTTCAAAGCAAAATTCCCATTATAGCGGTTTCGGTAGACAATATCGAAAATTTAATTACAATTATTTAGACTCTAAGCTTAGGAATCAAGGTATGTATTGGCGTGCTCATTAGATTGATACCTTCGCTGATAAAGCAACATTTTCACAGCAAACGCAAAATTTACAATAGTTCGCAATAATCATATTTAATTATCGTAAAATAATGCAACTGCCTTGATTTATATAACTATACTTACCTACAAGATTCAAAGGCATTTTTAACATCATCAAAACAACAGTCAAGAACTACTGCAAAAAATCAAATCTATATTTTTTACTGAATTCTATATAAAAATAACCAGATTATTCAACATTATGCACACAGTGAAACTATAACGATAAGGATATAGGTGCCACAGTGTCATCTGAATTGTTTTTCTCAGATAACCCAAAACTATGTTTATGGGAAATCATGCTCGAACCGTTGCTTAGTAGTAAGTTATAGTATTGAAATTATATTTTTTTTATTTCGAAGTTATGACGCAAACACTGAAAAACGTCGAAATTAATTATTTGAATCTACCATCTTCAATGTTGAATCTTGCTTGGAATGCTAACCTTGCGGAGAAGAAGAGCGATCCAGAAAGTCTTAGTTTCCCTTTTTAAATAAGTTACAACATGATTTCAAGTAAAGACAAAACTAAACAATCATATTATAGTTAAAATAACCAGTTTTTATAGTAAGCTCCAGCATAAAATTGTTGTTTAATTATTTTCTTAATTTATTAAAGGGTGAGATTTGAATATCGATTGGAATCTCGTTGAAAAAGAGAATAACCAATGCCTTGAATGAGTCCCCTTTATTGATAAACCTACTTTCGCAGTTTAAATAGTTCTATGACACCACGGCTTGATTTATTAGGTTGCAAGCGAAGGATAAATGAAAAATATAGTATTTATTAGCACTTTTAATGTCACACTGTCTTTTAATGTCACACCTTCACAAATTACTGTTACAATATCATTTCTCTATCCATTCACGATAGAAAAGTTGCCCACTGTTGCCAGACAGGTTTTTTAATCGTTGAGACTCGTTTCGCGACACATGGCCCCGCTAAGCTTGTATCGATAATGATTGGCATTGGACTAGAAGTAACGAGAAAATAGCACAAATCAATGTTCGTCAACGCTATATTAATCAAAATCAGTAGGTAAACCTATAGAAACAAGAACAATGGAATTACAATTTGTTTATTCGCACTTCGATAAGCCCGAAATAAACTTTGTTCTCGTGGCCATAAGACATAGCTGTAATATTTGAAACATTGTATTGTTCGAGTTAATCGTTTCGAATTACTCTTTTCCATTAGATCTCAATTATAATTTTTGATCGCATTCGAAACAGATTAAAACGTTTATACTTTCATCGTCATTGTTATCAGTAGTCGATGAAAATAGAAAAGAAAAAATGGAAATGTTGTCATTGCTGAACTTTCAAAAATTGCTAAGTAATATTGCTGCTACAGATATGGAAATGTTGTCATTGCTGAACTTTCAAAAATTGCTAACTAAGTAATATTACTTTGCAGCAACTTACAACAAGGTGACTCTTGGTCGTGGTAATTTTAACGATAAGGCTGATAACACGGAAGAGAGTTTCACCTGGGATCCTTCGAAAGAATCCTGAAATGTATACATTTTTTTTTCTTTTTAAAAAAACGTCGCCCCACACTAGGATTTTCTCCTGTGTCGTGGGTGCAATTACAAACATAGTATATCACATGGGAGACGGCCCAAAACCCCCCATGAACTTAAACCTAAAACAAAGGCCCCAAGTGCCCGGCGGTTCTGGAGGCCGTGCCGGCGGTGACGGACGTCGACGCGGTACTGGGACCTGGGGTGCAAAGAATCCCCGGGCGGCGGAGATCCCCCGTCAAACGACCTTGGCCCTGGCCACATATAACGCGCGCACACTGCGGACCGAGGAGAAGCTGCTGGAACTTGAAAAGGAATTAAGCAGGATTCGCTGGAGTGTAGTGGGACTGTCCGAAGTCCGAAGAGAGGGTGAGGACACGATGGTTCTCAAATCCGGCAACCTGCTCTATTTCCGGGAGGGCGAAGACCTGTCCCAAGGTGGTGTCGGATTTATCGTCCACAGGTCTCTTGTGAACAACGTTGTACAGATCGGAAGTGTGTCGAATAGGGTGGCGTACCTTATACTCAGAATTACCAAACGGTATTCGTTGAAGGTCATACAGGTATATGCCCCGACCTCGACGCACCCCGACGAGGAAGTGGAAGCCATGTATGAGGACATTTCTCGGGCAATACATGCTTCCAAAACTCACTACACCGTTGTCATGGGAGACTTCAACGCAAGGCTAGGCAAGCGTGGCGATAGTGAGTTGAAAGTGGGGCAATTTGGAGCTGGAATCCGGAATTACCGTGGTCAAATGCTAGCCGATTACATGGAGAGAGAGGGACTCTATATGATGAACTCTTTTTTTCAAAAAACGGCTGCATCGAAAGTGGACCTGGAAAAGTCCGGATGGCGTGACAAAAATTGAGATTGACTTCATCATGTCGACTAAGACTCGCATTTTCAATGACGTCTCAGTGATCAATGCGTTCAACACGGGAAGCGATCACCGAATGGTGAGAGGCGCATTGAATCTTAACGTAAAAGCTGAGAGGTATCGACTGATGAAGTCAACGCTCCGTCCTGAAGCCATCCAGATCCAAAACCCCGAACGCTTCCTACTCGAATTGCAGAATCGCTTCGCTTGCCTGGAGGATTGCACGGATGTGGACACATATAATGACAGGTTTGTGGAAACTGTCCTTACGGTGGGTTCGAAGTTTTTCAAACCCAGCCGTACTAAGCAAAGGAGCAAGATCTCAGAGCCGACAATTAAGCTCATGGAAGAAAGGCGTGGGATGGGTCTGCAGTGTTCTGAAGATGCTCGTCGGCGACTCAACAAACAGATCTCGAAGTCTCTGACTCGCGACATACGCCGATCTAATACGGAACGTATTAAGGAAGCCATCGAGCGGAATAAGGGCTCCAAAGTGTTCGCAAGAGATCTGTCACTCGGTCAGAGTCTGCTGACGAAGCTGAAGACAGAGGACGGCAGAGTCGTTACGTCTCGACCTGAGCTTATGGCTGAGATCGAACGCTTCTATGGACAGCTTTACACAACATCGCAGGCACCTGTCATTCAGGCTACAGATCCTAGAGCCAAATTGATCCGGCATTACACCGAAGACATCCCGGACGTCAGCCTGTACGAGATTAGTGTGGCTCTCAAACAGCTAAAAAACAACAAGGCACCGGGTGATGATGGAGTTACAGCTGAGCTTTTGAAAGCGGGTGGACTACCAGTCCGGAAAACGCTGCAGAGGCTATTTAACTCCATCATACTCGAGGGCAATACGCCTAAAGCATGGCACAGGGGTGTGGTGGCACTTTTCTTCAAAAAGGGCGACAGGGCCCAGTTGAAGAACTACAGACCCATCACGCTCCTGAGTCATGTATACAAGCTGTTCTCGAGAGTTATCACGAATCGTCTCGCGCGCAGGTTTGACGACTTCCAGCCTCCCGAACAAGCCGGTTTCCGTAAAGGCTATAGTACCATAGACCACATCCATACGCTGCGGCAGGTTATACAGAAGACCGAGGAGTATAATCTGCCACTATGCTTGGCGTTTGTGGACTATGAGAAAGCCTTCGATTCTGTCGAGACCTGGGCCGTACTTAGATCACTCCAGAGGTGCCAAATAGACTATCGGTACATCCAAGTGTTGCAGTCATTGTACGAAAACGCCACCATGTCAGTCCGCCTTCAGGACCAAAACTCGAAACCAGTACGACTTCAGCGTGGTGTGAGACAGGGTGACGTTATATCGCCGAAACTGTTCACAGCCGCGTTGGAGGATGTATTTAAGCTTTTGGACTGGAGAGGACTCGGCATCAACATAAACGGCGAGTACATGACCCACCTTCGTTTTGCCGATGATATCGTAGTCATGGCTGAGACCGTGGAAGATCTAGGCACAATGCTCGAAGACCTCTGTAGAGTTTCCCAACAAGTGGGTCTTAAAATGAACATGGACAAGACCAAAATCATGGTGAATTCCCATGTAGTACCCACTCCTGTGAAGGTTGGCGGCTCTACACTGGAAGTTGTTGACGAATATGTTTACCTGGGACAAATAGTCCAGCTCGGTAAGTCCAACTTCCAGAAAGAGGTAAATCGACGAATCCAACTCGGCTGGGCAGCGTTCGGGAAGCTACGCAGTATATTCTCGGCCAATCTACCGCAGTGTCTCAAGTCGAAAGTCTTCAATTCGTGCGTGTTGCCAGTGATGACGTACGGAACTGAGACGTGGCCGTTTACAATGGGTCTCATCAGAAGGCTCAATGTCACTCAAAGGGCAATGGAGAGGGCTATGCTCGGGGTTTCTCTACGCGATCGCATCAGAAATGAAGAGATCCGTAGAAGAACTAGAGTCACCGACATAGCCCAAAGAATTGCAAATCTTAAGTGGCAGTGGGCAGGACACATAGCTCGCGGGACTGACGGCCGTTGGGGCGGAAAGGTCCTTGAGTGGCGGCCACGTACCGGGAGACGCAGCGTTGGTAGGCCCCCCACAAGGTGGACCGACGATCTGGTGAAGGTCGCGGGAAGCCGCTGGATGCGGGAGGCGCAGGACCGATCGGTTTGGAGATCCCTGGGGGAGGCCTATGTCCAGCAGTGGGCGTCTCTTGGCTGAAATGATGATGATGATATCACATGCACATACGCCCAGACCAGAACAAATTTCTGTAGGCCTTACAAAATATCTGTCCCGTGCGGGAATCGAACCCGCGACCCGTTGCACAGTAGGCGATCACTCGACCTCTGCGCTAACCGTATCGTCAAACATTGGTTCCAGAAAGTGTCCGACAACATTTGCTAATGATATAACTCAATATTTAGTATGTAAGGAAGGAACCGTTGCATTGGGTAAGCTTATTGATAACAAATTTTTTAAGGTACGCCATCTATACATATTAATAATAATATTCTTTATTACATACAATAGGACACATCTGACAAATAACAAATAGTTCAAAACGCAAAGGGCGGCATTATTGCTACACAGCAATCTCTTCCAGGCAACCATAGAAATATGGAAATAAACTTAATTTTATTAAGCTGAAGAGTTTGTTTAATTGTTTGTTTGATTGTTTGTTTGTTAATTTGGTTTAACGCGCTAATCTCTGGAAGTAATGGCCCGAATTGAAAAATTATTTTTGTGTTGGATAGTTCATTTCTCGAAGAAAGCTTTAGGCTATGTAATATCACGCTACGACCAATAGGAGAGGAGAATCAATGAAACATATTACTAAAACGGGTAAAATATAGAAGAACGCATTGAAGTCTTTTATAAGGCGAATCATAGATCGCGGGCACAGCAGTCATTAATATACTTACTAATTATGACTTGAAAAAGAAAAACGCCTACGAGTAACAAAAGTTACGATAAACGATTAATTTGAGTAATAAAAGTTTAACAAAACAACAACAAAAGTAGGGAAACAAACATGATTTCCTATACTGAAAGCTTGTTAGAGCACGTTTAGATGTAATGTAGGAAAAAATCTCCGAACGAAAAACACCTCTTTTCAGAATTTCTTTGAGCAACATTCAAATGAGTCTTTTTATTTTGGACATACGCTGTCCTATAAAAGGGCTATCCTATGAATACACACGAGGATAGTTGCAGTCGTAATTTACTTAAGGTAAAAACTGTTATCTGAAAATACCGAATAAATAAATTACAAAAATTGAAGAACTCCAAACGCAGTCCGTAAAGCCTGATCAAAAGAATACTTTGACGCAATCTAAAATTGAAATCTCTCCGAGCCGACTCTTGCTGCAGAGGCTCAGAAACAATGTTGAGAAGAAGTAATAATGATGTAAATACATTTAGCACAGCATTCAGTTACACAACACGGTTGAATTGGTTCGAATCCGTTATAATGGCCGACAATAGACCGACATGGCACGACCTTAATTCCCAAAATGGAGTGGATCGCCGCTTTGAGGCATAGTAAACGTACGCACGCGAAGAAAAGACGCTCAGGAAGTGGCGCCGTTTGTAGTTCGCTTTTGGGACATCAAAAGACTACAACATTTACGTTGTGACGAAATTTACAGCCCGTGTAATCACAGTTCGTAAGGATAAGCAGTTGGTAAGTACATTCCGGTTATGAACTAAATAGATCTTTTTTTTATTGCAAGTAAGTTGGCAAACAAGCAAACTGCCCACCTGATGGTAAGTGGTAACAGTCACTTATAATACATGTGGCTCCTGAGAGATTCGCAGCAAAACTGCAACACCCGCCAGAACCACAGTGGACGTTGCCATCTTGTGACATCAGATATAATGTCACGGCGCCCACTAATATCACTGCCATATCTTACCCTTCAAACCGGAACACAGCAATGCAAGCACTGCTGCTTTGCGGCAGAAATAGGTAAGACGGAGGTACCTAAGCAGACGACCCTGGTACTGAGTCTCCCTACATCTTCTTCTAACGTCCTATCTGGTAAGGATGTTCCTAATTTAAATATGAACCGTCTACCTACACTAAAGCAATAGGTAGATCTTTTTGTCAACGGATTGATATTGTAATGTTTATTGGTTCCTTTAAAAGTGAGAACAGATTTTAATAAATTAATGTAAAATTAAATTGCTAAAATGCACCAAATCATTTGTTGGACATATTCTTTCCCGAGAGAAGAAAAATCAGCATCTGCTAATCTGAGAAGTAGAAAAAAATCAATAAGGTTGAAAGCAATATTGACAAATAGCTATTGCATAATTATTTAAGTAGCTAAAATATCGTCCGATTTGAAGGACATTATTGGAACAAAAATCACTCTCGCTGTCATGTGTTCGAACATATGTTTATGCTTGTAAACAAATCACTTTCACCGAGTTCGCTATCGACGCTCCATGGGAGACGGCTGTAACAGCTTCATACAAAACGTTTTACTATAAAACAAACAAAATTGGCAATTTTTATACTTTCTTTTATCACGTATTCAATGGCTTATAGAAAGTTTTGATCTTTGCAATTTTATCAGAGTGATTGTGTGTATCTTCCATTGCTGTAAGATGTAGAGTTTTTAAAACATATAATTTTCAAATTTATAAAGTGTCTAAAGCAAATCATACTTATTGTATGGTTGTTTAAATTTTTTAAATAACATTGTTCGAACTAGTAAAACAAAACTAGACCTAAATAAAATAAAGCAGGTGTGTGTGCATTCTGGTCAATGAGAAATTTATTTGCATCTTAATGTGTGTATCAATTTTTTTTAATCCACATAGGTATAGGTAGTTATCATCATTAGTGGTACGTAGAAGGGTTGATGTTGAATATAAATTTTTAACAAGAGAAAATACTTTATTTCTTGACCTCACTCATTTGCTACCTCAGATAATTCTTGGAACTCCCATGGACCAGATGCCTATTACAATTCTAGGTTCAACCCCTCTTAAACAGACTGCGTGAATCTTTACAGCTCCACGGCAATGAAGTCGCAAACGATTTGATGAGTTCTGAGGAGGCATAAATTCAACCGCTCAAATGGTATGAGTAGCCTGGATGTAATCAACTCCAACATTGGCAATCCATTTCTCCGTCGCTACATAACGATAGCACTCCAACAACGAAGCGAAGGCGACAACATCCTGAAGAAGCCATACGAAACGCGTCAAATAATTGTATTCTTCGTCGAACTGGTAGTACTAATACCAGTTCGACGAAGACGACTGGTGGTACTAATAATGATATTTTCTTGTCACATGCGATTTAAAAAAGGGCGGGCGGTGCAACATTGGCCTGCGTAGTTTTGTACTAATTACTGTACTGGCATCTTTATCGGAAGTTTTGCTATATACTACATATTGACAATTAGTAATGGATTTCCGAAAAATAACGCCTGATACCACTAATTCAATATCGATTAGTATGTACCATAATGAAAAATCTAGCAGAATTTGTAAAATTTGATTTTTTAAGTATATTTGAAAAGTGAAATACGTATATCTATCATCAACATGAAACTTTTCACTACTAATTACTTAAACGGAACTTGAACTCACGACATTTTACTTAGTATGAACTGTAAAACATTATTTGGATAATTCGACAGCCTAATATTATGTCGCCTAAATTCTTTGACAGATCAGTTAGGCAAAAAGTAGTACATTGAAGGTCAGAGTCTTGAGTCGACTACGACAGTTCATTTTCTGAAATATTTATTCTCCCGTTATAATCTTAATATGATATCCGAACATAAAATTAACAACTGTAAGCTAACAAAAATGATTAGTATCGCAACAAATGTGTCGTTATAGACCGGTTATTATATTTAACTAGATCAACTGCACGTAGTAAATCAATCTACGTAGGCGATTATGGCGCCCGAATTGAAACGTATTCAATTATAATAAGCTCTTATTGTGTTAATAGGAAGGTTCAAATTAGTTTATCTTATCGACCTGTGGTAGCTGGGTGTTTAATTTCTGATTTGTTTCCATTTGATAACGATTCGCAGAAGTTTTTTAGATGACACGAACCCAATGATCTTATGTGAATATTGAAATTTTACACCGAATTTTGCATTTTCTTTAAAAAGCTAAATAAATTGAAAAATGAATATTGAAAGTTAGATTTTTACAAGTCACGATGTGAGTATGTTGACGCCCATAGCCGTATAACTAATACAACAATGAACATTAAACTAGACTTTAAAAATTATAGTCAAAACACTAAAATGAAAGTATATCATACATTTAGTCAACTCCTCCCTTAATATCTTTAACGTATTACAAATAAGTAAGTAAATAAAAGAGTAATTAAAATTTCTAGGGTGTTCTAGAGAGGAGTCCGTGCTTTGACAAACGTAGTGTAGGAAGACCTCAGGCAAGATAGAGCGACGCCGATATTTGTAAAATGGCTGGTGTTGGTTGGGTGAATGACTAGAGATTAATCCCTGGGGGACTGAACTAGAGGATTCTAGTAGAAAAATTCATGTAAGTGGCATGCTGTGGGGGAGCCCTAGACAGTGAATTAAAGTGGGCTAATTATAAATAATTGGAAATGTGTAAAGAAAAATAAAATTAGATACATTTCTAAATAGAAAGGAGTTCCTGCTCAACATAGAAACACTACGGTGATATTCAATCAAGTGTACAAAAAAACAAAATATTAATTTTTGCACCTTGCCATAGCGGCTATTATTTCCAACTTCATCTCGGAATTCAGTTCAATTTTTAATGTTGGTGCAAAATTAGGTCCACGCGCAAGAAAATCGCTAAAAACCAATTACCTACATAGTACACTTGTTATTAGAACAGTATTATTAATTTTTGACCCAGCACTTTTATTTGGAAGTTCCATTGATTACCCACTGATACAGTTATTGCGGGCTATTCATAATAACCGTACGACAATGGAGAGACGCGTAGCTACAATGGCCATAATTTCAACCACATCATGTGAATGAACCGACTCGCGGCTATGTGGGAGGTACAATTCATTAGGCACAAGAAAAAAATCGTGTCGATTTACTGTACATTCGCAATCACAAACTAATTCGTCTTTTTATAGCCGTTATGCTTTTCTCTGCTGGCTTTCGGCGTTCCGTTCCGTCAGTTGTTGAACAAACCTTTTAAGAGTTCAAACTTGTGCACCTTGTGTTTGCAAATACAGGTGTGATCATGTGATTTATCATAAAACACTGTGATTTAATTTTTATACCACATTAGAATTCAATTTATCATACATTCATTTATGAACCAATGACTAAATGTTACTTGTGTCAAAACCTTATATTATACCTATTCATTACTTTAACCTATATCTAAACTCCCTGAGTCGGCAATTATGACATCCATGGAAAGAAACGGATGTTTCCGTGTATTTCAATTTTGTCTTCGCGCGGACTTTATTACTTAATAATAAACGTAAAATTTTTACAGATGTATAATGACTGTAGTAATGTTTCAATCTTACCTTTCCATCATTACGGAATGGTCCTAAGCAAAACTTTCCTTTATACTTTCCTCGGTCTTAAGTTATTAATGCTGCTTTGCTCACCTTTACTTTAATGCTGTTTATTTCTTACAAGTTATTAATTGTAACAAATAAAATGATCCCGCAATTATTTACCCATAGTGTCAATCATAGCAATGGCAAAATAGCAACATAGTAGCTAAAGTTGAACTGGTAAGTAACAAAGTTTGTTTTTGTAACTTGACAGAAATATAATAAACATTTTACTCCTTAGATCATCCTCGGATTAGTTACTCCGTATTTTGTCTTATTTTGACATGTGACAGCCGACATGTGCGGAAACAAGACAAAACACGGAGTAAATAACCCGAGGAGTAAAATTGTCAAGTTAAGGCCGGAATCTATAGAAGATATCGAAAGGTATATTGCTAATTATTCTGTAACAATTATTGTTTAAAAAATGTTACTCATTTGGTTTAAAATAATTGAATTATGTAAATTATTTGGTATTTGTTACATAAGAAATCATTTCTAATCCAATATTTATGATTTTTCCATAAGATGTTTTGTCTTAAGTCATGTGATGCATTAGTGCTCCATTCCTATAACACGCAAATATAATTACACACATCATTACTTCAAGGAAAACTTCTCAAAGCAGCGACTTAAGTGTGGATAAATGTGCTTAATCAATTCACTGTCCCCTGCTTTTTGTGCGTCGGCTAAGTAATGACGAGGTGCATTTCCACAAAGGACGCAGTAATTCGCTATGAAATTGGAATCAATCGTAGGCGTATCATTTGGCTTGGCATCCGTTTGTGCAAGAAATGCAATCCAGCCCAATTGGTCTCGATTTCAATAGAGACGAAAGCCTTTTGCCGATTGTGAGAAGCTGTTTAATTTGCTTGTAATAGAAATTTCACTTGAATATTTTACATTCAAGTCCGACGATTACTACGCGTTGTGTCAAAGTGAAAATAGTTTTTGTGGAACATTCCACAGGCAGTGATGTTGAGGTAGGTAACTTTGTTTACGTCCAGTCCAGTTGTCGCACATGTCGTAACATTGTATCTCAAATCGCATTCATCAATATTATATTGCCTTAATTTATAGGTAACAGAAGTATCGATATATTAAAAACGTACATACTTATACGAGTATGTAGGTAAACCATCAGATGACAAAACCTCAAGTAACAGAAATATGACAGATGTAATTTAATCTGATCCGATAGTTGCGTCTTTAGTAGATTTTTCATTACAATTTTATTAATGAAGAGTTTCTGTTCACCACCTATTTGTTTCGCTCCTTCTAATTATGTCTCGCTTAGAAACAACAAAAAACTGTTAAATGCGCGGAATCGCTTCGTAATTCTCTATGACCTTGGTGCATGCCTTGCGTCATCGGGCATCCGAACCGTTAAAGTAAAAATTCGACAGCATTCTTGCGTAATGAAATCACCAAGTTACAAATAATTCTTAATATTATAGCCGCTACCTCTACCAGAAGGATTCTTGATGGGAAAAACATCGAGAACGTGTTTTCAACAATTAAAATTTTCTCTCAGAATTGTATATAAAAATTAACTTAATCCGCAAAAAAACTGTTTTTTTTTTAATATATTGTAGTTACTTAATTTTATGATGAAAAAAATACAACTAACCTTGCTCATCATCGACGTATTAATGAAAACGCTGTCGTCATTGTCAATAATAATCCAAATAGGTGATTAGAGACTAACAAATAATTGTCAGGTATATCAGCCTTGAATTAAACATTACTATGATTTCAGACTTTGCCGATCCTCGATAAATAACATTTCAGAATATTTTATATAACAGAGTTCAACAAACAGACTACTTGAAGGTAAGTGGCCACAGCAGCATTTGGTTCCTGAGTTGCAAACCTGTAATCACTACAAAGACGTCAATGTACATTGAAAGAATTTAACGGCCTTACCACAAAAAGTTTTTAAACACTGTCTTAAGATAAACACTGTTTAAACATGATGCTGTCTCTATCTTTCTTTTGAAAACAAATGAAAAAGCACTATGTTAAAACAGTGTCTAACTTAAGACAGTGTTAATTTTTTTTGTGGTAAGGCCGTAAATGTTTAGCATGTTGACGATTATTTGTATTTATTAATACATCATGTTAATTAATTTGCGCAAAACCTGAAATTAGTTTGTTCACAATCGAGAGTTGAATCGATTCCACTAATAAAAAATATGGATCATATTTTATCCAAAATTGAACGTTTAATTTTCGTGACTGTACTCGTACGTTGTCAATATGGTGAGATTTGATGTCAAGTCACACTACCCAGTAATTCCACTGGCTTCAGCCCGGAACACAGCAATTCGATTCGCTACCTTGCGAGTGCCGGGTCTATCGCGATGCAGACCGAGTGCGAGGCAGCGCCTGGGACTTGCAACTGCAACCCAGTTGTATGTTTTTTTTTTTTTTTTTTTTATTATTAGTAAATTACAATTTCCTCTGACATTTGTGATCAGAGACTTTTTATATCTATACTTTAATTCCAGTTCCCGCATGCTTGCCTCTCGCACTTTTATTCCACATAATTTATCTTTCTTTCATTCTTCCTCATTTATTCTTTGTTTACATTTAAATACATCGCATTTTAAATTTAAAACTTACAATACACCACACAACGCACAACACAGTATCACATACTACTACGTGTGAAATTTGTTATATTGTGATGCAATTATATTTAAATTAATACAATAAGTAACTATTCCTGTCATATATACCTAACATTAACTTATACTTAATAATTATATGCTCTTACGTAGGTGTCTTACGTAGTTGTATGTTTAGAGGGCCCTCTGAAGATGATTCATTCATCAACAGCTCACATACGTCCCCACCGAGGGGCTAGAGCCTACCCTAAACTAGGGCGATTAGGCCTTAGTCAACCACGCTGGCCAAGTGCGGGTTGGTCGACTTCACACACAACATGTAAAGAAATTCTTTCTTCACAGGTGTGTGCAGGTTTCCTCACGATGTTTTCCTTCACCGTAAAAGCGTCGAATAAACGTACATATGAATTCAAAATTTGAAAACACATTGGTACGTGGCGGGGTTCGAACCGCTACCTTCCGATTGGAAGGCGACAGCCTTACGCACTACGCCATCGACACTTAAGAGGATTGTGAAGCTGTACATTTTCATACAAAAACCGATAACGCTTTTCTCCCTCTTTACATAGACAAATTTTCATAATTTTTGGAAATGTTGTGGATATAATGAGGATCTAGGTTTGTACGTTTCGATTTCGAAGTAATATTGCTCAGAATATAAATTATTAGCATCTAAATATCTATATTTTAGACTTAAGAACTACCTCGAGCATTTTTTCTTTTTTTAAACTAAATTATATTGAATTAAAAAAAAGCAAAACGTGCAAACATAGATTAAGGTATACTGGATCTAATAAGACCAAAAGTGCATAATTTCGTAAAGGTTTAGGGGGGTAAAACCGTTATCGCCCGAAACAATATTTCAATAAGAAATGTGGGCACTTGCCTTGGACTTTCAACTCTAAGCGGCGTGCAACAAACTGCATTTTCGAAAGTGCATACTCGAGCCATGAATTGGCACTTCACAGTCCTCTTAATATGCATGCGTTAGCGCTCACCTTCACTACCCCCTATTGTGTAGAATAAATTGTAAAGTAAATCAATAATTAATAATAATAAGGTAGAGGCACCCGTACAAATGACGCTCGTACGAAGCTAAAATCCAGAACAACATACGTGGGTGTGAATCATTGTATACCTACTCGTATGAGTTTGTTAAGTTTGACGACCCTGGTAGTAGTAGCGATAGTGTCTTGGACAATGTACCGACGAAGCGCAAATTCAAAGGTTGGACACATTTCAACATAATGCGGCGGAATAAAATGTCTTTCCAGATGCGTACACACAGCTCTAGCCGGTTTTCTACAAATTACAAAATTTATAAAGGGGAATTTTCTGAAACTATGTTACCATATTTAATTGTATACTAAATGCTCGTTATTTTCTTTGTTTTATTTAAAGATAATAATTTTTAAATAACACACAGATATTTTTATATATTTGCTATTTGCTTTAGGCGTTTCAAGAAATTGTTGTTTTCGCATTTATAAAGTTAGGGTCAATTATGAGACATTTGACGTGTTCTTCATTAGCAAGAAATTCACATTGAAAGATAGAAATAACAAGCGAATGACATCTCATGTTTCTTTTACGCGTAATGCTTATTGTGTGGAATGTGCAAAGGAAATTTCTAATGTCGTTATGTAATTAAATGCATGTAAGCTATAATTCGACAGTGCTGAGAAGTACTTGTGTATCACCTTTAAGTCCCTCCATCAACACGTATTATGACCGCACTATGCCGATAGCCGATAGTATCAGTCGATCAAGATAGGCTTGTGAATGAAGCTTAAAAAGGTATGTAGGTGTGATATGTGTGTAGTACAGAGGGCATGCTTGCAATGCAAGTAATTAGTTTATACGAAGGTATAAACTAATTAATGACAAATAAATATTTATCATCTTGGCAGTCCACCATAAAATGTAGCATAATAGGTACCGTAATAACATACAGTTTCTCCTAACTTAGATCACATTAAGGAGGAACTACTAAGTAAATGTATTCTATAAGTAAATAATATATTAGGTTCCTCCTTACTGTTAAGTCAAATTATTAAAATATTGTTCTCGCCTTTTTATAATAATCAGGGCGACGATGTAAAGGCCATCTGTGGCCGGCAGCATCGGTCAATTAAAAAAGAAAATACTAACATCTACATAATAAGTACATACTGCACTTATTGGAACCCATTATCTAATATTGCGAACTTTCATCTCTGCAAAAAAAAATTATTTTCAACTTGAACCTTAATTTCGTATTATAAAATGTTGCCGGGTACACTCTTTTGATATTTATTTAAATTGTCTGTGAATGTCGTTCTGCTTGTTTATTTCAATACTTACGTATTATTAAGATTTCAATAAATCATCCATTTTTTTTGGACTGCACTCATTATCAATTAGTTTGCTAATTCATGTTAAATATTAGAAAACAGACTTGCGAATATCCCATTGCTGTCCTCTACTCTGGTACACCGACCTTTAAAATTTCCGAACGTAATCATAAAATATCCGATCACAGATTGATCTACGTGTGCCAATAAAAAACCCGAGTACCTTATAGAAGCTAATGGATCTAATAACCATTCAATAGCTTCAAGCCGACGCATCTTCAAAGTTCACAATAGTATGACATGTCTGAGGCAACTTGTAATTATTGTAATTACCGACCTTTGCTCGGAGGTCCGGCGCAAGGTGTTATAACAGCTCTTTATATCTTTTATATCTCATTATTAAACAATTATAAGACAAAACAATTTTGATCGGGCATTAATCAAAGTCATTCGATTGATCACGTGGTTGTTCATTAAATGCTGTTAATTTGATAGACTGATGACTGACTACATCACTGTGTAGTCGGTTAAAAAGGAAGTTGATTGTTCGTACCGTGTCATATTCTGTGGTTTGAGTTTCTTGTGTCAATTTAATCAAGGCGTTTGGATACAAAACTACATGCAACTACGTGAGATGTATAAAAATCAATGTCGATGCGGACTTGGTCGTGCTATGATGTGCGAAATGGCACCCAATCTCATAGCCCAATTGCTATTGATCTGTTGCGAACTGTACTGTAGCAAATCATAAGGAAGATATCTTGATACTCTTCTCACTACTCGTTACTAGCCTTTGCCCGTGAGTTCGTCAGAAAGAATTTGTTTCAGTGGCTTGGAAGCGTAACAGATACAGACAGAGTTAGTACCTTTCTATCTTCTATAATATATAAAGCTCGTTAATTTATAATTTTAGAAGAAATTACTTGAGAACCTTTTTGGCGCAAGACGTATGTACTCGTATGTGCGCTGTTGCTACAATTGCTATAGTAATTTCACTATGGCTTAAAACATATTTTAACTAGCTGTGCTCGCGTAATGTTTACCCGTAATGTCATTCAACCCAAAATTTTAATGTAAATCATAGACATGATGATGATACTATGATATACATGAAAATTCTGGGTTGAATGACATTACGTGTAAACACATTTTAATAATTAGTTTTCGATAAAGAATTGATTACTTATTGGTTATTATGAAACACCGCGTATATATACGATTTTTTTTCAAACAGTTGCATTTATTGAGCGGCTTTACCCTGCTTCAAAGCTTAGGCGCAGCTATCAACCTAGTCAGGTAAATATGGTGATTGACATTCAGCGAGTGGTCGGATATAGCGGTGTCCGTCCGGTTTTGCGCCGGGGGATTCGCGAGCACCTTACATGGCGCATTTATGCTTTATTGGGCCAATTAGGCTCGTGCTAGAGAAATAGCGGTGCTTATTAACGTTATTTTTAGTTGACAACCTGGGTAGCGGGCCCTCGATAAGCACGCTGCGATACAGTGGAGCTTAATGAGCCAATATGTTGTTTTTATACAACCAAGCCAACAAGAGTAGCACGCTTAGCGCCAATTTTAGAAGCCAAGTCAAACCAGAACTTGGATATTTTTGCTGCCAATCATATCGTTTCATTTTCCATTTTTAGTAAAATTATTTTCGTTTCCATTGTATCGATCAAACGTAAGGTTCCGGTTTATGTTTGGTTTTGATCATAGTGTAATCTGGCCTTTCTGATGAGCAGTATAAGTGTTACGTGTTACGGTATGTGTGTATTAAGTGGCACTATTGTTCATTGCGGCATTCTCATTTCTCTGCTTCTATTAAGTTTTGGTATCGCACCAAGGGCTCTATTGTCATTCGTTTGGCGTCGAGCGCTCAAACATAACATTATCGGTTTATGTACTCGTATCTTCGATTATAGTGCACTCTGCTCTTTTCGCTGAGCATAAATATGTAATAATGAGCACCCATTTAAGCTGTACATTTAAAACTACGAATACCGCCACTATTACGAGCGAGTACTTTTTTATGCTGAAACAAACAGTATAGCTTGATAAGGAGCTTCCTGTACATAGAACAATATGAACTGGGCTTGAGTAATTTTTAGTCTAAAGGTTACTCTGGCGCTTCATTTACTTTGCTGCATTCTCATTTTGCTGCTTCTTAGAAGTTGTTATCGCACGAGAGGGGGCTTAATTTTTGAATCCTAAATGTCTGACGTCCAGGGCCGGATTTAAAGGTCTGGAGTGGAGGCCCCTTGGCCCCAAATTATTTTCCAAATAAAATGAACAATTGTGTTTAATGTAATCATGTTTGTACAAAGAACTGTAGGTAAAGGTTAAACGCGAAGAAAAAAATGAAAGGAAAAGTTGTTTACTAGTGTTTACTAGTCTGAATTTGATTTTTTTTTTCCGAAGTCTCTATTGTGGGGGCCCCTCTTTTGTGGAGGCCCCAGGGCTGTAGCCCCGGTTGCCCTCCCCTAAATCCGGCGATGCTGACGTCGACCACTCATCGAGCGTCGTCTGCGCTTAATTTGCACAGACTATCGTTTCGTTGTCGATGAAAATAAAAATAAAAATAATTTTTTCGTAATATTCGCATTTGCATAGTACGAACAAATCGGAAGTTAGACGAACGATTCATAAATAGAAGCCCTGATCGTTACCATTTGAGAGTTTTTTTTATTTATTTGTTTTTTTCTTACAGCCAATGTTACATAGAACTTAATCTAAACAGCCTTAGTTAATGAATTTAATACTATTAATGAGTTAAAAGAACAATTAAAGATTTGATACATTATTTGAAGTTGATAAGTAAATACGTATAACAGCTGTAAGTGAATTTTATTATTCTCTGTTTCTCTACTGTGGTCTTAACATAATCGCTTAGAGCAAGATGACAACAATATCCAAAAGAGACACCGCTATTCAACGTATAGTGCTATCGCTGCAGTTCTCGGAAATGTAATTTCAAATTCAAACGATTCAACAAAACCTGCACTTATAGAGATAAAATTGATATAATACCCATGTGATACCCATATGTATAACCAATTTTTTTAATTGTAGTAAATTTGAAATCATTTGCATTTAAAGTCGTAACGACTTTGTCATTGAATCTGTTATTAAGATGATTGTCACAGTTCGTATCCAAATAACTTGTTTCCGTCAGCCTGAACACGTTTACCTTATATAAAACAATTAAAACTTAAATATCCTAAATATTTCTTTAGGACACGGCTTATTTCGTATAGATAATTGAGTAATTTACTATGATTCTAAAATGTTATAACAAATGTAAATTTAACCATTTGAACACAAACTAAGCATAATTAGTATGCAATTATGGAATGGAGTTAATTTAAACTTGCGTAGTTCATACTAGAAGGCTGGCGCATCAAAATATCACGTTTTCCTTATGGACCAACTATGTATGCATAACTAGTTGTGACATTAGGAATATTTTCCAAAAATCGTTTCCAAAGGCACGACTAAATAATTGTCAATAAATATTAGTTACCAGATACACAACTATGTACAGTCGACACTACATCAAGCTTTACATTTGCACTACGAAAACCAAACTATCACCACAGAATATATAATAGTACTCCATACTATTACCTAGAATGCTAGCGCGGGTCACATGTGCTACCCGCCCACTATAGGTTTAGAAAATTTGGTTACGAATGTGGCCGAAGGGGATATTAATTCTACCACTCTTATTTGATTATGAGAGGCCCCCTCACGAACACGATATGAGAAAGCGGTTTATCGCGATGAACTGTCAAAATACAATACGTTTTTATTGTATTTTAACAGTTCACCGCGATAAACCGCTTTATCATATCGTGTTTTGGTGGTCATGCTACAGGGGTTGAAAGCAAGCTTTACTCGGGCTCCTTAAGGCGCATATAGTGCTCCTAATGACCTTGCATCGAGCGTCCCGCACTGATTACATAGGAGTGAGTGAGTGAGAGCGAGGGGAATATTTAAGCAAACCTTTACGCGTAAGATGAATTATTTCAATAAAAAATTAATAAAGGCGAATAAGAAAAATCTAAAAAGACCATCCCCTAGAATATTGTTCACTTTATTTATTGAAATCGAAAGTATATGATTTAACCTAATATTTACGAAGCGATTAGGTTTACAGTTTTAAAATCGAGGCATGTTTGGGTCACATTTTAACCAAGTTTTAATTAATCTATCAAAAAATTAAGAAGACCATCCTCTAAAGCAGGTTTTCTTAAAGTGGAGTCCACGGACCCCTTAGGGGTCCGTAGTATGTGTATCAGTGGTCCGCAGTAGGTCAGTCTGTAAACATTGTGTAGTAAACTCGACGTAAACATGACATGCGTCTTGCCTTGTCGAAGACAATCCCACAATTTAACGTTCTCATTGAGGCCAAACACCCTTCTCATTAGCTTAGTAGAAAGTGTAATGCAAGGATCAATAAAAGTATTTTTTATCAATATAAATGAGGTGTTCTTCATTTCCAAAAATATTGTTAAACAGGGTCCGTGGAATTGTTTAAATTGTGAAAGGGGTCCGTGACTGCAAAAAGTTTAAGAAACCCTGCTCTAAAGAATGCGTTGAATAAAAACATATCTTTTTTAAAGATTTTTTTATTCGATATTTATGAAGAGAATCGGTTTTTTCTGTAGTGATTTTTTATGATTGACGTTACTATGCGCCTTAACAATCGAATAGAAAGAAACAAAAGAATCTATCTCACCTTAACAAAAGAATCTATGTCACCTTTAATTGTTATTATGGCGGCAAACTTAGTTAGATGGTGGTAGCTAGCCAGGCGAACAAACTTCCGCCCCCACAGGGAATGGGGAATTTTCTATGTATATTGATGATTTGAATCAAATCTTAGTTATGACTTAAATCAGCATCAATAAAAATCTATGGTATTATCGATCCAATTAAAACGTCCCTCTGCCGGTTCAATAATGGACACCCTAGGTCTGCCGAATTCCACGGCGGCCACTGTGCTACCCACGATTATATTAAATTCCCTTGCATCATAAAACAGGGGGATTGCTGTTAATGCCGACTTTAAAAATTCAAATTAGCAGTTTTAGGCTGGCAATATTTTGTATTTACTTATTATTAGCGGCTAGTTAGAGTAACTTTGCGGGCAGAACGAGAATGTGTTCGGATCCTGCGCAAAGTGCAATCAAAATCAAAATCATTAAGTATTTCAATATTTTTTTATTTTACATTAGGTATTTAATTTATATTCTTAATTACGTCATATTTAAGTCTAATCAATACTAATATTGTGAGAACACATGAATATGCACGCCATGGCGGCGTATTAAGACAGCATTTAGCTTTAAGCAAACTTTATAATGTCTTGTTGGTCATTTTATAAATAAATTAATATGACATGATATCTAAAATATTATCTTTATACAATTGTGAATTGTGACTCAATAGGCTCTTTTGAATGATTCATATTTTCTGCTAATCACTCATTCAGGACATCTTTTAGCTGATAGGAATGAAAAAAGTTGGCACATTCGTACATACATAAAAATACCCAAAGGTTCAAATTTTACTTATAGATAAACCTTCTTCGTTGTTGATAATGATACGCATGACAAACCCAGTAAGTGAAGATTAATTTACTTCATATCATAATGCACCATTCAAGTTATAAACACGTTTTTATTAAAATAATTTGGAATGAATAAAATTTACTTACAAAAACTATACACTTTCGCCGTTATTGTCACAACCAGCGGTTGCTTCAACACAATTTTTATATTAAAAATTACACTTATTTCGTCATTGTAATTAACTGCTTCCGTCACAGTTGATTGGGGCCTAATAGAATTTCTCGAGGATTAAATTATATTCTTTTAATGCTTAACAATATATTCAATGTATATTTGAGTATCGTTCGGTGAAATAGATCATCTTAGTTCCACAAGAACTACTATTATGATGATATACCAAAAGTCATTGTTTATGAAATACATATAAAAATATTTTAATAATTTACATTAACACAGATGCAGTTTTTTCAATTCTGTTTCTTTATCAACCTTTATGAAAAGAAGGATATAACATTTTTATGCTTTTGTATTTATACTAAAATTCGAGATTAATATCACACTCTAGCTAGGTTAAATAACTAAGGATATCAAAATTTAAACGCTCAGTATTTAATTTATCTTCGTTACATTTACTATTGCAAAATTGCACTCAGCACAGCTAAGGATCATTTTGAGCTCCATTAAAGCGAACCATAAAAACTTTTTGGCACCAAACTCTCAGTTAACTTTAACTAACTGATACTCGAGCAATTCGGCGTAAAGGCTGCCCAAGAGGCATTCACCAGCCTTTTACTCAATAATGAAGCCGTGCCTGAATAAAAACAGCTGGATTCGCAACTAACAATTTTGGAGTTGGCATCTGCAGACGGGAGTAGCAATTTGTTCCTCTGTCACCTCCATCAATGTCTGCTTGCGTGATTCACTCGCGCATTTAGATGAAAATTACAGATAGAACTTCAGCATTGCCAACAGAAATACATTGCTTGAAATACTATGACAGCGGAACCTCTTTTACTCGAAATCCTCTCTTAGAATTCTATAATATATTTTTATATATTTATAATATATTTTATATTTTTACGGCCTTACTAATAAAAACTTATACCGAGGATAATCCTCGGAATAATTTATTCTGTGTTTTGTCTTGTTTTAGCACATGTCAGATGTAATATGTCAAAATAAGACAAAACACGGAATAACTATTCCGAGGTTATTCCTGGGAATAAGTTTTTTATTTGTAAGGCCGTTAATGTATTATATAATAATAGTAAATTATTTCCTTTTGCTAAAGTTCTACAAAAAACCTTATAATTCGAAATATTTAGACGCTATAACTCAAACTGAATATAATTTCCCTTAGATTCAAATTTAATTCAAATAACTCTGTAACTCGAACTACAAACCCAGCGAACTCTTTACATATCTCGATGAAGCAATATACATAATATAAACTTTGCGGGTTTGCGGCCTCTGTAAATCGAAATGCTGTCCGTAAGACTCTTTATCTCGAAGTAATGAATGAATCGTTCAAACGTTTTGTCATCGTCAATAACCAATTCCAGGAAATCACTACGAATAGGTTTAAATACCTACAAGTATTGTTTACAAATTAAAATTGAAGTCATCGACAAATTAGGTTAGGTTAGGATCTCGTGCTTTTTTACCCAGAGATGGTGCATCGAAATTTTCCTTGCTAACATTATTATATTAGTACATTATAATACGATGTCGGGTAATGCGTACGAGGCGATATTGTGCGCGAGCCGCAGGCGAGCGCGACTTCTTGTCGCGCTCAGAGTACGTAATGACCAATGCGCGCGTGTATCATATGACGTTTTTCAACACACTTGTGAGGAAATCAAAAGATCTTGTGGTATTAATATTTTTCTGAAAATGACTGCGCTTTTTTATCAATCTTCCACTGCATGAAAGTATCGTATGCCGCCAAGTATTTATCCTTTGACTTTGGCGGCAACAAACTATTACTCGCGCTTTGCGCCTCCATAATTATTTCCGGCGGAGTTAATAATATGGATTCTTCTTCACTTGGACTCGACATATTTGTAGATAATCAATTATCGATTACAACAAAAAGACAAAAAATTTCAATAGCGGGAAAATGCCGGGCGCCTTTTTTTTTGCGCGCTGCCCGGGCATGGCTAAACTCTTTATACAGCCAACAAAAAAAGGCCAAACAGCCAAAATTCAAAACTAAATAAAACGAATATTTTAGTTTTTAAAAAACAAGTTTGTGTGAATTTTTAATAATTTATTTTAGTTATAGTTATTAATTATTGTTTTTAAATGCTTGTGTTTAAATGTCGTTGTTAATATTTAAGTAACCGGTAGTAGGTTGTTGATTTGTTTCCAATTGGCAGCCGCATAAAGTCGTGTTAAAAAAAAGTATTAAGCGACCAATTTAAGAATGCGTACTGGACATACATTTAATTTGCAATCTTGAACAAATTAGAATTTGTCGTGTTAAGATTACCGCAAAGTGAAAAGCACTCGTGTTTAATATACTGAATAACGGGTCTAAATGCAAGGTAATAAGACCCACTTTACGAGCAAGTGTGTTGAAAAATATATTATCTCTTGAAAATTTAGAATATTTATAAAAAAAAGTTAATGCTACAGAAGTACTTAGTAGGTAACATACTCGTATAATATTCCATCCTTTTAAGTGCATTTCTTAAAGCATTTCTGCATTTTTTTACTGAATACGATGCGTTGTTGCTACGTGTGAACGAAACGAGACTGAAGGAAAACTGCTCACTCGTCGCACTGAGTAAGTTTTGACTCCGACATTTATTACACGAGATTGTGTATCTAAACAAATTAAGCTTAAGCTTTCCGCTCGCAGCTTCGCCTGCGTTATTTTTGTTTTCCCGTGGGAATTAATTTTTCCAATCGATCTAGTAGTTTCGGAGCCTATTCAATGCAAACAAACAATCAAATGTTTCCTATTTGAAATATTAACAGGGGTCTTACCATAATTTCTTAGAGCAGCTTATATCTTATTTCTTGCAGCGTATAACGCTATCTCGCTCTTACAGCAGTTTTGCACAGAACACATGAAATCACTTACATAAGCACTGAACAAAATGCCGATGTGCGTGACAGCATTAACCGTACGTTTGGATATGGAGATACAGAACCATTGAAAACTGAACAACATAGTAAGTAGGTATATTTCAACGAGCCAGCGCCGTCACACTATTGAAACGCATTAAGCCGTATAATGTTAAGCAATGACTTTTGACTTCGTGAAGTTTGTCGTATGTAGCTCACATACACTCACATAGGTACTGAATACGTGACAGTATCGTGACAGTATTACTAGTTTGGATTGGGAGTTACAGGAGCATTGCGAAA
The DNA here is from genome assembly GCA_963935595.1 of Schoenobius gigantellus. NCBI lineage: Eukaryota > Metazoa > Arthropoda > Insecta > Lepidoptera > Crambidae > Schoenobius > Schoenobius gigantellus. The sequence goes on from OZ012549.1 coordinate 6,693,940, forward strand.
CGAACAACATAGCATGTACATTTTGACATTTGACGAAATTATTTCAACTAAGCCGCAAAACCAAAAGTTGGTGTTTCTCGTATCGTCGGCGAGCTGTGAAAACCTCGCATGTGCATTACTCCAAATTTTACAGGAGATGAAAAAACGGTATGGTGAAAATTTTAGTGGGAAGCCAAGTAAAACATTCGCGGCCTTATTAATAAAAATTTTACTACTTGGATCATCCTCGGATTATTTACTCCGTGTTTTTCTTATTTTGAAATATGACAGCCAACATGTGCGGAAACAAGACAAAACACGAAGTAGCTAATTCGAGGTGATCCAAAGAGTAAATTTTTAATTAATAAAGCCGTTGGTGGATTTTCATTTTTACCGAATCCGAGTTTCGTTTTACGTAGAGACATGTATTACGAGGTTTTCTCACGAAAAACAACTAAAAGAGGTATTCACTACATATGCGACTTGCTAGCTTTTAACAGCCAGCCGACGGTATAATTATGGTTTTATGCGTCAAAAGGATTTCAACGAGCCGTGCCGTCACTCGTGCAATGTTAAGCAATGACTTTTGACACCGTGAAGTTTGTCATATTGTAACTAAAAATATTTATCCTTAGTAACCAAATCCACAGATAGAATATTAAAACCAGCCGTAGCAGCACTCAGGAGCCCTACCCTAGCCCAACAACCTGTGAAGAAAAATTGCCTACCCTCACGAGGAATCGAAACCCGGACTGGATGATTTAGTATTCATATCACGCCTTATACATATTTCATTTATTCATTCCTAATAAACAACAAGTGTATACTAATAAGACGAACTGAATCTCTGCCAGTGAACTTTTGGGTAATTTAGAGGGGCGTAACTTAAAAATGAAGTAAGTGAATAAAAATTGCATACATAGCGAATCTTACACGCTCACTTCTTTAATTCTCAACAGTCTTTAAGTTCGTTCAGACTTTAAGCCTGAAGTACCATGGGGAAAGTGTTTTTAAAACTCAATGTAGCGGAGTTTGCCACCAGAGAGCTTCCGTGCAGCGCGAGTATTTTAAATGCAAAGCAAGGACCGTGTAGAGAGCTAAAAAACTAGTCTGGCTCGAGAGACATTTAATAAACTGGTGCCGTATAAAGGCTTTGTGGAAACGCGTCGCTTTTGTTTTCGAGGGTGAAATTAAATTTACTTTTTTTACACCACTGAGGTGGCAAACAAGGGTACGGCCCATCAGCCCCCTTATTTAGAACTGACAACAATTGAAACACGGCATCTCTATAGCTGTCACTTTTTATTACGGCACATCAAAGCGAGACAGGACGTGACTTTCCGAATCGAATCCGCGATCCGACATTTGTGAATAGGGGGGCTGATGGTAAGGTATAACCTCGCTCGCGAACTAGTAGACGGCCACGACCACGACCAGTCGTGAACTCTTGACGGCCCATGGTTTGTGGCCGATTGTCGCTGCGACCAAGTTCATATGGCTCTTTAATTAACTTGGTCGCATGCGGCCACTGAGGGGTGATTCTCACGAATTCGCAAAATCGAACTTTTTTTCGAGCAGTAGTCACAACTCAACCCATTTCATAAAATCTTTCGTAGTCGTTCGTAGTGCTGCATTCGCGCGACGTAAAGTTGTTAGGAGTTAGTTGTGGGAAAATATTAAACTACATGTACCTAGTCCTTTACTCACACTCACTCACTACAACAACATCAACTTGTTGAAAGCCATAGACGAATGACAATATGACTGATCTGGCAAATTCAGTGTACTCATCAAATTTCAATAGGTGCCTCGTTAGACATAGCTGATCGATGTAACACCACGGTAATAGTATATACCTACACTATTACCGTGGTAATACTAACCATATTATTCTGTTACGGCGCAAAAGTGATGACAGAAAAAACAACCTTATTAGGTATTTTATTAAAAAGATAACAGGGCGGTGAGATGACATGCATAATTTTCATTCTGTTTGTTTCAGTCTGTTATGTTTATATTAATGCGAGTTTTAAGCGTTTATGTGTCCTAGGCTCGTATTAATAATTGCATCTCAAGTATGAGATCGATCTTGAGATACTGTTTTTGACAGATGTTCCATACATTAAACGTCAAAACTGCAGCTCAAGATCGCTCTCAACTTTGAGACGCGTTTATTAATACGAGCCTTAATGAAGGAAGCGCTTAAGGCAGCTGCACACTTGAGCTAATTAATAAAAACATAATCGGCGCTTGATAGAGATCTGTCATCGTGACTCATGACGGAAGCAGTGACGGTCAAGGCCGCGCGATGGCGGCGACGCGCGACGAGCCCATTGTTTTACGATAACTATTGTGGTTTTTGCAACATTTTTCCATTTGCGGACAGCCGGCGAAACCGGCCGTTTAGAAACACGTTGCGTGAATGGTCATCGTAATTTCCTTCAATGCTTTTTGTTACGTAATGAGTGACACTTAAAATTCAGTTAGAGAAAATTGGGTATGGTAAAAACCAGTAAAAACGTGTCGTTCTTAGAGGCTCGTGATTTGCAGAAGGACGCTGCGGATGTAATTTTATGCATGTTGGAGCTAGTATGTAGGTATAATCCAATTAAATTGTTTTTTCAAACTGTTATTACGTTTTGATTTAATGTAGTTAGTTATATTTCTTAATATTTCACACATACACTGCGAAGTAATAGACTTAACTGTATTCAACTGAAATTTCATGTATTAGCCATAAATTTATGTTATTATTTTGTTTAAGAAAATCTTGGATAATTAATATCACATTTGTCATGATGTAGATATTTTTATGTCATAAAATTTTCAGCTACATTGCAATTTTTTCAGTACAACAGTAATTTCTTTTAAACCATAGTTCAACTTTAAAATAGGTACTGCTCTTATCTATAGTGATGCATTTTGTTAGCCATAAACAAATGTCACGCTCCTAATTTTATGACAGAAATATCAAAGAACTCTTACGCGGAAAAATTAAGTCGAAACGTAGCAGAACAATGGAAATAAAATACAAAATGACGCCAAAGCACGTAGAAGGCATAAAGATAAGGTGAGTCTAAGGATACCGACAAACAGTCGTTCAGTAATCAGCTACGAAAATCTCTTGTAACAAGAACAAAAATTAAAGTAACTACCCCACAGCTATCAAGCATGCAATCGTCGAAATGCAGTAGTGCTGCGGTAGAGATGATAATATTAGAATGTATTAGAAGCTCTTTAAGTATGTGGTTGTCTGTTTAATGAGTACATCGCTCCTAACATTATTAATGCGAAAGTAAAGCTGTCTGTCTGTTACACATTGACGCATAAGTCGCTGAACTAATTTTAATTTTTAGTCTAGAAGTAGTTAAAGCTCCGAGGAAGGATATATGCTACGTTTTATCCCGAATCTTAATAGTCATAAAAAATTCGGGAGAAAACGTATCACATCGCGCTTCCCCTAGAGAACTCTCGTTAGGGAACAGCTAATAAATAATAAATTAATCAATAATTGGATATATTTTTGAAATGAATAACTATTACTGATACTATGCCATATGCAGATCTCAAAGCCGAACCTATCAAAATGTTCATGATTTCAGATTTGCTAAAAACAGCTCACCTCAATACCTAGGTCGCCACATATCTAGAGACATTGCACTTTACGCAGCGGAATCACGTCACGTCACTGAAGCAAAATTTAGCAGAAAATTCGCAAAGTCATATCTGGGTGATGGTTGAACATCTCCTAAAAACCGCGCTAGTTTACTGACATCGCATTACATTATAACGTAATATAATTTCAAACTTCCGCTAATGAATGATTTCATTAAAAATCAGACTTGTATGCAGCTGGAATTTTCGACATAAAGTAGACTAGACGCCATGTGAAGACAGAAAGCAAACAATGACGGAATAATTCACTTTTCTCGTGTTGATTTTGTTTACCCTCGAGTGTGTGGATGCCACGGGAGCATAGGCCTTATCGGCAGTAATACTCGTACAAACGCCTGCAAATACGTCCGGGTCCTATTTTTGTATCGTTCGTCTGACATCGAGCGCATGTCGTCCGTCGTCGGTGCTCGATTTCCATTGATTTTCATTTCTTTTGCGATGAAACTCAATGGAATATTACAAAAATCAATATTAAAACGAAGTTCCTTATTGGACGTTGTGGAGACGCGCTAGCCGGCAAAAACTGTACGTTACAAGAAAGCATTAAAAAAAGCGTTACAGAGTAATAATTATTAAATAACTCGAAAACAACGTATCGGAGATCGAGACACGATGCGTATGACTTTTAGAGAATTTTTCTAGAGAATCGATTGAGAATTTTAGATAAAAGCCAAATTGATCCTAAAAAAGGATAAAAATGTATTATTTTAATATAATATGATAATTTTAATAAAATGTTTGTCGAATAGCATAAAGGCTTTTTTATTTGATCTGCGTCAAAAGTAGGACGAAAATCAGTAGAAATCGTAAGCAGATAACGCTCGACTAGCACTCTAACGCCTGACGAATGATTCAGAATAGAGCCCCCGGCCGGTGCAAGGCCGCCCCGCAGTGCGGGCGTGCAGACAGCACTATCGATCGCGTCCCGCCCGGCGCAGCGGCAGCGCGGGGAAGTGTGGAGGCGCCTTTATAGCCCCAGACCGCAGACACTTTATGGCCTTTAATATTTCGCGAACATTAACGCTAAGGTCCAAATTGAGAAAATTAAAATGTGTTTTTAATGGATTCTTCTTATTGTTTACAAATATAAAGGATTACAGCTGTTATACGTTTTGTGTTAGTGCAACTATTTTAAAACTACACGTGTTCTGCGTTGTCGACGTCTTACTGTGACTACTATTCAATGCGAACTAAAAAAAAAGAAATTACAATAAAATGAAATCCTTCTCGCAGTCAGGTTGGCTGGTTGAGATATCTTTTAGAGATAAGTCCATCCACCTTTGCGTCTATTTTATTGTCTAGTCTTTCCTTATGTGTTTTTTTTTCAATAAGGTATTATGAATATTAAAGTATTGGTATATATGAATACTTAAATAATATAAATTTGGCAATTAAATCATTGCTATGCCGCACAATCAAAAAATAGAACTCTGCCAGCACACGTCCTTCGTACAGTGCCGGGTACTTCAAAATAGAGTGAAGAAGCGGTGTCTATTCTCTCTCCTGCATAGCCATCTCTGCATTTGGACTAGATTTCCACTTCCTATTAGGTGGAATGGAGACATTTCCAAGGTTCACAAAAAATGCAGGGTACCGTTAACATAATTTCTGGTATCAAAAAGATATTTATAAAGATCTGTTTAACTGAAACAGATAAGTTTCTCCGTAAGCCCGTAATCAAAGTTAGTGATCTCGCACCAAGCCTTGGTGACGTTTGCACGCAGAAATGAATAGCGGCGGCCGTTTTGATACTCAAATATTTGATAAGTAGGAAAGTACTTCTGGGACGAATAATGTCTCTACGTGAATTGGAAAAGTAGTCGTCCACAATGTCGTATATTACTCAGAGACATTCATTCGAAAGATAGTGATTAGTGTGGTTGGTACGGGCTGCATTTGACACTTACAGCCGGTTGCACCAAGTTTTACGTCATACGATTTCGCAAAAAGTAACAACTTAATATAAAAATGGGTCGTTTCACTATTAAATATATGATTCACGCCGTACATTTAACCTTTTTAAACGTAAAGGATGAAATAAAACTATAATTGAAACTAGATTATGGTGTAATTCTTCAATCAATAGACTTAAGAGCATAGCTCTAGTCGGTGTAATTCTTACGTATGTTATATTTATTGTTGCTTTTACGAAATCGTATAACGTAAATTTGGTGCAACCGGTCGTTATTGTTTAGCAAAATCACAATCATATCGTGTTGATTGATAGGAGTCATGAAATATTTTTTTTTGTTATTATTAGTATATATTTTATTTATTTCACAATAATACACAATTATTACACAATAGATTATGAAAAAACACTGAGAAATCACAAAGGTTTAAAGTAGTGCTATTATCAACCAGCTTATTACTATTTTAATTTATTGACATGACATTTAAACATTGTGATATTAAAATTATTTAGACGTTGCGTACCTATAGGTATTGTTAAACTTTGTAGATTTTAAATTGGCATACATAAGCTCACTAATTCTAAGTTAAAAAAGTTTCAAGTTAAAGAATTAACCAACAAGTTAAAAATGTATACAATATAATTCAGTCATTTTATGATACAATTTTTATAAGTTATCTAAATAATAATTAACTTAGCGTCTGAGATTTTTTTGATATGGAAAAGAGCTACTCTAAATATGTAGAAGAGTTTTGGATTTGGTATTCGGCGCTTGCTGATCTTTAAGTTAAAGGACGCTGATGGAACAGCACGACTACGGACTTGTGAAGTATCAAAAACGTTCGAACTAACCTCGGTTTTCTATACTGAGCTTATCATAAGCGCTTCAAAGAAAATTGTCATCGAACTATGTCTGAAAGATCGGTTACGACCATTCGGAGTATATCCCCAGATCGCTGTATAAAATTGCGGAGGGCTAACGTCTCCAGACGTTCGTAGGCGGGTCTGCGGCATGAATAATGAGCACCTGCTTCACAGATTGCCTCCGTCCAGACGTCTCTCGGGACATTAACAAAGACCCCCAATATCCCTCTAAAAAGTATCGTTTTGATTAGGATTTGCTTTTGAAATGTATAAAATAACGCTGTTTTGGTAATTCCTGAATACTTTGCGAATAATGCTTATGAAACTTGTCCGTATAAAATTTGAGTATACGTTAATGATATTTTTATATTGTTTATTTTGGTTGATATTTATTGTAATTTACTCTTTGTTGTACCTTGTTGAATTTTAACGCTTTCAGAATTTTAGATTGTGATGATAACAGATAACTTCTTGGTTTTCAAGCAACTTTTCTTCTTTTCATTTTTATGGTGTTTTTTTTTACAATATAAATGTTTGCACACTATCAAAACTTAACAATCAAAAGAAAATAAAACTAAAACTATTGAAATAATTTTAATTAATCTTTCACTATTAAAATGTTACATTGTATCCTGACTCTCGTGGGAATACGCGTCTTCCACAAAAATACTTCAAATAAATAACATTTAATATGAGTGAGTAGATTTAAGTTTAGCTTAACAGCCAGAATTGTTGGAACAGCCATTGCGAGGAAACTTGGTCCCGAAGATCAATACCTGATATTGGCGGGTTTCAAAGTATTTTATCGAAACCCACGCCCGAAGCAGCATTCTTGATGTAGGTACAGTTCCGCGATGCAGTTTGAAACTTAGATTAGATGTTATACCTGGTTTATAAAAAAATACTTGTAAGTATAGTTACGATGAGATTGAAATGTTATCTACACTATCTTAACTATGTATACTATTATTATAAAGAGGAAAGATTTGTATGTATGTATGTAACGAAAAAACTCAAAAACTCCTGGACCGATATCAAAAATTCTTTCACGATTAAAATGCTACATTATCCCTGATTAACATAGGCCACAAAATTATTTTTCCTACGGGAAAATATAAAGTTCCCACGGGAAAACAAAAACAACGCGGGCGAAGCTGCGTAAAGTAAAGCTAGTGTTTAAATAAAAGCCTTTGAAGAATAAAGATAAAAAAACTTCAGCTTAACGTATGTACAACTCGCGACAATAAGCTTCGTCATACGACTTCAGTTTCGAGTTATAAATTTCTCGTAGCCTGTTATAAATAGACGTGCGACCTGTGGGATCCCCTGCGGAGAGCGATCGCTCTGAGGGTGGCCATTGTCAAGGTCGGACTCCGACGGATGTAATCTGTACTGCCTAAGTAATAACTGGTACAATAATAAAAAATACGGAGTAGTTTTGATTTGATGTTGGAAATCGCACTGAAATCTTAGAAAAGAATAGTAGTTAATATGTAGTATTTCAATGTTTTATAATGATGCCGCGGGTGGAGGGGTCATTTTTACATTTAATTAAATTTATTTATATGAAACTTCTTGGGTAAGTTATATTTTTTATAGCTTTTTTTTAGTACAGAAATTGAAAATATTTTCCTGTATCTTAGATACGGATCTCTCTATAAAGAGCTTATTACACTATTCAATTTGTAGAGATCCTAATTAGGAAACAGAAAGGTGTAATCGCAGTTATAACGTTGACGATGTTATTTCCCTTTAAATTACTGATAAAATACACTCAAAAGGAAATTTAATTGAAATTCTAAACTATACTCCAAAACATGCATCCTAGCATGTTTTGGAGTATAGTTTAGAACAAAACTATTTATATTCATCTGTTTGTGCTTTTGTAACTATATTCTGTTGTGTCTTACAAAAAAATAATAATAATAGATTGGATACGATTTAAGAAGCAAGGAGGGTCCCAATCACTCTACTTCCTAAATTGACAACAATTTAGGACAGTGTAATCACGGCGCCACGATTTAGAAACAGTGTTGCCAATTTTCATCGCTTTTTACAATGTAGCTAGGTTTAAAATGACGTGTTTAGCTCCATAGCTCTTTTTGGGCCTTATTTTTAAACGTATACTATTTATGCGTATACTATTATTTATACATAAAAACTTGAATACATAAAAACTAATGTTTATTGTTTATTTTAAAAAAACGTCGCCCCACACTAGGATTTTCTCCTGTGTCGTGGGTGCAGTTACAAACATAGAATATCACATGCACATACGCCCAGACCGGAACAAATTTCTGTAGGCCATACAAAACATTTGTCCCGTACGGGAATCGAACCCGCGACCCGTTGCGCAGTAGGTGATCACTCGACCTCTGCGCTAAACGTGTCGTCAAAAATGTGTAAACACACATTTAGTTTGTATTGTTAGAAAGTTTTTATTTAAAAAAAACATCAATTCGAAAAAAAATATAGGGTCAGATTCAAATAACTTATCTTGGGTGTGACATTCCGGAACGACAGACTAGTATTTCATTAGATGAGGTTCGTATGTTTATGTTTTTGACTTTTGATGCCCACTAAAAAACTAGCCACCAGAAACACCAAACCACCAAAACTAGTGAAAAATCCACTAACGTAGCAACACTGCGTCCAATTTAGGATTCAATTTAGTCTAGTTTGATCACTCGCTTCCAACTTTCTAATTAGAGTGTTCCTATTTAGGATCTCTACAAATTAAATAGTGTAATAAGCTCTTAAGTCTATGATGTTTATACACGTTTTGTGATAGATTAAAATATACATACAATAGACTAGCACCGTGAGCGACATACATATATTTAAGACATATATAGAAAGATACAATGACTATACAATAATTAACTACCAATAGAACATGGCAGTAGTAGTATAAAGTTAGCAGTTAATTGATGTGCTCGAATATTTCAATTATAACTGTAAGATACTTTAGTACAATACCGAACATAACCGTATCAAATATGAAGCGTATGAATTTTAGAAGATAAAAGCATGTTTGAAAGATCAAAAACGAGTTCATCTTCTAAAATTTGATTAAAAAAATTGTATAAAGTCAACAAAGTTGATAATCCCCCCAACTGAGGTTCCCGAATCGTAACTAACTAAACCGTTGCGATCGGCCGATCGCAATCGTCTCACGATGGTTCGGTGGCGTGAATGATCTTGAGAAATTTAAATACCACTGAGTTTGGTTTACTCACATTTCGCACAAATCGCACACTACGGGTCCAATTTGGGGCCATCTTGAACCAATTCTAATGAGATTGTGATTTTTCGTACGAGTAATTAATAATATAGTACGTAAAATAAATTTGTGGCCTATGTTAATCAGGGATAATGTAGCATTTTAATCGTGAAAGAATTATTGAAATCGGTCCAGTAGTTTTTGAGTTTTTTCGTTACATACATACATACAAATCTTTCCTCTTTATAATAATAGTATACATAATTAAGATAGTGTAGATAACATGTCAATCTCATTGGAGTTGGTTCAAGATTGAGCCTACTAGCCCCTACTGTTTCATCATTTCACATATTCAACAAAAGTTAATTAAAATAAACATGCCAAATATATTAACCTAACATTGGCGAATGCGTACAGGAATATTCGTCACATCACTAGTAGGTAAGTATATAACAGCATGTGTCTTTTTGAATATGCTTTAGACAATAAGCTTGGAATTCGTTAACAGACTATTTTCTTCTCGTTAACTAACCGGAACCAATTCTCACGTACCACTAGCTAGACTGTCGTTGGTAACAATAAGTGGAATATACGTTTTGTTGGCTCCGTAAAGCACAGAGTTGACTGCGTCCAGACACTTCCAGCAAAGCGACCGACGACGACGACCGTAAACTTCACATTGTAGAAGCGGAGAACTGGCGAGTGCTATTACATTGTATTCAGTTTTAATTTACGACTCAGTTAGCATCTCTAGCTCCGTTCCGTATGTCCTGTTTTGCCCCTGTGACGGGGTGAGAAAAATATCTCGATTTAACAAGTAAGTGTCATTGGCTTGTTAGTGCGAACACTGAAATAAGTAATTTTTTTTTACCAAGAATTCAAACCATAGAATACTAAGCAATCGACATTCGGGAAGCGATAAAAGTATGTACCTACAGGTTGAATTTTTTAAATGTCCCTGGATGGCCAAATCCGAAACTATTACAGACTAGTGGCCCTGGCAGACTATCCTGCCCGAATAGAGCGGGGTCCACCGGAGTCCACCTAAGGGGTCTAATCTATACTTTTACTAATATTATAAAGCTGAAAAGTTTGTTTGATTGTTTGTTTGTTTGTTTGGTTGAATGCGCTAATCTCAGGAACTACTGATTCAAATTGAAAAATTCTTTTTGTGTTGGACAGTCCACTTATCGAGGAAGGCTATAGACTATATAAGTACATAGCATCACGCTATGACTAAAAGGAGCATCAAAATGAATGAGAATGAGAAATGTTGCAAAAACGGGAAAAAATATATGGTGAGACGTAGTTCGCGGGCACAGCTAGTTCTACGTATAAAACTTCGCTGGACTTAATCAAACAAAATTTTGTTGAAATCAGTCTTGTCGTTTTTCAGTTTTTGCGAGACTAACACACAGCGATTCATTTTTATATATAAAGAGAAGAAGAAGACAGCGAAAAATATTCAAAGAGATCTCGGACCCGATTTTGATAAAAAGTACTTTACTGTATGTGTTTTTTTTTAATCTAGCGAGTTCGATTCTCGGTTAGGAAAATGATTTATTCAAAAATCAAAAATCATCAGCCTACGCCAGTCCACTGCTGGATATAGGAAAACTGTGACATAGGCCTCTTTCAAGGCGCGCTACTTGCCAGTGACTGCCTAACGTTTCTACGCAGATCGTCGCAGTTAGCACCATCTAGCAACCCAACACTACGTTTGCCCAAAAAAGGAATCCACTCGAGGACACCCCAGGAGGAGGTTTACCCCGTCGATTTCAGATCTTCGACACATGTGATCAGCCCCCTGCCACTTTAGCTTGCATATTCTTTCAACTATATCAATAGCTGAATGCGCCTGTCGATTTCCACCTCAAGGTTGTTTTTGCCTAGATGTTATATTTGACCAAGGTATGTAAGGTATTTTTAACAAGCTCAAGAATGGTATTGTTGACTTTGATTTAGTGTTGCCCAAAATCGGTCTTGGTCTTGCAGTCTTGCGAGACTCTTACTGCAAGACCGAGATCAAGATCGGCCTAATTGGGATGATGACTGAATTTAAATTTTCACGTCTCGTCATAAAGTATTAAAATACCGTAGCAAAAGATGCAATCCTGTGAAATTAAAATCGGCTTAGAAATACATTAGATACAAGCATTTTAAGTTGTTAATTTGGAAGTGATTAGACAGAGAGATCCGACATCAAGCGTGACGTCATTGTTGAGTACGGCCATATAAACTCCTTGTAAATTGCCGTTTTGCTAGAAAGAAATGGAGAAAATCTTTAATACCTTATATCTTGGTTGTTTTTATAGTTATTCGATAACCGATTTTTTCTTTCTGTTTATTATATGAATGAGCTTCTATCAAAGCAAAAAAAAATTATTCATCTAGCCTAATAGTCTCGATCTTGCTGCAAGAGTCTCGCAAGACTGCAAGACTAAGACCGATTTTGGGCAACACTTTTTTAATTGTTCGGGTTCGGGAGCGACGAGGTTATTGAACATGACCTTAATCTTGTCTAAATTCATCATTAGACCAATTCGCCTAGAAGCAGTATTTCAGACGCAACATTTTTTGTAGGTCTGGCGATTCTGCTATAATAGGGATGATGACTGAATTCTAATTTTCACGTCTCGTCATAAAATATTAAAATACCGTAGAAAAAGATACAATACTGTGAAATTAGAATTAAAATCGGCTCAGAAATACATTAGATACAAGCATTTTAAGTTGTTAATTTGGAAGCCGTGGAACAACAACCGTGACGTCATTGTTTAGTACGACCATATAAACTCCATGTAAATTTCCGTTTTGCTAGAAAGCGATGGAGAAAAATCTTTAATACCTCATATCTTGGTTGTTTTTTTAGTTATTCGAAAACCGATTTTTTCTTTCAGTTTATTAAATGAATGAGCTTCTATTAAAGCAAAAAAAAAATTTAGTCATCTAGCCTATTACGATGTCGTCGACAAAACGAAGATCTCCCATCTCATTTTGCCAATGCCGATGCGTTCGCCGTTTATATTGATGCCTTGTCCTTTACGGTCGAGCGTCTTAAAAACGTCTTCTAACGCTGCTGTAATCAGATTCAAAAAAATGATGCAGTTTTAGTTTTTATCAAAATCGATCCCGAGACCTCCTTGAGTATTTATTTCAATACCTGTAATAGTTTTAGATGTGGCCCAGGCACACTTGAAACATTCAGCCTGTATATACTTTATACTGTGTTCTGTGCTACTCGTGATTTTATTTATTTATTTATTTATTCTTCATGTACTGTGTACAAAGTATTTGCATGCTTAAATAAAAAGTGTCATAAGAGGTATCACGCCAGAGTTGCACTACGAAAACCGCTGTTATTACGGATGATGTGTTCCAAAGGTCAAAGAGTAGAGTATTATATTTTAGGTAATGCGCAACTCACCCTAGATATAGAGTAGAGTAGTAGCACATAATTTAACTAATAAATAGATCAAAAAGAAAATACAGTATAATAAGGGCACGGACCACGAGTCTGTGGTGATATAATTATTAAATAAAAAAAAGTCAGAGTATACTATACTGCTATTATGTATAGCTTTACGCGAAGCTTACTGTACTATCTAATCGTACGACGATGTATGTCCTATGTAAACCCGTGTTTTATTTAAGCTAATTTCTACTACAATAAACAAAAAGGTACGACGTAGACGAAGTGTTTCCTAGTGGTGGAAATTTATCACCTTTTTAACCGACTTCAAAAAAGGAGGAGGTTATCAATTCGGTTGTATTTTTTTATTTTTTATGTTTGTTACCTCATAACTCCGTCATTTTTAAACCGATTTCCAAAATTCTTTTTGTATTCGATAGAGTATCTGCAAGGGTGGTCCCATGGTCACCAAAGTCAGGATCTGATGATGGGATCCTATAGAAAATAAAGGGAAAACACTAATTTAATTAGGGTTTCTTTAACTGAAAAGATTTCATTCACTAAAAAGTTATAAATAAAATTTTTTTTACAAAAAATAAAACCAACTTCAAAAACACTAAAAACTTAAAAATAATATAACAATAGGTACAGACAACATCACACTTCTATATTGAAGTCGGTGACAAATTTTAACACTTTCTAGGAGATCATCGTTTGGCGCCGACTTCAATATAGAAGTGTGATGTTGTCTGTACCTATTCTTATATTATTTTTAAGTTTTTAGTGTTTTTGAAGTCGTTTTATTTTTTGTAAAAAAAAATTTGTATGTGAACTTTGCAACAGCGGACTTCCACTGTTTTTTGTTCCGTGTTAACAGAAACAACATTAGGCGAGTAAGACTAAATCATAGATTACTATTCGCATTTGAATTAACAATCACAAGCCCAGACCCAGTGATATACATACGTCCTGACTGTTTATATAATTTACGACAGAATAAATCCTTTTCAAGACCGAATACTTTAGAGATTAATAACTAATTTGGTTTTACTGCAGAACGTGACTGTGCCAATCATGGCCACTAAGATTTAGTGTCGGTGCAGAGATAAATCATAAATTTCCTTTGTACAACATCTCAATTAGTAGATTACTAATGATAATTTAGATGCATTGCTTTATTTCGATGTTTATTAATCGTAACTCATATGGAAACATGCAGTTTCATGTGACAATTATTGTGCCTTTGAGCAAACGCGCTGTATTTAGAGCTTTTCTTTATGTTTTGGTGGGATCTTATGATTCATCAGATTCAAATCTGAATGTTTGGGTTCAATTTATAGTGGGGCAAGAATTTCTGGTCTCATTCCACGTCTCAACTGTTCATAAAAATACTATACATAGTATTATTTGTACCAGATAATTTTCAGTACCTAAATTACTAAGCGCTTTCCGGTTTTTTATAAAATGTAAACCTTTTCAAGGTCGATGCCGCAAAAATTTCGGTGTAATAAGGGATTAATGGTACCTTGGATAAAGTAGCTTGCTGTTAGTTATTTAGGTAATGTTAAAGTCCTACTCCTACTCCTTTTATTGATAAAAACTAGAAAAGTCTTCTCATTCATTTAACAGTATTGAAGTAGTTTAGCATACCAAACCAATCAGCTATCATCACCATTAGATTAAAACTCTTATCACTATTATAAATCTACATTTTGCTAGAGAAAGGATACCTATGCGGCTTTGGAGGGCTTACATATACAATAGTACTCGAACAAAAGCAAGTGACCATCACTAATTGTTGATTTGAACAAACGCATGGGAACTCTGCGCGGCGATAGATAAGGCGACTCATTTCAGCATGAACTGGACACCATTCTCAGCCTTGGAGGTCTGATGAAACAAGCGTATCTGGTTACGCAAAATAGGCTGTCAACAGACCGACCGCACGTACGCACTGAATAAAGAATAGGCAGAGGGACAGTTAGGAAAATCATGCGAACGCTTGCAACATTAACCTGGAGTGTGTTTTTAGTGTCGGACGGAATCCTAAACAGGATTTTCAGCTGAAACAATTCAAACCTTCGTTTCTGATATCAGTTTCGACTGAAACGTACTAAGACATGTAATTTAAATCATAATTTTAAGCAATAGTAAGTACAATAACGTAGGACGTTTTTCAACACACTTGTGAGGTAAAATACCTAATAAAATGATTTTTTTAATTAAATACGAGTAACACAAATCATTGACAAACTAAGTACCTAATGGTATGAAAATAATCGTTTGAAAAATCAATGTAGTTCGTTGATGTCTTTTATATTACCTCTAGCTTATAAAATTATAGTACACTAGCTTCTGCCCGCGACTTCGTCTGTGTGGACTTTAATTTTGAACAATTTTCCCGCGGGAACTACTTAAGGAATCGGGATAAAAGGTAGCCTATGTTCTTTTCCATGTCAAAGGCTTGCCAAATTTCATCCAAATCCGTTCAGCCGTTTTTGCGTGATTGAGTAACAAACATCCAAACATCTTAGTAGGATTACTGCCGCGGCCTGCAAGTGCAGCATTGCTGGACTGTGTGATGCGTTCCTCGGCTCCTACAACACCTATTTGCGCCATAAAACATGCGTGTTTTATGATCTGCTTTACAAGTATGTATCTAAAACCGGTTTAATTACATCCACTTTACGAGCAAGTGTGCTGAAAAAGTATATAATGCCATAATGTCAATTGTACAATTTTTTTCATCATCACAGCTCATATTATACGTCCCCACCGAGGGGTTCGAGCCTACCCTATGTTAGGGTGATTAGGCCTTAGTCAACCACGCTGGCCCAGTGCGGATTGGTCGACTTCACATACATCATTGAATTTCTTCGCAGATGTATGCAGGTTGCCTCACGATGTTTTCCTTCACCGTAGGAGCGTCAGACAAATGTACATATGAAATTCGAAACGAAAAACACATTGGTACATGGCGGGTCTCGAACCCCGACCTCCCGATTGGAAGGCAAGTGCCGAGTCCACAGCGCTACTGACACTCAATTTGTTAGACATAAAACCATTTTGTTAGACATAAAAAAATGGCTGTGTTTTCATGAAAGGTTTATTTGAGGATCAAAAATTGATGACATTAAGATGAAAAAATGTTATCGCTCAAATAACCACCTCCCAAAGTTGATGCACAATTGGCCCGTTTTCGCCCGTGTTCGCAAAACAACTGGGTCAAAGTAAAGTCGATTTTCTTCAATATTAAAGCGCATGGTAGAGTACATCATAAAAAAATCACTGCAGAAAAAACCGGTTCTCCATAAATATTGGATAAAAAAATCTTTAAAAAAGATATGTTATTATTCAATGCATTCTTTAGAGGATGGTCTTTTTAATTTTTTGATAAATTAATTAAAACTTGGTTAAAATGTGACCCAAACATGCCTCGATTTTAAAACTTTCAGCCTAATCGCATCGTAAATATTTGGTTAAATTATATACTTTCGTTTTCAATAAATTAAGTGAACAATATTCTAGCGGATGGTCTTCTTAGATTTTTCTTATTCGCCATTATTAATTTTTTATTGAAATAATTCATCGTGCGCGTAAAGGTTTGCTTAAATATTCCCCTTACTCGCCTATGTAATCAGTACGGGACGATCGAGCAAGGTCATAGGACCACTATGCGCCTTAAAGCGCTAATTTAGTTGGTTAGTTTATATATATATATATATATATATATATATATATATACCTACACAGATAAGTTTCTTAAATTTCAAAACATCAAATAAAATTGGTAACAAAGCTTGATGTATTCTAATTTAACAATTTAACGGTAACGGACACACCCGAAGTTAGCCGAAGGACGCACGACAATGACGAACACTGAGTATCGGCCGAAGGTTCAGTCAAGTCAATTTTTGACTAAAACTGAAACTGGCTGACATCGAAACCGAAACCGAAACTTCGGTCGGTCTTTACTTCTTATTAAGCCCACAAAAGACATCGCAAATTCCCAAAGCTTTCTACTCATGTCCATAGGTGCCCATCGTTGTCAACGAGGTATAAATATTATGGTGAGTTGCAAAATAATATCGTTATTTCTGCCAAGACGCCCACTATTGGACATAGGCCTCCCTCAGGGATATCCAAACCGATCGGCCCTGCGCCTCCCGCATCCAGCGGCTTCACCAGATCGTCGGTCCGCCTTAGGGGGCCTACCAAGCAACGCTGCTTCTCCCGGTACGCGGACGCCACTCGAGGACCTTTCCGCCTCAACGGCCGTCAGTTCTGCGAGCTATGTGTCCTGCCCACTGTTACTTAATAATAATAATATGCTAATCTATTATTAGTTAAGCATCAGCTGTGTTTGTTTGTTAAATTGAGCGACAAATTATGTGACGAGAATTGATGACTTTATTTCATATGCAAAAGAAAGTATATTATGCATAATTAACACGGGAAATGACGTTGAAAGCGAGATTAATAGTCACACCTAGCTACGTAGGCTGCTCTTTTTCGCAGAAAGTTTAATATATCACATTTCTTTATTGCGTTCATGCTGTTACATTTTGGTGTTAACTTTTTAATAAGTCAACATATAAGACCGTCGGTGGCGCTGTGGACTCGGCACTTGCCTTCCAATCGGGATGTCTCGGGGTTCGAGACCACCATTTACCAATGGGTTTTTCGATTTTCGAATTTCATATGTACATTTGTCTGACGCTTCTACAGTGAAGGAAAACACCGTGAGGCAAACTGCATACCTACATCTGCAAAGAAATTCAAAGGTGTATGTGAAGTCGACCAATGGGCCAGTCACTGGGCCAGCGTGGTTGACTAAGGCGTAAACACCCTCGAGCCCCTCGTTGGTGTTTTAAATGAGAAAGTTGCTGCTCTTGTACTTAACTGTAATTATTTATAAGGTACTCGGGACAACTTCGATACAATAAATTCTTTTGAGCAATTTTTTCTTACATTAAAGTACTTCCATACACATCAGACCGTATTTGTGCAAATTTGTTATAAATTTTTCAAATTTTCTGGTAACTTATTATAAATTGAGATACACATACAGTAACAGTTAATTATGAATTTTGTACAATTTGGCCGAACACCGCGATCAAGTCTATTTATATATCTTGTATATTTATTTGGAAATAATTCTTTTGTACTTTTAAAGAGACCTTTATTTTGTTTTACAAATTTTGCAATTTCAAATATATACAAGCATGGAAGGGGTAGTAAATTAAGTTTCCTAAAGAGAGGTTTACAGGAATCATAAGGAGCAGCTCCATAGATAGCACGTATACATTTTTTTTGACAAATAAAAGCTCTTTTAAATTCAGTGCTGTTCCCCCAGATTATGAGACCATACCTATGAATTGATTCGACATAGGCATGATAAGCAGTTAGTGCAGCATTTCGAGAGGCTATAGTTTGTAGATTATATAAAGGATATATAAATTTATTTATTTTATTACAAACATTATGTATATGGCCTTTCCATTTTAATTCTTTATTTATATCTAATCCTAGAAATTTAATATCAACTGTTTCATGTATTGTTTGATTATTATATTGTATTTTAAGTTTGATATTGTTATTTTCTTCTAATTTATTATTAAAATGTATATAATGTGTCTTATCAATATTAGTGTGTAAATTATTATAATTTAGCCATTCTATAATAGATTTAACTGTATTATTAATGTTATTTTCATGTTCATCGTAAGATGTACATTTATTATCAGTTATTATAATAGAAATATCATCAGCAAATAAGATAGATTTATATTTAGTGACTGTTGGGATATCATTTATGTATATTAAGAACAAAAACGGCCCGAGTACGCTACCTTGTGGAACGCCAAATTTATTTATTTTATATGCAGATTTATAGGATTGTATTTCACTATCTTCGTTGACTTTATTAACTGAGACACACTGATGTCTATTCTCAAGATAAGACTTTATCCAATTAAGAGCTACTCCCCTAACACCATATCGTTCTAATTTTGTTAGTAATAAGTCATGGGAAACAAAATCGAAGGCCTTAGACATATCAAAAAATAGACCCGTTGTGAGGTTTTTTTCATTGATACCCAGTAGAATATTATGTACTAATTTAAAAGCTGCTAGTGTGGTCGACTTTTGTTTTTGAAAGCCATGTTGTTCTTCTCTTACAATATTATGTTTATTAAAAAAATCAACTAGTTTAAGGTGCATGGACTTTTCAAATACTTTAGATAAAATTGGTATTAGTGTGATAGGTCTATAGTTTTTTACGTCAGATTTTTCACCTTTTTTGTAAATAGGTTTTATTACTGACTTTTTAAGAGCTTCAGGGAAACAACCCTTATTGAATGATAGATTTACTAAATGTGCTAAAATAGGACTAATTTCATCTTTGGTTTCCTTAATAATTTTTGTATATATTTCATCATATCCTGCTGACTGTGTGTTATTTAATGAAGTAATAATATTTGATATATCTTTTTCTGAAACAGGATCTAGAAATATAGACCTATCAACAATAGTACTGGAATTAGTTTGTTTAAGGTTAGAGTTAGGTTTATTTGTTAATTCAATAAAATAATCGTTAAAGGCATTAGCTATTTCAACCGGGTGACAAATATTTGTTTTGTTTATATGTATTTTCTTGATATCATTTATATTATTATTTCTATTAAAAGTGTTTTGTTTTATTAAATTCCATGTAGCGATACATTTATTTTTACTCTGCATAATATATTTATTATTAGACATTTTTTGTGATAGCGTGATACATTTTCTTAATAATTTAGAAAATTTATAGTAGTTCTGCTTATTATTATCATTTTTGTGCTTATAATATTTATACCTTAAATATCTTTTAGTTCTACAACTTATCTTGAGGCCTTTTGTTAACCATTTTAATTTTGTTTTATTGTGGACTTTAATTTTTATTTTTGGGAAGCATAATTCATAAAGTGTTTTAAATAAATCATAGAATTCATTAAAAGCAATATTTAAATCATCAATAGCTGTTATTTTGGAGAAATTAATACTCTGAAGATGCAGTTTGAATTTTGTTATGTTCTCTATGGAATAATCTCTTTTAAAGGTATACACTGTTTTCGGGGGTGTAATTTGTACGTTCGTTTCAAATGTTAATAACTGAGATGTTTCATGGTCAGAGAGACATAAAGTAAGTGTAGATCCTACTGCATTTTTTATATTACTTATGATATGATCAATGCAGGAATTTCTTCTAGTGGGTTCATTTATGTGTAGTTTTAAGTTATAATGTTTTGTCAAGTCTTGTAAGTTTAAAGTTATTTCATTTGTTTTTAATGTATCTATATTTAAATCTCCTGCTATTATTAACTTTTTTTTATTAAATTTTTTAATATATTTAAATAAAATTAATTCTAATTTATTAAAGAATATTTCTATGAATTTTTTATCTTTTGGTGGGGTTCTATAAATGCACATAATAATAATATTCATTGAGACTAGTTCTATTGCACAAAATTCAAAATAATTATTAATAGAAATATCATTAAAGGCATGTATCTCTTTATATTGAATTCCCTTCTTTACAAGTATACAAGTACCACCACGTCTTTTATTTCTAGAATAATTTGCAGCTAAGATATAATTATTAAAGTGTAAAAAGTTGATATCATTATACGTTAAGAAAGTTTCTGTAAGACATATTATTTCAGGATATATATTTTTATTTTGCTTTAAATCACTCAAAGTTAATTCTATCATTTCCCTTTTGGAAAGAAGGCCAGCTATATTTTGGTGTAGTAATGTAAATAATGTTTTTTTAGGGACGAAAAAAGTTTTTGTTTGAAGTAATATTTTCTTTTATTTGTGTAGTGGGTTTCATTACAAAAGGGCGATTAACAGGAATATTAATGTATTTATCATTGATGTTGGTGACAGTAGGCAAATTTGTAGTATTATTGTTATTATTATTGCTTCTAGAGCGCTGCTCCTTAAGAAAGTGTAAGTAGGTACTATTATAGTCTAAGGTGTCTATTTTTAGGTTGATTTGTTTACAAAGTCTCTTCAAATAGAAATTGGTATTAATGCCTTTAAATTTGGGTACATCAAGTACATTACATCGTGATAAATTATTATTAAAACATAAATTTTTAATTGAGCTATTAATGATATTAACATTTAGGAACTTATTTTGACTAACACTAAGTAGCAATACATTATCGTTCTGTAGGTGCTTAAGAGCTGCTGAAATCTCAAATAATAACTGAAATAGGTTCTTATCATTTTCTCCAACACAAAGTATTATGTGGTCATACTTCGAAGGTCTGAGGCTATAACATGTTTTCAAAATCTCTTGAGCTGTAGCAAAAGGTTTTACTAAGGACGTAATAGAGTACTTTTCAAAGCGAGTATTATATCTTGATTGTATCAGTTGTGCTGCAACACCGGTACATTGTTGGCTACCTAGGATTAAAATATGTCGTTTCATCTCTGCGTACTTTTCAGAAGAATTTTCTATATTTTCAATCTTTCTGTATTCGTGGATGTTTTCTGAATTTCCTGTTCCAGTTTCTTGTTGTTTAAGTACTCTTTTAGACTGCGATGTAACTTGGTAGTGTTTAGAGCTTTTTGGTGTAAACAGTTCACTGTTGCATGTTGAGGTTGAAGATTCGCATGTGTGTTTGAGTCTTTCTATCGTCAGCTCGTATTCAGAAAGACGTTGTTTCATTGAATCGTTTTCAAAAATCAAATTTTTCGATTTATTTTTAGACAAAGCGAGATCAAATTCTAATTTAGATATTTTTATCATTAGTTCTTCTATAAGTCCAGTCTCGTCTTGGTGTAATATTGTGCTATTTCTGGTAATCTGGCTGTTATTTAAACTGGTTGTGGAAGGATAGTCATCATCGTCTGTGTTTACGGTAGATAAGGAGTGAAATGAATTATCTGTAGGTATATTTATATCAATATGACTTGACTCATCAATAGAATTAATATTCGTTAAATTATTATTATGCCTGGACCAACATTTATGACATTTCCAATTTGACTTATCATCGACTCTCATTAAGCGAAATCTTTGAAAAGTTACACTTGTGCAGTCTAGATGGTAGCTGACTCTACAATCTTTACATGTAAGTAATTGCCGAGTTGTTATCGCTTTATTACATTTTTTGCAATTTTGTGCCATCTTTTGAGTATTTGGAGTATTATTTGAAGTTGGCGCCATCTTCTACCGAACTATTTTACTTTTGCAGTTTATTGTTGCTATTCGGCGACAGAATGCATTTCTTGGCGCTTCGTTGTGGTAATTTTGATATTTTATTCGTAAATATTTAAGTAAACAAACAATCAATAGTAGGTACCGAACAGTCACTTCACTATGATTATTTACAAACAAAACAAAATGCACAATTAATTATTTAATTATTGATGAAGCGTTAGCCATGCAGCGGTAGAGCGCTGAAAGCGCCTTGTTGTCAATAGCAAGCACGCGATGGCATCGAGGCTGCGAGCGATCCGCGGGTTGTCGTAGGTCAGTAATCCAAGCCGTTAATAAATTTAATTTAAAATGTTTTTGTTCATTACTCACGATACAAGTGGAGTCCAGAAAAAACACTAACACTATTAGAAAGGCCGTTTTAAGAACTTTATAATTATATATAGCATTTTACATAACGATTACTTTTGCTGCGCGTAACAGGCTGAAAGTACGGAGCGCAACAGAAACGGTGTTGTTACAGCCAATGTTCAATGTTTGTCATATTTTTCTTTTTATTTTATTAATAATGTTTTAAAATATGTAAGTCGGTGCTAAACCATGATCTCCGCAAAAGTCTTACAAAAAGTAAGAGCTAATGTAAAATTTGGCACCGACTTCAGCATAAAAATGAGAAGTGGTGTGTAATTTTTTAAATATTAAAAAAAAGCGTCGTGAACTCGCGACACGGATTAAAGATCATATACACGGTTATTTTTTTATCACCCTGGAAAATTTTAGGGACGCTTCAGAACACATCCATTGTTATATAAAAAATAAAAAATGAAATAAAAAAATACAAAAAAAAAATAAAAAAATGCTGCTCTCAACTAGTGCAGCGTTTTTTGTATTTTTATAAAAATTTATATAAAATTAAGTTAGTGAGTTATTTTTTATATTCATATTTAAAACATTCTAATACCATGTCGTGAAGCCTCCCTTAAATTTTCCAGGGTGATAAAAAAATAACCGTGTATAGCTGACGTAAAACATAGATGCGAAACAAAATCTGCAGTTTGTGGACACGCTCTTGACGGACCCAACCATTATTTAAGATTTGATAATGCACAGATATTCGCTAAGGAATACTGATTCATCCCAGTGATACTACGCGAGGCTATTGAGATTCAAAAACACCCGAATTCCAATAGAGATAATGGTTGGAGTATTCCAACTGCTTAGCAATATCATGAAAAGCCCATCCACAGACTGCTATGCTAAAACAATGGATACCGTGAGCATTGTTTGCGTGAAACGGACAACATATATAAAATACAAGCTGTGCCCGCGAACTACGTTTCACCATATATTTTTTTCCCGCTTTTGCAACATTTTTCATTGATACTCAGCTTCTATTAATCATAGCGTGATATTATATAGCCTAAAGCCTTCCTCGATAAATGGACTATCCAACACAAAGAGATTTTTTCAATTTGAATCAGTAGTTCCTGATATTAGCGCGTTCAACCAAACAAACAAACAAACGCTTCAGCTTTATAATATTAGTAAGTATAGATGAGATGAAGGTAGTTAATAAAAATCTGATATTACTTTATGACATCCACCAGCTTCAGTCATCTAGGTCAAACGTCGGGCTTAATAATTAAAATGTCTAAAACCAAAATACACGCGAAGAGATCCGAAAAGTATAGTTTTGTTTAAATGTGTTGTAAGTATAGTACTCGTGCAAATAAAAGACAGTATTAATGTTTAGTGTTTTTGAAGTCGGTTTTTATTTTTTGTAAAATATTTATATTTTTTGTTAATTTAATACCAACTAACCGAAGTAATTTGAAAGAATACAACTAAGGGTCAATCAATACGTGACCATTTATTTAAAAAAACTAACGTTTAGCTCCTAAAAATCAAGGATTCCTTCGTCACCAGCTCAGCATGGTGGAAGAATCCTTGAAATAATGACGCTCAGATGCAAATACACGAAGAGCTTCAGGAAAAAAGCGAAAAGACATGTTTGAAGTGTCTATGAAATTTAACAGTTTTTCGATTTTTTTGGGACAAAAGGACTACGTCAGGAGTATACGCTTTCGAACGCAAAAATAAAAAATACAGTCTACTTGAGAACCGCCTCCGTTTGTGAAGTCGGTTAACAAACTAGAACTCAAATAGTAGATTGTTTACCAAGGGAGCAAAGAACTATTGTTAAGGCGAGAGTGTCTCTAGAGCCTCAAATAGTGTTGCTCCCGAGGTGGACACTTTACTTTTTATCGCCCTCTATGAGAAAATAAGTGAAACTTATGTGTAAGAATACACGTTTATTTATTTACTTACATAGTAAGTTAATAAATGAGATGAGAAATAATAGTAGATTACCCAACAAGTGAAAAAAAGGTGAATTCTTTTTGAGGCACTAAGTTGTAAGAGCCAAGATGAATTTTCTTTTCACGTATTAGGTACTCTACTTTTTATCAATGACTGCGAGAAAATAATGTGATTATGATGTGATTATGAATCAAATTTTATTATGGGTAATACATAAAGGAACAAAAGAAAACAAAAGAACTTATTGTAAAATTAGAACAGTTTTTGAAACTTAGTTATTACGTTTTTGTGGTTCTTAGTACGTTTTTATAGCGAGAGTGTGCAATCTCTTTGCACGTTTTCCTTTTTTCTTACTAGTATCTGTATATTCACGCATGTTCCAAATTCAATTTTTCTTATTCACTCAGTGAAACAAAGAGCGTTTTATTCACTATTTTTGAAGAATCGCGAGCCCTTTGTCGAGTATCAATGGTAAAAAAATAATAAAAACTAATAAATTGTTAGAATCCTCTACCTCATGATGACCGATCGAGTGTCTGCTTATTTAATTTAGTTGATATTGGTCTATTGAATAAATAATATTTTTGTTTTATATTGTCACTATTATATAAACTAGTAACATGGGCGTTCATAATCATATGGAGAAGTTAATTAACTTAATTGACATCTAGCGTCACAGTATGTTAATTAGGTACATACTCGATGTTTAATAAGAAGTTCCATTGTTAAAGTCTAACATATAATAATATACATGTTAACATATTTTTTGTCATTTATATGTCTTAATTACATAAACAATTAACAACTATTAAATTATTTAAATAAATATGAAATGGCGAGGACAGGAGCTAGAGCTGGTTTTACAGCTCTTAAAAAAATATTGTGATTGTCAGCACTACATTGATATTGTTCGATATTTTTTAAATTGTGACATGAATTTTGCAAACTACACTGAAACAAGTCATACATACTGTTTTATTTTAATTTTCATGTTGTTGATATTAAAATATAAAAAATCACTCTTGTCATTAGAACTTTAGCTGACATATCCACATTCTGAATTCAAATCAGTTTTTGTCCTTGAGGGAAAAATAGTTATTTGTTATACATGAGTGCAAAGTCGTTTTTTAACCGCGTGCTCAACTTTGATGACCGAGCAAGCGAAGGATTCCAAAAATTTGAATCCTGAGCATTAGCGAGGGAATCAAAAGAGCACAAGGTGAAAAATCTTTGCACTCGAGTGCAACAGGTAACTTTTCATCCCCCCTCAGCGAGGAAATGACTAAATGCAAAATAAAACATTTACAATCACAAGATACTTTTATTTCAGTTAAGGTACATTTTTACTACAACATTATGATAGGTAAGTATCACAGAAAAATATTAATATTATGTATAACAAATAATACGTTTTTTTTAATTGTTTTCAAGTTTCTTATTTATAACAATAGGACGTCAAAACAAAATGGCGCGCGCAAAGCAAATTAAAAACAAAAGTACACCAAGGAAGGAGGTTCAGAGTCTGAGTTTTTAATAAATTTAAAAAAAGTTGTATGATAAATCCGGCACCATGGAGATGGAAGTAAATAGGTTTAATTATGTTTTGAAATCACATACGTAATGCACGCGTTGTCTAAATTCAAATTTACTTTAACCTCAAGCGGATAAAAACGGCTTTGGCGGTCAGATATCGAATAGCAAAAATACTCTTTCCGAGATGGTGGGATGAAAAAGCTATTTTGCTCCCGGTTTATGAAGAACCAAGTAGCTCTTTTCGAATCGATGTGATAAAAAAGTTTATTAAATCATATGCTCGAGGTTTTTCTACGAATCATGTCCCATTATGCATTAAGTAGGTGCCTACTATTAGATTTTTATGGTCTAAGTTAATTATGGTTAGACAGATTTGTTTCCTGTGATGAACTCTATCGATCGCAATCATAAAAATATAGAATGTTAATTTTCTACATTTGGTGAACTCCATTTCAGGCTTATCAACATAAATTTCTATCAAATATAGTTCCGAAAAGACAAGGCTGTTCAAGGCAGAATTTTTTTAACTATACAATTTAATTTAACTTAAATTAAAACTTATTAAGTTTTATTTTTTTAAACTATATATTAAAAGTTATAAAAAAATAGCCTATGACCTATTCTCAGACCTACCGAGTATACACAAATAAAATAATAAAAATCCGTCAAGCCGTTTCGGAGAGTTCGATAGTGACACGAGATTATATTAGATAACCAGCTCTAGATAGTGAGATTCAAAATCTTTTGACAGTCAATCGTTGCTTTATAAAAGGCAGTCAGGCACAGTTTTGTTTTCATACCGCAATGCTTATCACATTTAAAGCGTTCGAGGCAAATTTTTTGATAGACAATAAACCTGACTAATATTCAATCATTTTTACTATCAGCCTGAATAACGTGCCTATAAATCTTCGGTCGTCACCAATAATGATTTATGTTTTCATAGCGGCAAAATAACCATTAATTGTTTGTAAGCATATAACCTTGTATCTGCGTAGTCACGACACTTGAACACAATTTACTGCCTGACAGCCGAAGACAAAGTATCACAAACAGCTTTATAGGCCCAAAGTACGCGATCGGTATCTTAATACTGTCCAAATTGCCAACCGACCCCGAGACTTATGCAAAACAGCTCTTTTAAGGTCAAACTGGTTGATCTTGTCATGCGAATTCTTCTTATTAAGAAGGAATGCTAGATTTGGGCAGATAGTTTGGTTTATATAAGCTTCGTCTGCGTGGACTTCAGAATTGGGTCTAAAGCTTCGCTCGTTAACAATTTTTAATCTTCCCACGGGAACTATTTGAGAGATCATTAAGGAATATAAAGTACATGTCCTTTTCCATAGCATAGGTGACACGCATACTTCAAAGCTGTCTGCCCGCAGCTTAGCTTGTAAACAATTTTCAATTTTCCCTCGGGAACTGCTTAAGGAATCGGGATAAAAGGTAGCCTATGTTCTTTTCCATATCAAAGGCTACATGCATGCCAAATTTCATACAAATCCGTTCAGCCGTTTTTGCGTGATTGAGTAACAAACATCCAAACATACAAACATCTTAAACATCGAAACATCCACACTTTCACATGTATAGTATTAGTAGGATCATCATCATCATCATCACAGCCCATATACGTCCCCACCGAGGGGCTCGAGCCTACCCTATATTAGGGTGATTAGGCCTTAGTCAACCACGCTGGCCCAGTGCGGATTGGTCGACTTCACATACATCATTGAATTTCTTCGCAGATGTATGCAGGTTGCCTCACGATGTTTTCCTTCACCGTAGGAGCGTCAGACAAATTAGTAGTAATTAGTAGGATATGCGAGTATAATAGCAATGTGTTCTTGTAATACATAGTAGCAATACCTTGTTAGGGCATACATGTTTCGCCTGCCATATTTAAACGCCCTGATAAGGAAACAGGAAAACATTGCTGTCTTTTAGTCTCTAGGATTTTTCTTTAGGTGATCACTTTAGTCGAATGATGAAGTGTCGATGGCGTAGTGCATAAGGCCGTCGCCTTCCAATCGGCAGGTAGCGGTTCAAACCCCGCCACGTACCAATGTGTTTTCAAATTTTAATTCATATGAGCGTTTATTTGACGCTTTTACGGTGAAGGAAAACATCGTGAGGAAACCTGCACACACCTGTGAAGAAAGAATTTATTTACAGGTTGTGTGTGAATTCGACCAACCCGCACTTGGCCAGTATGGTTGACTAAGGCCTAATCGCCCCAGTTTAGGGTAGGCTCGAGCCCCTCGGTGGGGATGTATATGGGCTGTTGATGATAACGATGATCGCTTTGGGGTGATCTCCCTGGAGTGATCTTGCACTTTACTAAATTCAAATCTGTGAGAAAAATATTTTCTTTCTCTGAGACACACTCATTTTATAAAATCAGTTAAGTATATTATTGATACTCGTACAACCATAGTATATGTGCAATGTTTTACAAAAAAAATCATGAATTAATCAAATTTATTTATTGACACATTTTCTTTCTTTCTTAATATTGCTGTTTACATTTGGATTAAGAAATTCATGTTGCTAAAAAAGTGACTATGGACTATCTAAAAAATATACCAAAATATAAAAAAAATACTTTAACAACTTTCCAAAAGGTACAGAATTGGAAAAGATTTGAAGAGAGATCTTGTTGTCAGTGAAACTAGTCGAAAAGGAAATAATAAAATAGATACATAAGTGTTTGTTGTACGCATGTTGTCTTAGTCAATCAACATCAAAATATTCTTTATTCAAATATGACCTGACAGAAAGTTCTTCTGAATCGTCAAAATTTTATACCTACCACCTTAGGCACCTACCACCCATTCAGCAGGCCAAATATGGATCTTTCATCGTATGACATGGTATAAATTTGAGAAAAAAAGTAATGAAATGCTGCAGTTCGTATAACCAATCTCCAATGATATCATCACTATGGCATAATTTCAATGATGTCATCATTAAATAATGAACAAATGATCAAAAATCTGACCGCAAATCGTATTTTTCGTTTTGCACTATGATATCATATGATATCATTTGCAAAACCATGAGATCGGTAATAGGTCCTCTGGACATCTTTTAGCTGATAAGGAGAATGGGTGCAGGAATGTAAATAAAGAAATAAATGAGTCATTTATGAATTATTTACTCACTCACGTTATTAAATTCATGTCTAATATGTTATTGATGTTTTCAGTACCACTATTGCGAAATCTATCATGTTCATCGACGTCAAACCCCCTACATTAACAAAGTTTGAAGGCATTGGCAAACTAGCACCCACTATTCGATTAAGAGAAACGAAAGTAGTAGGTAAGTATTACAGTTAAAATTATGAAACATATTTTTATATTTCGTTTATGAAACCCGTAACAAACACCGTCGCAGTGTGACGCGTGAAATGCGATAACAATAGTCGAGTGGCCTTCTATCACATACGGTGTAGGTTGTGAAGGACACTATTTCTATGAACATCCACGTATTATTACGAACACTTGACTTTGGACAAAAGTTAAAGATTTCATATACTTACACTAGGTACTAAGCGGATTGTGAGTTAAAATTGTGCAATAGCGCCAGCCAATAGGGTGAGTTAGGAGCGAGTAAATCTATATAAATTCTAGCTGTAACACTGAGACACAGATATTTTTTAGATATCTCTGTATCACTCCTATTGGTATTACTCAAATCTATAATAATATCTATTTTACTCATTTAACACGTCACGGTTAGCGCAGAGGTCGAGTGATCGCCTACTGCGCACCGGGTCGCGGGTTCGATTTCCGTACGGGACAAATATTTTGTATGGCCTACAGAAAATTGTTCCGGTCTGGGCGGTATATGCATGTGATATTCTATGTTTGTAACTGCACCTACGACACAGGAGAAAATCCTAGCGTGGGGCGAAGTTTTTTAAAAAAAAAACATTAATCACGAAATCTCGAAAATTATTTCACCTACGAACATGAATTTTGGTAGGAAGGTGGAATATGGATAGGATATGTTAGCAGATTTTACGAAAAAAATCAACCCTCAAGGGGATGAAAAGCGGGTTGAAAAAGTCTGTATGAAAATCCGTAATTTTTAAATCTAGAAGCTTGAGATTTTGTGTTTCAGCTGATAATTACAAATAAATGAACAAGTATTTGAGTGTTTTTTGAAAATTAACTCCTAAGGGTGTTAATTATTGGTTAATGGTTTTTTTTTTAAGTATTACACGAACGACTGTTTAACGTATTTCAACGGGATTTGTTTTGAAAGCTTTTGCACTATAGTTTTACTTATTTTTACTACGGTAATATATAAAAGTCCCACGGGAAAATAAAATAACGCGTGAAAAACTGCGGGTGAAAACCCAGCACCTAGTGCATTAATTCTATTTTGTTTCAGCCTCAATCACTATTAGTACATTTCGTGTCAGCCTGAATCAACCCTAGCTCATTGTTATTTGTTTACGATAAATAAATAAACTGATTTTTTTGTAAATGCAACATGAACCCCTGCTCACATCACCCTTAAATTAACAGCTAGTACTGCTGGGCCAAAGCTTCTACCAAAAATAAGGCTGTTTCCCACCACGCTGTCACACCCTGCGTCGCGCAGCATGACTTATAGTATATTCAGAGGTAACTGACAACAATACAATATTAGTATACATGCACACGTAACATTTGTGTAAATCTTCCTTGACATCGTGAGAATGTCGTAAAGTCCTTTTGGAACGCCCACGTCGTAAAATGAAGCGTTTGCTAATATCCACGTTTCTGTACTTTATAGCTAAACTAGTTGTTGTCCGCAACTTCGTCTGCCTTGTGTTGGGCTACGAGTTTGGTATAGGTATCTCATTCCCTAGAGAACTCGTTACAAAAAGATTTAAAGTAACCTTCTTTTCTCGGGGCTGAAACTATATCTACACCAGATTGAATAGAACAGTGGAAGCCGTGTAACAAACAGACAGACAGAGTTACTTGCGCTATTATAATATTATATACTAGATGTACCCGCGAAGTATGTTTCGCCTTAAAAGTTCAAAGAAAAAACTGTAAATCTACTTTTCCGCGGAAACTACTTCCTTTTCTGAAATAAGAAGTAGTCTATATGTTAATGTACAAAAACCTACAAAATGTCATCCAAATCCATTCGGTAGTTTTTGCGTGAAAGCGTAACAAACATACATCCATACTCACAAACTTGCGCGTTTATATTTTTATAATATTATTAAGGATTAGGAATTTAACATTATGTCCATGTATATCATTTAAAAATAAATTCTAAGATGATGTAAGATGATAAAATCTTACTTTACTACCTTAAATTCTATTTATCTCTTTGATAAAATGGATCGCTAAATGTGCTGCTGCTGAGCGCAAAACAAGGGAGTCGATAACTGATTTGATTATTTCACTGTTGTCGAGTATATTTGTTGGATTACGTAGAAGATTCTTGTGAAGAGATAAATTGAAAAAATGCCGAGAAAACACAGAAAGGAAAACATTACTTCTAAACTGTTCCGGCTGTGCTACGACCTAGAACATGTCAAATAAAAACAAAAGTTTTTGGCGGAACAACGTCTGTTGGACAGCTGGTTATCATTTTATTCTATTTCATAAGCCATGTTTGTTTCAATCATGACTGTAATTAAATTAATTATATTTCCATTGATGTAAGTACTGTAAGAGAACTAGATACACAATCTCGTGTAATAAATGTCGGACACAAAACTGAATGAACAATGTTGCCTTAGTTTCGTTCACACGTGACTGCATCGTAACGACAAATTATTTTAGTAAAAATCTGCATTACTGCAGATTTTTACTAAAAGAAATGATCAATGCTTCTGCGAAATTGTGAATCTCGTTCTTTTATAGTGCATCAATACATATTCCTTTCGTTTTGAAGGCGAATAAGTATACTTATCGATTGCAAAGTAATAATTTGTGTAGAGAATGTTCTCTAAAGTTAAGCTATCCCATTAGAATCCGGATCTATAATTGAGCAGCCTCTAAGTAATAGAAGACCAGGGAGTAGGGTTGGCGTTTATGGACTATGAGAAAGCATTCGATACTATCAAGACCAGTAGCGTTACTCTTGAACCGAATCCGATCGATCGACATTGAGATTGTGATTTTTCGTACGCTTATTTTTGCGCATTGGCTCCAAATTGACCCCGTATTGTGCGGATTTTGGGTAAACTAAACTCAGTATTATTATATTTTCTCAAAATACGGATCCAATTTGGCGCTAGTGTTGTTACTCAAGCGTATGAAAAATCGCAATCCCAATGGCGATGCATCGGAAAGGTTGAAGAGTAACCCTACTGAGCCGTGCCTCGGTCACTCCAAATGTGCCAAGTGACAATTGGTACGACCTCAGCGAGGTGTGACACAGGGCACGGTTATGTCACCCTGTGAGTGCTGTACAGTCCCCTGGGGGACTGAGCTAAGGGATTCTAGTGGAATACCCCGCCGAAACTTTTTTATCCCGATAAAATCAAAGTCACGCATAGACGAAATCACTACTACAAACTAGTCATTACTTTAATCACCAACACAAAACATTCATAAATAAATAAATTCTCGGCAACTCCTCTGCATATTAAACAATTGACTAACCTCAACGCACAGCTTAATAAGCTAACTGCCATCGTCGCAAATGAAGCTGCGAGCTCCGTAATCAAGTAAACCAAGTCCTGAATTCTAACGTCTGGTTTCACCATTTAAAGCAAACGTTAGCCCCATAAAACAGCAGATAGTATCGTGAGATTAAAACACAGTGTTCCCGTCCCTTGCAGCGGTGTACTAATGAGATAGGGCGATTTGAGTGATACCCGCAAAGAACGGAGAAAGTAAGAAGACAGCACATCAACGGGCTCATGGTCGTCATTTCGAACACTAGTGAACGGCGTAATGCTAAAAAAATGAAAATATACAAAAAAGTGCCGCTAAAATGTTAATAATATTCGCAGATAACTAGTTGATTTGTTAGTGATCATGCTTGAAATATCGTCTAGATGGACTTTTGGGTCCTCTTTGTCGGATCAAAAATTATACTGTAACGCTCTGTTATAATAACTTTACACCAATCATTCAAATTGATTGAATTTTCTTTGTGATTAAAAAAGCCCTTACTGTGAAAAAATTTAACGAGTAATTCAGAACACCTATTTTGATTAAAAACGTACTTTTGAAACAATGGAATTCAAATTCGCATTCGAAATTCATAATTCACTATTTTTGAATATTCATTCCGTGAATTCTGCAACGACTGGGCCCACCCACTTGTTTTTGATTTCTACTAGTAGAATACACAATAGTGACATTGACAGAGAAATACTGTTGTTAGGTTTTAACTTATTCTGCATGAAACGGAATATAATATAGAATTTATTTTAAATGACAACACTGAATTCGAGTGATTCAAAAATCTTTAAAATTGGAAACAGTACAAAATAATTTCGCACGTGATTTATATTCGTGTTCGAATTCAAGATTCACTTCTAACGATTCAAAAATCTCATCTCTAACATAACTGATGTCTTACTTCCTACCGTGAAACAAAAGCTAGCCATAAAAAAGGACAATTGCTGGTTGAATTCGCGTAACAAGTAATTTCGTACTAAATTAACTATCATGTTATTTAAAGGCATACATTTCTAATAGGTTATAATCAAAGAGTAATATTTTAGGCTTACTGATTTCGGAGATAAGAGGTGGTCAATTTTCATCATCATCATCATCATCACCCTGCCTTTACCCCACTCTTGTGTTGGGTCGGCGCGACACGTTTTCTTCTTCCATGTATCTCTATGATACGTCATCTCAGTATACTGTTGACATTTCTCTCATCCATATCCTTCAAGCAATTCATCCATACATTCTTAGGTGTTTCTCTACCGCAATGTCAGTCCACATACATGTTCTTAACCCTACTGGCAATATGACTCTTATCCATCCTTATTACATTATATAGTAAGTAAAATAAAAAGTAAGTTAAAAGTAACTGTGGTATGGGCTACCACACTTACTTTTTACTTCTTGTCTTCTCTACCACTGGTGCTACTTTCAAACTTTCTCTTAAGTGTTCAATTTTCATCTATTGTCTCAAATACATTTTTGAATGTTTATTTTAATCAGTCGAGTAGATTCTGAGCGAAACAGCTGTCGATTCGAACATCTTTCGGGTTCCATTTTGTCGGTCGAAATTTCAAATTGTATCAAACGCAATTCGCTTATGAATTACAGAATTCAGAATTAGCGTTTCCCGCGAAAGAGTTTGTATATCGCATAAACCCAACCCAATTCTCGTTAAGATTATGCATGTGCCTTGAATAGTAAAATGTACCGTTTTAAAGGCTGACAGTTCAGACACGGCTTATTAATGGACGCGCGTCGCCGCGGGCAGCCAGAGATGACTCCAAATGATGTAATGTTTGTGATGGCTGCATAAGCTGCAGCGGTGGAATAGGTGGAATTGCTAGGATTATTTGTTATTACGCCCTTTTAGGTCTTCCGCGATGGAAATCGAAAGCTATCACAATGTTTAGGGCCGCGGTTGACGGAAGTTTAGCGAGTTTAAGCGTGTAGCAGTGATTTACTGCGATTAGCATAGGCGATGCAAAACTGCAATGATGATGTATAGCTGGATAATCTGCTTATAGGATCACTGAAGGTAGGGTCAGCAAGATAAGTACCTATTAGAAATAAATAAGACGAAGTAGTAATGAATTCCTTCTGAGTTGTTTCTGGTGCTACTGATTCATCATCATCATCACAGCTCATATACGTCCCCACCGAGGGGCACGAGCCTACCCTAACAAGTTATGTTAGGCCGAGAGAAGAAGAATTTATTTTGAAAGTACAGTTACATATACTAAACCGCACAACAATTAAGCATACTACCGTCTATCTATAATATTAACAAACAATAACTTTTCAATTAATTGAAATACCCCTTCGAACCAAAACGCAGCAATGCAAGCACCGCTGCTTTTCTATTTGCTGAAATATGTAAGATAGAGGTACAATAGGCGCCAGGTCAAGCTTAACATTTTCACTACAAAATCCGTACCTATTATGAGCGACAAAAATGGTTGAAAGGTTAAATAGTATAGCTTGACGCAAACCTTACTGTACCCGCGCGGACGACCCTGGTATAGTCGACCAAGAAAGTGATTTACCACTTTTGACCAAACTTCGCATATGAACAAAACCTAGTAAAGGTAACCTTAGTAAATGTCAGTACGTTATTGCAATGGAAAATCAACTGTGTTTTTTATGACGCAAAACGGAATTTCAGCCTTAAGGTGGTAACCCAGTATTTTCGTCGACTATACAAAGCATCCCTCTTGTAATTTAGTGGGAAATCTAAATCGCTCTGTGAGGGACAAACTGTCTGTAGTACAATTCTGGCAAAAACTAAATGCCGTTTTGCACAATATAGAATTGCAGATGCGTATTGAGGGTTCCAATGTCTATTTCTGCCATTACATAGACTTCAATTACAAAATATAAAATATTTCGTAGGTACTAGATAGCAAGAGAATTACAAAATTGCATGCAATGCAACAGCATTAATTTGACATTATTCTTGCATAACTAAGTAAAATTTTTACTAGACTGTCCTTGACGACACCGAATGTTTAATTAGCCTTGTCTAATAAATCAAACTTTGTCATAGGTGTACCAAAAAGATTTACACATAATATTATCCATTGAGCAATGTATTAGTGACAAATCGACAGGTACATGCGTATCGAGTTGTACCTACTTGTTAAATCTTGCATAATTTAATCGTGGCTCATATCTGCGCAAGCGCTTCGATATGTCATCTCGAGAGATCATCTCGTAATGTTACGACTTACGATAGCGCGATTGTTGTGCGTGCAATAAAATACTTCAAGGACAGTTGTAGAAGTTTTATGGTGAGATGACAACTAGGTATATGTTTATGTTCTTTTTTTTAAATATATTACACTAGAATCGAGGTTCAATACTGTCTCGTTTCATCGAATCTTAACCAGTGGTTAACAATCGAACCCACGTAAACGCAAGTGTTAATGGTGGTCGGATGCAAATTTTTTAAGCTATCTTTGGCTAATGAATGGAATTGGCTCTCGATATAATCCATGTAATGGATTATATAATATAATATAATCCATTACATGGAAAAATCAGTCACATATGTTTTAAAAGTAAACATCTTAAGCGATCTTGACAGAGTTATGCAATGTGTGATTCCCTATCCCTACTTAATGTTATAAAGGGGAAAGTAAGGCTTAAACCAATAAAAGTAATAAACTAAACTAAGTAATAATGTTAAACTAAACTAAATAAGTAATAAACTAAACCGCTTTACCAATTTTAATGAAATTTCGTAAAGAGAAACCTTAAATCCTGAGAAAAATCGAACTTTCTATGTTTTTTAAAACTCTTTAATTAAAAAAACTTAAAAGAAATATTTAATCATTAATATTTTAAAAGTATCACCGTTTGCTCCATCGACATATTACTCACTCCTTTGTGCGCCCTAGGCATCCCCCCAATTATTTTTGTAAAATAGTGTCCAGGAAAAAAATTAATGCGTGAAAAAAACTAAGAATTTGATCACCTGGGTGATACCACCCAGGAGCTCAAAGTGGAATAATCCTAATTTACAGTATATATACTATTATATATATGGTAAATTAGTATACAGTATATCTACATAATGTATTCAATATTGTATTATATCTGTCATTAGATACCTACCCGCTATGCTTATGTTAACTCAACGTCCGTATACAAATAATCCAATGTCAAGTGTTCGTGCTGAATATATTTAATGACGTTACATGCTAGGTAAACAGTGTGCACTTAGTTACACTACGCATAGAGGTCAAGCTTTTGTGATGAAAATTTAATTTGTATAAACATCTGTCGTATGGGTAAACAAGATATTATTCGAGTCTCTTTGTTTTTGTAAAGAGTAAGGTTACTCCACTAGGAAGTGTCGCAGTATTTTAGACATCTTACATAGGTATCTATAGTTAAGTCAAAGTAATTACTTGAGTAAAAGTCGTTACCTAAGTTCCGATTTTTATATAATAAGTACTGTGACAATAAAAAAAACTCGGCACTGGTCCCCTAATCAGGAGGTCCCCGGCTGGATCCCGTCATGTACCAATGTGTTTTTCGTTTCTAGAAGTTCTATCGTGAGGCAACCTGAATACATCTGCGAAGAAATTGAGTGGTTGAATAAGGCCTAAACGTTAGGGTTTAGGCCTTATTCAACCACGCTGGGTAGGCTCGAGCCCCTCAGGGGGGATGTATATTATGACCTGTGCATGCATTGCTATGCAAGTATCGTAGAATATTGTATACCTAAATAAATAACATTTTTTCACTATACCCTAACAATCATTGCATATTTGCAATGAATAAAAAATAGTTTTGTCATTTTGGTGTTTTTGAAGTCGGTTTGTTTTTTCTGTAAATTATTTTTATTTCAACCTTTTTAGTAAATTTACCTCCTAATTGTTTAGTAGTTATACTTTCCACTATCAGCTTATCTCAATCTTTTTTTTTTATTGTAACTAAGTTGGCAAACAAGCAAACTGCCCACCTGATGGTGAGTGGTAACAGTCACCTATAATACACGTGGCTCGTGTGAGATTCGCAGCAAAACTGCAACCACAAGAACCACAGTGTACGTCGCCAACTTGTGACATCAGATGTAAGGTCACGGTACCCAGTAACTTCACTACCATTCTTACAATTCAAACCGGAACAATGCAAGCACTGCTGCTTTGCAGCAGAAATAGGTAAGACAGAGCTGCCCAAGCAGACGACCCTGGTACAGAGTCTTCGCCCTGGTAAATCACTTAAAAGAATAACGACTTTGGTACAAATTCTTCGTCCTGGTTAATCACTTAAAAAAATAACGACCCTGGTACAGAGTCTTCCTCCTGGTAAATCACTTCAAAGAATAGAACTACGCGTCAATGGGTTCCAGTTATATCGAGAGAACTATCCCCTAACTCCTAACCCACCAGAAACCTTCCATCATCAGCGTATGATAATGATATGATAACAATCTGATGCAAAAACATTAAATATAAGGGTTTCCTCCAATTTTCCTGAGGTCCTATAATTAGATCATGACTTGGTAACAATGGGACCACCTCAAGAGTTATACCCTATTGAGAAAATAAAATATTTTTGAAAATCAGCTCACAAATGGCACGACTAAAACATAATATATTACTTACAAAAATAGAAACAGTCGAACATAGAACCTCCTCCTTTTTCGAAGTCGGTTCAAAATTAGAAATATTCTGGCATTTGCAAGAATGCTAAAACGTTCGGTGATATATGAGCCGTCCTAGTATCTATGGTCAGTTTATTTAATGCTTGAATAAGTCGATAAAACTAACTTGGGGCGAAAGTGTGGGCCGGTCGAGCGACATTGTTAGTACTGTTTGCGATTAAACGACTCTATTTTGAGTGTTTAATCTGTTTCTATTTAATTAACTAGTCGGTATTCTCTCTGTAGCAATATCAGCCGGTTATTTACGCTGTAGCTGTTTCTCATTATCGTTTGGAATATCAAGTTTTTTCCTTTTCTTTGATTTTCATGCGAAATAGGTGAAGGTCTTGAAGAAGGTGAAAAAAAAACCGGGATAAATGAGAATCAAACATTTTCCGTGCAAACAAAGACGCGGACGAAAAATAACACATAAAAAGCATCACAAAGGTAATAAGTAACGACTTAAATTGATTTTCTTTGTATCAAATAATAAATTGACAACAATACCTGTTCTGCGTAAAATTCTATGAGAAATATTGTTCAGTAACTCCAGTATTTCCTATCTACATATGTCTAAATAAAATACTACTTTTCTATATGAAACAGTAGCATTTGACTCCATTCCACTTGATGGTAAATGGAAGTGGAATTCAAATGCGAAGATAACTGATGCAGGAGAGAGAATATACACTGCACTAGCCACCCTCACCTTGCCGACCTGCAAGGTGCTTCTTTTAAAGAACTCAGAGTTGTAAGAAGGGAACACGTGTGCTGGCAAGGAATTCTATTTTTTTTTTACTGTGCTATATAGAAACGTGAGAACCTATTACTTACTTGCAACTTCTTAAAAACAGATAAGTATATTATACAAGGTAATTTTTAATTATCACATAAAATTTGTGTGCTTGTTCAGACAAGCAAACTGAACAACTTTCACTA
The DNA here is from genome assembly GCA_963935595.1 of Schoenobius gigantellus. Taxonomy (NCBI): domain Eukaryota; kingdom Metazoa; phylum Arthropoda; class Insecta; order Lepidoptera; family Crambidae; genus Schoenobius; species Schoenobius gigantellus. The sequence goes on from OZ012549.1 coordinate 6,733,304, forward strand.
TGGAACCAACTTTGAAATCGCAAAAAAAATGAGCTGTTCCATACATCTAGGTTCATTGAATGTTGAACATTTGTATGGAACAGCTGATTTCTTTTTTGCGATTTCAAAGTTGGTTCCATAGTGAAAGTTGTTCAATATAATTGATGGTGTCAGGCGTTATTTTTCGGAAGTCCATTACTAATTGTTAAGGAGTAGGTATATAGCAAAACTTCCGATAAAAATGTCGGTAGTTGGTACTAACTACGCAGGCCAATGGTGCACCGCCCGCCCTCCCTCAATCGCATGCGACAAAGGAATATCAATAATTAGTAACACACCAACATGCAAATACTTGAATTCGACGCGTTTCGCCACTCCACGTGGCATCATCAGGATGTTGTCGCCTTCGCTGCGCTCGGACGACTGAGCAAGCTGTGAACGAGCCGGCCTTTTATAGAGCGATCACAACAACCGTCCGAGTTGTGTCGGTATAGGCGCACGTGGCCGCTATTGTAACAGCGCGCACGTGGCGCAGGTGTTGTTTACAAATTAAAAACACGTGGTTATCGGGTGCTGCTATGATCGCATCTATTTGAAAAAATATTAAGTAGTGGGGAATAAGTAAAACTGACCTGCTCGTTCAGCAATGTAAGCGAACTATCCCTGTTGTGTTTTGAAAGTTGTTTTTGAAAGTTGTTCAGTTTGCTTGTCTGAACAAGCACACATTTTTTTTGTGATAATTAAAAAATGAACTTGCATAAGTAGTGTACATATAACGCTTCTCCACGACGGCAACTTCCCGTTTCAACACTGTCCCCCAGTTTCTGAAAGGCTGATCAAAATATTGTTCAACTAATTGTCATCTTAACAGCAGTGTCAAATCAATTTACGTTTCCGAAACGTCGGTTAGTTATAAAATTTACTTATCTTTAGTAATTTGATTTCTCGTGAGAAATATTTTTAGACACGGTCACATTGCTGAAATCATATTTTTTGTTTAATTCATATGTATTTTGGAAACCCAAAATGGGTCTTTCCTTAATAATTTTGAAATAAATTTGACAGCTGTGTCAACTAACAGTGATAAGTTGATTTAGCTTTCAGCAACTCAATTCATAGTTCATAGTTAGCATTAGATTGACAGCTTGTTTGTTAATTTTATAGCCGAACAGCCTTTCAAAAACTGGGTCTGTGTCTTCTCCAAAACACGAAAAATGAACAACGACACAAACATAACCGAAACTCGAAACTATTTTTAAAACCAATGGAATATTTCGTTTAGTTACTTCATACAATATACATGGAAATTATATAAATATCTAAACGATCCAAAGCTATTATAATTTGTACTGAACTGTTTAAAACATATAGTTTTCGAAATGTTTTCGTATGATTACGGAAAAAAACTAGACCTCGCGAGTTTTTCGGCAGATTTTCTAGGTAAAACTGCTCCAAACTAGTATAAATGAACAATGTAAGTATTAAAATTTTAAAAAATGTTTTGATTTCCTTTCAAAAACATGATCACATATTATATGCACCTCCTCATGAAGTTTTTTTTTATTTATGACTGGGATGTGTCAGGTATTGGTTTTTTTGATCCATAATGAAAATCGCGAAACCAAAATTAAAAAATGTTTGCTTATCTCCAAAAAATATGAGACAAATGTTTTTGATTTCGCGTTAAAATTTTACTCCTTGCTTACCCATTCAAGTAACGCTGCAGAACAAAAAGAATGCAATGTTGTATACCTAATGGGCGTATGGAGAAGGAGATAAGATCAAAATACAAGAACCTAATTGAGTACCTAATGTTATCGGCAACATTTATTCCATAAAATACGATCAAGTTAATATAAAATTGCCATTAAAAATCCCTTCAGACCATCGGACATCAGTAATGGGACCTATCACCGTAATGTCCCGTCGTCAGTTCATTACGTCGGTTTCCCTGAACGTCTACTTACCTGAAGATCGACTTATGTGCAAAAAATTGCTTACCTAGTAATCAATAAATTTCGTGATAATCAACCGAAGATATTGAGAGGTTCTCAATCATAAATCAATCGGACACTGGTGATAAATCCGCATGTTAATTAACACATCAATACGACAATCACGTCTGCATAATCCTTATTTGATTAGGATGTAGTACTTGCTCGCAATAAATAATAACATACTTCGTTTAACATCTTGGACTGCTGCCAATTATGTCACATTGATCATTCGCTCAAATCAAGAGACGCACATTAGAATACGAATTAATTGTTTTTCCTTATTACTGTATACTGCGTCATAATTTAAACTAGTTACCGTCACCGTTTTGAGGTTCCCTAACTCAGAAGTGTGTGAGCAGAAACCACTTAAGTTTTCATTAACTCATGATGTAGAATGATTAACTAATTGCTCGTTGACAGATGATTGATTAAACTAATAAATAAAGATACTGGGACCTTAATATACTCGTATGTAAACAAATATTTCAGCGGGAACACTATACTTGCAGTGCCCTACGCCTGTCCTTTTTGCACATAATAGCAATTATGCATACTTGTCTGAAGAAGCTCACACAATTTGGATCGTGCTACGAATGTCATCCTGTATATAAGAAATAAATAATGACTACCAATTAATTAACGTTTTATCAAGGACCTATACCTAGAGCGCGACCTAAGGGATCATCTGTCAGTAATACATTGCATGTGCAAGAAAGGAAAACGTTTAAACCCGACACCAAACCACATGGCCGGCGCGGTCAGACCAAATGAAGGGCGTAAGGTTATAAGACTTACAAGGTACTAATCTCTGCTCATTATTATTGTACTGGCTGTGCCCGCGCCCTATGTTTCGCCTTAAAAGTTCAATGAATAAACTGTATATCTACTTTCCCGCGGGAACTACTTACTTTTCGGGATAAAAAGTAGTAAGTATATATGTTAATCCGTGTCTACCTATAAAATTTCACCTAAATCCATTCAGTAGATTTTGCGTGAAAAAGTATTCAACATCGAAACTTACAAACTTCCGCATTTATATTATTGTTATTATTGTATCATTAGATTACAAAACCCGCTATCGGTTATCTGATTATAGCGAACGCAGCAAGAGGTACCACTTCTTACCCCTAGATATACGAAGGCAAATAACTGATGTAACGTACTAATTCAGGATTGCTCAAGGACTAATTGACTGCTCTGAACTTTTAATGAAATTATTACTGTTTCCTAATGCTGCACTACGGCCACATTTCATACTACAAATTCCTTTAGCTCGAACAAATTTTCGCCAAAACTCCTTTACAATACGGGCTTGTAAAAGCTATGATATCTTTACATCCGACCTAGACCTTCACCTATTTTGCTCGAATGTTCGACAGGGGAGAAGAGCACTAACCGACAAATACTTTACGGATTCATAACACTTTATTTTTTACTCGTTCAATGCTGCATCCAAATGTATGAAAACAAAAGTTTAAAATATTTGGTATTATATAAATTCACTACCTACCTTTAAGGCCTATCCGCACACATCAGTGCCGACACGTGACGATCAGTAACCTATCCATCCGTGTCAGTGAAAAAGGGTATTGTAGCATACATTTTGTACGGCGCTATCCGTACTCATCAGTGTCAGTGACGTTCAGTGATCTCAGTGTTGCCATATATACAGATTTCTCCGTATTTATACAGATTTTCGATGTGTAATACAGATTAGCACTGGATACAGATTTTTATACAGAATTTTCTAACTACACACGGCCCGACCGAAGGAAAGTCCGACCGCAGGCTGCGGTAGCCGTAGTATCTCTATTAAGTCTGTGGGTAGCCGTCGCACTCCTACATGCGGACCGTGTGTGGCTAATATAAAAAAGAATAAAGCAAAATTATATGACTAGGTGCCGTGTTACACACAATTATTAGTTAGTTTGTTGCAAATGTTTGAAATTTAATTAATGTTTCAATTCGCCATGTTTTAAATTTTACTACGTACAGTAAGTAGGTACATACCTACATACTTAAACAAAACGTCATTTTTTTAATTTGTTTTTATTTTTATTTAATATACGGTAGACAAACTAGCCTACGTAGCATGACCACCAAAACACGATATGATATACCGGTTTATCGCAGTGAACTGTCAAAACACAATACATTTTTAAAGTAGGTATTTTGACAGTTCACCGCAATAAACCGCTTTATTATAATTATCGTGTTTTAGTGTTCATGCTACGGCTAATCACTTTAAGTAGTTCATAGCGCGCAAAATAAGCAATTATGATAATTTTCTATTTTGTTTTTGGGATTAATATTCAATTCTAGTTAACTTGATTATACAGGTTTTAAGTTAAAATAGCATACAGATTTTATACAGATTTTAGCTGTTTTTACTACAGATAAAAGGTTCAAGGCATCTGGCAACACTGAGTGATTTTCAGTGCTGCGCCGACGCTTTCCGTGATCCGACGCGAATTTCTCGGAGAGAATATTTTCACTGACGGCACGGACGAATTTAACCATTTTAAGATGGATAACGAAATATTATTCGAATTGGTCCGATCTCATACTGTTCTCTACGACCTTGCACATAGAAATTTTATGGACACCAACTTTAAAAATTATATTTGGGACGAAATTGGTAGCGAAATGGTAGGTAATATTTAGTACCTAATAACATCTGTAATAGTTTCCTTATATATAGATAAATAAGTTATAGAATAGGTATGTTGGCGTTATTAATGCTTTGATGATCCCATTAAATGATAGCAGTTAAATTTTCCAAAAAAGGAGTTAAGCGTTTTTAAATTCGCATGTACAGGAAACGTGTAGAAGCGAAAAACAGTTAGTCGCAAGTCAAATAGTACTGTTTTCACAATTAATAATATTTTTGTGGTGACAAAAAAGAGAAAAAATATTAGTTCAATAATCATAATCACTCAAAATGTTAAAACAATCACACGTCACACATAAAAATGCTTCTGAGTTATCCCTTTTTAGCATCAACATTATTTTATTGGCCTTTTGTGTTTATAATGTTATTAAATCTTGCACTGTAAGTAAAGCAACAACTTTAGAATTATTGTAATCGTGTTAGTGTTAAAAGTGTAAGGTTGCTTTTAATAATATGAATTTCTTGATATTGATATGCATATATTCCCATAGAAAATAAGAAAATATCAGCCATTCCATAAACAGTATCTCAAATTTGTTAAAAGTGGCTAACATAATATGAAAATAGGTAGAGGTGACTTCATCCGCTGATTATTTTAACATTGCTTTACTTATTACGACCTATGGTTCTGACGATTAAGTGCTATTGATAAATAAAAAAAAACTATAGTAGTACAATTCAATTGGAACACAATAAGCAGTTTATTATTTAACTGAAAAACCGTCGCTCTCTCGCGAAGCATTACCGTAGTATTGCGACACTACGGACAATGTCGTAAACAACAAAACTAGCACAATAAAGGCAGCGTTTTTCTACGGACCCCTCTCGCTTATCATCGCTCACACTGCGCACTTTTTAATCTGTTTCTGGCAATTCCGCTCGCATCTGCGGTCATCGTTCAAATAAATGAAAGTGTCATGGTTAATGCAAGAAAAGCACCCGGATATTATATAGTTTAGTTCGTTCGATGTCCATTATGTTTGCTGGATTACGGAACTCACACCGCCTTTGTAATTGAATTCATTCTTTCTTCATTTGTCAAATTGAAGTAGTCGGTTGTGTGAAACGCACCGTTGTTGTTGATACTTACTATGCAAATTATGTAACAATGAATGTGTGAGCTAGACGCGAAATGTAATCTGTTCGTTACAGGCCGTCGCTCAAAATTTTAAATCTGGTACATGTTGGTTAAAAAGTTTTTACAAAGCATGTATTGGATTGGTGTATTATTTGTCTGACGCTCCTACGGTGGAGGAAAATATCGTGAGGCAACCTGCATACATCTGCGAAGAAATTCAATGGTGTATGTGAAGTCGACCAATCCGCACTGAGTCAACGTGGTTGACTAAGGCCTAATCGCCCTAACATAAGGTAGGCTCGAGCCCCTCGGTGGGGACGTATATGAGTTGTGACGATGATGATGATTATTCAGTGGGGTACTAGTTAGATACCAATCCGCACTGGGCCAGCGTGGTTGACTAAGGCCTAATCACCCTAACATAAGGTAGGCTCGAGCCCCTCGGTGGGGACGTATATGAGTTGTGACGATGATGATGATTATTCAGTGGGGTACTAGTTAGATACCAATCCGCACTGGGCCAGCGTGGTTGACTAAGGCCTAATCACCCTAACATAAGGTAGGCTCGAGCCCCTCGGTGGGGACGTATATGAGTTGTGACGATGATGATGATTATTCAGTGGGGTACTAGTTAGATACCAATCCGCACTGGGCCAGCGTGGTTGACTAAGGCCTAATCACCCTAACATAGGGTAGGCTTGAGCCCCTCGGTGGGGACGTATATGAGCTGTGATGATGATGTACTAGTTAGATAACTTCTATTTTTGTATTTATGTTTATAACAAGTTTGTTAACCTAAGATTAGCCTTAGGAGGTTATAGATAGTTTAGGCTCGATCATATTAGAAAAAGGTTCTTAAAAGTATTTAAATGTATCCACTCTTGTAGTGATCATGCAAATATTAT